>JARUHQ010000008.1:19178067-20607965 GCA_029955515.1 Chrysomela aeneicollis | reverse complement strand
ATTTATCATCAACTATTATCCAAAGTCGTCCAACAATCCATCGATAAATGAATATTTGAAAAATATATGTCATGATAAAATAAACAGATCAAAATGAAGGTTACGTGACACATTTGATTGATTTTTAATAATCATCATACGTTTGCCGCTCACTAGAAAGCTACTCTCCTCCATGATGAAAACGAATGTCGATTCTTCATTCAAACTTGCGCATGCGCATATTCGCGATTTGTCCCGCAGACTGTCATTTGTTTTATTTTTCGGCTTCAGCTCTGATATCCATGTTATACCTATATAGTTATTATTAGATATATGGTTCTCCTACTTCGAAAACTCCCAAATGACAATTTTGAATCGAATATCATAATCGCTAAAGTCGGCCGCCATCTTGTAGCAACCATCTTGAATATTTGAAAGAAAGAAAGAAAGAAAGAAAGAAAGAAAGAAAGAAAGAAAGAAAGAAAGAAAGAAAGAAAGAAAGAAAGAAAGAAAGAAAGAAAGAAAGAAAGAAAGAAAGAAAGAAAGAAAGAAAGAAAGAAAGAAAGAAAGAAAGAAAGAAAGAAAGAAAGAAAGAAAGAAAGAAAGAAAGAAAGAAAGAAAGAAAGAAAGAAAGAAAGAAAGAAAGAAAGAAAGAAAGAAAGAAAGAAAGAAAGAAAGAAAGAAAGAAAGAAAGAAAGAAAGAAAGAAAGAAAGAAAGAAAGAAAGAAAGAAAGAAAGAAAGAAAGAAAGAAAGAAAGAAAGAAAGAAAGAAAGAAAGAAAGAAAGAAAGAAAGAAAGAAAGAAAGAAAGAAAGAAAGAAAGAAAGAAAGGAACAAAGAAAGAAAGAAAGGAACAAAGAAAGAAACAAAGAAAGGAACAAACAAACAAAGAAAGAAACAAACAAAGAAACAAACAAAGAAACAAACAAATAGGCAAACAAATTAACAAACAAATAAGCAAACAAATGAAGAAACAAGGAAACAAATAAACGAAGAAAGAAACAAACAAACAAACAAGAAAACAAACAAGAAATTATTCAGGCTGAGGATCAGATACCTGTTTGAGTCTTTCGGCTCCAGTGTGGGAGGCCGTCGTACTATCCATCAGAGCCCTTTGCAGATTCTGCAGCTCGGATTTCATCTCAGATTCGCTGGCAGAAGCCTTTTCCAGCGACATAGTCACTTGGTCTATGGTGGACTTCAGGGATACGCACCTTTCTTCCAAACTGGCTATGGTGCGGCTCTGTTTCTCACATTTCTCTTGTAGTTTCTAGAAGAAAATATAATGAAATCTTCATCATAACAAAATATTTTAGGAAACTTTGAACGATCCTCAATCGAGAATTTATGCATTCCACATTCGAAGGTTTATAGAAACTGATGTAAAATGTAATTATATCTAATTATTTCTTACTTGTACGTGTGAATCTTTTTCCTGCAACATCATCTGCAGTCTCTGCAAGTCTCCCTCGGCCGACATCCTCTGCAGCTCGAGCTTTGTTGCCCTGCTCTCGATCCTGGAGAGTTCCTCTTGCAAGTTCCGCTTCTCCAACTCTATCCTGTCGCAGGCCATTTTCATTTTCTCCAGTTTCTCTTCGTACTGCTGCTTCTCCTCGTTGCCGCTGCTCAGCGACAGTTCCAGGGACACTAGTTTGTCCCGCATCTGCTTTGATTCTTCGACCTTCTTCTCCAGAGCCTGAGTCTGCGAAAGAACACGAGATGGAAATTGTTGAATGCCGGAATGTCGCTCCAAATTGGGAATTGGGACTGCAAACAATCCCTGAGACAACTGGCTGCACACAACCAGGTCACTTTGATGTGGGTTCCAGGTCACAAGGGAGTTAAAGGCAACGAGGAAGCAGACTGCCTTGCCAAAGAAGGGGCAAATACACAATTTCCCGGCCCAGAACCCTTCTGTGGACTTTCCAAAGCCCACTTGAGAGAGGAGTTCCGACGCTGGGAAGCGGATGAAATGAAATCTCACTGGAATAAAGTGCCAGGACAAAGACAAGCGAAAAGGCTAGTGAGCCTTTTGCCAAGGAAAGCTAAGCAGCTTCTCGAGTTAGACAAGAAAGACTTGAAACTGGTGACGGGACTCCTCACTGGACACTGCCCTCTGAGGTACCACCTCAAAAAGATGGGTAAAACAGAGAGTGATAGTTGCCGCTACTGCGAGAACTTCGCTGAAACTGCAGAACATTTGCTTTGCGAATGCCCAGCACTCTTCTGCAAGAGGCTCAAGTTCCTGGAAGGGGCCTTTTTAGAGCCCTCCGATGTCAGGAACCTAGCTCCCAGGAAACTGATAAACTTTGCACGAAGTCTCTGAATTTCGGGCCTCGAATAGATTGGGTTATGCACAAAAGATCTGATAGGTCGAGGTGCTTGAGAGGCTGCACAGCCTTAACGACCCCCCCCTACAATCTAAAATCTACAATAGCTCCAAATTGATTCAGCCTTGAAATTCCTGGACCTTAGTTTTTTTAATATCAATTCAAAATTATACCCCGAAACATATATTTGAAAAACATCTTGATGATTCATGTTCTGGTTGTTTTCACATTTGATAATCTCGCGATGTCAGCTCAACCACTTACTTGCGATTGGACTTCAATGTTCTTCTGACTCAGTTTCGCTTCGAGATTACTCTTCTGATCTTGCAGAATCCTCAAATTCTGCAAAACCTTGCTGAGTTTAGTGTCGCCCTTGGTCTGACTTTCTTGCGCTTCTTGCAGCTGTTTTTTCGAGGTGTGCACTTGAGTTTTATAATCGTCCTGTGACAAAAAAAAAACGAGACATCACGACGCGATTCTTCCCCAACAAAAAATCGATAATTACCCTTTCTCTTTCGATTTGGGCGACTTGCTGCATCAGATTGCGTACCCCTTTCCTGACAACCTCTGGATCTACATCTATCGTACCATCCCTGCCATCGTCGTAAGCTGAAAATAGTCATTTGAGTAACTAGACCGGAAAACTGTTTTTTGGACGAGTAGACAAAATTGTAGGAAGTCTGCGAGTCTATTTTCGGACAATGAGACACTTTTTTTTGGTTATATTTTAAATTAAATTTTCATTTTTTATTGGTATTAAATATTGCTTTGGGAATGTGGCTATTTTTACTTTTTTATTCTCTAGAATGGTACGTTTCAACAAGAAGTGCATGCTCCACAGAGTAAAGGATTTGACAGTTTCAGACTTTACGCAAAATAAGCCAAAATTACATCCTCTATGATAGTTTTGCATTTATTTCTTCATATCCATCCGTGAAAAAATCAAACGTTTTCTTACCTGGACTTTGATTTTTCGAAAAAAGTGGGAATATCGGTCCAAGCCGGATTTTAATGGAACTTTCATAGATGCTTTATGATGAAAATGATAAATACATCGAAATTTCTTCAAGGAGAGACCTTTTCACATTTTGTTTTGAAAAAAAATTAGTAAACTTTTATCAAAAATTAAAGGAAAGAAACAAGATCAGACGTTTGAAAGATTATGCATATGTATGTTGGTTCACTGAAAGAACTTCACGAATTAAGAAACTTTTGAAGATTTCAAAGCAAGTTACAAGAAAACTTATGATTTCAAAATGACTAAAATGTTTTGTGGGAAAAGATGAAAAAGCGAATTCAAAGTAAAACAGAATCGGTATATTCCTATTTTAAGATAAGTGACACTTTGTAAGAGTGTAGGCTATGATTTTGAGGAAATCAAGGATCAAAGGACTATGTCTTGAGAATAATAATTAATACTCATAAATTCCTAAAAATGTGTTGATAAAAGTTTATGGGTTTAAACAAAGTGTGTTTCAATCGTATGGATGCATTTAATACTCCGTACAGATTGTATTTGTGTTTTGAAAGTAAGTACCCAGCTAACATTTTTCGAAAAAAAATAAAATAAAAAGCATCTGTGAAAGTTTCATTTAAGTCCGGTTTGGACCCTTCCATAGCTCACCTCTAGCTGGGCTCCATCTTCTTGAGGGGCTCAGCAACCTGTACGGCATGTTGACAGAGCCATCTAGCTGGACGCCGGCGATGCGTCTCAAGGTCGACACGACGCTGCCCAACTTTTGCTCGACGTCCCTCTTGGAGCCCTCCAGTTGGGCCAGCTGTGTTTCCAGGGCTCTCAGCCTGCCCTCGGCACCAGCTAGCTTCGCCTAATTTCATGTTTTTTTTTATGTTTATGTGTATGTATAAGAGTATATCCATTTGAAATTATTACTTTTCTACAAGTTTCACTTCTTCACTTCGTTTATTCATAAAATAATATTACATATATATTAAATACATATATTGTTTTAATGAACACCTAGTATATATCACATTTATTGAAGCAAAGTCAGCTAAATGAAAGACTAGATTTTTTCCATTTAGCTGACTTTGATTGGAGAATCAGGAAACAGAAAAAAACATCGTCAGTCAGTGTCAATGATATGACTGTAAAAAATGTGTGATGTCACAAAGTAGAAAGAACGTGTTCAAAATTTGAGAAACTGAAATGCGAGGCACGTGAAATAATTTACATATATCGCAAGGAAGATGGTTAATGGTGAATTTATAAACTCAACTAAACCAGAGATTAGTCATGACTAAACTAAGAATTTAATTAACAACCAAGAATTAAGAAAGATAAATACAGGAAAATCCCTTCGAGGTTTTATAAACTTGTATCTGTCATTTAAATTAATAATAGACCAAACCAAGACGCTGTCAAATCAAATTCAAGATGGATACCTTGGGACATACGAACCGTTTGAGTGCATTAGAACTCTAGCTATTTGAACCTTTTGATTTTAATTTGAAATAAGTTTCAACTCCAGAACGAATTTAAACATTCATTTGTGAATATTCTGTGTTTAGACTACATTGTGATTTGTGAATTTTCTTATGAAATTGAAGATAGAGCTACAATAAAAACATGCCAAAAACTTGTTGTGTTGTTAAGTGTGGGAGTCGAGGAAATCGTGATGATGTGAAGTTTTTCAATATACCCAGTGTACTACAATTTGCACAAAAAACAGAATTGAATGAATTCTCAAAAGTCCGAAGAGAAAGATGGTTGAAAGCAATCAAAAGGGAAGATCTCACAGAAGTTAAACTAAAGTAGGTATGCTAAAGTATGTGCTAAGCATTTTTTGAAAGGTAAAAAGTTACATAACTTTTCATGAAGGTATTTGTTGCGAAATGTGGTTTCAAATTTTAGGAAAACCAGCTGCTTTAACTGATCCATCAGAGTGAAAGGATCGATGCCTTGAATGACTCTAATTTTTTCCTTATACCGTAATACAATGTATTTTTCTTCAGTCTCTAACGATAACAGATAATCACTTTTATTATCACAAGCCATTGTATTCACTTTTGAAACCTTCAAAAAGGAAATTCAAACTATAAACACAAATACACATGTAATCAAATAGACTAAACACCCCGTGTGTGCCCTAAGACAGCCATTTTTGATCACGTGTTCTGGATTGGCTTATTAACTACTAAGAATATGGTCATCTTCCATCTTTTCAACTAAGAATTAAAAATTAAAAACACAAAGAAATCTTCCTTCTTTTAACTGAAATACCACACCACACACGCTTACATTTACTTGTTTTAAACAATTTTTAGCAGAAGAAAACTGATAAATTCAATAAAAATTCGCTCTTCAAAACATTAACAAAACCCATCGAGAAGCGAGAGTGACGGAAGCTGAAAAATCACTTTGTGACACTGTCAAATTGAAGGATCAAAGCAGGGCCGTCGAGAGCTACAGCGGGCCCTGGGGCACCATTAGGGCCCGGACCCATGCACTTGTATACATATTATATCATTAATTTCATAAAGTTCAATACACAATCGTGCATAATAAAAACTATTTGAAACAACACATTCCTTTATAAATGGATAGCGAAAAAAAAAATTGAAATTCCTTCACGAAGAGAACTTGCGGGTTTTTTTAACTCCAAAAGCGGATATCACAGAATCGAAATTAATAGTTTGCGCGAATGAATAAAATTCCAATGCCAGAGGTTTCTTAAAGTTGGCGAGGCTATCCTGACACGAACGAGAAGGCTACATAAGAATGTTCACCTCCCGCAATATTAACGGGAATGGTACAACATATTAACAAACAAATAAAAATATTATAAAAAATCACTTTTAGTTATAAGTTGTGAAGTTTGTTCAAACTGAAGGTAAGGGATCAGTTCCTAGGTGTGCACCGTGTATATAGCATTTAGTTCCAAAATTTCATCGCATACTTCCAGAAGAAACTTGAATTCTTCTCAAGGCATCAAAGCATATTGTCCTTTTTCCAAGAAGACAGAATTAAATAAACTTTGCTTGAAGTGAGTTTCGGTATTGAAATTCGGAGTTTCTTCATACGACTCATCAGTTATGTCATGTCGGTTTCGAAGTTATCTCCATTTATTTGGCAACAGTTTTACATTCTTATATTATCACTTCCCACTGAATCCTCCAATATTTCAGTTCTTCTATCAAATTCCTTATATTTCTTTATTTTTATCCAACACATAGGTATTTTGCTTGTAAAATAAAACTTCGATAATTAATTGTGGTTAAAAACTTCAAACAGAAGAAACCAGATAACACTGAAAGAAACCATGTAAGTTTTAATTTTCATGCTGATATCAGCTTTAGTTTGAGGAGTTAAATGATTTAATAACACCAACTGCTTTTCAAAATTTCTGATATCGGAAATATAAGTTGCAAACTCCGCCGGGCCCTTGATGGGCCTCGGGCCCCGGGGCAGTTGCCCCGGCTGACCCCCCCCTCTCAACGGCCCTGGATCAAAGTATCGTGTTTTGTTAACGTTTCGAAAAACGTTGAATTTTTTAAAAGATATAATTTTTTTCCGCTGAAAAGTGTTGAAAATTAATAAATTAATGAAAAGCGTTTTTAGTTAAAAGAAGAAAGAATTTCGTGTTTTCAATTGTAAAAATTTGTGAAGTCAAACGATGTATTTACCCTAATAGCACAACTCAGTCCAATGGATGTTCAATGGATGTCCTCCTCAGGACATCTCGGACATCCACTGGACATCCAGGTTTTGTACACCGGATAACGTATGGACATCCATAGGATGTCGCATTTCCAACTTTTTGACTATCCATACGGTATCCATCATGGACATCAATATGGTAACATGTATGGACAAATATAGGCCATTGAACATCCACTTTCCACCGCTTTGGACATCCATGGAATATCCATAGGATGTCCATTTTATGACGAATAAATGAAAAAAGCTACTAGCATTCAAGCGCGGTCACCCATCCAAACTCTAACTTCGCTTATCGTTGCTTTACCTCTGTGATTCATCCTTCCTTGCATCGTGGCTGCTGCTGTCTTCTTATTTATATTATTAAATCCATGAAATTCGGTCAATAATGAGAACGATTCAAATTACTCTATTACAATTAGTGTTGATTCTTGCATGTCTATTTGAAATATTTTTCATTTTAGAGAAAATTCAGGTATTGTACGATGATGGAGTAGACAATGTGTGGTATTTTGATATCTCTACTTCTATGTTGTGCGAGCCCAATTAGCCAAATTCGTGCATGGTGGAGAGAAGCGAGACCAACAGCTGATACTGTAATCCGAACCACTTCTATAGGAGTAAAGTAATTTAACAGAATTCCAATTGGTTTATATTACTTGAACATGAGGGTTTCTTTCGGTGTCAATTTTGAATACTTTTTATGAATGCAATGGTATGTATGTATGTATGTGTGTGTGTGGAAAAAATTCAAAATAAGAACGTGGGGACATTGAATGTACGCCATATGTTCTGAATATCCAATGAACGTCTCAATTTGGACCTAAAATGGACAACATATAGTCTATAATTGTAAGCCATATGGACTATACCTTAAATATATGTTCAATGGACATCTCCATGTGGACATCGATTGGAAAATGACTATCGATATTTTGAAGAAGAGGTCATTAAATGGACACCAAATGGACTACCTTAGCTGGACGTCCAATGGATATCTTCATGTGTATATCCTATGGATGTCCAAAATATATCCATGGACACCTTGGACATATTATACTGGACACAAAACGCATGTCCAATGGACATCTTGTGCTATTAGGGTACGAAACTAGCGTTTTGACATCGGATTCTTGTTCAAGAGACCAAAGGACGTTGGAATGCGGTTAGCGTTCCTAAAAATTGGTATTCGATATACATTTTAGCGACTCATCACCTTCAGTTCTTGTATCTGCTGGGTGGCGTCGACCAGGCACACCTCCAGGTTGTGCTTCTGGTCCTCCAGACGCTTCTCCCTGACCTTGGCGTCCTCCAGGTGGACCAGCAGGTCCTGCTCTCTGGCGTGCCACTGCTCCTCGAGCTGAGCCGAGTGCGCACGAGTCTTGCCGAGCTCTTGCCTGGTGTGGTCCAGGTTACGTTCCAGTTCAGATATCTGATGGGTGTTCGAAAAGCGTGTTTTTTTTTGGGATTGGTCGATTGGGATACAGAGGGACTCATTTTCAATTCGATCGTCAGATAAATTAATGATCATTTTTTTTTCAAATATTCGACTCAAATTCAGATTAATGAATTGAAAATAAAATATTTTAATATTACATAAGTCAAATAAAATTCAGGGGATTTGAATTAGAGAATCCAAATCAAGAAATAAGTCAGATTCATTGATGAAAATAATGAAGGCGATATAATTGAGATTCAAAAAACTGGATCTCATAAATTTGAAAATCAGATAAGTTGAATATAATTCATGATAATTAAATTCAGAATTGATTGATTCAGATTAGATAATCTGATTAAAATTATGAAAGTGGCAGTATAATGATTGGAATTACTTATTCAAAATCAATTTAGTAAACACCTTTTTGAATTCAGATTATTGAATTGAAATTCCTTAAGCTTCATTTCCAATTCAGTTTAACTAGCAGATATTCAAAAAAAAATCAATTCAGATAAGTAAAATGAACTTCAGAGAACGTAATTTATAACGATAATAGGATTATGGGAATTATGAAATTGTTATATCAAGAATAATCAACTGAAATTCAGGAAGCGTCACTTTTACAGACACAACAGCGTCATTTATAATTTGGATAAAAAATTCAGAAATGGTCATTGAAATTGTGTAATTGAAAGCGAAGATTATGACTGAAGTTACTCAATAGGAATTTAAATAATTCAATCAGAAAGCTCCTTTTTCAATCTAGTTCGATCAACTGAAATTTGGAAAAGTTAAATTCAGAGAAGTAAAATAAAATTTTGTGTTATTTTCAATTCAGATTTGCCAACTGAAATTCAAGAATAATGATTAATGAACAATATGAAAGCGTGAGTTATAATTGAAATCACTTGATTTGAATTACTCAAATGAAATATTTTTAATTCAGATTAATTAATTAAAATTCAGAAAGCGTCATTTTCAAAACAGAATAATCAATTGGAATTTGGAAAAAGTAATTTTTAATTCTGATTGATCAGTTTATCAAGCATCACTTTTAATCCAGATTATTCCATTAAAATTGAGAAATGGAGTTTTTACTTCAGATTGATCGATTGAAATTAAATAAGCGTCATTTTCAATTCAAATTTCAGAAAGTGTTGTCATTTTCAATTATTCAGATTAATCAATTTAAATTTAGAAAGCGTCATTTTCAAGTCAGATAAATCAATTGAATTGAAGAAAGGGTGATTTTCAATTCAGATTTATCAATTGAAATTCAGAAAACGTCATTTTCAATTCAAATTTCAGAAAGTGAAATTTTCAATTTTGATTATTCAATTGAAATTGAGAAAGCGTCATTTTCAATTCAGAATAATCAATTAAATTTCAGAAACCTAAATTCTCAATCCAAATTTCAGAAAGTGTAATTTTCAGAATAATCAATTAAAAATTAAGAGAGCATAATTCTCAATTCAGATCAATCAATTGAAATTCAGCTAGCGTCATTTTAAAGTAACATTAGTCAATTAAAATTCAGAAAGCGTAATTTTCAATTCAGATTTCATAAAGTGGCATTTTCAGATTAATCAATTGAGAAATTGAGAAAGCGTCATATTCAATTCAGATTTCATAAAGCGTATTTTCCAATTCAGATTAATCAATTAAAGTGAAAGATTTACAAGGCTGTGTGCATGAATCGATGTAATTAAAAAAAACAGATTTGTTCCATAAATATAATTTGCATTGAATACAAATCTGTTTTTTTTTGAATTTAATCAATTAAAATTCGGAAAGCGTAATTTTCAATTCAGATTTCAGAAAGCGTAATTTTCAATTCAAATTAATCAATTAATCGGTAAAACTTCGTTTATCGCACTCCTATGAGTTCGGAAAAAATTTTTGGTGGAACTTACGTATTTTGACCTCCTGATCACGAATCTGAAGTCAAAACGCGGCGGTCTCAAGTATTTTCGGAGATACGGCCCCATTTTGTCTCAAAAATGCACCATTTGACATGTCAAATTTCTGCTATTAGGAATACACGAAATTCACCCTCCTTTGAACCAAAACACTATACACGCATATATTTACTTGTTTCCAACACTTCTCAGCAGAAAAAACTATTATTTTTCAAAAAATTCACCCTTCTTTGAAATGTAAACAAAACAACCTTTTCACACTGATTTTCTGGTAATTTGTATTTATGATGTTGGCAACGTGATTGTTTGGCTCATGGTAAGACGTCGCCAACATCTCAAATAAAAATAACCAGAAAATCAGTGAAAATAGTAATTTAAGTAACAAGTTCGGAAAATACTGTTTTTTTGGATGAGTGGACAAAATTCTAGGACGAGCGTAGCGAGTCCTGGAAGTCTGCGAGTCCAAAAAAACTGTTTTCGGGCGTGTTGCGTACACAATTTTTTCGGCAACCGTGTAGAATAACAAAACAAAGAAACACATTTCTTTCAAAAATTGAAATGTTAGCTAATTTTATGTCATATAGCTGTCAGTCGTTATTTTGCTGCTATGGTAATGATCAACTGCATTTATCAAAACCATACTACCAAGATTTTCATATTTACAATGACAACAACGATGTGATTCTTCCCGGCCTAGTCCGGGAAGTACGTACTTCCCGGACTAGGCCGGAAAAATGCCACTTTCTCAAAAAAAAAATCGTCTGGAAAGTACGTACTTTCCGGACGGTTGCCGAAAAAAGATGTTTTGTTTACGTTTTGAAGAAGGACGAATTTTTGTGAAAATAACAGTTTTTTATGCAAAAAAGTGTTGGAAACAAGTGAATGTGAGCATGTGTGATGTTTTGGCTCAAAGAAGGATTAATTTTTGTGTGTTTTTATTATAGCAGAAAATGAAATGGTACATTTTTGAGACAAAATGGGGCCGTATCTCCGAAAATACTCGAGGCCGCCGCGTTTTGACTTCAGATTCGTGATCAGGAGGTCAAAATACGTAAGTTCCACCACAAATTTTTTCCGAACTCATATGAGTGCGATAAACGAAGTTTTACCAATTAATCAATTGAAAAAATTGCAACCACCAACCTGCTTCCTCAGCTGATGCACCTCCTGGTGCGCCCTCTCGCGCTCCTCCACCTCGTTCAGCAGCCGGGCCTGCAGCTCCTTCTCCTCGTTCTGCTGCTGGCCGCTGGCCGCCTGCACCTTTTGCAGCTCCTGCTGCACCCCCTGCACCTTGTGCTCGAGCTGGATGTGCTCCGTCTCGAGGTGCCGAATCTGGTCGTGCAGCCGGCTGCGCTCGCTCTCCAGCCCGGCCTTGAGGTCCTCCAGGTCTGCGAACAGACCGTTCTTCACTTCGGCGACGTTCTCCAATATCGCGACCGCGAGCATATCTCGAGAGCCGCGAGTTTTTTTTTTGCGCGTTTTTCAGCGGTTATCGCATGTAATACAACAAAAGTGTATTGATGATTATCGAAACACAAATTCCTTCGATTTTTTTTCGAAAAAGAGAAGGAATTTTCGATAATCATCAATAACACAAGTTGTATTTGTTCAGATTATTTCATGAATAAAATCAAAGCCATTTTGTTGATTTTCTATTTTAAACGTACAGTTTATGGAATTAGTTATTTTGATTATGCATTGTAGTTCGACACACCGTTATGCAACCAACAATACAAGTATGCCATTGTTTAATGTAGGCAAGATTACCTAAGCACTAGGTACTACTGAGCTAAATTCATTTTGATTGCTGTCAGAATTTGTGTGGTTAGGTTACATTAGACTTGCTGAAATTATCCATAATTTGTTGAAAATGAAGTTTAGTGTGTGTTTATCATGGTTCAGACGAAAATTTGGTGTAGTGGCATTCATTTATTTACCAGGAAATCGGAAAATACTATGACAGATTGCAACTGGTGAGTCGTTGTTTAATTAAACTACCCTACTGCCTACGAATCAGAAAACGAAATACAGAAACGAAAACACAGCATGTAGGTATTCAATAGCCAATCAGGAGCCGAAATACAAAATCGAAAACATGGTGTTATTACTTATCAATACAATCATTTCAACCAATCAAAAACGTGTATTTTAGCATGAATGAAATAATCGATGTAACTTTTCGAGTGGGTTCTTTATCGGGCTTCGAGGGGTATCGATTTCCTGCCACTCAGTGATATTGATGATGTTATTGGGATTGAAAGAGCGAGGTGATTGTTGGGATTACGATTCCTTTTGTTTCGGAAGCGATCCTCAAATTTCTGCTAGCGAAAACACAAAAAATCGCCTTTTTTTACTGAAATATCACACACGTTTACATTCACTTGTTTTAAACAATTCGGCAAAAAAAACTAGTACGTTAAATGAAAGTTCGCCCTTCAAAACATTAAAAATCAAAGTCTCATGTTTTGTTAACGATTCGAAAAACGGTAAGTTTTTTGAATAATAAGTGTTGATAACAAATAAATGAAAGCATGTGTGATGTTTCAGTAGAAGAAGAACGGATTTCTTGTTTTTAAAAGCAGAGATTTGAGGTGACAAAAGGTTAATTTACGAAACTATAGCGTTTGGACTTCGGATTCTTGTTCAGGAGACCAAAATACCAGAGTACCTCCAATTTTTTTTTGAACTTGTTGGAATGTGGTTAACTAAGATTATTATTCCTTTAAATTGGTACTGTAAAACAGGGTGACTTCGGACGATTTTGCAGGTTTTTCAGTCGTAACAATTTCGAATTGAATCGAAAATGTACGAATATCTCATAAACTCTGGTTCAATCATTTCTCAATTGATTTATACATAGACTGAAAGCAAAATCAGTTTTTTTATATTAAATTTTTTCAGTTTTTTGCTGTCCGAATTTCGGACACGCTTCAAAAACCCATTAAAATCGATGTTTAGCGAGCCTGAAACAAACTACGGACAGCATAAATTGTTTTAAAAAATATTTCGAGGAAAAAATCATACTTGACCTCAGAATGAAAGCATATTCTACAACTTCAAAAATATATTTCGATAAAAAAACAAAAAATAATTATTCCTAGAAAATTAAAGAAAAAACACTAAGAAATATTAACAAAACAGTTTTTCTTCGTATATAAGAATAATTTGATAGGTATATAAGCTGTCTTTAAATAAGGATCAAACTATTCCAGCGTTACGTCCTCGACGTAATGCGACAGGTTCGAGGATTATCTTGTCCTTAGCCACGATACTTTCATCTACTACACGTGGGTAATGACAAGAAACTTTATCGCCAATCTTCTTTCGTCTTAAAAAATTTACTAGATTATTTTGAATTTCCATAATTATAGAGTTGCATGACTGTTTAGGCACGGTTTGAATGTACGGGAATCTACCACCGAGGCATGACAACGCTGTACGCTGTCGCCCATTGTATAGTATTAGTTTTTGTATTGTGTAAAAAAATTTGATTTTAATACGGTCGTCTGTGGCCATATCAATCTAGCGAGCATTCTATCTTTGTATCTCGACGAACGAGACAATTATATTGTTAATTGTCGATATCGAATTATTTTATTATATAAACGTTTTAATAAAGAAATACAGTCCACTAGACTAGATATATCATTTTAGCATCATTACCCCACAACAAAACAATGACTTTGCAGGCCTCTCTGATTGATTTTCTTCCCTTTCTCACATCATTAACTGCTCGTTGCAGTCTTTCTGATGGATAAATTATATAACTGCGACCTCCAAAAACTTTTTATTAATTTCTTACCATGTCCGAAATTGTCCCTTGAAATTATGAAATTTTAGTTATCACCCTGTATAAAAATCAACTAATGAGATGGAGTGCACAAACTATGGCGAAGCATTCTTGAAACTAGAGACTATCGAAATATTCAGTTGAAATTGAGATATAGGCAACGTTATTTATCGTGGATCAGTTACTTTTCCACATTTCTTAAAACGCCATATTCTGATGTCGTCATAAAAAATATTATCTAACCTAAAATACTTATCAAAGGGTCCGATTAGGATAGATACATATGTGCTGAAGTTAGTTATTTGGTGATTTCCAACGGTTATTGATGTAACTTTTCGAGTGGTTTCTTTATCAGGCATCGATATTGATGGTGTTTTTGAGATTGGAAAAGCTAGGTGATTGTTTGTGAATTGATTTTTACTTACTCGTGATCGTTTTGAAGGCTTCTTCTAGTTGCCTGGATTGTTCTCTCTTTTCACTTTCTGTTCTTTTGATGTGGTCTCGCAGTTCTTTGTTGGTGTTGTGGTATTTTTCCTTTTCAAAGTTTCCATCTGCTAGTAGTCTGCGAACATCTGTCAATTCTTTCCTCAATGACTCCGAGTTGTTTTCAGCTGAAAAAGTATAATGCTAATTCCTCAAGGAATTTTTTCATTGACCATTCTTACCTTCTTTGAGCTTCCTGATAGTTTCATGCAGCTGAGAACCAATACTATCGCTCTTGCTCTCGCACAGCTGCAGCTGAATTTTCAAATTTTCCCCTTCGCTCTGGCAGTTGTCCCTTTCCAATTTCACCTCTTCTATCTTCTGCTCCAATTTTTTTACCTCATCCTCACTCCTCAACCTCAAAATAAACATTGAAATTTTTGAAAGTGAAAATAGTCAATCAAATTAGAAATATAAAACATAGTTTGAAAATTAATGTCTGGTAGACCACGACCAGAAAACATTTACTTTCCTAGTAAATACCACGCAGAACATTGAATTCTATCTGCTCGTAATCCATGCAACGACTCACACTGTGAATGCAGATCGCAAATGTTTCCTTCTTCCTAAGGCGTGATATAGTTCACATCGAGACAGGCACGCTCAACAACCTACAGACCGGTTTCGGGCTTATTGGCCCTCATCAGTGCAGGGTAGTTATCCGAGAAGATCTCCACTCGAAGCGTTGCCTGTCCCAATGCACTTTCGCCGTGTCTATTTGACCGCACTGAGCCGCGTTCCAAGAGCAACTTGGAAGTGGCGACACCATGCGGCAGAAGAAAGAAACACTCCAGAAATAAATCTCCCAAGTTACAGAACTTGGAAGTGGCTGAGAGCTCGATTAAGCTAATAAATGAAAAATGGAAAAGTCATGAATTGGACAAAATAGTCTATCCAATTAGAAATATCAAACATAGTTTGAAAATGAATGTCTGGGAGAAAGAAACATTTGCGATCTGCATTCACAATGTGAATCTTTGCATGGACTACGAGCAGATTCAATGTTCTGCGTGGTATTTACCAGGAAAGTATTTGTTTTCTGTTCGTAGTCTACCAGACATTCTTTTTCATAATTCCAATTGAATAAAGTATTTTCAAAATTTTTGTCCAATTCATGGCTTTTCCATTTTTCAAACATCGAAATATTTCAGAGAATTTTTTCAGACAGCACGTTCTGATTTCGAATATGTTCTTGGAATATGCCAGTGGAACAATTCGAATAATCTCAGAATTTTCTTACAAGGTGATTTGAGAATATTCCGAGAATAATAAAATGAGACGAAATCTCACGTTCCAAAGAAATGGCTGATTTTCTGATTGATGCTCTTTCGTGTCGGGACACAAAAATCAAGAAAAACAATCAAACAACATGAAAAATATCACCCAAACATACATTTATAAAATCATTTCCTCACTAAATCCTAGAATATTAATAAATGCTATCTTTGTTTTTCTTTTAATCTGATTCAAAATTAGTATATGGGATACTTACTCGTTGAATTCCAAACATATTTTCCCAATGAATATTTTCGAAATCATGTCAATTTGATCCATTTTTTGGTACCGCAGACAACTTTTTTTTAAACTCCCGCCAAATCAAACGTCACGCGATATAAGTCATGAAGGACATGAAGAAAGAACGTTTTCAGAACATGCAAGTGAGACATTCCATAAACATTCCTGGAGAACAACACCATTATGGAATATTTGTATATCCCCAGAGAACATTAATGGAATTCAGTTTTCGAATTTAAAAAAAAAATCAACAACTAAAACAATTGATCACTTACTTAGCCTCTTCCAACTTGCCCTTGAGCTTGCTGAGCTCTTCCCGGAGCTGATTTATGTTGGCTCTGTCCTGTTCGAATCTGCCGTTCGCCTCTCGTTTCAGCCTCTCCAGAGTGTCCCTCTCGTCTTCTAGTTCTCTTTTGGCTGCCTCAAATCGGTCGTGGAGGGCCTGATGGTCATGGTGAGCTTAAAAGAGAATCGGAAACTCGGTGAGTTTGTTCTTGCAGAAGATTTCTTGCGGGATCATGAATGATTTGATGTGTGCGAAGATTTTTAAAAAGGTGTTACCTCATGTTTCTGTTGTCAGAGATGAAGACATGTTTACAACCTTAACCTGCGCACGTTTTACCTGTTTCAATGTTTTGAAGAGATATTGTTGTAACTTGAAAAGCGAACGCTATACATCGACATATGAAACCAATGAATTCCTTTTTCTTCCTAAAAAAAGCGATTACCAACTCGCGTGTTTTTGTGATATAATCGCGTTATTAAAATGAATATTGCTTGCTTTGTTATGCAAATTAAATTTAGAACCCAGTCATTTTCCTAATGTTTTGATGATATCATTTTATGAAATCTATTTTAATGAATGAAATCACCACGCTTTTTATTTTAGAAGCCAGATTACCGTTATATTTATAAGGTAGGTCTACCGATTATAGTCACCGTTTTGTTTACTGTGTGTTCAATTTTTGTTTGTGTCTTGTTAATGAGACGATCTGAAAAGTTGTGGAAAATGAAAATGCTTATTATTTGCTACATGAAATAATATACCAGATGAGTTGAAATAGGAATTATCACAATATCGAAACAATAAAATAATATTCCAATCATACGGAAAAAAAACTTTGATAATCGATTTTGGAACAATATGACTTAATTCGTGCTTTTTGTCCCAAAAAATATCAAAATCGAATTTGTCACTACCAACAAATTATAATAATAGAGGAATTAACTGATAAAAAAATATATGAACCGAGTGGCACCAACAATAATGTTACATACTTAACTAAATATGGAATATTATCGAAAATAAAAATCTGAGACATTCGCTTGACATTATATATGGTACAAAAAAGCAAGTTTCTACATCAAATAATTGTAGTACATGCATTCATCGACCAAAACAAATAATGTGAAAGAATATTCGAAAAACAAAATTTGACATAATTTCCGGTTATGATGATTGATCTCAAGAAATATAATCCCGTGATTGTGAATATTGTTACCTTAACCTAATTTATGACTAGCTGCAAGAGGTTACACCATCTGGTGTTTGAAATAATTCATAATTTTGAAATTCTGTAAAAATTCAATACCTAATACAAAAATATTATGAAATCTTTAAATTCGATCCTAAATCGAAAATTATGAGATAAAAAAAATTACGATTGAATTGAAGTTATATTTTGGTGATATCTAACAGAAAACAAATACTCATCTGACCACCTGACCTTGAACTACATCATCAGCTTTGTTTTCTGTTGGATATTTAGATGAGCATCCTAAACATTTTTAAGAAAATTATAAAGATTCTACTCACCGATTAGCAGAGCTTGTTGCTTATCATTTTCAGCACGGAGCATCAGCTCTTCGTGCTGCTGACACAGATTCTCGATGTGGCCCTGTAGATTTTCGATTCTATCCAACAGCTGCTGGATCTCCGCATCTTTTTCGTTTCCCAACTGATGCAAAGACTGCTGCAACCTATATCAAACAATTATTTTAAATCAATTTAAAGATACACTGCAAGTAGGTACAAAATTCCGTGAGTTTTCCATCGAAAATCGATTTTCTAAAATGCCTTTTTAGGTGTCATGTTCGGAATTATTTGAATCAATAATGTTGACACAGGAAAAAAGGAAATGGAAGATAATGAACTGTTTAATCAAGGTGAGATTTGATGATTCATTGATTTCATTACAGATTCTGTGGCAGTATCCCAAATTGATATCAATTTTATTATTATTAAAATAAATCATTTTCATTCAAGTAAGATCCTTCTCCATTTGTTTTTTTTTCATCTCGTGTCTAGTTTTTCTTGTTGAATGTTGTATCATAGGCGAATAATTTCAAATTTCAGAAAAACAGAATTCTTGTAATTCTATTTTTTGAGCCCTCCTTTATTTTTTTTGTGCACAATTTAGTAGTGAATGAAAATATCAAACGAAAGTTGAAGGTTTTTGAGCAATACGTCCAAAAGCTTTAAAACTTGAAAATTATTGCGGAAAATCTTCACATTCAAAATCATTTTTATTCATTATATCAATTCAAAAAAAATGCTGGTTGATTAATGATTCAAAAATTCTGAGTATTAGTTTAATACGTTGATTGATGTATTAAATTAATGTATAAAAGATGAAAAATATTATGTTTGGGTATATTTTGGTTCATTTTGCCATTTATTTTTCTATATATTTTATGTTTATTTCGTTTCTGTTCTGTGACTCACGGTCGGATTATTCTGAAAATTTGGTTTTTGGGTAATCAGTTTTGTTCTATCGATCAAAAATATTTTCAACCGAAAAGTAGCAACAACTTTGTTATTTCAAAAGAAACACCCTGTATTTTGTTACATTCTCAAATCCTCCCTGAAGAGCTGATTTCGTCGATCTATCATACTAGAGTTCTAGGGTGAATGATTACAGAGATATAGGGTGTGAAAAATCGAGGTTTTTTAACTTGAGATTTGCACCACCCTGTATTTGTTTCTATTGAATGTCAATAGATAGTTAATGAAAAGTTGATATAGGGACATGCAAGCCGTTTTGAGCAAAAATTAATAGTTTCGACACAAAAAATTCCTGAAGTTAAAAAATCTCGATTTTTCAAAGTTGTTGCTACTTTTTGATAGAAGCGGCAACGCCGTAACGCACAAAATATTTTGGATTGATTACACAATAAAACAAATATTCAGAATTATCCTACGTCCTGTTCTCCAGAAACGTCTAACCTACAATCGACCGAGAGTGACCCTGTATATTTTAAGCATTTTGGGTTCCTTTTTCGTGTAGATATATTATTGAATCATGGTAATTTTCAATTTTATTTAGTTCACATAACCATCAACTTATTTGATTCGGTTAAAAAAAATTGATTATTTTATGTCATCATCATAAAAAAAAAAGAATCCTCTCATCACCCACCTCTTCTCCAACGAACTCCGTATCTTCTCCTTCTCCTCGCCCAGCTTCCTCACCTCCTCCTCCCCCTGCTGCCTCAGCCTGTCCAAAGCCTGCTTGAACTCGGCCTCCTTGGCGCCGGCAGCCTGCGTCAGGCTGCCCTTCACCTCCACGAACTTCTTCTCGGCCCGCTCCAGGTCCTTGGCCAGTCGCGACGCCTGCGCCCTCGACCGCTCCAGCTGCACCACCAGCTCCTGCTGCGCCTGCTCGAGCTGTGCGCGCTTCTCCTCGGAAGCCTCCAGGCTGGTCTGGGTGTCGAAGAGGACCGCCTCGAGGGTTTCCTTCTCGGTACGGAGGGAGGCTAGGAGCTCCTGGAGGCGGTGGGAGTCCTTCTCGACGGCGTCGATGGTGCACTGGAAAGCGGGGAGGGTTTGCCTTACGACTGCGCCAACAAAGTTTACATGGAAATTAGCGGGGAGGGTTTGCCTTACGACTGCGCCAATGGAATTTACATGGAAATCAGCGGGGAGGGTTTGCCTTACGACTGCGCCAATGGAATTTACATGGAAATCAGCGGGGAGGGTGTGCCTTACGACTGCGCCAATGGCATTTACATGGAAATCAGCGGGGAGGGTTTGCCTTACGACTGCGCCAATGGAATTTACATATAAATCAGCGGGGAGGGTTTGCCTTACGACTGCGCCAATGGAATTTACATGGAAATCAGCGGGGAGGGTTTGCCTTACGACTGCGCCAATGGAATTTACATATAAATCAGCGGGGAGGGTTTGCCTTACGACTGCGCCAATAGAATTTACATGGAAATCAGCGGAGAGGGTTTGCCTTACGACTGCGCCAATGGAATTTACATGGAAATCAGCGGGGAGGGTTTGCCTTACGACTGCGCCAACAGAATTTATATGGAGATCTAAATTTGGGCGTTTGTTTTAAATTTTTTGATTGCACGGCGCTGGGATTCCTTTTCGACAGCGTCGATGGAGAATTTGAGTATGACATAATTTTTCCAATAATTTCAATTATGACGAACATAACATTATATGTAACGCTTTGTTTCTAATATATATATTCGAATTCTCGATGAAAAAGTATCTGAATAATGGAATGAATAAGAAATGGCTAGTATGATTATTCTCCATAGAAAAATATTTGAATAATGTATTTGTAAGAGATGTCTAGTATGATTATAGATTTTTCAGGAACTTCATCATGATTTAATCATTGATATCATTGAAACTGTCGCTCTTGTTATTTTTTATCTCACATTCCTCTCTCGATCGGTTCACAGAATATTTATATTATATTCATTCAACTTCGAATTCCCAATAAAAAAACCTAATCATCAAAACCTTCTCATGAAAACCTCCAGACCTCAGATATGTCTGGAATCAATAATAAAAGTTCACCTCTAGATGTATTCGAAAAACGCCTGACCTAGCAGCAAAACCTCTGATTCGCAACGACGGTTTTTCGGGCACTCACTTGTTTCTCTTCGCAGTCTTTGACGAGGTCTTCGAGATTTCTGTTGACCCTTGCATTGGTCTCGGTGGCTTGCTCCAGCTTCTGTCTGCACCTGGTCAGTTCTTCACCAAGCGCATCTTTTTTTCTTCCGAGGACGGTCAGTTGGTTGCTCAAGTCGTTTCGCTCTCTCGTTACTTGGTTCAGTTCCATTTCGATCTTAGCGAAATAATAATGAAATATTAGCGAATAAAATTTGAAAAGTGAACATTTTCAACAGTTTGGCGATCTCAATATCACGGAAAGTAATAACCATTTAGTCCTACCGACTGCGCCAATTCATCAGGAATCATGAAATCGAGTCCACAATGACAATCATTCGTTTATTTTACCTTTCCCTTCTCGATGTCCAAAAATTTGCACTTCTCAGACAACGAAACTTTATCAGATTCGAGGTCCAGTCTTTGCTGTTCGGCTTGCAACAATTCTTTTCTCAGAGACTGGATATCGTTGAGATGATCGTTGCACTGGTGCTGAAGGGTTTGTTTCTCCTCGTCCAGCTGCAACGAGACAAAACAATCAATTCAAAAGCATTGACAGTCTGGAAACTCACTTTTTTCATGTCCTCTTGTAGTTTCTGCTTGTCAAACTCGAGATTGGTAGCTATGGCTTCTTTTTTCACCAGCGAGTCGTGTACGTCGCTTCTCTCTCCAAGAATCTTGTCGAGTTGCGTCTCGTAATCAGCTGAAAAATAGGCAGCAATAAGGGCAGGCATTCGATAAACGCATCCCCCCTCACCCTTGGTCTTCTCCAAACTGGATATGAGACTGTCGGCCTCCATTTTCTGTGCCTCCAGCATGTCGTACGACAAGTACAGCTTGTTCAGCTCCTCCCTGACGGTCAGCAGCTCCTCCCTCATCCTGCTGCACCTGTCCTCCTCCCCTCGAAGGTTCATCTCCCTGACGTCAGCCTCCTGGTTCAGCCTCTCGATCTCCGAGTGGCAGAAAGCCCTGTCGCCTTGCAACTCGTCCACCTGCAACGGAATCACCCTGTACAATGCTTTTCTCTGCAGAGAAGAAGAAGAAGAAGAAGAAGAAGAAGAAGAAGAAGAAGAAGAAGAAGAAGAAGAAGAAGAAGAAGAAGAAGAAGAAGAAGAAGAAGAAGAAGAAAAAGAAAAAGAAAAAGAAGAAGAAGAAGAAGAAGAAGAAGAAGAAGAAGAAGAAGAAGAAGAAGAAGAAGAAGAAGAAGAAGAAGAAGAAGAAGAAGAAGAAGAAGAAGAAGAAGAAGAAGAAGAAGAAGAAGAAGAAGAAGAAGAAGAAGAAGAAGAAGAAGAAGAAGAAGAAGAAGAAGAAGAAGAAGAAGAAGAAGAAGAAGAAGAAGAAGAAGAAGAAGAAGAAGAAGAAGAAGAAGAAGAAGAAGAAGAAGAAGAAGAAGAAGAAGAAGAAGAAGAAGAAGAAGAAGAAGAAGAAGAAGAAGAAGAAGAAGAAGAAGAAGAAGAAGAAGAAGAAGAAGAAGAAGAAGAAGAAGAAGAAGAAGAAGAAGAAGAAGAAGAAGAAGAAGAAGAAGAAGAAGAAGAAGAAGAAGAAGAAGAAGAAGAAGAAGAAGAAGAAGAAGAAGAAGAAGAAGAAGAAGAAGAAGAAGAAGAAGAAGAAGAAGAAGAAGAAGAAGAAGAAGAAGAAGAAGAAGAAGAAGAAGAAGAAGAAGAAGAAGAAGAAGAAGAAGAAGAAGAAGAAGAAGAAGAAGAAGAAGAAGAAGAAGAAGAAGAAGAGTTTACCTCCTTCTGCAGCTTAACATTGTCCTTCTGCAGACGGTCGTAGTCCTGGTTGAGCGCTTCGACCATGGCGTTGATCTCCAGCCGGTTCCTGTCCAGCTGGCCCTTCTCGACCTTGAGGGCGTCGAGGGATCTCTGGACGGCGTCCCTGTCTTGCGTCAGCTGAGAGATTTTCTCTCGGCTCGAGTCCAGTTGGGCCACCAGGTCCTTGGCCCTCTTCTCCAAGGCCGCCGCGGCCTCTTCGGAGTGCTCGTGTTGCTTTCGAACTAGCAAAAGTTGCTCCTTATTCGATTGGAGTTTCACCTGGAACTCGCGTCGTTTCAATGTTGGTGTTTCATTAGGCAACAGTGTCGATGTGATCAATACAAATACGATTAGATAATTATTATGGAGCGATTATTCATGAAACAGTATTTGATGAAACTCTCGTTAATTTTAATTCGAGACAAAGTCTTGCCCATGGAACGAGTATTGGCAATAAAAAAGGTGTCGAGATTGTAAATAACATTACTTAAATGTGATGAGCAATCAATAACACAACTCCAAGATAACAGGTCAGCAAATGCTTCATCAAAATCTTAAATTTTACGAATCTTAAGAGAAAACCTTTATTGTACAAACCCATTTACAGGACAACACTTAGAGTAAATAGAGGTGGAAAATATACGAAATGTCTAGATTTAGTGTGATTTATGACAAGCAAGCAAAGTGTTTCATTAAAATGAGTAAATTCAACAATATTCCTTAGTGAATGCTTTAGTAGGTAACGCTACTTAAGCGAACATGTTTCCAGCGAATAATAAAGCCCAGCGCGTTCACATTGGTGTTTCATCAATTGAAACACCGTCGAACCATTGATGAAACACCAACTCATTGGTAAGAACAAGAAGAGTACTTTAGAAGGGTTTCGTTTAAAAAACATTTTCTAACTCTTAATGAAACTATATATGGCGAAGCGGTTGATTCAATTGAAAATTGTTAACTGTTACTTTCAATGAGGTCAATTACCTGTAGTTCATGAATGATAGACTGGTATTTGTGGAGAGCGGCTTGCACAGCTGATATCGTACTCTCAGCAAAAGCTGCTGGGGAAGTCATAGTGCGAGCCGACCTTTTGGGCGATCTATATTACAAGATTAGTAAGGTTAAGGTTAGTTGGGTCAGTAGAACGATCACAAAAATCACAAAACACCTAATTCGAGGATTGCACATTTAGGGTGAACATCAAGCCGGTATTATATCGAATATATCTCACTTTTGAGGTAATAATGTGGCAGCGCTGAGATGAAGATGAGTCGCTTGTAAAATTTCAGTATCCTTAGTTTCGGCATCTTGAATGAGGGCGTGGGCAATGTCTCGCAGAGCACCTTGTAGAATATCCATGTCTTCGTGCATCTTCATGGCTTGTCCGCAGGTCTGTTCGGCGTCCAAGCATCTGTCTTTCTGCAGGAGAAAAATTGCAAGAAGATAAGAACGAATACATAATACAGTAAAAATGGGATTGATAACATTTCCAATAGCCGCGCCGGGATTCAAACCCGGACTCTCTGGGCTCAAAGGCCAGTGCCTCAACGCACTCAACCACCAACCCAGTTGAACAAGAAGTATCAAGACTTTCTGACGTTTACCACATACTTCGTTGATTTGTTTTCATCCTTGGTTTTTTAATGTTTTCTAGTAAACCTACCGACTGCGCCAATTCGACACAAATCATGAAAGACCGCAAACAGAGACTCACCAAAGTCTGCAAATCTCTATTCAGCTGTTGAATCTTGTCGTCCTTCACTTCAATCTCCACCTGTCGACTGTCATACTGAGCCTTCAGCGCGTCCAGCTGCGACCGCATCTCAGCCAGCTCCTGTTCCAACTCCTGCTTCTGTTTCCCCTGCGAAGAAAACCTCGAGAATGAACCACCCCAGCCCTCGAAAATAAAAACCCACCCCTCCGAACATGTTTTCCGAGATCAAGTTGGCATCCATTCTGGCGCAAGCTGTCACCACCTCCCTTTGCACCCCCGACACCTCCGTCCTGATGCCATCCAGGTCCCGCTCGGTGGTGCTGCGGATATCCGTGAAGAGTCTCTTGATGGCCACTACGTCCCGCCACAGGTTCAGCATCCTAAAAGAGGAAATAGTCACTCCAATTGAAAATATCAAACATGGTTTGACATTGAATGTCTGGTAGACTATGAGCAGAACTACTTTCCTGGCAAATACCACGCAGAATATTGAATTATATCTGCTCGAAGTCCATGCAACTATTCACACTGTGAATGTAGATCGCAATGTTTCTTTCCTCCTAAGACGTGACAAAGTTCACATCGAGACAGGTACGCTTAACAACCTACATACCGGTTTCGGGCTTATTGGTCCCCATCAGTGTTTGAAAAGTGTTTTTTACCGCCAGCTTAGTTGCTAATAAGCAACCCTCGAAGTCTCATTGAAACTTGTATGAGTAAGGAAGACGGGGACCTTAGCTTTTTAAGTGTCATCCGAAGCACTACTCGGCTGGTTGTCGTATGAGAGTGCGAAGGATTGAAATCTAGGTACCAAGAATGTTCGGTTGGTCACCCATCCCCTCCTGCTAAACGATGCTACAGAAATAAATTTCTAATAGCTCCGCCGGGATTCGAACCCGGAACCTCTGTGCCCAAAGGCCAGTGCCTCAACGCACTCGACCCCCAACCGAGTTAGCCGAGTAGAGATCTCCACTCGAAGCGGTGCATGTCCCAATGCATTTTCGTCGCGTCTATTTGACCGCACTGAGCCGCTTTCCATGAGACACTTGGAAGTGGCGACACCATGCGGCAGAAGAAAGAAACACCTCAGGAACAAATCTCCCAAGTCACATCACTTGGAAGCGGCTGATAACTCGATCAAGCTGATAATGGAAAAGCCATGAGTTGGACAACAATTTTAAAAGAGAGAATTCCAATTCGAACTGGGTTGGTTGTCGAGTGCGTTGAGGCGATGGCCTTTGTGCCTACAGGGTTAGAATCCCGGCGCGGCTATGGGAAATTTCATTTATTTCTGTAGCATCGTTTAGCGGGAGGAGAAAGGTGACCAACCGAACATTCTTGGTATCTAGGTTTCAATCCTTCGGACTCTCAACGATAGCCAGCCAAGTAGTGCTTCGGATGACACTTAAAAAGCTAAGGTCCCCGTCTTCCTAACTCATACAAATCTCAATGAGACTTCGAGGATTGCTTTGCAACTAAGTTGGCGGTCAAAAACACTTTTCAAATACGTTTCAAATTGAATGTCTGGTATAGACTACAGCCCAATTTATAAACTCCGTTGCCGTAGCTACAGTTGACGCTGCAGTTACTGTTCGTAAATGGAATATGTTGAAAATATGCAACTGTTCATAAACTACGCAGGTGCCGTCGGATATCTTCTCAATACATTTTGGAACAGAAGCGTCAACTGTAGCTACGGCAGTGGAGTTTATAAATCGGGCTTTACCTGTTGTGTTCAGTGCTGTAGTAGTCGTTGAACGCCTGTTCCTCGTCCTTCCACTCGTCTTCCTTGACAAGCATCTCTTCGCGGAGGTTCTCGAAGTCGTTGGTGAGCTTCTGGAGATCACCCGTCAGCGACTCGTTGGTGTGGTGGGACTCTTCGAGCTGGTCGCGGAGGGAGCCGTTCAGCTGCATCAGCTTCTCGTTCCTGTCGAATGGGAGGTCTTGGGAAGATGTTTGGGGGGTAGTGTCGAGTGACTCGTGTCGTACGAGGTGATGGTTTGTTGGAAAAGTTTCATGGTGGATTTTTGCAGCAGCAATTTCAAGTTATAAGCTTCGAGTCGTAATAAGTTCTATCATTTTAGTTTTAAGTCGCAAGAAAAATCGACAACTTTCATCTTTTTTGTTTCAGCATGTTCCATTCATATGTTTATTATCTGTGATTGTGTTGGTTTGAACGAACATTACGAACTATTTCCAATAATGGAATGACAAATAAATTATAACAGCTGTTAATGTTGAAACTCTAGCTGACCATTGACCGTCAAATTGACCAATGGAAGAAGTCCTAGAATCTTGATACTAAAAACTATGGATTTAAAATGGTTGCATAAATTCAAACTCTGATGGTAGGGATGGTATATTTTGAAGCTCATTCGATTTTTGATTCTGATTCAACTTAACTGTTAATTTGAAAAGATTATTACTTTCGTTTGAGAGCTCAACCTATTAACTACATCACTTTTTCGGTTACAATTCATATAATATTGTTGTGGAAGAAACAAAATGGCGGCTCCAAGATGGCTCCTGATTTAACTGATTTTTCTCCAAGATGGCACCTGATTTCGGGTTCAACGCATTCATTCACTTGAAAAGACTTTCCTTTGGTATTCGAATTGAAATATAACTTTCGATTTGGAGCTCAATCTTTTGACAACAACATATCACATTTCCGGTGACAATTCATATTATTGTCTTGAAGAGAGAACAAGATGACGTCTCCAAGATGGCGGGCGAGATTTGTGATTATGATCTGATTCCATCAAAAATTGGTATGTTAAGATTTTTGGGGTTGGAGATCGCTGATTTCTCATTAAAAAACGTGAATTCAAACTGGCAGCTCAAAGATGGCGGAAAAATTTTGTGATTTATGATTCGATTCAAAATTGTTATGTGTTCAAGGTTGAATTTTACATAAAAATTTTCTAATGAACAAGAAAATGTTAGAGTAGTATATAGCGGATGGTCTCAAAATATACAATGTGTTTTACATCAATTAATCTTTCGTTTGGTTATTGCATTATTTCACAGCAACACATTTTCCGGTTGACAGAATATGGAATAGAATTTCTATAATGACATAAGCTGGTCAAATACAAATAAAAATTAAAAAGTGTAGCTAAAACTAGAACATTTACCTTCAAGTAAGTAATATACAATAACGTTAATATACAAAAAATACTATAAAATAATTTGAAACACGGGTAGGCACGTTGAAAATTAAGATAAAACAAAATATATGTTGCAGTTTAGACGAACATCAATTCAACAAATATTTTCGAAATATTCTTCAACCGAATATTGTAACAGACTATTATAAAGTTTAGTTCCCATTACCATGGATGATTTCTTACACATTTCGATACGCTGTTAAGGTATTAAAGTATTCTGATTTGACGGGCGAGTAGTCTATGACGCGTCGCGTTTCCATAATCCCCCCCCTCTGACGTAATCAGCAGCGGCATAAAATATTTTCCGATTGACAGATAACACAGTGACATGAAACACTTGACATATGAAAGTTGGTTGACGTATGACAGTGGACATATGACAGCTGTGCCTTCTGTCGGCCATCTTGAGACAGCACCCGCCTAGGTACACTACTATCTGATTTATATATGAGCACGATGAATATCACTATTCCGCAAAAATCGTTTTTATTTCTATGAACTGATGTGATTGAATCCAAAGTGAGCCAGCACACACCTCCTGCGCTCCTCTTGCAGCCTCTGCAACGCCGTCTCCAAATCCCCGATCCTCTCCCTGTCAGCGTCCCTCAGCTCCCGCAGGTGCTGCTGCGCCTGCTCCATAGCAGAACCAGAAGGATATGCCGCCCCCAGCGACAACGGCTGCTGGTCCACGTGCACCATCTGGCTCTCGAGGTCGGCGCACCGCCTCTTGTACTGCAACACCTTGGCCTGCAGCCTGCTGACCAGCGCCGCCTGGCTCTGCTGCGCCTGCCTGTAGGTGTCGAGTCGGCGCCTGTACAGCGCCGCCTCTTCTTGCAGACGCTGCCGCAGGTCCCTGGAGGCGGCGTCTTCGTCGCTGCTGCCGCCGCCGCCGTCTGGTCTGGTGCTCGACATGCCGCTGATCGACTGGGGGAACAAGTTGTGGAGTAGAGTTTAGGATTTAAATATGATAGCGGGCTCCATATGGATGGTGTAAAGCGTTCAGTCAACCAAGCGTCGTGATCCGCAACATATGGAAACAGGTGATAAGTCGAAACAACCGGTTACGGCTCATTGAAACGGAAAATCCCGCTCTAGCTGACTTATGAATATTCGCGTACCTACCCCCGGGCTTTGTCAGTTCTCACCTCCTGAAGGCTATTGTAGATACATACAATCGAAACGTCGTGACAAACTCGGTACGAAAAACTTTGCTATCTCTTTATTTTATATTAATTTCTTCTAATTCACTCAACTATCTCGTTTTTATTATGTTAATTTATTTATTTGTAAATATATTATTCATGTTAATCGATATATTTTTTTCTTCAACTTTATATATCCTTTTATTTACTTAATTTTATTTTTTCAGCATAACTGGTGGAAATGAAGTTTTGATGTGGGGTCAAAACAGGGTGGGAAAAATACGAAATCTCACGATGATATCTCCGAAGTTGAAAATCGGAAGTTATGGCGATTTGAAAAAAACTTCCAAGGGTATCTGATTTCGTATTTATTGTTTTTAATACGATTGGAATTGAACTTCTTCCGATTCTAATAATGATTAGCATATTAGAAAAGCACTTTACTCACATCTGTCCTCGATTTTGGCCTATACATTGGTGGTCTCCTAGTTTCCACTTTTGGCGGTTCGATTTTCTTTGCAGGCGGCTGCAATAAAAAAATTATCAGCTACACTCTGTGTGAAAAATAAGTCGTACATATTGTTATACATCGGAGTGTAGCGATATAAATTATGAATCTTGTTGATTTTTTGTAGCTTACGTCACTTTGTTTGCATATAAATACTTTATAAATAGATCGCAGTATTTATCGAAAAATACAAGCAATATTGTAATCGATTCGTCATTTATTTTGGATTTTTTGGAAAGACGTCAGATATAAAACTCACGATTGACGCATTAAAATAATGAATATTTTAGAAAGCATGCATTTTCAAACTCCACCAGCTTATTTAGCGATAATTTTGAAAGTAATTTCGAACTGTAAGGGTTGGTTTGAGGCAAAAATATTTCATCCAACTACACGTATAATTTTTCATTTTAGTATTACAGACTGGGACAAGTCTGTGAGATGATAAGATAACTTCACTATTCTTTAAAATTACTAAAATCCAAAAACAGTCAAATTCGGGTTTACGAAAAATTAGCAATAAACGTATTCTCATTCAATATTGAATCCATAACATTTTATAGTACATATTATAACAAATACAAGAAACTTACACAATACTTAAAAAAACTATATCTAAGAAAAACACATACATATACAGGTTGTCCATTGCTCGAGTCCCACTATATGAGAATTTCGCTTAGTTGGTTGAATTGGGCATTTTTACTATTCTATTATTTCTATTCTATTTCTTTCGAATGGTTTTAGTAGAATGAGTACTTTGGCCCAAAACTAGAGCTCTAATACTACCAAAATTGTACCACCAACTTTTAAAAATTTAGGGTCACTTTTTCCGTCAGAAAGTTTCACTGGATTCTTGAGGGTTGCAAATCTATGGATTTTTATTATCTAGGTGGACCCTAAAAATATATCGAAAAGCAACTTCAGATTGGGACCATGTTTTGTTTCAGATTGGAAAATTAATCAATAAATTTCGTTAAATATCGATGAGAAATCGCTTCTGAATAAAAAAACAATGTGCAGTGCCGTTCGACATTACGTGTTTGGAAGGAAATTTTAAAATTATCAAAATGTCGTCTCAAAACATATTTATTTGAATAAAGAATAAGGGAAAATCGTAATCGGAGAAAAAATTTTGAGACGACATTTCAATGCGTAGAACAAGTTTTGAAAAATTCAGATAGAATAATAATAGTATAATACAAGTTTTATAAGACGCCATTTTGTCGCACGCGTTGTTTGGAGTACGACGAGCGAATCAAAGAGTGCTCCAAGTGAACAAGTGCGACAACGTCTTATAAAACGTGTGTCATATGCAATTTTTTCTATTTTGAATTGATTTGAAGAAAAAATTGATTTAATATCGATAAGTAACCGAAACATCTTCGATTGGTAACAATGATGACATTGAAATAATTAAAATCTGACGCACAAGCGTAAAGCCCAGTTTACAGTTGAGCGATTTTGATTATTGCAATACCAGCGGTGAAAAATTCAATGTTGTTATTGTTTTTATTGGTCAATTTAAATCAAATTACACTCTGAATTGAAATTTACCAATTAAAAGATTGAGTTTTTCACTGCTCATATCACCAAATCCAAATCGCTCAGAAGAAGCTAGCCTAACTCTTCTTACTTTCATTTGACAGTTCGATTGTACCAATCTCCGAATAAAAAAAAAATGCGTATCGAAATAGAGGCTATTTCGACACGCATTTGCGTTGCACAATGACTTCATTATACAACCAAAATAGAAAATAGTATATTACGGTACAAGTTTTATAAGACTATATTTTGTCGCACGCGTTGTTTGGAGTGTGACGAACGAAGCGAAGATGAGTGCTCCAAAGGAACACTATCATATGGAGATAAACATCTCTGCTGACAGCATCAACTTTAGTAGGTATATTTTCCTCAATCTACAACAAATCTGGTACTCATATCTTGATTTACACACTTTTTATTCTTTTTTACACATCACCATTGTGATAGAAAATAAAATCATATAGAGAATAAATGCAATAACAAAGCAAAATCATAACCCCACTTCTCATTGATAGACATTCATTCATAACTTTCAATTTCTAACTTTTTTAAGATAAATCGAACCTCCCTTTTTCCGTAAATGATCTTACGATACATATTAGAAGGGACTGAGGTTGAAGGGATGGAGATTTACATGCAAATTTATTTTGTTTGGAGAATACCAACGTAATTTGTGACGTCACTACTATTGCCTTTCAAATTCCCCGCCAAACACGAAAAGCTCTCTTTCGATAAAGAAGCGATTGCAAATATCGCAAAAATTCACCAATGAAAAATGTCTCCACATTTTCGGCTCGTTTTTCCCACTTACCCTCGGCATTTTCTTCCCTCGTTCAAGGACGTCGCGGGGAGGGGGGGTTGGACGCGGCGGCGGAGAGAAAGCGTCGCGGGCGTCGGTCTCGGGCGCAATGAGGCGTCTGTCGGGCGTCGCGGCGAGGTAGACGGCGGCGCGCGAGCCGGCAGGCAGGCGGCGCAGGGCGTCGCTCATGGCGGCGTTGCCGATGTCGAGAATATTTACGTGGTTCGCGGGAGGAAATGAGCGCGGCAAAAAAGCCGAATTTTTTTTATGATTTTCACTAGTTATAGAGGTGAAAAAATTTCTGGATATTAATTTGACTTCGCGTGGTATTCGGTAAGAAAATTCCATAAATTTATTTTCAACCAATTAGAAGGCTTTTTTTATATACGTTTATAGCAACGGGAGTTGACCGCAAAATTTTTTTACCTGCTGTATTAAGCCAATCAGATGCCTTGCTATGACGACAACCTAAATTATCTGGAAATTTTTACGGTCACGTGACCGTAATAAGTGATAATCTCCCTGGCTTGACAGTTGTTGACAGCTGTACCTATCGTCCAATGTAATACACATCTACTTCTTTTCCTATCTTATATTACCATAATATTGCGTGATTTTAATAGAATATCAAGAATTGAAACCTAATTCTACTGAAAATAGCCGAACGAGGAGCTTTCGAATCTCACATTAGCGTGGTAATATAAGATCACAATATGTTGCAGGCGGACGGGGTTCGATTCCACTCAAGATCTTCCTTTTTTATTTTTTATCATCAATTAATTATTCCTTCATCAAATATTTACCGAAAATAGTGATCCGGACCCTAACTGATGAGTTAGTAAGTAAAAGGATATGAAAAGCATTATAAATAATTTTGGTAACAAATTTTCTCACCGAATTCCACGCGAGCTTGAATTAATCTCCGTAAATTTTTTCTCGGTTGCGAATTTTTTGAAGAAAATTCTCACATCGAAAAAATTTTCGGAAATTATTTTCAAGCTCTAGGGAGATTACATACGATAATTTTGTTAGTTCTTATTGACGGAATTGAAGAGTGATAATTTTTTTGTCAAGAATTAAGCGCCTCATCTGTTGACAAAAGTCACTCAAAATAAAATCTGGATATACATGTGATATTAGATGTTATGATTGAAATCGAATCACGGTTTGAAATGTTCCAAAAATTTTAGTAATAAACCTTAGTTACTATCTACGCAGAATAGGTCGTAGGGTTCATCTTCTCATCATATTAAAAGCAACTCCAATTTTATGAAAATTTGTCGGGAAGCTGCATGAACAGATTCATAGCGCGTCATAGCTTTGTCAGCAATTATTTAGGCCATTTCAAGATAAAAAATAGTATATTCTTCCATTTTACATAAGTTTTGAGTAACTACAAGTGGTAGAAAATTATTTTTTTGCGTTTTTCTTAACGTGCGTTATATATTATATAGTTATATTTTATTAGACACGGACACTTAATTGAAAATGCATCAAAACTAAATATTATGTGAACAAATAAAAACCAGTCTGTCAAAAATTATCTGAAACGTATCGATTCTTTGAAACTATGATAGATTGGCCTTGAGGGTGCCTTAATGTAAAAAAAATGTAATACAAGACAGGTCTGTATTTCAAAAAAATCATGGAGTTGAAGATCTTTTACAATCTCCAAGTTACCTATATAAGCAGTAATCTTATTTTAGCCCACCGAAAAACGTCCAAATAATGACAGAAAAAAATAAAGAAGAATTAATGAAATTCCGTTTTTATCCGGATTTTTCGGAAAGTACCTATTCGAAAGTTTGTTTAAATTCAACCTACCTGTTTTGCTTTTGGTGAATGCGAGCCTGGTACATTTCAGCTAAGACAAAATGGTAGGTACGTGATGATTTTTCAATAACCCGTTCAATTTGAAAGAATTTCTCTCGTTCGTTTCCCAAAAAAGAAAACGAAGCTTTTCTCTGAAAAAATTAATATTATACGGTATGCGCCAATGATGGGTTATTCATGCCATGAAATCTAGCAACATCGCAATATGTCCCTTAGTTGGGTTACCCTATTTTGTTCATCGGGGGTTGTTCCAAAAACATGCATATTGAACACGCTAATATTCTAACGGAAACGAATAAATTCAATGACAAACAAACGTGTTTTCACAGCAGTTATCAAGTATATTTTCATGAATCTCCATCAAATATAACACCTCTGGGCTGAATTCATAAAAATTACACTCCCGGAAATAAACGAAAGCTGTAGAGAATCACGAATGCAATTGTTTTTTACTCCAACCACCCTAATCAGGTCGTCATTGAATGAAAAACGCACAGTTTCCCTGACACCGATTTACTGAACATTTCCAAACTGTAGGGGTAGGGTATCCACATACTTCATCGACAAACTCATGATGAAGCCTTATTGGTCAGAGGTGTTAACAAAGGTTAACAAAAGAAAATCATCGATTTTTTCGGGAGCTGTTCATACAACTTGGAATGCCTATGCGGAAATACTTTTCCGAACGTTTATAGGTAACCATTCTATTTTATTTTTCTTCCGAACATGGAAATGCAGAGAAAAACTTGTTCATATATGGAAGTTTGAGGTTCAAAATAAAAATCAATAAAGACTCTGGATTCGAATAAAAACAGTAGTTTCTTTATTTGTGTAAATCATGAGTATATAGATACTGACCAAGTGACCCGAAACTACCTAATTAACTCCCTGTATCTTCTTGAGATTGTTACTAAAATATACAGTGGGTTATCATCGTTTCCGTGAATTCAAGAGCATCATGATTTTATAATGATATTGAACAAAGTTCATGTTTGATCATATTTAAATCGAGTGAAGGAGGAAGAATAAAAATATTCATATAAGTTTCAATATTGCTTCATTCTTATAGATTGTAGGAGGCGCGTCAGTAGAAATAAAAAAATAATAATAACAACAAGAATTTTAGTATTTTCAAATGGGAAACCATGTAACTATAAAATAATGTCAGGGATGAAAGAACCTTTCATAGATCTATTCATATAGATCTATCCAAATGTTCAATAAATATCGAAGGAGAACACACTATTGATTCACCCTGTATATCTAGGCTTTATTAACAAATGAAACAACAATAGGTTTTCCTTTCGTGCAACAAAAAACAGTTATTGAATATAATATAAAATTGAAATGAAAGAATATTCCATTATTTCGCAATTATTCTTTCATTTATGTTCTTCCATGAACCAACTAAGTATGTGTCCTGCAATAAATTATAAATTACCTCTATCATCGTAAATATGACTCAAAATTGTAAATCGATTTTCCCAAATGAGATCCCAATGATATTTATGACAACGGCATATAATCTTCTGAATTTGTACCAAGCAGAGCTGTCTCTTGCCCAAAAAATTGCCTATATATATATTTCTTCAACCAATTTGATATTCAGGACTTGTGCGATAATATTGTGCGTGAGGACTTGACTAATAAGGAAAAATCAATGGGAAATAGCAATACCATAGCGTGCGGAGAACTGTATTGGGATTATCTGTAACAAACTTGAAGGGTATGGGGGAAATTTTTTCATTCCCCATTACGCTTCCTTCCAACTAAATGTGATGTCTCGCATAGAAAAATAATCATTATTTTTCAAACTTATTTATGTACTGGTTCTCACGAAAAGGGATATCCTGTTATGTTCAGGAAACATCGTATGAGAACCAAGGGAAAGAAGGTAGGAGTTGGTGTTTTAAATTTCAGGGGATGGTATGCCTAGGCAATGAGTTCCAAAGTCTCGATGTTCGTTGGAAAGGGACGTTCTGCAGGTCTCTGAAGTGACCACGAAAGGGGTGTGAAGACTGAACTTGACGGGTTAATCTCGAAGAGACTGCTAATGGAGAAACGATTGTTATATTTCAGAAGAGCATCGCCCATGAAAATATCTATAAAATAGAGATAAATCGCAAACTTTTCTACGGTGTTCCAGAGAAGTGAGCGAGTTTGTAAGTGAGGCATCACCGACGAGATGAATTGCCCTTTTTTGGACAGAATCCAATAGCTTCATGCTTAGGTGCCGCACTCCAAATATGGGAACAGTATTCCAGTACAGGTCGGATCTGTGCCTCTTAGATCATGAATTATCTAAGACACCTCCTCATGTAACAGAAAGATCAAAATTTGAACCCCCTAGCAGCGAAATCGAAGAAAAGTAAAGTCCGTTTTAAAACCTACCTCTACGTCATCATTTTATGAGCCGAAAAAATGCAACGTTTCAAAACGTCACGTGTCAAAGTTATTTAACCTCAGATGACAGTTCGCCATATTGAAACATGATTGAAACGGTCCGGGAGACGCTTTCAAAACGTTTTGAACCAGAATCAAGTGTGACGTCACAAATGATTCAAGAAAATGGAGTATTTCAAAAATGTTTCAAATAGTTTCAAAACAGTTTCTCGCAAAAAATGCCTCAAAGTTAGTATCCTAAACTTGTCGCATTTCTCAAAAATCCCGAAAAACATCCGTCCGTTATAAAGTAAAATAATAAAAATTTACTGAAAAAAGTGAATTTCAGTTAACTATACTTTATACTCGATATGGTAGTTTGAGAAGCACCAGTATTAGTAGTAATTGTTAGTAAGAGAGTATCAAGTTTTCTTGTCTAGGAACTGCTTTTAAAAAAAATCTTGTGTATATTTCGAACGCAAAAATGTCTTGCCTCTCTCGACAGATCAGTATCATTGTCTTTTTCAAGCGACAATCTATCACATTGCGATACACAAATAGCTATTGTTCAGTGGCTATTTCTTGTACTTAATTATTTTTTGATTAATTCGTAGTAAAAATAAAATGCGCCGTCGATCTTTTCATGAAATTTATTGGGTCATTGTATGTGACAGTAAATGTTTTTTTGAATCAACTTTCAGTGCGCTCTAACCAATATGTTGACACAACATTTTTAAATTCCTAATAATTTGGCCCACATAGCGGCACTATGGCTGTTGATTTTTTTTTTCAAATATCAAAAGGGTGCGGTGTCATCCAAAGTTGGACTCATTTCCCACCAATCAATGCATGCATGCGTGGGTTATTGCGATTACCGGAAAATGAAGAATATGAAATGGGAGACGGAAAATGGGAAAACTGTGCTTCGTGTTCAAGATATCTGCGGATAAATCTGAGGTTCGATATGTGGTTCATCCCCGTTTTAGTGGGACCGGCCCAGATTGTGCCTGGTACGTAACTCCCCAATCCCCATCCATACACAGCCAGGTGAAATGTACATTCAACATAATATAACAATCTACAGTTAGGCTAAGCATATTAGGGGAAAAATTGGGTTAGGAGGAAAGTTTGACCATGGGTTTTATTTTATCGCCCACCGTGTTTTTTGTGTCGCTGAATAAGAATTCGAGGTTTGCAGTTAAACATTTGGCCCGTAACTTTGTTTTTTTGGCACTTTTTGCCCAAGTTTCAGCATTATTTTTAGTTTTTGGACTATATCTCAGAGAGGAAGCGTTTTCTCGACAAGATCATTCTATACAATTTTTTTTATGTTCTGGTTCTCACGAAAAGGGATATCCTGTAATGTTCAGAGAACATCGTGAGAACCAAGGGAAAGAAGGTAGGAGTTGGTGTCTCGGTTGGTGTTCTTCTTAAATTTCTGGAGATTGTATGCTTCGGGGAACACCTCCCTAGGCAATGAGTTCCAAAGTCTCGATGTTCGTTAGATGAACGAGTCTTTGGAAAGGAACGTTCTGCAGGTCTCTAAAGTGACCACGAAGGGGTGTGAAGACTGAACTTGGCGGGTTGATCTCGAAGAGACTGCCAATGAAAGAACGATTGTTGATATTTCGGAAGAACATCTCCAATGAAAATATCTATAAAACAGAGACAAATCGCTAACCCTTCTACGTTGTTACAGAGAAGTGAGCGAGTTTGTAAGCGAGGCATCACCGACGAGACGAATTGCCCTTTTTTGGACAGAATCTGATAGTTTCAGGATATGTTTAGGTGCCGCACTCCAAATATGGGAACAGTATTCCAGGACAGGTCAGATCTGTGCCTTATAGATCATAAGCTGACTGGGAAATGAAATAGCTCTTGGCTCGAAACAGAAAACCAAGTTTTTGGGATGCACTTTTGGCAATGGACCTCACGTGATCTTCCCAAGAGAGGTTATTGCTGATAGTAACGCCAAGCATTGAAATGGATGACTTCAATGGTATGGTTACACCAGACTGATTTATGTTGGGCACAGTGAGATCGGCTTTTCTAGAGAAAAGACATGCTTGTGTTTTGTTTGCATTGAATTCTATCAGGTTATTAGATCCCCACTCGAGAATTGTTGCTGAGTCCATATTTATATTGTTAACATTTCTTCCTCGTTCATTTCTGGTTTGACGGGCCTGTATAGGAGCCCTGGAAGAGAAAGCTCATGTATGGAGGATACTATCATCCGCGAAGCTGTGTATAGGACATGAAGTTGATGCTTCCAACAAATCGTTGATGTGGAGTAGAAATAGTGTTGATGCTAAAGTTGATCCCTGCGGAACACCAGCATTCATGAGTAGAGTATCAGATGAAACTCCATCGACCACTACATAGAGAGACATGTTTGAGAGAGAAAACTAGCAAGCAGAGAACACAGCTGAAGGGGCAAACCATAAGATGGAAGTTTGGCAAGGAGTCCCTGGTGCCAAACTCGATCAAATGCCTTGGAAATATCTAATGCCACGGCTAAAGTTTCTCTATATTTTTCAATGGATAGCTGCCATAAATGTGAGACGTAAGCGAGCAGGTCACCAGTTGATCTCTGATGACGGAAGCCATATTGCCTATCGTTGACAATTCCTGAGTGTTCCAGATATTTCATGAGCTCGATGTTGATGGCTTTTTCCATGACTTTTGAAATAATTGATAGATATCATTTCCTGCATTTCCTATCGAACACGTTTTTTCCTACGACTAACCTTTTCGCCGCTAGAGTGCGCCAAAAAAGAGCTAATTTTCAGACATCGGAAATTTCAATACTTCTTATTTCTTTACGTTTTTTTTTGGGTTACTGAACACGAATGGAAGGGTTTTGGTCCGAAATGTTGCCCGGAATTTTGTTAATTCGGCACTTCCTGTCCAACTTTTGAACTTTTGTCAAAATTGCTTCACAAGCAGGGCGCCAAATTATTCTTCCCTTTCTAGTTCACATTTTGGTATAAATGCGTGTTTTAAGGATGGTAATAAGTCTTGTGGTAATAAGTCTTGTGGTAATAAGTTTTCGTGAGCTAACATAATGATGTCACCGAACTTGTATCCATTTCAACATCTCTATCCATAATAAATTGTGTTATTTTTCTATTTCTACAACGTTTAGTCTAGGCCTCTAGAAAATAACAACAACGATTACTAAGAATCTGTAACGATAATATTCGAACTTTGGATATGTCGTTTCGGAGAATCTGTGTGTGTTTTCTGGGTTCAAAGATTTGTATCTCCAGTCTCCCAGCTTATGTCAACAGTTCATAGATAAGCGGGTATTCGTCTGGAGGAATATGGTGTCACTATTAGCAAAGCGATTATCCATGTTTAGACGCGCAGACTTTCTATTAAAAAAAAACAAATTAATTCAAACAGTTTATTTCATCACTTTTTTCACTGATGTTAGGCAAGACATAGGTCCCAAAAAACATGTTGGCCGGCAATATATTTTTTTCTATTCCGCGTCATTACGAAACACAAACGTGTATAGAAATGCACGTTTTTTATTCTTCGAAAGTTGGACAACTTTCAAGCTTTGATATGGAAGTGAGAATAGTAAATACATGCGCAGTGGTAGTCGTTATGAACTGACAGCACCTGTCAAATTTTAATATTTTGATCAGTGTTATCAATCGAAGATGTTTTTGTTATTTCTATTATGATATTCAAAAATTCGATAACAGTATATTATGATACAAGTTTTATAAGACGATATTTTGTCGCACGCGTTGTTTGGAGTACGACGAGCGAAGCAATGAGTGCTCCAAAGGAAAAAGTGCAACAACGTGTGTTATAAAACGTGTGTCATATATTTTTTTTCTATTTTGCATTGATTTGAAGTCTCTCATTGAAAGAAATTGATACAATAACAGAAACATCTTCGATTGGTAACAAAGATGGCATTGAAATATTTGAAATCTGACGTACAAGCGTAAAGCCCAGTTTACTGTTGAGCGATTTTGATTTTTGTGATTCCAGCGATGAAAAATGCAATGTTGTTATTGTTTTTATTCGTCAATTTGAATCAAATCACACTCTGAATAGAAATTTACCAATAAAAACATTCGTATCATCAAATCAAAATCTATTCTGACTTTCATTTGACAGTTCGATTGTACCAAGAACCAACCTCCGAATAATAAGAAATGCGTATCGAAGCAAAAACTATTTCGATACGCATTCGCGTTTCATAATCATAATGACTTCAACGAAAATAAAAAAAATACTTGAATAAATACAAAAAAGAAAAAATGCATGTGACTCTCGACACGTTGTCGCACTTATTGTTCCCTTATATATTCTTATATGTCTTATATATCTTATAAAACTGATATCATATGATAGATACTATTTTGGTTCAAGGTCAAATGCCTTCAGAATGAGAATTAGACTGAATAACCTACTAAATGGCCACTATACTTTGGCACATTCTGATGATATTATCGAGTATCATGATTAATTTTGTCTTAATCAATAGAAAATAATCATCTAATCATGAAAGCATAAGAATATGCAACTAAAAAGTATTCTGGTAACCAAGAAACGAAAATAAAAGAAACTCTTTTGGGTTTGTATACTTCCACAATCTCAATCTGGAAAAAGATTCAAGTGTAAATAGACAAACGGCAGATATTGATGACCTATACTTACCAAAGAACAAGATGGTAAAATTCAAAATGTATGCTTGCTTCAATGAAAACAGAAAAAAAGTTTGTCCATCAGCTCGCAGTCTGACCCAACTTGAGACATATCGCCTGACCTGCCAAGTACATAGTCCAAAAGGTCCGCGGAACAAATGCTTTATCGATAATGAATAATATCCTTGATATTTATACCAATAATAACCAATTAATTTTCCACTTTATTTGAGAAATGTACCAAAACACTTTTCTTTGGGTTCATATGCACCGAGTGTAGGTATAATTTTATTCTTATTTTGCGATAGGTGAAAAATATACCTATATAGCTTGGAAAAATAGAAACCACGTTTTTAAAGCAATGCAAACTGATGAGGATAAAAAAATTTCAATGCCTATGTGGAGAGTGGAGACCAACTATATATCTCAAATTATTCGGACTTAAACTCGTCCGCCATCTTGGAGCCTCCATCTTGATTTCATGAATTTTGACGAAAAGAACTATTCTCATCTCTTGAAATCCAATAAAAGACGACACCGAAGAGATACCTAACATAAAATATGTATCCAAAAGTTGTTAGAAATGCGTTTTGAGAGTTTACATGAACTTTGAAAATATAATGGCGCCGTTAAATTTGTAATTGATAATTATGATTTTCTATCTGGGTTCCAATGGCGACTCATCCAACTTATCAGCAATTTCGAAGTAATATATTCGTCAAGAGTGCAATTTCATTGACCTTAAAATTTGATTATTTATCAAGCAGATTAAGTACATGTCAATACAGGAATATGTGCACTAATTATCACAGTTATATAATTCGCAATCCAATATGATGCAATATTTGAAATTTACCAAAATATTATATTGATCTTTTATTCGTTGCTATAACCTGACTTGTTTTTCTGTAACGATTCATCAGAAATAGCTGGGATTTCATTTAAGTTTTCAATTGCATTTTTATCTATCGCAATAATAATATGTGGAGGACTGAAAATGTCAATTTTTTTCATGAAACAACGAGTTGATATGATTAATTGCCATAAATAAGCTTTTTTGGTCAAATATCCATTATAAGATCATTATCGTTATGTTTATCCTTTACAGGAAATATATGATTGATGTTATAGATGCCCGGAAATCGATATGGATGCATATAAAAATGTATCCAAAGAGGATTTGTCACTACAAAAAACACAATTGGTTTACTATTTGAATTTGGTAATTGGTATAGTCCCATCAGGAGTTTCTAAGAAAACGAAACAAGGTTGAGATGAAAGCAAAAATAACGCAATGATCTAATAATAGATCTTAGACAGCCTTTTTGAATAACGTATGTTCAATTTCTTATTTTATCTTATTCAAAATTTCGACTTACTAAGACGAAATTTTGACTTACTAAGACGAAATTTCGACTTACCAAGACGAATTTTCGACTTCTTTTTGTTTTTCGCATTGGCCCTCCAGAGCCATCGTAAACTTAACTCGATGACAGCCGACTTTTTTAGTCGCCTGCTAGCCGACTAGTCGGGCAGTGTTGCCAATAAGGCGCAAAAAGCGCAATGATTGCGCTTTTCAACTGTGTTCTATTTTGTGCATTTTTCGATAAATACAAATAATGAATGTCCCTATGCTGTAATTCCATATGGATTGATTGTAGATTGTAGGAGGGGTCGTTAAGGCTTTGCAGCCTCTCAAGCACCTCGACCTATTAGATCTTTTGTGCATAACCCTTAACCTATTCGAGGCCCGGGATTCCGAGGCTTCGTGCGAGGTTTATCAGTTTCCTGGGAGTTAGGTTCCTGATGTCAGAGGGCTCTAAGAAGGCCCCTTCCAGGAACTTGAGCCTCTTGCAGAAGAGTGCTGGGCATTCGCATAGCAAATGTTCTGCAGTTTCAGCAAAGTTCTCGCAGTAGCGGCAACTATCACTCCCTGTTTTGCCCGTCTTTTTGAGGTGGTACCTCAGAGGGCAGTGTCCAGTGAAGAGTCCCGTTACTAGTTTCAAGTCTTTTTTGACCAGCTCGAGAAGCTGTTTAGCTTTCCTTGGCGAAAGGCTCACTAGCCTTTTCGCTTGTCTTTGTCCTGGCACTTTATTCCAGTGAGATTTCATTTCATCCGCTTCCCAGCGTCGGAACTCCTCTCTCAAGTGGGCTTTGGAAAGTCCACAGAAGGGTTCTAAGCCGAGAAATGGTGTATTTGCCCCTTCTTTGGCAAGGCAGTCTCTGCTTCCTCGTTGCCTTTAACTCCCTTATGACCTGGAACCCACATCAAAGTGACCTGGTTGTTCGCTGCCAGTTGTCTTAGGGATTGTTTACCGTCCCAAGTCAGCTTAGACTTCAGATTGAGTGAGTTGTGCTTCCTATATTTAATAACTCGAATCACTGATGAATGATCAACGACCAGAGAATGGATATGGTGAAAATAATGTACAACAGAAGATACGAATCACAACTGAAATTCATACGTAGGATTCTCCCAAAAGTCTCCAAGCAGTTTCCACAGTCTGCAACTTTCGTTCATCGAGAGCTAATCGAACATCGATAATTTTTCGTGAGGCGAAAAATCGTCGCAAGCATCGAACTATAAAGATTAGAGAGTTATTATTGAATGGAAAAAATCCAAAGTCGTTTGCCTGTCACGATATCACGCGAGAATTATGCCCTTCTTGGCGATATCCCGGGGTGTCTTCGAAAACCGGAATGCCTCTCAAAGATTCCCGACTACAACAAAGGGTTGGGGCACCCCTTTGAAATCTGAGAGAGAATCACGAAGGAAATGTTCGGGTTTGAAATGCGTTCCAAATTGGTGCTGCTTTCGGGATTTGTTGTTTTTGGTTTTCAAATATCATTCAACCTTTGATGTATCATTCATATCATGATGTCGAAATAGTTTTTTTTTTGGTTCGGTACCGGTCGCCATGGTTGTTGAAAGTCAAACATACTATAAATCAGTACTCCTGAATATAAACAGATTGAGGTTTACGCAATTTCTTAGAAGACTTTACGATAAACTTATCGTTTTTATTTTCAAAATCATCGTCGATAGCCGTTTTATTTACATTTTCCTTGCATACGATATTTTTGAGTGTCATAGGTAAAGGAAGCGCTGATAGTTATATTTAATAATAGTGGTTTTCTATAATAATGGTCAGTATCTGCCATAAAGTTGGCTACACCTAGCAACAAGAATTATTCGTGTATTCATAATTAACCTATCGCAAAATGTCTATTCCACAAATATTTGATTAGTTTTGACCCAACCTTATGTGATTTAGGTTATTGAAGCTGTTTTCAGATAAAACAAAAATGTAGAATGTCTTTCAATCTGGTTCAAAATTTATACATGGGGCCGACGTGGGATTCCAAGCTCATTTTTATGATAAGATTATTCGATATCTCATCAACTTGACCCATTTTTTGGCACTACTGACAACCTTTTTGCAAATTGCCGCCAAGTCTGAGGTCACGTGATATAATATTTAAGATTTAAGTTGATAGGCAGCTACTAAAGGAAAAATATTTATTCGTTACTTTTTCTAAAAAATGAAATTTTTCATAAACTTGGGCTCGTTTTCAAACCTACTTAGCCTCTTTCAGATATACCGAGATATTTTTCGGAGAGTAAATAAAAATTGGGTGAAATTTTTGGTGAAAAAAATGGACAATAATCAATGTTTTGAATTTTTGAATTAATTACAAATATCGTATACTTATCAGGAATTGATTCAAAAACTCTGTTTTTAAGGATGACCTGAACGATTATATGATTGGCAAAACCATTGAAAACTATAGTTGAAAGCCACTTTTCATAAATGAATAAATCTATAGAAAATTATACCTCTTGAGATTCAGCTAATTTTTGAAAACGCGCTTTCCGAAGAAACTGAAAATCAATCAGTCTGATAGTGGCTTACATGGTTTCAAGGTGAGTCTAAGTTAATAAAATTTTTTATTGTTGATGGATAATCATAAATGAAGATTTTTTCCAATTGTTGCGTACTTTTTGACTGTATCTATATCGATCAGAGAAAACAATGGTCCCAAAATCGACCCTTGTGGAACTCAATTTTCAACTAGTAATCGCGTTTCCGAATATTTATTGCTCTGTAATCTATGTTAAAACTTGTATTAAATATGGAAGATAATAAAAGAAAAAAACCTGAATAGTGGTGCGTAATTAATAATTTATTCGATATGATCAACAACTATTTAAAACCCAATCAAGCTATATTTACAATGAAATAATTATGATTATCGGGTGCGTCTGATGAACGCAACTAGAGTATCTTATGCTACCATTAATAACAGATACGATAGTACCTACTAAATTACATAATCCCAAAAACTCGATAGGAAAGCCATTTAGTTAATATAACATACAACGAATTCATGCCCCCGAGTTCAGAACGGGTTCACAAAAGAAATCACGCACAAGCGCCGTGAAATCGGTATTTTTCCACATCTCAAATGTAGACTTTACCGCAGATAAGCAATCCTCCGAGAAAAATGAGATAGATCGACCAAACTATTTATAAAGTCGCTTTCAAAACATGTTTGTCCAACACACTTTGCACATCGACAAACACATACATCATGCTCAGTCTCGTCCTTGAATCTCTCCCCCAAGCCAAACCCTCACCGCACCGTCACCGTGGCAGGTCTAGGAAACCTCTGCCGGCGCACGAACCCCAGCATGTGCTTGAACGGCACCTGCAGGTGGTAGTAGGCGCAGTACGGCAACGGGTCCCACATGGCGAAGATCGCCTCCCGCCTGTCCAGAACCGACCCGATCAGCCTGGTGACCGCCTCTATGGAGGCGCTTGTCACCGGCGCCTTGGGCACCTGGTACACCCCGTTGCTGTTCACCAGCGGCCCCGAGCTCTGCCTGTTGAAGTGCCTGCACGGCTTCCACACCAGCCTGGGGTGCACGTTGGTGTGACAGATGTAGGGTAGGGACACCCCCACACGGCTGCTGAGTACCACCACCGAGCCTGAGGAGTCCTTCGGCACGACGAAGCGGAAGCTTATGTGCCCCGAAACGGGTCTCAGAAGCGTCAGCTTACTGAAGAAGCTGTTCAGCCACGAGTCGATCTCTCGGTGCTCCACTGGCACCAGCTCGGTGTTGTTCTTGCTCATCCTGCAGGTGACATTGGCTATGACGTGGGACTCCTTCACCGTGGTGCAGGTCATGAAGTGCTCCCCCCGTAGGCTCTGCACCACCACCCACGGCTTCTGCTCGCTGATCTCGCCGGCGATCTTCAACTCGGCCTTGGCGAGCGGCAGCAGGATCTTGGAGCGTTCCCTGAGCCCCCTCGGCCCCGCCGTCGTCATCACGTACAAGCCCCTGCGGATGGCGCCGGTGTCGTAGAGGTTCACCACGTCCTCGTGGGAAGTCACCACGTGGTAGCTGGGGGTGGGCATCTGGTACTTCTGGCACCGCTTGAGCACCTCCAGGGTGTCATCGAGCACCCACACCTCCTTGATGCCGGGGCAGAAGCACGAGCAGCCGAGCAGCTCCAGGTGGGGCTTGGCCACGGCGTCGTAGTAGGCCGAGGTGGTGGCGGCCACCGGGATGTAGTAGACTGCCTGCTCTCTGTCGACGATCTCGCAGAGAGCACGCACGTACTTCTGCTGCTGGTCGGCGGTGGGCCTTGGCACCGTGTAGAACTTGCTCACGGCTGTGGAGTACCTCGCCAGCGCAAAAAGGCCTTCCACCTCGCAGACGACCACTCTGGCGCCCGCCGAGTAGAAGTTCCTAGCGAGGTGCAGCGCTTGGATGGTGCTACCCCCGCTGATGAGCACGGTGCGCTTCTTCTTGCTCCCGGAGCCGGGAGAAAGGACTGCCGAGAGCACGGCCTTGGCGACGTTGAGAGGAAGCTGCACCAGCTGGGTGAGGCACCACACCCACATGGACACCCACAGCACGGGCAGGGTTAGCACCAGCTGTGTCCACGTCCTCGGCAGCACGGCCGCAAGCAGAGTCTTGGCGATGCGCAGCAGGAAACAAGGGTACCACCCGATCAGCTTGGCCAGCTGCGACAGGAGGTCGTGCTCTTCCTCCTCGTGGAAGCTGAGGGCAGGGCTCTGGCTCCGGGAGTCTCGCGCGTCGGAGCGGATGACGAACGGCTCGGCGCCCACGCTGGAAGACCTGCGGATCCTGCGGCGCATGGTGTTGTCTGGGGATGTGGAGGCTGAAGAGGTCGTGCTGGACGTGCTGCCTGCGTGGATGCTTTCGCTGCTAGGCCATTTTACTCGCGATACGCTCTCGGACAACGCGAAAGGCATGGCTGATGGCGATGCCTCGACTGATTAGTTATTGTGGACTGATTAGACTGGTAAGTGGTACACAAAGCGGCAATCATCGAATGGAACGGCGGACCGAGCGCTCGGCTGTCTTATAGAGTATCTGGTGGATGTTGATTTGTACTATGGACGGGGAAGGCGGATGGGAGCACCAGGCGACGACGTGGTGTTCGCTATTGTTGGGGTAGGCGATCTCGGACTGATTCGGGGAGGCGCACGTGACTGCTGGGAGCGTGTATGTGTTGGTGATGTCCAAGGATGGTAAACTAGAGAAGGATGGTTCATTCAAGCGATTTTTTCGGCCAAAAGGCGTGTGGCTTCTGAAGGCGCGCGTTGACGTAGTCAACGGCCCTGAATTCAAAATTATTTATGCTGAATATCACTAAATGGGCATTAAAAGTAATTTTACTGTGATGTACCTTTTTATAATCGATACATATTGATTGATGGTTATTGGTATCATATGGCTTCAAATATAAGTAATTCTAGTGAACAAAAACTCCTTGATTCACAAAAATTCCTGAATGACCAAGAAAATAATACATGAGATGATTTAACGTTTACAAAACAGGGAATATACCTATTCCATAAATAGGTAAGTACCTAATACCTACCTTGAAAACAATTTCATATTGAAAATAGGGAAATTTCAATGAAGAATTCATAGGTACTGATGAATGATGCATGTAATGTATGTGTGCATATATATTATTCAATGCACAGGTTATTGAAAGTTCATATTTTGAATTCAAATTGATATACCTACCTATTTTATCAAGTTTAACAATTATCAGTGAATGGTGAAAATAAAATACATTCTTTAATTTAATTTATAGGTACCTACATTATACATAATAGGTATATAAATATATTGACATCAATTTCGATTTTCTCATTAGCTGACTATATTTTCTTCATTTATACATTGGACTCTACTATAGATGCAATCCACTATCCAGAATCCAGGTTGTTTCTTTTATTTGCAGGTTTTTATATCCTCATTATAGCTCGAAGTATACAAAATTCCTGAATCTGCAGATTACATGGAACATCATAAAATGATGAGAATATAGTTACTTCTTTTTCATAATACATTTTCATCTACTCATTTTGTAGATCTCTTTCTCAAATTTGGTTGGACAAATCGCAGCTCTGATGTATGACTTGTATCAGGATTCACAACATCTGCGTGTTCACAACTTATCCACCTTTTCCAAAAAGTATCCCAAACAATAAAATCAGTGCCTTTTGGAAATGTGTGGTAAATAATACTGGAATCCTCTTGGTTTTTGTCCAAAAATAGGAAATCTGCTACCAGGCATACTGGTTATTAGATGGAAATGATTTCATAAACACTACACACTTTTCAATGGAGGTGATGTAATAATTTATTAATATTTATCGACACCACTAAATCTTCTTACTGAGTAATTTGTCTATACCTACAATTATTGAAGAACTCTATTTGAAAAAAAAAACAATTCGTACAGCCACAATCCACAATTGTGCCACAATATGAATATCGAAACATAATTACATAAACGTAAACAAAGATTGAGGGCCGTCAGTGACGTCACGAACGCTGTTCGATGTGCCAACATTGCGTCTTATGGCAATGAACCATCCTTCTCTAGTTTATTTACCATCCTTGGGTGATGTCGGATTACGGAAAATGGGGGTTTCGGTGGATGACGACGTTTGACTGCGGTGATTAAGATATAATAGGTGGTCAGACGGATAACAATTAACAATTGTATGATCTGCAGTAACCTACGCACCCAAATTTGGGTTCCTCGAACCTTTATTTGCTTATCATTATATAAATATATAAGAAAACATTTGTATGATATACAGTGTGACCCATTTTTAATGGAAACACCCCCCTAAAATTTGAAGTTTTAAACAGATCTTAATAATTTTTTTTGAGATATCAAGTACTAGAAGAACTACTTTGGGACAGAATTTGAAATGTTCATTCCAATTTTCAGGGCATACTATGATATTTTTTCTTAGTCGAAAATGGAGATTTTTTATTAGCGATTTTTTTATTGAAAAAATCACTACGCCACTGGATTCAGAGTGGATATTCGTTAATAACAAAATTATGACAACTCAAAAGTTCGAAAACTCACACAGCTAACAGTAACAAAAAACACCCTATATCAACAGATATAGCCATGAGAATATTTTTTTATAATTTCAACAATAAAGTGCCGCCAGATGAAAAAAAAAACAAATAAGGTAAATTTTTTTAATGAAAATAACGGAATTACATTCACACAATTCAACTATGAATAAAGGAAAAAAATTAAATTAACAACTAATTTTTTGATGAAATTTTGGTCACACCTGTTTAGAGGCACTCTGAATCCAGTGGCGTAGTATTTTTTCAATAAAAAAATCGCTAATAAAAAATCTCGATTTTCGACTAAGAAAAAATATCGTAGTATGCCCTGAAAATTGGAATAAACATTTCAAATTTTGTCCCAAGGTAGACCTTTTAGTACTTGACATTTCAAAAAAAAATTATTGAAATCTGTTTACAACTTCAAATTTTAGGGGGGTGTTTCCATTAAAAATGGGTCACACTGTATACATACCTAAACGAAGTAATCGCACGGCGGTCTGAAATTCTCTCCGTTTTTCGTGTAACAAAATAAATGAACTTGATCAAATCACCCTTTTTATTTATTTATTTATTTATTTATTTATTTATTTATTTATTTATTTATTTATTTATTTATTTATTTATTTATTTATTTATTTATTTATTTATTTATTTATTTATTTATTTATTTATTTATTTATTTATTTATTTATTTATTTATTTATTTATTTATTTATTTATTTATTTATTTATTTATTTATTTATTTATTTATTTATTTATTTATTTATTTATTTATTTATTTATTTATTTATTTATTTATTTATTTATTTATTTATTTATTTATTTATTTATTTATTTATTTATTTATTTATTTATTTATTTATTTATTTATTTATTTATTTATTTATTTATTTATTTATTTATTTATTTATTTATTTATTTATTTATTTATTTATTTATTTATTTATTTATTTATTTATTTATTTATTTATTTATTTATTTATTTATTTATTTATTTATTTATTTATTTATTTATTTATTTATTTATTTATTTATTTATTTATTTATTTATTTATTTATTTATTTATTTATTTATTTATTTATTTATTTATTTATTTATTTATTTATTTATTTATTTATTTATTTATTTATTTATTTATTTATTTATTTATTTATTTATTTATTTATTTATTTATTTATTTATTTATTTATTTATTTATTTATTTATTTATTTATTTATTTATTTATTTATTTATTTATTTATTTATTTATTTATTTATTTATTTATTTATTTATTTATTTATTTATTTATTTATTTATTTATTTATTTATTTATTTATTTATTTATTTATTTATTTATTTATTTATTTATTTATTTATTTATTTATTTATTTATTTATTTATTTATTTATTTATTTATTTATTTATTTATTTATTTATTTATTTATTTATTTATTTATTTATTTATTTATTTATTTATTTATTTATTTATTTATTTATTTATTTATTTATTTATTTATTTATTTATTTATTTATTTATTTATTTATTTATTTATTTATTTATTTATTTATTTATTTATTTATTTATTTATTTATTTATTTATTTATTTATTTATTTATTTATTTATTTATTTATTTATTTATTTATTTATTTATTTATTTATTTATTTATTTATTTATTTATTTATTTATTTATTTATTTATTTATTTATTTATTTATTTATTTATTTATTTATTTATTTATTTATTTATTTATTTATTTATTTATTTATTTATTTATTTATTTATTTATTTATTTATTTATTTATTTATTTATTTATTTATTTATTTATTTATTTATTCATTATTATACACGGGTTATCCCCTTTTTACATATGAAATATAATAACCATAATTTCTGCGATGGTGAGGAACTTGGAATAATTCAGAGTTACTAGTGTCTGTTTGGAATTTTAAAGTGAATCGATAGAATGGAGCAATGAAGGACAATCTAACTGCACTGATAGTATCTTACGGAGAGTAATCAAGTCAGATCTTCGAGATGTTTACAAAACATAATGATCAGTTTTTGCGTTCTTGTAGCGTAATGATAATCTCATTTCAACTTGCAACTGATGAATTTCATTTTTGTACCTACAAATTTCCATGCTACATGCTGTCATTTTTTATTTATTTCAATGTTTCAAGGCATTGTTGCTATTGAATTGTTCAAGATTCGAATTTTCCGCCTGCAAATATAGTGCTTCGATTCACAATTAATAAAGACATAAGAAAGGTGGATGACACAAGCAAAATATCGAAGTTGGGTAAAATTACGGGCTGTTCACTGTTGATGGCTGTTCAGCGAAATAGTAACAGTTTTTTGGTCTATAGTAATAGATTTAGTTCAATAGTAACAGATCTATTACGAAATTAATAGCAGTGCCAACCCTGTAAAATATCAGAAATACAAAGAAGAAGAGATTGACGAAAGTGACAGTGTCAGTTTGTGACTTTAGTTTTTGGTGACGACCGTGGACTTGACGAGTATAAGCTAACCTCAAACTTTGTTTCTAGGTCTAGGATCCTAAGATCATCTAAGATCCAAATGAAATAAGCTACACAAGAGTACGGCACGGCACAATATTAATAAAACTTCGATAAGGAGCAGAATCGAAGCAAAGCATATCATAGTTTTCGATAGAAATTTCAAAAGGTAAATACATATTCCATGTATCCATTATATCCATGTAGTACATGGATATATTCAAATATAGAAAATAATTAAAAACAACTTACCTTGCAGTATATTGAAAGGACTACAATGAAGTTCCATCTAAATCAGAATTCAGAATACGCGTTACCCGTATTATAATTATATCTGATCTGAGGTAAATATACTTCCAATGAATACAAACAAATCTTGATATGTGACAGTTCCTTAGGAAACAGCGGGCAATTCAAAATGGAGCTTCCTGTTAATTTTGAGAAATTTTCCCAAGTAAAAAGTCTGTGTATGAGCCTGATACAAAATCCAAAAAATATTAATAGTATCAAAAGACTGAAGAAAGTTATAGAAGAGTCTGCTAATTCCTTTGTAAAAGTAATACAACCTACTATTCTTTCAACATTTTATCCTATCATCAAAAAGATATCTGAAGAAAAATCAAGGTGGGTATGAATAAAAGTACAATTCAAATAATTAAACCATATATTTTAGTTTCAGTAATGAGGTAAAACAATGTTTAATAGATACCCTGCAAACCCTATTAGATAAATCCACTATTGATAAGCTGGGACTGTTCTTTAATATCTATGCCCTTCTATTATTTGAAGTGTATGACCATGTGCAACACAAAGGTTTTAAAAACATTTATTTCCATAACTTCAAAAATATACCTACTCCTGTCTACTTTTCTAGTATTGCCAATACATGAAGAATACAAGTTGAGTATCATGCAATGTACCAAATCTCTAGTAAGGAGTGTGTCATCAGATATCTTGTTTGATCTTTATACCAAAATGAATGCTCCAAAGTTGTGTCAAATGTTGTATGTTTCAATTGAGATTGCAAAAAATGAACAACTTCGAAGTCTGAGGTAAGTATTTAGCAGAATTTGTACTTGTCCATCAATTGAACTGAACTGAAAGAGGGTAACTAAATTATTTCTTCAGAATTGCTGCTATTGAATGTATTATGTGCCTTGCAAGAGTTTTTGATGATGATGATTATCAAGACTTAGTGCTCAGAAAACAGGTTTCAGAAGTATTTATATTTTTTTTACCAGGAGTAGCCAGTGGTTTGAAACAAATAGCATTGGAAGATGAAAAAGTTGGGCACAAAATACCAGAGGTGGTTCTTATTTTCAATTTCACATCCATATACTTGATATTTGCCATTTCCAGATAGCCCTTAGGGCTTGGGGAAGGATCATAACACTTCTCATGCAAGATTATAATGTGTCTGACCAAAGCCTGAATGTAGACTTCAAATCTTTTGGATTGAAGGAAGAGACTATTTCAAACTCCAAGAAGAATAAATGGAGGGACAACAAAGAGATAACAGAACATTTACATTCCACCAGAATTACACCTCAGTGGTACAAGGATACTGATAAAAAATTACAAGGACTTGTTAAAGAATTTGCAAAAGTAACACACCACTCCCATCCCAAAGTCAGACTAGAATTATCCAATATGTGCCAGAATATTCTTCAATATTGTTTGAGGTAGGACATGAAAAATCCTTGTACATTTATGATTTCCAAAAGTGTTGAACATAAATTTTCTTGAAATATTTATTCCAGAACCATGCCTATATCTTCAAGTCACTTAATTGAGATAGTTATAACATTGTCAGAGGATGAAGAAATTGAGATAGCAGATAAAAGTAAAATTACACTCAAGAATTTGTCCCTCCAGCTCTCCTCTGAAAACTTGAAAAACTTGTTGGAAAGTCTAGAGGAAGGGTTTTTGAATGGAATCAATAGTTTGCCTAGGAAATTCAATGGCATAGGTAACCAATTCTTCATATAAAAAGAGATCTTGGCATCTCCGAGAATTCTGAATAAAAGATGAGATTTTGTTTAAATTTCAGATGAAGGAGAACAGTTGACTTGTCTGAATCTCATCATAGGTTATCTCGATGTATTTGGTGAGAATACTCTGAGCAAAGTTTTGCTGTCAGGTAATCACTTGAATAAACTGATGCAAACTTTGCTTCACATATCAGAATTGAAACAAAGTGGCGTGGGTTTATTGGAAGATTGTACACTAATAGGTAGAATTTCTTCTGCATTATCTGTTTATTTTTTCTTATGAAATAATTTTGGTATAAAGCTAATCAATGTTTCCAGATTTTGATTCTGAAAGCAGTTATCATTGGAAAAGATTTGTACATTTCAAAGGGGACTCTGTACAAATGAAATTAGAAAAATTATGTGCACTACTAGCTAAACACAATTCTTTTCAACTAGTCAGCGATTTTCTACTGGATGCTATCATGTACAACCATGAGCATAGAAACGAGGCAATTTATATACTGAATGAAGCTCTTTCAGGTAGTTCAATGTAAAAAAATCACAGAGCGGCAAAACCTTTTTTGTCTTCAATTCCAGGCATATATTTTGACAAAACTAATGAACAAATAACAAGAAGTATATTTGATACTTACATCGACAGTAAATATCTGCAAGTTCCTTTGACGGTGGGCGAAGATGAATTTGGTAGAAAAATTATACTAGCAGAGGCCCGAAACAACGTGATTCAAGTATCATTGTTGATGGAAGGATTGGGAAAAATAGCGCGGGTTTTTGGACAACATTTTCAGCAATTGATTTTCAGGGTTTTATACTCGGTTTTGGAAAAAGCAGGTGAATTATTCGAGATGTTTTAGGTCAAATAATGGATTATTTCTGCCAAACATTCAAGATTTTGTGACATACCCGAGTTTTTTTTAGGTTGTAGCCACTCTCTAATAAGGGTTGCAAGCCATGCAGCATTGAAAGATATAACTCTCTCGTGTGGGTACTCAACAATTTCAAGTTTAATCAACGAAAATATAGACTATTTCACGTTCAATGTTGAAAGACAACTGAACAAAGCTGACGAAAATGAAAAAGTTCTGAGCGTTCTGATGGTAGTCTTAACACACTGTACAGTTGATGTCTTGCAATATATGGCTTATATTATAGAAGATGTGAGTATTACTTCTCGTTGCTGTGCTAGATTAATGTCAATTGTTGCATTTTTTAGATAGTTTTCTAACGTTGCACTCTTTTTTGTTAACTTTTAAAGGTTTTGGTACAGTCCTATGACAAATTCAAGGAAAAGAATGCAGTAGCATTCCTTCGGGTCTTCAGAGTATTCATGTCACGTCTGAGGGTATGGTTCAAAATCGAAATCCAAGACGAACCCATCATACCCAAAGCCGAAAGACACAAAAAAATCGAAGATTTCCAAGTGACCGGCGCGACAGAAATCAAGGATGTCTTTTCCGACGAGATCATGGATCAAACCGCTGAAGAAATGTTCCAGGATGACATGAAGAGAACCCAGGAGGAACTGCCCCAAGAAACGGAAGAGGAGGGATACAAGAAACTCGACCCACCCCTACACGTCAGACTGACGGTGGCCGTATTAACCAGGAGCCTGCATTTTCTGCCTTCCAAAGACAAAGTGAAGAAGTTGCTCGTCTTGGAAATACTGTCAGACGGCTTGGAGGTGATAAGAGATCATGAGGACGAGCTGTTGCCGATCGTGCACCAAATTTGGTCGCCATTGGTGAGGAGGTTTGATGAGTCTGAAGAACCGCTGGTCATCAATCTCAGCTTTCGTTTGCTGGTCACTTTGGCTAGACTTTCCAAGGAGTTTATTAGGATGAGGACCACCAAGTAGGTACTCTGGAAATGATTATCACTTTCCATAATTAATTAGCCGGGATCTTAAATCAATTGACAAGTTCAGCCAGCGTTGAGAGGGAAAAAATATTTCTGTCCTAGTGTTGTCTTTGTCATCAAGATTGCAACTTAAAATGATGAAAATGTTATGATTGGGACGTAAAAAAAGAGAAGAAGACCAATATTACAATTCGTTTGTAATTATTCAACAATTATTGTGAGGGTAAAACTTCGCACTCCGATGAGTTCGGAAAACATTTTTGGTGGAACTTACGTATTTTGACCTCCTGATCACGAATCTGAAATCAAAACGCGGCGGTCTCAAGTATTTTCGGAGATACGGCCCCATTTTGTCTCAAAAATGCACCATTTGACATGTCAAATTTCTGCTATTAGGAATATAGGAATACACAAAATTCACACTTCTTTGAAATGTAAACAAAACAACCTTTTTACACTGATTTTCTGGTAATTTGCATTTATGATGTTGACAACGTGATTGTTTGGCTCATGGTAAGACGTTGCCAACATCTCAAATAAAAATAACCAGAAAATCAGTGCAAAAAGATGTTTTGTTTAGGTTTTGAAGAAGGGCGAATTTTTGTGAGAATAACAATTTTTTATGCGAAAAAGTGTTGGAAACAAGTGAATGTGAGCATGTGTGATGTTTTGGCTCACAGAAGGATTAATTTTGTGTGTTTTTATTAGCAGAAATTTGAGATGTCAAATGGTACATTTTTGAGACAAAATGGGGCCGTATCTCCGAAAATACTTGAGACCGCCGCGTTTTGACTTCAGATTCGTGTTCAGGAGGTCAAAATACTTAAGTTCCACCAAAAATTTTTTCCGAACTCATAGGAGTGCGATAAACGAAGTTTTACCATTGTGAGCTTGTAAATATTCGAAATAATCGGAATAACGAAAGTACTTCAAGAAAAACAAACCAAATATATACAGGTTAGATAAATCTTCTTTTTTAGTCCCAATCATAGCATTTTCATTATTTCAAGTTGCAATCTTGATGACAGACATATTTTTTCTCCCTCAATGCTGGCTGAACTTGTCAACTTATTGGGTATTTAATATTTTAGAGAAGTGTTACCAAACATTCTGCTGTTACTTGACAAACTCTCCAAAGAGAGTTACCTCAAAGACAAAGGCTCTGCATACAGGTATTCTCAAAGTTTCAAGCTGCAATTGAAGCTTCTCGAAAATTTGGCTCAAGTACTGATAAATTTGGATGTAAACGAAGTGAATTTGAATCAAGCAATGGAGAGTGTTCACAAATATTTGAGCGACAAGCAACCATTACCGTTACAGGTTAAGTTCAGAGTGGGTTTTGGTGACTTGGTACATGATAATTTCTTTCTTGTAGGTTGCTGCTATACAATTTTATAATAGTTTGGCGTTATATGACTCGACTCCTGTTTTGAAGGAATTAGAATTATGGAACACTTCTGATAAGGTCCATGAATATGAAAAAAATATTACTCACTTATTATCAGTTATCAAATAAAAGAATGTACAAGTGAAAAGGTTGTTTTCCTAGATCTGAGAAGTGACCTGTGGGAAAGAATGAGAGAGGTTTAATTTGTATATTTCAATACAAAACTGGAATTGCACACACAAAAATGTAAAATTAATTTATATGTACAGTATTTACCAGATAATTATACTAAAACAAAAAAATAATAACAACTGGGATAATTCCCCTACTCATTTTTGTCACTCTATAGTGGAAGCAGTTAATAGAAAATCTACAAAAACACGACAAATATTGATAAAGACAAACTCACTGGACTGTTTGCTAATAGAATAATTATAAAACAAGTATACATATATAATATTTTTTAGTATGATTGGAAAAGTTGAACAATATATAAGAGATGAATAGTGTAGACCCATATCACTGACGTCAACTCAGTAAACCAAGACGGAAATTTGAGCACCAATTGTTTCGAAATGCACAATTTTTTATGAACTGCATCCACTATACAAACTATCAATAACAGTCTTAGAAATAGTAGTACGTATTATATGATATAACATAATTTTTTTCCACTGCATTAACCCCATGATATTTTTCTGGCAGCAATCAACAACACACTGATTTTCAAAATACAGTTTTTTGAAAGCAGCAGGCCCAACACATGAACATAATTAGTCTTTATAATGCCACTCCAGAGGTCTGCAAAAATCAGCAGCAGTTAAGTAATTTACCCACTGTTAACACATAAATTCATGTTTTAAAGTAAAAGTTGAAATAATCACAGTTCCAGCTTATACATTAGAAAAAACATTGGCTATTTGTAATATTCAACACTTAGATTGATTCAATTAATTTACTTATCCAGTAGGTACTACAAATTTAAATTTAAAAATTGATGAGGTGAAATTATCGCGTTTATAGAATTCCATATTAGATACCTCAACAAATAATAATAAATGCTTAAATCTTCAATTCTTGAAAATGTCAATTTTGTAAAAATCTAAAAATTTCAATAAAACATACAAAGATATTCATGGTGAATGGAGTATTAGAATTATCTGAAGACTAAAAAAATTAGGTAAAACATATTCGATTATTTCTGTACATAAATTTATCGTTCCCAAAATTCTCCTACTATTCCATCCACCATAAATCGCCCATACATTCAAGAAATCAAATTGAAGTACTTCAAAAACTATAAAATATTTCATTTCCCCAATAAGAGAAGACCAACAAATGTGACAGCATCAATAACAATTTTAATGTTTAAAAATCGATAAAAATAAACCAATATGAAGTGAAATACTCTAAAGAGAAACTAGGTAAGGGTTGATTATACCCGGTATATATGTAAATAAATATTTTCTCGTAATTGGATAAGTCAACCCAATTTTTACTGACCTTGAAATGGTCAAGTAGATCATTTAAAAAATAGATTAGAATAATGCCACAAAATAATGTGTAAAAAATTGAAAACAACAAAAATGTTTTGTGACCTGCACTAAAATTACGAAAACGAAGTACCTCAAATTTACTCTCAAGTTAAATTACTAAAATAAAATACACCATACAAGGTGATTCACTATGAAAACGCATCCATGGCATTATATTCTAGCAAATCCAAATAGTGGTTGGTTAAAATAATAAAAATGAATGTTTCTTAAAGGACATCCAGAGTTATTTTGACTGCCATTTGACGTTTCGGGAATATTTGAACGAACGTTTTGCGAACAATGTCCGTTCCGCGAATTCAGCTAGTTCATGTATTTCCTCAGACTAATAAAAAACATAGACTGGTATATTCCCCCCTTTTCATGATGCCAACACGACTGTCAAACCTTCTTGTTTCCACGATAAGACTCTATCGTTCGGGTCCCGTCGGGCCAACTCGCCGTAGTCGTGTTTACGATTCATGACGTGCTCATTCGTGTTATCGTTCTCAAAGCGTTGATTCGTGCATTTTTTCTCGACTAATTCACGATTAGTGTGTCAAACATATTGTTCTTCACTTATAATGTTGAAAAATTGTTTAATTTGTGGTTTAAAGCAGGTTACTCGGATCAAACTGTCAATAGTGTCATTTCATTGGTGAGTGCCATAGTGCATGGCTATTTATTCTATTTAGATTATGAATATGTTCAGTTGATTTGTATTTCATAGATTACATTTATGTTGAATGGAGAACAAATGAAAAAGAATGAATATAACATGTTTCAAAGAGTCAATTCGTGTTATATTACTGTGGTTTTATCCGTCTGAATATTTGCCTCTATATTTCGCACGACTATTAACAAGAAGGGTCAACATAACCGCCCGCTCTCCTCCTCTCTCCCCGATACCAAGAGATATAGTTAGATCTTGCTTTCAAACAATGCAATGCATTGAAGAAAGGAAGGACCAGTCTATCTATGTATTTCATTGGTCTGAGTGTATTTCAGCGAAGCCTTCAACTGTCATCGATCGATGAAATGATTGCCATGGCCCGTAATTCCACGAACATTCGCCACATTTCGTCAAAGTTTACAGAATATACATAAGAATATATATAAGTTGCGTCACTCTCGCCGAATCGTTTGTCGGAACGGTTTGGGATAGCATTTTTTCTTTAATTCAACCCGTGTATATAAACATGAAAACTAATATACCCAAATAAGGTTTCTACATAAGTGAATAAAAACAGTGTTGATGAATTCGTCTTTCAAACGGTTCCCAACAGCTTGTCCACCAGGTTCTGTATTGTAATACCACTGAAAGGTTTTTTGGTGTTGTTATTGTGTACTTTCAATTTGAAAAATATAATTCCTTCACAACTAAGAGTTTCTTTCATGTAGAAAGAAAAATTAATGCAAACGTCCTGCGTAACTAGACTATTGCACCAAAATTATTTTGAAATATACTCGGGTGATATCAACGAATTTCTTTCCAGATTTCTTATATTGGGATAATCATTCGAAAAAACTTCAAGTGGAGTATATGGAGAAACATTCTAGTGAGTTTTTGTGAATTCTGGAGTTAAATTCATCAAGACTTCATTTCATACAGTTTTTACCTTCAGCACAGTCAAAATACTGTAATCTGAATATTTTATTGAAAGATCTACGATATTGTATAGTAGGGTTTCTGTAATTTCCATAAGAGTTTTATTCAAGCGAAATAGTTTTGATTGATAATTCGAGTAAATAAATATTTGTAATCTTCATTTCGTAGTGTTTCCCACAGAAGAAATATTTATTTTATTGCAATTCTACATCAAAAAATGAAATCGACTTTTTTGTTACGTCTCGCCTGACAAAACTCCCAAATTTGAAAGATATTTTAATATTTGTTTTTCGGTAGCCATAAAGGCTTTCAGATCCATCCACTGCCCAACTATGCCACGCCTTTATAATTTATCAACCCACTCACAGAAATGTAACATTTGGGACAATCTGTATATTTGGCTCTGAATTGCTGCGCGCCGCGGCAAGCCGTGGACTGGGACGTCGTGTATCTCACGGTTCTCGGTGAGGTACTGAATTCAGTACCCTAGGGGCCGGTCGCTTCGAGAGTCGAGGCGGAGTGACGCAACTTATAGTATATATCGTGAACCACCTTGCCTAGCTAAACGCGCCTAGTTCTCCGTACTAACCGGCTCCCTAGCGTGGTGGATCTGCACGTGCTTGTTGTGATTCGACTTGGTCGTCGACGTTTTGCCGCAAATGTGACACGTGTGCGGCCTCACGCCGCTGTGCACCCGCATGTGATCCTTGAGGTAGTACGACCGGTGGAACGTTTTGCCGCACACGGTGCAGTTGAACGTCTTGTCGCTCTCGTGCTCTTTGACGTGCCGCAGGCAGTTGTACTTGCGGATGAACTGGGCGCCGCAATAGTTGCACGTGTACGGCCGGACGCTCTTGTGCGAGTTGGTGTGGGCGATGTAGTCGCTCTCCCTGACAATGACGTCATCAAGTACGGGCGTTTTGCGAGGGCGCAGTGGGCAATGAGTGATTTGTTGCCCACTTCGCCTTCCGAAAACGCCGGCACTACAACTCTACCCATTTTTATTTGAAATTATATTTAGTGTAGTCTAGCTCTTCCAAAGTCAACACGAAATGCTTGAAATCCGGGTATCTAATATTTGGCTTGGTTATGTCAAAGTATTATACTAATCATAACTTATGAATAATATGATTTTTTGATTCAGTCCCAGTATGGAAAATAATAATGAAGGTAGCTATAGTTCCGACTTGATTTTGAACACCCTGTATATACAGGGTCACTCACGGTCGATGGTACCTTAGACGTTTACGGAGAACGGGACGTAGGATTATTCTGAGAATTTGGTTTATTGGGTAATCAGTTTTGTTCTATCGATCTAAAATACTTTAAGCGTTGCGGCGTTGCCGCTTCTATCAAAAAGTAGCAACAATTTTGTTATTTCAAATGGAACACCCTGTATTTTATTTCATTTTTAGATTCTTCCTGGAGAGCTGATTTCGTCGATCTATCATACTTGGGGTATAGGGCGAAATATTACAGAGATATAGGGTGTGAAAAATCGAGATTTTTCAACTTTGGGAATTTATTGTGTCGAAACTAATCATTTCTGCTCAAAACAGCTTACATGTCCCTATCTCAACTTTTCATTTACTATCTACTGACATTTAATAGAAACAAATAGAGGGTGATGCAAAACTCAAAATTTTGAACCACACGTATTTGTTTCAATTAAATATCAATCGATAGTAAATGGAAAGTTGAGATAGGGACATGAAAGCCGTTTTGAGCAAGAATGGATAGTTTCGACACAAAAAATTCCTAAAGTTGAAAAATCTCGATTTTTCACACCCTATATCTCTGTAATATTTCGCGCTATACCCCAAGTATGATAGATTGACGAAATCAGCTCTTCAGGAAGAATCTAAAAATGAAATAAAATACAGGGTGTTCTATCTGAATTAACAAAGTTGTTGCTACTTTTTGATAGAAGCGGCAACGCCGAAAGTACTTTAGATCGATAGAACAAAACTGATTACCCAATAAACCAAATTTTCAGAATTATCCTACGTCCCGTTCTCCGTAAACGTCTAAGGTACCATCGACCGTGAGTGACCCTGTATATTTATCTTCTGCTTCGAAATATTATCGGAAAGTGAAGCGTGAATAGCTGGCCGATATAATTTTCCAAACATTCCTGGTTCACGAATGAAAATTTTAAAGACGAATCGAAATTGCCGCCAAAGTTACTGTCCCACCTTTAGGTTTTTATGAGAAAAAAAAATCCTCACCTGATGAAGCCGGCGTTGCACTGTTCGCACTTGAACGGCTTCGAAGACCGACTCGCGTGCGTCCATTGGTGGAGTTTGAGGTTCCATTTGGTGGTGAAGTCCTTGTTGCACAAAGGGCAGTTGAAGGGCTTTGCGCCGCTGTGGTTACGTATGTGTACGTCCAGCGACGATTTCAAATAGGTACCTGACGATGATAATTAATTCAAGATATTCCCGAGAAATTCCAATTTACGATTTTTGGCGCCCAACGTGGAGACTATCTGAGAATTGCGTGCAATATCTCATGTTTATAACCTTGTCAACCGGTTGGTTGATAACATCGATATCAGGATATTATTAATCATAACACTTTGATTATTATCGTCTACAGGGATATACAACATTTAACTTTTTCATGTTGACCCAGAACACAAATGTAAAAAAACGCTAAATGAAATGAACTGAAAAGAACTGTACTGAAATCTGTTCATGTCCACATTCTTTTGTAAGCGTAACCTTTAAAGTTCGTGTCTCATGGTCAAACTATTTGATCAAATCTGTTTGATGTGACGTCATTTCTGTCTATTTGATTCAAATATTTAAAATGTGCTGAAATCCTGTTCACACGGTTTGTAGAAGTTTGTTCAAACAGTTCAAAAATTGATTGATCATAACGGAAAAGAAATTTAAATTCAAGATGGAATCTCGTTTTGTCAACAATATATATGAATAGAAATAATACACAAAAATCTCTAAACGTTTATTCAATGGTAAGTTGCACGTCCCTTCAGATATTTGTGATGTAGGAACTAAACTACCTCAGTTCCCTATTGAACTGGGTTTGCGAAACATTGAATAATGCCTTAACTCCTGATTCTATGGAATATGTAGGTATTCTTATTATCAATTAAAAGGAGGATGAGTGATTCAGAACAACTACCAGTTATTTGGCCGTGAGAATATCACTCTTGTGGTAATCTTTTTGCCTGATGTTATACAAAAGTTATTTATTGCTTCTATGGATATCTATTAGGAACGTTACTTGCTCCTCGGTCCAATTTCAAGCAGCAGACATTTCCAACAGTCCAAAACTCTATTAGTATTCTGACGTTTCGATTTTCGGTGTCAACAAAAAACTCTAACCTTAGTTTTTCATCAAACAGGTAAAATATTTAGAACATGTTCAGTCCGTGTCTCACGGTCAAACTATTTGATCAAACTATGAAAGTGTGATGTCATCAATGACGTCACATCAAACAGCAGCTGAAATTAGAACATGTTCTAAATATTTTACCTGTTTGATGAAAAACTAAGGTTAACATTTTTTGTTGACACCGAAAATCGAAACGTCAGAATACTAATAATAGACTTGATTTTTGGACTGTTGGAAATGTCTGCTACTTGAAATTGGACCGAGGAGCAAGTAACGTTCCTAATAGATCTCCATAGAAGTAATAAATAACATTTGTATAACATCAGACAAAAAGATTACCACAAGAGTGATATCAGATGCATTAAATGATATTGCTAGTCATTCTCACGGCCAAATAACTGGTAGGTGTTCTGAGTAATCCTTTCTATTGATAATAAGTACTAATATATCCCATAGAATCAGGAGTTGAGGCATTGTTCATTGTTTGGCAAACACAGTTCAATAGGGAACTGAGGTAGTTTCGTTTCTACTTCACTAACTCTTAAGGGACGCGCAACTTACCATGAAATAAATGTTTAGAGATTTTTGTGTATTTTTTATATTTATATATATTGTTGAAAAAGCGAGATTCCATCTTGAATGTAGATTTCTCTTCCGTTATGATCAATCAATTCTTGAACTGTTTGAACAAACTTCTTCAAATCGTGTGAACAGGATTTCTGCACATTTCAAATATTTGAATCAAATAGATAGAAATGACGTCACGTCAAACAGATTTGATCAAATAGTTTGACCGTGAGACATGGACTTTCTAATTTCAGCTGCTGTTTGATGTGACGTCATTGATGACATCACACTTCCATAGTTTGATCAAATAGTTTGACCATGAGATACGGACTTAATGGACATTGGACCCACATTGGGCGCCAATTAAACAGTAAATTGGCGCCCAACGTGGGGCATCACTGTGAAACATAAATTATATTTCATCCAACAAACCTTTGCAAATGGGACATTCAACGTTCTCGTCCTTCCTCTTCTCCTGCGGCAGAAACTTGTCGTTGTGCGCCCTCCTGACGTGCCGCGTCAGGCTGGACAGGTGCAGGAACTTCTCGCTGCACTGCGAGCATGACTTCGGCTTCGACTCGTGGATCTCCTTGTGCCAGGCGAGCTTCTTCGTCGAGTGGAATATCTCGCCGCAGTGGCAGATGTAGTCCTTGACCTTCTTCTTGACGTTCAGGTGGTGCAGATTCTTGTGCTGCACGAGGTTCGAGTGCCGGCGGAACTTCTTGTCGCACATGTTGCACTTGAGCGGCAGATCGCCGGTGTGGACGCTCTTGTGCTCGTCGCGCTTCTGCCGCGTGATGAAGCACTTTTCGCAGAGGTCGCACTTGTACGGCTTCAGCCCCAGGTGCCTGCGCAAGGAAATCGCTAGATCAAATACAATTCGCGCGAGGAAGTTCATACTGTACCTTTTCATGTGCAGTCTGATGTTCTGGCGGCGGAAGAACAGCTTGCCGCAGAGTTTGCACTCCAGCGGGTGGACCTTCAGGTGGTCCGTGTATTTGTACTCGTTGGGGAAGGCTTCGCCGCAGGTGGCGCACTTGTGCCGCGAGGCAGACTCGTGTCTGTGCATCTCCAAACGATGCTGCTTCAGCACCTTCGCATTCAAAAACACGCAGTCGCAGATGGGACATATCGTCTTCATGTCTCGAGCCTCCAAGACCGGCTCGTCCGTTTTGACGGTCTCCAAAGTTTCCGGCATCTCCGCCAGCTGCTCCTGCTTCAGCTTGTTGGTGAAGACGTTGTCGAAGTTGGGCTCCACCTCGAGCTTGGCGACGGTCTTATCCTTGTCGGACTTCATCTTCACCACCAACTTCTTCACTTTCTTCTTGCCGATGTCCGCGCCGATGATATTGCACTTTGTCTTCTCGGGGTGCATCTCCAACTCGTGCGACTTGCGCTCCTTGGAGGTGGCGAAGTCTTGGCCGCAGGTGGAGCACTTGAAGTTCAGCGGCGGCCCCGAGCAGCTTATTATGCTCACAGGGTCGTTGTCCTCGTTGAAGCCCTCGTGATACTCGATCTGCCCTTTGGGTTTCTCCATCATCTCTGGATTGTCCACGCTCTCGCTGTCGGAAGCCTCCCAATGATCCCTGCCGATGAGGTCGTAGGAGTGCGACATCCTAGAGCTGCCCTCTTGGTAGTGGATGCGGTTCCAGGTGAGGTCGCTGTTGCCCCCCATGCTTTCGGGGCCCGATAACTCCCCTCGGGCGGGCATTCTCTCGTCGGAACGGATGTTGACTTGCGAGCTGCTTCTCGAGACGCTTTCTTCGAAGTCCCGCGGCTCGTTATACTCGCCGATGGTGAGTAAGACCCCGGGCCGCTCGGGCGAAGTGTTTTCGAAATTTTCGACCGGCGCCACCACGTGGTTGGGGTTGAAATCGTTGATGATCAAAATGTCGTCGAGGTTCACGTAGTCCAGGTGGTCGCCTCCGTGTAGAATATTCGCCGAGGTGTAAATGGGGTCGGACTGCTCGTAGGCCTCGGTGTTTTGAATGCTGGTGTACGGGATTGCCCTAGCATCATACCTGACTGGCTCTTGCTGTGGCACAAATTCTTCATTTTGGGAGTTCATGTAGAAATACTCTGGGTGGTCCTCCTGGTCTTGCATGTAGTGGTTATCTGGGTGCAGCACTGTTGGGGCTGCCACTATTTGGGGTGCATTGTTGGCAGTTTGGGTTTGGCATGCTTTGCTCAACTCTGTGTCTTGCTTCCAAGAAGGCATCAGGGCTTGTTGGCCAGAGTCAACATTCTCTGTTATAGGTATCTCAGCCTGCTCGCAATTGTTGGTGTCAGAGCTGCTGTCAATGTCTTCATAATCCTCCTCATTCTCAGATAAGTACCCCTCTGGTGGTATATCATTATGCAGCAATTGTTCATTCTCAAAATCTTCCATAGTTTTTATTTCTTGGGGTCTCTCAACCACACATTCCTGTTTTTTGACAACAGTTTCTTCTTGATCACTCAGATCACTTTCTAGTCTGACTTCCTCTATTTCAACTGTATCCTCTATTTTTTCAGTGTTTTCCACTACCTCAACTATCCTGTTCTCTGCATTTACATTTTCCTCTACATTCCCCTGAGATGAAGCAGGAGCTTCCAATGACCTTACCTGTGGTGGCAATGGATTACTCGACAAAATAACATGCTGTTGCTGATACATATAAGGCATCATCATAAGGGGGTTGAAAACATTGGGGGGATACACATATGGCTGTGGGTTGACCTGTAGAACCGCATTCTGAGGTGATGTGGTGCTCATACTCTGTTGATAAATGAAAACATGGTTGCCATGAGAGGCAGCACCTTGGGGTGCAGGTCCCATTTGAACAGGTGGGATCTGGTTCCATGCATTATTAACATTTTGACTTGGAGTGTTTTCCTCATTAGGAGACAGCTGTGGAGATGTCCCAGTGGTTTTTGAAGTGTCATCAATACCTGAGAGCTTAACTAAGGCTTCTATTACTTTTTGCTTTGGATGGGAGGTCAAATGCTGTTTCAGAGTGATTCCTGGTCGCAGGTAGAGGGTGCAAACAGGGCATATTATGTTGATTGAGTCCATTTTGGAAGCAGGACTATAGTTTCTAGATGGTGGTGGACCCCTTTACTAAGGGTATTGATCTGTTGAGAAAATCAATGATTAACACAATAAGGAAAATTAAAACCAAGGCGATAAAGTAACATTCAATTACAGAGGTAATTTGGATGATGGGAAGATGTATCGTATGGTTATCAGCTGAAAAGATACGGGCATTCATTATAAACAAATATGGACTGACATGATCACAAGCACTTACCTAATTTATTATTGAAATAACATTTCAGCTATGCGATACAACTAATGAAAAAGACACCATTTTCCACTTTTTTGGGTACAATATTTCTTTTCGAGGCTGTATAGGTGAAGGGGGTCAATTATGAATAAATAGAAAACCCCGACGACAAGGCGAGACCACAAGATGGAGTCTAGGGAATTTCAATTTTGAACTTGTTTTTGTTTACGTCCAATAAGATTCCATGTCAAATCAAAATGTCAATGACAATCAGTAACACCAACTTGACCAACTGTATCTACCTACAGTTGCAACCACCACTCGACTGATGTATGGCTCAAGGCTCAACTCTCATTCCGCAATGTGACAATATAGAGTGACGTCACCGGATTGCTCCAATACGCACACTCGATGACGTCATGTCCTGGATCACAGATTAAGCAAATTTGCACTCAAATCTCAAGGATATTTTATTCAGATCAATGTCCTTGGTTACTGTCAACTACAAACTCTAACTGTCACTGTCAGTATAGTGTCACTGTCCTGTCACTGTCTTGATCTTGTTTTTAATAGTTTTTTAACGCTGGTTGGGCTTTGGGTACTGTTACCAGAGTGTTTTGATTGAATTTTGGAATTTGGAATAACTGAAGTTATAATGCATGTATAATAGTAACATGTATGCAGATAACTGAATCATTTTATTATACTGCAGGTAATTATTTCATTCTAAACATGCAAGAGTAAATTGCAAAGCTTTGATAAAAAATAACATTAACCAGATCCAACAACACTGCGAAAGATTTTCAAGTATTCTTATTGCCCATAACTATCAGGGTTTGATATTTTCAGCATATTGATTCAAAATCACAGAAATTTGAAACTACCCACGAAATATCTGGCATCCAATAACATTTTTGTTCTATTCAGGAATATGTGAAGAGTCATTGAACTGAATAATGACACCTTCTATGAACGAATGATCTCCTATTCCCTGATTTCATCTGAAATCCAAGCTGATTGATAGGAAATGAAACAACAACAGTCATGGAGACTGAGTCAGTGAAATCAGAAAACAGTTCAAAATCTCGACGGTCCAGAAGCCACAGGGATAGGAACAATTACAGAAATCATTCCCATAGGAGTACAAGGTATATTTCAGATTAAATGTCAGTAAATCTTCGTTTATTGCACTCCCATGAGATGATTTTTTTGTGGAACTCACGTATCTTGGACTCCTGATCACAAATCTAAAGTGAAAATGTGGTGGTCTCAAATATTTGACATCTCAAGTCTTCAATTAAAAATTCACCTTTATTTTAATCAAAACAGTACCCAGGCATATAATTCTTTCCAACTCTTCTCAGTAGGAAAAACTATTATTTTTTCAACTCATTTCCTAGGTATATGCCTGTGTGTGTTTTTATTAAAAGAATGGTGAATTTTGTGTGTTTTTGATAGCAGAAATTTGAGATGTCAAATGGTGCATTTTCGAGACAAAATAGGACCGACCATATCTCCGAATATATTTGAGACCGCCGCATTTTGACTTCAGATTCGTGTTCAGGAGGCCAAAATATGTAAGTCACACCAATTTTTTTTTAACTCAGGAGTGTGATAAACAGAGTTTTAGGTAAATTTAATTATGCTTCAATTATCTATGTATGTTTTCAGAAGTAGCAAATCTAGAAAAAACGACGACATGGCTCCATTTCAAACAGCAGTGACCCTAACCCCAGACAACCATGATGGTCAAGAAGTCATTGAAGTCCAAATCCTACCCCAAGATGACAACTGGGGTGAAAACACCACTGCCATAACAGGTAACACCTCTGAGCAATCAGAATCCACAGAAGATGTCAGCAACTGGCCAGGAGAACCAGACACAGGCATTGGCTTCATGTGCCAGCGCTACATGGGCACCACCTTCATGTACATACTATCAATCATTGCATTTTTGAGTCCAGTTGCTATGGTGGTGCTGCCCAAACTAGGCTTCTTCCCCGCATTATCCTCTAGGCTCGGCCTGGCTGACACCACCAAACTCCTAGCCTGTGGAGCAGAGTGCAAGGGCCAGCTGGTGTCTCTGGCATTCAAAATGGCCATCCTCGCCATAGGCGCTTGGGCTGTGTTCTTGAGAAAGCCCCAAGCGACCCTGCCGCGTTTTTTCCTCTTCCGCGCCGGAGTTCTAGCTTTGGTCATGGTCTGCAGCTTCGCCTACTGGCTGTTTTACATAGTGCAGGTCACAGAGACAGCCAGGGCTGCCATAACACCGGAGGAGACCGTCGACTACAAGGCCTTGGTGGTGTATGCTTCGAGTCTGACCGACACTCTGTTGTTCGTGCATTATTTGGCGGTCGTTCTCGTGGAGATAAGGCATCTGCAGCCCATGTACTACATAAAGGTGGTCCGCAGCCCAGATGGCGCCAGCAGCGCGTACGGCATCGGCCAGCTGAGCATCCAGAGGGCAGCGGTCTGGGTGCTGGAGAAGTACTACACGGAGTTCCCCATCTACAACCCCTACTTGGAGCGCATACCGGTGTCCAAGTCGCGCAAGACCTCGTCCAGCTTCAAGTTCTACGAGGTAGATGGCGTGAACAGCTCCCAGGTGCAGCAATCGCAGTCCAGGGCGATGCTGGCGGCTCACGCTAGACGGCGCGACTCCAGCCACAACGAACGCTTCTACGAGGAGCACGAGTACGAGCGGCGCGTTAAGAAGCGCCGGGCGAGGCTGATCACTGCAGCTGAAGAGGCGTTCACGCACATTAAGAGGCTGCACCACGACCAGCTGTCGGCTATCCCCATGGATCCGCAAGAGGCCGCCCAGGCCATTTTCCCATCCATGGCGCGGGCGCTGCAGAAGTACCTGCGGGTGACCCGCCAACAGCCGCGCCACTCTGTGGAGGGGATTTTGGGGCACCTGGCGAGCTGCCTGAGCAACGACCTCACGCCCAAGGCCTTCCTGGAGCCCTATCTGGTTTGCGAGCCGGTGCTGCAGAACGAGAAGGAGCGGAAGGATGTGCAGACGTGGGCGCTGATTTGCGAGGAGCTGCTCACGAGACCGATTGGGGATGGGGTCACTTTTCAGCTGAGGCAGAACGATGTGTCGCTGCTGTGCACTATCAAGAAGTTGCCGCACTTCAACATCACCGAGGAGGTTGTTGATCCGAAGAGTAATAAGTTTGTTTTGAGGCTGAATTCGGAGACTTCGGTGTGACCCATGGAAAATTCGAGGTCTTTTGATAGGCTCATTTGAGTATCTTGTATTTTTCTTTGGGGCTTCGGGTCCTTGTTGAAAATGTGATGGGATGGGTGAGGAGAGTATGTGAGCGTTTTTGAGTGAGAAAAGTGTCCTTCTTTGATGGTTTCTAGTTCTAAGTTGATGTGATGTTTTTACTTAATATTAGATTAGATTCCAGGTAATAGTAGGCTATTATGCGAAATAACTAATTTATATCAAGTTGTAGTGAACTTTATGGAATTTCAGTTGAATATCAAGTCATGACCTCTGTAAAAGTTTTCTTTCGAAACAAGGTGAATCATCGTTAACCGCACTCCGAGGTGGTACTCACGTATTTTGGTCACTTGAACAAGAATCCGGAGTTGAAGCGTTAACATTAAGAAAACTCGCCTAGAATCGAGCACGTAATATGTTTTAGCCGTTTTGTGATCACGTTATGACAGCGTCAACTGTCAATTTAAAAGATCTGTCTTGTGTTTTGTTTACATTTGAATCCTAAAGGCGGATTTAGCGGATGCATAAGCATAATCATATTCATAAACATAACTTTAATGTACAATTCATAAAAGTTGAACTCTATAGTTGCAAATGAAATGGTTTATCCAACTCATAAGGATAAGTCATAGTGCACAATGCATAACGCATAACCTTGAAGTTTCCAACTTTTAACTTTTATGAAATAGATTGTGCGCCTGCGCGAATCGAGATATTAATGGCGGCATCATATTTACTCCCAACTGTCACTGTCATAACTTAGTATTTTTTATTTCACCATTGTGTATTTTTGTATTATCCAGTGTTGAAATGAGTTTAAAAGAAGGTTATTTTATTGAGGCCTCACACCCCAACGTCTTCTTTGATTTATAGCTGTTAATGTGTCACTTGCTACTCACACACTTTATGATTATGTTTATGAATTAAGAAACTAATAAATGACCCAAAAGTTATGCATTATGCATTAGAGAAGTTGCAATAGTTATGATTATGCATTGACGAAAAAGATATGCTTATAAATCCGCCTTAAATCATCCCTGAATATTACATTCAACCTCTACCTGCTTTGGTTAAATTGATACAGCAAGAAGCCAGAAAACCAATAAACACAAAAGAAGAAAACTAGTGAATATAAAAATGTGTGGTATTTTATTAGTTGTAACAAGGAAGGATTTTGTGTGTTTTTAATAGCAAAAATTCGAGATTCCAAATGGTATATTTCTTGAACAAAATAGAGTCATATAACTGAAATTACTTAGGACTTCGAATTCGTATTCCGGAAGCCAAAATACGTGATTGTCACCAAATATTTTTTTCAACTTGATAGGACGGATATGCGGACGAATATAATGATCATTATAAATAATATCAGACGATTGATCGAACAAATGGGACCTTGAAGTTTTGTTCAATATTGAATTCATGAAGATTAATTTGAAATTCCCCAGAAGTTTGAACAAACCCCAATGACTAATCAATCAGTGTCCTGAATGCCTATTTCTTGTTCATTCACATATTAATTCTACTCATTGAAAAGGAGTCATAGTTTGTCCATAATTGATAATTGTAACTGCCATGACGCCTTAAAGTCGATAGAAACAATTTCTGCCGAATTCATCAGTAATGGAAATGGCATAGAATATTATTGTATATAGTATTTTCCACCCCTTTTATTGCCATTGATAAGTAACTGTTAATTATGAGGAAAAGTGAAAGGTTATCAGAGATGAAACGAATGAAGTTGATGAAAATTCCCCTCTGGAGTCTTTGACAGAATATTCCAAAATGTAATTAATAGAATACTTGAAAGCATATCGAATTTTATGTTGGTGGCTACTATCCAGGATTCAAATCAGTTTCTTTTGTTATACAGGTGGATTGTAAATCCTTGAAAAAGATTATGACATGTGTCACGTGACCACCGATATAGCGGCAATTTTGAAAAGTAAAACTCATACGAAAATGTAAAAATTGGGTTTATTTGATAAAAATAATTAATTTTCGGGTCGATATATGCGAAATTTGAATATCCATTTACTTGAAGATAACTGTAAATTGTATTTCATTGATTGAAAAACGCTGTTTTTTATTGGTCTCAAATAACCTTCAGGAATCATTGAAAGCTTATTAAATAAATGAAATATGAATGGTTCCTATGCATTGACCTATGCAGAAGAATCAATAATTCTATTCTCAAATTACAGTAGGTATTCATGGATGAATATTTATCGCTATATGCACTAGAATTATGCAAAAAAAGTGAAGCGTGAAAATGTTCAGTTTCTTTGCATATAAATTATTCCAAAAGCATGTATAGTTGTTATAGTCCTAATATTAAGGTAACAAACTTTTTTACATCCAGTATTCGTATATTTTTCTGTGCAGCTCAATTTTTTATAAATGTTTTATTTATTTTTTTATACCAGTGAATCTCGTTTTTCATTCAACAGGCTTGATAGTTTTGGGATCTATTCGATAATTCCATTACTATATTTTTGAGTGATGTAATCTAATCGCACAATATTGTACAAAGATATTTGTAATACTCAGCATTTGTGCAATTTTTTATGATGTAGTGTTTTTATATAAAAAAGGATCAGTATTCCAAATTGTTGAATCAACTAGTGTGAAATTCGCAAAGTACTTTTTTCGTTTGCGAAAATGTGTGGTTGGTTCATTGTAGGTAGCTTTTTATACATTTTTATTTGTGACTAAAATGGTAAATAAATGTACTGATTTTTAAAAACGTTTTTTACTGAAACGCTCCTAATCTATATACGGATAAGAAAGTAGGCAGGTAAGTTGGAACCAAAATGAAATTGGCTTTGGACATATTTTAATATCAAAAAAATAGTATGCCTAGTCGAAAACTATATCTTTGTGTCATATAACCACAAATAATGAGAATATCAGATTTTTCAAACTCTTTCTGTAGCCATACTACTATAAGGTGACAATGGTCCTAACCACCTTCCAGCTCCTGAGCTCAGTGGGTACCGCAATAAATAAAAAATAAGACCACACAGCACTATTATTGCACAAGTCAAACCAACGATCAACACCCTGTGTGACCTTTTACCGTAGATTTCCGGGAAGCATTCCTGTAAATCGTAGTGCGCCAATTTCATGATCTGTTGGTTACGCAGATTTCCAGGAGAGTTGCAACTGGAACACAAGAAATTATCGATGATCAGTATAAGGACTAATCTACGACTAATTATCTAATGGTGCGAAAGAAAAAGATGCAGATTTCTTTTATACTTTTGTCTTTTAGTAGTGGTAGTGAGCAATCGTTTAGTTTTATTTACACTGACTTTTATAGAGTCACTGTAGTTTTATTTAGGTTGGTTTGTCTGCAGGTTCCTTCAAAAGGGACATAGCTTCTCAATTTTGCCGATAGGTAGCAGCATGTTCTGACAGAGAGCAATTTTTGGAATGTTATTCAGCATTAAAAGGAGGGTCACGGGCCGTACTTTCGACCATTCCGTAAGAGGTCTCTATGGTGACCATATCGTGAATAAATAATAGGAAGTCCGAAAAGCCTGTAGAAACCTTCACGTCCATCTACTATTTCCAATTCGCGTTAGTCAGAAAGCGCTCTCAACAGGTGTCACCCCAAAATCTCATGTACATTGAAAATTATAGGATAATGTTGTTTTCGTCAGGGCCGCATTGAGGAATATTATACTGCATATATTGAATAATTTATATCGACAACTTGAAAGATAAAAATATTGGATAGTATAATTATTCCAATGAAAGTCTTATTATTATAGGACGACAATAACTCGAGAATTAACTACTTGATATTTTCAAGAAGGTTTTTCAAATGATATGGTCTCAGCATGGGAATACACCTATGAAACTTCGTAGCTCTCATTTCGGAATCACAATGACGTATAAGGCTCAGTTTTTCGCTTATAGATTTTGGCTTTGGCGATACAAGCGGTGAAAAATCTAATGTTATTATTGGTCAATTTCAATTTCGATTATGAGTCGATTAAAATACGACCAATAACAACATTGCATAAGTATCGTCAGAAGCCAAAATCACTATGCAAAAAAACTTGAATTAACTGGCCTTGATGAACCCAAAATTCGATTTTTCCCGCTTCACTATAATATCAGGTAAAAACCACGATAGTCGATAGTGTCAATATGTTTTGCAAAAAATCAAGTTATAATCTTTTTACATGATAGCTGAACCAAGATGTATATGGTTTTTATAGGAAATTATTTATGGAACTTGGTGTATTTAGGGCCAGAGATTGAGGGCTACAGCAAGTAACAAACACAATTGATCCATCAAAAACTATTATTTGATAAGCAAAAAGTAGGTGTATCCAAAATCTAGTGAAATTTCATTGTGTAAAGCGAAAATGTGTCAGTTCTTGATTTTGATATAATTTGATTGAGATGATTAATTTGTGCAGTTTTATTGGACACCTCAATCCTAAAAATTCACCCATGATGAAAAAAGAACAAATATGTCATGTAATATCCGCCCGTTAGAACGCTCAATGTGTGATCTTGAGCGTGACGTCAGAGCGTTTTTTTAGAAACCTGCCTGGTCATTGTGTTACCCTTGGTCATCTAAATGCAGAAATCCTATGAGGGCAAAGCAGTGACGTCATTTGACAGGATCACTTTGTAGCATGGTAATTGAGCCATTCTCTGCAATAAAAAAACCTCGCACAGTATAGCAGCACATCAACTTTTCAATGTTTTTTCCACTATGCTCAAAATATCCGAAGAGGTTTAAATTATTTCAGAATCTGAAAATTATCCGGTGTTTGAAAACAAATTCGAAAATCGTTGACATTTGTATCTTAGTACGGACCTGAAACGAAACTCCGACAATTTCTACCACTCCTACCAGCATCTCCATTGATGCCAGTTATCGTATAATTATTTGATTCCCGGATATCTTCTAGGACTGTAGCGGGCCTTGATTATATTCACTAACTTTATGATATTATGATTATTATTTATCGCTCAGCTATATTCGAGTCATGAATACCATTTGAAATATTGCATGAATATTATCGAACATAAATCCATAATTTTTAGGTAATTTGAAACTATTAATTACAATGTTGACGTTTTCGTTTCCAAGAAAGATATTATTCAAACTCATATATATTTTGATATGTGACAATTTTAACAATTCCTTTCCGACACCGAAATAAGATTTAACCTCCTCACGAAGAATATGATATGATAGCAGTAGTAGGAATAGTGGTGGTAATTCAATTCTCCTTGGTTCTGATCTATAGATTTGAAATGTTTTCAGCGCTTTCACCTATTGGACTGTCAGAAAATGTTGGTAACAAAAAATATTTCAGTACCTATATACATTTAATTGAATTTTTTAATCACTATATTTTCAATTTTTTTATTGAATTTCGGCGGTGATTTTTCTATTGCGAATTTATTTTCAATCTAAGCTACTTTTTGTATTCACAGTTATTCGATATATGCAATAATACATTCTAATTATTTGATTTGTTTGGTGTGTCATTTATGTATACGGTGAAAAATTTATAATATTCCCCCTCTCAACTTTTTTATTCTTCACAATAGACAAAAATAATAAAGAAAAGTTGTACAGGATGATGCAGAATACATTGTTATTTATACAGCTTCAGAAATGCATGACAAGTTATATATTTTTAAATGGAACACCATATATATTATTGTTGATTTTCTAGAATTCCCAAACAATTCTGTGAAATCTAATAGTTTTCGAAATATTCGGATTTCCACTAAGCGGCTACATTCTTAAGCTTTCAGTTCTAGGTAACGGTGAATTAGGCGGTCACGAAAAAACAAAAACTTTGTTTATTACTGACAGTAGTGACAGTTACACGTTGGCAGTTTGCAATATAACATATTATTTTTATTGAAATGCCTCATTCAGAAAATGAAAAATATTTTTTTATGAAAACAGATAACGTTGAAATTGCTCAAAGGAAACTTCATAGATGCATCTTCCTGATAAGAAAACATTTCATAAGATCGATGAAAAGTTTCAACAATATTTTTCAACTAAATTTTGCACAGTTTCAGATAACACCCAACCTCATGTTTTGAAAGAGTACTAACGAGATTGTAGCTGAAGGACTAGGCTAACGAACAGTGTAAACATAATTCGAATTGTTCAAAGCAGAAAAAAGTTATTCATATTTCAACAGGGGTAACATTTTGGGGTGGGACGAAATAAGTGTTGCGTAGTTTAGTTGTTTCAGATATTGAATTTCTGAATTTAATACGATTTTGTTCCTCACTTCAAAATAAAATCATCCATATTTTTTTATAAAAAGGTCATGAATAGACGACTCGTATTGGAGATGGCTAATTCACAGCCGCAAGAACGGGAATTTGTTTTTTTTTCGAATGTAGCAGCTTAGTGGAAATTCGAATATTTCGAAAACTGTTACATTTAGGTGTAGGACATATTATACAAAGAATGTTCACAATTGTTTGAGAATTCTCAAAAAAATTACAATATACGGGGTGTTCTATTTAAAAAAATATAACTATGACTTGTCACGCATTTCTGAAACATCCTGTATAAAAAGCGATATATTCTGCAGATAGCTTGCATCATCCTGTACTACTTTTTCCTTCACCATTTTTGTCTAATGTGAAAAATAACGAAGTTGGATTGGGGGACATTATAAATGATCACCGCGTACCTGAATACACGATATTCAGGTATATTAATTTTTCAAACCTATTTCATTAAATTTATTATGAAACTATGGTTATTTCATTGAATATCTCGAGGTATATTATTTTATGACGTAAATGTGTCAATTACAATTTTTTTGTTCGATTTGAAAGGGGCGGCAGTTTCTCAAGATCATGAATTTGCTTTCGGAAATAACATATCTAGTGATCTCATATCTCACCAGGCTTACGAAAGTGAGATCAGATACCTATCCTTCCAAAAATTTCATTGTCAGATTTGTTATTCGTTTCCTTATCGAGATTTTTGTGTATATCTGAATATGAAAATCTTCGTTTCAAATTTCCAATTTTGCAATTTTTCTTCAGTTGGTGCGCATTATAACAAATATACACAGTACTCCATTATTCTGCCTCATAAATTATTACCCGAGAGGAGTGAAGAGCAATACGGCAATAAATAATAATGTGTGGTGATTTATGTTAATTTATGCAACAAGCGCTCAGAGCATCTACTGATTTGTTTCTGCGCGCCGAACGGTTCTAATCAATCTGGTCTACTCTATACTTTATACAGGGAACAAATGAACAATGGTGTTCCTTTTCATCTATGATTCCTCATTACCAATCATTACGTACCATGTACGATTTGAACTATCTCTATATATTCAATATTCAACATGCCTATTCAACTGAGATTAGAAATAATATAAATCAATAGTGAAACAGTGTTTTCCGTTGACACCAAGTATAAATATGTTTTTTCTTTTTAGTAATCCACTGATTTCATTTTGTTGTCGAGGAATAAATGGAAGCTGCTTTCTTCGAATATTTCTTGAAAACAGAATACTTACTTTTCATGATTGTGATCGGGACATTACCTACACAAGTATTCCTATGTGAATTCACAAGCAACCACGATATTCGCATTTCAAAAGTCTAAAGATAGAACCTAAATGTATAACTCGAAAATTTCGCCAGTGAAATCATCTGAACTTATAATTTTTTTCATATATTCTATTGTTAGAAACATTGAAATCTGCACACCCTGCCCTTTTCTTAAATAATATCAAAGAGTATAGGTTCTACGAACTAATACCTTATTGTTCATTACTCACTCGAAAGTAATGAATTCTATTGTTAGGCAATTTCTACTTGAGTTCTCTAATTCAAACACTCAGTCACCTCAGTGCAAAAACTGCAAAATTTATTCCACTTACTATCTTACTCGAATCATTGCAAATATTCTAGATAAAAATCGATGATCTCCAATTATTGTCGCCATGGGTCACGGCAATAAATCATCCGCTAATTATGTCGGCATCTTTTTGATAATTGCCGCCGCACCGCCGATTTGATTCCCGTATTCTCGAAACACAATCCGTAACTATTCTATTAAATAGCTTCATCATTATTTTGCGAAATAAAGAACGAAATATGTACAAAATAAATGAAGACTTATCTTCTTCGATTATTGGAAAAACAATCACGAAACAATTCTTTTATTGCTGAAATAATCCGATCTTTGCAATATACCTTACTCGTAAATTACTAAAATAATGAATTGAATGTTAAACGCAAAGTGCTCCCAGGAAGATTCGGCAACCCTGCAAATCATCTACGTAATCTACGTATTAGACTGGAATTCCGCAGCGCCATCTCATACGCAATGAGAAAATGCGCTGGACATTACCGCCATCTACCAAACAAGGTCTGAACCACTAATTTCAAGATCCCTTCTCGCTTTATTGCGTCCCTGCTACCCATCCTTGATATTTATGTGGAAAATGGCGGTGTAGTTGTCAAAATTATTCGCCAAGATCATTATAAGCCAAACGACTGCATTTCAGAAGCTAATATTTTGGTTGTGAGTTACTTTATATCTAATCTAATTTTTGACAATGAATTTTTGATGATTCGAAGCAACTTAGTTTCCAATGTTTACATATTTTGATCATCTACAGCTTTCTTTCACGAACAAGTTTCAACTTCAGAATACTTCAAAAGTTTCTTCCAACTTTGGTCTTTTCACTGGTTTAATCAATTTCGCATTTGGACTTATATACAGTTAGCAATCGATACCCTACGATAGCTCTGCATGAGTCGCATCGTGAATCCCCCCTCTTAAACTGGACTGGATCTTTGAGTATTAAGACTGATCTATATAATCAAAGACTGGATTCAAAAGTCACATGTAGCTGATGTCAATACTCATCATGTTTTGTGTATCGACGAAACAAGCAGAATTCAAGATCTGAGCCAAGGTGGATATAGGATGGTGAAACAGCTTCCTAATTAACAAGCACTAGAATAAACTGTAGACCTTTGCCTACTTGATTTCATACCGTAGTAATATTTCCTGAAATTAACAGAGATGGCGACATACCTTGTGTCGGTTAAACAGAAACTGTGCATCTGTCATACTTTTATCAGTTTCATCTGTTCTAGATGAGAAATGACTGGGAAGAGTCAAAATATCAATATTCATTCCAGATTTATAGAAAATATATTGTTTAATTTCGTTTCAAGTCACGTCTGTCAGATGCGAACCACAGAAATACGTAAGCAATAGAAATATTCATCGATAAGTCGATAATCGATCTCACCGCCATCTTCATTCAAGTCGTGGAAATATTAGTACCTTCTCAAACGGTCTACAAGTTTTTTGCAGACACAATTGAAGAGCTGTTTCACGATACTATATCCACCTTGATCTGAGCCGTTTTACCAAATTGATAATACTCGTAACCGGCTTATACGAAAAAATACTCACGTCATTTCGTTAGGTTTGTACAAAATGGACTCAAACTCCTGCAACCACAGAACGTCACAGTCACAGTCCCAACTGTTGTGTCTCAAATCCACGCTCTCCATGTTCCTGAAGAAATACCTGTAGGACTCGTTGAGCCTAAGTAGCCCGTTCCTAGCCAAAGACAACACCTTGGGGTGGTGCTTGGTGTTTCTCGAAGGCTCATCGAAAGCCACAGCATCAAACTCCCTCAGATTAGGACAGTCCTCGATCGACAGCTTCTCCAGAGCGTACAGGTTGTAGAAGGCATAGGGCTGTACATCCCTCAAGTAGGGCATCCTGTTCAGCTTCAGCACCTTCAGCGAGTGGTAGTTGAGGTACCTGGCAGAAAGGAACGTGAGCTCGTTGCCTGAGAGGTCGAGCTTCTCCACGGAGTAGGGTACCACAGGGACCAGCGATAGAGCGTTATCGGCTAGGCTCAGCGAAGCCATCTGCTGGAAGCCCTCGAAGTACCCGCTTGGCAGCTCGTTGATGTTGAGCCCAGCCAGCGAGAGATGGGTCAGGTTCCTGGGCAAGCCTAAGGCTTCCTTGGACTGCACCAAGAGCCCTCCTAGGTTGCTGTAGCTCAAGTCCAGGAACCTCAGCTTAGGCAAGGGAAAGAACGAGCCTTCGGGGACGCTCACCAAGCTGTTGTAGCTCAAGTCAAGCCTGCGCAGCTCTTTGAGGCTCTGGAACATCCGCGAGCTCTCAAGCGCCGGTATGAGGTTTTTGCTGAGGTCAAGCTCTCGCAGATTGGGCAAGTCCTGGAAGAAATCTGGATGGATGCTGTTGATTCTGTTGAGGCTGAGGATCAGCACATGCATGTTTCTGCTGGTCAGCTTATGTTCGTTGGGATCCAGCGTTTCGATGTTGTTCATGGAAAGGTCCAGGTGGTTGACATGGTTTTCCAGGTCGTCTGGAACATGCTGCAGGTTGTGGCTGGAACAGTCGGCTATGGAAACAGGCAAGTGGGTCCTCTGGTCTGTCAGCTGTCTGCATTCGCATCTGATTTGATGGGAATTATTGGAGCAAACTTTGCAGGTTACTGGTCCGGATAATAACAACACTAGGAAACTCGCTAGCTTCAACATTTTCGTTGTTGTTAAGGTGCCGTGCGATTTATCTATTCGCGGGTGTTCATTAAGGTGTATAAGGCGAAGTGTATCGATAAGAGAGTCTTATCAGGTGGATATGGCCAAATCGGAGATACTGCAGCAATAATAATGATATCAGCGAGGAATATAATGAATTATTGGTATTTGCCGTGGGCAAATAAAATTATCTTTGATGAAGTAATTTTGTCACTGAATTATCCAATCTATTGGTAAACAATATTTCAATTGATGATAGATACTCGCATACGACAAGGTAGCTCTTTGCAGATGGACGTGGATTCTCGTATTCCACATGTACCTACCCTATGTTAGTTTTGGCACTTTAATGAGAATTGAACCATGAGAACCATCATGACTTCGTCAAAAAAGAAACAATAATTTCATCTAACAGATTCGAGAATCAATCATTACAGTGGAAAAGAGGAGGGAAATGTTAAACTGATATAAAAACGTCTGAAAAACTTTGTAAGTAGATAAAATCGTATATATTGTTCAGAAATTTACCATGCTTTCCACGTTGCTGAACGCTCACAAATTTCATTATGTATACTGAGTGCTTATTAGTGTATGGCACTGATTAATTCAATAGAGATCGCTATAGATATAAATCATTGAATGTAAAAAATAAAAATGGACGTTGTTCGTTTAAAGTAGATCTTGAAATGAGATAAGTAAGCGTTTTAAAGATGCCATATTTATAATGTTATTCTAAGGTGAATTTCATGATGAAGTATTGTCCATGAATGTCCAACGATCCAAAAAGACACAATAAGTAAGTATACCTACTTGCCAAATACATAAAAGAAAAAGAAGTTGGAATTTTGAACTTTGGCTTGGATTATTTCAAGAAATATATCTACTAATAATGATTTGTTCAAGGATTCATCATTGAATTGCTCAAAATATAGATCGCATGATAAGTGCATAGTTACTCAGATTCATTCATTTCATATTCTTTGAATAGGTATAGGTTCCTTTCAAGACTGAACATCAGCTAATTTCAGTTAATTGTTCATTTCTGGCTAGATTTTCTCAATAATTTAAAATCTATTCTTTCAAGAACCTTACGTCGATGACCAATGAATGCTATTTCTTCATAAAAAAAATGGGCATCAAAAGTAATTTTACTGTGATGTACCTTTTTATAATCGATATTGATTATTGATGGTTATTGGTATCATATGGCTTCAAATATTAGTAATTTTTGTGAACAAAAACCTCCTCATTATAGCTCAAAGTATACAAAATTCCTGAATCAATCACATGGAACATCATGAAATAATGAGAATATAGGTACTTCTTTTTCATAATACATTTTCATCTACCCATTTTGTAGATCTCTTTCTTAAATTTGGTTGGACAAATCACAGCTCTGATGTATGACTTGCGAGATGACTTGTATCAGGATTCACAACATCTGCATGTTCACAACTCATCCACCTTTTCAAAAAAGTATCCCAAACAAAATCAGTGCCTTTTGGAAATGTGTGGTAAATAATACTGAAATACTCTTGGTTTTTGTCCAACAATAGCAAATCTGTTACCTGGCATACTGGTTATCAGATGGTATATGAAATTGAAATGATTTCATAAACCAATACACACTTTTCAATGGAGGTGATGTAATAATTTATTAATATTTATCCACACTACTAAATCTTTTTACTGAGTAATTTGATTATACCTGTTGTATTTTCTTGGTCTCCAATAAAACATCTATTCAGCCTTCGTCATATTTATTTCATGTCGACTCAACGGACGAATCTCATCCACCTTCCTTCCATCCAAGGTGGATATAGGATGGTGAAACAGCTCTTCAATCGTTTCTGCGAAAAACTTGTGGACCGTTTGAGAAGGTAGTAATATTTCCACGACTTGAATGAAGATGGCGGTGAGATCGATTATCGAAGAAGATTTCTGTTGCTCATGTATTTCTGTGGTTCGCATCTGACAGATGTGACTTGAAACGACATTAAACAATATATTTTCTATAAATCTGTAATGAATATTGATATTTTGACTCTTTTCAGTCATTTTTCATCTAGAATAGATGAAAATGATAAAAGGGTGACAGATGCACAGATTCTGTTTTACCGACACAAGGTATGTCGCCATCCCTGATAACTTCAGGAAATATTACTACGGTATGAAATCAAGTAGGCAAAGGTCTACAGTTTATTCTAGTCAAGGTGGATATAGGATGGTGAAACAGCTTCCTATTAACAAGCACTAGAATAAACTGTATATAGACCTTTGCCTACTTGATTTCTTACCGTAGTAATATTTCCAGAAGTTATCAGAGATGGCGACATACCTTGTGTCGGTAAAACAGAAACTGTGCATCTTTCATCTTTTTTATCTGTTTCATCTGTTCTAGATGAAAAATTATTGAGAAGAGTCAAAATATCAATAATCATTCCAGATTTATCGAAAATATATTGTTTCAAGTCACGTCTGTCAGGTGCGAACCACAGAAATACGTTAGCAACAGAAATCTTCTTCGATAATCGATCTTACCGCCATCTTTATTCAAGTCGTGGAAATATTACTACCTTCTCAAACGGTCAACAAGTTTTTCGTAGAAACAATTGAAGATCTGTTTCACCATCCTATATCCACCTTGATTCTAGTGCTTGTTAATAGGAAGCTGTTTCACCATCCTATATCCACCTTGCTTCCACTTATCTACATTCAATACATATATCTAATAATAACTATATAGGCAACATGGATACCAGAGCTGAAGCCAAAAAATAAAACAAATGACAGTCTGCGGGACCAATCGCGATATGCGCATGCGCAAGTTTGAATTAAGAATCGACATGCGTTTTCATCATGGAGGAGAGTAGCTTTCTAGTGAGCGACAAACGTATGATAATTATTAAAAATCAATCAAATGTGTCACGTAACCTTTTTATTTCATCATGACATATATTTTTCAAATATTCATTCATTGATGGATTGTTGGACGATATTGAATAATAGTTGATGATAAATACAGAAATGGATGTGATCTACAAAGCGATACTTGCGATTTGCTGAGAAACCTGTCACGATAAAGTCATCGGAACAAGATTCGTGGGCTAATTTTTGATCAATCACTGTTATCACTCACTAATCACTTCTGTAAACAATCAGTAAGTACATTAATAACTATATTAACGCTCTTTTACATAATTTGAGTCAACAAACATACATAACCTATGAAATTCTGAAAACGTCAGTGGATTTCAACTCGTCAAAACCCGCGCATGCGCACAATTCATCATTAGCAAGCTAGACAGTCTTTTGTTTTTCCAAAACTGGCTTCATTTTCGCGTGAAGAGAAGAATAGGTGTTATCCATATAGTTGTTATAGGGAAAAATCACGAAACGCCAGATGGCGCTGTAAATGTCAAAATGTCGGATCGAGGGGTGAACAACAAATAATCTGTCATTTGATCTCTTGTTAAACCAAAGTTTTTATTGAATAGAATTTCAGCTATCTCAGAGATTTAGGTCGATTTTTCGTACTCGAATATTGGATTGAAGTTGTATCTAGGGTTTGTTGTCGACGTTTCCGTTTTATTGTCACTGGATTCTTGTTAAATGCCACCAAAGTCCAGGTATCAATTTCGGTTTTTATTCGAAGTTTTTCAGTTCTTAGTTCCTGAAATTCTTTTTAAAATGCCTGTGTGAAAGTCGAAAAGTCAATTTCGGATATTATTGTGGAGTGAAAGTGTTTCAGCAATCACAATATCGGAACTGAAGGCCTCAATGAAGAAATCATAAAAAGTTTTGTGTTGAGATCCTCCACAATGCTCACATGAAATCACCATGAAACTAGATGAGATATGATATGGGTTTATTTTAATGTTCCAGTAAAGCAGATTTATTGTTAATGTTGTATAATTCAATTTTGAAAAGATTTATTGGCCATTTTGACTGGAAGCATATAAACTCCACCTTTTTGACTTATCAGTTTTCTTTTCTATGTTGGTTTGTTTTTATTTTAAGGAACCTAGATTATATGATAATGTATTCAAATAGATATACCTATTAGAACAAAGTGAAGTGCAAAAACTACCAGGAAGTGACAGTTGATATAGATTCATCATTTTGTGGAGATTTGATAAACTCATTTAGAAGAAATGATAGTGTTCAAATAAATGATTTAACATAGTTTTATTGGGTAAATAAGAGTAAATGGCTTTCTTTAGCATGTCATTTGTTTTTCTTAATAGAATAATTTGGGAAATGTAACACAATAATAACAAATCAGTATTCAAATCTTTTAATCATTGGTGAATGAAATAGATTCCCTTCAGACTGAGAAAGACTACAACTCATAAAAAATGCAATAATAAACATTCTTGAACACGTTAAATTCCTAAATCCAAATAATACTGCCAAGCAAGCAGATGATAATACACAACACCAGAATCACCCAAAACTTCATATAATTATCAGGAACATTATTGTTGTGTGTCATATATATAGGTTGTTGTTGGTTTTGTATTTACAGTGGAACTCTCTTCTTTATAAATCTTCCCTACTTGTTCATTTCCATGTTGCTCCAACTGCATATGATTATTTGATATTTGCCTGAGCCTGTAATAAATTACAAAATGATTAAAATGAACCAAATGAGGTGGAGAAGAGGTGGTAGCATAGTGACAACAATAATGAAAAATCGAACTTACCACTGAAACAATCATCATGAGTGCTTGCTACAAACATAAATTCCGAGATAGCTGCTTTCTCTATCTTCAAGATCATCTTCCATTTCTAGGCTACTTGCCTTAGGATTTAGGTTTTCCCAAATCCTGCCCATCTTCTGATTAGAATTTGAAGGAAATTTATGCAAAGTGCAAAGCCTTGAGTATGTTAGAGCATTATGGAACAAGCATATTTTTCGCGATTTTATCTCCATATTACCTCTTCTAATCTCTCGCATTTTCAGATTGTGTGGTCTATTAACAACTATTCTTTACAAAATATCATCAAAATACAACACTTTCAATGCTTAAATCACTGAAATTAATGAATAAAGTTCACACTTTACCCATATGAACATATATAGGTTAGTTTGTTGTTCACCTCTCGAGTAGTTCATGCGATCAATTATAGATGTCGCCCACTCCGTGATTTTTCCCTATTATACATATGATTCAATATGGATGCCGGAAGTGCTAAACTGTCATCAATCATCATGTCACTGAGGGAAACTGACACATGACCGTTTCCGTGTGTCAAAGGCAAGGCGGGAATATTTGAATTTGGTCTATGACTTACAACATACCTAGAATTATTGAAGAACTCTCTTTTAAAAAAAACAATTTGTACAGCCACAATCCACAGTATGAATATCGAAACATAAACTTAAACAAAGCTTGAGGGCCGTCAATGACGTCACGAACGCTCGCCTCGCGTCATTCGATGTGCCAACATTGCGTCTTATGGCAATGAACCATCCTACTCTAGTTTACCATCCTTGGTTCCCGACGACGTTATCCCGTTTTCGTAATCGCCTTCTTCGGCTAGTCACGTGCCGAACAATATCATCACCCTTTCGCCCATTGAATGAGCCCTAATTCTCGCACTAATTGCAGCGATACATTATTGATGCCCTTTCTCGAGAGCATCTCCTCCACAATGGCCAATTCAACGAGCCGCGACAACCTTCGATTCGATGTAAATGACATTATAAATATTGTAATTTGTCCCCGGCGCCACGTCGACTGGAAAATCGTCCCTGAGGCACCCCCCCATTGAGGGGGGAAAGGGGTGCCGGTGACGCAGGGGCGCATCCAGGAAGTACTCGAGTTTTTTTGAGTTGCTGGGAATTTTAACGAAGGAAAGAAAGAATATATTAATTCATCTTTAAAAGCAATACACAAGTGTTTATATAAGATGTATCTACTTTATTAGACTAGTCACAGATTAAAACTATATCAAGAGATACATTGTGACAGGTTGATGTGAAGTATTCTTGTGTTCCTATAGTGCAGAGTGCAGGCTCGCGAATTCTTTATAATTATAACTAGAGTAGTCAACATGGACGTAAAAGGTTTGCTGGAAGAAAACAATCTAGAACATATATATTATGTGGACATGGCGTCGTATCACTGGCACTGTTGGGTGCTAAGAATGCTTTGTTTTGTCAAGTTTTGTGTTGTCAAGTGATAATTAATTGCTGTATCAATACTGCAGCCCCAGTTTGCGAAAAAACTACAGTATTTTTCATTTCCAATTATCGGCATGCAGAGTTGCAATCCTTCGAAGGTATACAGGGTCACTCACGGTCGATGGTACCTCAGACGTTTACGGAGAACGGGACGTAGGATTATTCTGAAAATTTGGTTCATTGGGTAATCAGTTTCGTTCTATCGATCTAAAATACTTTCAGCGTTGCGGCGTTGCCGCTTCTATCAAAAAGTAGCAACAACTTTGTTATTTCAAATAATTGAAATTTACCATTTTCAGTATATATTTTGCTTGCTTTATATTCAGCCGAATATTCAGCAGACTGAACTACGGCAAGTTATATATAAAGCAACAACGGTTTAGGATACCTACTTCAAATTATATTCAAAGAAATGGAGAAGGAACCAGTGCTACGTAAATGATCATTTTGTTTCACGTTTTGTTTAAAATGGAAAAATCTTTATAAAACATACTTTTCAGCCGATTAGAGTGAATAAAATTGATTCCAGTGGCGTAGTCAGAATTTTGCGAATTTTCCAATAAATGACATATTTTTTAAAATGCATTCCTTTATAACAATGTGACGAAATTCCGATCAGTAATGAAGCGAGATTTCCTAAGCCCAATGGTGTCGTCAAAATTTCGACAAAAAGGTCTAAAATTGAATTGATGGAGGTATACATTTCTTATTGATCAACCCATTTCATCAACGTAATTTTGACATAAACTATATTTCGGAACGTCGTTAATCAATCCCATTGGTGTAGTCAGATTTTTTCCAAAGAGATTTATCAAATTTGGGGTTTAGCGAAAATGATTACAGAGATATAGGTATAGGGTGAGAAAACTCGAGAATTTTCAACTTTAGATTTTTTTGTAGAAACTATATTCATGATGCCATTGGTCTTAGAAAAAACCCAGAACTTGATATTTTTTCGAATTGTGAAGATATATAATTGAAGAACATATAGGAAAATATTCGAGAAAGGTCATATGTTGTTCCATATCATGATATAAACTGAGCAGTCTTCGAGAAAAACCTAAAAACAAACAAAGTTATTTATTCAGTAAGATAATCATGATGTTATATTAGGTATAGATTACTGATATTTGGAAAGATTATTTTAAATGTATAGGTAAATGAGAAACAATGACCAATCATATTTTATTTTCCATATTTGGTTGTTTTCTCATATAACTCGATCACCAGTATTATTATTCAAATTGTTCTTTGGAATGGAAATTGACCTGTCTCCACAAATTTCAATCCCAGTCGTTTCGTATAATTATTTTTATTTTCTATTTTCTGCCTCAAACGAAAGATGAAATCATCCTGATGATTGCTGACACTTTATATGGAAGAAGTGGCAGTAAAAAAGCTCTAATCATCCCATATATACGTAATAAGGTTGCATTATTGGTTTCAAAGGAGCAAATATCCCCTTTACTTACGAAGCTGTAATGAAATAGAGCGTGTTGAATTCAAGAAATTACAATTTTATTCACTCCTATATAAGTGAACCTCACTCAATATGTATTGATCAAAAATGCCTATAATAGATACTTTAGTTTGTGAACACAAAGCTATAACAAAACGTTTATCGATAACAATCACAGACAAAAGAAAACCAAAAGATACAATGCGTCCATCAAGGAATGATGATGATTCTCTCTCGCTACAGATAGGGCACAGCATCTTCAGCTCGTATCTGGGGAACAGTAAAACCCTTTATTTTCCATTCGAGCATTCAAGCAGATGGACGCCTAATACGAATCGACTAACAATGAAATTATGAAAGCATTATTATGATGCCCTCCACCCGACAAGTTTTTCAAGCTCGAATTTCACGTATAGGCTTTGTGGTCAGGCCTTGAAATATAATCCATTCGGGGATTTTATGAAATATGGATTTCCAGAAATGCCTAGCGAAATGGGGGTGGTATCGGGTTGTTGTTGTATTTATACCCACTAAACATCAGATATTTTTTTATTGTTCGATGCTATAGACACCTATAGACCTGATGGGGTCGCGGAATTTTTTTAGAAAACAATTTTTTCGAAAAACAATTTTTCGAAAACCATTTTTTTCGAAAAACAATTTTTCGAAAATCATTTTTTTCGAAAAAACAACTTTTCGAAAGGTTTTTTTTCGAAAACATTCACTTCGAAGAGCTGTTTTTTCGAAGACATTTATTTCGAAAAGGTGATTTTTCGAAACCAATCTACCCACCTACCTATCCATCAGCCTGGCCAGATTCAAAAATAGTCTTAAGTCGTTTTTGATCTCGAATACATTCTATAATATTCAGGAATTTTCCTTCCTCTGCAGTATAAACTGAGACGAGCTGATAAATTATTTTTTATTCTGTGAAGATTCATGTATTTTAAACATTTACTATATTTATTTGTAATGTTTTACTAACTATTATTACTGTTTTAATGTGATTTCTCGATTATTGTATTTTAAATTTTGACCTGTCAATCCGATGTAAATTGGTGATTTTATGATCAATAAACTGTCTGTCTGTCTGTCTGTCTGTCTAACCAATAAACTACCAACATTATTTACGTGCGTCAATATGTGCTCCAAATTTGGAATTATAGAAACCCTGTCGTATACAGGGCTTTTCACGATGAGCGTTGATTAGACGTTTCTGGCTAATCAGACCTGAAAATTCGACAGCCCACATAAATCTATATACACTCCTAAAATATTTCAGACGATGCGGCGTTGCAGCTTATACTATAAAGTAGCAGATACTTTGATTTTTCATCAGAAACACCCTGTATTTCATTGCATTTTCAGATCCTCCTTGGAAAGCTGATTTCATTGATCATACTTGGGGTCTATATCGAACGATTACAGAGATATATAGGGTGTGAAAAATCGGGATTTCTCAACTTTGGGAATTTTTTTTTTGTCGAAACTATTTATAATTGGTCGAAACGGCTTACATGTCCCTATCTCAACTTTTGATCTACTATCGATTGATATTTGATTGAAACAAATACAGGGTGGTTCAAAGTTTAGAAATCTAAACCACCCTGTATTTGTTTCGAGAGTTTTCTTGAAAAATATCGCTCACGTTTTGTAATTTTATAAATTATATCCTTGAATTGCGATACTTAAACATGTTTTCAAAAAATTGTTGTTCTAATAAAATGGTTTTCGAAGAATTGTTTTTCGAAAAATTAATAATAAAAATAATTTTCGAAAATAAGTAAATTCGAAAATTTGTTTTTTCACTAAAAAATATAGGTATAAGTATTCGTTATTGAATTCTGATGTCTGTTTGTAGATATCCCTATAATTTGTTGTTTTTGCAAATACTTATAGAGAATGTTCTGTAAAAATTAATCAAATGAAAAAACTTTCACAGACCCCGAATTATCGAAATGATACGCACAGTAGGTACAACAAAGCACACAAAATCTGTAATTTTTGAGTTTTCAGAAAAAAGTATAGATAACAGGATACAAGTGAGGATCTAATTATACTGCGAGTAGAATATTATTATTCTCGAGAGGTACCTATAGGTACATGAACATCGAACACCTTGTATAAATAAGAGTCTGGTTGATTCAACTAAATCAAATTAATGATCGCGAAATACCTAATGGGGAAAGGTAAAAAATTAAAGGCGGTTCAGAATTATTCGAAAATGAATTTTTTATTTCTGAATGTGAAGTATCTATATTTTGGAAACAGTAGATACACACTTATAGCATTTAGTAAAACAGTAGGTAGGTACTTTTGATCATTAGGTAGTCGTATCATTCTTATGGGGTGATAAAATCGATATCGAACCTACGAGAATAGGAATACGACATAGGCTGATAACAACCGTGTATTTAGATATAAAGTAGCCACCATGATGAGTGAAACTGCCCCCCCCCGTTCTAATCTGGCATCCCGTCGCGCAGTTCATCTGTCAATAGTTGACAGCCGATATAATCGCCCCCGGCCTGCTATCTACTCGTCAATTCAACCAACACAAAGGTGTTTGGACATTCACTGATGTATTTAGATTTACTTCCCTTTTAGTCTGATATATTTGTTTTTTGTTGACGGTCTCAATAAAATTTGTTCACTTATATCTTCACATCACGAATGTAACTAACTTATTATAAAATTCATCTATTTTGAACTACAATATAATTAATATATATAGGTAAATAAGTAAATCTCAATATCTTTCTAGACGGATCCTGTTCGATTTCCATCAGTTGCAATCATCACTATAATAAGGGAAAGTTTATATATACATCTGTTATGCGAATTCTTTTGGGTAATTTATAGAAAATAACTCCAACAACTGAGTTCTTATTTACTACTTACATATATACGCATCATGAATAAAATATCAATCTGAACTGGTAAATGAAAGTGAAAGGTGAATGTTTTGGCATTTGATGGGATGATTAGGATTGTCAGGGTTGACATCATGAAGTGTGCAAATATTACACAGATTTTTTATGGTGATCAATCTGACGTAGATATTTATGTATTTCGATATGCAGTAGAATCAGCTAAAATTGAGTTACTTAAAGATTTCCATCCCATTTGAAAAACGTTAAAAAACGTGAGAGAAGCTTGACACAAACGTTATGAGTTCGTCAAAAAACATTGTAAAAATATCAAAAAACTTTGAAAACTTCTATAAAGGAGGATTTATAAAAACTTTACCTAATGCATTTAACATTTACCATCTCAAGAATTAAGACATGATAATGGATTATGTTATAGAAATACTAAACATTTGGAGACTGTTCTCCATTAGATAAAAATCGAAAAAGGAACTGGATTGCACTATTTTTCCTATGCCTATTTATACAGCGTGTCTCACTTTAAACGGCCATGCACCCCTCTTTATCTCAGTTATTAGTACAATGCGATTCCAACCAAATTTGTTGTGATATGAATATCCATCAATATGATCAGTTTTATAGAGATGAACATTATTTTGCTGTGCGTTTTTATTGATATAAAAAGGGGTCGATTTTCTATAAAATCATATTAGGCATCATTTTTTACAGGAAATCTAACCTCATATTATTGTATTTACTATAATAAATGCTTTTTCCATATTCCATCTGTCTTAGATCTTTAGTGATAATACATCTTGGTTGTTCATTATTTTTGTGAAGTCATCCTGAAAAACGTGAAACAAGCGTGACGCATGCGTGTTTTTTTTTGCCACGCTTATACGTTATGTCTTTCTCCGACGTTTTTCAACGTTTCTCAACATATCTTATTCTTCCTCTAACACATAATTGATCTATGACTTGGATAGGGCACACATCAGGTAAGGTGCCCTACCAATACTCCCATCTCCATTATTGTTTCCGTTTAATTATTGACAAATTCCTGATCGCACGCAGACACCCAAACGCATTATCCATCTCCCATCCTTCGTCACGCAGAGCTGCAAGAAGCTGCTATACTGCAAATCCTGCGGGAAACACGGGATTACGTCAGCACTTCCCTATATATGCGCGCGGGATCGTATCGTCCATTAGCGGAATCAAGTATGCAGGAAGGTTTTGCCTTGCAGAAAGTCTTCCCAATGGCTACCACATGGATATTATACAGTAGGGTCTAGAGTCACGATCATGTGGGTACAGGATGATTCACGTGATGATGGAATTCGAGTTTTGATGTGTTTTAACCATATATAGGTATGTAATAATAACTATATACACAGTAAAAACTGGGTAGTTAAAATTAACTACAACTTGTTGCTCAGCTCGCTCCACTAACCTTATTTAGTTAAATTAACAAAAGTACATGTAGTCGAATGAATCTTGTCAATTTGTGCAATAGCTTAGTTGACAAATAACAAAACTTAGTTGCGAAATCATACTAGTTTTTTTTAAGTTACTACAAAACGGTTTTGCGAAATCACCGGATATATTTCGTATTTTCAACAATATTCTTTCGATGAAAGTAAAACCAATGATGGTGATTCGACAAATCATTTTGGTTAATTAGTATTAAATAACGTAGTGGAATCGTATTCTATTTTGTTACTTTAGCAATATGATATTGTTAATTCAAAAATATAATTTATTATTCTTCACGCGAAAGTGAATCCAGAAAATTATGCATGCTAAAATTGGTAATTTTAGCATACCTTCAACCTAATTGACGAGTCAATTTTAGTAATACTTTTGTCACTAATGTAGGCACAGAAGAATTATGCTGAAATTGGCAGTATTAGCATACCTTCAACATAATTGACGAGTCCCTGCTTATTTTGCCTACATAAGTGACAAAAGTATGCTAAAATTGGCAAATTAAGCAAACCTTCAACATAATTGACGAATATTTGCTAATTTTGCCTATAATATTAGTTACGAAAGTATGTTAAAATTGTTAATTTCAGCATATACCTTCGACATAATTGACGAGTCCTTGCTAATTTTGCCTATACATGTAGGCAAAATTAGCACGGACTCGTCAATTTAAGTAAAACTTTTGTTACTAATGTAAGGCAACATTGTCAATTTTAGCATACCTTCAAGATAATTAATACTCTAAATACACAAATATCAATACACAAATTATAATGAATGTATCAGAAATGAAGTAATTCAAAGTAAATTCAATCTTGAAAACCTATATAGTCTCCAAAATGGACAAAAAATCTATACCTATCTATAATACTCAGAGAACTTTGGAATTATCTACTATATACATTGATTGAACCAGGATTTTGAAGGATTTATAAGGGATCTATAATATTTTCTATGACGTGTCGAAATCGTTTGACTGTGAATAGCATGACAACTTATTGAAAACACTTAAATTCGTCATCACGTCTTGGCATTATCTTAGAGGAAAAACCAACAGAACTGGTGTGCCTCAAGGTTCAAATATGGGACCGCTACTGTTCCTAATTTACATAAATGATATCAAATACGCTCTAGCTCTTATATAGGAATTTAGATGACCTGTTAAGATAACTGCTTGATCCATGATCAGTTGAAACACATTCAAAGCACACCAACACTATATTTTTCGTAGTTTTCGAGGTGACAGCGCGACAAAAGATCGTGGTAGGCATCCAAGAAGAGTTTAATTACATGAAAATTTCTTCTGATGACCTGCTAAGATAAAAACCAGATCGTTGGTCTATTAAAACACAATTAGAGCACACCAACACTATAATATATACACTTTCCGAGGTGAGAACGCGACAAAAGATCTCAGTAGGCGATAACAAGGACAAGTGACAATCGTATCGCCGATCTAGACGTCTATGCGTGGATGGCATTTGTTGCTGTTGTGTCGTGGTTGGTAACCCCTAAATGCGGGCGCAGACACAGATATAGAGATATCTCACGCCCTTGCTGGGTCCGGTTTGCTCTTCCCTCATTAAAAGGCGAGATTGAATCTCTGTATCACGGCCTTCTGGATTTTCGATACGATCGGTTTTTAGTTCTGTGTGCTTTGTGCGGTTGGACGAATGGCAGTGAATAATTTGTATCAGTTTAATTGAACATATGGCGGGTATCGGGTTTCTGTCGTGGATTGTACAGGGTGGCTCTAGCTGAATTGAGGAGTATACGTATAGGTACTGAGGGAAAAATACGAAAGTTGGACTGATAGTTTACAGGAAATGGCGAAGTTTCCGAAATTCTGATTTTCATTCCACGTTGAAGTTTATGAAAATAAATCGAATACGTATTTTTTATTTAATTCGTGTCATCAAATTTGACTTAAAAAAACATTCAAAAAAATGTTACGGTTCCTCCACCATTCTGATGACGTACTAATTAGAAAAGCTTTGACAGAGATGGATAGATATTTTCATCATTGTCTTGACGCACGCTAGCACTTTTTCGCCTGTACACAGTTGCCGGAAGCAAAGTTTACAGACCGGAAGTATCGATATGTCTTTAGTCGGATATTCTGCATTAACATCTTGGTATTGCCAAAGATAATAGTGTATATAATCTTTGGTATTGCTATATGATATCCCATATATCATTTGTTCAACAATTCAAGTTGAAACTTTATTATATTTTGAAATTTCATCCCGGTGCCTATCAAGGGAATGTTGATTATAGACAAGATTAATATTAAAATAGAGTATTTTTTCATTTTGAAATTATGGCCAGGTAAAAAATAATTTCGATATTGGCAATTCTTCTTTGAAGCTGATTATGCTAGTCAAATATTCCATGTTTTGAGGAATATTTCGATTCATCCAAGAAATTAGTGATTTCAATCTGGCAACAGTGCAAGCAACAGGTTTCTACTTCTTCTTTTTTCAGTTTTATTTAAACGGTAAACAGTGGATAGAAAAAGACCTACAATTTTATGAATCAAGTCCAGATTTTATATTACAATTTTTCATTTCGAAATATTTTTACAAGCTTTCATTTTTTCTCTTTCAATCTTCAGAACGACTTGACATTTGAAAGGTGATGTAACCGGTGGAAATGCATTATGAATTTCTGTTGGAAAAAGAAACAAAATGTCAGCTCCATTATGGCGGACAAGATTTGTGATTATGATCTGATTCTATCCCATCAGTTTGGTATCTGCAGTTCTATATAATTGTCAAAATTCAACATGGCATCTCAAAATTGGTGAAGGGGTTTTGTGTTTATGGTCTGATCGGGTTATATATTCTGTTATAAACATTTTTATGTGTCAGTTTCCTGATGGGTCAGAGATTTTTTTAGTTTCACATGTCCCAAACAGAAGAGTTGAAAATGAAATTCTGATATAGGTAATATTTTTCGAAGGTACTTAAATGCAAGAAATTGAAAAAAATCATTATTTGATCTAAGTTATTCTGGTAACAAATTCAAAGCTTGCCGCGCAAGATGTCTTATCCAATAGGTATTGGAAAAATAAAAATTATTTCAAAGATAAGTTGTTATACCTATAATACAAATGAACAAGCAAGGTAAAACTATTTTTTTATAAATTGATCTATATATAGGTCATTCCGTTAAATATTCAAGGTTATCCATACACTGAGAATATTTTTCCATCGTCACAGCAGATTTTTCCGCTGCTATAGCCAAAAACTTTGGTACTGGGTACTTTTCTCAGTGTAGCTTTTGAATTTGTTGTTCACAGAATTTCCTTGTCCAAACAATGAAAAACTTTATTTTTCCCTTTTTAGTGCACTTTTTTTCCTCATTGACTTCTAAACACCTCCCCCTGATGATGATTATGAAAAACCTACAACCCTGTTTTCGATTATTATTTTCGATCTTTAGTCGAAATAATATAAAGAGCATAATCAACTTTCCTATATACCTAGTCTTTCTTGCATTCAAAAACAATTTGGCAATATAATTTTGGGATCCTCAATGCCACATGATGAAGATTATCTCGACTTATTACACATCAATTTTTCGGGTTATTACTAACAAAGGATAGGTATACCAGATACCTACACTTGAAATCCCAACCCTTACCACAAAACACGGAAATATTATCTGTTGTTTCTCCTCAATAGATTCTTTCTATTCTCATCTAATTGCTGGAAAAACCAGAGTGACATCTATGTGCATGGGCGTTACCAAGGAAAAATATGGGGTGCTACATTTGAAAAAAATCAACAGTTCATAAGAAATTTTATTTTTTTTATAAACGGCTTTAAGTAGGCTGCAGGAATTTTTAAATTGTTTACAATTCGAAATATGCTTCTTATGATAAAATATATTACGCTATTGTAGTAGATACTTCATTGTCGATATAATCATTCAGTTCCGATTAAAATATTTTGAAACATTATCAGAAGATACGAAAGCAGAACTAATATCAATCAAGCCACGTGCATATTTTAGTCCCACCCCCGCTTCCACACCCCTGGCGGGATTTTAGACACGTCAACCCTCGTGTTCGTATACCTTTTTAATCGCATCCCTAAGAGGCTTTGCGTCCGTATGGAATCGAACACAAACATGCAAAGAACTAACTCCGAACATCATATTTTTGCAGGGAGCGCATTGTGGGAGTGCCTGCTAATCTGACAACTGACAATAGATTAGGCGGATTTGCCGGGTTGATTGACACCGCAGCTAAAGCATGGTTTTTCCAAGTTCTCATCCAGATTTTTGAAATTTACCAATTTCACACTCATTTTCATGATATCGATAGCAATATAATATAATATTTATCAAGATATTTATCGTTATATCGATCATTAAGTTGTTTAAAAAAATTGAGGGTAGATTCCTTCCAAAGGAATAATGAAATAGATTGGAATTATTTTGTTCTCAAAGACCTGTAGTTTTCGAGATACAGACAGTCAAAATGATGTTTAGGGTAAAAAATATCTAATACGTTTTCAACACACCCTGAATAGAACCTAATTATATTTTTTGGGGATAAGATCCTCTAAGCTTTGGCACAATCATTTGTGCAAATCATTAGTAAACATAATAATTTTATAATATAGTTTTATTTCTTCCTCGGAACGACAGCTGGATAAGAAATAAATCAAGACGGCGCCCAAGCATGTTGTACTTAAATCGAAATCTTAAAATAGGTGTTTCACTTCCCAAAAAAAGTGATGGCCCATATTTGTTCTCGAACATTTCGGGTGTTCGGAAAAAAGTTTTTTTGTTTTTCTGCGAGGAATCCATACCCTCATATTTTTTAAAACATTAATGAAACACCCTGTATATATATGGCCACTCGATATATCGAGAGAGAGAGGAATCACTCTCGATCCATTTTTATTGACCTTAGGAGGATTGCATGCCGACAATTGAAAATAAAAAATACTGTAGTTTTTTCGCAAACTGGGGCTGCGGTATTGATACAGCAATGAATTATTAGGTACTTGAAGCACATTAACATGACCTGACAACACAAAACAGAGCATTTTCAACACCCAACAGTGCCATTGATACGACGCCATGTCCATCACATGATTGTTTGCTTCCAAGAAACCTTTTACGCGTCCATGTTGACTACTCGAGTTATATATACCTAAAGAATTCGCTAGCCTGCAGTCTGCACTATATAGGAACACAAGCACCATCCAAGAAAACTTCACTTTAACCTGTCAGCCTGTCACAATGTACCTATCTCTTGATATAGTCTTAATGGCGGCCAACGACGTTATTGTTGGCGTTGTCTAGCTGGTTCTGCGGACAGTGCGCGGACTGCGCATCTTCGCCTCGTGCGCTGATTCTCAATTATGCTTATTGGTCGAGCTGGTCACGTGGTACATGCTTCCGTTATCAAAACACATTTTGATAAGAAACGATATTCTTGACCTGAGAGAAATAATCTTGACTGATATTACTCACATTGTTTTCTATAAGGTGAAGAGTGCGGATGATTCAGTTCAACCAAATCAATTTCAAGAAAATTCATGTCAACAGGCAAACAACGTGATTAGTTGAAAAAATGAACTTTCTGGTCAATCTGAGATTATTATTCTTATCGGGAGATTATACAATTCAAGAATATATATACACTGTGTCCAAGATAAGAATGAACAGCATGGGGATATCGGAAACGGTAAGTGATACGGGGTCGATTAAATTAGAGAAAAGTAGCGCATTTATGTGCCTAATAATATGACATTTAGAAAGTTTTAATATTCCAAATAGTTTCGGAGATATCCGAGAAAAACCGAAATTTGAGAATTTCGTTTTTATTTTCTCCTAGCTTTATTTTCAAAGGAAATGTATAACAAGTAGCACTTCGCCATGACCACTTTTCAAGGACTACACGATAACATAAGCAGAATTTTTCTGCGACGTTTCGTCTTTTAGAAAACATAATCAACTTTGTATTTTTATATGGGCCGAAACTGAAAAATACCCTGTATACGACTCAATTTTTCATTGTTAATACAGCAATATATCACACAATATGATTTCGGAACCATTTCTCGCGCAAAATGTAATTTAGTGATTACTTAATTTATAATTAATGTTTTTCTTCAATTTTAGATAATAGGCGTCTAAATATTGATTTACCAGGTTGTCGCCTCTCTGGATACTTTATTAGAGTACGCACGTTCAGCATCAACACAATTTCTTTGGCACAAAATGTAACATGACAACATATTAAATTTTTCAGTATTCGAAAAGCTGCAGTTTTCCATTTTTAACACAAATTAGGTAGGTAACGAGATGTAAGAGTAGGAACGGTAATATGTCAAAAATTCTACCAAATTACAGTATTACTATGACAACAGAACATTATGTGGTCATTTTTTCCAGCGCCTACAGTCTAAAATTCGAGAAATGGTTCCGAAATCATATTGTGTGATACATTGTTGTATTCACAATGAAAAATGGAGTCGTATACAGGGTATACTTTGGTTCCGGCCCATATAAAAATACAAAGTTGATGATGTTTTATGAAAGACGAAACGTCGCAGAAAAATTCTGCTTATGTTATCGTGTAGTCCTTAAAAAGTGGCCACGGCGAAGTGCTATATGTTTTACATATCCTTTGAAAATAAAGCTAGGAGAAAATAAAAACGAAATTCTCGAATTTCGGTTTTTCTAGGATATCTCCGAAACTACTTGGAATATTAAAACTTTTTATAGATGTCATATTATTAGGCACATAAATGCGCTACTTTTCTCTAATTTAATCGACCCCGTATCACTTACCGTTTCCGATATCGCCATGTTGTTCATTCTTATCTTGGACACACTGTATATTTGATTTAAGAGATCCGTTTTTTCTGTGTAACGCAGGAACGAAAAATTCATTATTGTCATAGTAGTTCAATTATTCTACTTTTATAGAAATAAATTTAGTTTACATATAGTTCCAAATAAAAGGATATCACTATTATATGATGATGTGTTTTAGTATTCGAACAAACTTTTATTCAGAATCAATTTGAATAAACTCACCCTGCCCTTTCTATAATTCGATGGTAACAAAATCCCGATGAATTTTATATATTATTCAGCACGAATGAAACGGCGCACCGTTCGGAACAAATGAAGCATAAACAGTATCTCGATTCGAGAGCCGCTGCCTGCGATGAATTCGAAATTCGTCAAACGTAAATGAAACAACAATATAAAATGGTTTTTGATTATTTTCGCGCTGTTGGCTTTTCGGTGCACGCTCGCGAGCCCGGAAAAACACAATGGGCAAGGGAGGTCGGAATTTCCATTGTCCCACATCGTATATGTGGAGCTGGTGACCCCGGAGCTCGGATGCTCCGGTGGAATCGCATGTAGCATATCAGGACTTTTAGAGTATCTGTTTTCTCGTCGAATGCCCATCAAATACAAATTGATCAAAATATACAAAAATGTAGATGACGAAAGGTATCGAAATATATTGAAATGTGTCGGAATATACTAAGCTTTGTTGAATTTTATCGAAAATCGTCCTTGATCGAGGTTTATCGAAGTTTATCGAAGTTTATCGAAGTTTACCTAAATTTATCGTCCTTTATCGAAGTTTATCGGAATTTATCGAAATTTATCGAGGTTTATCGAAATCTATCGAAATTTATCGAAATTTATCGAAATTTATCGAAATTTATCGACATTTATCGAAATTTATCGATATTCATCGAACTTTATCGAAATTTATCGTTCTTTATCGAAATTTATGGAAATTTATCAAAATTCATCGGTATTTATCGAGATCTATCGAATTTTATCGAAATTTATCGAAATGCATCGAGGTTTATCAAAATTTATCGAAATTTATTGTAAACAAACGAAAAACGATAAGATTTTCACGATAAATATATTTATATATATTTTTCACAACATGTTTCGCTAACACTGTAGCTTCATCAGGTATCAGGCATCAAGTACACTGTGTTAGTGAAACATGTTGTGAAAAATATATATAAATATATTTATCGTGAAAATCGTTTTTCGTTTGTTTACAATAACTATGGAATTTCATCAAGTAACGGCCAAGTCAATTGAAAATTATCGAAATTTATCCAAATTTATCGAAATTTACCGAACTTTATCGAAATTTATCGTCCTATATCGAAATTTATCGGAATTCATCAAATTTTATCGAAATTCATCAAAATATAACGAAATATATCGAATCATATCGGAAAATATTCAAATTTAATCAAAATATATCAAAATTATTTGAATTACCTTGGAAATCATTGAAATTTATTCAAATATATCGAAATGTATCAAAATATAACGAAATGTATCGAAATATTTCTGAATATATCGAAATATATCTAAATATATCTAAATATATCGAAATATATCAAAATATACCAAAATATGTCAAAATGTATTGAAATACATCGAAATACATCGTAATATATCAATATATATCGACATGTATCAAAATAATCAAAATAATCGAAATATACCAAAATATACTAAAATATATGGAATCATATCGGAAAATATTGAAATACAATGAGATACATCTAAATATATCGTAATATGTATTTCGAAATATATCAAAATATGACAAAATTTATTGAAATACATCACAATATATCGTAATATATCAAAATATATAGAAATGTATGGAGATATATTTGAATATATTTGAATGATCAAATTCATCATACATATATCGAAATTATCAGAACATACCAAAATATATTGAATTACCTCGGAATGTATTGAAATTTATTGAGATATATCGAAATATATTGAAATATATCAAAATATATCCAACTGTATATAACTATACAAAATTGTAACAAATTGTATCGAGATATATTGAAATATGTAGAAATATATCGAGGTATATTTGAATGTATTGAAATTTATTGAGATACATCGAAATATATCGAATTATATCGCAATATATCAAAATTTATTGAAATACATCGAAATAATATCGTAATATATCGAAATATATCAGAATATATCTTGAAGGGAAAAATATCTGAATGTATCAAAATCGAATAAAATAAATTGAAATATATCGAAATGTATGAAAATATGTATGCTGTACGGAATGTATCGAAATATATCGACATATATCGAAATGTATCGAAATATAATATCAAAACATAAAAATATTCATTTGTTGTTGTATATGAAACTGTTTATAAACTTGAGCTTCACAAACAAATGAATAAATAAATCAATATATTATATAGAAATATATATAGAAATTTGCAGGAATATTCGTATTCATCGAGATATATCGAAATAGAATGAAATAATGTATTGAAATGCGAAAGGTTTCGGAATTTATCGAAATATATTGAAAACTAACGGAATATATCTAAATATATCGAGATATATCGAAATATATCAAAATATACCAAAATATGTCAAAATGTATTGAAATACATCGAAATACATCGTAATATATCATCATCGACATGTATCAAAATAATCGAAATATACCAAAATATAACGTTTATTGAAATACATCGAAATATATCGTAATATATCAAAATATATTGAAATGTATGGAGATATATTTGAATGTATTTAAATGATCAAATTCATCATACATATTATATCGAAATTGTCAGAACATCCCAAAATATATATTGAATTACCTTGAAATTTATTGAGATATATCGAAATATATTGAAATATATCAAAATATATATATCTGTTTATAACTATACAAAATTATAACAAATTGTATAGAGATATATCGAAATATGTAGAAATATATCGAGATATCTTTGAATGTATTGAAATTTATTGAGACACATCGAAATATATCGAATTATAACGCAATATATCGAAATTTATTGAAATCTTACATCGAAATAATATCGTAATATATCGAAATATATCAAAATATATCTTGATGAAGGGAAAAACATCTGAATGTATCAAAATCGAATAAAATAAATTGAAATATATCGAAATGTATGAAAATATGTATGTACGGAATTAATCGAAATATATCGAAATGATTATATTATAGACATTTCTAGAAATATCGAACCTGATGACTTCCATCAGAGACCCCATCTGACCTCTTCGCCTGATGTCGATATGGAAAACGGGATCGCGATCGGGAGGAAGTCGGGAGTGGATATCGCGCGGGGGGGAATCGAGTTAGCTTTGTGTACCGGACAGGACAAGTGACCATCGACGTGGAAGGATCGAGAGTCGATAGAGAACGAAATGGAATTTTCCTCTTGCCGTTTTCCATCTCGCCGCTATTTTCTTCGGGCGGGGATTTGATTTAATTTCGACGCACAGTCGACGGCACTCTGGACGACTCATTGTTTCCCTAAATGACGTCGGGGAATATACTCGTGGATGATGTCGGAATATCATTTGATGGTCGGATGGTAAGGGAGAAAGGAATACGATAATGCGGGAAAATAATATTTATGAGTTTCATCTGAGTTGCCCAAGAAAAGTTTTATACTCGCGTATATATTATATACCTTGTTAAATTCGGTGTTGAAAAATTGGGGCAAAGTATTTTCATGATGTTGCATACTAATGATCTGCTGGATAGAAATTTGGATATGAATGGTGTTCCACAGGGTAGTGTCCTTAGGCCTCTACTTTTCTTGATTTATATCAATGACCTGCCAAATTCAATGACAACATTCACAATGTTATTCGCCGATGACACTTCCTTCGCTATTCGTAAAAACAATGATGAAGAGTCATCAGAATTAGAAAAGCGAGTTATACAGGAAGCTACGGACTGGTTCAATGCGAATAGCCTAAGTGTAAATAAAAGCAAGACCCAAACAGTTATGTTCTCGCTGTCTCATAATCCCTCAGGTAATGTGAAATGTCTTGGTATAACTATCGATTCAAAGTTAACTTGGAAACCCCATATTGACAACCTAGCAAAAAACCTATCATGCAAGGTCTATGCAATCAGGCAGATAAAAAATAGAGTCGGTAATGAAGCTGCCCATACCGCTTATCATGCAATGTTTCATAGTTCACTAACTTATGGACTGATAAACTGGGGCACATCTGTGTTCATATCTCCAGAATATTTACAATTCAAAAGAGAGCAATCAGAGTTTTAGCTGGAATAATTCCAATGGAAAGCTGTAAGAATTGGGTTATGAAGTTCAATATATTAACTCTGCCATCATGTATAATATACTGTAATTTAATACATATTCGAGAAAATTTACAAAAGTTCAGTACAAATGAAAACAACCATTCTTATAATACTAGGAACAAGAATAATATTAGAGCACCAAACCAAAGACTAGAAATAACAAGGAGATGTAACTCATTCATATCATTGTACAATTCACTGCCACAATCATTGAAAAATGCAACCCTCGCTAATTTCAAAAGGAAACTGAAAAAACACTTGTCAGAGAATGCTTACTATAATGCGTCTGACTTCAGCTTCAATGAGTAACTATTGTCAATGTAGGTATGTACTGTCACTATATAGATCTCTGTTTATGCATTTTTATATTTATTTACTTTATTTTGTGCTCGTATCATATACAATTTTATTGACTATTTACTGTTTCTCGGTAATTCTAATATTTTTTAAATGTAATTTACACTTATATTATATATACCTATCCTACTGACATGTCATAGCACTAAGGTGTAATAATTTGACCAATAAAAAATCAATCAAATCAATATCCTCAGTAGTTTTGAAAATTTCTGATTTGGATAACTAATTTCTTATCGAGAAATTATTCAAATACTTTTCTCTATGGAATATTCGAATATGGTAAAAAAAACATTATCTATACTCAAATCAAAAAATCGGTCGACCACAAAAAATATTATGAAATAAAGAAATATAAAAAAGAATAAAGAAATATAAAAATAAAGTACTAGTTTCGGCTAAACAGCTATCATCAGACAATCGGTATCTGAAAAAGTAGGGAAACATTTTTTTTATAAACACTTTTTTAGAAATAATAAGACCACAAACCTGGACCTGCTATACAAAAGTCAATGTCCTAACATATTTGAGCCATATTCGAATACAATGAATGAGGTAGTTTTTAAATCTATACTGAACAACCATCAAAAGTATAACAGGTAATCAAAAATTGAAAGACATTTAAATAGAAAATTGACATGGAACAACAAAAAGTTGAGATTAGAAAGTTATGTGAAAAAGAATATATAATCTGATGACTATTGATATAAAATTGATTTATGTTGCAAAAATTCAAAGTGATGAGTGGAAGATTCAGGGAAAAAAATTATTAAATAAAAAAAGTGCTTTTAAAAAATGTTTTCCCAATTTTCTGTAGATGGCTGCTCAGCTGAAACTATAGTTACTCTATTTCATAAAATATTGTTGTGGTCGACCGACTTTGAGTTTTTGTCGTTTTATGATTTGATTCAAATTTGGGCCACGTACAGAATGGATGCATGATTTCCAAAAACATCATCTATATATTTTGAGATCCAAAATAAAGGTGACAGATCGATGTTTTTCAGCCATGTTTACAAAATTATTGAAGAAATGATGCAACATACAAATTCTCCATAACAAAGTGTTTGGATAATATCTCTCACTTAGTACCATTGATCGTAAAAAATCAATACTTTTTGAAGATATTCCTCAGTTTATTTTTCAGCATGAATACCTATATATACGCAACTTTGCCCTAATTTAACTGTTGCAAGTTCAGTTTTCATTTTGAAGAGAACATCAGGTTCCCAATAAGTATGATAATTATTTACTTGAAAAAAAAACAAAATCCCTCTTGAACAGGCTGATTGTCCAGAAACACCTAACCAGAGAAGATGGCATACTATTGGTAATTTTATTTGATAGCAATACTCTTTTCAAGCTGTTTTTATGTTAGCGACAAAAATAATGATGGAAACATCAAAAGGAGAGATCCTTTATTTAAAGCAAAAAAGATTCCAAACTCATAGAGTCATGTTTTATTGTGTTGAAAAAACAATTAGAATAAACTCTGAAATAAATGAAGAAGTTTTCATTGAATTCATGATTATATCTGATGATGGTAAAAAACCGCAGAGATACATCTAACGGTACCTATATATACTATATACTGTTACGAACTGCTGGCATTTCCGAGAAGGTCAAAAATCATCATACCGACGCGGACTCACAGCGGAGGCATCGGTCGCAGACGCACCGCTATAATTAGCGGATAATTCATTGCCGTCGAATATGAAAAATACTTCCAGTTTATTTCTGTTATTTCTGGACAATGATGTTTTTACCTATATAAGATCCGCGGTTTCGCGGACAAGTCAGATTAGAAAGAAAGCTAGTACAGTGAACATTGAGATTTGTAAAGCGAATATCGTTGTGATTTAACTAAGTGTTTATTGAGTTGTATTTAGTGAAATGATTTGTTCAGTTTTGTACTGAGTGTTTTAAATTCACGAACCCAAAGAGGAAATATCGTAACAATACTATATAATCATTGATGAATACTTAGGAAGAAAGCATTTTCTTCCAAACAATCCCCCCTCCCCATGCACAAAAAATAATAGTTTTCCAATATAGCTCTCATATAGCCAATAAAGTGATTGCAGTTGAAGGGAGATTACACGGGACATCGAACAGAATAACAAGCTTCACATAATGCATCGAATCAAACACTTTTTAAAGCAATACCCCTCGCGGAAAAAAAGCCCCCTGCCTACACCGTAAGCTCGTAATGCCGTTGTATTTAAACGAACCCCCTACACTCCCTTTTTCCTTTTTGCAAATCTGGTTGTCGCTAATAGGATTGTGTACAGTGGATGTTTTGTTACAATTAGTTACGCGTATTTCTCTCTGTGTAACAGATGTAAATGTAGACGGGATCCAGAGAGCAATGGATTACACGGTGTAATTCTTCCTTGTATGAAAACGACTCGAAAATATGTTATATGCGTCGATGGAATGCCAAAAAGGTGTGAAATATTCGGCAGGGGGCTTTTTTGAAGCCTTCCTTTTTCCACTACCCATCACAAATTTACTTAAATTACCATCATAGCTCATGATTATTCTCTAGAATTTGATCCTTTACAGATCAAATAGGGTTCATGCAATCTCTCGACGTGCGGATGACTTACATTTTGGCTTTGGCTCATAGAGCTGCGTTGGTTTCTATAAACCACATCTTTCATTCTCTTTATCCTTCCCAAGAATTGGAAAACCAGAAAATACGCAGATTCGAAAGAAATCAAATGAGAAAGACCAATATACCAATAATAAAACCAGAATTGACTTATACAAACGAAACACAGGAACTCAAACCAGACAAATAACTAGATATATTATATGGCAATTTTCCATTAAATTACCGATTTTGATGAAATTCCGATCAGTAACAAACCGAGACTTTTCCTGAATCCAGTGGTGTAGTCAGAATTTCGACAAAGGGTCTAAAATTGAATTGACAAGTTCAAGACAAGTTTGAGAGAGAAAAAATATGTCTGCCCTAGTGTTGTTTTTGTCGTCAAAATTTCAACTTTGAATAATGAAAATGTTATGATTAAGAGATAAAAAAGAAGAAGACTTATTAACCTCTATATAATTGATTTGTTTTTTTTTGTAGTTTGTTTTCGTTATTTCGATTATTTAAAATATGTTGTTATAGCATCGTTAGCTTATAATTGTTGAATGATTCCAAACCACTGAAATATAACCAATAACTATATTTCAGTGTTCCAAACACATTATATTAATATGATTAGATTTCTTCTCTTTTTTTACGTCACAACCAAAACATTTTAATTATTTTAAGTTGTAATCTTGATGACAAAGGCAACACCAGGACAGACATGTTTTTTCTCTCTCAAAGCTATAGCTGAACTTTTCAATTGATGATGAGTTGATTATTATTTTAAAAATGTTTAATTGATTAAAACATTTCAAAGACTCGTGAATCCAGTGGTGTTCATGAAATTGAAAAATAATACCTACCTATTAGTTGGCCCTTGACTCATATGATATTTTGATGGTCTGGTAGACTTTCCATGAGGTGTCTCTATATACAGGGTGATACAGGTTTCAAGGCACAAAATGAAATGGGTTATACAGGGTCACTCATGGTCGATGGTACCTCAGACGTTTACGGAGAACGGGACGTAGGATTATTCTGAAAATTTGGTTTATTGGGTAATCAGTTTTGTTCTATCGATATAAAATACTTTCAGCGTTGCGGCGTTGCCGCTTCTATCAAAAAGTAGCAACAACTTTGTTATTTCAAATGGAACACCCTGTATTTTATTTCATTTTTAGATTCTTCCTGAGAAGCTGATTTCGTCGATCTATCATACTTGGGGTATAGCGCGAAATATTACAGAGATATAGGGTGTGAAAAATCGAGATTTTTCAACTTTAGGAATTTTTTGTGTCGAAACTAATCATTTCTGCTTAAAACTTTTAATTTACTATCTACTGACATTTAATAGAAACAACTAGAGGGTGATGCAAAACTCAAAATTTTGAACCACCCGTATTTGTTTCAATTGAATATCAATCGATAGTAAATGGAAAGTTGAGATAGGGACATGTAAGCCGTTTCGACACAAAAAATTCCTAAATTTAAAAAATCTCGATTTTTCACACCCTATATCTCTGTAATCTTTCTCGCTATACCCCAAGTATGATAGATCGAAGAAATCAGCTCTTCAGGAAGAATCTAAAAATGGAATAAAATACAGGGTGTTCCATTTGAAATAACAAAGTTGTTGCTACTTTTTGATAGAAGCGGCAACGCTGCAACGCTGAAAGTATTTTAGATCGATAAAATACAACTGATTACCCAATAAACCAAATTTTCAGAATAATCCTACGTCCCGTTCTCCGTAAACGTCTATATAAGGTATCATCGACCGTGAGTGACCCTGTAGATCTCATCATTTTAAAAAAAAAGTTTTTATAAGCATAAGTCCGATTTCGATCAGTAGCGGAGATACAGGGGGTTAAAGTTTAATATCTTTTTTCTAGTAATCAGAATATCTCGCCGACTTTTAATAAAGATATCAATTTGAAATTTGATATGGGTGGATACTTCCTGGAATACCATAGATAGATAGATAATATATTTATTTCAACAGAGTTGTGGTCTGGGAAATACGTCATTGAGTTACAAAACACCATACATGAAATACATAAAATACATACGATTAAAAATGAGAATAAACAGGTACAAATATTCTTAAATTCTTAAATAACAGTATTGGAGAAGAAATCATTGTAATGTAATAATGTTGAACAGTTTGAAGATTCTCAAAATCTACAGGGCGATACATTTATATGGATGGAGGCTTCTTTATCCCCCACCAAACTTTTTCGTAGTACGCCTCTGAAGTCTTTCAGTCACCAAATTGGGTGGATCGTTCAATTTAGATGATGTGTTAGATAATTCATTGTTACTATTATTTTCTATCATCATGCTACAGATACAGAAATGATAGATAATAGATGCGAGCGCGCAAATATGCTGTCACTTTATGACATTATTTCTGCGCACGAGCGACAATGCTGTCATTTAATGACATTTCTCGGGAAAGTTCAACTTTGTGATGAGATTTTAAAGCGTTTGTACCTAGAAAAAACCAATCCAAGGTGATACATTACATGCTAACAGCAGATTCTTTTGACAAGTACGAAAAGGCCCGGCAATAAAACGCCAACTTTTCTCTGATGATGGGCGAAACCGGAGCCGGCCCTCAAGGGCGCGCCCCATCACGAAATAATTGTCAAAAAAATTAGAGACGCTCATCCGAGCGCCAAAACGGCCGTATATGCAACAACCAAATGTTGCGATCCCGCGTCTGATGGGGATCTAGTTACCTTGTTCGGTAAGGTATAACAAAGGAGCATCGGCGCTCTCGGAATCGAAGTCAGCGTCGCGTGCAAACGAGTCGACTGCTAATAAGGTGGCCCATTTTACATCAGCAGGGAGAGAATCGGATCTTGGATGGGATGGGATGCTGGAGAAGTATCGATTTTGTTCGATGATGTGCGGGCCCGAAAACAGTAGGTGCAGATCAAGTCACACAGCGCCGGACTGGCCAGGTGAGATAGTGAGAAAAATCTCACGGGGCCCACTCCCCATTTGGGGTCTCGGGGCCCCTAGGAAAACAGACATGGAAACAATAATTTCAAAAATTTGAAATTAGTTAAGAAAAAAGGTCAAATTTCGAAATCGGTTATTGCCAGAAACATGACAAACGCAAATATTCACTTTCGATTTGGTAGGATTTCTTGAGCACCTCTTGCAACGTGGCAACAGTGATTCGCGAGTATATGTATGGTCTAAGACAAGTGTAGAGCTGATGATCTTGCACCTTAATCATTGTAATAGTACGAAAACCAATAATTTGTTGAAATTTCCGTATGCGACTCATGAAATAGAATGAACCTGGTAGTTGGGGGCTCCAATTTACCAAAATCTCACTTGGCAAAGATAGGCCAGTGCGGCACTGAAGTCACAGTGCATTTTTGGCATTTTTAAATCCAGTTTAACTTAGGCGACAAAAAAAAGCTCATATATATGGACAGGTGGGGAGGAATTTTGAAATTATTGATAACATTTTTTCCAAATACACTATGGGTAAGAATACTCGTTTTTTATATAGTCTGTATTGAGGGAATTTCAAGATAATAAAATGAAAATTATTTCAATTAGGTATCATGATATTTATTTACGTGTAAGGAGCAAACATATAACATATTTGTTATTGTTTCGCGTGTTCAATTTTAATGACAGGGTGAAACTATAATTGAAATATGCTCTGCCAAGAGGGTCTTTTCTTTGATTTATTAATGATCACTGAATGACAACTGAATCCTATAGTGGAAAAAGAAGAAAAATGAACACCATTTGAGAGGAAAAATCAGTCCATCCGTTTGGATGAAGGAAAAGAAAATTCTCAATATTCCTTTTTTTTTTATCGGAGAACAGGATTATATTATAAAAAAGAAAGCAAAATGTTACCTACCTGGAGCGTAAAATATAGGCTTTTATGGAGCTATTAACACGTCTAGGTCCATAAAAGCAAGTCACACCAGAAATACATACAACATTTTATGCACGATCAGTATAGATTTTATTGTAAATACCTCTTCACCTCTCAAAAAGCATGGATATGAATAAAAAGGTTCTTAATTACCTTTTAAACCCCTTTAAAATAATTTTTGCTACGCCCATGATGTTCCTCTCGAAGAAGCATTACATGTGAGAGTGTTTTTACTTTTTCTCTATCTCTTATAATAAGGGAGTTATTAAGGGTTTACAATTTGCTCATATTCCAGACTGGTGGGTGAATAAATAGGCATATTTGCTGTCAATACAGACAATATACCTAGTCATTACGAAATGCATTCCAGTGACGAAGAAAGTGTGAATTGTATACTACACCAGAAATCAGTAAAGAAGCTGAGGATGCGAATATTTGATAATTTATCGTCCGGCGGGCGTTAAAGTGCCATTTTACGCCCGGTCGTGCATAAATAAATGAATATGATATTTTTCATGTATTTTTGAAGTGATGCGGCTGTATAGAGAGGTATTTTGAAATAATAAGCAATAGAGGCAAAATGTTTTGTATTCGTTATGGTTTTCGTAGTCAATTTCAACCACTGATGGGCGACTTATTTTCGTCAGGTATAGGCCAGTTGAAAAATGCATCGGATCCATGTATGAAGAACTCGTGGTATAAGACCTCGAACACTCGACTCCTTTGTATGGTTATTTATGTCACTATTCGAACGTTCGGCAGTAAATCAACTTCTTTGCACTGACTGAACTGATGATGCGTAGTGATTGAAGTATCATTCGCAGAGAACTAACTCATTTGGGCTGCGACCGCAGGCCTTCAGCCGTATCCACCATGGCAATATTTCTTATAATTGTGCAGACTGCATCAGAGTGAAAAACTGCGCTTTCTGCACCGCAAGCTTGATTTATAGATATTGAGCAGATATTGCTTATTAGCTCACGGCTTTTTTATGGTTACAAACTGTTGAATGACTGAAAGCGCAGAGGAAAGCGCGTAGGCATGCAATAATTGACAAACTAAAGGCTGAAAGATTTTTAGGTATAAATACAGGGTGACCGTTTTTCGAGCTCCATACTGAGAACATTTTTTCATTGTCACAGCAGATTTTTCCGCTGCTATAGCCAAAAATAGGGGACAGGAAATAACTTTACTATACTGCAGAAAAGAACACTTAACTGCCAACGTCTAGTTATACCTGTATGGTAGCACATCAGCTATATACTTTATAGAAAGTAACTCTGATGCTGTCTTAATAAAGATATTCTCCTGTCCTATGGAAAAGTGACTATGCTATGGTAGAAAAGAGGTTTGATTCTATTATTTTTGTTGTTGAAAAGTAGATTACTTATACAGGAGAAACATTTGTTGTTGTAAATATATGAATGCTTACTGATACAGTCTTTACTATAGAAAAGCAAAGTCCTTGCCAACAGCAGCATGAGTGTTTTTTTTTATAGTCAGTGGAAGTTAATTATCTCACAACACAATAGCAAATATATATTTGCTGGAAATATTCTTGAAAGTGGTACCATTTAGCGCATTCAACAGTATATAGGTACTAGGATAAACAAAGTTTAACCAAACCTCTCAAAGTCTCAATGTTCATCAATCGATATTCAAATTATTACCAGCACTTTCTGAAAATTTAGAGATTCAATTGAAGTTCGTTTATTCTAGTTTTATTGTTGCACGCATTACTACATGGTTCTACACAATTTTGAGTACCTTCAAAACAAAAGCACAACATTTCATTGTGGTAGGTAGGTACCCATTTCAAAATGGATCCATCGATGGGCAAACACAAACAAACCGTCTTCTTTATTCGATGACAGCCCTCAGATCGGGAGTCATTTTTATTATTTAGACAGACTACTCGATGGCGCCAGCTTCCAACATCCGACAGGCCTAGAAAAAAAAAATAGAGGAAGAACGATAACGCGCGTACGCTTTGGTTACAAGTCAGCGAGTGTCTTCTGTCATCTATATAGTCGGGAGCATCTAGAGTGCGATGCTTCATCCAGTCGAGTTGCTTCGTTAGCCGTCATGGGCTCCTGTGATGTTTATTTGACATGTTTATTTTTGGGATCGTTTGAAAAGCCATCAATTTGCGCCGGGCTTCCTCAATATTACATCTGGAAGTCTGTGGAACGGTTGTGCTGTTGATAGGCGTTTTATACGTAAATTTAGATGTTCAAAATGTGCATGATGGAATCGGATGAAACCTTCATCATTCAGATTGAAAATTTGCAATATGAAGATGCTTATGAAGCAAATTTCATTTGAATAAATAATAATTATTTGACCAGTGCGATGGTTGGTTTCTTAAGTTGATTTATTTCTATAAGCACGCCTAATTTCTCATAATACATCTAACATAGGTAATTCGAAAACATCAATTATTATATACGTATACCCTACGTATACATCTGAAGAGATGTCTACCAAATATCATTTCGAAATAAAATATGCAAGAATATACCTACCAGGGTGGTCCGTGTAATGAAATAAAATACAAGTTTTCAGTCACATCAGCTTCAACAACTGCAGATCTTCCAAGCAAAAAATCTGAAGACACCGCACCTGATTTCTCTCAATGTTTTCACAGAAACAAGAAATAATCCTATATATATATAGATAAATAAATTACGCGGGGGTGCATAGTTTGAAAATGCATATAAGATTCAAAACCACTCTGTATCTTTTAAACAGCTCTATAGATAGGTATATATCGATGTGAGGTTTTCTGCATTTTGATTTTTCAGGAAAATCGATCTTGCAACATGCATCTAGGTTAGTTTCTTCTAACTCCTTCAGGAATTGGCACTTGATGCAAAAATTGCCGAAAATACAAATCTAAAGACCTTTCTTTAATTGACTCGCATGCGACATCAGAAGAGCTTATGGAGAAATATTGCATTTTTTAAACACGCTTGAAGTCGAGAGTTCTCATGACGTCATCGTCATGGCTCCCTGTGTAACGAAATCGACTTGGTATTGCACACATCAACACATCATCCCTCGAAACGCTAATGCGATCCTGTTACACACATCCAGTTTCCGTTCCCGGCTCGCATTCATACCCACCTCGCCATACCCGCTCAGCAGCCTCTCAACTCCCAACAACTAATAAAGATATCGACCGCCGCACGCCGCCCCAGAGATTCCAGTGTCACCCGCCGACCCAGAAACAAACATAAAAGGCGTATCTTGGCGCGAGTTATCATGGTGACAGAGCTGCGAGCCGTAGAGCACCACTTATTCCGACAGTTTTAGGCGGCCGTCGCTTCGCCTAGCGCTAGCCCCGCCCCGCAGCCACGCGATTGGCCGGCCCCACCTCCCGGCCAATAGCCGCGCGGGAGTTCGACCGCCGCGGCCTGCAGTTTGCCATTCGGCCTGTCGAACGCTACAGTCGCACGCTGGCCGCTCACATGGCGCTAGGGCTGTGCTCGGGCAACTCCGCGGGATCGGACGCGTCCTCATCGCCGGGAATAAGCGCGCCCGTGCCCATGTTCGCCCTGCCGACGTTGAATTTCACGGTGGGCCAGGTGGCTGCGGTGTGCGAAACGCTCGAGGAGAGCGGCGATATCGAGCGCTTGGCGCGCTTCTTGTGGTCGCTGCCGGTGGCGCATCCCAACGTGGTCGAGCTGGGGAAGAGCGAAGCCGTGCTGCGCGCCAGGGCCATCGTCAGCTTCCACAGCGGCAACTTCCGCGAGTTGTACTCGATCCTCGAGGCGCACAAGTTCACCAAGGGCTCGCACGGCAAGCTGCAGGCCATGTGGCTGGAGGCGCACTACCAGGAGGCGGAGAAGCTGCGCGGGAGGGCGCTGGGGCCGGTTGATAAGTACCGCGTGCGGAAAAAGTTTCCGTTGCCGCGTACCATCTGGGATGGGGAGCAGAAGACGCACTGTTTCAAGGAGAGGACGAGGAGTTTGCTGAGGGAGTGGTACCTGCAGGATCCGTATCCCAACCCGACCAAGAAGCGGGAGCTGGCGCAGGCGACGGGGTTGACGCCCACGCAGGTTGGCAACTGGTTCAAGAACCGGAGGCAGCGTGATAGGGCGGCCGCCGCCAAGAACAGGTGAGGCGTTTCGGTTCGGTTAATCGTCATCGGGTGATGTATAGGATGAGGTTTGGTTGTGAGAGCTGGAAGGTTTAGCTTCCGTCGCAAGGATAGCTATGGTCGATTCTTATTCACAAAATAGCATTGAAAGACAAAGACATCAAGTGAAACTTGTAGCTAACTACATCAGCTATAGCTGGGAGCTATATATAGCTGATGCATCTCAAATTTGGTCATCCTCAATGGTTTATTGAGATTTATTTTCTATATGACTCCTACAGAGAAAAGTTCTTCTAATAACTTTTGTCGAAAAATAAACTGCCATCATAACTTGGATTCACTGAATTCGTAATCGGAAAGCCTATATCAAATTTTGTGACATAAGTATTGTATAGAAAGTTGAATTCGAAAAGATTTGGTACCTATATAGAGGACCTAGATAGTTGAAAAACTAATGAATCGCGTGAATTCGTTATTTTCATAAAGAATTAATTTCAGAAATGAAAGCATTGCAAAAGAACATGTTAGTGATAATTTATCATTGAGCATAACATAAACGTCTCGAAAGACGTCAAATATCAGAAGACAACGGAAAAGTGTCTCGCGGAAAGTGTTCTACACACATTTTCTATAGGATCCTTCATATACTTATACCAAAGATTATATACACTCCTTATACCAAAGTTTACATGTTTTATGCTCAATTTATAAACTCCGCTGCCGTAGCTACAATTGACGTTGCCGTTCCAAATTGTTTTGCGGAGATATCCGACGGCACCTGCGTCAACTGCGTAGTTTATGAACATAAGTATGTTTATTTTTAGCATTTACGTACAGTAACTGCAGCGTCAACTGTAGCTACGGCAGCGGAGTTTATAAATTGAGCTTAAAAATACAGTCTGTTGCAATATTTGGAAAAACATTTCATTATAGTTTTGTCAGAAATTCGAAACACCGAGGAAACGCTAGAAAATCATATTTGACCCTTCGTTTGACCCATCAAATATACATCAAAGATAATCAAATTTCGGATACCTATACTTTGTGAAGAGAACATATACCTATACCACGTGTAGTCCTCAAATCAACCATTTTTATCAAATCGAGTGTTACCCATACCTAATTTCCATTCAAAACACAGTACACACATAAAAAGAATTACTTAATTCTATTTGATATGCTTTGGTTCAAGAGTATGGCTTGTTTATATATACTGGAATGAATGTCTGCTCAATTCAAGACTATTATGTTTCCAACTAAATACACTCATACCAATGTTATAGATTTCTTGAATCGTAAATGAATGGAGTTCTTCGTGAGAATAATACAATATTTCAGATTGATAACACAATATATTCAAATCAAGACAATCATAATCTCTCAATGACTCGCATTTTTCTTGAACAAAAAGAATCAGATTTTCAGTTTTAGCTGTAGATTGTTTTGTATCAAGAATTTTATCAAATATCGATTTATTGAAATGATAATCATCCTCAACTTCCGTTCTCTTATTGGGGCTCTCATCAATCACATCATCACTTGCAGACCTTCTTCTTGACAACCTTTCCCCCTATTCGTAGAGATTATTTCTGAACTTGTCCACCAGTTTACCTCGCAATAAAGTTGTAGTCCTATGGTTTCAAACTACTGAAAAATATAAAATATATCATTCACAACTCCATGTAGGTACAATGTGAAAGATAATCTGACTTAGCACTATGCATGGTTATTATATTTCTTCAAATCTGGGTTCACATTCTTACTACTGAATTCATTTTCCTTGGATCGAAATTTTGTAAAAAAATTTAAAAATATGTTAGGTATAATATGCAATATAAAAATACCTAAGATGTCTACAAGTTCAAGAAGCTCTTTTCCACTGTTCAATCAGTATTTGGACAAATTTAAACATTCATCCGCACATAGGTACCTAACCCCAATTTTCACTCACTATGCCGATCCTGTTTATTGAAGTTTTTCACGAATTGTCAGTTTTCGAGATGATATAGCTACGTTAATTGATTGGATACACAATAATACCTACCCAAGAATGAACGTCGATAAGATATAGGCATGTAACTTACTTCTAAAAGTGGTAATTATATCCTCAGATATCTTCTAAGACCTTAGTTTTTATTTCATGGTAAGCCAATATTTCTATGCCAATAAAATAGGTTGAACTGGTTGAACAATGATTGATGCACGACAAGAGCACTGAAACAACACACTCACACCGTTTGGCAACATTCACGGCTCGAAGGGATCGCAATTATATTCAAGAAAATGTTATGGTCAAACCAAAGAAACTTTCTCAAAGATTTACTTATTCAGAGATTAATTGTCTTGTCAATCTCGTTATTGAAGAAAATGCTACATATGTTATTTTGAAAGAAGACATTCCGTGATATATTATTCAAGAACTTCATTACTTTTTCTGGATACTCTGAATGTCTTGAATTGAGAACATTTTGTTATACCAAATGAATATTCCAGTGAAATAATTTTCTACAATTGACATATTCAATAAATTCATTTAAAATAAATTATTTCAGAAGAAGAATGCGCTTTCTCAAAACAAGAATTGGACGTTGAACGAATATATATTTTTCATTTGAGAATTTGTTTTTATGTGTGTAATTATGAAAATATTCGAAATGTAGGGACGTATGGATACCTAACTACTATACATTCTCTTCCATGCATACCATAAAAAAATCCCTACCTATACCTAGTTGATTAAATCTCTGCTACATCGAAGACCATATATTTTCCACCGGTCAGCAATAATTATTACTAACAGAGCTGGCAGAAGCCACTAAATCATCTCCCGTTCTCAATATCGGTATACGAAAATTACAAGACGATAAACTATCAAGATGTAATAGTGTGAAAGGCGTGTAAACTATGTAGCATACACTACCAATAAAAGGAATCCGGTAGTCTCGTTCAATAGGCCATTCATCAATCGGTATAACCATAGTGATTATAACACTAGGAACATCGCAGTGGTTGGGATAAACCGCCGTGGAACAATTCAGGCTATACTCAAGCTACTGGTTATAGACATCCATCATTATGAGGAATTCCAAACGGTATATTCGTCTCATTCGATTCATTCGTGTGAAATACGATTTAAAAATATTCAATGACACACTGTATAACTAAAAACAGAAAAATCATGTTCAATCAGATTCATATGAATATTTCGGATAGGTAGGTATGGATCTCGGTATATGTATATAGATACAAGTTTTCCGATGAAAGAAGTGAAAACAATAAAATCTGTTTTGTATATATGTACTGTTATTCTAAAGAAGTCAGTATAGTAACTCAATTATTATTCATTCGAAATAAAAATCGACAATCCTCTGATAGAAACGGCAATAGATGACGTGACGTGTTGAGTTACCAAACAAGAAAATTTTGTTGAACCGCGGAGAGAATAAGAAAGTTTTGATAAAAATTTATGGAGCCAAAAAATATATCCACAAAGTATCCTGATGAAAACAATATAGGTATACCTATACTTATATTTAAGACAATGGAGATCGTTAACTATATAGGGAACAAAGAAAATTCAGGTTATATGAAGTGAATGATATTGTCACAGTCATGTATAGAACAATTATTACCTTCTCGAAGAGATAATTGATAGCTGAGATCGAGGCTGAGATTAGAAAACCCGCGGTCGGATGTATAGTTATTCAATGATCTCAAATGGAATTGATTCAAAGGAATAATGAAGGAAGTTGTAGATGATTGATATCTGAAATTTGACATTACATTATTACAAAAGAAGAGAATCTCCAACTGCATAAGTCTGGCGGTCTTTCGAAAAAAGCAGCGAATTGGGCTCGGAATTGGGTACATCAAATTTAGCTTCCACCAATCTTATTATGATATATTAACAAAAATGGCAAAATTTGAGACGTACCCTCGGACGTACCTAAAGCAATTTTGGCCAACAAAACACATTATTAATGGAACTGCTTATCTTTCATAATACAAACTTTCATATAATTCTTATCCGTCGGTCAACGAAGGTACCAACTTAAATGAACCAAAAAGGAAGGTAAATTCGAAGGTAAATTATAGTTTAAAAAAAAAACATGACAAAGGTGATTTTTATACTATATTATCATGTTGCATAACTGATGATATAATATGTAGGTAAATGCAGCAGGATGTTATTCTTTCCATATAATAATCAGATGAATGCTCAAACCAACAGCTAAATTGAGCTGAAAATGATCATAAATAAATGTACTAAACCGATTCAAAATAGTTATACGCTTTTTAGAATTTCTGCTGATTCCTGCAAATAAAATCGAAATAATTTTTTTTTCGAGCATTTCCTCACTGATCTAACCTATTAAATATATAACCACATCTCTTCAATTTGTGACGTAGGTATGAAACTTTGAAAAAATCGAATTAGTGATGAAAATTCATGACAGAAAATTTGAGTAGACAATCCATCAAAGAAAAATCAACTTTTGTCCTTAGTATATGAATCTCATGAAAGTGTTTCAAGTATAGGTATACCTATGTACAGGGGCGGACTAACTGACGGCGGGGCCCTGATGGGCTATTGATCGAACAATTTTGAACGCTATACCCAGTTCATAATTTTTTTGGAGTCGTCATGTCGGATATATAATATATAAATGTTATAATTTTCTTTATTTATATTTTGTGAACAAAAAAAAAACGGAAATGAAAAATAAATAAAAAATTCAACGACACACTTTGAATTGTTAGAATTTTTGGAGCTTAATTTATTACCTTATTGCCGAATTTTTGCGCTATTTTTTCGAAAAATCGTGGATTCCTTGAGCTGGCGAAACCACTCCTAGAAACATTTGTTTTCGAAGAATGTGATTACACCATAATTTTATGCTCTTTTGATGTGACTCTCACTTTAGCCTAATATGGCCGAATTTTCTCTTTCGTCTTGAAAAAAAAAATACAGACTGTGTTTTTCAGGTTTGTGCTATCTGAATCGAATATCGAAGACATAATAATCATAATAATTATTCCACCCTATCGCTTTTTCTCTGTACTTTTTTTTAATCGCGGGTTTTGTCAGTGGTTTTGCTAGCTTGACCGTTGAGCATGACATAAAATAGAAATTTCATTGAAAATCTGAATAATTTGAGGCTCATTAACGGCTCTAATTTCAACTTATTACCGAATGTTCTGCCTTCTGAAAAAAGGTTGAAATATTCAGAGATAGGATTAAATGGGAGCCTCTATGAACTATGGTGTATTCATCAGGTTTTTCAAAAACTTCCTTTTCTATGTTTCTAACCTTTATATTGCCTCATTATGAGTTAACGATTTGGTATTGACAAAATTGAGAACTAGTCCTAGCAGTCTATCCCTCGGTCTCCCCTTTTTGTAGTCCTATATATATTTTCAATCATGAAACGGCCGTTCCGCTTCGCAACTTGTTATGAGTAACGTCAGATATATTTTTGATGAAGTGAAAATGTCTATTCAGTTACATCATTGATATGCATTGGAGCATTTTTGAAAATGACAGGTGTTCTGAGTATCTGCATGCCCTCTTCCCGAAGTTTATTGATTCCTTAAGTGCCTTTACCTCATTCAATTCATTTTGAAAAATACTTAATCTGTCTATCTCTCCATCATCAAGAACTCTCAATATTATACATTACCCGATTAGGCAGTAGGAATCAAAGTTTCTATAAATATAGCAGAGCTGACGCTGAATCAGAACAAAAATATTAATATTATAATAACAATATCAATTTCTATCCATTATTATACAAGTGCAGTAGCAATTGGAATAAACCGTTTATTTCATATTTTTGGGGCCCCTGCAGAATCCGGGGATTGAGCCCCCTTTATCCGCCCCTGCCTATGTAGATAAATAATGTGACATTTTCAGATGAATTTCCACCGTTTTTTTTTAAATTGCACCATCATAAGATTCCATTTCGATTAATAATTAATCTCACAGATCCAAGTTGATGAAGGCTTATAGGCTGGTAGCGTTGACCATCTGCCTTTGGGGAAAACCCTATATAGAGAAAACCACTTCCATTTACCTAAACCATCTAAACATCAACGAAGGAATCATTGACAATGTTTGGGATAATACTAAACACCATCGAATCTTAAGTAGATTTGGAGATATGACGGGGACAATACCTATTGATGATGGTTTCCCATTGTGACCAGGACTAAACGTTCCACCACAATTGCTGGGTGCTAATCACCACCATTGTGAATGTATTTCTGTATTTCCGTTAGAGATTTTGACGAAATCCAAGTTGTAGAGAGATAGAAGAAAGTAGACGAAAAGTATGGGCCCACAGGTGATGACTTTGTCCACATCAGTCTAAAGCGAGGTAATCGGTCCGATTCTTTAAAAAGTGGTTAACACAGTGGATAAATTAGTAACGTTGTTAACAACAACTTTTTTAACCACTTCAGATTTTCCACTATTCATATGTGGTATTCTTCAAACACGAAATTTACTCAGTGGTAAATAAATGCGGAAAAGTTAGTAACTCCTCTTCTTTTTTATTATAGTTCGCTGGTTTTCTACGATTTCAACGTCAATTTAACCTCATTTTTTTGGTTCGATATAGTATATTAGTACAAAGACAATATCGGCATACAGATTACTTTTTGGTCTTCTGTGTCCGGAACTGCCAATTTTTCCGTAATTGCAGGAATAATAATTATATGTTTTGTTAATGAACTTAGTGAGGTAGGTATAAATATATCCTGGAATGCATATTATTACACAGGATCATTGCTCATTGATTTAGCTAGGTATTAATTTTTTCATACATTCTACCATGTTGAACATCATTGGTTCTATCAGAGACATCATTAACATTAATATTTTTGGCATGTGATATATCTTGGGTAAATTTTTAGGTCAATAATGTTGAATTGGTTTGTATAATTTCATAAGGCTCTATATATATAATTGGATGCTATCTGTTTCTTGAGCATATATATGTAGATATTTGTATGATATTTTTTTCAGTAGGAAAGTGTATGTTCTCAATAATATCGATTATCCTACCATATAATTATTTCCTGAGTGAAAATCTGGTGGATAAATTAGTCACTTTATCAAAGGTAAACCATCGACAAGTTGTTAAATTTTTTTCCATTCTGACGTTAGAGAATTGAAGATTCGGAAAGTGATTCAAATAACAACTGACCTTCCTATTTGCCACCCAAATGACAGTTGTTGATATTATTATATTATTAGATATTAGATTTTAGATGTACACTTCCTTAGAGAATCAGACCGATTGGCTCAAGGATATGGGCGATTGGTTCAAATTACACACCCATTTCCTTGGTTTTTTCTGCCTTATAATAACACAATTTAACCTTTGATATGGATAAACTCTAAATTATAATGGTTTATTTGAAGGCTTAATTTGATATTCAATCATTTTCTGTCATTGTGCACATTTTTTCACATTCTTCTTCTTCGCCTTTTCATGCACGTGACTCTCGAAATGTCAACGCTTATTTGATTATCAAATTGCACTCGTGACTGATAAATTTGCTCTCCTCTTCATATATATAGGGGTTTTAAAGACTCTGATGCGAAAAGCTTTCTGTTTGGCCAACATATTCATTTAGCCCTGTTCAAACACTTTATCACTGGTAACAAAACAGAGTCGCATTATGCCACTTGCCACCCTCTCTCGATAAATATATACGTCAACGTCGTCTTTTGTCTCTTCAGCCAGATGTATCAGACTTGTTTACTTTCGCTGTGAGTTATGGAATTATTGGAGTTGTTTTTAATGTGAACTTTTAGGTGGAGTTCATTATTGGAGTTGTTTTTCATGTATAAACGTTTTGGTAGAGTTCATTTGTGTATGAGGCCTAACACAGATCCCTGTGGGATAACCGTGTTCTATCGATAAGTGGAGTGATTGGGTCAAATAATAGTTTTTATGATAATTTCATGAAAAAAGGAAAGATCAATATAGGTACCTCAATTAATATTGTCAACTCTGGCTTTCGAAGATACCAAACCTATCAATCGATCTAAATTTATTATTACTATTATTATGTTCATTGTCACAGGTAGGTATAACCGTTCAATTACCTTCGATTTCACAATCTTTCAATCAGCAATACCTCCTCATGTTTTCCAAAGTCAAAACGATATTTCAGCTAATCAATCATTTTTCATTGTTCGGTCCTACTTAAACAAAAAACTAAGGAGTCAGCAGGGTTGGGACTTAGGAAAGGTTATCAAAAAGATAGTCAGAGGTGATCAGGTCTCGAGAGGGTTAGCATCGTAGAAAGGAGGGCTAACGTTTGTTGCCAGAAAGAAGACTGTGCTAAGACTGTGAGAGATAGGACCAGTGAGAACAAGGTGCTCATAGAATGTAAGTACTCTATTTTTAATTTGAATAAATCTTGTGCTTGGTAGTTCCTCGCGTCGCTATTCATTTGTTGACAACCTTCTAGTGGTTCTGTTAGGAGTTTAGGGAAGTTGAGAGTACCTCTTGACAAGAAGGTGAGCGTTCTATTCAGTGTCACCCCGGCTACGTTCCCCAAATTAGCTAATCTAAGAAAGAGGGTGTGACAATATTATGAATCGTATTTTTTTTCAAAATGGAAACAAAAACATTATTCCTGTTGGACTGCCGCTTTTCCTACCTAGGTATACCTATATCATTAAAATAAAAACAAGTCCTTGTTTTAGAGAAAAATGTTTTGACGTGGCAACGTGGCATGGAAATAATGTGTGTTATCATCTGGATTCGATGTAAATAACGATATAAAACGTATGAATCGTATGATGAATGATCACGTACAAACAAAACGATATTAAGTGCATGATATATTCATATAGCTAGCGAGGGATATGTCAAATCGGATGATAAATTACTATTTTTGTTTCTTCAATTCTCATAAACTCGTTATTTCCAAATGTTAGAAAGGAACAATCATAATGACATTCCTTGTATGTAGATAGTGCTTTAAGTGTTTCCATCATATGCATAAATGACGAAAATTGCTAGAAAACATCAGGATACTATTAGATACTGATGTCCAATAACAATAATGGGCGTTGAAATACAAAAATATACCATCACCAAACTGACGAATCATTACTTTAACACCATGATGTATACACACAAGAATTGTAATTTTTTTGTGATGATAACGGTACGTTTGATAAAATAACTCAGATTAAAAAACCATCATTTCATTACCATCAGACTCGAGACCTGCCAAACGTCTCTCTATCAGATTTATTCTTTCTAACGAACGTCGAAGTTATGAAACTTTTTACTCATAGTGTAGGTACCTACCTCAACATTTTCAAGAAAAATTCCAATGCCTCTTTCTCTACCATGCGTAGAAGGAATTCTACGAACAAATGCATTCAATCTTTTTGCATTATTTCATTTTCGTCATCCCCGCATGCTATATAGCATCTCTATAAACTCAACTCACTTATCTCAAACTCCATATATATTCGTATCAAACTCCACATCATAAGATTTTGATAGACTCCTAGCCTCAGGCCATCTGAATATGACGTACACACGCAAATTCAATCAGCCAAATGTGGCTGATAGACATCATAGTCCCACGAGGGGATATACATAGACGGGGTGATAGTGAAATTCCTTAGGGGAATATTTCACAGTAATGAATCACAGTTTCCCCGCTATATAATAGTCATCATTCATATCTACTGCTTGATTCAACTAAATACGCTATATTATTAAGTTCAAAATGATTCCGATTTCTTCCAAAATATAAGTAGGATATTCAATATTTCAGCTTTTCCGAAATATGTACTAGGTGATAAAAAGAGTTTGATTGATGAGAAAATAGACTTTAAGACTGAGTTATAGAAATGCCGAGAAATGCATTCAAAAGATGTCTTTTTGAAATGACATCTTGAATATATAACACACGAAAAATAGTTACATATATGATTTCATCAAATTCATCAACGTCAATTCTTTCATCGTTTTGATAACGCAAGGTCATATAGTCACTTTTGATCCGTATGAAACATTCTTTTCTTTGTGCGACCAAACAAAAAGACTCGCAAAAAGATAAACGTCTACTTATGGAGCCAATTTTAATTTCAGGTTTTGGCTTCCAAGAAATTAGATAAGTTCGCTTCAAGATTCAATTTTTACAGATTTTCAGCTCATTATTATACCAATTATACAATTATATAATAAATCGTCTTTATTCATCCATGAAACAAAATATATACATTAATAAAGAAATAGACCTATAGAAATAGATCTATTGTAGTTAAAATAATCTTATATATATACTCATCAGGTATACCAAGGTATACCATTATGAAGTTTCAATTTCTTTGAAGAAAAATACCTAAGACATCAGAGTACAGAACATGGAGAATATTCTTTATCAATTTTCTTCGAACCCTGACCTAATGGGAGCATTCTAAATCAAATATGACCTACTACCCCAACATATATACCCCGTATTTTATATTGTTTTCCACATCAGGGTAGCCTATGTGACACGTCCCTGCTTTTTCCGCCCCCTATACACAACCCTTGTACGCGATTATCGGGATGAACTAGGGATCTACACGCGGGACTTGTTTCCTATTGTAGCAAAGCGAATTGTCCTGATCTGATATGTGGAATCACTATTTCCTGCTCCGAAAATCGAATTATACTTCGCTCCGGAAAATCCCCAGAAAATTACGCGAATAGGTATATTTCCAGTTCAGGAAATCTTGCAGACAAGTTATATTTGCGAACATTACTCCTTGGTATACTCTAACAGTTTTATATCGTTACCGTAACCATATATACAGGGTCACTCACGGTCGATGGTACCTTAGACGTTTATGGAGAACGGGACGTAGGATTATTCTGAAAATTTGGTTTATTGGGTAATCAGTTTTGTTCTATCGATCTAAAATACTTTCAGCGTTGCGGCGCTGCCACTTCTATCAAAAAGTAGCAATAACTTTGTTACTTCAAATGGAACACCCTGTATTTTATTTCATTTTTAAATTCTTCCTGGACAGCTGATTTCGTCGATACATCATACTTGGGGTATAGCGCGAAATATTACAGAGAGATATTAGGGTGTGAAAAATCGAGATTTTTCAACTTTAGGAATTTTTTGTGTCGAAACTAATCATTTCTGCTCAAAATGGCTTACATGTCCCTATCTCAACTTTCCATTTACTATCGATTGATATTTAATTGAAACATATACGAGTGGTTCAAAATTTTGAGTTTTGCATCACCCTCTATTTGTTTCTATTAAATGTCAGTAGATAGTAAATGAAAAGTTAAGATAAGGACATGTAAGCCGTTTTGAGCAGAAAAGATTAGTTTCGACACAAAAAATTCCTAAAGTTGAAAAATCTCGATTTTTCACACCCTATATCTCTGTAATATTTCGCGCTATACCCCAAGTATGATAGATCGACGAAATCAGCTCTTCAGGAAGAATCTAAAAATGAAATAAAATACAGGGTGTTCCATTTGAAATAACAAAGTTGTTGCTACTTTTTGATAGAAGTGGCAGCGCCGCAACGCTGAAAGTATTTTAGATCGATAGAACAAAACTGATTACTCAATAAACCGAATTTTCAGAATAATCCTACGTCCCGTTCTCCATAAACGTCTAAGGTACCATCGACCGTGAGTGACCCTGTATATGTATAATACTATGCATAATAATAATAACAGTTGAAATTTCTATGCCTCTTAGAATATACAAACTCTATGCCTCTTAGAATATGCAAACTCAGAGGTTTTCACAAAAATCGTAAAATAACTCGACATCGGTTGAAAATCGATTTTTCATAAATTTTCAATATTTTATTCGAATATGGAGCTTGTATTTCGAAAACTAAGTAGTTCCGGGCAAATTTTCAAAGGAACTCCTCTCCATAAATCGTTGTTGTTATTTTTGGAAAGAGAATATGTATGTAGCAATAAAAATTCCATTGGAAAAAGACCAGTTCTTGAATAACATACCATCAACCTGACCTATACCACAAAGGGAAATAAAAATGTTTATGGTTGAAAACTAGAGAGTAACGAATGCTATTAACGTTTATGTTCTGTGAAATTTGCGAAAAAAAGTTAATTTAACAACTTCTGGGTGAGCGCTTTAGCAATGTTACGTAATTATTACGTCCTTTCTTGTTTGTCGAATGCCCTTCTGTTCGTTCGCATGATTTTTATCTCTAAAAAGAATTACGTGATGCCATTTGGAATAAAATTAAACAGAACCACTAGCCACCATCTGAAAAACTCCTTTATTCAATTTCCCGTGTCTTGTAAAAAATTGTAAGTGTTTGAAATCGGTTGCACAGGATGTTGGTATCTTAATAGCGGAATATAGGACGTTGCTACTATAATAAAAATAAGGTAATGAAAAATTATATTTTCAACGAGATATAATATAATTATTCCCAGTGAAAGTTGATAATTTTCACTTGAATTAAACTATAAAGTCTTTTTTAATTCGACAGCCGCATGATGCATTATTAGTGCCTATATATACCAGCCAAATGGAATAAATTCGTTAATAAATAAACGGTGGCGTTTTAGGAAAAACACTAGGACACGTCGATTTGTATCTTTAGTTGCGCTTTTTTTTTTTTTTTTTTTTTTTTTTTTTTTTTTTTTTTTTTTCTCTCTCCAAAAAAACTTTTTATACAGGGTGTGTCATGCCACAGTGGCCAATATCAACTTTCTTATTTTGAATGCAACACCCTGTGTTTGATTTCATTTTTAGATTCTTCATGACGAGCTGATTTCGTTGATCTATCATACTTGGGGTATAGCGCGAAATATTACAGAGATATAGGGTGTGAAAAATCGAGATTTTTCAACTTTAGGAATTTTTTTATGTCGAAACTATCCATTTCTGCTCAAAACGGCTTACATGTTCCGATGTCAACTTTTCATTTACTATCTACTGACATTTGATAGAAACAAATAGAGGGTGATGCAAATCTCGAAATTTTGAACCACCTGTATTTGTTTCAATTAAATATCAATCGATAGTAAATGGAAAGTTGAGATAGGGACATGTAAGCCGTTTTGAGCAAGAATGGATAGTTTCGGCACAAAAAATTCCTAAATTTGAAAAATCTCGATTTTTCACACCCTATATCTCTGTAATCTTACGCGCTATACCCCAAGTATGATAGATCGACGATTTCAGCTCTTCAGGAAGAATCTGAAAATAAAATAAAATACAGGGTGTTGTATTTGAAATAAGAAAGTTGATATTGGCCACTGTGGCATGACACACCCTGTATAAAAAGTTTTTTTTGAAAAAAAAGCGCAACTAGAGATACAAATCGACGTGTCCGAGCGTTTTTCCTAAAACGCCACCGTTTATTTATTAACGAATTTATTCCATTTGGCTGGTACACACTGTATAATAATGAAACGGCAAAAAGTAGTTTTTCCTATAGCATCTAAAATACTGAACTCACGCTGAGAAAAGTCCTGGTTCTTTGAATTTTTTTCGGATTTAACTCAAACCCAAGGCAACCTTCCGTGCTAATATACTAATTTTTCGAACTGCCAAGCTGCGCTGACTGAAAGGGGGGTCTTTCGGCAAAGGGGGGTCCTCGACAGAGCGAGGGGCGAACTCTCGTTGGCTTCTGAATTTCCAAACACAATATTATCAGAGAATATCGAATCGACAAAGCCGGTGTGAAGGTGGAAAGCTCGACACCAAGAGGCGAAACTGTTAGGGCTAAAAGCTTTGCTTGCAGAGAGCAGCTTTTGCAAACCAGAGGTTCCCAAACTTTGTCTGATGATATACCGACATCCGTTTTCATTGACCTCGGACCTTTAAATTTTGCGCATCGCAGTTGCCGAATAGTCGTTGTCACCGTTGGAACTGATGTGCAATGTTCCCCTTTGTGGTACCTCAGTTTTTCGTCCTTTGGAAGACAATGTGATTTGATATTCTCCGATTTAGTTGAAGACAAGGTGGATATAGGATGGTGAAACAGCTTCCTATTAACAAGCACTAGAATAAACTGTAGACCTTTGCCTACTTGATTTCATACCGTAGTAATATTTCCTGAAGTTATCAGAGATGGCGACATACCTTGTGTCGGTAAAACAGAAACTGTGCATCTGTCATCTTTTTATCAGTTCCATCTATTCTAGATGAAAAATGACTGAGAAGAGTCAAAATATCGATAATTATTCCAGATTCACTGAAAATATTGTGTTTTGATGTCATTTCAACTCATGTCTGTCAGATGCGAACCACAGAAATACGTAAGCAACGGAAATCTTCTTCGATAATCGATCTCACCGCCATCTTCATTCAAGTCGTGGAAATATTAGTACCTTCTCAAACGGTCTACAAGTTTTTCGCAGAAACAATTGAAGAGCTGTTTCACCATCCTATATCCACCTTGGTTGAAGATTATTTGCCACCTTTATATACACAGTAATGATTACCAATAAACATAATATTGTACCTGATTCCCATTTCAGAGAAGGAAGGTATACCGGGTTTTTCACAGTGGATGGAACATTAGAAGTATCTGGAGAACAGAAAGACAGATCATTTCGAAAATTTGTGGGCATCGATAATCAAACTTGCTCTATCCGTCTAAAATATTTTCATCGATACAGTGTTGCCGCTTCTATTGAAAAGTAGCAACAACTTTGTTATTTCAAATGGAACACCCTGTATTTTATTTCATTTTTAGATTCTTACTGAAGAGCTGATTTCGTCGATATATCATACTTGGGGTATAGCGAGAAAGATTACAGAGATATAGGGTGTGAAAAATCGAGATTTTTCAAGTTTAGGAATTTTTTGTGTCGAAACTATCCATTTCTGCTCAAAACGGCTTACATGTCCCTGTGTCAACTTTTCATTTACTATCTACTGACATTTAATAGAAACAAATAGAGGGTGATGCAAAACTCAAAATTCTGAACCACCCGTATTTGTTTCAATTAAATATCAATCGATAGTAAATGAAAAGTTGAGATAGGGACATGTAAGCCGTTTTGAGCAAGAATGGATAGTTTCGGCACAAACAATTACTAAATTTGAAAAATCTCGATTTTCCACACCCTATATCTCTGTAATCTTTCGCACTATACCCCAAGTATGATGTATCGCCGAAATCAGCTCTTCAGAAAAAATCTGAAAATGAAATAAAATACAGGGTGTTCCATTTGAAATAACAAAGTTGTTGCTACTTTTTGATAGAAGCGGCAACGCCGCAACGCTCGAAGTATTTTAGATCGATAGGACAAAACTGATTACCCACGAAACCGAATTTTCATAATAAGTCCTGTTCTCCAGAAACGTTTAACCTACCATCGACCGTGAGTCACCCTGTATACCTATGATCAAAGGTTGTTTGATCTGTACTATCCTCAAAACCTTTTTTACTTTTTCTCTTGAAATATAGCTCTAAATATAGTTTATGGAAAATAAGTTATACAATGGAAGAACATAAACCCATCCGGAATACTGGATCATGAATCGTATAAAACGAAAACATTCGTAACATAACCAACAAAATAATGACAACGATGTAAACAAAACTCGATCAATATTTTAGCGCCTGGATGCGCATATCTATGACTGGACCTTTAAATTTTGCACTTTCGAGATTTCTCTCTAATTTGACTGAACTGACTGTCCCATCTGGTAAGGTTTTCTAATCTGTGTCTGATATTTTCGATGGAACTTTTGAGAACCGCTGGTTGGAACTGGAGATTAGGATCAAGGGCAGCAAAATGTCGAAAGGGAATATTCCAAGGCTTACGAGAGGGCAGAGTGGAGTGGTGTGTTTATTCAGTTCGACTGAACTTCGGTATCAGTTTATTTTGTAGCAAAACGTTGAAAGAGGATTTGTTGTGGTTGAAGTTAGTGAATTTCACTGAAAGAAGGTTATTTATCAATTTGGTGAAATCAACATGAAAGCATGATTACTATACGTACATTCAATTGAATCATTATTGGAATATTTGAACCAAGAAGCAATTTATATGTCAGTATTTGTTAAAATGTTTCCTTCGTTCTGAATAAGGTATCTGAAATTCTGAAGCCATGTTTCCTTTGGAAAAATAAATAGGACTCTCCAAATATCCTATACTGTCTTTGGTTGCTGGAGATTTCAAAATGCACTTCATCCTAATAATTTTTGATCAGATACTCGGATTCATCATTTCTTACTCAAAACTGAATGGAGAATGCGAAAAATTAATTATTTTTGTGATTTCACCAGTGGCGTAACAACTAGTTACAACTGTGATATGATTTTTTCATCAATTAAAGCACACACATTCCACCAAATTCATAAATTTTCGAAACTGTGGAAGTGGGGACTAAATTTTTTTTCAATTTTTCATATTTAACATCCTGTTATCCCTATTTATTTTTCGAGGGGATCCTCCATTCTGATTTGGTATACTATAGATTCTGAACATCAAGATTTGCATTCACAGGGTATTATTTTTCGATGTGGTATGGAATTTCAGGATCTTGTTTTTTCTTTCATCTGTAGAATATTTAGTGATTCCACCTTCCTCAAATAATAACATATGCTTCATTGCCGTTGAAATACAAAATTTTCATATTATGTGACTCAACATACTCAAATGAAAATGTTTGATAATAAGAATTCCTCGAAGAATTCTAATCATTTTTTATTTGAGAGAGACACCTTGCAACATAATTTTGATCGACTCTAAAAACATAGAAGATCGTGCGCATATGAAAACGCTAAATGGCAGAAAATTTTATTAACCGAAAAAAGCTGTTGCAAAGCCCCATGGAAGTATCGAAAGCTTTTCCGGGGGGCGAAATGCAATCATCCCCGCGTATTCCAACCAGAGGCATGACGAATAAATGTCCGATATAAACGTCGGTAGCGATTAAAGTCCGCCAAGTTTGCTGCTATATTGCGGTCTCCCCCCTTCACACGTCACGTGGACGGACAATGGGGACACGTCAAAACCAACGAACGACCATCAGGACTCAATCCCGCTCGTATGAATTCATGAAAATTGGTGTTCCACTCAAACGCAATTTTCGCTTTTCATCGCCATAGCCACCGGTAATTCTGGCCGAATACGCATCATTTTTTATGAGGGATGACTGTAAAGGGATCCCATGTGGCAAAATATACCCCCCCCCGCTCCCGTTATCTTTTAAGCTGATCAATATTTTTCTTATGACCCCGCAAGAAAACATCAAGTAGCTCATATCATCATTATCACGCTGATATTGTTATACACGAAAGAAAAACACACGTTGAAATGAAAAAACTACGGTCGCTTGTATCTCTATATATGGATAGAAATAATAAATAATTAGGTATATAATTTCAATGTATGTCAGGGCGACATAACCTCTACATTCACTTCGATGAACATTAGTCTGGAACTATCACGTATCAAGTACATGTCCAATGATGTTGCTAATGAAGAGTACGGCTTGAATCACCTATAAGTTTCCACTGTTTACATTTGATATAACGCACCAACTAATATTTCCATCAGGTAAACTCTATGATGTCAATATTTGGAGTGCGGCACCTAAACATATCCGGAAACTACTGGATTCTGTCCAAAAAAGGGCAATTCGTCTCGTCGGTGATGCCTCGCTTACAAACTCGCTCAATTCTCTATGGAACACCGTAGAAAAGTTAGCGATTTATCTCTATTTTATAGATATTTTCATGGGCGATGCTTTTCTGAAATATCAACAATCGTTCCTACATTAGCAGTCTCTTCGAGATTAACTTGTTAAGTTCAGTCTTCACACTCCTTCGTGGTCACTTTAGAGACCTGCAGAACGTCCCTTTCCAAAGACTCGTTCATCCAACGAACATTTAGACTTTGGAACTCATTGCCTAGGGAGGTGTTCCCCGAGGCATATCATCTCCAGAAATTTAAGAAGAACACCAAATCCTACCTTCTTTCCCTTGGTTCTCACGATGTTATCTGAACATTACAAGATATCCCTTTTTGTGAGAACCAGAACATAAAAAAAAACTGTATCGCCCGGTTGTGCGGGCGTAAAATAGCACTTTACCGCCCTCTGACTACTTTACCGCCCGCCGGGCGTAAAATGGCATTTTACCGTCCGCCGGACAATAAATTATTGATTATTTGCATCCTCAGCTGCTTCACTGATTTCTGGTGGAGTACAATTCACACTTTCTTCGCCACTGGAATGCATTTCGTAATGACTGTTGTCTATTGTATTGATAGCAAATATGGCTATACTAGCCAATATGTATTCATCCACCAGTCTGGAACATGAGCAAATTGTATACCCTTAATTACTCTCTTATTATAAGAGATAGAGAAAAAGTAAAAACACTCTCATGCAATGCTTTTTTGAGAGGAACATCATGGGCGCAGCAAAAAATATCTTGAAGGGGTTTTAAAGGTATCGAAGAACCTTTTTATTCCTATCATGCTTGAGAGGTGAAGAGGTATTAACAATAAAAAATACTGGTCGTGCATAAAATGTTGTATGTATTTCGGGCGTAACTTGCTTTTATGGATCTAGGCGTGTTAATAGCCCCGCTCAGGCTATTACTTACACACTGCGGTCCATAAAAGCCTATTTTACGCCCTTGATACACAAATAATTATTATTAAAGGAAAATATGATTGTATACTGTTGCCAAGCATCCCAATGATGTAGACTTTACAGAGTAAATGAAACACTTTTGTTTCAAAGAAACTTGTAATTTTGTGATTAAATTGATAAACTCAAATATCATCAAGAGGGTGATGTCTCATGTACATGTACGAATAAGAACTAACGAAAGACGAACTAATCCTCATAGAGCATGGAATACAAGTAACTGTCATTTGTCTATAGGTACACAGAACCTCAAACCACAGATATCATAATACACACTGGTGTAATCATAGGACAGTTTAGATATACAAGATGAATAAGAAACAGATATCATAATACACACTGGTGTAATCATAGGACAGTTTAGATATACAAGATGAATAAGAAACAGATATCATAATACACACTGGTGTAATCATAGGACAGTTTAGATATACAAGATGAATAAGAATTGCTCCAGAACTTCGCTTCTGACCATGGTAGAGGACAGACGGCGTCCTCGAGGTTGGAAGTCAAGTTGATGTGAAATGTGATCGTTGTGTTTTTTTGTGCTAAAATGAGTTGGTTGGTCAACAAATACAGACAGACAAAGCTTTGATAACGAGACATACGTAATCGAAGGAGAGCTGGATAAAAGCACCACAGGATTCCGAGGTGAACTTTCGAAAAGGAAGGAAGCAATTGAAGAGCGTTGGAAGAGAACAAAAAACAAACTGAAGACAAAAAAACCAAACCAATTTCAACTAGAAACCAAATCCAGAGAAGTCGGCTTCAAACAGCACAAAAAAACACAAGAACAAGTAAATAAAATCAGACAGAAAAAAGAAAATCTGTACAAGACAGAATAACAAACCTCTTCAGAAAATTGGATGCAATATTGCTTCGAGCAAGACTTTTGCATCCAACAGACAAAGCTTTGATTACGAGACATACGTAATCGAAGGAGAGCTGGATAAAAGCACCACAGGGGAGCTATATCCAAGAACAGAGGAAACAAAAAAAGAATTGCTCCAAGCTATACAACGCAGAGTTGCACATATGATATTCAATAAATTCAATGCTTTCGGTATTGAAACGCATGCTTGATGGCAACTAGCTATGAGCACGATCATGGCCGATATAGCTGCAATCCGACTCGAAGGACCAAATTATGTAAATATCAGCGACACAATCAGATCGAGGGGCCGTGACATCAGTTGGCACTTCAATATTTCCAATCGAAGGAAGCGAACGTGGAAAAGCATCACCCTCCCGTTTTTCTCGAGCACCATCGAGTTGAGTTGAACGTTTTTGTCGTGTCCGAAACCGAAACGTGACAGCCTGTTGTGACTCGTCTGTCTAACGAACCGTGTCGATTGTACACTCCATAACGACTACTAGATGCGAAACGAAACAACTACCGGATCCCGAGAGTTGGAGCATTCGGCTTTTGTTTCTGTCACCGCGGTCTTTTGTTTTCGGTTTGTTTGGCCTGTCCGGTGCTTGTGTTTGTGTTTGACCAACGCTCCAATTCTTGTTTCTCGAGGCTGAAGTGATGGTCGATTGTCGATTGCTTCCGATGCGGTTTCAAGGATGACTTGATGACTTATGAAGGAGGCGATATAACGAACAGAAAACGTCGTAAAATATTGGTGAAATATTTTCTTTAGTGAAAGAAGTTATTGAATTCATGATGTCACTGTCTCTACCGAGATCTCTACCCTCTTCTTTATTGGAACTTCACAAATTCAGTGCGAGTTGGAGAACGATCGATACGATTTTTCTGGGTGTACCTCAAGATCCAGTATTGGGTCCTCTGCTGTGAGTTAGTTTATACCCAATGTTTTAGGTATAGATGTCGATATCTAGGCAGTACTGGGTAATAAATTCGTGCCCAGTTGATGCATACGTTGTTCAAGTCAAATTGGAAGAATCGTCTCATGTTTTCTGTGGACCGAGTATAGTTCAAACGACCCCCTATAAGAGACCCCTTTCACAGTCTCATTATCTGAAATCCGAAGAGCCATTACTGATAATTTGGCCTTCAACATACGCAGACGGAGATCGGAGACCTGTTGGATCCTCTGCCTTTTAATAAACAGTAGTAACGAGATACCGAGTGATTACCAACTAGTTATCGATACCAGGTGAATTTTAAGGTTGGTGGGCTCACAGATTTTTTTCTGTCGATCTCTCTCTCTTGTTGCATCGGTGGGTAATGATGCAGAAGGACGTTATACAGGCTATTCGAGCTATATGCCTGTAACCGAACACTGGTAGGTCAGATTACAGTCGTCCCACTAATTATACGGGTCTTTAGACGAATTTCGACATACACTGCAAGTTGGGTGAAGTGAAGACATCAGTGGATAGGAAAATATTGAAAACGATATATTTTTGCAAATAATATATGATGTGAATATCATGCGATATTGGAACAATGTCCGCGGAATATATTTCAGATGCAATTAAAATTATCGATAACTTTTTATCTACCAACAGTCCAATTCAAACTGTCATCGCTCAAGATGGTCTAAGACAAAAAGCAAAATCTTATATGTAAAGTCTTTGTTATTGATCATTGCAGACTATTATAAGATGCCTAGTTTATATATTTATCAAACCTAAATATACATATTGGAAAACATATTTATATACAACTATAATTTAACTAATTCAAGTATTAGGTACATCATCCATTGCTTCCTCAATTTTCAACAGTTAATGACAGTCATTACTGTGATGAATGAAGTTATAATGACAGTAGGACAAACAAGACACAAGCATGTCTTTTCTCTAGAAAAGCCGATCTCACTGTGCCCAACATAATTCAGTCAGGAGTAACCATACCATTGAAGTCATCCATTTCGATGCTTGGCGTTAATATCAGCAATAACCTTTCTTGGGAAAATCACGTGAGGTCCATTGCCAAAAGTGCATCCCAAAAACTTGGTTTTCTGTTTCGAGCCAATAGCTATTTCACTGCCAGTAAGCTACTTATGATCTATAAGGCACAGATCCGACCTGTCCTGGAATATTGTTTCCATATTTGAAGTGCGGCAACTAAACATATCCTGAAACTATTGGATTCTGTCCAAAAAAAAAGATAAATGTTTCGTCGGTTATGCCTCGCTTGCAAACTCGCTCACTTCTCTGGAACACCGTAAAAATGTTGTCGATTTATCTCTATTTTACGGATATTTTCATGGCCGATGATCTTCCGAAATATCAACAATCGTTTCTCCATCAGCAGTCTCTTCAAGATTAACCCGTCAAGTTCAGTCTTCACACCCCTTCGTGATCACTTTAGAGACCTGCAGAACGTCCCTTTCCAAAGACTCGTACATCCAACGAACATCGAGACTTTGGAACTCATTGCCTAGGGAGGTGTTCCCCGAGGCAAACGATCTCCGGAAAATTAGGAAGAACACCAACTCCTACCTTCTTTCCCTTGGTTCTCACAATGTTCTCTGAACATTACAGGATATCCCTTTTCGTGAGAACCAGAACATAAAAAAAATTTTAATACAGTTAAATTTGTTGAGATTAGTTTGGCTGCATTTGGCTAGATTTATCTCTCGTCAACTGTTGAGCAGTTTATTTCGGCCAAAAGATCAATAGAGCGAGTCCAGGTGGCCGTGCATGGATCAATCGTTCGCCAATCTTGCGCCAGATTGGGTTATCGTTTTTCGTAAATGAAATTCGATAAGGACAGGTAGATCGAGATCATACGTCCGTTTTGGTTAAAACGGCTGCAAATGAGGCGTTAATAAGCGCGAGCTACCGCCATATGGGTTCTCGAAAATTCACGGTTCATGCTTTTCGGCATCCATCAAGGTCCATCATGATTTGCTTCATTTTTCTCGAAATTCGATATAGCATCGTCAGAATTTGCACAGATTGGTGCTGACGCATATGTATTGGCTAGAAGATCATTAACACTCTGTATATACACAATTATTCATGAAACTGTCAACTGTATAATATGGTGTTGTTCTTCTTATATTTGTAAGGAAGAAGAAATATTCATTGACGTACAGGAATGAAACACAGATTTCCAATCGACAAAATGTTTATTTAGCATGAAACAACAGCCATTTTCATGATTGCTCACCAAACAAACACCAGAAAGAATGTTTAAATCTCTATTCGCCATAGGGCCATAAAGAACACTAGACAGAATATAGTACGAATAACAATAATTCATGTACACAGTAAAAACTGGGTAGTTAAAATTAACTACAACTTGTTGCTTAGCTCGATCCACTAACCTTATTTAGTTAAATTAACAAAAGTACATGTATATAGTCGAATGAATCTTGTCAATTTGTGCAATAGCTTTGTTGACAAATATCAAAACTTAGTTGCGAAATCATACTAGTTTTTTTGGAGTTACTACAAAACGGTATTGCGAAATCACCGGATAAATTTCGTATTTTCAACAATATTCATACTTTATACATCTCATCTGCTCTAGGTCAATGAATCAATTTTTCGTCTACTTTCTGTTGCAATTTCTCTGTTGGCGTTTACTACTCTCGTATACTGATGCTTCATTTTTCACTCGAATTTTGTGGGATATGTTGAATATAAATTAAGTCAACCACATTGATATATTATAGCTGAAAAAGGTAATGATTATTTACAAATTGGTTTCTTACCAAAACAATATTGCCTTTATGCCTTTTTGTGTAAGTTGGGCACTCTTATTACATTGTCAAGATTCCACCCTATTGATTTTTGCAGCAATTCTTCATAATCGACCAGAGATTAGTTCAGTGAATTTTAACTTGATGGAGGTGTTGCTTCTTTTCTGATGAGACAAAACTTTGCACGCTCACCTCACACCGCACACCTCAACGACACGAAAGACTACCAAGTACTGAGCCTACCTCATTCTCATTCTGACTTGCACATCGTCGTCAAACGTTGACAACTACTTGATGGAAGATTAAATATTTGTTTTGTCTATTTCACTCAAATTCATAGAAATCAACAAAAGACATAGTATTTTTCACTACAATTTTTGTTACGGACATTTTTTAACTAATCGTAGTTGTGAAAAGAACAAATTTCATCATCAACAAGTTCCTCGGATGAATTTTATGCTAATATTGATACAATATTTGTGGTCATTAACAAATTTCTTGCTATTTTCAACTAAATAGACATTTACAAATATATTTTTTTACTGTGTATATATCTTTGTATATATATTTAGTACTTACTGATGGACACGAAATAGCCTCTATTTCGATACGCATTTTTTATTATTCGGAGATTGGTACAATCGAACTGTCAAATGAAAGTCAGAAGAGTTAGGCCCAGCTAACTTCTGAGCGATTTGGATTTGGTGATATTAGCAGTGAAAAACTCAATGTTTTAATCGATAAATTTCAATTCAGAGTGTAATTTGATTCAAATTGATCAATAAAAACAATAACAACATTGTATTTTTCACCGTTGGTATTGCAAAAATCAAAATCGCTCAACTGTAAACTGGGCTTTACGCTTGTGCGTCAGATTTTAATTATTTCAATGTCATCATTGTTACCAATCGAAGATTTTTCTGTTATTTATCGATATTGAATCCATTTTTTTTCTTCAAATCAATTAAAAATAAAAAAAATTGCAAATGACACACGTTTTATAAGACACGTTGTCGCACTTGTTCACTTGGAGCACTTAGCGTCTTATAAAACTTGTATCATAATATACTATTTTAATTGCCAACTTATAGTTGCATAGCAACTCTCGTAAGTCTAGGACTGGTACTAGTATAAGGAAGACGGGGACCTAACCTAACTAGCACTACTCGGCTGGTTACCGTTGAGAAGAATGATACTTCCTGCTCTATATTCAATAAATGACTGGCCATGCTCGTCTGATAAAAAAATTTCCTCTTTCACTCACCACGTGAAATGATTCAACGGATTAACTTGACTATGATACGGTGTTATATCTTGAAAGCAATAAATGAAAACTCGAGAAAATCTTGACTATAAGGACGAAGCAGAACTAAATATTGAGTTGATGCTCCTTTCGCTTGCATTTTCCACATCAGATAATGGTTTTCGCATTTCGACTCATTAACTCGAAGATATCACTTAGGTAGATATCCTCCGGCTTCATCATGATAATGAAAAAGAATGTTACTCAAGTCATTTGGGAAGCAATGCCTTAATGGCAACTTGGAGTCCGGACGTTACATAACAAGAGATGCTATCTTTATTTCCGGTTATAGCACTCACATACGAGCGTTTTTATTCGATGAAAGTGAAGTTATTGAATTCATATTATCGGTCTTGTGATGTGTATACTCTGTAAAATTGGGATAATCATAATGATAAAATTTTTTTACTAGTTTAGTCCCATCAGACCTTGTAGATACTTTTGTTTAGTATTCTATATCTACTGTTGCTTAGTTATAAAACACACAAGTTTATAGCAATACCTAGCAATACCAAATATTCATCAGGTATCCACTTGGTGAATTGAACAGTAACATTTCCAGTAGAAGATAACCCAGCCTACTCTTCCCCTCCACTTTCCTATAGTTGCGAAGTTTTCCATCAGTGTTGCCATCTTAGTGGATTTTACACCAAAACTGGTGGTTTGAGTTATCGTTTTGTGACAAAAAATTGCATCTAGTGGCTGGTGGTTATTTTTGTGAATTTTTCATGACACATGTGGAAATCTGGTGATTTCTAAGATTTCTTCCATATTTGATTTCTGCCACAGATTTCACTACTAATTGACAGTTGACGCATGCGCATGACACGGATCACGATTTCGATATATTCGTCAAATTGTCAACGTCATGTTGAGCTCTCATGTTTCATGCTGAGCATAGATTTTAGTTTGACATAAATTACATAAGTAGCACCACTAGCACCCTTTTCGATTAAAGGTGCATTCAGTCAACATGGTTTTAAAATTGTGCTTATGTTTATGTTAAGGACAAAAGTTGAAACTGTTATATCAAATGGCACCAGTTATACAACAAATATTAAGTTTAAGCTGAAAACATGTGACCTTGGAATTCCCAACTTTGAGAATCTTATGATTATGATAAAAAACTTTGCGTGTGCCAAAGTTTCATGTCAGCTGTCAAGAACGATACATGTTCCATGATTACTGTTTTTTGTCTTTTAATAAGTTTTCAATGGTTTTGTCGCTAGAAAGTAATGAGTGCGTAATAAAGGTATCATGAAGAGCATATTCTAATTGATTTTGACCTTAAAATTGATCTATCAAAACACGGAACTGTATCCTTGACTGATTGTCATTTGTCGCTTTCAGTAACTGTCATCCATAAATTTATGCTTAGATTAAAACTTGTATAATATAGATTTCATACGCTGATATTTTTACGCTTATGTTTATGATAATGCTTATGCTAAGGTTATGTTTATGTTGACTGAATGCACCTTAAGCAGAAACATTTACACCGAGTGCGCTCCAGTTTTACTAATAGAACTAGCTATTATCTGGTGTTAATTTAGTGGTTTAAATCGTAGTAAACCACCAGAAAACCACTAGATTTTCAAAAAATTTCGCCTGCGGCGCATTTTTTTCATTTAACCAGGTATTGTGATTGTCTGGTATTTTCAAAGAAGCCATTTTGAGATTTTTGAGATTTTGAGTTGGCAACACTGTTTTCCATATCGACCTGCAATAATTATAATACACCCTGCATGGGTAGATCGATATCAAGATATGCAAACGAAACAGAAATGAAAAGAAAACCGTGATTCACATGAATGATAACGATGATAGAGTTGTAATTTGGTTAGAACATGCCGAAGGGCCCGTCCCTCGCTCAGTATAAACTAGACCCGAGTTGGAAGATTCGATTTCGTAGTAGCTGTATACTAACGCCATTATTCTGGTACGCTGGATGATTGCATTGATTCCGACATCAATGAAACATGTTGGTGGTGCCTCACGGTCTTGTGTTTGGCCCATTTGTCATCTTACTTTGGGTGATTTTCAATCATCAATATATATCGGATGATTAGCAATAAAAAGGTCGAAATATGCATGTGCACGTAAATGCTTGAAATATGCGTGAAAAGTGTCGGGAAGTCAAGAAAAAAATCTGCGAAAAATTAGGAATGAATTAGAACTATCAACAATTCTTCACAATTGCTCTACCACAGGCTTTTTTTTTTTGGGGAAGCAATTTTTTAACACATTTCATAGTTCGATCGATTTTCACGAGATAATGAAGTAGAAACTACTAGAAAACTATTTTGCAAATGATTATAGGGTAAATACTATCGTTTTTACATAATTTGACGCAAATTTTTACATCTATTAAATTTTAATGGACATGTTCATGATATTATTGTAGTAAATGATTAATTAGAGAAATGCGAAGACACTTTAATTAGATCAGTAGGAAACCCGTTTCCACATAAGGAAATTAACATGTTTATACTGCAATATGCAAAATAAGTTATACATGTGAAACTGCCAAATGGAATCAATTCAGTACCTCAATTATTATAATGTGCATATTCATTGAAACATTTCGAGAAAAATAATTTATTTGTTTGAAGTAATTCGGTATATAACAAACTGAACAAAAGAGTTAGTTTATAGGGAACGTTCAAGATGCATATAAATTTTGAAAATGAGTTGCTGCTGAAAACAATTTGGAGTATTGTTCTGAATACAGAATAAGAGTCTTTCCATAAAATCCAAGGCCAAATATATGAAAAGGTAAATGAGTATGACATATTCTTATACATATCCATATAGTATGCACATACAATGTCTTTCATTGTTTTAATGGCATGTGGTAAAGTTTCACTATTAAATGATTTTGAATTAAGTTAAAAAAGCAAATCATCAGTCAAAATGCGATAATTAACTATAATAATACACCTATAGCTTAGCTAAATAAGCTGGCTATAACAACATAGTTTTCTGCCTTGGTGCATGAATTTGTGCCCTCAGCAGTTCATTCACTAAAGCGCCATCCAAAATGGCAACTGTGTCCACAAACCGACATTTTGACGTAAGCAGGTCAAGTGTTGCATTTCAAACTCGGAACATTCTCCTAAAATATTTGCACAAAACAAACCCCTCGAACCAGTTCGGGGCATTTTAAGAGTTTGTTTATTTAAATAATAGAAAAGAACGTAGTCGTGTGTGCTCAGTAACCCGATGAGGGACGATTTACCTACTCTGCCTGCCATGCCACGGCCTGCCTCGATGTTTCACATATGTCGGTTGGCAGCCCTGACGGAAGTTTGGCGCCGCTGAGGTTCGTTTGTTTTTCTCAACCCCGCGGTGCAGCGCATACTTGCGTTGTCATCTTGTCAGATCGTGAGAGCAAGATAACATCTCAGATGGTTATGCCCAGTCACCAATGAGGTAAGACACAGATCATCAGGTATACTCAAACCTTGTCTGGCGAACATAAAATTGCGGCTGGATGATGGTTTTGAGACTCGAACTTTCAATGTCTAAATAGATATAAGTATTCATCACGATTTTTCCATTGTATACGTGTCTATCTGCATCATAAATTTTTTTTATGTCATTTAAGGTGGATGGTGAAACAGCTCTTTGATTGACCCTTCCCAGAATAGAAAGTTATCATGGCGGATTTTGACATTTGACAGATTTAGGGAAAAATTTGACACTTGACAGTTGATAAAATAAGTGTTCCATGTCAAAATTGAATCAAAATGTGAACAAATCCAAATTCTAAGAAATATATCTATATCGATATTCTGGAATTTGGATTTGTTTCCATTTCAATTCAATTTTGACATGGAACACTTATTTTCTCAACTGTCAAGTGTCAAATTTCTCCCTAGATTTTTCCCTAAATCTGGCAAATGTCAAAATCCGCCATGATAACTTCCTATTCTGGGAAGGGTCAATTGTTTCTGCGAAAAACTTATAGACCATTTGAGAAGTGTATTAATATTTCCACAACTTGAATGGAGATCGATTATCGAAGAAGATTTCTGTTGATTTTTATATATTTCTGTGGTTAGCAACTGCATAGCAACTGCATAGCATATAGCAAGTGCATAGAAAAAAAGGATCTCTTAAATCGAGTTGTAACCGCATTAACTCAAGAGATTGGTAATCTTGAATAGGTCCAACCAAATATTAGTTTGATTTTTCGACAAAATCCTCTTGACTACTCAGGAACGAAAAGTTTTGTGTCAAATGTACACTTTCTTATTGAAAAATGTGGTTTGTTTGAGGCAAGAATATTTCAATGTTGTAGTGAAAAAAATTTCTTGGATGAAGCTGATTTCTCAGCACATCTGAACGATGATCCTCTTGATTCAAGAGGAATCACTTTTGATCCATTCTTATTGACCTTTGAAGGATTGCAACTCTGTAGTTTTTTCGCAAGCACATTAACATAACCTGACAACACAAAACGAAGTATTCTCAACACCCAACATAGTGCCAGAGTGATACGATGCCATGTCCACATATGTTCTAGATTGTTTGCTTCCAGGAAACGTTTTACGTCCATGTTGAGTACTCGAGTTATAAAGAATTCGCGAGCCTGCACTCTGCACTATAAGAACACAAGTACCATCAAAGAAAACTTCACAGTAACCTGTCACAATGTATCTCTTGATAGTCTCAAATGGCGACCAACGGCGTTATTGTTGGCGTTATATAGCTGGTTCTGCGCTAATTCTCAATTATGCTTATTGGTCGAGCTGGTCACGTGGTACATGCTTCCGTCATCGAAACACATTTTCATAAGAAACGATATTCTTGAGCTGAGAGAAATAATCTTGACTGATATTACTCACAATGTTTTCTAAGGTGAAGCGTGCGGATGATTCAGTTCAACCAAATTCATTTCTAGAATATTTATGTAAACAGGCAAACAACGTGATTAGTTGAAAAAAGAAACTTTTTGGTCAGTCTGAGATTATTTTTCTTATCGGAAGATTATACAATTCAAGAGTATATGTATATTTCTATTGATCCGTTTTTTCTGTGTGGTAATTATGTTCGTACCATTATGCCACATGATGTTTTCAGAAAGAAAATGCAAGCACACATATCCTAATTAAATGAAATATTCTACACACATAAAAAAAATTACTTGATTTGATTTGATATGCTTTGATTCAAGAGTATGGCTTGTTTATATATACTGGAATAAATGTCTGCTCAATTCAAGACTATTATGTTTCCAACTAAATACACTCATTCCAATATTATAGATTTCTTGAATCGTAAATGATTGGAGTTCTTCGTGAGAATAATACAATATTTCAGATTGAGAACACGATATATTCAAATCAAGACAATCATAATCTCTCAATGACTCGCATTTTTCTTGAACAAGAAGAATCAGATTTTCAGTTTTAGCTGTAGATTGTTTTGTATCAAGAATTTTATCAAATTAGAGGAATTATATCGATTTCTTGAAATGAGAATCATCCTCAACTTCCGTTCTCTTATTGGGGCTCTCATCAATCACATCATCACTTGCAGACCTTCTTCTTGAAAACCTTTCCCCCTATTCGTAGAGATTATTTCTGAACTTGTCCACCAGTTTACCTCGCAATAAAGTTGTATTCCTTTGGTTTCAAACTACTGAAAAATATAAAATATATCATTCACAACTCCATGTAGGTGAGAGATAATCTGACTCAGCACAATGTATGGTTATTATATTTCTTCAAATCTGGGTTCACATTCTTACTACTGAATTCATTTTCCTTGGATCGAAATTTGGTAAAAAAATGTAAAAATATGTTAGGTATAATATGCAATATCAAAATACCTAAGATGTCTACATAAGTTCAAGAAGCTATTTTCCACTGTTCAATCAGTGTTTGGACAAATTTAAACGTTCATCCGCACACAGGTACCTAACCCCAATTTTCACTCACTATGCCGATCCTGGTTATTCAAGTTTTTCACGAATTATCAGTTTTCGAGATGATATAGCTACGTTAATTGATTGGATACACGATAATACCTACCCAAGAATAAACGTCGATAAGATATAGGCATGTAACTTACCTCTAAAAGTGATAATTATATCCTCAGATATCTCCTAAGACCTTAGTTTTTCTTATATGGTAAGCCAATATTTCTATGCCAATAAAATAGGTTGAACTGGTTGAACAATGATGGATGCACGACAAGAGCACCGAAACAACACACTCACACCGTTTGGCAACATTCTCGGCTCGAAGGGATCGCAATTATATTCAAGAAAATGTTATGGTCAATCCAAAGAAACTTTCTCAGAGATTTACTTATGCAGAGATTAAATGTTGAATGTTATTTTGAAAGAAGACATTCCGTGATATATTTTTCAAGAACTTAATTATTTTTTCTGGATACTTTGAATTTCTTGAATTGAGAACATTTTGTTATACGAAATTCCAGTGAAATAATTTTCTACAATTGACATATTCAATACATTCATTTCAAATAAATTATATCAGAAGAAGAATGCGCTTTTTCAAAACAAGAATTGGACGTTGAACAAATATATCGTTTTCATTTGAGAATTTGTTTTTATGTGTGTATGCATCAGCAATAGTGGGATGCCATCGACTTATAAGACACGGTGGTACGATAGATGTACCACCTCACCAGGAATTCAGTATGATGACGGGGATGATCACCATATTTTATAAATTTCATCAATTCCCATATTATGATTCGACAAAAGTATATTTTTTTAGAAATAGAAAACTTCATTTTCCGTGATGCATTGGTAGATTATTTCGTTCAAAAAATTACAGGCATTTCTCGTTTCCGAAACGACGAAGACGCGGTCCACTTTCCCCAGTTTCCCATCACGTATAGCGATTCGCACAAAAACCCGGGGGGCCTAGCCAGGAAAAAACAAAAGCCCCCCGCGTCGACAACCTCACGTCAAGGTGGCGTGGACATGACAAATGAGCGAGTGACCTCAGCTACACGGGGTGTCGAGGCGGCCTAACGAAGCGGCCTGATTGCCTCCATAACTCGGGATAAATGCGATCGTCACTCGTTGACAGCTCTATCTGTCAAACAACAATGGCGGGTGACGGCAGAATAGCGCGTGGTCGGAAACGGAATCGAATCGCATATTGCTCGGGATTAATAAAGGTCATTACGGAAGTGCCGCCATTCACCGGAAAAAATCGTGTGTCTGTCTACTATTGAGGCTGCTAATGATCGTCTTCTGATGCATCAGGCGAGATGCGAGTCTAATTGAAGAAATTCAATGCGGACGAGCAATTAGGGTTGGTATGGGAGAAGAATCGAACTCATATTTCATTCTCTTGGATTAATGATACATGCTACAAACGCATTGTTTCACGCTTCAGGTCAGCTTTTCCTTTGAAATGTATATCCGATACCGAGACTTTCACATATTATCCAGAAGTGCAGGTTTCTTGATTGGAAACAGATTAGAGTTTCTTATGTACAGTGACATGTTCTGATCTTCTTCGAAATTCTTTCACTTTTTCACCTCTGTATACCTTCTAATGTTGATTGTTCAATTTTTCCAGCCTTCAGCTTTCTATAAAGATCCAGGTTAACTGTATTTGGTTTGGTAGCCTTCAGCTCTGTATTTTATATAGCCTTCTGTTTTTTCCAAGGAACCAGATTGACTGTATTTTGCTTGATAGTCTTCTTCAGCTCTGTGTTTTGATAGCCTTCAGCTTTTGTAAATTTTAGAATTTAATATATTTGTATCGGGTTATTTCTAATTATTAGGCCTTTCCCCTCAAGCAAGTTTTATAGCAATTTATCTTATCTTGACTTGTTTTTTTTCAAGTCTGGCGCCCATCTTTTGTTACAATTATTTCTAGAAACGAACTCACCCTACCTCACAATGCGCGTATTTGTCAAGAAATTTTCAGAAGTTGATAAATATGTTTAAAAAAGCTACATCTTATCTTGAAAACTCACCTTCGAGAGCATATCAGTTGCTGGTAGTTTGCTTATCATTCCACTAGTGAGTCTTGTTCTGCCTCTTTAAAAGTATAAAACCATTGAATTTACTCACAATATATGCACTATCTGCATGTTATTCTAATTCATATTAGTTATTTATGTCTGAAGGGCGTAAAATAGGCTTTTATGGACCGCAGCGTGTATAAGTTATAGGCTGAGCGATAGAGATAGGTCCATAAAAACAAGTAACGCCCGAAATACATACAACATTTTATGCATCACGACCAATATAGTTTATTTTAAATACCTCTTCACCTCTCAAGCATGAGGAATAAAACGGTTCTTAAATACCTTATAAACCCCTTCTAAATAATTTTGCTACGCCCATGATGTTCCTCTCGAAAAAGCATTACATGAGAGTGTTTTTACTTTTTCTCTATCTCTTATAATAAGCGAGTTATTAAGGGTTTACAATTTGCTCATGTTCCAGATTGTTGGGTGAATAAATAGGCTAGTAGCCATATTTGCTGTCAATACAGACATGCATTCCAGTGACGACAAAAGTGTGAATTGTACTCCACCAGAAATCTGTAAAGCTTCAGCTGATGAGGATGATGCGAATAATCAATAATTTGTTGTCCGGCAGGCGGTAAAGTGCCATTTTACGCCCGGCGGGCGGTAAAGTAGTCCGAGGGCGTGAAAGTGCTATTTCACACCTGCACAACCGTGCGATAATGTGCTATTTTACGACCGGTCGTGCATAAAGAATATCATAATGTGTATCTCCACTAAACATGGGCGATGATGCTCTTCTGAAATATCAACAATCGTTTCTCCATTAGCAATCTCTTCGAGATTAACCCGTCAAGTTCAGTCTTCACACCCCTTCGTGGTTACTTTAGAGACCTGCAGAACGTCCCTTACCAAATATTCGTTCATCCAACGAAAATCGAGACTTAGGAACTCATTGCCTAGGGAGGTGTTTCCTGAGGCATACCATCTCCAGAAATTTAAGAAGAACACCAACTCCTACCTTCTTTCCCTTGGTTCTCACGATGTTCTCAGAACATTACAGAGGATATCCCTTTTCGTGAGAACCAGAACATAAAAAAAAATTAAACCTGTACAGAGTTGAATCATATCAGTTTTGTTTCACTATGATTTGTAACGAAAAACCATCATGTTTTTATTTTACAACGCTATATTATGTAAATCCGAACATTTTCTCACAGTGGTGGATAATTTGATTAAATAGATTAATAAATTAAATTTATCACGAATCTGATGATATAATTATCGATACTCCAATATATTATGTATAAACCCTATAATCACTTCCACTTCCTAATATAATAAATACGGCACATCTAGCGGTATTTACATCGAACTAATGATGATGAATACCCAGAAAAAGTGCAGATCGGTTCCTATAACGTAATAATTGCGTATAGATACGGTAATCCGGATCTAGAAGAAAAACTGATATGTCCATAGGATGTTTTTGTTGTCCGTTAATTAAACATCTCGAAGCAAATTATGTCATTAGTTTATTCAGTGCAAACCCGTCTGATTTCCCATAAGGAAGAACAGAAAAACGTGGGATTATGGATATCCGATAATGTAGTTAACATTCTGCTGTGTAGGAAATGTGAAGCAGTTAAGGCTATCATCCATCAGAATTTGTTTCAAATGATGTGTTTATGGGAAAAACATCAACTATAATAGACTTTGTGATAGAGGTTTCGGATAATCAAAACCGGTTTTTGAGAGATTCATGAAACATAATTCGAAATTGAGAGAAATTTTTTTCTGTGTAGGTTTTTTTTTGGAACATGATTCACATTTCAGTCTATGGCGAATCTTGATTCAAAAACAAATATACTATTATATTCATGGAAGAGTTCGCAAAGCATTTTGAGATATTCATGAAATAAAAAGTTCTTCCCAAATTCAGAATAGGTATGTTATGAAATATATATCTTTCTATTTTGGTTGTATAATGAAGTAATTGTGCAACGCAAATGCGTGTCGAAATAGCCTCTATTTCGATACGCATTTTTTATTATTCGGAGATTGGTACAATCGAACTGTCAAATGAAAGTCAGAAGAGTTAGGCCCAGTTTACTTCTGACCGATTTGGATTTGGTGATATTAGCAGTGAAAAACTCAATGTTTTAATTGGTTAATTTCAATTCAGAGTGTAATTTGATTTAAATTGACCAATAAAAACAATAACAATTTTTCACCTCTCGTATTGCAATAATCAAAATCTCTCAACTGTAAACTGGGCTTTACGCTTGTGAGTCAGATTTTAATTATTTCAATGTCATCATTGTTACCAATCGAAGATGTTTCTCTAAATTATCGATATTACATCCATTTTTTTCTTCAAATCGATTCAAAATAGAAACAATTGCATATGACACACGTTTTATAAGACACGTTGTCGCACTTGTTCACAAACAACGCGTGCGTATCATATAATATACTATTTTCTGTTAGCGATGAATCTTGCTTCTGAATTTGTGACGTTGCTTTGGAAAACCTTATAAAATATGTTAAAATTATTGCATTACTCTGAATTGTTATCGAAAAAATCCTGTACGCATCAGGTATATTTGAAAATAAGATTGCTATCTTTTGGCTGTATCAGTATATAACACACATTCAGAAACCGAAAACTCCCATATCGTTTTTCACTATTCCCAGCAATTATGTCATTGTGTGTACTAAACAAAGGTATTCAAAAAATTGAGGGATCCATGGCACTCTGGTTCATAATGAAATATCAGCGCTCTATTCAGTAGAGCTATTGAATAGCTGAGAATTATACCCTGTGGGCCCATTGAATATTGGTGGTAGAGTATATCCTTAGATGGTGAACTGCGGCAGCAGAAGAAGTAATCTAGACTGTAATTTGAGATACCAATATGAATTTCACTGCTGTTGTGTTGTTTGGTGGGTGATTTAGATATCAGGTCTCATATACCTATATATCGAGGATATTTTTTTATACATCTCAAGTGATGATTTCGCAGTTGAAATAACTCCAAATTGGAAAATTATCGATCAAAGAGTATTTCTCATGGGATTTTTTATGCAACTTGAAGTAATTTTTTCGAAACTTCGAAATATCCCGAACATTTGACGTCTTCCAATACTGATAGAGCCACTCATGTTAGGGCAGCCGATCAGAATAGTAAAAAAAAATCGATCGTTGGATATGTATAGCGAGTCAGATTAAGGCAAGGTGACTTGATTACATGCAGAATAGTGAATAGTGTGCATTTCAAAAATTTGACGATTTACACAGGCCGAAATTGTTGAAATTGTCCCGCACCTTCTCACACTTTCTTTATTTTTCACTCTCTTTCACCGGAGACGGTACATTCAGTTGCCATGTCTACAATGCTTTGGTTTGTTCATTGTGCTCCAAAAAATATTCAGTGATTAAAAATACCGAAAAAATACAAAAATAAAATTTCAACCTTCAGATTAAGAAAACTCCTCCACATAATTGTCAGATTATGGGACAGCACAACAAATACATCAAGTTGAACCGTCTGATGTATAATAATCTGAAGCTCTCGAGTATTTCAATGTCACAGTTTTTTTTTGCATTTTGAAAAATCGGCCATGCATTTCGGTCGCGTTCAAATTGTCAGTCTTTTGAATAGGAGCTTCTTTAGGGTTCACTCAACATCCCTTCTGAATTTCTGAATATCTGACGCGCTCGAATAAATTTTTTTTTTCTTCATTTTCAACCCCCTCGTACGGGGAACACATAAGTAACCTTTTTTCCTTTTTTCATCTAATCTTCACTATCCAAAAGGTCTTGACGACGCTCTACACCTTTTCCAGTTGTATTTTAGAAACCATCAAGTTTATTTCAGAAAGCGTCAATTGAATTTCAGAATATAGTCACTTGTATTTCAGAAAGTATCAATTGTATTTCAGAATATTGAGTTGAATTTCAGAAAGCGTCAAATGTATTTCAGAATAGCGAGTTTAATTTCAGAAAGCATCAATTGTATTTCAGAATAGTCAGTTCAATATCAGAAAGCGTCAAATGTATTTCAGAATATAGTCAATTGAATTTCAGAATTCGTTATTTGTATACAAATGATATATTCTGAAATTCAAATGACGAATTCTGAAATTCAGTTGACTTTTCTGAAATACAATTGACGCTTTCTGAAATTAAACTCACAATTATGAAATACAATTGATGCTTTCTAAAATCGAACTCGCTATTCTGAAATACATTTGACGCTTTCTGAAATTCAACTCACTACTCTGAAATACAATTGATACTTTCTGAAATACAATTGATACCTTCTGAAATACAAGTGATTATTCTGAAATTCAATTGACGCTTTCTGAAATACAACTGGAAAAGGTGTAGTAAATGCCCATTCAGCCTCTCGGCCTTCCCTATACTAATGATGGATTATCACATTATTTTACGACAGGTGTCTCAATCAATAAAATGGATCTAGGTACGTAAATCTGAAAATATTCCCATATAAAAGCCAAGAATTGAATTTTTTCGATTGGAATTTCGAAATTCCTCTCTTTCATCGAATTGATATTGGTTCGTACCTTGTTTCACGTCAAGATTACACCTCAAACAAGAAACTCTATTTCCGCTACATCGTGTCTAATGAAACCCGGCAACAAGCGTCGAAGAGGGAACAATACTTTTATCTCCCTAGAGAGACTTGTGTCCGACAGACAGATAAACAAGGAAACACTCGTCGAGGCTCTTGATTTCATATTAGGAGCAAGCTGCTGCGACATATTGCTGTTTGTTTCGCCACTGAACTTGATTGCTTCCACCGGAAAACGATAGACAGGAAAAGTAATATTGCGGCGCTTGGTATTGTGTGTTTCACCCTCGAAAGATTAGGGTTAGGACTGACGAAGATATTCACGCGGTTTTTGCACCGAAAGAGAGGTAAATCGTGGCGAACATTTCATATTTTACTGCCACCGTCATGAGAGGTTTTATTAGAGTAAAAACAATGATGAGTATAAATGAAAATAATGACCGGCGGTTAACAAAGTATGAGGAAGGCACCCCTTTCGCATTCCAACATACCATATAAAAACAAAAGATTAATTCCCGGAGGAAAAACAATTTCTAATCAGCGGTAACGCTCTTTCCCAAGTATCAGTTACGAATCTCAAAACCAACCCTCAGGCCCCCTAAAAAGAAATTTCTCGTGAGAAACCAACAAAATATCCAATCGAAAAAACCAACTCACACACTCAACACACTGTCCACAGTGACAGCTATACTTCAGAAACAAAAGCCGAATTCCGACAGTCAACAAGTCACCATAATTTCCCATCAACAATCTACAGGTCCGTTCGAAAAACCAAGCCCACTCGATCGGAGATTTTTAACAGTGTTGTTTCAATGAGAGACTGCATTTGTTTCGCAGACAAAAGACTGCGAAAATTCAAGTCACGTTATCCCAGTTTGAAACTGAGAAGGGCCACTCATTTCGAGTGTCCTTCATTATTTCACGAGGACAATTGGCCTAGCAGGCCGTGATATGATGTATAGGTAGGGAGTGAAGGGCTTCAGTTTGGAAATGCGTGCGACTGTGAAGTAACAGTTGAAAACTATTATCCCTTGGATCGATTGTTCTGATTTTAAAATTTTTTATGTCGGTTTCTGAAATTCAACATGATCAGAATAAAATAGATTGTTATGCAGATTGCTTACATAGGGAGGTTATTCTTTAGTCCAATTTTAGAAAAAAACTTCATAGTGACACTATGAACATTATGAAGTCCTAAAGGTCTTAACCTCGGTCTTAACTTCAGTGCTAAAGTTTAAAAAATATCATTAATATATACAGTGTCACACATAAAGTTCGAGACATATGGATGTTTTTTTTATTAATAGAAAATTTGACTTCGCAGTTAGTTTGTGCTCGAGTGAAATACAGCATCTTCCCTTTTTTCATGTGCTACTCTAAACCTGTCAAATTTAATTTTTTTTTCGAAAATCCTCAAAAAATTTCGAAAAATGCCAGAGAAAAAAGTTGCTCAGTTTCCAATTTTATACATTTGTTCCAAATTTGGATTCTCTACTGTCACTTCGACTACCTACCATTGAGTGAAAATTTTATTTCGATTTGATCAGTACCTACTATTTTCATCCCGAGATGTTGCATTTGTCTTGTAGATATTGTTTAAATATTGTTTAAAAAAAAACTTCCATATATCGCGAACTTTATGTGTGACACTGTATAATAAAAATAATGTTTCTTTCCATAAGTGGTATAGCAAGATGCAAAAGATGCGACCGAATGAACTTTATTTTTTATGTGAAAACCGTATGTCAAACGTGAAAAATCAGGAGACCACCAGCCTTGCTCAGAAAAAAATGAGGATTTCAAAAATAATGTTAACCTCAGCAAGAATCAGTGGCGTATCACTTTTCTCTCTCAAATGGTTCAGTGCACGAAAGCCACTGATACAAACAAAAATAATTGTGCAGCAGAAAATGCCTTCTGAATATATAGTACGCTACTGGGATTCGTAATTCGAGATTTTGACAGGGGCCTCCATTTATCCGGTAGATTTGATCAGCTTTTCTTAAATTTTCAGCACGGTCGGTGTAGAGTTACGGACATGTGATACGTCACCACATACCGTGTGTTATGGTAGCTATAGGTAGGTATATTGCTAGTTTTTTTTTTTGGTGCATGCATTATGCACGCTTTGATAAACGTCAGTTGTTTTGGCATACAAAGGTGGACTGGGACTAGATTCTTGAAGGACTCTACAAACAAAGGGATTATTAGGCTCTTGAGCAAAACATCAATTAGGAGGATTTTTTCTCACCAATGAGGTTGGTGTCATGTTCTCATTGTCTCGATTACGGCCACATCCGGCCAATGGGACATTATGCTAGCCCTCTCAGAGTATTTATACCTACTTCAAACCGGAAGAAAGAATTTTGACCCAATCACGATATAGTATATTACATAACAAGTGTGGAAAGTGAGCTCTTTCAAATGCAGTGAAAAAAAAACACCAGCTAACACCGTCTGGTGTCCCCTGATGTCGTGATGTCGTGTCAGTAAACACCGGCATATTATTCACCACTCTAGGTGTTACGTTACCTTTCTCCTTTGGTGTTTTTAATAATCTAACCCAGTTGTCAGTAACACTAGTGTTCAGGAGAATGAACCCTTTGGTGGTGTTCTTCATGCATTTCCAAAAGTACGATTTGACACCGCAATGGTTTGGAATCCAATCTCCACGAAATTCGGTGCTTTCAAACACTGAGCAGGTAAATGCGAAGACTTTTCTGGTGTGAAGGAACACCATATGAGTGTGTTCATGCGAATCAGGGCTTTTTTTCACCACCTGTTTTTTATTTCATTATTCATACACCGCCTCGATGCCATCGTGATATGACACGGTGTAACTTGGTGTTAATTTTATATAATAGGTGTTTTTTATACGTTAACGTCAATGATAGCACCATGGGGAATATTAAATTGAAACCATTTGGTATTTCTTATGATTCTATGTTCAAGAATGGTTTTACTTCATACCACATTCGTGTCATTTTTCACTACTAAGATCGGAATTAGCACCACTCAACACTCAATTGTGAAATGTATGATAAAAAGGACATAACCTCGATATTCAGGTGTTGTATTCGTCGGTGTTTGCTCTGAAATTCATTTGATTGAAATTACACCCAAGTGTTTTTACTGTGTAATGTAACGAGTGCAAGAAATACACTTTCCAGCGAGTTTTGTACACTATTTTTCCTACGACTTTAAATATATTTCGCTGGAAGTAATTCAGTGTCGAGCCGATATCACTGTTTGTTTCCATATTTCAGCTATTGATTGAAAACTTTTTCGACAATTCCAATAAAGAATTTTCTTTATTTGCACAAAATATAAGTTGGTGCGTTATCTCCATGTAAAAATTTAAAACTTTTGCAAGCCGTATTATTTAGCAAGTAGCAAGTTGTCACCTGATGCTGCCATTACATGATACCGTGCGATTTTTTTCATTTCAACACGTGTTTTTTCAATATGTAACGTCCGACTTTGCATCAAATTCTACTAGATTTTCAGCACGAAAGCACCAGTACAAAATTGAATGAAACTTTAAACAAACTGCTCGCCAAAGTCTACGGCAACTCATATCAATGTTCCAGCAAAATCCGGCCTAATCCGGTCGAATTGGATCCAGCACAATTGCCACTGAAAAATTCATCTCCCCGATGATCCGGCAGACTCGAATCAAATCTTCGAAAAGGGCATTCATTAAAAAACTGACGTCCCGGAGCTGACAGCTTAAACCAATTGCGCTAGCGATATATATTAGGGACAATGGAACGTCGCCGTGATCTTCACTTGTTTCACTTGTTTGCGTTGAGAGAGGAGTGGCGCCAAATCGAATTAAAAATTTATATATGGCCCTCTTTGATATCGTACGAGCGCTTTGTGCCGGAGGATTTGCTACGGATTTTTGTTTGCGGACCAGCTAGCTGATTGCTTTCGTAAATATCAGCCCGGTTCTTTGGGGAAGGAACTCCATCGGGTATGAGGCTGTTTGCCCAAGAAGGAGTTCCTGTGATTGAAAGGAAGAAATCGAGAATGTGTCTTGCTATACGCGCGCATTTTTAGGATTTGCTCCATCTGACATTTACGTCTCAACAACCGCGACAGTAAGGACAGTCAGTAGATTATTAGTATATTTTTCAACAAACTTGATGAAATATTTTTTTTTACAGTGTGGTACACCCTGATAGAACGAACCCCCATTTTTCGAAGAAATGAAATACTTACGTCGTGGGTCAAATGGGAAAAAATCATTAGCATCAGGGATACAGAAGATCATTTAGAAGAAAGAACTTTGAAACCATCAATGAGTGATTTCTTTTTGTGGGGTTGCAGTCAATTCTAAGGATGCCATCAGGGAGTAAGAAAGAAACTCTTTGGTATTGCGTCAAGCTTTCGGAAATGTTTATTTCCTTCTTCAGGACTTTTGTGCATAACCCTTAATCTATTTGAAACCCGGGATTCCGAGACTCCTTGCGAAGTTTATCAGTTTCCTGTGGGAGCTAGGTTCCTGACATCGGAGGGCTCTAAGAAGGCCTCTTCCAGGAACTTGAGCCTCTTGCAGAAGAATGCTGGGCATTCGCAAAGCAAATGTTCTGCAGTAGCAGCAACTATCACTCTTTGTTTTACCCATCTTTTTGAGGTGATACCTCAGAGGGCAGTGTCCAGTGAGGAGTCCCGTTACCAGTTTCAAGTCTTTTTTGTCCAACTCGAGAAGTTGTTTAGCTTTCCTTGGCGAAAGGCTCACTAGCCTATTCGCTTGTCTTTGTCCTGGCACTTTATCCCAGTGAGATTTCATTCCATCTGCTTCCCAGCGTCGGAACTCTTCTCTCAAGTGGGCTTTGGAAAGTCCACATAGAAGGGTTCTGGGCCGAGAAATTGAGTATTATAACCTGACACCCACATCAAAGTGACCTGGTTGTTCGCTGCCAGTTGTCTCAGGGATTGTTTACAGTCCCAAGTCAGCTTAGACTCACAAGTGTATGATTTCAGAGCTTTCAGTGCTACTTGGCTATCTGATAGAACATATATTTTTGCCCTTCGTGTGTCCCTTTCGAGGCACTCCCAGGCACGTATCTCTATAGCATGTACTTCTGCTTGAAAGATGGTTGGGGTGTTACCAGGGGGTTTTGAGAGCCTGAAATTTGGCCCTGTAACTCCAACTCCAGCCCTTTCATCCATGGGCATAGGGTAACTATTACCCAAGAGCATATTTGGCCTGTGTATTCTATCCGTAGTTTTCTCAGGAGATGATTTTTTCAGTGAATTTTATCCGTAGTTTTTTCAGGAGATGATTTTTTCAGTTAGTGGGTATGTAATACGAAATGTTCCTTTATTGAACAAAAGGAAACACTCAATTATGAAAAACAATTCAAAAATCTGAGAAGCAAAAGAACATAACAATTAGTTTGAGTATTTCATTCCATGAAATATTTGTGTACTTTGTTGCCATTACGTGTATCCATATGGGATAATATTATATAATATTAAAAAATAGATATTGTGGCCGTGAGTATCCAATGTGGATACATACCGGGTGTAACAGGATCATGGTACACCCCCCGTATCTCCGTTAGTTTCGAAGGTAATTGATTGAAATTTGGGGTATCCTATAAACATAATAAGCGTCACTTTATGACCTACGAATGACTTGTTTTTCATTTCCGGTTTCGCCGGAAGTGATACCAACTTTCGATTTTTGCATGAAACACTCTGTATTTTATTTTCTTATTTTCTTTTAGTTGTAATTTCCATTGTATTTGTCGCACATTTTATTACCAGCTATGAATAAATTCCTTATTGGTAGTACTAATAAATGGTACCACGGTACCAATATGGTTCCATTTGAAAAAAATGAGTTTTACCGCAAAATCGACTACGATGAACTTTATTTGCTCATAAAAAACGCAATTCAGTATTTTTGACGGGATTCAGATTTTTCTAGCATTAGACGGATCAATAGGAATAAATCGGAACCAAGGTGGATATAGGATGGTGAAACAGCTCTTCAATTGTTTCTGCGAAAAACTTGTAGACCGTTTGAGAAGGTACTAATATTTCCACGACTTGAATGAAGATGGCGGGGAGATCGATTATCGAAGAAGGTTTCTGTTGCTCATGTATTTCTGTGGTTCGCATCTGACAGACATGAGTTGAAATGACATCAAAACACAATATTTCCAGTGAATCTGGAATAATTATCGATATTTTGACTCTTCTCAGTCATTTTTCATCTAGAATAGATGAAACTGATAAAAAAGTGACAGATGCACAGATTCTGTTATACCGACACTAAGGTATGTCGCCATCTCTAATAACTTCAGGAAATATTACTACGGTATGAAATCAAGTAGGCAAAGGTCTACAGTTTATTCTAGTGCTTGTTAATAGGAAGCTGTTTCACCATCCTATACCTATCCACCTTGATCGGAACCTTCATGGCACACCTAAATGAAAAACTAAAAATTGAATTTTAAAAAATTTTGAAGTTTGAAATGTCACTTATGTGGTATCATTAGATCCAGAAAATTATGCAGATTTCAAAAATGTAATAATATACAGGGTGTTTATTTCAAAAATCGAGAGTTGGTATCAATTCCGGTGAAACCGGAAGTGAAAAAAAAATCATTTGTAGGTCAAAAAGTGACTCTTATTATGTTCATAGCATGTACCAAATTTCAATGATTTACCTTTGAAACTAACAAAGATACGGGGGGTTGTACCCTGATCCTGTTACACCCAGTATACTGATAATAACGTAATAAAATGTCAAAATTTAGTTTTTGCAACTCTTTATTGCATTTATATGCGATAAAATACATAATTGAGGCCTTCACATGAAAAATGGAAAAAGAGTTTTTGTTTCTGAAATTTATTTTTTTCAATAATATATAGTATCACACTTGTCATTTTGACGACATTTTATCTGAAATAACCCACATCGTTAGTGACAATACTTTTTAATAACATTCGTGCCGCTGTCGTGTTTCTTTCGTATTAAATTAATTTTGATTTCATCAAAACATATATAACAACAGGCATACTTCGACATTGCCACCAAATTTTGATCCGTCTCTTGATCAATGTGATACTTTTACTGCCATTTAATCTTCTTCGAAATAACGACCCTGTATACAGTGGGAGGCACCGCATTTCAATGTGTAATTGAATCGACGACTTTTCGAAACCTCAGAATGACGAATCATTTATTTCTGCTGAAGTATCCTTTCTAAATACAGTTCCACTGTCGAATGAATGAATATTCCAACGCTAATGACAATGAGTATGCAGAGCATCCTCGAATGCATCTTGTGATTATTTCATTATTATGGCCCGGCTTACTTTAAGTAATTTCAGCTCCTGACTGAGTTCGATGGCTGTGGTCTTTTGCGTGTCAAATCAGTCACGCTCCGGAGGATTATTTCGAAATCTTTGAAGCGAAATGATTAGTAACAAAGCTACAGGTAGCGAGGAAAGTAATTAGTAACTGAGACGTTGATGGTTCCTAATTTGCTATCGTATGTACCTACCTATGCCAAAAATCCGCATCGACTAGTTGGACCAAGATGATGTTACGCTTGCTGTCAAGTTAATAAGGCATATTTAGGTACAATCACAGAAAGAATGATACTAAAGAAGCTAGCAAAGCCACACACGAATTTCGACTCGGGATAGATAACATAATTTTAGGCTCATTTCAGGCTATTTTATTACCCTATTCCCAAATTTTTTGCTCTTCTCTTTGATAGAAAAAACTGTGGCTTTGCTAGCTTCGGCCGAACTCAGCAGAGCCATTTTTGAAAAACAATAATTTTGGTGTTTTGAGATAACCAAATTTTAGAGCTCATTTTAGGCTAATTTATTACCCTATTCCCATTTTTTTGCTCCCTCCCTTGATAGAAAAACTTGTGGCTTTGCTAGCTTCGGCCGAACTCAGCAGAGCAATTTTTGAAAATCCACTTTTTTTGCGACTCAATATAACGATACTTTAGGACTATTTTTAGGCTAATTAATTACCCTAATTTAATTTTTTTGCTCCACGCATTACAGAAAAAAACAAGATTTTTTGGTTTTCGCCAAGTCGTTGATGCAATCATTTCAAATTATAATTTTTTGACGATTCAACTTCTCAAACCGATGATACCCATCGCTGGATCAATAAAATGTTCATGTTGGAATGTTTTATTCGACGTTTTTTAGAAAAAATAATATGTCATTTGATATAGTGATACATCAAGAGCAAAAAATTTGGGAATAAGGTAATAAAATGGCCTAAAATGAGCCTAAAATAATGTGATCTATCCCGAGTCGAAATTCGTGTGTGGATTTGCTAGTTTCTGTAGTATGAAAGAATGATACCCTGACAAATTTGAGATATCTACATTCTTGATACGTTTTCAATTAGAGTATATTACATAACAAGTGTGGAAAGTTACATTTTCGCACGAGTAGTCGTAACGAGTGTAGGAAATGTACAACGAATTTTGTACACTACTTTTGCTACGACATTACTTACTTTGTATTTCCTTGTTTTATAGCTAATAATTGAAAACTTTTTCGACAATTCCGGTTGTTAATTACTGAATTTTCTTCGTTTGCACAACAGTTCCATTGATATTCATTACCACATGCCTATAGAGAAAAATTATTCAGACTTTCCAGAGTCTTTGAAGTGTATAGGACATGCTTTGATTGATTTCACAAAAGAAACATCCTATTCCCCCCATGTTTCTGAGTATACTGATTCTAGACCCCCCTTCCCTTATTTTTTTTTCGATGGAAAGTCTTCGTATACAGTTTCCAAAGGCTTAGCCTCTTCTACCGCAGTATATCCGTCGCTTGTTAGTCACATACCCTGTAGGCCATTAACACGATACATTTCCATGCATGTATCGTTTATTCCAGCAGATTTTCTGGGTTTGTTTTTCGGATACTGTTGGGTATATGGGGAATATAGCGCGACTAGAGTGAATCTAATCAGGTTCAGAAGGGTTTAGGACGAATCGAGACTGATCTCGGTTCCTAATCCAGGGAAAAATAACAAGGGGTTCGGGGATGCGGGTGGAGGCAAGGGTGGTTTCAATATGCAATAGGGATCGTGGTCGATGAAGGGAACATAATTGTAGCTTGAAGAAATAAAAAATGAAAATTCAGAGAAAATTACAGCTCTAACCATTTCAGGACTTTCAAATAACAATAACCTATCGAATGAAACACAATTTCAATAAAAGGTACATTGATCTTATTAATATTTAAATATGAAAGCTTGAAAATGTATACCAATCACATTCTCCTGAAATGTACAGACAAATTCCATATCTGAATTGCTTTTCTCTTATTTTTTGCTTCAACCTACTCAGTATCTCTCTATACCCTATTGGCAAGATCAATGAAAGGAAAAAACAGTTTGTATATCACCAACCCCTGCAGATTTCAATTCGGTTTTCTTTGATCTACCAACTGCTGTTTTAGCGCCTAGCAATGTCTGGACTTGATATCAAAGAGAAAACGCGAGTCGATATTATTTGAATAAACGTCATTTTCTTCTGTCAATTTCGCGTCGCGGATATTGGATAAAGTGTGAGATGGTGTTTTTTTACACTCCGTGAGTAATTAGACCCTCGCCGGGTGCTAGATTTGAGACGAAATTGATTTTTGGAAGGTCTGTGATGAAGTTTTCAACCAAAATGTTGCTTTTTCTGCAACCGACTCAAAAGTCGTCCAATTTTGTTCTCAAAGCAGCTCTAGAAGTTCTCTTACTGACACAACAAAATTATGTACTCAACACTTTTGGTGCCTAGGAGATAAAGTTGATTTTTTCAATCCAAGGATTTGAAAATGAGGTAGGTACCTTTTACTATAGCATTGTGATATGTTATATGATCATCATTTCAGAAAGAAGTAACTCATTCAAGAATAAATTTATATAAGAACACTTTCGCCTTATTATGGCCAATAATGTATAATACTCTCATGTACTACAGGCATTCTCAGGTTCCTAAAAAGCCTGTTCACATCTATATAGTCGAAACAAGTAACAATGGTTAGCCAAAAATCTCTAGGTAAATCTTCAGCTTTTTGGAGAGTCAGAACACACGCTGTCTTAAAAATAATTTGGGGAATGAAAAGCCCCAAATTATTAACAAGAATAGAACTGTTCAACAAGAAACTGATATTCAATCCATTTCTGATATTGATATTGAAACTACACTTGAAAATTGAATAAACCTGATGATGTGTCAATAGCTACAAATGATTAATATTTTGTTGTTTCTTCATATGGCTTTAATCTGTTTCAGGGTCAATTTGCCAGCACAGTTTTCTTGACTTATTCTAGGGCAACCTTTGAAGTAACTATATCCATTCAGTTGCTAAGTATGAAATGTTGAACTTCCAGTACTTCCCTTTAATAACATTTATTATCTCTCAAATGGAAATCCAATCCACAAATTCTAAATACTCGAATTTTTTGTGCTATTGTACTATTTATTATAGTCAAACAGCTGTCCAAGAAAAATAGTGCATCATCGATATTGAAATAGAAACAAGATCGAGACCAGCACAGAACCTTGTGGTACTCCACATTTCTCATAAGTTTCACTTCACGATGTACCTATTACATTATAAACTGGCAATAGTCCTTTGAAATTATTCACATACGACTAAACGATGAAATATAATTTCGATGGAATATAGTTTTTCGGCAACCGTCCGGAAAGTACGTACTTTCCAGACGTTTTTTTTTTGAGAAAGTGGCATTTTTCCGGCCTAGTCCGGGAAGTACGTACTTCCCGGACTAGGCCGGGAAGAATCACATCGTTGTTGTCATTGTAAATATGAAAATCTTGGTAGTATGGTTTTGATAAATGCAGTTGATCATAACCATAGCAGCAAAATAACGACTGACAGCTATCTGACATAAAATTAGCTAACATTCAAAAATTATCAGATGAAAACAATCAATGTGAAACGGAAACTTTACCTTCTTGTTCTGACTTCAACAAAAGGCACTTAAATATACCAAGCATTTCAAACAAATTGAATCCATTCAATATTAACAATTGTTCTAATTTTAATATAAATATTAATATAAATAAAAATTGAAATGTTCGAAATTTTGTTCTAATAAAGAAATGTGTTTCTTTGGTTTGTTATTCTACACGGTTGCCGAAAAAATTGTGAACGCAACACGCCCGAAAACAGTTTTTTTGGACTCGCAGACTTCCAGGACTCGCTACGCTCGTCCTAGAATTTTGTCCACTCATCCAAAAAAACAGTATTTTCCGGACTTGTTACGTAAATTACTATTTTTAATAAGCTCTGAAAAAATATTTGATGGACCCATTTTTCGTCTTCTCTTGTGTGCGATTGAATAGAGATTTTCAAAACAAAATGAGGTATGTGTAAACAAAGGACCCTTCCTAAGTGGCCTGCGATGTTCAATTGTCAATTTATTGCTGTCCCCATTTCATAAATCGATTCAATTTAGTCGGATTGGAGCGAAAAAATTGCCTGCGTTGGACGAATATCTATTTGGGATTCGAAAATCGAGGTAGTATCTTATTTTTGTCACTTTGCCAGTGGAGCTTTTCGGGGCAAATGGTCGTTGATGATGATTTCTGCTTGAGCGAATGTTTTTTTTTTGTGAATTTACATCGTAATTGATCATCTGGAATAAGTTGGCTTGATTTCGAACTCCTTGTCATTATACAGGGTCCCGCCTGGGTGATTACAGTATTAATACTTCTTTGACATTTGTAACTCAAATAACCTCGAACTTCAACTATTCATCATGGCCTATACTCCCTACCGTATAGGGCAGTTGAATTTTGCAAACCTGCAAAAAATGGTTTTTACACTTTTTCATACGATAATGACAATAAGTTGTGAAGAGGATTTTCAGTACTATTCAATGGTATTAAAAACAAACATGGTGCCCATTATGCAGACAGAAGTTGCACGGTACATCGATGAAATTAATGAAGATAGAATATTTCTGATAACTCCAACTCCTTTGTCTTGATTATTTACCTGTTTTTATGCAAAATTTCAAATTTCTTGTTTGGATATTAACACAGAAAATAAATTAAAACAAAATGAGTGATTTTCAGTTTTTTTTAATATTCCAGGAACGGCTGAAACTTTTCCAGTTTGCAAAAGGGCATTTTGAAGAGGACTGAATTGGCGCATCTTTCTATGTCTTACCGTTTTTTAGGAAATATCAATACTGTCCCTATGAATTCGGCGGGACCCTGTATACTTATTGGATTTATTTAGGATTCAATGATATTTTTTCTCCATCAGTGCTTGAATTTTTATAACTCTGGAGTGATTTTTGTAAAAATTACGATTATAATATTTCATTTAATTAATTAACGCCACATTTCTCAATCCCTAAACAGGAATGACTAAGTAAAAGTTGTTTGATACGTTGCCGAAAATAAGGCTTCCTAAACCTACTATGGGTTTTTTTTTTATTAGAAAAAATTTAACTTGTGTCCATTAAATTAATTCTGGTTTGATTGGAACTACGTTTTTTGCTTCAGGATGTTAACATCAAATGATATATCATATTTCTCCAGATTCCTGGTTATTGAACAAATTACCTGCATTAGAATTATAACTTTCAAAAATTCAGCAATATTTTACATATATAGATTTATCCTTTTGTAAGTATTTCATCCACTTTTGAATATCGTTTTTTCAAGTGGGTTTTCAATCATTACCTCTCTTTTCTTACCAACCCAAGTGATTCTTGTTGATATGCCATCATCTCAATGTGAGTATTGAAGAAAAAAAAACAAATTTTTAGAAAACCGTTTTTGATTCGAAAATACCGAGTACTGGGTGAAAATCCCCTGTCCCTTTTATCTCCCACCCAGCATCTCAGCCCTACAACATGATTCCTCTTTGAAAAGCTCGATACGGGTCCACATGGACATTATTTCATGTTATTAAACGAAGTAACAGAGCAGTACGCGCTATTATCTCGGCCCCGTATCATTGCAGTGGGCGTGGCCGTTGGAAAAATTCGAACAAAAGCTGCCATGTTGCCGTAATGGATGTGTAGCGTTTGTTTCCATGTTCCGAGCCGCCGTACAAAGGGCACGAAGCAATTAGGGCGGGATACCAGTCAACTGATACCATCTCTCGATTTGAATACTAAATGCACCTTGGGGCCAGCCCAGGACTTAATGTATCGCTGACTGCTTCATTATGCCGCGTCTTTCTCTCTCTTATCCCCACTGGTCACTACTCGTGCTAAAATATTCAAATTTAGTCAGTTAGAGAACTACTGTCTTTGGTGCATCTCAGCCAGACATAAGATTTTTCACCTCTATTGCAGGAAAAACTAATGCGAGCATAAAAAATGTAGGCACAACCAGATGATTCAGCGTCATTATAACAACTTTATGTTGTAAATGTAACAATTCAAATTGTCATTGCCACAAGATTGTGGTAAGGATAACAATATAATATTGCTGGGGTAACAAGATGAGAAGCTGAAAACGAAAATTCGTAGTTTGCACGAAATGAGAAAGTAGTTTTGATGACATTTAGGTTATTTGCAAAAAGCATTTGACACATCGTTAGTCCGATGTGTTAGGATCACTTTTGCTGTGAAGGCTATATGCAGTGTCTCTCAAGCAATTCGACCTATCAGATCTTTTGTGCATAACCCTCAATCTATTCGAGGGGATTTAGAGACTTCGTACAAAGTTTATCAGTTTCCTAGGAGCCGATTGCCTGATGAGAATGCCTCTTCCAGGAACTTGAGCCTCTAGCAGAAAAGCTCTGGGCATTCACGAAGCAAATGTTCTGCAGTTTCAGCAACGTTCTCGCAGTAGCGGCAACTATCACTCTCTATTTTACCTGATTTTTGGGGTGATACCTTCAGAGGGCAGCGTCCACTGAGAAAGAAGTCTCGTTACCACATCTTCCTTATCCAATTCGAGAGACTGTTTAGCTTTTTTTTGGCAATAGGCTCACTAAGTCTTTTCGATTGTCTTTGTCCTGGCACTTTATTACAGTGAGATTTCATTTCATCCGCTTCCCAGCATCGGAATTATTTTTCAAAGTGGGCTTTGGCAAGTCCACAAAAGATTTCTGGACCAGGAAATTGTGTGTTGCCCCTTCTTTGGCAAGACAGTCTGCGATATACTTATTTGCACTGAAGAAATACCTTCTGAGAGAGAAAATAATCCTGGTAGAGGCAGCCAATACTAATGTTATTGGCATCTGAGGTGCTCCTGACTCAGTCTTTCATGTAGCTCTTCCAGATTACACAATATTTCAGCTCAGCTAGTACGAGGTGGGTTTTCAGAAATTCTAGATCGACTGTGATCTTTTTGTTCTCGCACCCCCGTTCACCCACTGACACAAAAAGTCCCAAATAATGACTCTATTAGAATGAAGCCATGTGTAGGCTAATGCGGCCGAAATGAGTCTCTGCTCCCCGTCTATCTTGACATCAACTAGCTGGAGCGCAATAATTCGATCATGATCCACCTTCAGCGGTCTTTGATGGCTGCAGAGCAGGTCCACGTGAACAGTCTATTCGGCAAACAAACGGGATTAGCATTAGCCAGGTCTCGGTTCACACCCGCCGGCGTTCATTTCAACATCTAATCGATTCAATTCGGGTGTGTGGGTTTTGATAGAGAGCACAGAGGAGCCAGTGGAAGATGAGTTGGATCGAGTTGAGGGACGGTCTGGATGACGGTCTTTCTTGGTTAGGTTGATATTGATCCGTGTGGGCCTTTTTCGAAAGATTTGAACAACGTTTGAACTGGGAAAGCGTCCGAGTTTTCAGGTTTCCAGGGAATGGAATTTAGGCAACTGCAGCCAATTTGGTAGAATAACTATGAAACATTTGATGTCCATCACTTTTTTGTTGCGAGAGCTGTAATTCAAGGAAACATTACTACTATATTATAACAATAATGGTCCATTTGAATACGTTTTGCCAATATATACCAGATGAAAGGATGAAATGTAACTAGATATTTCAGACGATAATTGGTTAACATTATTCAGGGTGTTGATTGAGTATAGGTACGTTGACAAACTCCATATTAAAATATCTCAGGACAAAAAGTTCATAAAAACTTTTGTTGGGTTCTAAACGCCTTCTTTTTTGAGACACATTATGGGGGTATCAAAATACATCTTTTTTTCAGGATTCTTCGAACTTCTACATTTTCGACAATTGGTTTGAATTGAGCAAGTATAATCCATTCAATTCCCAATTCACATCAGGATCCTAATATTTTTTCAGGGTCTTGCCTATAGTTTAGTCCTTCATATTTTTTTTTCGCTGACTGATATCCACATTCATTTTCCATATTTCTGAAGTTTTCCATTTATTTGTATAGTTCAGAAGCTATAATAAAAAATAAATGCAATCGTTTTCCCAGTATCGCATCATAACGAAATGAAAAAAATCTGACCAATCAAAAGCCTACATTTTGTATTCTTACCATTGAAACTACACAAATTTACAGAAATTTTTGTCTCCTCCTTGGGGGAAGGAATTTTGACTTTTATAGCTCGAATGACGTTTATCTTCAACTTCGCAGATATTGAGTACCTACCACTTATTCGAGTTCTTCGTGCGAGAATATATTTTTACCAACTTCAGTGGAATAAAGTTAGTCAAGAAGAAACTACCACCAGCTGCCTTATTATTTTTTTTAGTTAACTGAAGTCTGTATTTTGTATTTTATTTAGCGTATTCTTGACTGGAGTCTTGTTTTGAAATTTTCTTATATCGATAACTAGCTCAAATTAAAAACAGAAAATAATTTTTCGAACACAAATAAATTGAAAATTCTTCCGAGTCGAAAAAATCTCCAGTAATAATTGAAGCTCTATAGGTCTAATAAGTGAAAAAGTCCAAAAACTCTAGAAAATGAAGCCGTTTAATAGTTACATGTTTATATGAAGATTTCGCCTTGATATATCATCCAAATAATCACCCATTGAAGCTTCTCGACGTACTTAATCAACGCCCTGTATATCCTTCAAGACGTCATAGCATAATTTGTGATTCCGCTTTCTCGAATCATCCCTAATCTAGGTGGGCCCTACACAGAGTGGCATCATCCAGAGAGAGGAACATCAGGGCTGACATTTACATTTCCATCAAGGGATTAGGCTCGGTCAGAAGTTGATGTCTTAACCTTCACAATGGGCATTTAGGGCTAATTTGCCGGCAGGGTAGCTATAGCGCAAACAGACCACCCCTCTCTGCGGGGTTGCTTCCCAAACACCATAAGAATAAGCCGACTGCCTGGGCCGGGGGGATTTCTCAGATGCTGCAGTAGTTGGGTGGACAGGTCAGGATTTATTTGGTGGGCCGCCCGAAAAACCATGTGGGAAATGAGTCGTTCGTCACTGGACTCGGGTTATTTATTAATTTTTTTATTGAACAAGTGAGAATGGGCTGAGGTATACAAACTTATAAAGGCCCTATAATACATTGTATGAGTATAAAATAAATTAAAAGATATAATATTACAGTCGACGCCAAAACAAAGAAAAAAAAATGAAGAATTGCATTCGATGGAATTCATTGGATAAATATATATAAAAATATCCCATAAAAAATAGAGAGAAAAATATACAACAAAAAAGAAAAACTGAAAAAATTCGATATTAATGATATAAAAAAACAAAAGATATATATTGATATTGCAAATCTGAGTGTGATATACAATTATTTACTTAATTTTGACAAAAAACAGAAAAGTGACTTGTCTCATATTCCAAATGAACCACCATAAATAAAGTTGGTAGCATTGTTGCTTTGACAGGGGGTTGGCTCCAATGCCTTACTTCAAAGACACAGGCACCTGACATTTGACATTCAATTGTAAACTGTCAGTTGTCCTCCATGACCATTCCACGTGTTTTCCAGCAAATGGACTATACTACCTGTTTGATCGACAATGGCGTTTGCAAACATTTTTACATAAGATCACGACTATATGTTTTTATTAGTATGTGTAATCCATTTTAATGTGTTTCTACAAATTATTGAGTAAGATTTTTTGATAATGAAGAGCACTGTGATTTTCTTTAGTAGCATCCTCGAGTTAGTAAGTTGTTGTTTATAACCTAAGTCACTTCCTTTTTTACAAGTGGACTTTTTGTGTTTTTTCAGATGTCTTGATAATGAAATAAATTCTTTTCGAAAGCTCGACAATTTAACAAAGAGTTTCTTTACTCCGGCCATACCCAATTGACTGCAACCTCAAGGAAATCATTTTCAGTGGTGTTTTCCAAAAAAACTCAGTTATATATATATATATATATATATATATATATATATATATAGAGTAGTGGAAGAGGAAGTCGTTGCTGGCTTGTTAGGATACAAACTGAGAAATATAGTGGTTGTGTAACATTCGTTTTATAATATGATTCCTTTTTAAATGTTTCAATTTAATAATGTCCATGTCAATTTCACAATTTTTAACTTCATTTATGTAAACAATCTCACTGAAGATGTAAGTGTTATGTTGTTTTTTATCTTTACAATGATTACATGTCACTATATTCTAGTTTCCCTGATGATGGAATAAATCAGATTCCGAAAGCTTGGATAAATTTCAAAGAGTTCACTTTTTACTTGCTGCAATTCCCCACTATATTTCTCAGTTTGTATATATATATATATATATATATATGTTTCTTGAAATATATTTTTCCAATGTTGCCTTTGAAACGAACCCTCCAAATTTTTTTGATACGAAAAAAAAACGGTATAAGTGACCAGCAGAAAGTACGCATTATACGGGAAATTTGTTTACTAGAAGAAACCCCAAAAACTTTTCACATTGCTTTCCAATTTTTCGTGTTTCAAAACATACATAATTTGAGAAGATATCGATAGTTATGCACAAGTTTTGAAAAATGAAGAGATAAAAATAATTTTTTCGCCATACAAAAAATTCCATTTGCAATTTCAATTGAATTTGAAGAAAATTTTAAATCTGTGAATAAACCATGATGTGTACATCTGCTTCAGAAGAGGTAACTGCCATATCCACAGAATATTATAATCTTGATACTGTATGGCATTCATAGAAGTCCTTGTATCTAAAAGTTTTATTTTGATTTTTTTAATAAATCAAAAAATAACAAGAACCAAAAAAGCAGCTGAAAACATGTAAAATTCATAGATTTCAAATTTCTCACAATAAAATAGTAATAGCTCGGTAATTTTTACGAAGTATTATTTTACATATTTCTGTTGGCTGTTCTAATGAGTATCTCTGTCAGAAATGTATTTTTGCAAATTGGTTTTTTTTATTGAGGAAAACTGATTTTTATTTTTTCATTTCAGATTACTTTCAAAACTCTTGCATAGCTATAAAATGTAATCATTTCAAATGAGTAAGCATGAAAAATATTGATTATTTAGTCGCCCTAAGAAAAATCTCGTAGAAAATATTCTTGTTCATGTTATTTTGAAGATCTCAAGAAGTCAACTTTTCTATCAAATCCAACCGACTTGCTGCACATTCAAATCACTCATTATTATACATTATGTTCGAGAATCGGGAAGGTGACAACTCCTGAATACGTTCCTGATGCTACGTAACGGCGTTTTGAAATAATTTCGTGGCAAAGCTTAAAGCATTTGTATCCCCTTGTCCTGTTGTCAGCGAGCTGTCATGTCAATGACGATGAGTAGGGATTTAACACATCTTTAGGTGTTGGAGATGCCAAAGATAACATTCAGTTCTGTGGTCTGTATCAATGGATCGCATGTTTTACGCTCTCATTGTATTCCTTTCTGATATACAAAGAATGATCCTTTCTATTTGGTCTGGAGAATATTTCCTAGTATATTATCGTAATTGAGTGCTTACAGGAGAAATCGAATTTTCATAATAATAATGGCCAGATCAACGAATAACAGAGACAGTTTTTTATACCTATTGTTTTAAGCTACACGGAAAAAAATGATTCGCTACAGGTACTAAAATATAGGTCAACGCAACAAAAAAAATTAGTTCCTATAGAGACAGCAAAAAACTATGTGAAAGCAACAAATATTTCCTCCTAATAATTCTTTGCAGTATCAACTAATCCAACTGGTGTCGGAAGCAAACCAAACTTCCGACATTTTGGCTGCATGTAAGAACATTCCTAAGCTGTTATTACTAATATATTTCGCAGCAGTAGCAAATATTTTCAGGTATGAATACATAATGCTCTTGCTATAAGAAACACTATACCAAATACTTCCAGCCAAATATTTTTGCTCTAGTAGCAAATACTACTGCGTTAGTAGCAAGTATTTTCAGGTATCATTATGAATGCAATTGCTGTAAGAAACATTGTAGGTGACACTCTCAGCCAGATGTGTTTGCACTAGTGACAAATATTAGTGCTGTAGGTAACGATGTATTGAATATTAACAGCATACTAATTTTGCACCAGTAGTGAGGTTTTCTATAGGTATTATTGCAAATGCATCAGTTGTAATAAAAGACGAAACTCTGAGAGCTGGAATAATGTTACACCCGGTATAATATAGAAACATTACTTCAGTTAGGTCCACTAGAACAACAATTTCTGGTAAACTCTCAATTTGCAGTTTATCTCCGAGAAGTGGTATACTATTTTTTTCATAGACGATTGATGTAATGATAATCCCTCAAAATTTGTATGATGATCTGAAAAAAAAACGTAAATGAGAATAATAAACCTAGAATATACTTTGTCACATCTATATAGGGTTTTTCACCTCATCAGTGATTACAACATAAATGTATAGTACCCTCAGTGAAATTTTGAAATCATACCTTTAAATTTTTCCTCAGGTGTCCGAATCCCCACGATTCCAAGAGCTCTTCGACAGACATCAAATTTTTCCATTTTTCACATACATTGTTTCTGACAGTTCTATATTATTATTTGCATGCAGAAGAAGAACAACAGCAAGCAGGACACTAGCTGATCCACGTGTTAATACTCTCAACAGTCTCAACTCAACTGAAGACAAAGATCGATGCGTCGTTATTAAGAATTCGCACAAAAGTAGGTCACGCCATTCCATGTAGCCAATCAGGACGCTTCTTTCTTGTTGCCATGTGAATTTTAGCAAATTTTATTTGCACCACCTCAAAGTTACCCAGGCGCTCTTAGCAAATTGAATTTGCTCCATTCGAGTCCTGAGATTTTTGCGGTTGCGCATACCAAAGTTCAATACATTGATTGACGTTGTTTAGGTTCGATACTTAGTAAATAATAATAATAATTATTATTATGTTAATGACTTTGCGTGGTGACGGATCATTGACAGCAAATAGATAATTGGGTAAAAATGTTTGCTGTGTTCATTTTCAAAACCATGCATGATTGGAAAATAGGTGATTTCATTAACTATTCCCACTTGAACATATGGATATATACCCAGCAAAAATAATAGTTCACCCGAATCCAAACTTCAAGTAGGTAGTCTTTGCAAATAAAACTGTCCATTGTTACAAAACTAATATGCTATCGCAGCATTGTTGGTGAGGGATTCGAGCCAACAAATTATTATAGCTGGATATAAATATAATTCCAGTCCCTACAGCAGATTGATTATAGCATTTTCAATTATCATCTGTGACAAATGCATATTCGTAATGATGGCATAAATGTTTCATCTACACCTAGAAATGTTGTTGTGAGAGCAAATATCTCACCAGCAATTCTGTTTTTGTTATGAGTAGCAAGTGATTTTTTTCCGTGTATTCAGATGCCTTTATTTTGATTGAAGGATCTTTTTTATCTTTTTTTCAATTTTTCATTTAAAAAAATGATCTGATGTAATTTTTTATGTAGATTTCATACATGTAAATAGAAAACAGTTGAAGATAAAAAAAAGCGTTTTTTTTTCACCCTATCTATTTTGTTACTTTTGGATATAGTTTATTTTTCTGATCTTTATATATACATATTGTTTCGACGCTCAATGTATTATAAGTATTGAATTTGTGGACTGTATATTGATTTTATTGATGTTGAATTATAATGTTTTTATCTGGCATAAATTATCAGATTAATTCTAAATTGACAGTTTATAACAACAACTCATTTTTTTATATAAAAAACAGACGAACATATGAAAGAAACATGATATTGCAGATTCTTCTACAGGGCCAATTCGTCTACCTCCAACACATATATTATGCTTTCTTTAATAGATTTCGAGATATTTGAAGTTGAGATATTTTCACGAATTCTTTCAGCTAATTAGGACAAATATGGTCCCATAACATGTTTTAAATATTCAATTGTTTTTCTGTTCAAATATGAAATCTACATGAAAAATTACTTAAGATCATTTTTTGAAATGAAAAATTGAACAAATGAAAAAAAAGTTGGAAGGGGTTCAAAATATACAAGGAAACATTTTTGGTATAAAATTTTCGCAAATTTTCGTATACCGAATCTCCCTACCGCTAGCTTGAATTATTCTCCGTAAATTTTTGTTCGGTTCTGAGTGTAATTTATTTGACATTTAACTTCAGATAATTCAGAACCACTTCGCAAGAAAGCAACTTCAGTCATTAGTCAAGAATAATATAGTTTGAACTACCACCAGCTGCCTCATTTTATTATTTTACGTAACTAAAAAGTCGATATATTTTTTTTATTCAACTTAGTTCAAAAATTACAATAATAATAATATTTAAATTATCTTTCAGATAATAAGCCACATTTCGGTATGAATTCTTCTTCGAATACCACCACTCTAGTTTCAATTCAAAACAGACATTTTTTTCTCGAACCACGAATATCTTTCAGAAAATTTGTGTTGTCGACTAAATTTACAGTATAATAATCGAATTTCTCTCGGAATTTCTAGTGGTATTTTGAGTGATATTTTATTTATTATCAAGTATACCCCCACTAGCAAAAAAAAACAACTTTTCTCTCATTCCAGAATGCAACAGCAACAACTGGCCGCCCAACTAGCCCACCACGGCACCCCCAACCGCCAACCGCCCCCCCTGAGCCCCACCCCCTCGGACAGCGACTCTGACATCTCTCTGGGGGCGCACTCGCCCCCCATCGGCTCCCCCCACGCCCTCCATTTCGGCCGCTCCTCCTCCCCCCACCCCATAACCTCCTTCAGATTCGGGGCGCACTCGCCCGGCCCCATGCCGCCCCAGTTCCGCTTCGGGGGCGCGGGCGTGGGCGTGGGCGCCCATCCGCCCCCCACCACCAACACCACCTTCTCCCCCAACTTCCGGCTGGGCGGCAGGAGCTCCGACTCCCCCTCCTCCCCTGCCACCCCCTACCACCGGCTGGGCGGGGGCGATAGCCCCATCGACGTCGATTCGAACCCCGAAGGGGGGGAGCAGCCCCCCTCCACCCCGCCGCATCAGACGTCGCTGCAGCACTCGCCGCCCCCGATTAACCTGAGGTGAGTGGATTTTTTTGGGTGGCCAGGTAAGTAGCATTGGCATTAGCCAGGAAAGTGGTTGTTTTCTGCTGGTTGTCTACATTTTCAAACATTTGAGGTATTTTCTTTGTGATTTGGTTAAAAGACGTTGGGTTTTCTTTCATTTTCTGTTAGAAAAAGAGGTTATTAAGTTTTGATACATTGAATTATGAGCACCAAAAGGAGAATTTTCGAAATCAAAAGAGTTCTTGAGTTTAAAAAAAATAAAATCATCAATTGGAAGAAAAAATTGATAGAAAAAAGTCTAATTCAGTTGAAAATATCAAACACAGTTTGAATTTTTTTCTTTCGGTTCCTAAAATTCCAACTATGTTTGATATTTTGATCGAATTAAACTCTTTTTTCTTCCGGTTCTTGAGTTACTGCGTTAATTTTTCTAAGAAACCATTGGGGTTGCTTTCAGCGTAGAATAGATATACATATCGAAGATTTGTTTATTCGATTTTATTTCAATGAATTCAAACACTTTTAGATGTAATAGTAGTAGTAGTATGGCTACATTACATATAAAGTACATACTTACAGTGTTTCAAATTTTCGGTACAATTGCACGATATCTCAGTTATCTTTGGAAATCGACAGTTGCGGTTTTCACATCACTACCCTAGTTTTTTTGTGAAACGAACATTGTCGAAAACAGAACTTAAATACTGTTTTTGTGATAGGTATATTTAATTTCTCACGTGAAATACAGTGGCGTACTTTCTATTTCCATATGCAATAGAGAAAATAAAATAATGAAAAGGACCTTTTTTGTAGAGAATTACATAGGGAACATTTCAAGTAGGAGTGAAATTTTTCGTGCGACCCACAGTTTCTGAGAAAAACCATCGCAATGCCTGCAACCCAAGAGTTATTCAATTCTACCCCTCTTTTCACTCGGTTTTTCCTCGAAATACAATAGAAAAAATGAAATAATAAAGAGGACCTTTTTTGTAGAGAATTACATAGGGAACATTTCAAGTAGGAGTGAAATTTTTCGTGCGACCCACAGTTTCTGAGAAAAACCATCGCAATGCCTGCAACCCAAGAGTTATTCAATTCTACCCCTCTTTTCACTCGGTTTTTCCTCGAAATACAATAGAAAAAATGAAATAATAAAGAGGACCTTTTTTATAGAGACATACATAGGGAACATTTCAAGTAGGAGTGACATTTTTCGTGCGACCCACAGTTTCTGAGAAAAACCATCGCAATGCCTGCAACCCAAGAGTTATTCAATTCTACCCCTCTTTTCACTCAGTTTTTCCTCGAAATACAATAGAAAAAATGAAATAATAAAGAGGACCTTTTTTGTAGAGAATTACATAGGGAACATTTCAAGTAGGAGTGACATTTTTCGTGCGACCCACAGTTTCTGAGAAAAACCATCGCAATGCCTGCAACCCAAGAGTTATTCAATTCTACCCCTCTTTTCACTCGGTTTTTCCTCGAAATACAATAGAAAAAATGAAATAATAAAGAGGACCTTTTTTGTAGAGAATTACATAGGGAACATTTCAAGTAGGAGTGACATTTTTCGTGCGACCCACAGTTTCTGAGAAAAACCATCGCAATGCCTGCAACCCAAGAGTTATTCAATTCTACCCCTCTTTTCACTCGGTTTTTCCTCGAAATACAATAGAAAAAATGAAATAATAAAGAGGACCTTTTTTTGTAGAGAATTACATAGGGAACATTTCAAGTAGGAGTGACATTTTTCGTGCGACCCACAGTTTCTGAGAAAAACCATCGCAATGCCTGCAACCCAAGAGTTATTCAATTCTACCCCTCTTTTCACTCGGTTTTTCCTCGAAATACAATAGAAAAAATGATATAATAAAGAGGACCTTTTTTGTAGAGAATTACATAGGGAACATTTCAAGTAAGAGTGACATTTTTCGTGCGACCCACAGTTTCTGAGAAAAACCATCGCAATGCCTGCAACCCAAGAGTTATTCAATTCTACTCCTCTTTTCACTCGGTTTTTCCTCGAAATACAATAGAAAAAATGAAATAATAAAGAGGACCTTTTTTGTAGAGAATTACATAGGGAACATTTCAAGTAGGAGTGACATTTTTCGTGCGACCCACAGTTTCTGAGAAAAACCATCGCAATGCCTGCAACCCAAGAGTTATTCAATTCTACCCCTCTTTTCACTCGGTTTTTCCTCGAAATACAATAGAAAAAATGATATAATAAAGAGGACCTTTTTTGTAGAGAATTACATAGGGAACATTTCAAGTAAGAGTGACATTTTTCGTGCGACCCACAGTTTCTGAGAAAAACCATCGCAATGCCTGCAACCCAAGAGTTATTCAATTCTACCCCTCTTTTCACTCGGTTTTTCCTCGAAATACAATAGAAAAAATGAAATAATAAAGAGGACCTTTTTTGTAGAGAATTACATAGGGAACATTTCAAGTAAGAGTGACATTTTTCGTGCGACCCACAGTTTCTGAGAAAAACCATCGCAATGCCTGCAACCCAAGAGTTATTCAATTCTACCCCTCTTTTCACTCGGTTTTTCCTCGAAATACAATAGAAAAAATGATATAATAAAGAGGACCTTTTTTGTAGAGAATTACATAGGGAACATTTCAAGTAAGAGTGACATTTTTCGTGCGACCCACAGTTTCTGAGAAAAACCATCGCAATGCCTGCAACCCAAGAGTTATTCAATTCTACTCCTCTTTTCACTCGGTTTTTCCTCGAAATACAATAGAAAAAATGAAATAATAAAGAGGACCTTTTTTGTAGAGAATTACATAGGGAACATTTCAAGTAGGAGTGACATTTTTCGTGCGACCCACAGTTTCTGAGAAAAACCATCGCAATGCCTGCAACCCAAGAGTTATTCAATTCTACCCCTCTTTTCACTCGGTTTTTCCTCGAAATACAATAGAAAAAATGATATAATAAAGAGGACCTTTTTTGTAGAGAATTACATAGGGAACATTTCAAGTAAGAGTGACATTTTTCGTGCGACCCACAGTTTCTGAGAAAAACCATCGCAATGCCTGCAACCCAAGAGTTATTCAATTCTACCCCTCTTTTCACTCGGTTTTTCCTCGAAATACAATAGAAAAAATGAAATAATAAAGAGGACCTTTTTTGTAGAGAATTACATAGGGAACATTTCAAGTAAGAGTGACATTTTTCGTGCGACCCACAGTTTCTGAGAAAAACCATCGCAATGCCTGCAACCCAAGAGTTATTCAATTCTACTCCTCTTTTCACTCGGTTTTTCCTCGAAATACAATTGAAAAAATGATATAATAAAGAGGACCTTTTTTGTAGAGAATTACATAGGGAACATTTCAAGTAGGAGTGAAATTTTTTGTGCGACCCACAGTTTCTGAGAAAAACCATCGCAATGCCTCCAACCCAACTCTCCATTCCAGGAGCACCATGAACGGCCTCAGGTCCGAAAACCCCACCAAGCTCGAAGCCCCGCTGCCGCTGAGGCTGCAAGGCCACCAGCTGAGCCCGCTGCGGATCCAGGTGGGGCCCCTGCCGCCCCATCCGGGGGGCTACCCGCACACGGGCATCGTGCGGATCGCCCCCCCTAGCCCCCCTGTGGGGACGGTGCTGCACCGTCCGTTCTCTCCCCAAAGGAGGACGTGATACTCGCCCGAGAGCCGGGAGGGGACTTGTGAATAGTGCGCGGGGGACGTTCGGGGGACTTGAGGGTCCAGCGTTGGGGACTTATGGTGATGGAATCATGCAGCAGTTTTGAGTAATAAGTTTTTAGTATTGAGATTTGAGACACAAAAGAATAAATAAAATTATTGGGGACTGTCATGTCCACCAAACGGACTGGCTTGCGACTAGTTTCAGTTTCAAAAACAGAAACAAGTTGTCGCCAGCCGTTTCCACATAGCGAACTCTGCTAACAAGAACAGTGACAAAATACCTTTTGGTTTGGTAGAATCATTGGGGCAATTTTTTGTCAAGTTAGGCTATTATTTCAGTTCAGGCCTTCCGTTACTTCAGAGAATCAAGAATGGATTGGGGCTGTAATCTTTCTGCCTGGCGACGGTACTTTCTGTTGTTGGCGAATTCACGAATGTTTCTCATTTTGATAAGTTTTTGTTTTGTAGAAATCGACACAGTTGCTGTTTTTTTGTGGTTTTATCCGTTTGGTGGATATCCGCCTTCAGAGGTAACAACTCCCATTGGTCAATTTCTGTGGTTGTGTCAGTGGTCACTTTACAATTTCAGTCATCAATATCCATTTTTTCTTTTTATAATCTGATGATTCTGATATAAGTTTGAATAAACACAATCACAGACAATAACCTATAAAAAACCGTCACAGAATTGAAAACTTCGAAAGCATGCGCAAATATGATCAGTTTTAAGTTTTAAGCCATAAGAGACAAAAGTTGGCCAACTTTTTTATACGACTTACAACTTAAAACTCATGTAAAAGTGTCAAATGGAAACATTCAAAACCAATGATAGAACTACTTACGGCTTATAACTAAAAACTTAAGACTTGAAACTTATAACTCAAAATCAGTATCGAATATCCCTTCATAATTTTCACCGGAAACGTTTTTTTCGTACTTTCAGGTGGAAACCAAGGTAGATATGGGTATGGTGAATGATGGAAATAAGACCTGGTGGCGCTATACTCTTCAATTGTTTCAGCAGAATAATCCTTGATTTGAAACAATTGAATTTCACCTTCAATGATATTTGAAAATTTTTGTTTCAATCATGTTCGATACATATTCGCATCAAACTCATTGGAAAGTGGCTGGCTCCATGTAAATATTAGATACAATTAGATGTTATTCAGAAAAGAATATTCATGCTTTTGTATTGACACCTACAGTGACCTGTAAATTTGGTTGAAAACGCGGCTAAACCCACGCAATGTCACGTTTGGACAAGTTTTATAAGAGATTTGGGACCAGGCCCAGGATAGCAAGTGAATTCACCAATCAATATCTATCCACTTCTGTGTGGTGAAACAAGTCCTTTTGAGGCAATAGATTTTTTTTTTGCTTTTCCCTACTTAATTATGTCGAATCATAGTTCCAAACAGTGGTAATACTTCCCCGAGTTTACATAGATGGCGCCACGTCTGATAATCCCGCATGACGAATATAATTTTCACAATTTCGCTGTCATTTTGAGTATGTGTAATTTGTTGAATCAATAACATGATTGAACAATTAAAGAATTTTCATATCTGAAGCCAAAACCATAATTATGGATTATCTGTCACTGTCACTTGAACACGAAGCATGAAATACGGATGATATAGAGAACTGAATTATCGATTGTGATATCAAATGCGATATTAACGCCATCTCCGAACGATCATGAAATGAAATATTACCAGGAATATGATCTCTGATAAACCAGGCCTAAAGGTTATGAAGAAAAACAATTGAAGAGTCGTTTCACCATATCAATATCTACTTTTCGAAGCAGATCTCGATTCTGGATATGAATTGATATGATGACGCTGGATTCGTTAGAACCTCGCTTGTTTTTGACTCGATTAGTGAACTTGATGCAATGTTAGATATGTATATTTATTCGCTTTCACGAAAAACCTGTACAAAAAAAAAGTGAGCGCACCGTTTTTTCCAAACGGACTTACTATAAATGTTCGGTGGCAATTATTTCGACGATAACCCTCGATATAGAGGTTTTGGAGAGCTTTCCTCATAGATATTTTCAAGTTGGAAAAATTTTGCAATGAAAGAATGTTCATGCTAGTCATACCCATGCAATAACAAGGAAAGTATTTTTCCTCTCAAAGAACATACATTATTTGAACGAGAATCAAGATTTGATGATAACACTTTCAGAAGTACTGAAAATACCATATGAAATCCAGTATTTATATTGTAGTTGAAAAATACAGTGTATACAAATAATTCAAAAAGAAAAAAATACCTTCTGAATTCAAGAATATATCTATCTATATCTATAACATAGTCGGGAATATTTTCTTCCATTGCAAATATTTTCTCCATTGGCATCACATCTGAGAAGTATGCAATTCAGATTAGAAAGTCTTTGAATATATTTTCAAAGAGCACTTGATTTTACCTTTTATTTTCATTATACAATAGTTATTGTTTAAAACACAGGAATAAACGTTTGTTTCAGTCTTGTTGAAATTGTGGTTAGTATGATTCTTTAAAATTGGATAAATAGATGTTTTACATTCTGTGTAGATGATACTACCTTATCGAGTTTTAATTTTAAATGAGCATATATATTTATATGATTGTCGATTGTACATATTGAAAATACATTACACTGATATTATAAGCAACTTTTTTAATTTTATCCCTCACATGCTTTGCCGGAGGAAACTCTTTTGAAGTAAACATTTTCATAGAGAACCAAAAGAAATTAATTCCTGTCACATAGCAACAAAAATCAAGAAACTGCGGATGTATATACTTCGCGGTAACTAAGTACCACAACTTTTTCAGTAATTTTCCTAAGTAATTACTATCTTCGAAAGAAATTGCGTGCAACATCTTCATCATAAACTTCGGAAATTATTGCGGCACGCAAATGTTAATACGCCGGATTTTCTTCGCAAAAACCAAGAAGCGTGCAGGTAAATGAATAAATGCATATATTGGGACATTTCGCATAGTGAGGAAAATTGCGAAGACTACTATATATTTCTAGTAATTACCGTTTTCATATTGTCAGCGATAGGTACCCAACTTCTTAATCAGTGTAATGCATGATTTATATGTTTTGCAACAATTTCGCCTCGTTATTTATAATTATCAAATGATCATTTACTTCTTGGCGTGTAATAAGGAATAACTAGACTAGACTAACAAGGTATTTACATAAAATGATCTGGTAAACAACAACTATTTTAAATGTCTTTAAAAATATATTAAGCGGTGCCAACAATTTCAACTCTAAATATTGTGCTTAGTATCACTTCTTAGTATATTATTCTGTTTGGGAAATTCGGATGGTTCCCCTCAAACAGTAATCAAAACAGGGATCCAACCATTTTCATTGTTCTCAATTAAATAATTTGTCCACTACCCATTGTGTTCCAGAATGATTGGTGGTCCAATTATGGCAATTACTCCAAAATTATGTTACTAATCAGGTTCCAAGAATTATCATGATATTAATTCAAGTTAAAACAAACCAGTGAACGGGTGGAATTTTGATGGTTGACAAAAGTGCGTCTATACGTTTCAATACACTTTCCAAAATATCTCAGATGTGTTTGTAGATATATAGAGGTGACTAGGTGAGGAACTTCCACATATTTTTGAGAAGACGTATACTATATACTACGTATAAGAACTCCAGAACACACAAAAATAATCAGAGTACGGAATACGTACTTTGGCAACTCAATTGCCATCGTCAATAGAAGATCTCTTTGTTCGCACAAGAATATTTTATATAAATTTTGCTTGTAATCACACAACCCAAAATACACAGTAGTGAAATTATATTGAATTTAATCAAGAAATATACGTGTTTTTCAACGACTCTTATATTTAACGAAATAGAGTGTTACAAATTGGCGCCCGATCAGGGACCTCAATTAGTAAATCAAGGTCACTGAAAACCCACTAAAAAGTTAGTGCGTTCATCTCAAATGTGAAGTGCCAATATTTGTGGAGCAAGCCGTATTCTTTAATCGTAAGTTGTGGATCTCTATATGCTGAACAGTTCCAGTCTCTAATTTCTCTCAAAGTGAATTTACAGAATTCAATTTTTGAACCTTGAAGAGGCAGAAACTGTACTGACTATGGATTTGGCGTGAGAAACTCCTCTAGTAATAATATAATCATTTCCATCCATCATGCATGCGATCGTGCGCTTTTATTTCAAATTCCAACAGGTGTGCTTTTTTATTTCAACTAACAATGCCATGGTGATATTATTCTGAGCCAGTTTCTACACAGCTTTTCTGATTTTAGTTTTTTTTTTATGTTTTGGTTCTCACGAGAAGGGATATCCTGTAATGTTCAGAGAACATCGTGAGAACCAAGAAAAAGAAGGTAGGAGTTGGTGTTCTTAAATTTCTGGAGATGGTATGCCTCGGGGAACACCTCCCTAGGCAATGAGTTCCAAAGTCTCGATGTTCGTTGGAAAAGGACGTTCTGCAGGTCTCTGAAGTGACCACGAAAGGGGTATGAAAACTGAACTTGACGGATTAATCTCGAAAAGACTGCTAATGGAAGAACGATTGTTGATATTTCAGAAAAGCATCGCCCATGAAAATATCTATAAAACAGACAAATCGCCAACCCTTCTACGGTGTTTCAAAGAAGTGAACGAGTTTGTAAGCGAGGCATCACCGACGAGACGAATTGCCCTTTTTTGGACAGAATCCAATAGTTTCAGAATATTAGGTGCCACACTCCAAATATGGAAACAGTATTCCAGGACAGGTCGGATCTGTGCCTTAAGCAGCTGACTGGGAGTGAAATGGGATGCACTTTTGGCAATGGACCTTACATGATTTTCCCAAGAAAGGTTATTGCTGATAGTAACGCCAAGCATCGAAATCGATGGCTTCAATGGTATGGTTACTCCTGACTGAATTATGTTGGGCACAGTGAGATCGGCTTTTCTAGAGATAATAGTAAATTGTATTTCTAAATAGTCATTCGGATTTTAAAAAGTATCGTTTTTATTTGAAATAAGCCAATTCAATTTCAAGAAGCATCAATTGAATTCCAAAATTATCTCAATTTAATTTCAAAATACGTCAATTGTATTTCAAATTAGTCATATTTATTTCAGAAAACATCAATTATTTTGAAATTATCAAATTATTGATTTTAAAACTTAAAATTCTAAATTTCGAAATAGTCATTTGTATTTCCAAACATATAAAATGTATTTCGTAATGCATCATTTGAATTTCAAAACTGAAAAAACAGGCAAAAGGTTAGATAGTTGTTCGGTAATGTTTTCATTCACCCTGTTATTGGAACGCTTCTGGTTCCTGTCATATAGACAGATTGTAGTAGACTGATTTTTAATTAAAAATGATTAGTTTTGAAATTAAAATGATGGGATTTTGAAATTGAAATGGAATTTTTTAAAATCAAATTGTTCAATTTTGGAATTGAATTGATAATTTTGAAATAAATTTGAAATTTTCTGAAATTAAATCGACTAATTTGAAAAACAATTGATACTTTTTGAAATCAACTTGACTCTTTTTGAACTACAATTGGAAAATGTGTAGATAACAACGCAATGTGCTTCATGACGTTATCATACATAGTCGTAGAAAAAAAAACTATTTCACTATTTTTCCGGGGGACCCCGGAACAAACATTCGAATGCGTCCCTGATGATCCTAATGATTATAATTGATCTAATTGGGCAGACGTTGGTCGCTGAAAGCGTCGGCGCTGGATCACGTCGATTTGCATATCATTCGAGTCCGCGACGCGTTTAATTGCCCCCCTCGGCCCCCCCTGGTTTTTTAATCGAATTATCGGCGATGCCTCTAATTGCCCCGGCCAACTTGATGGCGCTGTCGCTTCGAATGAAAAAAAAGGTAAACAAACATTTTTCCATCGTTTTCAGGTCGGAGATGATTGAGGGATGTACAAAAAACAGACCAGACGTGCAGGCGTGCGCGTATACAGGGTCATTCGCGAGGTTTTAGGCGAGGGAGCAAATCGTTTTTCGTGCTAAAATTATTATCTATACTTGTCACCATCCATCTTAGAATTTCCAAAATCAACTTCGGCTAAATTCCTACTCCATCGAAAAAAATATATTTCATTATATTTCTGAATCCTATCGCTGGATGAAAAATTCAATATTTCCGATTTTCTATTTATAATAAATATTTTAAAAATGATGATAAGTACTATTAGTGGAAATATCTAAATTTAGAAATACAAAAAATGTATGGGTTTTTGAAATAAAAACTTGAATATAAGGGCTCAATCCTGGACCACTTCTGTTTGTAATCTATATGAATGACATGTTACGTAGACGAACAACAAACCCACTAGAATAGTAACATCCCAAATTGTCTGAAGCCAACATGAAATTCATGTATTTTCCCCCACAGAGGTTGCCACATCGTAACACTTTTGAAAGTGCGTTAATCATCCCATGACCACATTTTTTTACTCAGTTGCTCAGTTACTCAGTTGCGGTTGAGTGTATCATGAGCTATGTATTCAATCTTCGTCATATAATACAGTGCCTAATTCAAATATCAGTGGTTTATAGATAACACATCTTTCTGGAGATTGCGACATTTTTGGTGAATGCGCCAACGCAGCTAATTTCGTTCAACCGATAATTGACCGAACGCTGACAGTGACAGCGCGAAACGTCTCATTTTCAAATCAAATTTTGTTTGATGGTTCATTAAACGGCATATTTCCAGTTTTGTGTGAAAATTTGAATGGGATTCAACTTAAGAACATTGTTTATTCTGTTCAAATCGAATTTAAAGGATGGTGACACGCTGTGAAATGTGTAAGAGACGATTTAAAAGTGGTGACCAGTACACAACATTCCACTGGTGGGTTACTCAGTGTTGTATCATTCGTTGTATAAACATTATTCTCCCACACTCATATGCAAAACGATAATCAGTAATTTGAAAACATTCTCGGGTAGATAAGCCTATATATATTCAGTGGAATTGAAAAGAAATAACAACATTTTTGCCGAGATTCTTGCTGTCATATTTATCAATTTAGACACTTTATATTGCCAGAAAATAAACAATATAGTTGTGAGAGTGAATTAAATCTATTAGGTATCATTTCAGTAGTAAGTAAATCTAAGATGCTTAATTTCATAAAATTTTGATGAAAGATTGTTTTCATCATCTTTTAGGAAGTATGGATATGATAATTTTGTTTTGAAGTCAAATTATTCAAATTCAGACCCTTCCAAGATAGCAAGACAATAGTACTGGGGGATTCTGTTGTTGCTATCCTTGTTTTAATAGAATGAGGTAACCCTATAGTAACTGATTGAGATGTTGGCTTCAAACAACTACTGATGATGTGGTAAGGATTGAGCGTTATTCATCCAGTCTGTTTTAATCAATCAATCAATCAAAATATACTTTATTGTCAGAAGAAATGATATTCTCATTGACAAAGTCATCGTAAATAAGAAAAATAAAATATAAATCACCTGAATTTGTAAAACATTCTGGTAACAAACACAAACAATTATTATAAAACAGATAACACAAACATTCTGGTAATAAAATAAATAGGTACATCAATTATAAAAATAACATAAACATAAAACTAGGAACACGACATATTTTTGCATATATTTTTTTATGTATTTAGGTGAAATAAGAGTTCTAGTACATGTGTGTTAAAGGTTGTCTGAATAAAATTCCTCTACAGAATAGTATGCTTTCTGTAATGCATTTTTTTTCACAGCACATTTGAATTTTTTGGAATCTGAAATCTTCTTGATCTCGTCAGGTAAATGATTGAATAGTTTTTTTCCATTGTATAAGAATGAGTTTTTGACCTGTGTTGAAGATGGAATTGGCATAATTAAATCCAAAGTTTGTCTTGTATTATAGTAACGAATTTTCATTATGACATTTTCTATGAATGAGACACACTGATTCTAGAATAAAAATACATGCCAGGGGTAAGATCTTATTTCTAATAAATAAAGGTTCGCAAGAATCTAGGAATTTAGCCTGACATATGTACCTCACTGCTCTTTTTTGCAACACAAAAAGCATGTCAAACAAAGATTGACTGCATGACCCCCAAAAACAAATACCATATCTCAGATGAGAATCAATGAGAGCAAAATATACGGTTTCCATGAAGTTGTTTTAACTGCAAAGCAACCAGAGGCTAACTTCTTCCTCAACTTGTCAATATGGACTTCAAACTTAAGTCTCTCATCAATCTGTAACCCGAGGAATCTTGTCACCGTCTTGTTACTAATAACTTGATCACCAATGTGAAGTTCTTGAAGCAGGTTACAATTAAACGTCAGGATATTGGTTTTTGAAATATTGAAGGAAAGCATATTGGAATCACACCATTCTTTGACTTTCTTTATGTCACATTCAATAATATGCTGCATTTCAGAGCTATTCCGATTGTGTCACAGTATTGTCGTGTCATCTGCAAACTGTGTGAACTTTCCCTTAATATCAATTGTGGCTAGGTCATTAATATAAAGCAGAAACAGAAACGGGCCAAGCACAGACCCTTGAGGCACTCCCCATTTAACTTCCAATTCACAAGATACGGCGCTATCATGGATGGATACGCTTTGAGTTCTTCCTAATAAATATGACTCAAACCATTTTAAAGCTATATCAGAATTTTGTGGTTGACGCAGTCAAACGCCTTCGTCAGATCGCAGGATCAGACAATATTATACCGTCTACTAGGTGTTCATTTAAATCGACAATGGTTGATGCAGAATCAAAAATCAATCGCAAAAAACTCAATCTTACCACACAGGTGATACTCCAGACGGTATATAATGAGACCATCACCACCACTCTGGCATCCGTATATATACATCCCTCTAACTGCAACCATCATCCGTACGTAACGATCCCGTTTATTGACGTGTCGGGCTTAGGTAAACAGTGTTTGTGTGCGACCGACGCTGTGTGCCTAATCCCTCTCTAATCCACCGAAATGCCACGGGGATGAGGACCGCATTTCACACCCAACCACCCCGTGAATGGGCTATAGGTGCGACAATGGCGACGCATCAGGCATATACCCCGGAAGAGGTCCGGCTTTGTGCATATACCTGATGGTTTCGTTCCGAGTTTTCGGGAAACACTTATATACAGGGTGTTTCGATTCGACGAGCCGGACGCGGGATTCACGCTATTATAGATTCGAGTTTGGTGGACAACGAAAAAAAAAGGCATAAGTAGAAGCAGATCGTGAGAGTATAGGTATTTGGTACACACATACGAACAAACATGAAAAAGTCGATTTTTCAAATGGAACACCCTGTATTTTCTATTACGAACGGATCAAATACTCAAAAACCTGTCGGATGATATAATTATAAAGATATAATAAAAATTCGTATTTATTCCCTCCAACCCCTCAGAAGAATATTATATACAGGGCTATTCAAATTCGAGTCTATATGCATGATGGGGATTCCGATAACGGTAAGAGATAGAGGGTAGGTTAAATGGGGGCAGAGTAGCGTAATTCAGAGGTTAATTATATGGATGAAAGAAATCTGACCTACCTTCTTCAGTTCTGGAGTTATACAGGAAAAATCGAAAATTTCGAAATTCTTCTTTTGCCTATAGATTTTTTTTGAATTTTGCCATAGCAACTTTTTGTAGCCTTTCCAAATATCTGAATAAAAATTATATACAGGGTATCGTATGAATTGGGCCACCCTCAACTTTTAATTTTCAAATACGGACCTGTATTTTTTGTTGAATTTTTTTGAATGGCAAAAGAAATGTTTCATATTGACGTAGTATTTAAATCTGAATTACAGAGTGTTTTGATCATGGGTTGCGTGAACTGAAATGTGGATGAATTCTTGAAGAAGACAATCTTCGTCGAATAATGTTGATTTTCTTCCAAATCCTATGCATTCTATACCTTATTCTATGATATATTTTTTTTAATTACAGCTGGAATTAAAAAAAATATTGAAATTTTACTGGTAATATAGTTCAATATTTCCAAAACACTCTTTAATTCAGATTCAAATACTACGTCAATATGAAACATGACTCTTGCCATTCAAAAAAATGCAATAAAAAATACAGGTTCGTATTTGAAAATTAAAAGTTGAAGGTGGCCCAATTTATACGATACCCTGTATATTATTTTTATTCAGATATTTGGAAATGCTACAAAAAGTTGCTATGGCAAAGTGGCAAAATTTAAAAAAAAATCTTCGTAAAATAAAAAGATATAGGCAAAAGAAGAATTTCGAAATTTTCGATTTTTCCTGTATAACTCCAGAACTGAAGAAGCTAGGTCAGATTTTTTTCATCCATATAATTAACCTCTGAAATACGCTATTTTGCCCCCATTTAACCAACCCTCTATCTTTACATTATCAATTAATTGTGGTAATAGGTAGGTTTATCTACTATTGAATATGAACTGACAATACAATTAAGTATCCCAATTGAAAAAATTGGCTTTTCAAGTTTATTTGCATGGGGTGAGCAAATTTTCATGCAACTGTTAGATACAAAAAAATGGAGGTTGCATCCTCGATCTCTCAAGACTGGTGAAATGAAAAATTTGCTATCGTCTTTTGTTTTCGAGTTATAAACAAAAGTTCTATTCCTCGAATTTTAGACATACCTATAAGTGAATATCATGGTTCTCTGTAAGGTTATACGAGAAAATAACTTACATTCCCGAGGCACTTTTTACAGTTTTTACTGATGTATAATCCAGTAGCGTCGAGGAAATTTGAAAAATAAGGTGCAATTTCGAGTTAAAGTTTTAGTTTTTCAATTGAGAATCATAGTTGGCTATATGATTTGGTTGGAACAGATTATTTCCTGTCTAACCATCTTGTTTAGGTATATGTATACATGTCGGGTAGGGAAAAATCTGTTACAACCAAACCATAGCCAACTATGATTTCCATTCGAAAAACTACAACTTAAGGTCATTACTGGAAAATGAGCATTATTTTTAAAAATTTATCGATGCCACTGGATTAGTTATGGGTACCTAACAGAAAAAGGTCCTTAAGAATGTTACACAATGTGTCTAAAAATTCTGTTTAATAACTCAAGAACAAAAGACGATATTATGTAGCCAATTTTTGTTTTCGCCATCAGTGAATTCGTCTCGAAATGACAGATCGATGATGAGTCGCGAATTTGAAAATACTTTTTCGAACAGAAATATTAGATTCTGTAAACTTTGGCTATTCTTATGTTTAAATGATGTGTATCATTTAACGAAACATGAATGATGATGATTTGAATGCCTTTTCAGAAAATATCGCTCACGTTTTGTAATATTACCTATGTCCTTGAATTGCAATAATTAAACATGTTTTCAAAGAATTGTTGTTCGAATGATATTATTTTCGAAAGGTTGTTTTTCGAACAATCAATTTTTAAAAACTGAGTATATTCGAAACACTGATGTTTTTCGAAAAATAGTTATTTGTTTTATTAGGCATAAAAGCACAAGATTTAATGCCGCGGCTGGTGTTTCATAGCCGAGCGTAGCGAGGCTATGAAACCAGCCAATAAGGCATTAAATCTGCTTTTCTGCCGTGTGAAACATATAATTTTTTCTTCAAATTTGTTCCAATTCCACGCAAAATCGACTTTTTCATATTTAAATTGCGTTTCATTATCAATATCCAAATAACTAAATTATTTTATCAAAGGTAACTGGGCACTGCGTTACTATGTTTACCGCTGATTACGTTTGTTGAATATGTTTGTTTACTGTTTACTTTGTCATTGCCAATTTTGAAAAGTTCTCATGTTAGAAATGGATTTACTGCAAAGTGAGGATGAATTGATGCAATTAACACCACCTGAGATAAGAGACCAGGCGCGAGATGTGGAATTTAACCTTTTACCGGAAAAATCAAGAACTGTATATGAACTCACATACAGCAGATTCATGGAATATAGACAGAAGAAAAATATAGGATCTTTCTCTGAAGATGTGCTGATTGTCTATTTTTCCGATCTTTCAAAGAAAATAAAGCCTTCAACGTTATGGTCTACCTATTCGATGTTGAAAGCTACCCTGAACATAAAAAATAACATTGATTTGGCAAAATACCTGAAGTTACGGGCTTTTTTGAAACGCCAGTCATACGGTTTCCATGCAAAAAAATCCCGAGTTTTTCAAAGAGAAGAAATCGGGAAATGTTTATCAGATGCCCCAGATGAACTGTATTTGTGTACGAAGGTAGGAATATATTGAAAATGATCTATTATGGATTAAAGAACTAATTTTCAATTTATGTTTTAGGATTTTTAGGTTGTACTTATTGTTGCAGTCGCTGGGGCTTGTAGATGTGATGAGCTTTTGCAAATGAAAACATATGATATAAATGATATGGGCGACAAATTGCTAATTATGCTAAGGACGGAAGTGGACATTCTGGTGGGGACATAACAATGTTGAAGCAACATGGAGGATGGAAGTCTTCCGCTGTCGCGGAGGGCTATATTGAGGACTCGCTAGCCAATAAGTCGAACATCGGCAATAAAATATTTTCTGGCGTTTCCGGAGTATCAAGTGTGGATATTAAAGTTGTTAATTTTCCTGGAAAGGAGGGAAGTGGACAGAGTTCAATTGTATTAAATAATTGTTCACAAATCACCATAAATATATCTAATAAATGAAAATTTCGTGTTGTAGTTTGTAGTTTTAATGCAATAAAACCAGTTTGTTATCATCAGCATTATTTTGAGTTTTCTTAATGTCATTGTCAATTTTAATAACCAGTTTGATTTAAATTATTACTTGGAAGGTTGCCTAGCAACAAACTTTTTCTGCCTAGGCAGTAAAAGTGGACTTTTTCTGCCTAGGCATTAAAAGTACAACTTCTAAGCCTGCCAAGTGTCATTAAAAGGCCGCTTTTAATGTCATTTGGAGAAAAAAAAATTTTTCTTGAATTGTTTTTCGAAAAAATATCAGTTCGAAATTTTGTTTCCGGAAAAAAAAAATCCACTTCTTGAGCTTGGCCTTTCCTGGTGGCCATCCAACCAGCAGGAATCTCGGCGACCGAGCTGTTCCTAGAACTCCCTCTCGCGTTCATCCACCCGTATCATAACCGCGACTCCTCTCTATTACCATTACCACGCAACAAACAACAAAGTCAAGTCACAGCCACAGCCGCGATCTGTGAGTGATATAACCGAGCTAGGGCGGGACCAAGCTGGTAGGGATGCGACCAATGGCTTTGTCGTTTCGACGCCCAATGAAACTGATACCTCCGTTGGACTGTCTTTGTTTTGTTTGCCCACACCGTGGTGAGCAGCGCGCCCTTTCCGGGGATCCCGGAAAGATGCTGCGGGAAGCTTCCAGTTTGGAATTGTCTGGTAAGAGTGGTTAGGGAGGATTAGTTATTCGTACTGGTACTGATACATACGAGAGTATAAGAAAATTCAACAATTTCTGTGAAATTTATACACCACTTCATGATTTTTACAATGAAATTACATTTATTTCACACAACGTTAGATGATTTCACATAAAAAATGTAAAATATGGTAATATCATGTGTACCATCCATCAGTGTTAAAGTTTTGGTATACTGCTAGACAATCGTTCGTACTGATACATACCAGAGTATAAGAAAATTCAACAATTTCTGTGAAATTCACATATCACTTCAAGATTTTTACAATTACACTACACATATTTCACACAACGTTAGATTATTTCGCATAAACAATGTAAAATATGGTAATATCATGTGTACCATCCATCAGTGTTAAAGTTTTGGTATATTGCCAGACAATCGTTCGTACTGATACATACGAGAGTATAAGAAAATTCAACAATTTATGTGAAATTCACATATCACTTCAAGATTTTTACAATTACACTACACATATTTCACACAACGTTAGATTATTTCACATAAATAATGTAAAATATGGTAATATCATGTGTACCATCCATCAGTATTAAAGTTTTGGTATACTGCTAGACAATCGTTCGTACTGATACATACCAGAGTATAAGAAAATTCAACAATTTCTGTGAAATTCACATATCACTTCAAGATTTTTACAATTACACTACACATATTTCACACAACGTTAGATTATTTCGCATAAACAATGTAAAATATGGTAATATCATGTGTACCATCCATCAGTGTTAAAGTTTTGGTATATTGCCAGACAATCGTTCGTACTGATACATACGAGAGTATAAGAAAATTCAACAATTTATGTGAAATTCACATATCACTTCAAGATTTTTACAATTACACTACACATATTTCACACAACGTTAGATTATTTCACATAAATAATGTAAAATATGGTAATATCATGTGTACCATCCATCAGTGTTAAAGTTTTGGTATATTGCCAGATAAGGGTTAGACAAATCGTTCGTACTGATACTGATACATAATACGAGAGTATACAAGAAAATTCAACAATTTCTGTGATATTCACATAACGTTTTAGGTGATTTCACATAAAATTATATGGAAATTTCACCTAGACATTATGTACCTACCATCAATTGTTGAAATTTTGATAGGTATAACTATACTGTCAAACAAGGGTAAACGAATCGTTCGCACTGATACGAGATTACAAGAAGATTTATCAATTTCTGTGAAATTCACCTACCACTTTGACATTTTTACCATGCAAATACACATATTTCACACAACTTGGGATGATTTCACATAAAATAATATGTAAAATATGTAAATTTCATCGAGACATTGTGTACCAACCAGTGTTAAATTTTTGGTATAGGTAATTACTGCCCGAAAAGGGTAAACGAATCGTTCGTACTGATACTGATACATACCGCAGATTACAAGAAAATTTATCAATTTCTGTGAAATCAACCTACCACTTTAAGATTATTATCATTGAAATACACATATTTCACACAACTTGGGATGATTTCACATAAAATAATATGTAAAATATGTAATATACTATTATATCCTGATTTCTCTATACCTATGTGAAAGATTAAGGATCTTGGAATTCTCGCAAATATGTTCACAATAACGTTTGTATGTGTCATGTAAACTTCCTGTGGAATTACACATTTCTACATTTTCAAAATAATGAATAAATACTAGAACAAATTAGAACGGTTCGCGCTAACTATTGGTAACATTTTCAGGAGAAGATTGACACTGTGCTCATAGTTAAGAAAATGTGTATTTAGATAATATAATTATTATTATTTTGTTATACCTATACTGATTTCAATAAACAACACTTCTTCATGACATGAGTTTAATTATAGAATAATGTTCCTAATTAAGTAATATTTGTAAAACTACACAGTACCTATACTTATTTACAGTTTCGTGATATATCTGAAGTTGATCATTAGAAATACTTGATTATGATAATGAAGTATATTTGATTTGATTTGATTATATGTATATCAAGTAAGTTACTGTAAAATCCACCAAAAACTTACTTTTATTTCACCGCTTGCTGTGTGTAACACACAGGATGCACTGTAAAATCACAGAAAATACCTATCACATGATGCTGATGTGTAAAATCTATACAACCTTAGCAACAAAGCAACATAAATGCCGAGAAAACGCAACTGGATGCACGATATGCCCAATGCTGTACAGGGTGCTCAAACAATCCAAATGATCCAGCTATAGGTATCCTATAGTTAAGTTAATAAACATTTCGATACACAGCCCGACTCATCGAGTGGTGCTAATCGATTTCGGTTTGCCAAGAGGAATAAGAGGCGATATAGAAGGGCACAAAATCCCCACAACTTTCACTGTGCAAGCTTGTTAGAGCGTGAATCGTTTAGTATTTGACACAATGGGATTCGGTCGACTCAAAATGATGAAAACGGAAAGCTCAAAACGCCTCTCGAATTTGATGCTTTAGTGAAGGCACGGTGTATAACTTCGAGGTTTTTGCCACTTTGGCACAAAGGAATATGCACTGATAAAAATAGGTGGAAAAAAACAGTATATTATCTGTAAAATATTGCAGAATATTTACTGGATTTTTGCAGAATCCGCAGTAATTTCACCTGAAATAGGTATTTTTCCCATGTAATATAGTACTTCTCTGGTATTTATTATGTTTTTTTTTTATTTTACCACTTAAATTTCAGGTCCTTACTGAATAATCAATTGTAATACTGTCATTTCCCTTTGTGAATCCCAATTACACTGCTTTTTACCATGGGAATAACGTACTACTGCAAGTGTTCAGTAAAATTCAGGTAGCTATACTTGAATTATGCAGTGACGTCAACGCCTATGCCCGCGCCACAAATGGATAACCTCAAACCTCAAAAAATTACTTGGTGCGTCGGTGACACGGTGACCAGTGTGTGTGTAAATGTTCATGTCAGTTGTCAGTTCCAAGTGTTTTTTTAAGGTTAAACAATTTCATTAATTTAACTGTAGATCTAAACACAGTAACCGATATGTTCACGTGTAGAAATTGTAATTACAATTGTTTGATTATAGAAAAATATAATAAACATCAGTATTTGCATAGACAAAATGAAGGAGCAGAATTCCCTTGCTTATATATCAATTGTAAAGTAGTTTTAACAAATTAGAGAATTATTTGTTTTTGTTAGTTATTGCTGTGTGATGAGCCTCTTATTTTCGTTTATCATCAGTATAAATGAGAAGTTTCGATTTTTCATTTTTGTTTTCTTATTGTTACATAATGTTATGTATAAATGTGAGCATCGTCAGAATGACTAATGTATTATACGACATTTTATTTTTGTTTGTTATGTTGAATAAATGTTTTTTTGGAATTGACATTTTTATTACAAACATCCCAACCTTTCAAATATAGAATCAACAGTACAAAAAAAAGAGCTAAATCACATGTGAAAAGTCCTATAGAATAAATAACTAGGTGAAAATACAATATATTCACCTGAAAATCGCAAAGTTATAAAGCAGTTTATATTATGTATTATTACACAAAATAACTAAAATTTCCATGTGAAAATACCGAATATTTACTTAATAATCGTGAAGTAATAAAGCAGTATATATTATGTATTATTATTACAGTATAGGGACTGTAAACGCATTTTACAGATTAGACTGTAAAATTCCGGTAAATAACGTTGGTCATAAAATAACCAACGTTATTCACCGGAATTTTACATATCTGTTTTTATAGTGTGAACGCTACTTATTTGTACAGTGCGAGTTTGTTAAATATAGCATTAAGTCCAATATTTTTTTGAACGCTCATGCATCAGAAATGAAAGTGTCATGGCGTTGATTGTGACCTGGTCTTGATTTATGATTTGCCTCTTTTCACTGAAAATGAGAAGATCTCTAGGTATATTTTGAAAACAATTTCCGGAAATCAATTCTCAATATTTGTATAATTTATTAATAACTTGTCAACATCGAGGTATTTGTATGATAAGAAAGCGACATAAGTATATGTGAAATTTTATTACTAATTAGATGAGTTGAAAAAATGAGCGTGTGAACTTCACAATATTTTGAGAATATGCATTTCCTATACTTAGATCTTCAAGCGAAACATACTTATTCAGAAATCCCTTTTGAAGACATCATAGAAATTTTTTTGGGCCACCCTTCACATACAACATTGAAAACATTAATAACCAATAACAAAATACATACAAAAATAATGATAACAACCAAACAAATAATTGTTTCTCTATGGATGAACAAAAATGATCCATACTCGTCTTCGGCGACTCTCCTTTTGAATTTAGCATTTTCTTTATTCCTCTCTCTAAATTCCCTTTCTGTTTCCCTTTCTGTCTCATCTGCACTATCTTTTTAACTCTATAGAGATGATGGAACTCATGACATAAATTTTACCATTTTGGTATGCACACGAATTTACTTATTTCTTACATTAAACATTTTCCAAAGGCTAAAATTCTCATCTTTTAATGACAAATAGAGAAAAATGTGATTTACACAAGGGCGTTTCTGTTATACATAAAGATAATGTCTTCTTGTTTTTTAGCAAAAACTTGGGCAAATGATATAAAAATACCAAGTATACCCGCTGTATTATTGGCATTATCAGAATGTAGGGGTTGATTAAGTACCTAGAAAAAATAAAGGTTGTGCATCATAAAGTGTATTTGTTTAATTTGTTCATAGTTGACCTGTCTTATGTCATTATTTGATATTGTGCTCTGAGATCAATGAATTCTATTCTATTCTATCGAAATCCATGAAGGAAAATATGGTTTAGGACAGTGAAAAAGACTAACATATTGATGAAAAACACCGTCTGTAAGAAATTTCCGGTGATAGATCCCACTAGGTCCAATTCCCGGACCATCACCCGCTGACGCGCTAATCCGGGAATCCTCCGGTACACATCACAGGGAGCGACGTCCGTCTCGACGCCTCGGGCGCTATCTCCTTCCATTCTGCCCCGCTGTTGTGGCGGCGAGTCGCGATATATCCGGGAAAAGTCCGGGCACTGATATCGATCCGGGCAGACGGATCCGGCTGTATACACCGCGACCAATGGGGGCGAGGCACGCCCAGACTTCGTATCGCATATCCGTGACGGAGATGTGGAAGTGGCCTCCACAGGGTGAGAAAAAAACGACGGGCCATCATCATCCCCCGAATTTGGGGTGGTTTGGGTGGGTCATTGCGAGCTGATGCGCTGCATTATAATCTTTGAGGAATTCCTATTTATATTAGGGAAAGTTCGTGCTTGACATCAGGCTTCTAGTATAGAAAATACATCCACAGTTCGAGTTATGATCGCAAGGATGACAGACAGTCACAGGAATGATTTTCTCGGATTTTTTTGGAATTGATTGAACTCTTTCTATATTTGAGAAAACATACGCGCTCAAGTTTAGGAAAACAGTCAACATTTTGCATCAAAGAAAAAGTGCTGATTCTGGTGCATCAGGTTTCTTGGGAATGATTATGGGAATTTTGTCAGCCGCCATAGCTATTTTTTTATTCAGAGCGCAAAGTGAATCTAAAAACGCAATTTCTAGACAAGTCAAGAATATTCGATACTAGAGCTACTATAGGTACTAATGGCCACGTTTATATACCGCCCGCAAATTTGATACTCTGACCAAATTGATCATACCAAATTCATACCAAAGGAATAAGTTGATGTCTATTTACACCATATTCCATCAATAAAAAAGAAAAAAAGTAATTTATTAACTTATTACTATTAATCACCATCAGATATGCACAAAACCTGATATTGATATAGGGTTTAGACCTATCCGAACAACAAACCAACTATATAGAATTGTCTGAAGCCAACATGAAATTCATATTCATATGTATTTTCCCCCACAGAGGTTGCCACATCGTATAATATTTGAAAGTGACAATCATCCCATGATATAAAGAGAATATACAGAGATGATATAGTATGCTCGCATAATTTTACTACAAGTGTTGAAATGGTTTGCCCAAGTGGTAAAAAATGCTCAGATTAGGAGCTATAAGCCTATAATATTTGGTGGAATTGAAATGTATAATAACAACCATGTTTGATGTCATATTTTCAAGTTATAAACTTGGAAACTTTATTGTATACCAGAAAATAAACAATATAGTTTGACAGTGAATCAAATCTATTGCAATTCGAGTAATAAATCTAAAATGTCTATTTTCAGAAAACTTTGATTTCAGATTGTTTTCATTTATACTTTTAGGAAGAATGGATATGATACATTTGTATTCAAGATAATTTATTCAAATTGACGCCCTTTCACGACAACAGTACACTGGGGGATTCTGTTGTACACAGAGAAAAAAAATCATTGAATTCAATGAATTTTATTTGTGTTAAAGAAATCTGAAGTTTGAATAGGTCCAACAAACAAACTTGGTTGTTTGAAAGTTTCCATTTATTTGGAATTTCAAATGAATTATTTTTTAGTTTGAACGATTATTTATCCGATGTACAAACAAGGTGAAATTTCGAACTTTGGCATCGATTATCTCGAAAACTAGAGAAATGTTCACGATAATATTATGAAATTCGAGTGTTTCAGGTCATAATACGTAAGTAACAACAAAAATTCTCATCAAAATATAGATCACATGATAAGTGCAAAATTACTAGAAGAAGCATAGTACCGGCGTGAGTCAATTTTCCCTTTTTTTGTTAGTTACGTTAAGGTTTAGTTAGACGAAGTGCGATGACGACGAAACACGCAGTACGTACAGTACAAACAAACAGGCACTCCATCAACCGATACCGATCTCAATTCGAACCGGATTAACATATCAATATAAAGCCACATTTGTCTGCGCGGTCGCGCTATCCAAATAATACGATCAATCTCTCAAGACCGAGAACCGCCGCGCGATCGAATTGGAAATGAAGACGTATCGCACGAATTCTTTTTCTGGGGCCGCCCCGTCGCGCCTGACAAAGCCGTGTAATGGAGTTGTCCTAATGAGCGATGAGGACGCGACGGGGATGCCACAGGGTGCTGTCACTGGGCCCTACGATCGCATCACGCTCTTTGACAGCGCCGATCGGGGCTTGCGCAAGATCGATCCGTGCATGTATGGGGATTTTATTTTAGATATCATGCGTTAGACTCGGGTATCAATCTGGAATTGACAAGTTCAGCCAGAATTGAGAGAGAAGAAATATGGCTTCCCTAGTGTGGTCTTTGTCGTCAAGATTGCAACTTTAAATAATGAAAATGTTTTGATTGGGACGTGAAATAAGAGAAGAAGTCTAATATAGTATATTATGATAAGTTTTATAAGACGCTATTTTGTCGTACGCGTTGTTTGGAGTACGACGAGCGAAGCAAGGAGTGCTCCAAGTGAACGTGTCCTATAAAACGTGTGTCATATGCAATTTTTTCTATTTTGAATTGATTTGAAGCCTGAAAGCTTACGAACAATCGAACTATGAATTCTGGTCCCCATTTGGAAAAATCAACTTGATAAAGGTGGTCCATAGCCGAAACTACAGATGATGATCAGTTTCTTCAGTTCTGATGTTGACTAATTCTTTCTGTTGGTCTCCGACCAAGGAAAATAAAAAATGAAAACGAAATTACAGTATTTCAATTTTTCCTGATGTATATACATCTCACAAATTGGTCGGAGTTTTTTTGGATTTGCCGATATTTTGTTAGGCTTCTGATTACTTTACTTTATCCCCATTTGAATTTTGCTATAGGTATATATCTGATGCCGGATTCCAAGATCTCCATGCATATATTATACAGGGTGATTCATTGGGAAATGCGCATACCATAAGAGTAGATGGAGGACACCAAGGTGCTTCCAAATAACCTATTTTTCATGGGTCTATTGTTCTTTATAACCAAGATACAGGATGATTTGTTAATTTTTACAATTTTTTCAATTTTTTTCAATTGATCATAACTTATGACCCACCCTATACATTTTTGTGATATTTGATACGTATGTTCTGTGTCCACATTAATGTCGATTAACATAATGAAGAAAAGTCTTATTCCAGGCCCGGCTTTGGAAAAATAAAAAAGTAGGTTTCGAGTCGAAACAACATCCTGTACATCAATATTTTGAAATTTCATCTACAGATTTGAATAGAGCAGAAAAAACTGAGTGAGACCGAATGCATTTTGTGTTTCCGCATACAACTTTTCCACTCATTCACTTCAATTCAGTCAAATCTATAGATTTTTTGATAAAATGAGGCACAAAATTAAAAAAAAATAATTTGTTTTCCCAGATGGTAATTTTCAATCTTTAATACATGAAATCATCAACCATTCCTCATTATCTTGATTTCTGGATTCAAATCTTATTGAAAAAATGAGAGGTCCTTATTCGAAACAAATTATTATTATACCAATGACTATTTTTAAAACATCTTGTATACTGGAATCAAATCTAGACATTTCGATAGAATGAGGTCGCACAAAATTTAGAAAATAATGTTTTCTTTCCCAAATGGTACTTTGCCAGCTTTGATCCAAGAAATCATCAACTATTTCTCATTTTCCTTATGATTTTTGTATTCCTGTATTTGTTGCAATGTGATTATTGTTCAAAATGAAGTTCGGAATGGGCATTCGTCCCCATTTCCATGATTTTTTTCATTAATAAATAAATGTTTTGATAATGTTTTATGCATACAAGGTGTTTAAAAGTTAGTCGTTGGAATAATAATAAATTGTATCAAATAAGGACATGTTCTCTCCTTTATCAATAAGATTGGCATCCAGAAATCAAGATAATGAGAAATTGTTGATGATTCCATGGATCAAAGCTGAAAAAGTACCATTTGGGAAAGAAAATTTATTTTTGTCAATTTTGTGCCACTTATTTCATCGAAAAATCTAGATTTGACTCAAGGTAATAAGTGGAAAAGTTGTATGCGGAAACACCAAAAATACAATGTATTACTGAGTTTTTTCTGCTCTTTCCAAATCTGTGAATGAAATTTCAAAATATTGATGTACAGGGTGTTGTTTCGACTAAAAACCTACTTTTTATTTTTTGAAGGCCGGACCTGGAATAAGACTTTTGTTCATTATGTTAATCGACACTAATGTGGACAAAGAACATACGTACCAAATATCACAAAAATGTATAGGGTAGTTCATAAGTTATGATGAATTGAAAAAATTGAAAAAATCAACAAATCATCCTGTATCTTGGTTATAAAGAACGATAGACCCATAAAATATAGATTATTTGGAAACACCTCGGTATCCCCTATTTATCCTTACAGTATGCGCATTTCCCAATGAATCACCCTGTATGAGTTCGTTTCTGCATAAGTATAAGTAGGTGGATATTATTATGTCTATCCATTGTCAAGGAGGGTCATCGCTAAAATTTCATGCATTAACGAATGGTATTTGAAGAGACTATATTCGTAGACATGGACAATTCGATTTATATATGATTGATACTAAAGGGACGCTTCATGGATGGAATAAATACGACAACTAATTTCATCGAATCATTTCGTATACACGGGAATCAACAGGATGCACATGATGTGGGGGCGAAACAAAGAAACGAATTAACTGTCAGTAAAAGGTCCGCAAATGACGTGTTCCTATTTCGGATCAATTGATGAATTCAAATGAACCCACACAACGATTAGACAATGAAATTCATTAATTCATGTTGATGCGCTGGGTCTGATGCATCGTTCGTTCACAGTGCACCAGCGGTATTTATAATCATTGTAATCGAATTATGTTGATATGTAATTGTTTAAAATTATAGATATGTTTGATGTTACAGGGTGCCAATGAACTTTCGGTGATTGACTGGTGTGGACATTTCATCATTTCATCAGTAGGTATAATATTATGAATCAAAACAATAATTGAACACACATAAAAACAAATTCTGAAATGAAAACGATATATTCGTTCAACGTCCAATTCTTGTTTTGAAAAAGCGCATTCTTCTTCTGAAATAATTTATTTGAAATGAATTTATTGAATATGTCAATTGTAGAAAATTATTTCACTGGAATATTCATTTGGTATAACAAAATGTTCTCAATTCGAGAAATTCAAAGTATCCAGAAAAAATAATGAAGTTCTTGAAAAATATATCACAGAATGTCTTTTTTCAAAATAACATTTAACAATTAATCTCTGAATAAGTGAATCACTGAGAAAGTTTCTTTGGATTGACCATAACATTTTCTTGAATATAATTGCGATACCTTTCAGCCGAGAATGTTGCCAAACGGTGTGAGTGTGTTGTTTCGGTGCTCTTGTCGTGCATCCATCATAGTTCAACCAGTTCAACCTATTTTATTGGCATAGAAATATTGGCATACCATGAAAGAAAAACTAAGGTCTTAGGAGATATTTGAGGATATAATTACCACTTTTAGAGGTAAGTTACATGCCTATATCTTATCGACGTTCATTCTTGGGTGGGTATTATTGTGTATCCAATCAATTAACGTAGCTATATCATCTCGAAAACTGATAATTCGTGAAAAAATTGAATAACCAGGATCGGCATCGTGAGTGAAAATTGGGGTTAGGTACCTATGTGCGGATGAACGTTTAAATTTGTCCAAACACTGATTGAACAGTGGAAAAGAGCTTCTTGAACTTGTAGACATCTTAGGTATTTTGATATTGCATATTATACCTAACATATTTTTACATTTTTTCACCAATTTCGATCCAAGGAAAATGAATTCAGTAGTAAGAATGTGAACCCAGATTTGATGAAATATAATAACCATACATTGTGCTGAGTCAGATTATCTCTCACATTGTACCTACATGGAGTTGTGAATGATATTTTATATTTTCCAGTAGTTTGAAACCAGAGGAATACGACTTTATTGCGAGGTAAACTGGTGGACAAGTTCAAAAATAATCTCTACGAATAGGGGGAAAGGTTGTCAATAAGAAGGTCAGCAAGTGATGATGTGATTGATGAGAGCCCCAATAAGAGAACGGAAGTTGAGGATGATTCTCATTTCAAGAAATCGATATAATTCCTCTAATTTGATAAAATTCTTGATACAAAACAATCTACAGCTAAAACTGAAAATCTGATTCTTTTTGTTCAAGAAAAATGCGAGTCATTGAGAGATTATGATTGTCTTGATTTGAATATATTGTGTTCTCAATCTGAAATATTGTATTATTCTCACGAAGAACTCCATTCATTTACGATTCAAGAAATATATAACATTGGTATGAGTGTATTTAGTTGGAAACATAATAGTCTTGAATTGAGCAGACATTTATTCCAGTATATTATATAAACAAGCCATACTCTTGAACCAAAGCATATCAAATCAAATTAAGTAATTCTTATAATTAAATAGTCTATCCAATTAAAAATATCAAACATAGTTTCATTCACATTCAATTTTTGTCCAATTCATGGCTTTTTCATTTATTCGCTTAATCGCGAGCTCTCAGCCACTTCCAAGTTCTGTTACTTGGGAGATTTGTTTCTGGAGTGTTTTTTTCTTCTGCCGCATGGTGTCGCCACTTCTAAGGGTCTCTTGGAACGCGGCTCAGTGCGGTCAAATAAACGCGACGAAAATGCATTGGGACAGTCAACGCTTCGAGTGGAGATCTTCTCGGATAACTACCCTGCACTGATGAGGGCCAATAAGTCCGAAACTGGTCTGTATAGGTTGCTAAGTGTGCCTGTCTCGATGTGAATTTGTCACGTCTTATAGGAAGAAAGAAACATTTGTGATCTGCATTCACAGTGTGAATCGTTGCATGGACTACGAGCAGATATATTTCAATGTTCTGCGTGGTATTTACCAGGAAAGTAGTTGTTTTCTGCTCGTAGTCTACCAGACATTCACTATTTTTGTGGTGAATGACATATACAATGGTCCATGATATGTATACAATATGTCTCCCAAAATATACTGAACAATAATAAAAGTATAGGTATTGGGAATAGGTCCAAAGATTTGCAAAATACGTAAAATATGGTTGAGTTCAAAGTTGGTTTGATCATTTAAGCAAGTCAATTGTGGGATATAAATATATTTCTAAATTTCCAAAATTTCGGAAAGTTCAATCGATCTATGGCCTTTCCCATCCATCATCACTAATAAATCTGTGAACCAACCTGATGTTATGTTTAGAACTTCTATTTGTCTGACCTATGTTTGTGAATTGTTGCAATAATTGCAGTTGAGATGATCGATGATAAAATCCAAAGGGTAGGTACTGATGGTAAATATAGTAATATGCTAATTATATCTACGAATTTCTTCAATTGAAGCTGACTTGTGTGTGGTTGGAATTGAAAGAGATGACAGTACCATCAGTGACAGTAGGTTTCCGAGTAGGTTTCCTATAAATTTTTAGTTAAAAACTAGAAATTTATGGATTTTTGGTAATAAGCAAAATCTAAGAAAGATAAGGAATCTTTCAATTCAGATTCCATCAATGAAAAAGTATACATTATGCTATTGTACCCAAGATGTAGTTAGAGTCCAATAAATTATCTGATATATAGTATTTCTCCTTTTATAACCTTTACAGCTATCTTATTCCCAGTTTTCTAGCCATACAAGCAGCTGAAAATATCCTAGTGTCTAGTGCGCTAAAATCAATTTTCATTGGTAAAGCGTGAAAAAACGCAATCCACCTTGCTTCATCCATCATCAGGCAGGCTAGACGAATCGTATATATGAAACCCGCCACCTTCTCATCATCAGGGTGATTAAATTCTTGGCATGGAAATCGGCCCCCGTTAATAGAGAGATCACTATCGCTGGAGGAGAATTATTTTTAACATCATGGCAGGCTGAAAGTAGATATACCTATATCGGCCGAGGAGAGTTTTTTGCGTTGGACATTAGTAAAATTCATTAATAATACTCGCAGAGCGGCTGTTTCTTCCCAGTGAGTTGCTTTTTTTAATAAATCGACTAATTAATAAAGATATGCCTGCGTGGCGGGTATATTTTCAGCTGGAATAAACTGATCAGCAACGCTTATCGAATGTTCTGAAAGGAAATATTTTGTGGAAAAATTTAAAAAAAATTCGACGTTTTTATTTCGATGTGGGGATCTTCGAATATTTATAATGAATGCGATATGAAGAACGAAACACGATGCAATTAAGGAACAATGTAATGTACAATCTAAAAATTATCAATGAAATATGTTAGAAGTTTGATACATTATTCCTACAATGGAAACTTTCTATACTTATTTGAAACTTCATAAGAAATGTCTCAAAATATATTTATAAGAAATTTGGGTACAAAATGATTCACAAAAATATTTCATAATTCTAAAGTAGCACAATACATAGTTCACTGTTTCAAGTGAATATGAGATTGTCTTGAACAAAAATATGTATTGTTTATTTATCAGAATATTTTATATGGATATATTTTTGCGCTATCGAATGATTCTTAGGAATTTCTTGCTCTATCTGCTATATGCATGACAATTGGAACTTTATTGATTGGTTAAAACTTCATCAATTTCTGCCGTTTTCAGAAGATGCAAATTTCAATATCGAAAATTAACGTGCGTTAATATTTTGTAATCAATAATAGTGTCATCAGGGCTCGCATCACCCTGTATAGGCAAATTTAGATGTTTGTATAACTCGATAACTATATATAGAAGATACAAAAAAATGGAGGTCGCATTATCGATCTCTTTTTTTTTGAGAAAAATCTACTGGTGAAAACAAATTTTTTTTATCGTCTTTTGTTTTTGAGTTATTATATAAACAAAAGTTTTTTTTCTTTATGAAGTTACGCGAGATAATATAACTTTTACATTGTTGAAGCCCTTTTTCTTGTATAATCCAGTGGAGTTGGGGAAATTTGCAAGTGCATGCAATTTCGAGTTATGGCTCATAATTATATTGTAGTTTTTCATGACGAAAACTGATATCATAGATGACACCCGCCTAGTTGAAATACGCAAAAAGTAAATCTAGTAAAATATTATTTTCGCTACTGAAGATATACACATAAGTACCCAGATAACACGAATACGTCCTGTGTATACGTACAGGGGACGTACATTTAGGGCGTACAGGACGTCCTGAAGACGTCCAATGTCGGTCGAAAGACGTCCAGAGTACGCATTAGGGACGTCCGATGTTACAAGACGGAACGTATAGGGGACGTACATAAAATAAAAATTGGCGCCAGGACTAAAACAGTCACCCATCCATGTTCTAACCTCGCCTCACGTTGCTTGACCTTCGTTATTGGATTCTAATCTGCATGTAGCTGCTGCTGCTGCGTATGAGTACCTAATGAATGAGATGTGACCAACAATACTTCTTAATTATTTGAATTACTTGGAATTTCCGGATGTCAATCTGTAATATATATTCTTCACCTTACAAAATGAGAAGGAATATTTTCGTCTGATGTACATGTAAGTATATTTGGATATCGCAAATTATTGTGTTGCAAACTCCTCATGAATCAAATTCATTCGGAGAAAAGCGAGATCAACAGCTTATACTAGAACCCGAACCACTTTTAGGAGTAATTGTTTCTGACATGGTTTCGAAGGTATATATTTCTTGAACATGGGGGTGCTGTAGGGTATTAATTCGACATATTTATTTTGTTTCAAATTCGATACCTCGAAGTTGAGAACTTTCCATGTGCTGAAAAAAACGATGACAACAGCAAATATATTGACAATGTTTCATTGTTATTGAAAAATATATCGAAAGAAGAAATAAATATGCAATCAGGCTCAAAATATTGACGTCCCGGAAACGTCCTGAGAACGTAGGCACTGTACGTCCCGATTGTACGTTCTGGTTATACGTACATATTAGGTTCTGGGACGTACGGACTTAAATAGGACGTGAAATGTACGTCCAGGGGACGTCGTGTGCAATTTGGGTACATGAAAGGGTCATCTTGAGAAGTGTTTGAAGTGAGAATTCAACTATGCAAGGCAAGCTCACCTTTGCTCTGCTGTTATGTTACCAACTCCAAAAAAATTAAATACAAAAGTAGATACCTATAGTGTGCTCTGCATTTATCATAAACCTCTCGAAATAATTATTCAACTCTTCTTTAGGAATACTTATTTTTGTTATAGACTAAAGCTTCGGTTATCACTCAAGACCACTACTGCTGTTGAGCAGTGTATGCCTAGAACGTACGGAATACTCATAGCAGAAATATTGTTCAACGGCAGATTCGGCAAGGCAAAAAATGATCGCGTGCAGATCGCAATAATAGGAATCGTCTACTTTGCCGCAAGGTGACAAGTGTGATTGATGTCAGTTTTCTCTCGGTGGCAATCCGCTAAATTTGGCACGCTGTAATAAAACGCCATCTGTGGGGCCATTAACAAACAATCGTCAATCACAAATGACTTTTTCATGATTCGATTTTTGGCGGACTTGTAGCATTTCTAACAAAATTCAAATTCAATAAGCAACTTCTTATATGATGTTATTGCGGCTGTTTGGTCGGAACAATTTGGCAGCAATGCAAAAGTGAAGATTGGTTCATAGCGCAAGAAGACCTAAATTCAATATCAACAATGGATTGAAAAGGAAAGAAAACAAAAAAAGTTTATTTCAACATATATAATGCTGCTTTAGTCACATTCTAATATAAAAGTGTTCCCAATATAATGAGGAACAGGATGTGATGAGGATCTCGGTAACCGGCGTGAGAGTTATACAGTATACAGTTCTGAAAAAACGAAATTTGGCGGTTTGGTATTTATTTTTTTCTGAATTTATTTGAATAGTTTTGAAATAACCAAAGGTACGTTCTAATCGTCACTTTTTTAGCTCTACAAAATGGCATGCTCGAAATCTCTCTAAACCGTTCCATTTCGAAGAAACCATGATACTTTGCCATGATCATTTTTGATTTTTTATATGGCACGAAAAATAGGACGCCTTGTATGAAATATAGCATTTTTCATTTCGAATGCAATGACGTATTGTACAATTTGTTTTCTCATGTTTTTATGAAAAAAAATACTTTTCAATAGTTTTTCAACGATCTGGAATTGTTATGAGCCATGAAAAAGTTGAACAGAAAGTTTTAGTGCTATATTTTTAAATATACCTACTATATTTTCTCAATTTTTTTAATTTGCCACATCGTCTAAAAAAATGTCAATTGTTTTGGAACAAATATTAACATCAATACGAAAAGAATTGCTGATTAAATCATATACAGGGTGTTCGGAAATTAGCACAAAAAATTGAGGGAGTGATTCCGAAGTTTACAGAATACAAATTCTCTAGTCTTTGGTGGTTTCCATTAGAATATCTCGTCAATATGTTCTTCAATTGTACATTTCCGCAATCCATTAAAAATACCTATAGTTATGATGGGCCTTTTTTGAAGGTATCTGAACGGCAATTAGGGCTCTTCGCTGTGAATATTCAAGTCTTATTTGTTGAAAAAATGCAAAGGATCATCAGTACTAGAGGTGACAGATTTTAAGAAAGTCCGTACACTAAAAAAAGTTTGAACGCCTACAATTTCCTTTATAATGAGTTTTCGAAAACATGTTTTGGCAAGATTCTTTTAATTAGGACACCCATTATGGATTGATTTTTTGAGAGATCCCAAAGATAACATCTCCAGCAATATTGTCTTCTATAGACTGTTTCATCTGCCGATTCAAAATGTTGAATGAACTAACCGTTGTCCTTTTGAAAGGAAAATAGTATATCCAACTAAAATATCAAACAAAGTTTTGAATGAATGTCTGGTAGACTTTCCTGGTAAATACCCAGAACATTGAATTATATCTGCTCGTAGTCCATGCAACGATTCACACTGTGAATGCAGATCGCAAATGTTTCTTTCTTCCTAAGACGTGACAAATTCACATCGAGACAGGCACACTTAGCAACCTATACAGACCAGTTTCGGACTTATTGGCCCTCATCAGTGCAGGGTAGTTATCCGAGAAGATCTCCACTCGAAGCGCTGACTGTCCCAATGCATTTTCGTCGCGTCTATTTGACCGCACTGAGCCGCGTTCCAAGAGACACTTGGAAGTGGCGACACCATGCGGCAGAAGAAAGAAACACTCCAGAAACAAATCTTCCAAGTTAAAGAACTTATAAATGAAAAAATGAGAAAGCCATAAATTGGGCACAAGTTTTCGAAAGGAAAATAGTCTATTCAATTACAATATCAAACATAGTTTTGAAATGACCGTTGTCCGTTGCTTTTTTGTCCTATCTTTCGAAACAACAACTATACCATCCCCTGCTAGTCAGTCGTGTGAACGTCCACATTCCGCAGCCTAATTGGCCGTATACATAAATAAATCTGCAATATTCTATTTGGACAAATCATCATTTTCACACGTCCTAATAGAAACCAACTCATTACCAGAGTCGACGGTTGCAAAATGTCCCCTGTGAAAACATCCGATGAAGGGTAAATAATAACAGACTCGGTCCTGGGGGAATTATTATTGAAGTGAACTGGTCAGTCCGGTACAAAGCGCCTGCTAATGCGCTTTAGTGGTATATCTGACGGATGTGTTGTCAAAGAAAACCGAATAGAAATTCAGTTGCTAATAGAAATTGATTGGGGAATAATATCTGTGTGTGGGCTTCGCAAGGTGTTATATTTATGAACCGGGAAATCCAGCGAAAATTCTGAATTTTCTAGCCAATATGCACTGAGAAAATGTTTTCATCGTCACAGCAGATTTTTTCGCTATTATAGCCAAAAATGTGTCAACATAGGGGACAGGAAATATCTTTACTACTGCAGAAGAGAACACTTAACTGCCAACGTCTACCTGTGGTAGCACAGCTACTTTAGAAAGTAACTCTGCTGTCGTAATACAGACACTCTCCTGTTATGGAAAAGTGACTATGCCATTGTAGAAAAGAGGTTTCATTCTATTATTTTGTTGTTGAAAAGTAGATCATTAATACAGGAGTGATATTTGTTGTTATTGATACAGGAAAGAGTATTTACTAGAAAAGCAAAGTCATTGCCAAGAGTAGCATAAGTGTTTATTTTAGTCAGTGGAAGTTAATTCTCTCACAATAGCAAAGATATTTGCTGGAAATATCCTTGAAAGTGGTACCATTTAGCGCATTCAACAAAACTAGGATAAACAAAGTTTAATCAAACCCCTTAATGTTCATAAATCGAAATTCAAATTATTGCCAGCACTTACTGAAAATTTTGAAATTCAATTGAAGTTCGTTCATTCTAGTTTCATTGTTGCACGCACTATGGTTCCACTTTCGATGACATTTCCCGCAAATATAATGCTATTGTAAGATAATTAACTACCACTTGCTGATAAATTCCTTATAAACTGTCCCAGCATAAAATCGTTATTTACACAAAAAAGGTATCACAAAAATTTACACCGAACATTCGTTAAGGGTTTTACTCAAACCACTGAAATATTTGAATGAACAGTGAAGACAATACCTAAGAACTAAGTGGGTATTATATAGAAGAAGAAAACGAATATTTCGGTAATACGATGAAATACCTATACTGTTACTCCGTGAGAACAGAAAATCTCCGGAATAGTGGACGGGACGAACGACGGACGACAGACGAGATGAACTGTTGCAAGTCTAGCGATAAAATGAAAACGATACCAACCGAACTGCGATTATGGCATGTCCGAATCACTTTCAGCAATTTATTTTTGCTGAGCTAGCAAGAACATTACAGTTACATAAATAAATATTTATAAAATATTCTTTGCTACAACAGTAACATATCTAACGATCGTGGAAAGTTACATTTTCATGGTAGCAGAAATAATTTTATAGAATTGCAGTTGCCAATTAGTTTTCTGTAATAGAGAGTTTCTTCGCAGTTCCCATAAAGCAGTTTCAGTAAAGTGATATTATCTGTAAGAGCGAAGAAACATTATTAGGCTTGTTACTTTTTTGACTAACTACAGGTGAAAAAAACTCATCAAAGATCTTTCTCTTGGGACTTCTATCATTGTATCTAGTCTCTCACTGAGTTTGCTAGGAGAGTCTGCATCTGTTGTGAGTGTTGATTATGTGGTCTGCAGAACTATACGATCGAGGAGTTCATTATTATAAAGAAGGAATATCAGAGGTCCTAGGATTGAACCTTGTGGGACACCATCATGCAGTCCTGTATCCTTACACATATTTGGCGGGAGTTGAAGTATGTAATAAGCCATCATTCCACAATGAACCCTCTGAAGCCTAAGGCGAACAGTTTATTATTGATTATGGATATGTCAATCTGTACTGATGTTACTTTTGGAATGTTCTTGGCCGAGATAAGAATTGACTGAATGAACTTTGAAATTGAAAAAGCTTTCCAGCTTTTCTACTGATGCATGAAATATGAGCAATTTGAAGATATAGTATGGAAGAAATCTTACTGAAATCGAACTGTGTGATTTATGCAGCAGTTTCAGTCCCACGCAAGTTTTAAGTACGCCAAAACTCAAGACTTATTACAATATGTAAACACTGATGTAATTGAATGTCAATGCCTGAACATTCTCAAGGCATGATTCATTACTAAAAACTTATGATTTATGACTCGAAACTGCTGCATAAATCCCCCATCAGAGGTCATAATGAAAAATTCCTCGTGATACAAGGTGTATTCTTGTTTTCACCCAAAATTGATGATGATCTCTTGAAGACGAAACGTTAAACTCGAAACTCGTTGAAGCCAATTTTTAAAGCTCAAAAAAGTGCAATGTGGAAGTGCGCATCATCACTTTTTGATTACTATACTGAAACAAATTTAGAAATGAATAAAAACGAAAATTATTCATATAACTTGATTTCTTTCAAATATCTCGAAAACGAAAGAACCTAAGCATTTATTGCAATAGGTCCTTACATTGCACAACTTTTCTCTCATTCAACCAAATCCGAATCTCCCATCGCACCGTTACCTGTTTATTTTTATCTGACCACCCTGTATTCCTGTTCAATCTGTCGTCGCAGCAATATCGTTTCGTAGCTGTCAGATGACGGGCGATTTTTGGAAAGAAATCGATTATTGGATGAGGTATCGGCCGATGGTCATGGCCTACCTATATCGTATAGAGATGACTGAACGCTGTTGGAGATCGAAAAATCAATTAGAGGGTTACTTGGCAGAATGCGTTCACTTGTTGCCTAATCGGTACTGTGACACCGTCCTAACGCTTGACCAAGGTGGATATAGGATGGTGAAACAGCTCTTCAATTGTTTCTGCGAAAAACTTGAAGACCGTTTGAGAAGGTTCTAATATTTCCACGACTTGAATGCAGATGGCGGTGAGATCAATTATCGAAGAAGATTTCTGTTGCTCATGTATTTATGTGGTTCGCATCTGACAGACATGAGTTAAAATGACACCAAAACACAATATTTTCAGTGAATCTGGAATAATTATCGATATTTTGACTCTTCTCAGTCATTTTTCATCTAGAATAGATGAAACTGATAAAAAGATGACAGAAGCACAGTTTCTGTTTTACCGACACAAGGTATGGCGCTATCTCTGTTAATTTCAGGAAATATTACTACGGTATGAAATCAAGTAGGCAAAGGTCGACAGTTTATTCTAGTGCTTGTTAATAGGAAGCTGTTTCACCATCCTATATCCACCTTGCGCTTGACGTAATGAGCGTCACCATGAAATATATTGGGTATAAGCACCCGATTGATAGAACATTCCAACCTTTTCCCTGCTAAAAAAGCATTGTTTGAAAATTTGTTTCTATAGGAATTCATTTTGTTTGTATTCGAACTTTTACAGATATAACGAAATATTTGAAGTTTACAGAATTTCAACATTTATCTCAAAACTTCCACAATTAACAACGAATTTCGAAAAATCCTATGACAAAATCTTATAGTTAATCTCTGAATTCCCACGTTAATCTTGAATTGAAAGTCAGAATGTCAGTCGAATTGTCGGTCAGAATAGGTAGGTACACACTTTTATTTCGAAATTTCGACTTCTACCTCAAAATTTTGACTGAACGGAAATTCTTGAGACAATATATTGTTGATGTAAACATTTCAGACATATGATTTAACACTCAAGATTTAGGATTACCAAATATTTCCACTTAGGAAATGAGTTTCGAATGAGTATAAATGAAAATAGGATATCAGCATGTTTTGTGATCGAAAATGACTCATTTGCCTCGCTTAATCATTCAAATGTTAATGAAAAAAACAACAAAACAGATAAAAATTAGGTATTTATAAATAGACATAGGAAAACTCTATTCCAGTTCAATCCAGTTTTTTTTTCCAATCTAATGGACAACATTGAATCAGTCTACATTATCCACTATCATACCTCAATTCTTATGAGCGATAAATATTGAATATTAAGAGTGGATATCAAGCTCAAAACATTTCGAATGTGAACTATTTCATGCCACATGCCAATCATCCCGATCGAGGCGGAGCGTAGGTCGAATTATGGGCTTTTTTACCATCCATCGTAACAGTAAAGCGGCACGTAGAGAAGAGACGGCAGTCACGCGAATGTCGGTAGAAGACTGGACGTTTGCCGCTTAGTGAAATGGAACTTTACATAGTAATATTTGGTATATTATCGAGAAGTTTATAGTTTGCGATCGTCGATTGAATCTAACTAACATTACTTACATCAGAAGATAAATTTTTATCGTATTTAGAAGAAATGACGAAATTTATAATATACACAGTGACATTAAAAAATACGCAACAAACGAAAAATGCTTTATTTGTGATATTTAAATAAAATTTAAATTTTCATCAACTTGGGCTTTTCTAAAACCTATTTAGCCCCAATTATATATACTGATTTTCAGTTTATTCATTCGTATTTTTCGAAATCAGCAGAATCCTCGGCAAATTCTCAAAATATATTTTGTTGTAAAACAATAGTACCTAACAGTTGGATATTAATTCATTGGCGGAGATGGCGAGCCATTTTAATGAGAATCAGTCAGGAAAGAAAGCTTTTTACACAAAATTTACACTTGGATGAATTCGAAGAAAATGTAAGGAATCATTGACAGTTTTCAATTGTTTTGCCAATCATTACATCGCTGAGATCATCCTAAGAAACAGTGTTTTTATATATATTCCTGATACACGATTTTTTAACTAATTCGAAAAATTTTAAAAAGCTATCATTGTAGAATTTCACGGGAATTTTTTTTCACCTTCACATCGTTCAATAAGCTCTATGGCAGATCTCCTTGAAATATTTTATCTAAATGTTAGATACATACTTATTTTCTGAAAAATATAACTTGAGATTTTGCGAATTTCGAAATATGAGATATTTTAATAAACAGAAAATAACATAGTTCGCCATAAAGTTGGCTACAAATGGGAAATAAGTTTATTATTGAAATTTCTGTAAAACTCTAATGGCCTTTAGTTTTTGCATGTCTAACAACTGAAAAATACGTTGCGACTCAAAAATAGGTAAAATCGACAAGATATCGAAAAATGTCTTTGAGAAATTGTGCTTGGAATCTAACGAAGACTCGTATCAAGATTTATTCCTCTACCCTTACTCAGAAAGATTATTCATTTCAATAACCTGAATCATATAAGGTTGGATCAAAACTAATTTGTGGAAAAACATTTTGCGGGAGGTTAATTATATTAAAACACGATTCATTCTATGGTCACTGGGTGTAGCCAACTCTATTGTGGACACTGTATAATAATATTTCTGAGGTTTCAAGAGGAGCCTGAATTCATTAGAATTTATTTATTTTTTGTAAAATCACAAATAAACATACCAACTTTCTTATTCCAGAATAGGACTGTATTGTATTTTTACATTATTGAATCCTCACTTGGGATCTAGCAGAAATGATATGTTTGCATTGAACATTGAAAAATCGAGATTTTTCAAATTCAGGAACTTTTTGTGACGAAACTATTCATTATTCTTCTCTATCTTAACTATTTAATTACTATCGGTTGATTTCTTATTGAAACAAATATAGAGTGGTTCAGAATTCAGATTCCTACGTTTTTCATTGATATAAGTCAATTATCACGGTGAATTTCATTGAACAGGCACTGGTGTAGAGTTTATGCACTAGTTGTACTACCAAAATACTGCCACAACTAAAATCGACGAATGGTTGTCTGTCAGTAAAATATATATTGACGAAAAATAAAAGAGAAATGTACTATATATAAGAACCTATATTCAGTCAGATATCGGAAAGTTATGAGCTATTCAAATTCATGAGAAAAATACTGACTCCTATTTGAAAAAATGAAGTTGAAGGTGGCCCTCGAAGAACCAAACGTCGTATCAAAAATTGAAGTATAGCAAATTATAACAAATGTAAAATAGAGAAGAAGGTTCCCTGAAAACATTTTCATATTTCTTAAAATAAAGGCGCCAGCACAAATGAAAGAAACCGGACCATTTCGGTTTGTATATTTCGAAAACGGTTTGTGATATTTTCGATTTGAAAACATCGTTTCCTTGTTCACTAAATTATGGTACCGACGGTACACTTATTTGGGACATACAACGAAAGTATAGCTATAGGATATCCCTATGTTGTTAGGGAAGTCAAGGTATGTTTCAGCCGAGGTTTCAGTCAATCGAAAAACCGGAATAATCTAGGTAGAATATTCCATGTCTATACGTTTATTGAAAGACAACGTATTAACTTCCGTGGAAAAGTGTTTATGATGATTTTTATAACAGAAACAATAATTAATCTAGGTATAATACCAAAGTTTACAGAATACTATACATGAAATGAAAAATAAAATCTGTCGAATTACTACTATTTTCAATTTATTCTCTTGTGATATTTTGGTTGCTCATTGACTATTGTATAGAAGATGAAATCCTACTGATTTGAACACAAGACCACTTACTATGAATGATATTTGATGCACCTAAGGGGAGTGGCTTATTTTCAGTAAGTGCCGCGCCCACGTCAAAATCGTTGGAAAATTTGCCTCCGCTCCCAAGTTCCCATAGGAAAACCAAACAAGATTTCACTTCAGGATTTTTTTTCCGAATAGATCTTTATGTAATCTAGGCATCTTATGAATTACTTTTTTGATTTTTTTTGTCATAACCCTAAAAAAAATCATAAAGTCAGCCAGAAACGCACTGCTTCATAGATGTTTATAATTAATGTTAAGCAGCAAAATGAAAATCTACTTCATAAGATGCACCAATTGACCTTTCTTCTATACAGAAAAAAATATCAAGTCTCCAGAATGTCCCATAACTCGAGGGGAACTTGGGAGCGGTACCTATTTTTTTGGCGGAGGCAGCAAGGAATATGCCCTCTTAAATGCTTTCGTAAATTGTTCTTCTTCTATTCAGATACGTCGACTCGTTTCTAATGGACATTTCAAGTTAAAATCGAAATTCAGAAATGAACGTTTATATAATGGGGAAGTTTCCGAAATTCAGATTTTCATTCCAAGTTGAAGTTCATGAAAATTCATCGATTAAGTATTTTTTGTTTACCTCGTGCTATCAAATTTAACTTAGAAAAAAACTGCTCCTCCACCATTCTGATGACGTACTAATTAGAAGAGCCTTGACAGAGATGGATAGATATTTTCATCTTTGTCTTGACGCACGCCAGCACTTTTGTTCCTGTACAAAGTTGCCGGAAGTATCGATATGTCTAATAGTCGAATAATCTTGGTATTGCTAGTATATCATATCATATAGTGTATCATTTGTTCAATACCTAATTCAAGTTGAAACTGAATTATATTTTGAAATTTCATCCCGGTGCCCAAGGGAATGTTGATTATAGACAAGATGAATATTAAAATACGAGTATTTTTTCATTTTGAAATTATGGACAGGTAAAAAATAATTTCGATATTGGCAATTTTTCTTTGAAGTTGATCATGCTAGTCAAAAATTCCATGTTTTGATGAATATTTCGATTCATCCAAGAAGTTATTGACTTCAATCTGGCAACAGTGCAAGCAACAGCTTTCTACTTCTCTTTTTTTCAGTCCGTAGGCTCAACCGACTTATAACCAACAAATATCCCCAAATGTCACTAAATCTAATTAGTGCGTCATAGTGTTCCGCCATAAAAATTTTATGTCCCTGTAATTTGTAAATTAAAATTATTAGGATGATTCCAACAGTAATTCTAGACAGCAGAAATATAATAATCGAGACAACGAGATGATAATCTGGATTCCAAGATGAATTTCAAAATCCCTGACGATCAATGAAATATCACATTTCCGTTGCAACCAACTCTCTCTTCTTTCTAGTTTCCGAATCCAATTACTCTGTGATGAATGCCGATAATAACTAGTCGACCAGCTCACCCCTGTATATGGAAGCGTGTGATTGAAATCAATGAACATACTATCAATTATATCGGACCAGTTGTTAATTAGGAATTTAATATAGCGCGGTCGGGTACGATACACTCGCTCCGTATACGGATAGAAATGTCTCTGGCTTCCTGAGGCCGCTGATTACAGGATGGCGAGAATGCCAGCCGATATTGCTTCGGGTTTCATTAATTCACCCACCTCGTAGTTCGTGCTGATTTGACCTCATTTCGATTTCGCACCGATATTGATGCGATATCGGCTCGCAAAGTGACATTGATGTGATCTAGAAATAACTTTTTTCGGCAACCGTCCGGAAAGTACGTACTTTCCAGACGATTTTTTTTGAGGAAGTGGCATTTTTCCGGCCTAGTGCGGGAAGTACGTACTTCCCGGACTAGGCCGGGAAGAATCACATCGTTGTTGTCATTGTAAATATGAAAATCTTGGTAGTATGGTTTTGATAAATGCAGTTGATCATTACCATAGCAGCAAAATAACGACTGACAGCTATCTGACATAAAATTAGCTAACATTCAAAAATTATCAGATGAAAACAATCAATGTGAAACGGAAACTTTACCTTCTTGTTCTGACTTCAACAAAAGGCACTTAAATATACCATGCATTTCAAACAAATTGAATCCATTCAATATTAACAATTGTTCTAATTTTAATATAAATATTAATATAAATAAAAATTGAAATGTTCGAGATTTTGTTCTAATAAATAAATGTGTTTCTTTGATTTGTTATTCTACACGGTTGCCGAAAAAATTGTGTACGCAACACGCCCGAAAACAGTTTTTTTGGACTCGCAGACTTCCAGGACTCGCTACGCTCGTCCTAGAATTTTGTCCACTCATCCAAAAAAACAGTATTTTCCGGACTTGTTACGTAAATTACTATGTTATGAATTTTGTAAAATGTATGTAACATTTTCGTTGAGTACACAAAACAAGCCACGCCACGTGTGTAAGAGCCTGTACACAACAGGCTATTGGGGCCAATATAGCCAATCAGCGACAAAGTAGATTCATTACCTATATACAAAACAATTATTGACATCAGTTGTACAAAATTCAAATGGACTATAGGGCATGCATTGTATAATGTTTGAATCACACTCGCCATGAAATGTCATAATTTGACTATATACCTATCTACCCGGGGTAATTTAGAACAGATTTTTTTGTAAAAATGGATTCAAAAAGCGAAAACGAATTAAACTGAACTCTACAAGCTTTCAGTTTGATTACAACCTATGAATTTGTATCAAAGATTTATCCACCAATTAACCAAAAAAATATTCAAGGAATGTTAAAATCCTTACTACAATATTCAGAACGAAATTTTTATTGTAAAAAAATAATGGATTTTTCGATTTTTACTTTTCATTAGCTTAGTTTGACAAAAACAATTGAAATTATTGTTTTCAATAAAAATCTGCCCAAATATACCTCGTCCGTTTGAATTGAATGGTATGAACACTCAGTCCTATATAGAAAGAGTTTCGTGTAATGGCTGCTACTAATTCGATTAACGGTCTGTACCTAACTGCAAACATTTTTAGTAAATTTGACCTACCACCTTAGGGTGCAATCACATGACATCTGTGACACGGCAATATCTCGCGTGCATGATGTAATTTATCCCCAAAATCAACACTTCAACTACTGAACGAGGTCCGAGCTAAACCCGTTCAGCGCACTCGTATTGTATTTCGAAAAAGATGCTGCGCTGGACCCAGGTCTGATACTCTTCACGGCAGCTTGCTTATATTTTTTCAGGTGATAGGGTTGCACAAGCGAAATGCTGCTCGGTTGATATGGTATCAGGTAAAATGCGAGTCGATGATATAATATTACATGAAAGTGGTAACAGCTGTCCACCATAGTGGTTTGATCGACAGGCAAATCTGGTAGGTTGGGGGTTGATAATCAGGGTGATGAATATTGTCAAGTATGAGAAACGAGTTGTAAAACCATTATTCCTAAAGACATTCAAAAACCTTCATTCACCTTATTCCAAATTCAATCATTCAGTATATATATTTTCAATTCCATATTAGAGTTCATAGAGAGTAAAATTATTTCGATTTGCAGGATATATACCTAGTTACATTCACCTTTAGAATCTGTAGAGTCGACAAAATTATATTATTCAATAATTCATCGGTACGGATCTCCAGGACTGTTGTAAGCATCGTTTCTAATATAAATAGCGTTAAAAGTGAAACATCAATCAATTCAATATTCCACTTTGAATTGATCAGATTGTTCTACAACCTGCAAACCCCGACCATAGGAATAATGGTTAGCTGCCCTCTAAGGACATTGCTGGTGAGCTTATTGTAAGTACGAACTGTTCTAAATTTTTTTATGTTCATTGTTTTTTTACCATTCATGCTGCCGTTTGGCAGGACTTTCCTGTTGTTTTTGATTTTGAAATAAATGTGCGAGTCAGATTAAAACCTTGTTTTTATTTGGGAAAAATATAGTTGAATGGAAACCCTTGAAAAAACCCTCTCGTAAAAGCCAAGCGAGACTGAGTTGCGACAATATTTTCAATTCGGGGTATTACCGATTTTGGGTAAGCTCGTGAACTGAAACATACTCAGCTAAATAACTTGCAAGGTTATTAGCGGCATAGTATACATAATATTTTTCCTACGACCACGTATGAAAACGTCAATAATCACATTGTTTTGTTATTCAGAAAGTAGCTCATATCACCATGGTATTGTTTATTTGAAAAATTAAAAGCACTTGTGTTGATATTATAAATATCACAACGGTCGCCTGATTTGATAGAAATAATTAGGTATATTGTGACGGTACTCACTGTCAATATAAGCGTTCTCAAATCAAATTCATATTATCTATTGAAATTTCTGTCTCGTTTCGAATTATACCAAGAATTCTTTATCTATTCATTTCAAAGTGTCTGATACATAACCTCTGAATTCACTTTAAAACTGGAACCTATATATACTCTTTGCTGGAACTATTTCGATGTTGATGACAGCGGGTGAGATCATTCAAAAGAGTACGGCTACAGTTTTATGCGCGGCTTGCTGCTTGCATCAGTTTGATATCACAGTATCAACAAAGAGAAGATTTTTTTGGTATCGCAGATGTTTACAAGGAGTAAAGGACGCACTAACTCGAGTAACTCGTACGCGCTTGCGCACTACGTACTTCTATGGTTCTGTATTCCTGGTTGCGTGATTACTGGCGCTAGCTATCAATCAATAAATAATTCACATAATGAGGAATCGTCGGAGAAGTATTCAAATATCATCTTGAATATGGAAATAAACAGTAATTGATATCGAATCAAAACCACCTGAAATTATAGATAGAGACCGCTCATAAGTTACATTCTTGACAAGACCTCCCGCGAAATGAAAGTATTCGGTGTCGTAGGAAAAATAGTGTACAAAACTCGTTGGAAAGTGCATTTCCTTCACTCGTTACGTTTCCGCACTCACCGCTACGCGGCTCGTGCTAAACGACTATACTCGTGTGAAATATGTCACTTTCCACACTTGTTGTGTAATATCCATACATAAGACTAATATAGGTATTTCAATGGTCTAAATACATTTCAGTAGGTTAACACTTTTCAAAGATTTCATCAATTACTCGATATTATCAATATTGTGGACATTTTGTAGATCAGCCGTAATTTGGGATGTTATTCCCTGTGGTTGTAGGCCAGAAGAGTCAATTAGAACATGTGTCACACTAAGAACAGTATCACAGGTATATCACATTTCATTAGCTGTTCACGGGTGATGAGATTTTGATGTGTTATTCTAGTATTTCCAATTCGCAGACGTGAAAGGATTATTTTTTGTGTTCGGCTCAATTTATCTGATTCGTTGGGTTTAAGTTGCGGGTTTATTTCCTTCAGTTTACACTCGATATTTTGCCAACGATTCTGCCAAAGTTGTCTTCGAATATACTTTGTGAGAGTTCTTGATGTCATCGTGTGAAACATTGTTGATAATTATGGAATTTGGATTTTTCGCCGCAATATCTGCTTTCTCATTACCTAGGATACCAATATTCCATGCATGGTATTCAAACGAACATTTCGATTTGTTGAAGTATTGATGCTTTGGGTAAAGCTGTTGCATTCCTTCAATAGCACTGAGTGAGTCAGTGAAAATAACCAAAGGTCTTCTTGACGCAATTCCTATCTTCATGGCTTCTGAGATAGCAATTAATTCTGCTGTGTATATTGTCGTTGTTGCAGATAGTTTTAATGTTGAGGGATGAGAATCTCCTACCACTGGTGCACCAACTTGTTTGTTATCAGAATGTTTACGTATCAAATAACGATATATACTCAAAGTGTCCGACTCGAAGAATCAAATGTTTAGAACATTATAGAGCTCAAAAGATGCTACCTATCTCTCAATATTATGATGAAGGAGTGCTTTCTATTGTCCTTTTCCATAGTAACATTAGTAACCAACATGAAAAAAATAGGTGCTTAATCGAAATATGAAAGAAAAACTAATTTTTCCATCAGGTGGTAACCATAAATATAGTATGATGGGATGGGAGTGTTTATACGTCCATGGGATGGGATCACTGAAAAAATATGATCGACTGCTCGAAATCGAATGAAATACGATGATGGCGCCAGTAAATAATTTTCTCCATAAATATCAAGCGATTTTAATAACAGAAGAAAAACGAACCAGTTTAATTTACAACGCAGGTGACTGGTGAGCAAAAATGATAATTGAATACAGATATACCGTGCGTCATCAGAAATATTGAGCTGGTATACTCGATTAGAACCCATTGAAGAGCATGATGGAACAAAATGCTAATTAAAGACAATATATGCACAAGAACGAGAAGCACCACATAGGCGTACCTACACACATAGAAACAAATTCTCAAATGAAAACGATATATTCGTTCAACGTCCAATTCTTGTTTTGAGAAAGCGCATTCACCTTCTGAAATAATTTATTTGAAATGAATTTATTGAATATGTGAATTGTAGAAAATTATTTCACTGGAATATTCATTTGGTATAACAAAATGTTCTCAATTCAAGAAATTCAAAGTATCCAGAAAAAATAATGAAGTTCTTGAAAAATATATCACGGAATTTCTTCTTTCAAAATAACATATGTAGCATTTTCTTCAATAACGAGATTGACAAGACAATTAATCTCTGAATAGAGATAGAAAGTTTCTTTGAATTAACCATAACATTTTCTTGAATATAATTGCGATCCCTTCGAGCCGAGAATGTTACCAAACGGTGTGAGTGTGTGTGGCATAGAAATATTGGCTTGCCATGAAAAAAACTAAGGTCTTTATAGGTAAGTTACATGCCTATATCTTATCGACGTTCATTCTTGGGTAGGTATTATGTGAAAAACTTGAATAACCAGGATCGACATAGTGAGTGAAAATTGGGGTTAGGTACCTATGTGCGGATGAACGTTTAAATTTGTCCAAACACTGATTGAACAGTGCAAAAGAGCTTCTTTAACTTGTAGACATCTCAGGTGTTTTGATATTGCATATTATACCTGACATATTTTTACATTTTTTAACCAAATTTTGATCCGAGGAAAATGAATTCAGTAGTAAGAATGTGAACCCAGATTTGAAGAAATATAATAACCATGCATTGTGCTAAGTCAGATTATCTATCACATTGTACCTACATGGAGTTGTGAATGGTATATTTTATATTTTTCAGTCGTTTGAAACCAGAGGAATACAACTTTATTGCGAGGTAAACAGGTGGACAAGTTCAGAAATAATCTCTACGAATAGGGAGAAAAGGTTATCAAGAAGAAGGTCTGCAAGTGATGATGTGATTTATAAGAACCCCAATAAGAGAACTGAAGTTGAGGATGATTCTCATTTGAAGAAATCGATATAATTCCTCTAATTTGATGAAATTCTTGATACAAAACAATATACAGCTAAAACTGAAAATCTGATTCTTTTTGTTCAAGAAATGCGAGTCATAGAGAGATTAAGATTGTCTTGATTTGAATATATTGTGTTCTCAATCTGAAATATTGAATTATTCCCACGAAGGACTCCATTCATTTACGATTCAAGAAATATATAACATTGGTATGAGTGTTTTTAGTTGGAAACATAATAGTCTTGAATTATAATAATGAATTAATTATAATAATGAATAATAGTCTTGAATTGAGCAGACATTTATTCCAAGCCATACTCTTGAACCAAAGCATATCAGATCAATTTAAGTAATTCTTTTTATGTGTGTACATGAAAAAAAATCAGCTAGGATGGATATTCCCTTCCACTCCATTTGCTGGGAAATATCATATCCGAATATTTTTTATTACTTGACAAAAATGAGTCATAAATCAAAAAATGAGTCATAAAAATTTCAGAAACTCCATGAGTCCATCGAAAAAGTTATGCGTCTTTAACTCCGCAAATAATAATATGTACATTTTATCGTCATGCATTTTTCCATCTATTTTTTTTTATTTTCTACAATATCGTGTTTTCAGTAGTAATATCACAATAAGTTATTGAATTTTCGCGATAAGTCTGTTGACGAAAATGAGTTGCTTGAAAACACCACGAGTCCGCAGGACGAATGGTGTTTTCTTCAAGCAACTCAGTTGAGTTATGAAATAATAAAGAATCAATCACGAGTGGAATTTTATTAGATTATTTCACAAACAAAGTGAATGATTGAAACTGATTGATTCGATGAAATTTATCCCAAATTTGCTCATTTTGAAATGCGTCCACAACGTGATTATTTTTATTCGTCGTTTAACTGTCACACAAATTTGAAACCATCAAACTTAACAGGCCAATCAGTGTGAATAGTCAAGTTTGTTTTATCGATAAAACAAACATCCGAACTGGACAATAAGAGCTCCTAATTGGTACATTTGGCAAGAGCGTGTAATAGTCAAGAGATGGTAAGATATTGACTATGGTGAATTCACTTTCCTTTGACTGGTCCCAAATCTCTTGATTTCGCCTACTACTAAATCTTGCTGAGTTTAGCCGCGTTTTCAACTTAATTCACAGGTGAGCTGAAGTATCAAATCATCAAGATTTTTCCGCTGAAACAATTGTAGTAGCGTAATATGGATTCGGAAACTAGAAAGAAGAGAGAGTTGTCGACCTCTACACAGAAAAAAAGGATCTCTTGAATCGAGTTGTAACCGCATTAACTTAAGAGATTGGTAATCTTGATTGGTAAAATTAGTTTGATTTTTCGACAAAATCCTCTTCTTGACGACTTAGGATCAAAAAATTTTGTGTCAAATGTACAGTTTCTAATTGAAAAATGTGGTTTGTTTGAGACAAGAATATTTCAATGTTGTTGTGAAACAATTTCCTTGGATGATTTCTCAGCACTCTTGATTCAAGAGGAATCACTTCTGATCCATTCTTATTGACCATTGAAGGATTGCAACTATGCATGCCGATAATTGAAAATGAAAAATACTGTAGTTTTTTCGCAAACTGGGGCTGCAGTATTGATACAGCAATTAATTATCACTTCAACTACATTAACATGACCTGACAACACAAAACAAAGCATTCTCATCACCCAACAGTGCCAGTGATACTACGCCATGTCCATGCACATATGTTCTAGATTGTTTGCTTCCAGGAAACCTTTTACGTCCATGTTGAGTACTCGAGTTATAAAGAATTCCCGAGCCTGCACTCTGCACTATAGGAACACAAGTACCATCAAAGAAAACTTCACAGTAACCTGTCACAATGTATCTCTTGATATCTTAATGGCGGCCAACGACGTTATTGTTGGCGTTATATAGCTGGTTCTGCGCTAATTCTCAATTATGCTTATTGGTCGAGCTGGTCACGTGGTATACATGCTTCCGTCATCAAAACACATTTTTTGATAAGAAATGATATTCTTGAGCTGAGAGAAATAATCTTGACTGACATTAGTCACAATGTTTTCTAAGGTGAAGGGTGCGGATGATTCAGTTCAACCACATTTTCTTAGTTAAAAAGAAACTTTCTGGTCAATCTGAGATTATTATTCTTATCGGAAGATCATACAATTCGAGAATATATATATATATATATATATATTTGATTTAAGAGATCCGTTTTTTCTGTGTAACGGAAGCATATAGGATTTCATTGATAGTCAAGGATTTCGAAATTCATCTTGGAATCCAGATTTTCATCTCGTAGTCTCGACTTTTTTCCAGGAAATGTCTGCTTAAAATGTTGACTTTTATTTTGAAGGTTCTTAAAATTCAAGATACATCTCGAGTAGCGCCACCAGGTCTTATTTTCATTATTTTTGTCTCTATCAAAAGTGAATGCGTATAAGCAATGTGAACATCCGCCTATGTCTATTAAATAATATACCAATGTTCGAGGGCAGAGATCAATCCATCATCAACGTGAGTTAGCGTCAAAAGTCACGAAGAAGGCGGTGAAATGACTAGCGATCTGTCCGTGAGATGTTTTCATTATGGGCTCCATGACTTGTCGAATATCTCTCGGGCTCTTCATAAATCATTTGTTTCTGTTGTTTGGCCTCGCAAGGACTCTGCTTGAAACAACTCACTTCTATATCCCAGCACGGGATGCGTTCTAGATAATATTGTTACGACAGAGATGGTTAGAAGGGTTTGGTGCGTGTCCTCGAATATTCAAAAGTGGTTGGGTCGAAAAAAGTATGCAAAATTGATCTCTTATCTGGTTTTTATTCATTTCAAATTTAAACCGACTTTGCAACTTATGGAGATAATTCAACATATTCTTCCAAATTCCACAAAATAACATTGCTCACCATTATCAACTGTTATTAAAATCAGGCATGAATATATTGTACGATGAAATGACTTTAAAAATCAGCATCAATATAATTTTCGCAACATTCACATACCTATACATATAACATTTACTACTGACTTAAGATAATGAAAAATTCAAAATGGGCCAAAAATTAAATTATTGATAACAGCCCAAAAGTAGAAGCGAGTACACCAGGTGATTAATAGACACCTTAGTAAGGACCTGTATAAGGCGCATGATAATATCATGTTGCTTATTTATTTAGTCTAATGGGCGATGTGAATCTGAGACTTTCAGAAGAGCAGTTATTGAATTCTGATCATCGGTCAGATGAGTCAGCAAGTTTTTTACAAAATGAATTGAGAGAACGTATATGTTATTACCTGGCTAATGAAGATTGTCAAAGTTATATCGAACTACAGTTGAACCCATTCTTCCTTCACAGCTGGAAGTGTTTTTATAGCTAGATTCACGATTATCAACTTTCACAAATCTAATCATTTCCTCTGATGGATTAAATCATTGTCCAATTATGGAAAACTAAATGAAATACATAAGCAAAAATTCAAGAAGAGGAAACTGATTAAGTAAAAGATTTCTAATCAATCTATAACTATTTCTTCTACTACGTTTCTTTGATGATGATCCAAGTCCCTGACTGATATTTAGAGTATGTTACTGTCGATAGAATCCACCAAGAATTTTCACTATACTCACTCAGTTGCATTTTAACATAACAACTGTCCTCAGATCTGGAGCTTCTTTTAGATTTCGACATCACGTCGGCGCTGACGAAACAAAAGAAAACGCCGCGACGAACAAAGACTACGCCCCTGACGCGTCGCAGGGTCCCTGTAATTGTTATTCATGAGGCGCCCTCTATGCAAAACGTCTGCTGAATCGCTTCCTACTCTCGAATCGAGATTGCACTGGAACGTCGTAAACTAAACAAGCCAAAACGAATTCCCCTTCAGCTTGTTTGCATTCAATGAAATGTTTCATTTCGCGGTTGATTTTCGTCCCTGATACGAGATCAGAATCTATTTTGGAGTACTGACTGTATCTGTCTTTTGTTATTGTTAGTAACTGCTGTTTAAACTTCGGTCACGGTTCGGGTTTTTCGACCAAGAAATGTTTCCCCAATAATCCTCCTTTGTCGATAATCAGCTGAGAATATCAAAGTCAAGCTCATCCAATATAAGGACTGTTTTAATAAAATCCAACGAAGCTGGTGCTACTAGCTCGAATATTAAAATGGGGATATGACAATCTAATGCAACCAAAAATTAGATTACTAATGCAGTCTCACATGCACCTCGACCTATTCGATCTTTTCTGCAAGACTCTCAATCTATTCCGATGCCCAAGACTTCGTACAAAGTTATCAGTTTCCTGGGAGCTAAGTTCCTGAGGTCAGAGGGCGTTAAGTAAGACCCTTTCAGGAACTTGAGCCAGCAAAGCAAATGTTCTGCAGTTTCAGCGAAGTTCCCGCAGTAGCGGCAACTATTATAACTCTCAGTTTTACCTTTACCCATCTTTTTGAGGTGGTACCTCAGAGGGCAGTGTCCAGTATATGAGTCCCGTTACCAGTTTCAAGTCTTTTTTGCCCAACTCGAGAAACTGTTTTGCTTTCCTTGGCAAAAGTCTCACTAGCATTTTCGGTTGTATTTGTCCTTTGGCACTGTATTCCAGTGAGATTTCATTTAATCTGGTTTCCAGAGTCGAAACTCTTCCTTCAAGTGGGCTCTGGAGAGTCCACAGAAGGGTTCTGGACCGGGAAATTGTGTGTTTGGCCCTTATTTGTAAAGGCATCACTGGCATCAGTCAATGCAACCAAAACTCAAGCTTATATTTTCTCCAAGAAGGCTCATTTCGTAATGACTAATGTTCCTATAAAGTCCTGAATATCTGAGCAAACATTCATAATTGAAGTATGTATATAAAAATGATCGATCTGTATGTAACAAACATTCATTCAGAATTTCAAATGGATGTAAACTTCACAACCAAACTTTTTAGTTGGACATTCTCAAACTTCAGATTCCTTCTGCTCAAATAGGATTTGTTCCCTGTTAGTTCTCGTTAGACGAAATTCCTCCTTGGCAAGCAAACAATGGGACGCCGCTGTATACGGGGGATCGCTTAATTCCACCACTAGAGAGCAGTGGTGTGTCAACTGCGCCTTTCGCGCCCGATGATTACTTATGTAAACATGATATCTGGGGGGTAATTGGTTGTACAATCAATGGAGTTTGCAGCAGCCCTTTCGCATTTAGCATCGCAAATGAACTGCCTGCAATCACCGTTGCAGGTTTTTATTCGCGGTCTCTCGAGCGCGGTTCACCAAGACCGAAATTTCTATTTGGGAGAATATTAATAATCCTGATGATCTTGCGAAAGGGTTTGAGGTTTTTCTACTAAATAACTTGGAAACATCCACCCCCAAACAAACAACACATTGAAACCTTGAAGAGAGCTTTTTATACGCAAATAACTGTTGGCTTTATATTTTAAGGTTAAAATGATGCATATAGAAAAGATTAGGGTTGATTTGTTCCTTCCTCACCCCCAGTTTCGGGCACTGAATAGTTTCGTTGAATAATTTTTATGTGATCTTATAAAGCGTGAAAAGTTTAGTATCTCTGCATGTGAAACATTTCTAACTTTTGTAAATTTCATGGAAAACATCTGATTAGGTGGTACCTATTTGAAAGATGAAGAAGAGAGACTAATGACCTATAGAAGTTCTGCAACCATTACTCACACTTTCGCTCATCACTTTCATCAGTTTGGGTGTGTAGTAAAACTGTTCCACTGAGCAATGTAATATTTATTCAATAGCAAGGTTCCTGTAACATTACATATAAATTGAATGAAAGTTTTTTTATATTGTGAATGTAATGTTTCCAGTAAGGTTACTGCAATATAACATGTAAATTATATAAAAACTGAATATTGAATATTCCTACTACCACCTTGTTACAATATAGCAGTGACTACTTATTAGAAAACTATGTGTGAAGCCTATGGAAATCTTGAAAATAAAAGCACAAATTTCAAACAGAAAACATATAATTCACAAAATGAACACAAAATACACCAAAAATAAAATAAGTAATGAACTAAAATTAACATATACAAATATAGGTACTTCTTGAAGTGGCAGTCCAATATTCATTAGGAAAACTGAAACAAAAAACGACAGATGAAATATGGTGACAATAATAAAATCAGTAACGATCTAATCATGAATGAACTCTGACAAAACGAGTATACTACTTCACGTAAACATTTGATTGACATTTGCGAAAATTTCTTACGATGATTCTGTTTCTAAAAACCTTACATTCAATATCACAATAGAATGAAAAATTCACCTTACCTTAGAACTATCCATACCAACAGCTTATTTTTTGATGATAGTGCACTTCATCACTTATATTCCAATATGTCAGTAATAAACTTTTATAGTTGAGACAATATTGCAATTGAAACTCGATCAAAAGTTACTTTTGTACTTTACAAATTATTTAATGGTAGGTTTTTCTGTTATGATTTGGAATATAACATTACAAGAAACCTTATGCAATATTGTCATGCCATATTACGGGAACAAACCGCACATAATATTGTAGCAATATTTTGTAACATTGCATGTTCAGTGGGGTACTCATTGATGCCAGAATATTGGGTATTGGGCCCAGAAATGCTGATGGAAAACACCTTTTGGTAAACAATTGATGACGAATTATACAATGCTCGACCAACAACGAAAGAATTCACTATTAAATGAAATGAGAACCCATTGTTCAATTTTCCACTGAATCTTGTTGTTATGATGAAAAAAATCATTCGGAATAAATATCTCAGTGGATGTTACACTCATTTAGAGAAACTGTAGATTCTACTCGACCAGCAGAAAAAATGGATTCTTCCAGAGCATCCACACACAAACCCCACACACAACAAAGCCCACAGATGATGCCTCGAGAATCCGGGATAATGCCCCAGAAGGGCAGGACAACGGAATAACAGAAGCGATTCTCTTCATTCGGACCTCAAAACGTAATTTGGAGAAGTGCTCTCTTGTTCGCACTCTCCTTTCAAGCCAGGGTTAACGCAAAGTGGGCTGAAGAGGAAAAAACCAGGACGGGATCAGTGAGAATGTGTATGAAGGTGTTCCACTGTGTGGAATCTAATCGTGATTTTCACCCGCTTACACAGTAAAGAAAACTTGTAATTTCAATCAAATGGATTTCAGAGCAAACTCCGACGAATACAACACCTGAATATCAAGGTTGTGTCCTTTTTATTATACATTTCACAATTGAGTGTTAGGTGGTGTTAATTCCTATCTTAGATGACACGGATATGATGAAGTTGAACGATTCTGAAACATAAAATCATAAGAAACACCAAATAGTTGAAATTTAATATTCTCGATGGTGGTATCATCGACGTTAACGCATGAAAAACACCTATTATATAAAATTAACACCCAGTAACACCCTGTTATATCACGATAAAATCGAGGCGGTGTATATGAATCATCTAATTTGGTGGCTATAATCATTCGTTAAGTATTGCATCCTGATAACACCAGAGTTGATATAAATTAATAAAAATATTGCATGTAGGCATCTGAATGGTGTGAATTTCATGCGCTCATCTGTTCGATCTTAGAACCTCAGAACTTTTCCCAATAGATGGCACTGACGTCCTTCCTACCGTACCTGATTTCAATATTGGGCATGATATATTAGATGATTTGAATATAGATCAGTATATCAATTGGCCTAGGCCCTAGTGCCACTGATCAGAATAAATGAGCCGAAACAGTTCATCATCCGAATTGTCCCTATAGATGCTTCTGAGTCTAGTTTATATCATCAATTGAATTACATTTCAATAGGTAATCCAACTTAGTAAAAAACACCGGAGGTGGTGAAGAAAAGCACTGACTGGCATGAACACACTCATGTTATGGTGTTCCTTCACACCAGATAAGTATTTGCATGTACCTGCTCAGTGTTTAAACGCACCGAACAGAAAGGATTCACATCAAGAAAATCACATAATGTGCATCACACCACTACGGTGACATATAGCACATTCAGAAATGCATGAAGAACACCACCATAGTGTTCATTCTGCTATATGCACTAGTTCGTTACTGACAACTTGGTTTGATTATTAAAAACATCTATGAGAAAAGCGGAAAAAATGTATCAAATCGCTTTCGAACGGATGGACCAATTTTCAACTTCGCTCATACCAATCAGCTAATTTTTTTCCATAGAATCCGTTTCTTCAATAGAAAAAATCGAAATCAAAAAAAACTTTTTTTCATCATAGAAAAAATGTAGCAAATAGCTTTCGAACAGATGGACCAATTTTCAACTTCGCTCATACCAATCTGTTATTTTTTTCCATAGAATCCGTTTCTCCAATCAAAAAAATTGAAATCATAAAAAAACTTTTTTTCATCATAGAAAAAATGTAACAAATCGCTTTCGAACTACCCCCAAACAAACAAGACTTTACCAACAACGAAAGATGAACCAATTTTCAACTTCGCTCATACCAATCTGCTTATTTTTTTCCATAGAATCTGTTTCTCCAATCGAAAAAAATCGAAATCAAAAAAAACCTTTTTTCATCATAGAAAAAATGTAGCAAATCGCTTTCGAACAGATGGACCAATTATCAACTTCGCTCATACCAATCTGCTTATTTTTTCCATACAATCCGTTTCTTCAATCGAAAAAATTGAATTAAAAAAAAAACTTTTTTTCATAGAAAAAATTTATCAAATCGCTTTCGAACGGATGGACCACTTTTCAACTTCGCTCATACCAATCTGCTTATTTTTTTCCATAGAATCCGTTTCTCCAATCGAAAAAATCGAAATCAAAAAAAAAAACTTTTTTTCATCATAGAAAAAATGTATCAAATCGCTTTCGAACGGATGAATCAATTCTCAACTTCGCTCATACCAATCTGCTTATTTTTTTCCATAGAATCCGTTTCTCCAATCGAAAAAATCGAGATAAAAAAAAAAACTTTTTCTGCTTATTTTTTTCCCCGTAATTCCTCCGGAATTCTGAGGTTCAAATTGGCATATTTCTTCCGAAGGAATTCTAGGAGAATTCCGGGGAATTCCAGGGGAATTCCAGGGGAATTCCGACTTATAGGAATTCCAGTGCACCCATTTTCTCCTAGTGGTCAACCCCTCGGGGAAAAGTCACATAACACCTAGAGTGGTGAATAATATGCCGGTGTTTACTGACACTAAAACAATCAGGACCTCACGGGACACCAGTCGGTATCAGCTGGTGTGAGGTGGTGTAATTTTTGTTCACTGTGTAGGGCGAGTACAGCCCTGTGTCGGATAAGGGAGGCTTCTGTCCAGACATGTATATTAGTTTTAGATGTGAGGGTGCTTGGTAGGATTGATGGCAGCTTGCCGTGCGCTTTTGATGATGCAAAGAAAATAGGAGGTGATTTTCTTTTCCAACATCAGATTCATCCTGATTCAATCCTCTTCACAAATCAGAGAATTTCAATTTCCTTCTTAAGGTACCTTTAATAAATCATTCTATCTTTTTCAGCAAGAGATGAAAAAAAAGTTGTTGTTGATTTATGTAGGTATTCTTATTGATGATGAAATTGACGACTGAGAAACATGCACGAGTAGAGGAATTCTCGAAGTTTAATACTGTAATTTTCAAAACTATTCATTACCATATAACCTTATACATTGTATATGATGACTTGCCTCGTACTCAATATGCAGCGATAAATTTTGATTTGTGATTATTTTACAGCGTTTTAATTTTCCTTCCTATCCTTCGTCGAACCAGAGAAGAAAGAAGAAGATTAACGGTAATTGTAGTCATTAAATATCCCTTTTGAGAACATGAACATAAAAAGTTTGATGGTGTTCCTTATTATACGTTACAATTTAAAGTACGATTCGGCTGTCATTTTTGCACTAATAAACTAAAATATGATCGAAAAACAAACCCTGCATATATTTTCGAAACACCCCTATACACAACATCAGAGGGTGACGATTATTTCAAGAATCGAGATTATGATGTGTTGAATCTAAGGGGACAAAGAGAACAAAATGTTGATAATCCGCGGTTTGAGAACAATTACTAAAAAATTATACTCGAGTAAAATTTTCAACTTGCAAACGTTCACACCCACATGAGCTTTATTCAGTCATCGATCACGCTCTTAATGTCTTACTTTTCATGTTTTTACGGGCCCTCCTTTGTCAGCTCGATTCTTCGACCGCGTTGCCTCAATAGGACTAATGTGCGGAACGAATGGTGGCAGATGCGACGCGAAGAACGAGAAATGTCTCTGGCGATATAACGAATTGGGTAAGTACCTCGCAGAACACAAAACCAGACATCAATCGTTTGGCATTCACAACTCGAAACGCGAAATTCAAAGTCATTAATTGTCTCATTCTGTTACTCTGAAACTGATCAAAATTTTTAACTTTGGAATTTCAATATGATAATAATGAGTCAAGGGATTAATCTCCGTGATATGTAATTTGTTATTTGAAAAATGCAACTACCTACATGTATTTTGCAAAATGAAAAAGCAATGAAATTAAACCAAAATCCAAAATCAAACATAGTTTTAATGACTGGTAGACCACGAGCAGAAAACAACTACTTTCCTGGCAAATACCACGCAGAACACTGAATAATACCTGCTCGTAGTCCATGCAACGATTTATCATCACTGGTGCAGATCTCAGATGTTTCTTTCTTCCTGAGACGCGACTAAGTTCACATACCCCAGAAAGCACATAATATTCTATGAATATTCTCACAATTAACGTTCAAATATACCTTTTTCAGAATATACCAAGCAAACACAGAAAAAACCGATCTCTTAAATCAAATATATATATATTCTTGAATTGTATAATCTTCGGATAAGAATCATGATCTCAGATTGACCAGAAAGTTTCTTTTTTCAACTAATCACGTTGTTTGCTTATTTCCATGAATTTTCTTGTAATTAATTTGGTTGAACTGAATCATCCGCACTCTTCACCTTAGAAAACAATGTGAGTAATGTCAGTCAAGCATATATTTCTCTAAGCTCAACAATATCGTTTCTTATGAATAGTGTTTTGATGACGGAAGCATGTAACACGTGACCAGCTCGACCAATAAGCATAGAGAATAAGCATGAAATTAGCGCCCGAAGCAAAGATGCACAGTCCGAGGATTGTCCGCAGAACCAGCTAGACAACGCCAACAAATAATGCCGTTGGCCGCCATTAGGACTATAAAGAAATAGATTGTTACCAGGTTACGGTGAATTTTTTTTGGTGGTACTTGTGTTCCTATAGTGTTGAGAATACTTCGTTTTGTGTTGTCAGGTTATGTTAATGTGCTTGAAGTGATAATTCATGGCTGTATCAATACTGCAGCTCCAGTTTGTGAAAAAACTACAGTATTTTTCATTTTCAATTATCGGCATGAATCAGAGTTGCAAAGTGATTCCTCTTGAATCAAGATAACTGATAATTGTTCAGATGTGCTGAGAAATCAGCTTCATCCAAGAAAATTGTTTCACAACAACATTGAAGTATTCTTGTCTCAACCAAACCACATTTTTCAACAAGGAAGTGTATATTTGACACAAAACTTTTTGTTCCTAAGTAGTCAAGAGGATTTTGACGAAAAATCAAACTAATATTTGGTTGGACCTATTCAAGAAAACCATTCTCTTGAGTTAATGCGGTTATAACTTGATTTAACATATCATTTTTTTTCTATGAATGTATTCAGAATAATCCCAGAATATTTTCATCCTGTAACAAATGTTCTTTGAACATTCATTCCCTATACCTATAATATTCCGTTCGAATATCCGTAAAATATCTTAGAATCGTATCAAAATATTCTGAGTATACTCAGTTTCGAATATCCTGATAGAATGTTCTGAGAATATTCTCATCCTGCGACAAATATTCTAAGAACATACAGAAAAAATCACTTTACTAAAATTCTATAAAAATATTTCAGCTACCATGAAAATGTATTTTTTCACGTTTCTGTTGGAACAGAGATGATATAATCAATATTTCTTTATAACCGTAATGTTCTCTGCAGCAGAAAATATTTGCATCACGAAATAATTATTTATAATGACTGTAATGTTCTTTGCTAGCCCAGCAAAAATAAATTGCTGAAAGCGATTCGGACATGCCAAGATCGCAGTTCGGTTGGTCTCGTTTTCATTTTATCGCCAGACTTGCAACAGTTCATCTCGTCTGTCGTCCGTCGTTCGTCCCGTCCACTATTCCGGTGATTTTCTGTTATCACGGAGTAAAAGTAGGTATTTCACCTTATTACCGAAATATTCGTGTTCTTCTTCTATACAGGGTCACTCACGGAGAACGGGACGTAGGATTATTCTGAAAATTTGTTTTATTGGGTAATCAGTTTTGTTCTATCGATGTAAAATACTTTCAGCGTTGCGACGTTGCCGCTTCTATCAAAAAGTAGCAACAACTTATTTATTTCAAATGGAACACCCTGTATTTTATTTCATTTTTAGATTCTTCCTGAAGAGCTGATTTCGTCGATCTATCATACTTGGGGTATAGCGCGAAATATTACAGAGATATAGGGTGTGAAAAATCGAGATTTTTCAACTTTAGGAATTTTTTGTGTCGAAACTAATCATTTCTGCTCAAAACGGCTTACATGTCCCAATCTTAACTTTTCATTTACTATCTACTGACATTAAATAGAAACAAATAGAGGGTGATGAAAAACTCAAAATTTTGAACCACCCGTATTTGTTTCAATTAAATATCAATCGATAGTAAATGAAAAGTTAGACTCTTTCCTGCATCAATAAGCATTCATATAATACCAACAAATATATCTCTCCTGTATTAGTAATCAACTTTTAAACAACAAAATAATAGAATGAAACATCTTTTCTACCATAGCATAGTTACTTTTTCACAACAGGAGAGAGTATCTTTATAACGACAGTATAGACAGTATACAGTTACTTTCTAAAGTAGCTGTGCTACCACAGGTGGTCTGCAGTGGTAAAGATATTTCCTGTCACCTATGTAGCCGAAATTTTTGGCAATAGCAGCGGAAAAATCTGCTGGGACGATGAAAAATTGTCTCAGTGTAGAGAAGTATAAAGTATGTTAACCATGAATTCGTACACGATTTTATGCAATGCATTTTTCGTTTTCAAGGAGCACTCTGAGTATATAACTAATTGAATTATTGCAAGGAGAGCTTGACAGTTGGGCAACGTGTGGTTGGAGTTAATAAGCTCCAATGATAGATTGTCGTTAGTCACTTCCTAAAACTGTTGGAACTTTTCTTGATCAAGTATTGGAACAAGACGGTTTCCTGCTTAATTTTGTCATGGAAACGGATGTTCACTGACTATGAAAATTAATAAGGTCGTACATGGGTGGTTTCTGCTTGTTTGAAAGTGGTTATTATGTCATGATTGATCGCTCATTTCATTTCATTATCACTTTCGGTTTCAATTTTTCACGACTAAATTAATCGAATTGATAATAAATGGTATTCACTCTCTTGTTATGTGCTGGGAACAATTTCTTTATGAACACTTCGTTTTTGAATATGTGCTTTGTATGTAGGTCATGAAAAGCTGCTTGAGCTCAAAATAATAGTACCTAATATGAAAAGTTCAATGTATCGGAATCCAGATGACTAAAAACGGAATATCATTTTTGTGTCGGTCACAGTTTCGACAACTTACGAGCGTTCATCATCAGAATTCGTCACGTGTCATTCGAGCAGTCGCGGCTGTCTCCGGCTAGTGCTTTTTAATTAAACTGTCTGCCGTTTAGCTGTTAATGACGTCATAAAAACGTCATTACTCGACGATGAATTGCGTTGCAGATGTTTCAACTTTGAAATGCCTGTTGCTGTTGCATAATATATTTAAAAAAATGGGAGTCGTGGAATCGCTCTCTTTTAACATACAGTGTGACTGGTTTTCGATACTTTCCCGGAAAAATATAAATCGAAATAGAGAGAAATATACAGGCTAGGGTCAGGGTATCCAATTTAATGAATATTCTCTGGCTGCATTTCATAAAGATGAACTTTCTTGAAGATGAAATAAGTACGCCACTGTATCTCTGAATGAAAAGTTTTATAATAATCCGTTTTCATCTTACCGATAGGTTAAAAAATAAATAGGATTCAGGAAACTTCAATGGCTCATGGGAAAGCATCTTATAACATTTTCTCTTTGACATTATAATGACATAAAGAGCATGCAAAGATAGGAATTATTATAGCATCAATCTGGTAGGTAAAACAGCTCATAGTTTTTACATGAAAAACTTTTCACTGCATGGTCTGAATAATTCAATGCAATATAGAAAATTGAGATTTTCGTGTTCTGGTATCATTTTTGTATTATACCTACTATATTGAATTTGGGATACTTTTTATCACATCACCTTTTTAAGATTAAATGATGTTGAATTTTCTGAAAAATAATTTTATTATTAAAGCCATGCTTCGAAAGCTGTACTTTTGTAGATGTTTGAAATGTGTATTCCGGATATATCAACATTTTATGAGCTCGTGGAAAAATTCAAAGCAAATCCACCCAGTGTTAGAGATTATAATTAGATTACCAATCGAGCCACTCTGGTTCGCCAGACACGTTTTCTTTGAATGTTCGAGGAAAATACATCTTACTGCCTTTCCAGATTTTCCGGATTCATCAGATTGGAAATTTCATTCCTCATATCCGCGGCGAAAAAGCAAAAAAGATTTCGGCTTGGGGTAATATTTATCCTTCTGTTTAAGAAATTCGTTACTTACCGCGAATGTGGGATCCACATTCCGTCACAGAAAAAACGGATGTCTCAAATCAAATACATATATTCTTGAATTGTATGATCTTCCGATAAGAATAATAATCTCAGATTGACCAGAAAGTTTCTTTTTAACTAATCACGTTGTTTGCCTGTTTACATGAATATTCTTGAAAGAAAATGATGTGGTTGAACTGAATCATCCGCACTCTTCACCTTAGAAAACATTGTGAGTATAATGTCAGTCAAGATTATTTCTCTCAGCTCAAGAATATCGTTTCTTATGAAAATGTGTTTTGATGACGGAAGCATGTACCACGTGACCAGCTCGACCAATAAGCATAATTGAGAATTAGCGCACGAGGCGAAGATGCGCAGTCCGCGCACTGTCCGCAGAACCAGCTAGACAACGCCAACAATAACGTCGTTGGCCGCCATTAAGACTATATCAAGAGATATATTGTGACAGGTTACTGTGAAGTTTTCTTTGATCGTACTTGTGTTCCTATAGTGCAGAGTGCAGGCTCGCGAATTCTTTATAACTATAGAGTACTCAACATGGACGTAAAAGGTTTCCTGGAAGCAAACAATCTAGAACACATGTGGACATGGCATCGTATCACTGGCACTGTTGGGTGCTAAGAATGCTTTGTTTTGTGTTGTCAGATCTTGTTAATGTACTTGAAGTGATAATTAATTGCTGTATCGATACTGCATCCCTAGTTTGCAAAGAAACTACAGTATTTTTCATTTTCAATTATCGGCATGCTGAGTTGCAATCCTTCAAAGGTCAATAACAATGGATCAAAAGTGATTCCTCTCGAATCAAGAGGATCATTGTTCAGATGTGCTGAGAAATCAGCTACATCCAAGAAAATTGACCATATTCAATAGCTATTGGTGGCAGCTTCTCAGCGTTCTATGGTTGGTACTAATCTGTCATAAATGTCAACTGTCATTAATGTCAACCATCATTAATATCAACTGTCAATTAATTCCATTGTTATCATATCCTGGTTTTACATAAACTTATTAATAGGATATAACATAAATATGGAATAACTAAACATTTATATGAATAGAAAAATATTGGTAAATTGGTGGGCTCATAAATTCATCTGCAAAACTGACATTTATGACTATTGACGTTGATGACAGATTCTTGCCAACCTAAGAATGCTCAAAAAGCTGCCACCGAATATGGTCAATTGTTTCACAACAACATTGAAATATTCTTGCCTCAAACAAACCACATTTTTCAATAAGAAAGTGTACATTTGACACAAAACTTTATGATCCTAAGTAGTCAAGAGGATTTTGTCGAAAAATCAAACTAATATTTGGTTGGACCTATCCAAGATTACCAATCTCTTGAGTTAATGCGGTTACACCTCGATATAAGAGATCCTTTTTTTTCTGTGTGGGTTTTTTTTTCAATGTTGCAGATATGGATCAGGATGAAACCGAAGTTTAGAAATTTTTTTTAAATTTCTCCTTCAATTTTGAATAAAGAATGTATATATACTTGTTTGAATCCGGAAAAACGCATATTCTTCTGAAATGAATATTTCGCCTTGCACCCTTGCAGTAATATAGGAACATCCTGTACACAAATATCAAAATCGGATATAATTAGTGGCAATTTCGATTGAGCTGTCACTTGTCAGAAGCCCAATTGGACTATAAAGAGTATACAAATTCATCGTAAAACACAAATTTAGTTGGGGTGCCCCTATATAAGTGATCCGTAAACGCTTTGTTTTGATTCGAACTCTCAAATTTCATTGGATATGATAAATCACCCGCACGTTGTGAAAACAAACAAAAGGCAGTCGGCGGGACACGCTCTTGTTTTGTTCAATCACGATGCTCATTTGCCTCAATCATAGCTACAGCCGGAAATTGTCTTTCCAATGTTATGATGGCTGTCATAATCCTCAGTTGATTGGCAGGGATTTTTCCTTTGTTTTTGGATGAGCCTATCCCCACCGTATAGTATGTTTTCGATCTGTAAATTATACTTTATATTCAGGGATATAGAGATGTGAGCTGAATCCCAAACAAGTCAACAAAGCCTGCTACTTATTGATGGGTTCAATCTATGCTTTCTCAAAAAACAACCGTCATACCGTCCCTCTATTACTCATTTGACGTTGACGTTTAACTTATAGGAACGCAGCATTATGTCTTCCAGCTCTAGCCATAAAAAAAAATTCACAACAAAAGTCCAAATTGAATACTCATGTCACTCACTACCTGATGGTATCACTGCTATCTACACATCGTTGAATATGGGAGAATCTATTCCCATATAAATTATTTTTGGAGTGTTTACATTTGCTGAGCTCAAATAAGGTTGGTAACAACTTGTTTGTAGAGATTGTCCATGTCCATTGCCCAACCTCTCGTTAGGCGCATCATATTTAACTCGAAGAAAAAATTATCCCCCGTTGTTTGTATTATTACTTTCTCACGCCCATATTGTTCAGACAAGAATTGCTTAGTAGTGGGTAGTGGCAACGATATAACTAAATGCGTTATCTTTCCATACCAAGAGAATGAAAAATATAGAAGCAATCGCGAATCAATTTTTCTAAGTGAATTTTCCAAATGATTCGTTTTTCTAGAATTTCAGATAAAGGTTGTTCAATATCATTATTTTCGCCTCTTTGTTTAATGTAAATTGTTGAGACTGAAGAATATTCTTCTAAATATTCAGCCGAATATTCTTCAGTCGTATTCTTCACACGTATACCATTAATTTGTTAGTTATCTCACCTGAAATCTAAAGATGATTCTATAAATGACATAATCTAAACGTCATGACAAAACTTAGTTTGGAACCTTCTCACCTTATTTCTATTTTATTCTATTTATTTTTATTTTCTTATAGTTTCCTTCTAGGTATGTACCTCAACTTTTTATACCTTCACCTTCATCATATTTTTTCTCAGTTCTATTGTTTTGTATTTTTTGGAATTTTCATATAATTACTTATTCCATTTCTTTTTTCTGTCTGATATTTTCTCAGTATTCAAATTATCATTTCTTGCTTAGCTAACTTATAACAGTTGTGTTTTTGGCCGTCGATTGTGTTTTTGGCCGTCGATATGATAAAAATATTCAACATCCTCGAAATGTTGATTGAATTTTATTCTTCATCTCATTATTATGAACATCATTGAAACATTGAAAATAGTTTGAAATCATCACTTGACATTTATAAATCAAAAGGATATATCTTCCCTGTATTCATATATATAAAGTAATAAGCCGTTTCGGCTTGAGCCACAAATGAATATCCCACAGCTCAAAGAAATCCTGATGAATAATATACTCCTAAAGCAGCGCGAAAAGGGTAAATATTCAGAACGAGATTCGATGAATCCGGTATATACGCGACTTCCCCGCCATCACATTTCCATCGAAAAGTCAGTTTGAAAACTTGCTAATGCACCAGGCGGCGCCCCGTTCGCATTTTATGTATATAAATATTCAAATAATCCGCCCCTAATCAGATTATTAAAGCAAACTTCGCGTATGATGTTGTGGTTTTGCATTAACTGTACGTCCTTGCACCTGCTGCTCTCCCAGCGCCGCTGTTTCACATCTAGCAGGCCGCGGAAGGGCTGATTATCACTTGTTTGAAGGATTTGTTCCTTTTGTTTGCGTCACAGCCGCCTGGTGAGACAGGCGATAATTTTTGGACAAAACAATAATAGTATAGGATGAAACATATTGGAACAGGAAGAGAATATACAGTGTCACACATAAAGTTCGCGACATATGGAAGTTTTTTTTAATAATAGATATAAAGGAAATTTGACTTCGCAGTTAGTTTGTGCTTATTGAAAAATGAGTGAAATACAGCATCTTTCCTTGTTTAATGAGCTACTCTAAACCTGTCAAATTTGAAATATTTTTCGAAAATTCTCAAAAAATCTGTTTTTTCTGTAAATTTCAAAAAATGACAGAGAAAAAAGTTGCTGAGTTTCCAATTTTATACATTTGTTCCAAATTTGGACTCTCTACTGTCACTTCAAGTCTTTGGAAAAGGACGTTCTGCAGGTCTCTAAAGTGACCACGAAGGGGTGTAAAGACTGAACTTGACGGGTTAATCTCGAAGAGACTGCTAATGGAGGAACGATTGTTGATATTTCAGAAGAGCCTATGAAAATATCTATAAAATAGAGACAAATCGCCAACTTTTCTATACGGTGTTCCATAGAGAAGTGAGCGAGTTTGTAAGCGAGGCATCACCGACGAGACGAATTGTCCGTTTTTTTGGACAGAATCCAATAGTTTCAGGATATGTTTAGGTGCCGCACTCCAAATATGGAAACAGTATTCCAGGACAGGTCGGATCTGTGCCTTATAGATCGTAAGCTGACTGGGAGTGAAATAGCTCTTGGCTCGAAACAGAAAACCAAGTTTTTGGGATGCACTTTTGGCAATGGACCTCGCGTGATTTTCACAAGAAAAGTTATTGCTGATATAGTAACGCTAATTAATCATCGAAATGGATGACTTCAATGGTATGGTTACTCCTGACTGAATTATGTTGGGCACATAGAGATCGGCTTTTCTAGAGAAAATACATGTTTGTGTTTTGTTTGCATTGAATTCTACCAGGTTATTTGATCTCCACTCGTGAATTATTTTGTTAACAACATGTCTTCCTCGTTCATTTCTGGTTTGGCAAGTCCTATGGAAAAAAGTTAGATGGCAAATTTTTAGGTAATAAAAAGAACTACAACTTAAACAGCAATAAAAAGGCATCTGCGCATATAAAAGATTCTCTACACCTTTCTCAAAATATTGTAGATGACCACAAAATTTTGTGAATTTTTTTGTAGAAGATATAAAAACAGTGTAAATACTGAAGTTGTAGATCATTTTGCCATGCACAGGACTTTAGATAAACCTTCTACTTTCCGACTTCAGATCGGGGTCAATGACCCCGACCTCAGGGTCAATGACCTCAACCTCGGGGTCAATGACCTCAACCTGGGGGTCAATGACCTCAACTTCGGGGTCAATGAACTCATCCTCGGGGCCAATGACCCCCCAACCTCGGGGTTAATGACCCCAACCTCGGGGTCAATGACCTCAATCTCCGGGTCAATGACCTCAACCTCGGGGTCAATTACCTCAACCTCGGAGTCAATGACCTCAACCTCGGGGTCAATGACCCCAACCTCGGGGTCAATGACCCCAACCTCGGGGTCAATGACCCCAACCTCGGGGTCGATGACCTCGAGGTCAACTAACCACGGACCGCGGTCTGCATCCGGACCGCCGATCCATTTTGTGCGGACTGCGATCTACTTTTGCATAATAATGTGAGATGGTTGAGCAAAGGCTGCGTTTAAGAAAGATTTTTCAGCAAATGCCTACTCAAGTTTTCTAAAAGAAAAATAAAATGTAGCTGTCATTGCTTTCTTGACGGATATATCTTTGAACATATCAATGACCTGAGCTTTACACTTCAAGGCAAGGGAAATCTTGTATGGGAGCTCAAGTCAGAAGTAAAAAGTTTTTCGCGAAAACTCGATCTCTTTATTAATGATCTTGGTAATGAATGCTTACACTTCCCCAATTCAAATAAAATAATCAGCAGTGACAACGAGATTCACGTCGGAAATACAAGACGCTCATTACGAAAGTCAAATCGGAATTTAAAAACAGGTTCGCAGATTTTAAGGAAATTGAGAATGTTGTAGAAATCCTCAGCAGCATTTACTCTCGGCATCCTAATGGTGAATGAAGCAACGCGAAGCTGCAATTGTTTTCGGAAGTGATAAAGCTAGTCTGAAGATGGAAATGGACGATTTCCAAGAAATCACAGTTTCAAAACACAAACATGCGAAAGTTTCCAGTGGAGAGTTCTGGATAAAATTTGTGTGAGGTACCTAGTTAATATCCAGAACTACCAAAATTCGCTTTGAAACATCATACTTTGTTTGGGTCAACATATATTTGTGAAGCAGCATTGTCGAATATGAACTTCATTAAGAATAAATTTCGATATCGACTTACTGATGAACATCTCCAGGATCTAATATCAATAGCTCGCATCAATTTTACTCCAAACTTCAGTCAGATAGTCCGCAACAAACAATGTCTTTTTTCTTATTAATATGTGAAAAAATACCTTTTTTATTTCCGTTATTACTTGTTTTATTAATATTTTTTTCAATAAAATGTCATTTCATTTCTTATTGACCCTTCCCAGAATAGAAAGTTATCATGGCGGATTTTGACATTTGACAGATATGGGGAAAAACTTGACACTTAACAGTTGAGAAAATAAGTGTTCCATGTCAAAATTGGATTAAAATGGAAACGAATCCAAATTCCAGAATATCAATAGATATTTCTTAGAACTAAAAGGCACAAAGAAAGAGGATATTATTTTAGAATTTGGATTTGTTCACATTTTATTTCAATTTTGACATGAAACATTTATTTTGTCAACTGTCAATTGTCAAATTTTTCCCTAGATTTTTCCCTGAATCTGTCAAATGTCGAAATCCGCCATGATAACTTTCTATTCTGGGAAGGGTCAATTGGTGACCCCTAGCTGTCCTACGGTAAACAGTCACTGCGAAGATGCTAGGGAATGAATCGCCTAACGGCCTTCTTCTTCATTTTGGTTCCCATCGTCGAACAATGCACCAAAGATAAACAGTTCTTTTCCTCAGTGGCTCGAGCGTTAAGTTGACTTGCACTATTTTGAAACACCATCATTGCGCGACTGTCACAACAAAAGTTATTATTGTAGCGTGTATAGTGGAATTCCTGAGGACGATTAGAACCAATCCACTACCGGTTATATATACGATTATATTATAAGTGGCGATTTAATAGGCATGTCCACACGAAATTATTATGAGGGACACTGTATAGCAGTCCTTACTATCGAAAAATTTTTATTTGTTATAAGTATATATCCAATATGAGCTGTAACAAGAACAAGATTAATGATTTATTTATCGTTATTAGTACATAGATATTATTACAGTGAAATTAGTGCTATTTTGAAATGCCCCACTAGTGTAGACTCATCACACTAGACATTGCAGATGATATCTAAACCAGTAGGAGATTTGTACAATAGTGTATATTTTTACTATAGTGGCATTCGAGTTGCAAAGTTAAGTTAATGAAAAGAAATAAGAGAAGATGATTAAAAAATATATAATAAAAATAATACTGAAAAATTCGTTTTATTTAAATTCCAACACATTCAAATGAGATTAGACAATATGAAAATCGCAGACTGGGGCACACTGAGGCATAACAGTCTTATTAATTTATGGCTTTTCCATTTTTCACCAGTATAGTGTATTTTAAAATCTATAAAGGTATATATAGCTATACTTTTGAGCAGTACAGTGGAAATTTGTCTGGGTGATTTTGTTCATAGTTCTTGACCTCTTTTTTGAATGGTTTAAAGGATTTTATGTCTTTAATATTTTTTGGTGGAACGTTGAATAATTCGGGACCATAAAAGTGAGCATCCAGGTTCATTTTTGATCGAGTATCGTCAGTGTATTTATGTAATAGCTTTAGATATGATTGGTTGAAGCTAACCATGCATAAAAAACGGATATACCCAAAATAGAGTCCAATTAACATTGTTCAAAGCAGAAAATATAAAGTGAAGCCTTCCACAAGGCAAAAAACATGTTTGAAAGAACGCAGAATAGAAGAAAAATATTTTTTTCCTCAACATAATATGATTCATCCGGTATATACATGTTTCCAAAAACATCAAGGATGTGACACGTTCATGACAAATCCATCACAATTCATCAAAATTACAGCGAAATCATCCGAAGAAAATCAAAGCCATTAAATCATCAGTCTTTCACGGACATGAATGACTATTCAAAATTCATCAAAGAAGCAACGAGTAAGTCCCTCAAATTCGCTTCCCACCTTTAAACCTACTTCTAACTGTATATTTGGTCTGATTTTATCTATATGACACCCGACTGCATTATATTGTCTTATCCACCATTCGACATGACTCTAAACACCAATGGAAATATTCTATTTTTCAAGCAAAATATTTAAAAAGAAGGTGAAATTTCGAACTTCATCATCTCGGAAAGTAGAGGTTTGTTCACGATTTAGTTGCATTCAGATTTTTGAGTTCAAAGTACATAGGTTCAAGATCACCAAGTGCTTCAAGCCTTTCTCCTTTTCCAGAACCCAATGAAAACCGGTACGACACCTCACTGAAAGACCCGTCCTTCATCTTCTCCCAGATCTACAGACAAGGCGACAAAATCCACCCAGCTGTGGAGAGATGGTTCAGAGCCATGGCCACCCAGAAGGAAGGCCGCATCACGTCCAAAGAGCTGCAGCAGGCCTTCGAGGTCTTCCAGGGCAGGCGCTTCTCCGACTCCACGTGCAAGTTCGTGGTGCGGCTGTTTGACTTGGACGGAAACGGTGGGCTCGACATCAAAGAGTTCGAGTCGCTGTACTACCACATCAAGCTGTGGATCAACGCCTTCAACATCTGCGACAGGGACAGGTCTGGGTACCTGGAGGAAGAGGAGCTGGATCGGGCCCTCAGGCAGATGGACATCCACTTCACCGCGGACTTTGTGCGGTTCCTAATCAAGAGGGGCAACCCCAACGCAACTAGGATGTCGCTGGACCAGTACATTATCACCTGCATCCAGATACAAAAGTTCACTGATGAGTTCAAGACGAGGGATACTAGTTATTCCGGGAATATCAACGTGAAGTACGAAGAGTTCTTGGAATTGATAATGAGATGTTTGTGAAGAGCAGCGGAGATTTCAGAACTTATTGCTTTATAACAACCACATACTTACTAGCAAAATCTCTAGTGATGATATTTATGGAAATTGTTGGGTAAAGTCAGTTTCTTATGGTAATAATAAATAAGTACTACATATCGATGTTCATTTTTATTGAAAATGGAAGATTAGTCATGGGGATTGCTGACAGAAATGTAAACAAATATCGTTTGAAGAGGATAAAGAAGTTTTCACTTCACATAGAGTTACATCCAAAGTGTACAGAGATAAAAATTGAGAAAATGTTTATTCGTGATTTTACAAATAAATAAAAATTGTCATCAACTAAGGTTCGTCTTGAAACCTACTTTACCCCTATCAGATATATTGAGTACTGAGTGATCAGTTTCCTAAAAATAAAACATTTTTCAAATTTCAGAACCTCAAAAGTTATATTTTTCGGAAAATAGGTAATATTCGGATGATATTTGTCAATGAGATCTTTGTTGAAGCTAAATGAAAAACGTGAAGGTGAGAAAAAATTGAATTCTTCATGAAATTCTACAACAATCGATATTTTGAATTTTTCGAAATAGGTACTTAATTGCAAAACCATTGAAAGTCGATTATTCCTCAAATTTCATAGAATCAATTCTAGAGTGAATTTTGCGCAGAAACGTAAGGTTTTTGCTGCAAGGCACTTTTTTGGAAAAATATATTTTATTACTGACTGATTTCCATACAAATGGCTTGTTTCTTATCCATCTCTGCCAAAATGAATTACTATTCAATTGTTATTTATTTTCTATGAATATATAGGTAAGTATCTTTCGAGATTTTGCTGATTTTGAAAATAGTAATTTACGTAACAAGTCCGGAAAATACTGTTTTTTTGGATGAGTGGACAAAATTCTAGGACGAGCGTAGCGAGTCCTGGAAGTCTGCGAGTCCAAAAAAACTGTTTTCGGGCGTGTTGCGTACACAATTTTTTCGGCAACCGTGTAGAATAACAAATCAAAGAAACACATTTCTTTCAAAAATTGAAATGTTAGCTAATTTTATCTCAGATAGCTGTCAGTCGTTATTTTGCTGCTATGGTAATGATCAACTGCATTTATCAAAACCATACTACCAAGATTTTCATATTTACAATGACAACAACGATGTGATTCTTCCCGGCCTAGTCCGGGAAGTACGTACTTCCCGGACTAGGCCGTAAAAATGCCACTTTCTCAAAAAAAAATCGTCTGGAAAGTACGTACTTTCCGGACGGTTGCCGAAAAATGCGTTTTTTGAATAAGATACACTCAATTCAACTGATAGGGGCTAAGTAGCTGCCTAGATGCCTAAGTCGATGACATTTTTTTTAATATGAAATGAATATGTTTTCCACTTTGCGTACGTTTTGAATGTCACTGTTTGTTATACACAGTGTAAAATTTCATACTTTGGTGATTTTAAGAAAATGTTCGATTTGATCCCCCTGTATATATGCTTGAATATCTGATAGAATTACTAAGAAGCAGAATGACGTTTGTTGAATCGGAAAAGGTGGGATACGATACCAGACACATGATACGAGCTATAAGGGGTGTCATTAGGAAAGTTGCCCCGTCACGTTAGCAAATGGCTACACAACCTGCTACTTAGCCAGTAGCCGAGCAGCATTGTTGGTCCATTATAAGGACCTTCTGACAAAAAACAGTCTCGTCTTTGTTCGATTCGTATTTTATTCGGTCGAGAAGTATAGGCAGGGAGCAAACGATGATGACCTCAAGTCGGTACCAAATGAGAATTTACCATAGAATATATGATAGACATAATCGCACTGAAGGAGCGCATCAGGAGTTGATGAAATGCTGATGAAATTGAAACCAGAATCTTATTCTAAAACCGCGCAATTCCTAGACAAGAAAAGTCTATTCTTCATTACTACCTTGGAGTATTGAATATAATTAAAATTTACCTGTTTCTGTTAAATTATTTTTGCTTTATATTCAAAGGACTTGAACGGACTGATATTTTTCGAGAAATGCTTTTATTTCTGACATTATAAGCTTATATCGTCATAGTTACGATATCTATAATGAGGGTCATAACTCCCTTGGGATATTAAGGTTCAAAAACTCCCTCTTACCTTTTACAGGTGAAAATGATACAAGAAATGCTTATAAACGTTTATATGTAATGAAAACTAAGACATATTTTCCTTATTCACGTCATTACAAATAATAAATGTACAATTTTCAAATGTTCCCTGAAAATTACTTCCGCCGCTGGAAACAATTTCTTCTTTTTTATGGGTGGTGCTGTTGCTGTTCACTACAGTCGAGGTGCCTGCCTCTTCTGATGGCAAAGTAGACAGCATACGCGCCGTTTTATTTCTCAATTCAATACTGTCCTCCAGATACCCCTCTGCCACCGTGGAACTTCTCCAACCTCCGTGTCTTTTTAAGTTTGTCATAGTTGCTCCTGCATTGGCTAGGGCAGTAGCAGAAGTGCGACGTAGGCAATGTCCCGTATAGGTTAGTGGGTTTGGCAATCCTAAATACATTGCGATATTGCTGGGAATTTTGCCAAACATATTCTTTCCAATTGGCTGAGCTGTACATTTATTTTGTCGGAAGCTCAAAAAAATCGTTTTGTACCTTCAGGACGCAAGGACATATAAAGTCTCAATAAAGGCACTCTTTTTCATCCACAACTGTAAATTTCTTCGATACACCAGTTTTACTTTCCGGTACGTTCACTACCATAACAGTATCCCGGTCCTCTATATCTGCTATACTCATATTTAGAAGTTCCTGAGTTCTGCATCCTCCAAAATAACCCATAATTAGAACAACCTATAACAAATAAAACGAAATAAACAAACGAAAAAGAAAATTATGAGAAAAAATTACCTTATGCAATAAATGAATTTCATTAGGGGCGTCCTTTAGAAATTTGATGACATCTTTAGGAGATAAGACAGCAGACTTTTTCGGCTTATACCCCTTACTTTTCCGATTCTAAAAAGCCTCTAGTTCGTTGAACTTGGTGATATCTCTTGTCTCATATATGGTCACCATCGATTTGAGCATTGACCATTTAGTCTATAACAAATTTGGGCTAAACGTTTCTGACTGCAACGAATAAATACAATTATTACCAAATCTACCAGAAAATACTGAAAATACTTTACCAGTTCTTGAAAATATGCCAGAAAGACAGTTTCGTTGGCATCTTTTGACATAACATTTCTCTGTGTCAGCCACTTCAGATATAAGTTGTATTCTTTTTGATATAGGGCTTCACTTTTCGATGGAAGTAATAATTGTCTTGCTTTTTCCGCTTTTTTTATAATATCCTCCATTATATCAGAAAAAGATCGTCGATTTGTGGTAAAAAATAAACACGTTTTTAACGGAAAAACATTGATTGATAAAGAAAGTTTGCTTATAAACATGTAACATAGCGACAACCTAGCAACAACCAACAATGCTACAATCAACGCTACCTAATTCAAATATACCAGAAAGGTTATGAATTTAAACATTTATTGCGTTCTAAATATGGACATATTGTTATGAAAATCGGTCAAAAATAAAATTATCTATGTACCACGGGAATTATAGAGCCTTAATTACCGATGGCAAAGTTTGCGTCCCGAGGGCCTCTGGCCCGAGGGACAGCAATTGCCTTAATACATAAATAACTATTAGAATACTTACTTCGATATCTTCAACATTGAATCATTCCATGACACCTTGTCATGAATCTGTCATATCATAAAACTTGGCGATTTATCTCTATTTATAGATATTTTCATGGGCGATGCTCTTCTGAAATATCAACAATCGCTACTACATTAGCAGTCTCTTGGAGATGAACCCGCCAAGTTCAGTCTTCACACCCCTTCGTGGTCACTTTAGAGACATGCAGAACGTCCCTTTCCAAAGATTCGTTCATCCAACGAACATCGAGACTTTGGAACTCATTGCCTAGGGAGGTGTTCCCCGAGGCATACGATCTTCAGAAATTTTACACCAACTCCTACCTTCTTTCCCTTGGTTCTCACGAATATTACAGGATATCCCTTTTCGTGAGAATCAGAACATAAAGAAATAATTTTTCTCAATTTCTTAGGAGATTCAAATTTACAATTTTTGCTCTCTCTGCTTCATGAGGAGATGCCTTAGATAATTCACAGTCGCTATTTTCAATCTTGCAAGAGAATATGAGCTCGTTTTTAACAATAAACCTTTGGTAGAGGCGATCGCTATTTCATTATTTCCGCTCACGAGCGGAAATGCTGTCACTTAATGACATTTCTCGAAAAACGTCAATTTTCTGTTGAGATTCAAAAGCGTGAAAAGATATTTTACAAACGTTATCGGAATCAGTCGATATTCTCCCGATTGAGACCTCTTCTGACACTAATTTTGCTGCTATTTCACATAATAATATACTATTTTCTGGCTCTGAATGCATAATTTGTTTTGAGTAATTTCATTCGAAATTAAATAATACCAAAAATCCTGAGTTAGGTCAATATTATATTCGTATGCTCCCCGACTAATTCTATCCTAGTCAGTTGAAAGAATAATATTTTTTCAACGGCATGCATGCATGCATCAGACAGTTTGAATAGTAACACGTTAATGCTGATGAGATATTTATACGTCTTATTTTTGAAAGCTTTTGATATAGTAAAGAATCCAACTCGCTATACGGTAGCGATATTATATTCTCTCTGATTATCTATCCGCTGTACCTGTCCACACAATGCTCAACATTTTTGAACGCACAGGTGATTAACTCATAATTTTCAATGACTGGGACTACGAACTTTCAATCGATGCTACACAACTGGACATACAGAGTGTCTCGACTAGGTGAAGCTTTCTTGATTTATCCTATTATATAGAAATCAGTATATTTTTTACTCGAAAAACCCGGAGACCAAGCTCAGCTATTCACTGGAAAAACACAACTCTGTTTTTCAAGCAGAGGTACATGGAATTCTCCGATGCGTTAAGGAGAAAAGCAGGAGATCCATAGAACATGAGTAGATCCAAATCCAAATAATATCAAACAGTCAAGCTGCACTTAAGGCATTGAGAATAAGCAAGGTTGTGACGTCACGAGTGGTATCTGATTGCAAGAAAGAATTGAAAACGCTGGCAGACCGGAACAGTGTCAAACTCACCCGGGTGCCAGGACATCAGGGGATTGCTGGCAATGAGAAAGCTGACGAACTTGCAAGAAGAGGGTCAGATAATGATTCAGATCCAGGACAGATTCTAGGAGTACCAAAGCGTATATACACATCGAGCGTCTGTAAGAGACTGGATTCGGGAAGAACATAAGAATCACTGGGAAAACACCCCAGGGAATATACATGGGAACCAATACATCAAGGAACCATGCCACAGACGAACTGCAGATCTGCTAAACATGAACAGAGCTGTCATAGGACTCATGACCGGCCACGCGATAGTCAAGAATGGCGACCCAAATTGCAGATTATGCGGAAAGGAACCAGAACTCACATCCAGTGAAGGACTTGTACAAGGCACTGAGATACTAAAGTGGGTACAATGACGATAGCTAGGGAAGATACAATGGGCATATAAGGCCCAAGTGTCATCGGAGACTTCGGGCAGACGAGCCTACGTAGGGGGTGGAGAGTTTAGTGGGTAAACCTGACTGAGATTAGGGATTCCCACACTATCATATGGGGGATTAGACCCATATGATGTCCATAAAGGATTTCAACCAACTCCGAAAAAAAAAAGATAGCTGCAGAAATTTTGTCTGAAAATTCACCGAAATAGGCACCGTTTCTCGATTTATCCTATTTATAGAAATCAGTAGGCATCCTTCTGCTCTTATATTTTTGCTTGATTGAACTCTTCTCTCTTTTCGAAAATCAGAGGTCGTGAATGTCCATTGAATGTCATGATGGTATCAGGACATGCATATATTATTAAATATAATGATGTCTCGGGTGAATAATTACATACGCGGTATGTAATAATTTTATTAAAATATATCCTGATCTTATTATCGTATTAATGCTTTACAGTGTTAATAGCATGTAATGTTTAATGCAACCATCAACATGTTTTTGTGTAACATCCCATTAAGTTAATTAGCTGCTGAAAATCATTCAGTCACGAACATGGTTTTAGTTCACATGAGTCGACAGTCACAAAAAATCACAGATAAATAGAAAATATTGTAGTAAATATTAATGCATGGAATTTCGAAAAAAATACAATTCAGGCTCTTATAAAAAATTCACATCGGAAGATACCAGTTCATATATGATGTTTTCGCATGTAATACAACAAGTGTATTGATGATTATCGAAACACAAATTCCTTCGATTTTGAGAAACAAATCGTGTTGCTTGGAAACTACACGAGCGCACAGCGCGAGTGTGGTTTCCCAAAGAAACATGATTTGTTTCGAAAAAGAGAAGGAATTTTCGATAATCATCAATAACACAAGTTGTATTTGTTCAGATTATTTCATGAATAAAATCAAAGCCATTTTGTTGATTTTCTATTTTAAACGTACAGTTTATGGAATTAGTTATTTTGATTATGCATTGTAGTTCGACACACCGTTATGCAACCAACAATACATGTATGCCATTGTATAATGTAGGTAAGATTACCTAAGCACTAGGTACTACTGAGCTAAAATCATTTTGATTGCTGTCAGAATTTGTGTGGTTAGGTTACATTAGACTTGCTGAAATTATCCATAATTTGTTGAAAATGAAGTGGATACATATTAATAGTGTGATTAGTGTGTGTTTATCATGGTTCAGACGAAAATTTGGTGTAGTGGCATTCATTCATTTACCAGGGAATCGGAAAATACTATGACAGATTGCAACTAGTGAGTCGTTGTTTAATTAAACTACCCTACTGCCTACGAATCAGAAAGCGAAATACAGAAACGAAAACACAGCATGTAGGTATCCAATAGCCAATCAGGAGCCGAAATACAAAATCGAAAACATGGTGTTGTTGCTTATCAACACAATCATTTCAACCAATCAAAAACGTGTATTTTAGCATGAATGAAATAATCCATCAAATCATTTATTTTATTCCGTTTTTTTTTAAATGGTGAAGTCATAGCTGGCGGCTGCGTATTTTTATAGTTTTCTGTCAACTGTCAACTTTTTTATCTACATCATTTCATTTTCAGCATTTCAATATCAGTTCTGTGAGTTTCATCATTCTACCTCGAAACATTTTGGGTATGCTTCCATGAGAAATGAGACACGTATTTCTTTTAAATTCACACATTTCTTGTTCTAAACGTTAGCCTTGATGATTATTTCAACTAATGCATACTTTGTAGCATCGAAATCTGATGAAACCGATTGCTTCTGTTTCAATGTATCTTTCATAGATCTTGCTTAATTTCGACTCAAAATCTACAAGAAAAATTACCTAAGACCTTTTATTGAAAAAAAAAGAACAATGAAAAGTTGTAGAGGGGTTCAAAATATACGTGAATTAAGCTTATTTCGGGTTGTAACTCGAAATTAAGCTAAGAACAACTTGATGTTGTTTTTAGGTAGGTAGGTATTTATAAATCACATGAGGTTTTTTATTTGTTGCTGAGACGATGTTGATGTTCCTACACAAATCACTTTCATTCAAGAATGAATTTTACGACAGCAATTAATCAATTCTTTACGGATTCGAATCAATGGAATAAAAGGTGGATGATTACGTGTCTTCATTTATTTCGTTTATAATCTTGCCATCTGCCTGTCAGGTCAGTCTTCGGTCGGCCTCCGCACAAACATTCCTTTATTGTGACGACTTTTGTGTCACTTCCCGTCCTTAATCGCCTCTAAAATTAATTAAATACCCATTTTTACACATCAAGCCCTCCCTCAATGCAGGTGGAATATAGAACAGTTGTAAAACGACAAGTAAAAAGAGGCAACCACAAAAAAATCAATTTTTCCGTCAGAAAGAGAAATGTATAGTAACAGGTATATTATGCAACCAGCGAATTATTAACAACTTCAATTTTCAAATAGTCCGTAATTTCATGAACGTTATACCATTGAATGAAGAAGGTAAGGAAAGGAGCAAAAACAAAGTGGCGAAGGAAGGAGTTGAACAATTGGGTGAAATGGTGAATCAGTTATCATCATGGGACTAACTAATCCTGCAAGGGGGCTTTGTTTTTTTTAAACCCAGATTTGTATTCCATGCAATTATATTTTTCAAAAATCGTAGCAAAGTGGCATTTACAAATTGAGTTGCAGTGATTGCAATGCAGCATATATTGGTAGAACTTGTAGACCTTTGGGAGTCCGCATAGACGAACATTTGAATCCCAACAAGAACTCAGCTTTTGGACATCACTTTCTGTTTCAAGAACCATAATTTCAGTCCCAAGAAGAAACTCTCAGGTTTTGAAATCAGTTTCATCTAAAAATTACAATTGACTAGATTTTCTAGAAGATTTATATATCTAAGAGGAGTTGCCCAACAATAATCTTTATCTGAACTCACAAATAAATCTGAACATATATTACATTCCCTAACATAGAAGATTGAATTAAAGGATGTTTAAAAAAAATCTCAATGATGAATTACTGACTTATTTTCTATTTATGGTTCCATGTCATAATAATTCACATCACAAATCTTCTATTTCTATGCTACTTCACTCTCATCATCACTTATTCTCTATATGGACGTTTGAGAAGTCAACAGGTAAAATTCGTAGACAAGTTTGAAATTTTAAATTTTTTAATATTTTATCTCAATGTTGGGAAATCCAAATATATTTCATTGATGTGAAAAGCATTTTATACCAGATGTACGTTTTTGAATTTATGGAAATCTTGTAATACCTGACAAGTGTAAAAAAATGTCATCAATCTCTTCTTTTTTATCTTCATCTACAGAGTGGCCACTTTTTTAATGGGATTGTATTGGTAACTTTTAAACCATAAGAGTTAGAAGGTCGGTCGAGAGGTCGGTCAAATGGAGAAAAAGTTGCATTCATAGAAGCATTGTCAAGCAGTTCAAACAAATCAAAATTCAGCGTTTAAAGTTATTTCGAAAAGTGTCATAAAATATGCAGGTCCGTATTGAAAAAAATGAGGTTGAGGGTGGCCCAGAGCGTACGAAACGTTGGATACAAAATCTGATTATGTCAAAATGAGGATAATTTACTGTCGAATAAAAAACTCCTGTGACATTTTTTGATAATATTCGAAATAAAGTGGGAAAAAAAGAAAAATCAAAATGACAGAATTTACTTTTCTTATGATATCTCAACAACCGGCCCTGATAATCTCGATTTGTTTGAACTGCTTGACAATGCTTCTATGAATGCAACTTTTTCTCCATTTGACCGACCTTCTAACTCTTATGGTTTAAAAGTTACCAATACAATCCCATTAAAAAAGTGGCCACTCTGTATACATTGATAAGATTGTTCATACTCACTTCCAGGTATGCACTGATGATGACTTAACAGTCTAAAGCGGTTTGCTACGATTTTTGAAAAATATAATTGCATGGGATACAAATCTGTTTTTTTTTTAATTACATTGAAAAATGCACACAGCCGAGTAAATCTATCACTTTGGTTTTTTTTTTGATCGAAAGGAAGTGAGCTTTGTTTTTTATTTGTTCGAAAGGAAGAAATAAGTTGAAAAAATGGTTAAATTGGTTACTTATCATATGAGACTAAAGTGGCCTAACTAATCCTGCAAGTGGGCTTTGTTTTTTTTTTGTTTGAAAGTGCAGAAACACTCTGGTGAACATACTCTACCTAATTTTATTAAGAAACCAACTGCGGAGAAAAACAATCCGGCATCATCCAGACCATTACCACTGCGACGTATGTATGCAGTTTTGTAATAACAAGGGAGAGGGATGCCTCATCCCTCTGCCCTTTACTCGCTTTAAGTCCACAAAAAAAAATAACGAACGGGACAAACATCAGCGCTGCGCGTTTTACAAGTTGGCTAAATGATAATTCCATCACACAGCCACGATGGCAGCGGTACTGAAACTGTCGAGAACCCTAGGATACTGTTTCGATATTTCTACTTGGGTTCGTGCATTTAAAACACTCAATGTTCACAATACTAGCGCGAGGCCGGTCATGAGTCCTATGACAATTTGTATCTGCTCTCTGTTCATGCTTAGCAGATCTGCAGTTCGTCTGTGACATGGTTCCTTGATGTATTGTTTCCCATGTATATTCCCTGGAATATTTTCCCAGTGATTATTATGTTTTTCCCGAATCCAGTCTCTTACAGACGCTCGGGCTGTATACGCTTTGGTATACTCCTAGAATCTGTCCTGGATCTGGATCATTATCATGTGAGTAACTCACCAGTGGAATGTTGTGTTTTGGTCACCACTTTTAAATCGTCTCCTACACATTCAACAGCGTTTCACCATCCTTCAGATTCGATTCGAACAGAATAAACATGGTTTTCAAGTGAAATCCTATTCAAATTTTCACATAAAATTGGAAATATGCCATTTAATTAACATCAAACAAAATTTGATTTGTTAACGAAACGTTTCGCGCTGTCACTGGTCAGCGTTCGGTTGATTATCGGTTGAACGAAATAAGCGGCGTTGGCGCATTCACCAGAAATACCGCAATCTCCTGAAAGACGTGCTATCTATATAACCAGTTATATATAAATGAGGAACTGTATTATATGACGGACATTGAAAAAATGAATACATAGCTTTTGATACACTCATATGACTCATGTAAGTAGCAACAGAAGGATATATACAGGGTGCGGCACCGAAAACGAAACAGATCGAATATCTTATAGACACATGTGTTGTGAAAAAAATGCAAAAACACGTCGATTTGTAAACCAAGGGGGACATCTTTCTACCATAACCTCAAATGACAGTGTATGAACAGTGTATGAACTTAAAAATTGGAAAGACTTGCATACATTTTACTCCAATCATTCCAAACTACAATAATTCACAATAGCTGCTCAAAGTGTTCTCCATTAACTGCCATACATGAGTATAAGTTAGTCTCGAAACGTCTGAGGTTTTGGAGAATTTCTGGAGTTATTGGACGACATTCGTACCTTTGAATAAAATTTTTTTTTTCCGCAAGAGGGCGCCAAAATGAAAAGTTACGAAGCGAACACTCACATGGCTGAATTCCTTTTTAAAATTACCTTTTCAGTGATGTGTCACACTTAGTACTTTCCCTATTTAAATTGTATGGGTGATAGTGACCAAGGGGAGGAGAGAGAGGTATGACAGTTGAGGTTATGGTAGAAAGATGTCCCCCTTGGTTTACAAATCGACGTGTTTTTGCATTTTTTTCACAACACATGTGTCTATAAGATATTCGATCTGTTTCGTTTTCGGTGCCGCACCCTGTATATGGGAATCTTGAAAAAATGTGGTCTTGGGATTATTATCATCAATTTCAAATGTATCGATGTGGCAACCTGTGCTGGGGGAAAAATATATGAATATGAAGTTCATGTTGGCTTCAGGCAATTTGGGGTGTTACTATTCTAGTGGGTTTGTTGTTCGGAGATTTCTATAGTAGGTATCGTTTAGCGGGAGGAGATAGGGACCAACCGAACATTCATGGTACCTAGATCTCAATCCTTCGCACTCTCATACGACAACCAGCCGATTAGTACTCCGGATGACACTTAAAAAGCTTCCGCTTCTTTACTCATACAAGTCCTAGACTTCGCAACTAAGCTGATGGCGGTTAAACACTTTTCAAACCACTTTCAAAGGTAAATCATTATAGAAGATTGAAATAAGTGCGAACGACATTACATATTCCTAGGCTATAGGTAATATTCGTATAGGCTAGAAAATATACTTGTTTTGGGTGAATTCATCTCTAAAACACCACCTCTAGTACCAGATGGTGGTTCTGGACCATTTGTGAACCATCAAGAGATAAAATGAGAGGAAGTTAATCAAGAAGGATGTTCATATTCTATAACACGACGAACATCTATCGCATCAGCTAGACATATTCTCCTGCAATGTGGCATCCATAAAAAAACTGATTCTTCTATAACATTCCTCATTATATCACATTTTATGTACTGTTTATTTTAGTTATTTTGAAAATTTACATCAATAGTAATAAAGACCAACATTTCGTCTGACTTAGTATAGGTATAGAATATTTTCCAAGAGTATCAAGTAGTTGCGAATGAGATGATTCACAGCCATCAAGGATCTTTCCGCAATCCTTTTAACGATCTCGGTATTAGAAAAAATGCTGAACATTTTGACGGTCGCTGATTGGATCTGGATCTCCCGCAAATACGAACTGGGGAGAGAATTCAACACGCGGATTTCATTATAACAATTAGTTAAATCACATTTAATCTAGACTGCTGTGGGATGCGAACGTGTTAACAAAATTTCAGAAAAATAAACGATTTCAACAATTGGTATACTGAAGACATCTAGAAATTCATTAAAGGACCCCTCAATAGGCATTAAGGAGCTTGAAGACGGTGTTTCCTAAAACATTGGTTAAAAATTCGTAATGCTTTTGAGGTTTCTTCATGGAAAAAAAGTTCCTGAAAATATTTTTTGAAAAATGATCCCTAAGGATGCTACTAGGTTTCGAATTAAGGTTTATTCTCAATATTTCCGAAAAAAAATTATCAAGGCAACATAGAATCTTTCGTAACATGAATAATTAATGTGTAAAAATCAATGGAAAGCTCAAAATTGTACAAAATAATAAAAAAAAATCAGATTCGAGTTTTATTCGTTTTTTGCATTTTCTGAAATTTTTTTCCATAGTCATGTATATTCTTTCTTACACCATTAGAAAGTAGAGATTTCAACGAACAAAAAGTCCACCGACTTTTTCAAAAAAGCAGATATTTTGACGTGAAAAAATATGGTGAAAAAATACATATTTCAAACCAAAAAAATTACAGTGTATTTGGGACATGAAAAAGTGAGTTTTCACCAAATTTCGTGAAAAAAAACATTTTTTTTTGTAAATAATGAAAATAAAAAACGAAAAACATGGTTATTTGAATTTTCAACATAAATTTTGAGGTTATGTGAAAAAACTGTGAAAACAAGAGTTGTAGTTCTTTTAATCATCTACAACTTTGCAATTTAACTTTTCTCCATATATAGGACTCAGATCACCCGTAAATTATATTTTCTTTAATTTTTGTTATATTCTCTTTCGTTTCCAATGGGTTTCATCCTATCTATAATTTTTTTTCACTTTTCACCATTTTCAAAGGCTTCAGCACTGGTCTATATGATTTATATTGTGAAACAACGTTTGTTTATGAATTAATCAATATATGACATTAATGGAATAATATACAATTTGCAATTTCTTGTATATTAAATTCACCTTACAATACAACATTTTGCAATGGGTTTCATCCTACTATTAACTTTTTTTTTGGGGTCAAAAATTATCGACTCTGATGGTCTAATTCTTGCAATTTGCAACCAGCATCAGCGTGAGGGAGTCGCGAGTTCGGTTGTAGTATTTTTTCTCTGATAATTCGATTTCGGCGGCGAGCGTCGTTACGCCGCCGTAACGACGTTATCGAGCCGAAGACGCGGATCCTCGATAGGTAACGCAATCAAAAGGACGCCCATGATGGCTGCCGACGACGCCGCTCTTGTTTTCGACGCGCGTCTCGGAGATTTTCCCTCGAACGGATGCTGCGACGGATTGTTCGCATTTCCTCTAATCTACGGATTGAGAGTGTGTTTCAGCGGTGTACAGGGTGTCCCATCAGCTATAGATTGTTCAGTTATTGTTTGGTATAATATATCTCATCACCCCGTTGGTATATTTTCGAAATGGTACCTAATTCTTCACCATAACAACGAATCAAAATATTAAATTTCTCTGAGCGATGATTATACTGGGTGATGACCCATTTGATACATATATATTTTCGTCAATGGATTGTATGATTTTTTTTCACCAGATTCTCCAGATCACCGAATTTCATGAATGAGTCATCATTTTCAGGGGCAACTATCAATGTTTTTCAATGTTAAAAATCGAAAGAATCTGAATTCACGAGGTTTCGAAATGGTTTATGCGTTCATCAATAAAAAAGTTATAAGGAAACAAGGGCGCGTTACAAAAAATTTCAGGGGGGCACATTTTTCAAATCGAAGTAAATGAAGATTCTTTCGAACAATACTTACAATGGGTGTGGTTTAAAAACACATTGCGAAAACGAGATAATTATGATTGATTGAAACGTAGAACAATATGGCACCCTGTATATATTTTCGAATTTAACCATGGGGATCCCAGTTATTATAAGAGATACGAGGTCGGTTAAATTGGTGCAAAGTGGCGCATTTTTATACTGAACAATTATTTGAAAGAAAATTGTATTTATCATTCTTCTTTTTCGAAGGAATGTGAAAAAACTAATTTTTAGTTTTTATTTTTTCAAGCGAAAACGAAGAGAACTAGACGTTTTCAACTATAGGACATTCTTTTCACAAGAAATCTAAATCTGTCATCGTATTTTTCAAGGCGTTTTTGATGTCACATAATATTCAACACTCAACTTTGGTTTTGCCCACATCAGGAGCCATGTTGGATTTTCGCATTCTTGAAAAGATTTTTTTGTTATTACAATAACTTATCACACGATGTAATCGAATCTCACCATGCTGGCCAAAATTGACAAAAAATCGTTTTTGCGAAGAGTGCTTTGGACAATTATTTCTCATAACAAAAAAAATTCTGACAGTTTGAATGACTTTGGAAGCCTACTTACATAAAAACTAGGGTTTTGGATGAGGAACGACATTTAAAGCTATGAAAGTTTTTTATTTTCAGAACAAAACGAAGTCATAAAATAAGCATAATTATATATTTTCCCCAAGTTCTGAATAGCTCGATCAATGGATACAATTCTACGAATCAAATCTAATAAGAGAGAATACTGGATTATTATTCTGTATGTATGAGCTGAGAAAAAGAACGAATGAAATTGTGTCAAAAGTAAATGGTAGAGTATTCAAAAATCTTTCATAATTTTGTTAGGTATTCAATAATTTTGTTTTGTTTTGCGGAGAAAAAACTTTGTTGAACAAAATTGTTCTCAAATACGATATTTTCTCAATTCTGATCACCATCACGTAAAATTCAAACATATCGTGTGTTACATCATTGTATTCAGAAGGTAACAGACTTTTCAAAAATACAAAAATCCAATATGACGCCCATGAGAAAATCCAAAGTTGATTGTTGAATCTCTGACATCATCACACATAAAAAGAATTACTTAATTTGATTTGATATGCTTTGATTCAAGAGTATGGCTTGTTTATATATACTGGAATAAATGTCTGCTCAATTCAAGACTATTATGTTTCCAACTAAATACACTCATACCAATGTTATAGATTTCTTGAATCGTAAATGAATGGAGTTCTTCGTGAGAATAATACAATATTTCAGATTGATAACACAATATATTCAAATCAAGACAATCATAATCACTCAATGACTCGCAAAAGAATCAGATTTTCAGTTTTAGCTGTAGATTGTTTTGTATCAAGAATTTTATCAAATTAGAGGAATTATATCGATTTCTTGAAATGAGAATCATCCTCTACTTCCGTTCTCTTATTGGGGCTCTCATCAATCACATCATCACTTGCAGATCTTCTTCTTGACAACCTTTCCCCCTATTCGTAGAGATTATTTCTGAACTTGTCCACCAGTTTACCTCGCAATAAAGTTGTATTCCTCTGGTTTCAAACTACTGAAAAATATAAAATATATCATTCACAACTCCATGTAGGTACAATGTGAGAGATAATCTGACTGAGCATAATGCATGGTTATTATATTTCTTCAAATCTGGGCTCTCATTCTTACTACTGAATTAATTTTCCTTGGATCGAAATTGGTAAAAAAATGTAAAAATATGTTAGGTATAATATGCAATATCAAAATACCAAAGGTGTCTACAAGTTCAAGAAGCTCTTTTCCACTGTTCAATCAGTGTTTCGACAAATTTAAACGTTCATCCGCACATAGGTACCTAAACTCAATTTTCACTCACTATGCCGATCCTGGTTATTCAAGTTTTTCACGAATTATCAGTTTTCGAGATGATATACCTACGTTAATTGATTGGATACACAATAATACCTACCCAAGAATGAACGTCGATAAGATATAGGCATGTAACTTACCTCTAAAAGTGGTAATTATATCCTCAGATATCTCCTTAGACCTTATTTTTTCTTTCATGGTAAGCCAATATTTCTATGCCAATAAAATAGGTTGAACTGGTTGAACGATGATGGATGCACGACAAGAGCACCGAAACAACACACTCACACCGTTTGGCAACATTCTCGGCTCGAAGGGATCGCAATTATATTCAAGAAAATGTTATGGTCAATCCAAAGAAACTTTCTCAGAGATTTACTTATTCAGAGATTAATTGTCTTGTAAATCTCGTTATTAAAGAAAATGCTACATATGTTATTTTGAAAGAAGACATTCCGTGATATATTTTTCAAGAACTTCATTATTTTTTCCGGATACTTTGAATTTCTTGAATTGAGAACATTTTATTATACCAAATGAATATTCCAGTGAAATAATTTTCTACAATTGACATATTCAATAAATTCATTTCAAATAAATTATTTCAGAAGAAGAATGCGCTTTTTCAAAACAAGAATTGGATGTTGAACGAATATATCGTTTTCATTTGAGAATTTGTTTTTATGTGTGATCAAGGACGCCTTGGAAAATACGATGACAGATTAGATTTCTTATAGAAAAGTGCCTCGATGACGTCCTAGTTAGAAATGTCTAGTTCAATGAGTTTTTGCTCGAAAAAATAAAAACTGAAATTACAAATTTCAGTTTTCTTACAATATTTCGAAAACGAAAAATGATACATACAATCATAATTATTGTTCAGCATGAAAATGCGCAACTTTGCGCCGATTTAACAGACCTCAAAATACAGGCAGCCTGTATATCATGGATTGGATTTGAAAAAATCCGTTTCGACAAATAAATCCAAAATCCTGGGGGGGCGTCCGCCCCCCCCCCCCTTGCCCTCAAGTGACGGCGCCCTTGTATGGAAATAAAATTTGAAAAACAGCAATGAACAATTATTTTCAACCAAAATCAGCGCCTATAGCTCAATGAATGTGATTGAATGTCATCACTGTTAATACCAATCGAAGATCTTTCAGTTATTTATCGATATCAAATCAAAATGTTTTTTTATGAAAGACTTTAAATTAATGCAAAATAGAAAAAAAGGAAATGACACACGTTTTATAAGGCACGTTGTCGCTATTGTTTCTTTATTGGTTGACATATATGAAATCTACAAGAAAAATTACATATTTTCAAAAAAACATAAATTGAACAATTGATGAAAGAGTTAAGGGGGGTTCAAAATTTTCATGAAGACCATATTCAGGGTGAGGTGAATGATAGAGCCAATTTGCAAACTAAATTACTCAATCGAAACGGTGAAAATAAACTGGAACAGGTATAAGTATTATAAGCACATTTCGAGCTGTCACTGATGGAACAACTCTCGTGTGTATATATACGAGGCACTATCCAAGTATCCATTCCACCTCAGATGAAATCTCCGAACATCGATAATTCAGTTTCCAAACGTAGCAATAAGCGCCGTCGCAGCAGTTGTCATTCGACCTTATCACTCTTGAATTTAGTGTCGGTAATGCTAGGGATCGAAGACTATGTCGCCCTCGAGGTGCGAATACACCGGGTGATGCATCAAACTTTTAGGATAATTATTTCAGTCACACCCATTTGGCACCCGATGCCACGACGATAGCGTCCTAATAACCGGAGTTTTTATTTGCGCCGGGTTATGATTAGAGGATTCATTTGCATCTGTTTTTCTGATGGTACGATGGTACGGATTTATGAGAGGAAAAGCGCCCCGAGCGGTTCGGACGCTAGGTATGTTGTTCGAAATGGTGTTGGGCAGCATTGATATATGCTTGGCTTATTGTAGAAGAGAGCGATGTATTTTATTTAATGAATTATTGGGAATACCTACTCGTATAGACCAATGTTTCTCATCACGCACTATACAGTTAAAAGTAAAAGGAAAAATACTGGAAACATAGAGTATACATATACATACATAGTATTTTCACTTGATTTCATATTTATTTTTACGAAAAAGCAACTAAATTCACCCTATTCTCCATTGTTTCGTAGTAAGCATTAAGATAATTTTGAAAAAGCAAGATGCAAATACATATTCTTTTCGATGCATCATTGTTTGTGTATTCTTCACATGGACAATATCTATCAAATAATGTGAATTATTTCACATCAGGTTTTACAAAATACAATTTCGATACTACGACCAAATGAAGATTGATATATTAAATTAGCGAATGACCATTTACTATTTAGGTTCTTTTTAGTAGAGAAATATGAATATCTATCACCAAACTCATAGAATTCTGGGAATCCAACACTGATGTGATGATTATTTTGGCTTCGTACAATGGCTTCAAATGAAAATACAAACAATACCACGTAATTGATAATGAATCTGGTCATGAAAATTATCTTATATATGAGTTTATGTGTGCAATTCAAGAAATATAGTCGTGACAAACTCGAATTAAAAACCTTTTTTTATCTCTGCATCTCATTTTTATTTTTCTCTAATTCACTTAACTACCTATTTTCGTCTTCAACTTTATATATTCTCTTACAATAGTATATATATATTATGATACAAGTTTTATAAGACGCTATTTTGTCGCACGCGTTGTGAATAAATTCGACAACGTGTCTTTTAAAACGTGTGTCATATAATTTTTTTTTAATTTTGCATTAGTTTGAAGTCGTTTATTGAAAATTTGTTTTATTAATATTGATAAAAAACAAAAACGTCTTCGATTGGTAACAATGATGACATTGAAATATTTAAAATCTGACGCAGATTTTTGCGACACCATCAGCGGTGAAAAATGCAATATTGTTATTGCTTATATTGGTCAATGTGAATCTCTGAGTTAAAATTTACCAATAAAAACATTTGAGTTTTTCACTGCTAGTATCTCCAAATCCAAAATCGCTCAGAAGTAACCTCCGAATAATAAAAAATGTGTGTCGAGGCTAATTCGATTCGCATTTGCGTTTCATAATGACTTCATTATAGAACCAGAATAGAAAAACGTAATTCTATCTTTCCATCAGGTTATTGACCATTTGAATCTTTCAATTCGCTAAATTTATAGTTCCCTTTTCAACCTTTTTGAATATTTTTCATTATTTATTTCGTTTTCAGCATAACTCATCTTTCTTAGAATTCAATTCTTCATTCATATTCATGTTTTCTGATGGGAAAAATACACGCTGTTTAATATATAGATTTTTCAATTTCTATAACAGAAATATTAGGTGTTTTTGAGAACAAAAAATAAAGAAAATCGATCAGTTTATCGATCACAACTAATTTTTCCGCCCTCATCATGAGTTCATTTTTGAAATGGGTTTCATTTAACTTATTTTACCTCCGCATCATTTTTATCATTGTTCAGAACCTGTTATTAAATTCATTTCCTAATATATTCCCACGGAAATTATCAATGGGGGTCAGGTCGCAGCTTTTTGTAGGCCATGCACTCATAATCTCTATGATTTTATACTTTTCAATTACTTCTGTATATGGTTGACGGTCACCCATCAGCCTCCACCTGTGCGTCCTCTCAGTTTATCTCTTCTCGCTGTCACTAATTGTACAGAATCACTAATAAACGTCGACAAAAACACATCTGAAGATCATTATTATCACATTACCTGCGAGATATCATTTCATTCCTTTTTTTTTTGATCGCGCAGCTGCTTCATCCGACCGACAAAGACGCAGATTCGATACGCTAGATTGGAGAGAAGAATGAAAGTTCGTGTTTGATTAGGACGTATGAGTAACACTCGAAATTACTAAGGCAAGGTGTTAAGGTGAACTTTCCGGGTGTCCTGATGAACGGGACACGGGCAATTTTCAATTTCGACTTATTATGATCCCCGTTCAACAGGGGGTTTGTACAAGTATAACAAGTAGACATTGAGGAAACTGGATGAGTATTCTGTATAAAAAACTTTAAAAATAAGATAGGTATAATGATTGAATATTTCACGCACTTGCCAAATTAACCAATTATATAGGAGCTCTATAGTCAAGTTCGCGGTTTATTATCCCTTATAATACCATCACTAGCGCTTCAATTATTACCAGAAATTTTTTCGAAGTTTCTATAAAAAACATATGTGTTCGAGAAGTTAAATATCAAATAAAAATAATCACGTTGTGTGCACGCATTTCACAATAAGATTTCACTCGCGTGATTGATGGTCTTATCTCATGTCATGTAAGTCTGTTTTTTATTTCATAACTCAAAATCAGTTTCATACGAAAAATATTAACATCAGACTTCGCAAAAATTCAATCACTTTTGGTGATATACTACTGACAAACTTCAAATATTTCGGGAAGTTGCCATGGGTCGAATCAAATATTCAAAATCTGAAACATGCACAAGCGTAATGCTTATATATAGTTTTCTGTTGAGCAATTTTTATTTTTGCGATACCAGCGGTGAAAAATGCAACGTTGTTTCTGTTTTTATTGGTTAATTTGAATCAAATCACACGCTGAATTTACCAATAAAAATATTGAGTTTTCACTGCAGAGGCTATTACAGCAGTATACTGTTTATTTCCATATTCAAGATGATATTTGAATACTTCTCCGACAATTCCTCATTATGTGAATTACTGATTGATTGAGTTAGTTTAGTTTGGACAAACTTTATTGATATTGACACCAGCGTACATAAACAAACTTGACACCATACACCTGCTAGCGCCAGTCATCACGCAACCAGGAATACAGAACCATAGAAGTACGTAGTGCGCAAGCGCGTACGAGTTAGTGCGTCCTTGCAAACATCTGTGATACCAAAGAATCTTCTCTTTGGTGATAATGTGATATCAAACTGATGCAAGCAGCAAGCCTCGTATAAAACTGTAGCCGTACTCTTTTGAATGATCTCACCCGCTGTCATCAACATCGAAAAAATTCCAGCAAAGAGTATAGGTTCCAGTTTTAAAGTGAATTCAGAGGTTATGTATCAGACACATTGAAATTAATATCATGATGCAATTAGCTTGATTGTAAGATGAATAAGAATTAGAAAAATTGAGTCGAGGTTATATAGAGACCGAAATAAAATGTAATTACCTTCATCCCTCTAGGTAGAATTTCTTTTTCAACAAAGATTTCATGTTATATTTCCTGATGTTCATTTTGTTCCAACAGCTTATCTTTTCCCATCAAGCACTGGGACGAGTCTGAAGATTGATATGTCTAGTACAGAAAAAGCACTGTTATATAATGTCACCTTGCCAGAAGAATAAATGATTGATATCAGCATTAGAAAAGCAGGCTAGGCTAGAAGTAGCCACACAGCACCTGACTGGACATTTATTTTACAGGGTGTCTTTTGATTAAATGCACATTAGAAGTCTTCCAAAATATTACAGTTACAATTTTTGTATTGCGAGGCATCTCTTGAAGAATTCTTCTTTAAGAAACTTGAAGAAAATTTATTTTCAAGATAACCCCATTAGAGAAATTATTGATCCAAAGGGATTATCTTAGGCGATCTTGCTGACCATTTCAATTAGTTAGGGCCTTGATTTTTGGGTGAGTTTTCTTCGACAAAAACGAACTTCTTCCAAGCGACCAACTTCTACCTCCAAATCACATCATTGAAATTCATTTTCTTTCGGTTTTATCAAGTCACATTTTTATGTTCTCATTTCTTGAATTGTGTGGTATAGTATAAAGTATAGATATAGGTAATAAACAAGATGACTTGCTATATGGGTGGTTAAACAATGCCTTTTGACCTCACGACAGGAAAACCTATAATGTTGATAGTTAGACATCTCCGTATTTGTTATGTGATTTTTTGAGTTAGGTTTCTACCACTCAGGAGTGAAGGGATAAGGTTTTGAAAACGTCATGCCTGGATGGCAATTTGGAAAATCATAAAATAGCGCTTTTCTGAAAAGCACTGTATTTTTTTATCGTGTAAATGGACTATGTATGGACATCCGGTACAAAGAGCGAATAAACATCCTGTATATAGGTATACACGTTATGAGTGGTCGTCGAATACATATACATCAGTCACTGTCACCCTGGCCTAGATGACGTATAAACACACGCTCGCATTCACTACATAATGGATAACCTTCGTGGTTCAATTTTGTTCTTTGATCAACGTCATCGTGTGGTTTTTTTCTCACCCCCGCCAACCCCCGGTGTCATTATACCCTGCTCTAGACACGACACTGATTGCTATCGGCTCTAATTAATCCGCGTTGAATTTCCAAGATCTGAGAGAGGCTATAATAGGCTATACAGTGTGTACCAGCCAAATGGAATAAATTCGTTAATAAATAAACGGTGGCGTTTTAGGAAAAACGCTCCGACACGTCGATTTGTATCTTTAGTTGCGCTTTTTTTTCAAAAATAACTTTTTATACAGGGTGTGTCATGCCACAGTGGCCAATATCAACTTTCTTATTTTTAATGCAACACACTGTATATTTTTCAATTTTTGGATTCCTCAGAAAATTCTAGACATATTTCATGTACAATGTCCTATACCTATCATCAACTGTTTCGGGTATATTAAATGTTTTCGGATTTATTGCAAAAATTAACATGGAAAACAGAAAATTAATTGATTACAGAAATTCGCTGCAACACACTCAATACTTATTTCCCATTTAGGTTTTGATAATGAGAAAGTAAGCAAAAACCATTTTAGCGTTCCTTCTTACTGATATGAAATAAAAGAACTATAAAAAGTCTTGTTTACTTGCGTCTCGACTTGCGTTGAAAACGCACGGCCTTAGCAGAGTCTGCATGACAGTAGTGATTAGTGTCAGTGTTATAGTCGCTTTAATTTCGTTAACTCCATAATATCAGAAAAATGGTTTCTTTAACAGAAATGCACAAAATAACAATTCTACAGATGATTGGTTATGGAGATAACATACGGACACAAAGTGAAGTTGCTCGGTTATTTCATGAAAAATTTACAATTACTATATCCCAAGGGATCGCGAGCTTGGTCATGTAAGAACGATAAAAAAAGCAGCTGCCAATACAATAAATGATGAAACCAAATTGGATATTATGCTTGAGTTTGAAGAAAACCCACATAATTCTAGTCGAAAAGCTGTTCAATGTTGGCCATTCATCAATTTTTCGAACATTAAAAGAAAATAAAATGCATCCCTATAAACTGATACCAACTCAGGAGCTCCTGGAAGACGATTTTGATAGGCGACTGTATTTTCGTGAACAAATGATGGCAATGCTTGATAACAATGTGATGCAGTTAGAACATGTTCTTTTTTCTGATGAGTGCACGTTTACATTCACGGTCATGCTAATCGTCAAAATTGCCGCTATTGGTCTGCACAAAATCCTCACTGGATGAGGGAAGAACATACACAATATCCCGAAAAGGTTAATGTTTGGGCAGGAATTGTTGGAGATCATATCATAGGTCCCTTTTTCATTGAAGGCAATTTGAATGGAGATAATTATTTAGCACTGCTCCAAAATGATGTCGTGCCGACTTTGACAAACTTATATCCTGATCCAGCAAACCCACAAGTTCCTGCGAATATGATATGGTTTCAGCAAGATGGAGCACCGCCCCATTATCAAATAAATGTCCGGCAGTACCAAATCGGTGGATAGGGAGGCGAGGATCGATGGAATGGCCAGCACGATCCCCTGATCTGACGTCATTAGACTTCTTCTTATGGGGATATGCCAAAAGTATTGTATACCAAACTAAACCCCTCGACTTAGCTGACTTAGGAAGACGAATAACGCATGCGATTAGATCGGTCACACCTGAGATGTTGAGCAACGTTAGAAGAAATTTCTACACAAAGATAGGATGTTGCCAAGACGTTCGCGGCGAGCATTTTGAACATCTCCTACGTTGACATTCATGTCTTTCTTTGTTTTTTCAATATCAAGAAATAAACGGTATTACTTTTTAGTTTTTTAGTGTATTGCAGCGAATTTCTGTAATCAAATAATTTTCTATTTTCCATGTTAATTGTTGCAATAAATCCGAAAACACTTAATATTTCCGAAACAGTTGATGATAGGTATAGGACATTGGACATGAAATATGTCTAGAATTTTCTGAGGAATCCAAAAATTGAATAATATACAGGGTGTTGTATTTAAAATAAGAAAGTTGATATTGGCCACTGTGGCATGACACACCCTGTATAAAAAGATTAAAAAAAAAAAAAAAAAAAAAAAAAAAAAAAAAAAAAAAAAAAAAAAAAAAAAAAAAAAAAAAAAAAAAAAAGCGCAACTGAAGATACAAATCGACGTGTCCGAGCGTTTTTCCTAAAACGCCAACGTTTATTTATTAACGAATTTATTCCATTTGGCTGGTACACACTGTATAATGGTCACACTGGAAAGTGTATGGGTCATTGACTGGTTGGTGCGGTGATTTTCCAAAATGCTGACGACGATGGTAGGGCCGGGAGGGGGGTGATCTTTTCTTAGATCCTTGTTGGGACCATTTGAAAAGTGTTTTTAACCGCCAACTAAACTACGCAACAATAATTACGTCGCACCCCGAAATTTTGCCCCTGTTACAATTTGAATAACTTTTTTCTGCTTTGAACAATTTGAATTCTGTTTGCACTGTTCCCTAGCTCAGTCCTTCAGCATTAATCTCGTACTTCTTCGATATATGCGGTTAAATCCATAAAATTGCTACAGGATGTTTTTTGGAACTGTGCAAAATTTCGAAATTTTCAAAAGGGTCCCAAATGAAGAAAAACAGTTTTTTCCCAACTTTAACAGCAGAGACATGAAGATTATATCATTACCTTCGGCTTTTTCCAAAATTGTCATCTCATCACTTTTATTTACAGAGTGATCTCAAAAAATCAATTTTTTGGTTTTGCAGTCATAACTTTTTTCCTCTTCAACCGATTTTCAAAATCTCAGGCTCATTTCGAAGCTGAAACCTCATATGAGAAGATTTAAAGATCAGAATTAAATCAAGATGAACATTCAAGATTGAGGGTTTCCTCAAAGGTGACCCAAATCTGAAACACTCTGTAAATCCCGACTGGGAGAGGAATTAAATAAAAATCAACTTGTTTTCGGAAGGATCTTTTATTCTGATGGATTCGTCTTGATCTTTTTTTCCTTCATTTGTCAAACATTATGCGTGAGAACACCGAATTGAAACGCCATGTTCTAGAAAAAAAATCAGCCCAAAAAAATTCATGGTCCGTAACCAACGTAACAAGAATCATAATGAGTGACTGACTAGACAGGTTGAAAATAACTTTCTCGTGAAAATAAAGATCAGGACAGAAAAAACTATTCGTAGGTCTTTCTTTTCTGAAGATACAAGACTTCTTGAAAAAATTTCAAAATAAAAAAAAATTCTGAAAACAACAAAATTTCAGGGTATCCTTCTCACCTCCTATACAAAGTCTTCCATCATGTTTTGGATTTTTTTCGAAGAATTTGATTTTTAAGACCCCAATAAAAATTGAACGTACGCCTATGAATTTTTTTTTATCTCTTTGATCAACTTGTTCCGCTGAACACAGCTATGGATACCGCTTTTCTCGATTCTGAAAGAGAACTTTTTTTCGCCATGTACATCAAACTATGAAACTTACGAGAATAATATGTAAAAAAATCACAAAAATCTCCTTCCCCTTCATCCGTACCCAAAGTACCCCAAGGGGGGAAAAGGGGGGAAAAGGAATTTTTTTTTCAAATCTCCGATCCCGATATGGGGGTCAGGTGAAATATGTTTACCGACATATCTAACCGATTGAGGAGCAAAAATTTTACCCCAAAAAAAAATTTGGGGGGGAGGGGGTCAAAAGTTTTTTTACAGTCTTTTTGGTGGTGATATTTTCTTTTCGATCAAACAACGTGTTGGATATTTTTCTCTTTTAATCGGGATTTCGAGGGGGATTTGGATTTGGGTCACCTTTGCAGATACCCTTGATCTTTTAATTATTTTTAGTCAATTCTAATCTTCATGTCTGTTCATCTAACGTTTCAGCTTCAAAATGATCCTGAGATTTTGAAAATTGGTTGAAGAGGAAAAAGGTTATGACTGCAAAACAAAACAATAGATTTTTTGAGGTCACTCTGTAAATAAAAGAAATAAAAAGACAATTCTGGAGATGGCTCAAGTTAATGAGATCCCCTTTATGCCTCTGATGCTGTTAAAGTTGGAAAAAAACTGTTTTTCTTCATTTGGCATCCTTTTGAAAATTCCGGAATTTTGCACAGTTTCAAAAAACACCTTGTAGCAATTTTATGGAAAAAACCTCATGTAACAAAAAAGTACGAGATTACAGCTGAAGGACTGAGCTAGCGAACAGCGCAAACAGAATTCGAATTGTTCAAATCAGAAAAAAGATATTCAAATTTCAACAAGGGCAAAATTTCGGGGTGCGAGGTAATTAGTGTTGCGTAGTTTAGTTGCAAAGCAACCCTCGAAGTCTCATTGAGACTTGTATGATGAGTAAGGAAGACGGGGACCTTAGCTTTTTAAGTGTCATCTGAAGCACTACTCGGCTGGTTATCGTTATCTAATCATAACTATATAGGTACCAAGGATTCTAAAGCTGAAGCCGAAAAATGAAACATTACAGTCTGCGGGACAAAATGCGTATATGATGCGCATGCGCAAGTTCAATCAAATGTGTCACGTAACCATCAATTCGATGTTTTTATTTTATCATAATATATATTTTTCGAATATTCATTTATCGATGGATTGTTGGACGATATTGGATAATAATTAATGATAGATGCAGAAATGGATGTGATCTACGAAGTGATACTTGCGATTTGCATATAGAAACCTGTGACGATAAAGTAATCGGATCAATTTTCGTATGGGCTGATTATTTTTGATCAATCATTGTTATCAGTTATAAGTACATTAATAACTATATTGCTCTTTTTCATAATTTGGGTCAACAAATATACCTAACCCAAAAAATTCTATACAAACGTCAGTGGACTTCAACTCGTCAAAACCCGCGCATGCGCAGAATTCATCATTGGCTAGCTAGACAATCTTTTGTTTTTCCAAAACTTGCTTCACTTTTCTCGTGAAGAGAAGAATATAGGTGTAATCCATATATAGTTGTTATATATATTATACAGGGCTATTCAAATTATTCAAATTCGTTTCTGTACATGGGGATCTCGTAAACGATAAGAGATACAGTGTCGGTTAAATTGTGGCAAAGTTGCGTTATTTGAGAGACCTATTCAATGATGTGATAAAATCGAATTTAGCTCTTCCGGTTCTGGAGATATACAGAAAAAACAAAAAAATTCCAAATTATTTATTTGCCTGTATCTTCTTTATTCGCAGACATATTGAAAATCTATCCACATTTTGCTATTGGCACTTGATGTGGGCTATCAGAATATGTTCATGAATCTTTTATACAGGGTGTAATCTGACTTGGGCCACCCCATCTTTGAATTTTTAAATACGGACCTGTATTTTTTGTTGTAGTTTTTGGATCGTCAAATTGGAAGTGAACGTCGACGTTTTTTCTTTAGAAAGAATCTTTCATAGGTACTGAATGAATATCTTACTTACACTGTCGTCTCATTCATAGATTCCATACTTATAAGTATCATCATTTTCCAACTTCCATCGGTGATTACCATGTGATTACCAACACCAAATACAGTTGACTCAGCATATCTCATGGGCAACGCCATATGATGATCATGGTGGATGATGATAATGACATTAATGACGTGATAAACAAGCATCAGGTTTTTACTATAAGTAGCATTCAATCTCGCTCACTGTATTAATAACAGTATAGGTATTTGGCTTCCGAGACGTTGAAATATGTTTATGGCAGTCTAATCAGGGATATAGAAAAGGAGATCGTTAACTTCGAGGAGAGTATACAGGGTGTAGCAAAAATATCGCAGCGGTTTGGGCATACTTCAATAATTGAACCCATTGAACAACCAATAATAACACAACAAACACTTTCAGTGGTTCGGATTCCATTTTCAACTACAGGTCTTGTTCTCCTATATAATCCCCGCTCGAATTAACTGATGATCATACGTTTTCCTTGATGTGAAGAAGAAATTAGAAACCCGATCGCTGTTGCGACCCTTTCCCTAATTTTCTTATGGCGCACGTGTCTGACGTAGCCCTTTAATCTGGCCCTTCAATCCATCAGATCGCCACGTATATACCGTGTACCGTATATAGCGCAAAATGAACTTTACACCCTTTAATTTGGTGGGTATTCAACCCCTGGAAGATTATGGCATATTGCTTTGTCATTTTAAATGTATATCTGTGTCGATTCCGAAAATCGATAATGACAATATGGGATAGGTAGATATATACTGTTCACTATAATATATATATATATATATATCTCATATAACAAGAACAATAATATTATGCCTACATCAGGGTTATTCATGTCATACGACACGAATGTTTCAATATTGAAGATGGGTTTAGATATAAGTATATCTTTCATCAAGGTTCACATTATATTTGAACTTCAATGTTGTATAGGGTAAAGAGGCGGAATGGCGTTCACTCAAGCTTTAGGAAAACACACTATATTTTTCAAATTATTTCTTTTCTTTCAAAATTCATAACATTAACACCGTATATTCATCTTAAAATTATTAGCAGTAGCAGAGATAAAAAGGTTTGAGCGTCATTATACCCCTGTAATTGGGTACAATGCCGCTCAGGCGAAAAATAAACCTGATTCTTCTCAATATAACAAGTAAGATCCGCATTTTCATTCAGTAAATGAGCATGACATTGAAGTACCTATACATAAATCTATATAAAATGGTATCAAATACAGACAATAAACAAATATGTAAACAAAGACAAAGAGAGAAATAGAAATGATCAGATTTCATCGTTAAGCACATAAAAAAAAGATAAAAGAAAATAGTCTATCTCAATTAAAAATATCAAACATACTTAGTTTGAAATTGAATGTCTGATGGTATAGACTACGAGCAGAAAACAACTAGGTACTTTACTGACAAATACCATACGCAGAACATTGACTTATATCTGCTAGTACTTACTTACCATTCAATTCGATGTTCTGCGTGGTATTTGTCATGAAAATACTCATTGTTTTTTGCTCGTAGTCTATCAGACATTCAATTTCAAACTATTTTTGATATTTTTTAATTGGACAGACTATTTTCTCTTTCAAAACGTTTGTCCTTTTCATGGCTTTTCCAGGTTCAAAATTGATAGGTATATATATGGGGTCCTCGTTGGACTTCAACTACATTTTTCCAATAATTTTTTTTATATCTTATTAATTTGACCAATTTTTCGGCACCGTTGACAACTTTTCTTCAATAATTTCCCGCCAAATCTGAGGTAACGTGATATATAAAACGTAACGGATATTATATAGTTGTCAGACATGATGCAGAAGCGAACCGCTATTATAGAGTTTTTCAGAAATATCAAAATGACAAATGTTTTTTCTATATAGCCATCATCAATAACTTTATGATGGCTGACAATTTATATAACTATAGGCGAGCCTATAGGTATACCTACTTGTACTTACAATTAATCATTTACGGATAATAATACAATTTGAACCTCTATATCTTGAAGAAAAGCAGAGGTGCGTTTCAGTATGAAGGTGGAAATACTTAGATCAAGCAAACAGTGTGTATACGTCTTGCACAACTGTTGCACAACAATGTTTGCTTGGTCTATTCCCACCTTGAAGCATTGGGTACCTATATACCCTTACTTTTGTATCACTCTGTATATAATCCACAATAATTGATGGGGAGAATGAAAAGAGAAAATCCGCAGATATTGCACTCTATATGCGCTATGTTTGATCCAGCCAGAGGCTGTGTTTGGTCAATAAAGCAAGGAAATACTGGTTAACCCTTTCCGTATAGCTTCGGGCTAATCTATGTGTATTGAATTATATTTCCGTTACTGAATTATTGCGTCTGTATTTGCGAAACTCTTCATTTGGTTGGTATACCTATCTATAAATCTATATCTTACTATATCTACCTACCTACCTTCCCCACAGATAATCTCATAATAAAATTTACACAGAACAAAAATTTGTAGAAATTCCTTTCATTATAGAATTATTGCATCGCCAGCTTTCAATAAGAATTAAAAAAATTGTAAGTATATATTATGAAGAACTTATAGGATATTCTTAGACTTATTTCGAGAAATCAGGCATAATGATCCTAATAAACTATGCTCCAATTATCTGAATAAAATGTATATCCTTCAAGATTTTTCATAATAAATAGGTAAGTATAAGGATATTTATATGGATGTGAAATAATATGATAATGCAACAATCATGCTAGGTATATCGGGCGAATCTATTTTGCAGGTCTGCAGGTCAGCAAAATGTTCTCAGTGCAGAAACCTTGCAGGTCGGCTGAAACCCTTGCAGGTGGGACCGATTGAAGATTAAACTAGACCACACCACACGTTTATTTAAAAAAAAGTATTATTTTAAAAATAGCTATGGTTCTTGAAATATCTAGGTACATCGAACTTTGAATCACCCTTCTGATCGATCGACCTTGGCACGCAGGCAAACTTCACCCAAAGAGTATTTGCTTTACCTCTCTAAACACCCGACGAGACACCCCCAGCGCCATCTACCGGCGGGACGCCAAACCGTCCACCGAAGTGGGCGGGACCGCACGCCGGCCGCGCCCTTTTCTTTCCCACCCAGGCACCGGGTGGGCGGGGCCACAGCGCGAATTTGGGTGGCGGGAGTAGTGTAATGGCTGCCGGCAAACCGTGTCAGATATTGAGTGAGATAATATGGGAGATATCTCGTTATTCTCCAGCTACCCGGAGGCTGTAATGCTTCTAATTTGATCCCGAGGGAGAGGCGCGGCGGAATAATGTATTATCTGCGAGATGCTGTGTGGAGCAATCGCTTTTTGCGAGTGTGGAAGTTGATCTGATATTGCTGAGGGGGGAAATTGATGATGAGTCGAGGAAAAAAATATGGGAAGAAACACCAAAACTGAAAGGAATCTTTCATGTTTCATTGCTATTTTTCACGATTCATGAATTGGCATTTTCAGATTTTGAATTCGACTTTTCTTGATCATCAATTATTCTTTTTTTAGAATTATATAGGTAAGACCTATTCCTATATAGGTTCTTAGGTCGAGACCTTTATTCTTTTCATTTTTCCACTAAAAATTGACTCCTATCCCAGGAGTCAGTTTTTTAGATAAAAATATGCATATCCTAGTAGTATAGGTATATACCTATCTATACACAGAAAAAACGGATCTCTTAAATCAAATATATATAGGTAGGAAAGGAACCAAACTTGAGATACTTTTTTTGTAAAATGAAAATAAAATATAATTTATTTCAAAACATTAACTATCATGAACTCAGTACATCACTTGAAGGGTTTTATAATCACCATAACTAAATCAAGGCATACGAAAAAAGTTTACAGTTAGAAAAAAATAAAATTCATACAAGAAACAAAAGAGTCTTTCAAAATTGAGGTGCCTAACTTGAGATATCTGGTTCCCTAATTTGGGATAGGGTCCCAATGTGGTACATCACTCAAAAAATCCTTTTCCCTCGCAAAAAGAACAGGTGAATATGGAACTTGTCAATTCTCCACAATCCTCATGGGCCCATCTTTAACATTTGACACATTTAGCCCATTTCTCACCTTTATTGTCTTCTGGAAATAAGCCTGTATGAAATATACATTCAGCGTCACTGCCGCCACTTTCATCCGATGAGGAGTCTTTCAAAACAGGCTCTTCACTGTAAGAATCAGAACTGGATGATAAAAATGTACGTTTGGCTTTATTTTCCATTTGTTTTGGACCTGCATCGTTCCATTTTTTCGCGTCACCACCTCTTCTTCTTCCTTAATTAATCGTTTCTTTCATTTTCTTATCCATCTTACCAATATCTTTTTTTTACTCCTTCAGCTTATATATTTATTTTGTCTCGCGTCCTTTTTCTTTATACTTTCTAACAGCTCTTCTTCTTTATAGGGAGTTGTTGTTATAACTGCAGTTTGTTCCGGAATTTTTTCTTTGTTGAGTTTTTTTATGTACTGGAATGATACAGATTTCCATAGTTGATACCAAAACTTTTCCAACTTTTTCTTGACTTGTAGATGGCAAGGAAATATCTCCTTCGCACTGCAGTAAACTCAGTGGTCTTAGTGGTATTTCCTTCTCTTTCAGAGGTGATGGGGTTCTTTCATGTTCACGTTGTTCTTCTGTTCCCAAGAAAGATGAACATGATGGAAGATTCTCGATATTTTCCTGTTCCTCTAGGTTTTGTGCTAACATTCATGTAATGAAAAATGCCCAGCTATAAATAATTAACATTTTTCATACAGTACTTCGTATCGAGGTTCCCAATTTGAGATAGTCTCAAATTAGGATACCCGTACTGTCTCAAATTAGGAAAATTGAAAAAAAAAATGAGACAGCTATATTTCGGTTATAACTATACTACAAATGAGTTTGTGCATGACAGAATAGTAGCATTAAGACTCTTTGTTCATAAAATCATACCACAGTGGACTGATGACCTCTCCTTAAAAACATATTTTCAGATTCAACACACATTCAACAGGCACTCACAAAATTTTTCAGCACCCGAAGTTGAATTTATGTACATTACTCGGGAATCGGGTGGTAACTGACGAAAAAACGTGCTTGCGAACTCGGTTTGGCCTAAAAGACTCTACTTTTGCACATTATACGTAGATGGCACCAGCCATTCTGCCAGAAGGCTACTGTCTCAAATTAGGCTCCTATCTCAAATTTGGTTCCTTTCCTCTATATATACTTATAGTCTTGAATTGTATGATCTCCCGATAAGAATAATAATCTCAGATTGACTAGAAAGTTTCTTTTTCCAACTAATCACGTTGTTTGCCTGTTTACATGAATTTTCTTGAAATGAATTTGGTTGAACTGAATCATCCGCACTCTTCACCTTAGAAAACATTGTGAGTAATGTCAGTCAAGATTATTTCGCTCATCAGCTAAAGAATATATCGTTTCTTATGAAAATGTGTTTTGATGACGGAAGCATGTACCACGTGACCAGCTCGACCAATAAGCATAATTGAGAATCAGCGCACGAGGCGAAGATGCGCAGTCCGCGCACTGTCCGCAGAACCAGCTAGACAACGCCAACAATAACGCCGTTGGCCGCCATCAAGGTGGATATATAGGATGGTGAAACAGCTCTTCATTTTTTTCTGCGAAAAACTTGTACTTAGACCGTTTGAGAAGGTAGTAATATTTCCACGACTCAAAAGAAGATGGCGGTAAGATCGATTATCGAAGAAGATTTCTGTTGCTTACGTATTTCTATGGTTCACATCTGACAGACGTGACTTGAAACGACATTAAAACAATATATTTTCGATAAATTTGGAATGAATATTGATATTTTGACTATTCTCAATCATTTTTCATCTAGAACAGATGAAACTGATGAAAATATGACAGATGCACACAAGGTATGTCGCCATCTCTGATAACTTCAGGAAATATTACTATACGGTATGAAATCAAGTAGGCAATAAAGGTCTACAGTTTATTCTAGTGCTTAATAATAGAAAGCTGTTTCACCATCCTATATCCACCTTGGCCGCCATTTAAGACTATCAAGAGAAATATTGTGACAGGTTATATACTATGAAGTTTTCTTTGATGGTACTTGTGTTCCTATAGTGCAGAGTGCAGGCTCGGGAATTCTTTATAACTCGAGTACTCAACATGGACGTAAAAGGTTTTCTGATGGAAGTAAACAATCTAGAACATATGTGGACATGGCGTCGTATATCACTGGTACCTACTGTTGGGTGTTATAAGAATGCTTTATTTTGTGTTGTCAGGTCATGTTGATGTGCTTGAAGTGATAATTCATTGTTGTATCAATACTGCAGCCCCAGTTTGCGAAAAAACTACAGTATTTTTCATTTTCAATTATCGGCATGCAGAGTTGCAATCCTTCAAAGGTCAATAAGAAGAAGAATAGAAGAGAATCATTGTTCAGATGTGCTGAGAAATCAGCTTCATCCAAGAAAATTGTTTCACAAAATTGAAATATTCTTGCCTCAAACTAACCAAATTTTTCAATAAGAAAGTGTGTACATTTGACACAAAACTTTGATCCTAATAAGCAGTCAAGAGGATTTTGTCGAAAAATCAAACTAATATTTGGTTGGACCTATTCAAGATTACCAATCTCTCTCTTGAGTTAATGCGGTTAAAATTCGATTTAAGAGATCCTTTTTTTCTGTGTATATAGGTAGTTTTTCGTCCTTTTAAAACAATTCATAATTTGATAGGTAGGTAGCTATTCTCCGATTCATTTGAAGATGATTTGCAATCTTTATACACACAGTATATATAGGTATATGTAGGTACTCAGTTAGTTAGGTATAGTTAGTTACAAATTTTGCTCAATGAAAACTTGTGAAAATACGTATATAGAAACGAGGCCATCATATAGGAAGCAAAATTACTCCCATGGTAGAGTGCATGTAATCCATCGGATTCAATTCGCCTAGGACCTATATCATTAAGCACCCACCACGCGTAAACATATAATTTACCTAACCTAACCAACAGCCGTGATGGGCGTCAGATGAAAAAAAAAAACGTGAAGGCTATCATCGACGCTTCCAACGGTAGCCAAAAGGCTCGATGGAACAGTCTTCTGGTCTTTGTCTGGCGGACTCTAACAACATAATGGACCCATCAGACTGTCTCAAGAGGAAATAGTCGCCATTGGCAGAGATCTGAGTGCGTGATATCATCGACAGTGACTCGACGAAATTTAGAAAATACGATATCCTCGGGATAATTATATAGAGAATAGAATAAACAAGGCAAATATTCGATGAGATCTGTAAACAGGGCCATGAGAAAAACGCAGCAAGAACTCAAGAAGGCCAGTTTGTATATATATACATCACCATCAATACACAGGAGGCTTTTATATATCCCATCATGTCAACTACAACTTCTACAGGGGCCTTATTAAGTATTGAAACCATCACATCCAAGGTGGATATAGGATGGTGAAACAGCTTCCTATTAACAAGCACTAGAATAAACTGTAGACCTTTGCCTACTTGATTTCATACCGTAGTGATATTTCCTGAAGTTATGAGAGATGGCGACATACCTTGTGTCGGTAAAACAGAAACTCTGCATCTGTCATCTTTTTATCAGTTTCATCTGTTCTAGATGAAAAATGACTGAGAAGAGTCAAAATATCAATATTCATTCCAGATTTACAAGAACATATATTGTTTAATGTCGTTTCAAGTCATGTCTGTCAGATGCGAACCACAGAAATTCGTAAGCAACATAAATCTTCTTCGATAATCGATCTTACCGCCATCTTCATTCAAGTATCTGAAATATTACTACCTTCTCAAACGGTCTACAAGATTTTCGCAGAAACAATTGAAGAGTTGTTTCACCATCCTATATCCACCTTGATCACATCATATACCTATAGTGATGATCATTTCCGACCTTTCAACAATTTCTTTCCTTTCTTGATACTTTTGCATAAGTAAGGTTTATGGCCTATACCGGGTGTCCATGGAAGGTAGTTGCCCCTATATATATTTTGTTTTCCGAGATAATGGAATGAAATATGGAGGATCCGTTAAATGCACATAGAACTGCATTTTCAGACAAGTAACTCAACTTCATGCAAATTCCGGATTCACCGGAAGTGATATGAATTTTCGATTTTCAATGTATCAAATTAATCGTGATAAAATGATCTTTTTTTCTAACCCGACGAGCCATCACGACCATGTTGCCATTTGAAAAACAATAGTAATAAAAATTTCAAAATGAAACGTCACATTCTGATCGGGAACTGTATATATAGAGTTGTACATTTATATATACGAACATTTCAGAACTCAAATTAGTTATTTGAAAAAAATAAATAAAAACCGGCATAATCATCTATCTAAAATAAAGCTTGATAGTAAACATAATTGATTCGATATTGATATTGAACATATTAAGAAGTAATAATTAGGTATTAATTTCTATAGGTATATATAGGACAATTCAACGAAGGTAAAAGTATATGTGCTATGCATGTGATTTGTGATATCAGATTTTAAATACACCAAAGAAGAACACTCTCATCAACATCTTGTCTTCGTCGACAAAATATGCGTCGAAGGGGAAGGTTATATGAAAGCTTTCTTGCACTTTATTTTATTTTGAATATCAAATATCCAGGAGATATAGAATGAACGTTATAATTCATTCAGATATATTTCCTTTAAAGATAGGTACACCCCAACCAGGGTAGTAAGACAAAGAAAGTAGCACTATCCAGAAAATAGTACATTTTTTACCGGGTAGGAAAAGCTTAACATTCCTGGGCGACTGTGAAGATTGCTAAGTCGAGGCGCAAGCCGAGACTTAGCAACACAGAGTCTTTTCCTACGAGGTAAACATACTATTTTTCCGCAAATCGTTTAAAATTCGACAGATATTGATTGATTTTAAAAAAACGCGATAATTGTATTCCCAAATAAATGGTGCTTTGAAATTCCTAATAAAATTACTTGGGCTACTATGGAAACGTATTGCGGTTGAATTGTCAAACTTGACGCTTATAAATTTAATTGCTGGTGTTCTCGAAAGTAAAATGATAAGTGATGATGAAATTTCCATTCCTGGGACTCCTCCAGAGCTGGTTGAGGCAGTGAATACTGCTTCATTAGAATTATTGCCAAAGAAACCAAGAGAAAAGTACGAAAATGCATACAGACGTTTTATGGATTATCGCATGAGTAAAAATACGAGTTCTTTCTTCCTAGACCTTTGTTTAAAGATGAAATCTTCAACATTATGGGCCAATTATTCAATGCTGAAGTCAACCCTTGCAATTAAACACAATGTAGATATATCTACATACTCAAAACTTCGTTCCTTATTGAAACGGCAAGCTCAAGGTTATAGGGCAAAGAAATCTAAGATTTTAACGAAGGATGAAATTGAAAAATTTATCTAGGAAGCTCCAGATAAAGAAAATTTAATGATTAAGGTAATTTACAAGGTTTTGATTTCTATTTAGATTGTACCTTTATTTATTTTTTAGGTGGCTGTAATATTTGGTATTTCTGTATATACACGATATAGAAGACCTATAGAATCTAAGCTTTTAATCAGCATACCTGATTCGAAAACCAACAAACCAAGATCATTTGTAATTAATCAGATCTACTTGAATGTTTATCGAAAGTATGTTTCGTTAAGATCAGAAAATATGAACAGTGACCGATTTTTCTTTAAATATCAAAGCGGAAAGGGTTGTAGACAAGTGGTAGGAATTCATCAATTTAGAAAAATGCCCAAAATAGTTGCTACTTATTTGAACTTGGTAAATCCGACAGAATACACTGGTCACTGCTTTCGTCGGTCTTCTGCAACAATATTGGTTGACTCTGGTATGCCGACATAACTAGTTTAAAGAGGCATGGCGGATGGAAGTCATCAAACGTTGCTGAAGGATATATCGAAGAATCGCTTAACAATAAGGTTGAGGTGGCAAATAAAATTTTCACAGTATAAAATATTCAACAAAATAACCCTACCACCCCGCATGTTGTCCAAAATGTTTCTCATAGTTCTAACAGTGTTCCTCCAATGTTCAATAATTGTACTAACTGTCAAATTACTGTAAATATAACAAATTGATCTTAAAAATGTATTCAGCAATGACTTGATGTTTTCAAAATATAAATTAATTCCTTATAAATGTGTTTTCAATCATTTATGTATAGAACACTAACAACTGTACGGAAATATCATTTCCTTACAGTAAGGAAATGACATTTCCTCACAGTAAGGAAGTCCTGACTTTTTCTTCAAGAAATTTTGACAGGAATGTCAAAAATTCCTAGCGATTTGCGGAAAAGAGTATTTATAGGGTTATGAATAAGTTGTCCTTATATCATCCAGCGAAATAACCGATGAATATTTTTTCTTTAAGAGTGTTGTTTGAGTTTATAATTTCTTATTTTATTACCAATTTTGTTGTTTTTTGTTTCATAATATAATAAATATTTTGTGCATAAATGTTTTATTTCCTTACATCCTTTTTTAAAACATAATTTTAATGTTACATCAGTCGAAATATCCTCTGTAAAATAACAGAGAAATTCATCAAGAAAAGTACCATTATATTATTACAGAACGATATTTTCATTGCAAAAATACATAATATAATCATGATGAAAATTACACTGTAAAAGTATCACAGAACGATAATCACAATGCAAAAATAGATGATATTATCATGAACATTACATCGTTAAAGTAAGGTATGCGTACTGGAATGAAATTACAGTACTGGTACCAGAATCGTATTTTACAGAACTGATGGTGAAATTCAGGTAAATTACGTTGGTCACAAAATAACCAACGTTTTTTACCTGAATTTTACACAAGACTATTTTTTTGGGATTGCAGACAAACAAAAAACGATGAGATATATTTGTTTGTCTATTAGAATTACCATGTATTTTCATCAATTAACGTCCACATCAATTGAACATTTGAAGGTATATATAAGGAGAATTTTCGCCTCTAGAATATTTTTTGCAACGACCGTGAGTAATTATTATTATATATAATCTACACCAGAACTGAAGCATGTCTAAATATTTTTCAAATTACTTCTTCAAGACTGCTAAGTCACTTCTCATAACGAGATACTGATTCGTTGAAAGAAGAGGATGTCGAGTCATTATGAAATAGTAGGTGTGTATTTGTTCTTTGAGACTTTTATATGAGTGAAATGAATGTGCAATTTACAGAATGATTCAGTTCTCCTTCTGCAGTAGAATTTTGGTAAGGATTAGGTAGATATAATTATGTATATATAAATGTATATCGAAATGAGAACCATGTGTAATAATTTTCACAGATTATTAGATAATACTCAATACATTCATTTATAATCACTATAGAGCTTCAATTGGATGAAAACGAAGTGAAACATGATTAAACAAAGTATGAAATGTTTATATTTAAATATGTTAAATTAATAATAAATAAGTAAAATGTGATTGATTCATTATTGTATTTTTTATTATCCCAGTAATGGATATAGTCGAGGATAAAGTATAGTAGAACAAGTGGATAAAACTTCAATTAAGTATATATAAAAACATTTTAGACTATATATTATTTAGAAATCAAGATTTAGAAGATGGTCAACTTCCAACTCAAGAAATGGGTTTTAAATATGTAAAAATGATGCATATCTTGTGATCGAAAATGACACCTTTGTCTTCCGCATGATGCAAGTATTCAAAATTATTATGATTTTATGGGAAAAATGGAAAATAGTGGATTATTCGTTGGTTTGTGCTATAAGAGCACTATCTTTGTTATTGTGATAGAACTAACTTCCACTGGCTAAAAACACACTCATGCTGCTCTTGGCAAGGACTTTGCTTTTCTGGTAAAGACTCTTTCCTGTATCAGTAAGCATTCATATTAACAACAACAAATATCTCTCCTGTATTAGTAATCTTCCTTTCAACAACAAAATAATAGAATGAAACCTCTTTTCTACAATGGCATAGTCACTTTTCCATAACAGGAGAGTGTCTGTATTACGACAGCAGAGTTACTTTCTAAAGTAGCTGTGCTACCACAGGTAGACGTTGGCAGTTAAGTGCTCTCTTCTGCAGTAGTAAAGATATTTCCTGTCCCCTATGTAGCCAAAATTTTTGGCTATGGCAGCAGAAAAATCTGCTGTGACGATGACAACATTTTCTAAGTGTTCCTTTCATCGGAAGTCCTATTTTTCACCCGCGGCTGTACCCGCATGCATCACCCATATCCAGACTACATCAGCCACCCCATATCATTGAATAAAACCCATTATCCTCTCGCGAGAGTAACAACATTATTTTAACGGATCGATTTTCCATTTTTGCCCATTGACTGACGGCGCACAATGGCGTTCGCGTCCAATTACACAGCGCGTTCTCCCGCGAAGGGCCAAATTGAAAGTATAACATGTGGAATTAACGAGGGGTGAGCGCGATGACAAGAAAGGGACACCCTCGCCCTTCTCGGGGCCAATCGCCGAGCCGGCGACACGCCCTTGACTTCGCCCGAAGGGCTCGATGCGAAGGGACCCCCCCGCGGCTACCCCCGGTTGAGTATGCATGGCGAGGGTTGTAGTATATATACGGGGTGTCCTGATGGGGATATGATGATGATGGCGAAATTAATTATTTTTCCTACGAGCGCGTATGCAAACGTCATAAAGCTAATATCACTATATGGCATTATTGTTATTTGAATAGTTATTTGTATGTATCAAGGGCGTAAAATAGGGTTTTATGGACCCTAGCGTGTATTAACACGCCTAGGTCCATAAAAGCAAATTACGCCCGAATTACATACAACATTTTATGCACGACCAGTATATTTCATTGTAAATACCTCTTCACTTCTCAAGCATGATAGGAATACATCACCGATGCAGGGAGGTTCAGATTATATCGGAAAAATAAATCAAGAAGTGATGGAATCCACGTTACCATAGTTATTCAGTCAATTTTTCCATAAGGAATAAATAGCAAGGTGGATATAGGATGGTGAAACAGCTCTTCAATTGTTTCTGCGAAAAACTTGTAGACCGTTTGAGAAGGTACTAATATTTCCACGACTTGAATGAAGATGGCGGTGAGATCGATTCTCGAAGAAGATTTCTGTTGCTTACGTATTTCTGTGGTTCACATCTGACAGACGTGACTTGAAACGACATTAAAACAATATATTTTTGATAAATCTGGAATGAATTCTCAATCATTTTTCATCTAGAACAGATGAAACTGATAAAAGTATGACAGATGCACAGTTTCTGTTTTACCGACACAAGGTATGTGGCCATCTCTGATAACTTCAGGAAATATTACTACGGTATGAAATCAAGTAGGCTAAGGTCTACAGTTTATTCTAGTGCTTGTTAATAGGAAGCTGTTTCACCATCCTATATCCACCTTGGCTAGCAGCCATATTTGCTGTCAAAACAGACAATAGTCAGTTCAAAATTCAATCCAGTGATGAAGAGAGTGGGAATTGCACTCCACCACAAATTAGTAAGGCAGCTGAGGATGCAAAGTTGAATTTGCTGCCTACTAAATCAAAAAAAATATACGATATAAACTTTATGATGAATTTGTCAGCTGGTGCAACGGGAATAATGTGAAGAATAAGAATTACACAGAGAGTGTACTTCTTGCATATTTTCTGGAAAAATCAAAATCTCGTAAGCCCTTTTCTATGTGGACATATTATTCCATGTTGAAAGCTACTTTGAATGTAAATGAAGTTAAGCGCCTGCTCAACTAATTTATTGCCAAGCGGGCGGTAAAGTGTCATTTTACCGCCCGGCGGGCGGTAAAGTAGTCCGAGGGCGGTAAAGTGCTACTTTACGCCCGCATATCCGGGCGATAAAGTGCCATTTTACGCCCGGTCGTGCATAAAGAAAATTTGAATTCGCAGTTGGTTTGTGCTTGAAAAATGAGTAAAATACAGCATCTTTCCTTCTTCAATGTGCTATACTCTAAACCTGTCAAATTTGATATTTTTTTCGAAAATCCTCAAAAAATCAGTTTTTTTTTTGGAGAAAAAAGTTGCTCAGTTTCCAATTTTAAATTTTTATTGTTCCAAATTTGGACTCTACTGTCACTTCGACTACTACTATAAGTAAAAAAATTTAAAAAATCGAAAAAAGACATTCAAACACATTAAAATCAATAAATAACGACAATTCAGAAGTTTAATGAATAATTCCTGATGCATGAAGTTGTCTGATTGCCATTTTTTTGAATTTGAAATGAGACAGATGAAAGAGATCAAGTTCTGAAAAGTGTGTATTGAAATTCTTCTGAAGTCTACAACATATTGCCATTGAGCCATTTTTGAGAATATTGGCAAAAATTCATTTTCCAAAGTGACTATGTTTCAAAATATTCAGAAATCATATTGGCACAAAGGTGCGGGTCATATTTTACCACGCTTGCCCCTCTGCTCCAAACATATCCTCTCGATATAAAATGAAAAAAACGATCACTATACTTGCAATGCAACATCCTGTATATATAAAGTGGGGCACAACGCCATGTTGTTCAATTTCAGTACACCCTTGCGATCGCCATGGGGCATTAATATAATGGTATCGAAAATTCAAGCTTGAAAATAATGGCGCTCGCATACAATGGTTAATGCATGAGCCGTTGTTACAATGTCTTATTTGGTGCTTTTCAGCCAGCTTGTTATACAAACTGATGGAGCCGATTAAATATTGATGTGTTTCTTATTTTATGTTTCAACCAAAAATGTTTGCTTGTCAAGTAACATATAAGACAGTAATAGTATAACCATGGTATCGAAACTCATCCCTGTATACATTATCTATACCTATAGTACCATACCGGGTTTTTCACTTAAAAGTGAAAGATTTACTAGGCTGTGTGCATAAATCGATGTTATAAAAAAAACATATTTGTATTCCATGCAAATTATATTTCAAAATTTGTAACAAAGCGCTTTCGACTGTTAGGTCATCATCAGTGCATACCTGAAATAAGTAAGTATGATTTCGTAAATAAGAAACCATTCTTATCAATGTAGATAAAAATAAAAGAAAAAAACATGTTTCTTCTTTGTATATATGAAGGTTTAAATCAATACTCACTCGTCAGGTATTACAATAAAGATTTCCATAAATTTTCACATTAACAAAATATGTTTGGTCTTCTCAACATTGAGATAAACCCGTTAAAATTTTTAAAAAAATTTAAGATTTGAAACTTGTCACCGAATTGTTCATGGACGATTGAACAATCAACGGGTATGCACTGATGATGACCTAACAGTCGAAAGCGATTTGCTACAATTTTTTAAATATAATTTGCATGGAATACAAATCTGTTTTTTTTGAATTTCACTTAAAACTCCGAACGCCAATATCTCGAAAATGAATAGAAATATTTGATTTCTCTGAAAAGTATTAATGAATGGGTCGCGATTTTTAAATCAAATCACAGAATTAAATTGATGTATATTCATTCGATTACTTCAAAGGTTTATAGCCCTATCAGTTTTAAAGTTCAAATTTCACATCAATTATTTACTGATTTTAAATGGATTTTAATATTAGGTATTGCGAGGTATTGTAATATGTTTTTTTCTATGTTGGTTGTATAATGAAGTCATTGTATCATTTCGATACACATTTTTTATTATTCGGGTGTTGGAATTTTTTTTCTGAGCTTTGAAGGCTCTATCGAAGTGTGGTATGCCACCCCAGAATATTAAGTCGTATTGAAGGGTTGATTGTATTACTAATCCATAATACAGAAATTTCAATACCTACATGAAATGATACAGTTTCCATTGAGTTCCTTATCATATAATTCATATAACAGAAGGTGCTTAGTTTTGAAGTTACTGTATATACTCATGATGTGAGCTTCCCAGGTAAGTTTGGAATCTACTGTTATTCCTAAAAATTTTATAGTTTCTACACTATTGACGGATTTGTTATCTATATGTAGGTAAAATTCATAATCAGGTGAAACATTTCTCGGCAGAAAACGCATAAAATGGGTTTTTGTCGCATTTAATGCTATATAAACCATTTTCTTTACAATAACGGCTGAACTCATAAGTTGCCCTGGTTACTGTTTTCAATAAGTTGTTCGATTCGATTATTTGCCATGAGTATATTGGTATCATCAGCATATTGAATGATTCGATTTGGGGTCGAGAAAATTTGCTAATATCACTGACAAAGATGATGAAGAATAGAGGGCCAAGTATCGAACCTTGTGGCACCCCCATTATAGGTTGAAGTGGATCGTATTCTGAGCGATTTTGGGTTTGGTGATACTGTAGCAGTGAAAAACTCAATGGTATTGAGTGTAATTTGATTTAAATTGAACAATAAAAACAATAACAACATTGAATTTTTCACCGCTGGTATCGCAACTAAACAAAATCAGAAGCAGAAAACTAGGCTTTATACACTTGTGCGTCAGATTTTAAATATTTCAATGTCATCATTGTTATACCAATCGAATATGTTTCTGGTATTTATCGATATCAAATCCATTTTTTCAATAAAAGACTTCAAATTGATGCAAAATAGTACACACAGTTTTTTCCGTCACAAAGAAATTGTGTATAGTATAATATATAATAAATAACTATTGTTAATACTTCGAAGCAAGCATGGCATTTCCGTCAGACTCTCTTTTTCACGTCATGATGCTTTCCATTCCACGGAATCATCGGACCTTTACCACCCTGACCGTCATCTGTCCACCTACATGTCAAATGTGACGTTTTCCATTGACAACAATTCCCGAAGAATCGCATCAGCCTTCCTCGAAACGAATTCTAATCAGATTACCTTACCGATCGTATCGCTCTCTGCGAGGTGTCAACAAAAACGCTGTCAGCGCGCAACACCCTGTAATCCGACGCCCGACATCGTCACAGTATCCGACACCCGATCTACTGGGCGTTCCCGGTTATCCAGGCACCAAGACGCAATCCCATTATACAATTTATATCTAATTCGCAGCTGCCTTTCACATGGAATGGAAGAAACGGGAGGGTAACTCGATATATTATGAGGTTGTAAGTGTATCACAAAACCCGGACGCACAATGGGAATTATGAAATATTCCGTGGATTTGCGGCGATAGCATTATAATCCTGGTTTCGCTAAGTAAGTGTAAGTGTCAGGGGCGTAGCGGGATTTCTTGACGAAAAATTTTAACAATGGGGAAGTTTTCTTCGAACTGATTTTCATGAAATTATTGTTTGAATAACAAGTATTATGTTTCTACCGAGAGGTTGACCACATGGGAATTCCGGATAGGAATTCCGGGGAATTCCTTTCGTTTTTACGCCAAAAATATACGAAATGTTAAAGAAAATCTGATAAATTTTCACTAAAAATGTTAAATAAATTATGTTAACCACTCATGATCATCGTCTTTTTTTTAGAAAAAACAATTACTGCTGACTCTGTGATTTTGTAACTTTAGTAGTTTATATATAAAGGCTATATTTTGAAATTATTTTGGAATGTACAGGAAGGATGTTCCAAAAAATTGTGGCACATCAATGTTAATTATCTTGTTTCTTTTGGAACACCCTATATTTTATTGCTTTTTCAGATTCTGTCTGAAACTCTGATTTCATTATCATACTTGGGGTCTAGCTGCAACGATTACAGAAATATAGGGTGTGAAAAATTGAGATTTTTCAACTTAAGGAATATTTTGTGTCGGACATATTCATTATTGATCAAAACTGCTAACATGTCTCTATCTTGACTTTTCATTCGCCATCAATTATTTATATTCGAATGAAAAAATACAGGGTGGTTCATAATTCTGAACCCCCCATATGTGATTCAGTTAAATATCATTAGATAGTAGGTGTTTTGACCGAGGTTTTGGCCATTAATGAATCGTTCTGACACAAAAAAATTATAAAGCTGAAGAATCTTGATTTTCCAAACCATATATCTTCTCCCTAGACCCCAAGTGTGATATAAATCGATGAAATAAGCTTTTCAGGGAGAATATAAAAATGCAACCAAATACATGGACTTTCAAAATTTACCCTTTATCGACGTACGAACTACTGAAATGAGAAAAACTTTGAAAGTTTTGCAGATTCGCTTTAAATCTCTGTCGCGCTAGTAGTGAACCACCCTGTATGTTCCTATGTAAATTGAATCATGTGTTCGATAGATATGATGATTTACAGTTTACACCCTAGATTTGCTGATTTTTTTCTGAATAAAAATGTTTTTCTTTGATTTTCCTTCTTACGTATTCAGATCTTGGAAAAAGGAGGAAATAAAATAGAAAAATAACATCAGATGATATATTCTGTTTCCAACGAGAATTTCGAAATAATACAATACAGCCTATAGCCTTACTGATGACAAATTTCGAAATTTTGATATAAATATAATTCGGTATTATTCAGATTCTGTAATATTTAGTGACATCACTGTGGAGCTAGGTCTGAAGTTTATCTTGAACTCAGAAATCCCCTCGGGAATCCCGAACGATTTTGTGTGTGATGTTCTTAAATATTTCATATTTCACCGGATTTTCCCAGAATTCCCCTGGAATTCTCCGGAATTCCTCCGGAAGAAATATGTCAATTTGAACCAAGATTTGAACAAACGACGATGGAAATTTGAAACTAAATGTAGATAATACTCGGAATTCCGGGGGAATTACGGGGAAATCCGAATATATCATCTGATGGTATTTTTCTATTTTTCCATCAAGATCTGAATCCGTAAGCAGGAAAATCGCCATAACTTTCGAACGGATGGACCAATTTTTAACTTCGCTCATAACAATCTGCTTATTTTTTTCCATAGAATCCGTTTCTCCAATCGAAGAAATCGAAATCAGAAAAAACTTTTTTTCATCATAACATAAATGTAGCAAATCGCCTTAACTTTCGAACGGATGGACCAATTTTCAACTTCGCTCATACCAATCTGCTTATTTTTTTCCATAGAATCCGTTTCTCCAATCGAAGAAATCGAAATCAGAAAAAACTTTTTTTCATCATAACATAAATGTAGCAAATCGCCTTAACTTTCGAACGGATGGACCAATTTTCAACTTCGCTCATACCAATCTGCTTATTTTTTTCCATAGAATCCGTTTCTCCAATCGAAGAAATCGAAATCAGAAAAAACTTTTTTTCATCATAACATAAATGTAGCAAATCGCCTTAACTTTCGAACGGATGGACCAATTTTCAACTTCGTTCATACCAATCTGCTTATTTTTTTCCATAGAATCCGTTTCTCCAATCGAAGAAATCGAAATCAGAAAAAACTTTTTTTCATCATAAAAAAAATGTAGCAAATCGCCCTAACTTTCGAACGGATGGACCAATTTTCAACTTCGCTCATACCAATCTGCTTATTTTTTCCATAGAATCCGTTTCTCCAATCGAAAAAATCAAAATCAGAAAAAACTTATTTTCATCATAGAAAAAATGAAGAAAATCGCCATAACTTTCGAACGGATGGACCAATTTTCAACTTCGCTCATACCAATCTGATTATTTTTTTCCATAGAAGCCGTTTCTCCAATCGAAAAAATCGAAATCACAAAAAACTTTTTTTCATCAGAAAAAATGTAGCAAATCGCTTTCGAACGGATGGACCAATTTTCAACTTCGCTCATACCAATCTGCTTATTTTTTCCATAGAATCCGTTTCTCCAATCGAAGAAATCGAAATCAGAAAAAACTTTTTTTCATCATAAAAAAAATGTAGCAAATCGCCTTAACTTTCGAACGGATGGACCAATTTTCAACTTCGCTCATACCAATCTGCTTATTTTTTTTCATAGAATCCGTTTCTCCAATCGAAGAAATCGAAATCAGAAAAAACTTTTTTTCATCATAAAAAAAATGTAGCAAATCGCCTTAACTTTCGAACGGATGGACCAATTTTCAACTTCGCTCATACCAATCTGCTTATTTTTTCCATAGAATCCGTTTCTCCAATCGAAAAAATCAAAATCAGAAAAAACTTTTTTTCATCATAGAAAAAATGAAGAAAATCGCCATAACTTTCGAACGGATGGACCAATTTTCAACTTCGCTCATACCAATCTGATTATTTTTTTCCATAGAAGCCGTTTCTCCAATCGAAAAAATCGAAATCACAAAAAACTTTTTTTCATCATAACATAAATGTAGCAAATCGCCTTAACTTTCGAACGGATGGACCAATTTTCAACTTCGCTCATACCAATCTGCTTATTTTTTTCCATAGAATCCGTTTCTCCAATCGAAGAAATCGAAATCAGAAAAAACTTTTTTTCATCATAAAAAAAATGTAGCAAATCGCCTTAACTTTCGAACGGATGGACCAATTTTCAACTTCGCTCATACCAATCTGCTTATTTTTTCCATAGAATCCGTTTCTCCAATCGAAAAAATCAAAATCAGAAAAAACTTTTTTTCATCATAGAAAAAATGAAGAAAATCGCCATAACTTTCGAACGGATGGACCAATTTTCAACTTCGCTCATACCAATCTGATTATTTTTTTCCATAGAAGCCGTTTCTCCAATCGAAAAAATCGAAATCACAAAAAACTTTTTTTCATCAGAAAAAATGTAGCAAATCGCTTTCGAACGGATGGACCAATTTTCAACTTCGCTCATACCAATCTGCTTATTTTTTTTCATAGAATCCGTTTCTCCAATCGAAGAAATCGAAATCAGAAAAAACTTTTTTTCATCATAAAAAAAATGTAGCAAATCGCCTTAACTTTCGAACGGATGGACCAATTTTCAACTTCGCTCATACCAATCTGCTTATTTTTTCCATAGAATCCGTTTCTCCAATCGAAAAAATCAAAATCAGAAAAAACTTTTTTTCATCATAGAAAAAATGAAGAAAATCGCCATAACTTTCGAACGGATGGACCAATTTTCAACTTCGCTCATACCAATCTGATTATTTTTTTCCATAGAAGCCGTTTCTCCAATCGAAAAAATCGAAATCACAAAAAACTTTTTTTCATCATAACATAAATGTAGCAAATCGCCTTAACTTTCGAACGGATGGACCAATTTTCAACTTCGCTCATACCAATCTGCTTATTTTTTTCCATAGAATCCGTTTCTCCAATCGAAGAAATCGAAATCAGAAAAAACTTTTTTTCATCATAAAAAAAATGTAGCAAATCGCCTTAACTTTCGAACGGATGGACCAATTTTCAACTTCGCTCATACCAATCTGCTTATTTTTTCCATAGAATCCGTTTCTCCAATCGAAAAAATCAAAATCAGAAAAAACTTTTTTTCATCATAGAAAAAATGAAGAAAATCGCCATAACTTTCGAACGGATGGACCAATTTTCAACTTCGCTCATACCAATCTGATTATTTTTTTCCATAGAAGCCGTTTCTCCAATCGAAAAAATCGAAATCACAAAAAACTTTTTTTCATCAGAAAAAATGTAGCAAATCGCTTTCGAACGGATGGACCAATTTTCAACTTCGCTCATACCAATCTGCTTATTTTTTCCATAGAATCCGTTTCTCCAATCGAAGAAATCGAAATCAGAAAAAACTTTTTTTCATCATAAAAAAAATGTAGCAAATCGCCTTAACTTTCGAACGGATGGACCAATTTTCAACTTCGCTCATACCAATCTGCTTATTTTTTTTCATAGAATCCGTTTCTCCAATCGAAGAAATCGAAATCAGAAAAAACTTTTTTTCATCATAAAAAAAATGTAGCAAATCGCCTTAACTTTCGAACGGATGGACCAATTTTCAACTTCGCTCATACCAATCTGCTTATTTTTTTTCATAGAATCCGTTTCTCCAATGGAAAAAATCGAAATCAGAAAAAACTTTTTTTCATCATAGAAAAAATGAAGAAAATCGCCATAACTTTCGAACGGATGGACCAATTTTCAACTTCGCTCATACCAATCTGATTATTTTTTTCGATAGAATCCGTTTCTCCAATCAAAAAAATCGAAATCACAAAAAACTTTTTTTCATCAGAAAAAAAATGTAGCAAATCGCCTTAACTTTCGAACGGATAGACCAATTTTCAACTTCGCTCATACAAATCTGCTTATTTTTTCCCATAGAATTCGTTTCTCCAATCGAAAAAATCGAAATCAGAAAAAACTTTTTTTCATCATAGAAAAAATGAAAAAAATCGCCATAACTTTCGAACGAATGGACCAATTTTCAACTTCGCTCATACCAATCTGCTTATTTTTTTCCATAGAATCCGTTTCTTCAATCGAAAAAAGCGAAATCAAAAAAACCTATTATTATCAGAATGGTGGAGAAGCCCTAACTACATTTTTGGGAATATTATTCTGAGTCAAATTTGATAGCACGAGGTAAATAAAAAATTCGTATTCGATGAATTTTCATAAACTTCAACTTGGAATGAAAATATGAATTTTGGAAACAGGAGAGTATAAAACTTTTTTCTTCATCATTTTTTGATAACTATACAAATAACCCCCGCGAATTTATTTCCAGTAAAATCCAGGTCGAGATATGAACACGAATATCAACTTTTTACAGAATGTCGAAATCTGTGCAAAAATACGAATTGTAAAATAAACATAACCATTAATAATAATTCAAAATAAAAACAGTATTTGTTAATGCTGATTTGATAGTATCTATGTTAGTTATAGTTGATTTTCAATAAACTTAATACTCTAGTAGTTCCTAGTTTTTTCATTCCTACAACTGTGAAAATAATAAAAATGTTTCAAGTTTCTTTTGTGTCTTATGTTTTCATTTTCAACAAAGCATAATAAAAAATATCGCTCATTACACGTCCACAGAAATGATTTTTCCGTTCTTGCATAACTTCCCGAATTTGTCACACGCGTACGAAAAAATCCCTATTTTCACTTTGACATCTCGTGGTTGTCATGCTGGAATAATGTAGGTATATTATTCCCACTATACAGGGTGGGTCACGACTAGCGCGACGGAGATTTATAGCAAAACGGCTAAATATCTCAAGTTTTTGTCACCTCAGTAGTTTGTATATCGATTAAGGCCACATTTGAAAATTATTTTGAAATTTACAGGATGTCCCAAAAAGTTGTGGTACCTATATCAACGTTAGGTTTTTTCTAATGGAACACCCTATATATTTCATTGCATGTTCAGATTCTCCCTGAAGAGCTGATTTCGTCGATCTATCACACTTGGGATTTCGAGGGAAGTTTAGGGTGTGAAAAATCGAGATCTTTCAACCTCATCAGAAATTTTTTGTGTGGAAACTACTGCGGTGTCAAATTGCACTTTCGGAAATGCTTAAAGAACACCACCAAAGTGTTCATTCTGCTAAGTTCAGCACTAACACTATAGTGTTACTGAAAACCCTCTAATACAGTGGTGAATAATATGCCGCTGTTTCTGACACTAAAACAATCAAGGCCTTATCAGGAGACACCAGACGGTGTTGGCTGGTGTGAGCTGGTGTATTTTTTCGTTCACTGTGTACATAAAAAAATTGTTTATGGCACGTATACGAATTATTTTCCACAGTGTACAACCGCCAACATTATTTCACCCATCAGAACCGTTCTCGACCCGCATAACATATCTTTTCCTTCCCCCCCCCTCAGGAGGGTAAAGGGGGAGGCCCCCTTCGCCCCTTGCCCCTCTCCTCATGTTTTCGCGAGCCCTCGACCGATCCTCTTGACTACATGAAGGGCAGACCCTCGAGTCTGCTTTAGCTTCAAGGGCCCTACGGACGTGCCGATCATTCTGCTTCTCTCTGTATATATTCAAGCCGACTTTCATCCCTGCGACGCTAACTGCTCTCCTGCCGACAGATTGCTCTCAAATTTTAATGCGATTCGATGGTATTGGTGATTGTGCCAATCGGGCTTTCGTCTATGATGCTTTTCTTTTCTTCATCTTTTCTGTCAGAATTTATTCAAAAACAAGTGAGCTTTTTTTCAAATGTATCAAATTAGGAAACTGATGGAATTTACTACTGTAGATACCGCATTAACATATTATTACAGTAACTTTTATTCAACTTTTTCCTATGGACTTCTTCTTTGGGGAAACTGGAAACTCCGTGGAAAGTGGAAGAATATTCAAACTACAAAAAAAGTTGTACGAATAATATCAAAGGCTGGTTATCGAGAACATTGCAAACCGTTATTTGAAAAATTCAGAATCTTAACTTTACCTTCAGTATTCATTCTACAATGTGTGATGTTTGTGAAAGAGAACGAAAAGTCTCTATTTTCAAATTCTTCCTACCATTCTCATGACACAAGAAATAGAAATTCGTTGAGCATTCCCTACCACCGCCTGAAAAAAATCACAAATCCATAAAAAATTTTAACAAATTACCGGATGCACTGAAAAATGCCCATACCAAACAGTTAAAGGCAGCAATCATCAATATATTATTAAAAAATAGGTACATTGTATTCTCTAGAAGAATATTTCGAATTCAATTTTGACGAAACAATGAACTAAGATATGAGCAGGCATTTATTTTATCTGTGTTTTTGTTGTGATGTAATAGGTATTGACTAATTTTAAATTATATGTACAATTTTTGAATTTCATGTACCTATTTCTTGTGACTGAACTTAACATGAGTATACATATAGTTTAATATTGAAATTTTTACTATAATTGTTGACGTTTTCTGTCAGATATATACCTGTACTCAGTGGTGTTCATATTTTGTTCATATTTTTGTTTTCGTATTACTTGACAACCTTAAATGTAACTTACATAACTTGGGCCAATAAATTATGATTATGATTATTTAAAGATAACACAAATCGGGTGAATGTCATACTGAATCAAGGTGTATACAGAATTAAGTATTAGAGTAAAATCAAAATGTATCATTATGCGCACAAGTGATTTTTTTTTCTGAAAATGAATGTCTACTTCACATAAAAATCATCTTCCATTTATAAAGGAGTAATATAATGGCGCCAAACCGCGTTCCAATATCTAAAACTCCAACTTATAACTTTATATGATCTTTAACCATGATGAGGTTGAAAATATCAAAAAAATATGTAGGTATTCACGTATATTTATCTTAGTGAAAAAAATATGAGATGGTAGTTCCTGGTTCTATGTTGACTCAATTCTTTCAAAAATATCAGATAGATATATTTGCTTTTTATGCTTATCACGATAGTATGTAAAAGTCCGTATTACACGGTGCAGAAAATGGTACATTTACTGTATGAAAATGTGAAGGCAATATTTTCTGCATCGTGTATTACAGAAAAACTGAATCTGAATATTCCATCCAAGAAATATAGGACAGGTTCTATCTTCGGTCAAATTTTTTGTATGTGATCATGCGCAGTGTGATTATTGCATTGCAGCATTATTGTTTTTGTTTTTGCGAATATTGGAGACATCCTTTTTTGTGTAGAAAATTTCCAAAAGCATTTCTCAACAAGTTATGTTAAAATGAGGTTAAAATCCTCATAAAAGCCGTTTGGATTCACATATTGCGCATGCTTATGTGTTGAATTATTGATATCGTGTATTACCAAACAATATTTATTTGCAGAAAATTTGTCAATGTTTTCTGTACAAGAGTCTGTTTGAGCAAATGGAACATTTTCTGTATCAATTTCTGCACCATGTAATACGGACTTTAAGACATTAGAAGGCACTCAGTAGTAAGGGTGGGCGATAATGATTTGGAAATATCGATTATCAAAATTTATCGATATTATCGGTATATCGATATTATCGATAATTTTTTCAACTGATTTACCAATGTCATTGATAAATCCATGTTTTTTTCAATCCTTCACAAGCTACTGCGACCAAAAATTATTCGAATAATTCCTTGTACTGTGTACGTGATGGAAATGTAAAAACTATTGATACGGGATTCAGAATATCAGTGGTGGGCGATAACGATTTGGAAATATCGATAATAAGAAGTCGATACTTTATTTCTTCAAAAATTATCGATAATTATCGATTTTGGATTTGGTGTCACTAGCAGTGAAAAACCCAATGTTTTTATGAATAAATTTCAATTCAGAGTGTGATTTGATTCGAATTGACCAATAAAAATAATAAAAACATCGTATTTTTCACCGCTGGTATCGCAAAAATCAAAATCGCTCAACAGTAAACTGGGCTTTACGTTTGTGCGTCAGATTTTGAATATTTCAATGTCATCGTTATTACCATTCGAAATGTTTGTTTTTTTTATATTGAATCAATTTCTTGCCATAAAATACTTGAAATTAATGCAAAATAGATAGAATTGTATATGACACACGTTTTATAAGACACGTTGTCGCCCTTGTTCCCTTATGGACAAAATAGCGTCTATAAAACTTTTCATAATATATACCTACTTACCTTTGTCAAAAATATCATTCTGGAAAAATTTTCCGAACAACATGTACTTATCAATATTCCCTCCACTGTGTTTTGAGACAACTAATAAAAAAAAATAGGTTCATCCGAATACTTCAGAGGAAGTATAAACCTCGATTACCTCCCTGAAAATTACGTTATCCTGATGTATATACAAATTAGGCAACCAGTCGCCTCAATTCCCCCCTTCATTATAGAGTCATCGTTTCTATTTGCTAAGTACGTTATCGATTGGGAATAGAAAATCGTTCATTAGAATGCATCAAGGGCGTGTTGGCATCAAGCTGATAGCAGATTATGTTGCCCCAGATGGACTGACAAGTAGTTTCTTAGGCAGTGCCGGAGGTTTACCGAAAATGTCGATTTTCGAAGGATCTTTGCCAATTGAACTTTTTTGTTGATTCAAAAATGAATCTCAAGTATCAGATATCGGTACCGCCTCAATCCTCCAAAGCACTGCGTAAATCTTTCTATAACAACGATCATTTTCATATAATATGCCACAACGCCATTCCAGACTCAATTAAAACCATGAATAAATTCAAATTCAAGAAGTCGCTGGAAAAGCTGTTGCTCGAGGGTAAGTTTCCTATGTTATGATTGTGCTGTTATCTTCCAGATGAATGTTCTGATTTTTTTTACTGAAAATCATTTCTCCCAGTTGCCTCAATCAAAATTATTTTGCCTTCAATATGTTTCAGGTTATTGATTTTGTTCATTTGTTCGGTCAACTTGAATGACTATTATTCATTATTTTCTCATCTATTACAATTTATTATATTAAGTATGGAACAAATATTTGCTGAATGGAAAGTCAAAGTAGGGATATCTAGAATTTTCAGGTTATATTTTCATAATTCTGTTTAAACATATACGTTATGATGTTGTTATGGGTTGGATGATGGAAGAGCAGTTACCACTATCTTATTGATGATTTTATCACTTTTTGAATATCGTTCGACCATTCGAATTTCAGAACAATCAGAATTATTATTGGCGCTTTCTGAATTGAAAATGACTTTCTTGAGTTCCAATTAAATTAAGTATAACTAATCTATAAATTGTCGCTTTCAGAATAATTGAATTGAAAATGGTTGTTTTGAATTTCAGTTGACTATAATCACAGTTGTACTTAATCAACACTTTGTGAATTTCATTTGACTATTCAAATTGAGTACAATAATTATAAAGCTTCGAGAATTGGAAATGACTACCTAATTCGAAATTCCAATGAACTCATCAGAATTATAAACATTGAAGCGTTCTGAATGAAAATAATTATACCTACCCCAAAAGACTTATTTTGAAATTGACACTTTTTGGATTGAAAATTGTTATATTTTGAATTTCAGTTTACTAATCTTAAATTATCAACGCTTTCTGGATTTTATTTGGCTATTTGAATTAGGTATAACAAAGAGAATTGAGAATTTGAATTCCAATGGACTAATCATCAGAATTTCATTCGAAGCTGTCAGGATCGACAATGAATTATGTATTTTGAATATATGACTATTTTTGATCATTATTCGAAATTGCGAACATCAAATAATGAAATTCTGAATACAACACGCTACCAGTTCTGATTTTGTCGGACAATTTATTTCAAACCCGCACTCTTCAGTACCGTACTAATGAATTTTCATGAGCAAACAACACTTGATGTTTCAACGTTGGGGGGGGGGGAAGATAGTCCCAACCCCCCAATGTCCAATTATAGACCGACACTTTCAGAAATCTCAATGAACACGCCGCTGTATCTCATTCTCGTTCTCACAATGTGTCAAAGAGAAAAAAAAGCGCCCCCTGGTCGCTCCCCCAGGGCTGCTGAGCCCTGAATACGAACAAAGGAAAAACGGATATACTTTCAGGGCGCGGCCATCTTATACATCTCGACTGACACATGTTTCATCAACGCACCAAAATGAGACCGAGCATTTTGGGGTTGTGCAAACGACAGCTTTGCGTCAGTATTTTCGCCATCCATGTTCGGCAAATGTGGCCCAAGATATGCTCATTGTACGAAAGCGTATAAGGGCCACCGAGATTTTTTAAAAATTTTTCCGACTTTAAACTCGGAATTTTCGACTTTGAACACGGAATTTTCGACTTTGAACTCGGAATTATTTTTTTCCGACTTCAAACTCGGAATTTCCGACTTTGAACTCGGTATTAATTTTTTTCGACTTGAAACTCGGAAATTCCGACAAAAAACTCGGAATTTTCGACTTTGAACTCGGAATTATTTTTTTCCGACTTCTAACTCGGAATTTCCGACTTTGAACTCGGTATTAATTTTTTTCCGACTTCTGTTGAAGAAATCGTTTTTATGTGTGCCCATCATCTTTATAGTTGGTTTTTTTTCAGCCCATTTTTCGCACCAATGGTGATATCAGAAAAATCATCCATTTCCAGAATTCCTCATTCAATTCTGAGTAAAAATCGTAGGTACACCTATACTTGTTTGTATATCCGGAAAAATCAACAATTTTCAAGATGATTGATGCGCTTTTTCGAATACCAGAAGGGGCATCGATAGAAATCTTCCGTTTCAATTTAGCACCATATAAGATTTGGAACACCCTGTGTTTTGGAATCGTTCTCCTATAGCATCTCCACACTCAAACTTAATCCACGCATACATCGAAGATATCCACACAAAAAATAACCATTAACTTCGCTGGTATCAAAATATCCATCTGGCATGCTTAACAGGATCAATCTGACATGATTGGTAAGCCACACCTATTGAGAGTGCATTAAATGTGAATTAATGGCCTTCTCATTCGACGATCTACCAGGCCACAAACAAAAGTCCATTAATCGGGTGAGAATCTCCCATAATACCACGCGGGGATTACGATTTCGTTTTAACGTGTGTCGTGAGCAGTCTAGACATTCTAGAGCCCGTGGTTTACAAGGTGTTTTTCAACGATGGGAATGTCCAGAACACCCAGTGTTCGATTTAGAAGAATCCTGTTCAGTGTTGCCACCAATTTGAAATTCATCGTAATAGAATTGGAGTCGAAATAGTAATAGAAAGTAATAAAATTTTCGTTGTGTTGTGATGTAATGAGATGTTTACAAGATATAATGATCAGATTTTGTTCTTGTAGCGTACTGATTATCATATTACAACTTGCAACTGATGAATTTCATTTTTGTACTCGCAAATTCTCATACTACGAAAACAAAATATGAACAAATAATGTATTTCACGGCCGTATTGGTCGTATGCTATTAAGCTAATCTTAAGGCTTAAGCTCGCTTATAGTTACGAATTTGTATGCACCGTATCTAGAAAATCATTTGAGCTCGCTCAACTCTAAGCGGCCACAATCGGCGGCTTTATATTTTAAGCCAGGATTATGTAGACATCATAACCCCGTTTTTTTGATTTCTGTTTCAATATTTTTGAATAAAAACCAATTATGGAAGTCAATAATGGAGGATGAAGGAATTCACAGTCTATAAAAATATGAAATTACTTGTTGCAATTACGTTAGTTTTCAAACCGAGAATCAATGAAATCATTACAAATCATGACTCTTCAACAGCAACAAATATTAAATGTCAAAATCAAATGAACAAGAAAACTCGTTTTTATGATTTTTTGTCTTATTGGCCTCTTCCCAAAAAATGGGCCAATGTTAGATTGGCGTGAGCCACAATAGTGATTACGTCACTTATATTTTATCAATTAGATATCCATTCGCCACCCAAAAGCAAATTTAGCTTGTCAAACAAAGGGTATGATTCAATTTATATAACGGCTCAACCCGTTGATTGATCAATCAACGGTTCAACCTGATATTTTTCTTTTCCACCTAACCTAACAAAGAGGGTAGCGGTTACTGTGTGTGTAAAAATATGAGATACGACGTTATAGGTAATGACCGTTGATGAGAAACAAAGTAGGTACGTGTATGACTCCACTTTTTACTAGCCGAATAATAAAGATTGATATGTTGGTTTTTTTTCACCTTACTTAGCGTAGCGATTGCTGCTGGAAAAAACTATCAAATACCAACAATAAAATCGAGTTTATATAACCAAGTTACAAAAATGTATTGTTTGAATAGATGCACAGGTTTTGGTGCATAAATATCTATGTAAATTGAAGATCACTCACCTTCGAAATCTATGTTTTTGAGCTAATCACAATCATAGATTAAATATGGACATAAAAAATCAGTTATCGTTTGGCGATCTAGCAGGGCAGGAAGTAGGGAGCCCCGACAGGAGGCCCCAACAGGAGGCCCCGACAGGAGGCCCCGACAGGAACGGGGACCTCGTCCGGAACAAATGCATGCAAAATGAAAATTCACTCACTCTCGGGAAACAATTCTTCAATCCACCCCTACTTGAGTAGTGATTTCCATTTTTTCACTTTATTTCGAATATTATCAAAATATGTCACAGGAGTTTTTTATTCGACAGTAAATTATCCTCAATTTGACGTAATCAGATTTCGTATCCAACGTTTCGTACGCTCTGGGCCACCCTCAACCTCATTTTTCTCAACACGGACCTGCATATTTTATATACTTTTCCAAATTATTTTCATCGCTGAATTCCACGACATTTACAATGTCATTCAAAGTGGATTTTCAGGTGATTTTGATAATTTGGATAAGGGTCAAAATCACCTGAAAATCAATAATTTACTGTCGAATAAAAAACTCCTGTGACATTTTTTGATAATATTTAAAATGAAGAGGGAAAAAAATCAAAATGACAGAATTTACTCTTCTTATGATATCTCAATAACCGGCCCTGATAATCACGATTTGTTTGAATTGCTTGACAATGCTTCTATGAATGCAACTTTTTCTCCATTTGACCGACCTTCTAACTCTTATGGTTTAAAAGTTACCAATACAATCCCATTAAAAAAGTGGCCACTCTGTATATAGGCAAACCGATTTCAATTCTGCAAACTTTGACCTATAATGAAGATGGAAATTACTGAGATTACCTACCTAACCACTTATTTCATACTTTATTTGAAATGATGACACCTATGTTGATTTTATCACCCTGTATTCTTCCTTCCACAATAAAATAAAGGATATTCGTGAAACAATCTGATGTTCCATGATAAATAATCCTGATTCTCAGGGTACGATTCAAAATTACTCGGTCGATGACAAAAGGACACAGATGTTTCCATACCGAAACAATGCCTATAGTGCTGTTTTCTGTGAAATTACGGAAAATTTCATTTCGCTGATGACACAGGAAAATGGAAACAAACGACTCGTTGAGCATGGAGCTTTTCAATACGTTCTGCCCGCGGACTTTTATTTCGATTTTAGCTTAGTTCGTGCCATTCACTTCACGCAATCAGAATTCAGGATTGGTGCCCAGAAAAAAATTAAATGCAGCACGAAAATTTCAGCATAATAATTCAAAGCTGGATGATGTTCTGGAATCTAAATACGAAAGACAAAAATTTTAATAAATCACGTCGATGAATTAACGTTTATAATAAACCTGCTTGTTCATCATGGTATCTTAAATGATGTAACTACACTGTTGGAAATTAGTTGCTAAATCAGCAAAAAAATATAGTCCCAGTAGGTCTACAACATTTTATAGTTGAAATATCAAGAGTATTTGAAGTTAATTTTCACCATAATGGTTATTGCTCGTCTCAACAGCCGCCTCTTTGTATGGCTACTACGTCTTATTGGTGGATTAACTACAGTAAGTTAATAATTCTACTTCACCTTATAGCTGTTCGCAGTATTCTCTGAAGTTAATTGAGCAATTACAAATTGTCATTTTCACTTTAATTTGTTGTTATGAGTCCTACGTCATAATGTAGTTATAGCTACAAAAAGTTGTCGATTGTACTACAACTCAGTGTATTTTCAACAATATTCTACTGCTAGAATTCAAAGTTCAAAATACTGAAATAACCATATATCATGAAAGACATTTTATTTTCTGTATAGCAACAATACGAAAAAAATCCACTATTGGCACAAAAACACATAGAAAGCTGTCAGTAAATCGAAAGAACATCGCGGCACGTGTCTGTGTTTGTCATCCGAGACAACTTATTCCTATCCTCATGGAGTGTTGAGTATCTCTCGTTCGATTGCTGAAACAAAAATTATATTAATATAATTCATTTTGGATTCATTTGGTCATGAATTTTTCAATCCAATTAACTCTTGAAATCACTTGGATTTATTAACTGAATAGTACATTATCATTCAAAATATAATTCAGAACGAATCTTACCAGTATACATTAATTTCTTTTCAACTTAACTCAGTTTTTGTTATCTTTTTTGTTACCCAGTAGTATAGCTTGAAAAAATCCGAAGAAAGTGAAAATCGATCCATCGAACAAATACCTGAAATGAAGAGTTGTACAAATAATCACATCACAACTTCAACAGTTTTAACCTAGATGTTGCAGTTATCTTCATTAGTATAGTAAAAAATATATGAAATATGCATGAGAAGTAGTGAAACTTCCATAATAATAATTTCAAAATGTGAATATAAAACTGATATGATTATACTCACTTTTTTGCAGCGAAACTTCAATATTCACAGAGAGAATCCAAGAAAAATTCTCAACAAATCATGTGAAATTATTGCGCTTGCAGATTCCGACGAAACATTGTTATTTGTTGCTCTAGATCATGAAAAATATTCTCTACTGAAACAAAACAAAAATAATATTAATATTGGCATGAGTAAATAAAAATCATGTACGAGTCCACATCAATCTACTCCATGTAGGTACTTACCTTTTTTATATCTTGACTACACGAGAGGAAAACCTAATGTATTCGTTCTAATGCTCTACAACGGCAACAGACTGCAGATAACTGAGTAAACTTGGGTTGGGACTTGTAAGGAATCGGTATTCGTGAGAAGACAAACGAAAAGTAGCGAATATATCCAAAAAGATCGGAACTAAAAAATCTTTGTAACCGAGCACAAACTGTTGCAAATTATAAAACTAGGTGATGTTAATTTGTCAACAGAGTGCGACAAAACCGCTATTTAATATTAATGTATTAGCAACTAGATGATGTTCTACTGTCTATGTTTCTATAACCATTATTGAAGTTCTAGTTACAATTATTTGTTGTTGTGTTACAGATTATATCAAGTTGTTTGGACAGGAATTTCATCTGTTCATTTGATGCAAACTTTTTGCTGTTGTATTGACATTATCAGTAGTGAATTCGATACCTGACTGATTTAACAACTACATCGAAAATTGTGAAAGTGAAATTGAGACACAATTATTGTTGAATTTGACTACAATTTTTTAACGATATGAGAAGTTGTTGAAAGTAACAACTGATTTCCAACAGTGTAATTCCAGTCATATTGTCATACTTTGAGAAAAAAGGTACCAGGTATTGATGTCTGAAATTTAAATTTTTTGTGTGAAATATCAATTTTTGTATATTTTTTTTTCATTTACTTTATCAGTTTTGGAAGAAATTTTACGAATGAAATAAGATGCATATGCATATTTCCTTATCGAAGCAATTCGAAGAATCAAAAAAAAAGTATTTTTGAACCAGGGAAATAATTTTAAGAAATCCTATAGCGAAATTTGAAAATTAACCAATGTCGATCAATTATTGATCATATCATGTTTAGAACAAAGGAATTGACGAATGGGGAATTTCAAGTAATTAACTCCTAGAAATTTCCTGGAATTTCAATAATATTCAAGAATAAACAATATATTTTGGGTAGGTACATAACATTCTTGAATTTTCATTAATCTAGAATAACTCCACTACCTACTGAAGAATTCTGAATGATTCTAGTGAAATAGAAAGTATCTTCGAAGAAATTTTAAGGAAATTCAAATGATTTATAAAATCCTATGCAAATTCGAAAATCAACGAGACTCGGTATATAGTCACCTCTCATCGACTTGGATATGATTCCTAATTCATATTCAGAAAAAGCACTAAAACGATTAGTTCTTTTGTATTGTCCTTATTTATATAGTATGGATACTCATTCAAATTATATAATTATTGTTCTTGATCCATATCGATGAGCTAGGATGATTTAGTTAGTCTGTTCGCGATGCTTGAACAGTTCGGATGTTTAGCAAAATGTTGATGATATATTCGCCGGTATTATCATCATTGTCTCTGACGGAATATAATCATCCCTCTAAAGGACATCGGAAGTGCGGTCTCCGTTACCCAATTAAGTACCGTGAATGTGTGAAGTGCTTGTGATATTTTCGACCGTGTGAAATGCGGGTAAACGTGTGCAGTGTTCTGAAATGAGAGGTGCCAAATGAGCATGGCATGGAGTTCCAGCAAAAAAAATGTAATATATGTTTGAATGCGAGCAATTAGGAAGAATTTCAAGTAATTCCAAGACCATACTTACCTATTGCCGGTTGGTTCTTTCGGAAATCACTTTTTCGGCATCAGGGGTGGATTGGAGAATTGTTTCCTGAGAGGGAGTGAATTTTCATTTTGCATGCATTAGTTCCTGACGAGGCGTTCTTGGATATTTTTGGAAATCGAGCTGGGGGTGGTGACAAAGAGGAAATGAGGGGCAGGTCCCTCTTTCTCACTGACCCTATAGGGGCACCCTTTCCAATGTTTTTTCTTTTGTTCCATAGAACATGTTCAGGAGGAATTGTTACCTAGAGGTTTTCAAAGAACTGTTTTTCTTCATGTTGGTCGTCTATCTCGTGCCTTCGAATTTCGAGGGGCCTTTCTGGCTATAAATAACTTGACGGCCGACCTGTCGATGCTTTTTTTTTCTATCCTGACTTTCTGAAAGCTATCTTATGTTGCTAACTGCTGATTATATTTTTCTCACTGAAGTGGTGCAATATTAGCTCTTTTGGAGTGTCTTTCGATGCAGCAGCTATGATACATGCATCATATTCGTCAAAATCTATCAATGAGAGACTTTTCCATGAATAATTGTCAGCAAAAAATTTACGTAGGGTGGATGGTGAAAAATATAGGAAAATGACTAATCATTCCAGTCGCTGAATAATAAATTGATTTAGTATCAACTCTACACGAATCTCTGATGTCAGAGCTCTATTTTGAAGTACGAATATATACCTATACGGTCAACTATAGCAATCATATATTAGCTAATAATTATACGATTTAACTCCCGGTTTTTCCTTTTGCTAACGTTTGAATATGTTTCTGCCCACACCCCCTCCTTCAGAGACATATTATTCAGTATCCCTGATCGCCTCGTTCATCGAATATCATCACCCGACACCCCTCCCCTGGCACCCCCTTCCCTTCCCCCCTTACCCCCGCCATGATTCCCGCACGAATCCGCCACCTACAATGGCGTCCCCGAAAAAAGCATCCCCAACCGTTCTACTCGGCTCCGCTGATGGGGGGACGCCGCGTTCCGTTCGACGTCCCGACGCTCGATTTTGCAAGGTACGTGACTCGAAAGCGAAAGGGGAATTGTTTTAGAACGGCCCCGCTCTATATCTGAAGCTCCCTCGGGTCTCGTTTGCGTTTGGGGCTGTGATGGGGTTCGTCGATGTGGGGTGATGCGTTAGATAATGAAATCAATTTTGTTGGAAAAAATGTATTTTCGACTGGTATCTTACAATTACGGTTTGTATGACATAAGAAAACTGGCTGTACCTATACTAATTTTGTTGCATAAAATTATAAATAACAAGATCAATTCACCAGAAATCCTATTTCGACTACAATTCAATGTTCCCCAAAGAAGAACTCGCTCTTTAATGAGGAATATTCCTCAATTCGGCTTATTACAGCGAATGCAAGTATGGACTTATTGATTATATGAGTTTCATTCATGAATTTTTCGAATTCGTTGCGGAAACTATCTAAATTAATTTTTATAATATGGGGATTTAAATTTTGAAACGCTTTGTTTCTAGTTCACAAATTGGCAACAGAGCCTAGTAGGCTAGAAGAACAACAACTCACATTTGGCCACACTTTCATCATGTACACTCGAAGGCAATGTATAATTCAGTAGTCAAACTGCTAATATAAGAAAATAATCAGTCAAAACATGAATTTCAGTCCAACAAAAACACCAGTCCATCCACAAGTCAAACATAAACATAACCTCCAAAACTGACAAGCATATCTTTTGAGGAGCCTGCAAGGTGGATATAGGATGGTGAAACAGCTTCCTATTAACAAGCACTAGAATAAACTGTAGACCTTTGCCTACTTGATTTCATACCGTAGTAATATTTCCTGAAATTAACAGAGATTGCGACATACCTTGTGTCGGTAAAACAGAAACTGTGCTTCTGTCATCTTTTTATCAGTTTCATCTGTTCTAGATGAAAAATGACTGAGAAGAGTCAAAATATCAATATTCATTCCAGATTTATAGAAAATATATTGTTTAATGTCGTTTCAAGTCACGTCTGTCAGATGCGAACCACAGAAATAAGTAAGCAACAGAAATCTTCTTCGATAATCGATCTTACCGCCATCTTCATTCAAGTAGCTGAAATATTACTACCTTCTCAAACGGTCTACAAGTTTTTCGCAGAAACAATTGAAGAGCTGTTTCACTATCCTATATCCACCTAGGGAGCATGGAACAGAAATAAGCAGAATGGCACCTAATCCAAAGAACTTATTGGTAGTATAAGTTCTGTGTTCTAACCTGATCAAAATATGGCTATATTTATTCACCTAATCAACGTAATGGATTTGCTGTCCTTTATTATTTATGAAATCTGCAGTCGATGTTGCCAAATGGTGAAATAGGAACAAAGTGCTTTAAATATTAAATCCCCAATTAAAGTATCTCTTTTTTAACATTTGAAATTGTTTTTCGAAAAAAGGTTGAAATGGTAAGTTTGAAATGCGTCGTTTTGAAGATATTTAATAATAATTACTTCATTATCGTCCGAAGGAGAATTCCCCATTATGTTCAATATTCCGTTATTGTCCACAAATGCAGTGGCGCCTCTCGTATCCATGTGTAAATTAGCAAATAATTTCAATTCTCTCACAAACTTAGATTCGATAGACTCACAAAATTTATTTCGTAAAATTGTGCATAGGCAAATTATCAATCTGTCTCTCTAGGAATAAAAATAGCTAACTTTATATCTAGATGTTCAGTCCCGCTATTTCCACTATATGTTTTAACCATGCTTTATGTTATTAAGTTAGATAGGTACTAGATTTATCTTGATGTAATATTATATTATCCATGTAATAAGACCTTAATGGTATGTTTGGGTATAAATATAGTACATTGTTTACCGGGTAGGAAAAGCTTAACATTCCTGGGCGACTGTGAAGATTGCTAAGTCGAGGCGCAAGCCGAGACTTAGCAACACAGAGTCCAGGAATGTGGCTTTTCCTACGAGGTAAACATACTATTTTTCCGCAAATCGTTTAAAATTCGACAGATATTGATTGATTTAAAAAAAAAACGCGATAATTTTATTCCCAAATAAATGGTGCTTTGAAATTCCTAATAAAATTACTTGGGCTACTATGGAAACGTATTGAGGTTGAATTGTCAAACTTGACGCTTATAAATTTAATTGCTGGTGATCTCGAAAGTAAAATGATAAGTGATGATGAAATTTCCATTCCTGGGACTCCTCCAGAGCTGGTTGAGGCAGTGAATACTGCTTCATTAGAATTATTGCCAAAGAAATCAAGAGAAAAGTACGAAAATGCATACAGACGTTTTATGGATTATCGCATGAGTAAAAATACGAGTTCTTTCTCAGAAAATGTTGTAATGGCATACTTCCTAGACCTTTGTTTAATGATGAAATCTTCAACATTATGAGCCAATTATTCAATGCTGAAGTCAACCCTTGCAATTAAACACAATGTAGATATAACTACATACTCAAAACTTCGTTCTTTATTGAAACGGCAAGCTCAAGGTTATAGGGCAAAGAAATCTAAGATTTTAACGAAGGAAGAAATTAAAAAATTTATCCAGGAAGCTCCAGATAAAGAAAATTTAATGATTAAGGTAATTTACAAGGTTTTAATTTATTTTTTAGGTAACTGTAATATTTGGTATTTCTGGGGCCTGTAGAATGGATGAGTTAGTCCGAATGACTGTACACGATATAGAAGACCTAGAATCTAAGCTTTTAATCAGCATACCTGATTCGAAAACCAACAAACCAAGATCATTTGTAATTAATCAGATCTACTTGAATGTTTATCGAAAGTATGTTTCGTTAAGACCAGAAAATATGAACAGTGACCGATTTTTCTTTAAATATCAAAGCGGAAAGGGTTGTAGACAAGTGGTAGAAATTCATCAATTTAGAAAAATGCCCAAAATAGTTGCTACTTATTTGAACTTGGTAAATCCGACAGAATACACTGGTCACTGCTTTCGTCGGTCTTCTGCAACAATATTGGTTGACTCTGGTGCCGACATAACTATAGTTTAAAGAGGCATGGCGGATGGAAGTCATCAAACGTTGCTGAAGGATATATCGAAGAATCGCTTAACAATAAGGTTGAGGTGGCAAATAAAATTTTCACAGTATAAAATATTCAACAAAATAACCCTACCACCCCGCATGTTGTCCAAAATGTTTCTCATAGTTCTAACAGTGTTCCTCCAATGTTCAATAATTGTACTAACTGTCAAATTACTGTAAATATAACAAATTGATCTTAAAAATGTATTCAGCAATGAGTTGATGTTTTCAAAATATAAATTAATTCCTTATAAGCAATGTGTTTTCAATCATTTATGTAGAACACTAACAACTGTACGGAAATAGCATTTCCTTACAGTAAGGAAATGACATTTCCTCACAGTAAGGAAGTCCTGACTTTTTCTTCAAGAAATTTTGACAGGAATGTCAAAATTTCCTAGCGATTTGCGGAAATAGTACATTGTTTACCGGGTAGGAAAAGCTTAACATTCCTGGGCGACTGTGAAGATTGCTAAGTCGACGGCCGTCGGGCCAGCAGCCACTCCCGCCGCCCCATTCGCGGAAGCGAGCCGAGTTTTCCTTCGATTTTCGATTAGCAATATTAGCATTCCGAATCGGAGCCCCATTCCATTCGGATTCCAGCCAGGCGCGACAGCCAAAGTTGCCGAGCAATCGGACACAATCGCCGGTGGTAATATTGTTAAAAACTCCGCGCGAACAATGCGTCAACCAGGGCGGAGTTGGCACTCGGAGTTCGAGCGAACTCCCCGAACTCCCGGAGGACAGGGGATTAGGTATTCTGCGACGGGCCTCGGACAGTTCCGGGGATATGCGGCCGACGTGTTACGTGTTTGTACAGGATGTCTTTGAAAGGTATACAAAAATTCTGGCGGAACATTTTGAAAACATGTTCCTGTGAACGAACATTTTTTAATGGCGTTTATAGGCCGCTGACTTCAGAGTTCAGACACCCTAGTTAGCATGAATTCGCACTTTGAATTTTACTTCTGAACATTGTTAGGCTATGTCCCAATAGCAAAGTTTACAGTGTAAACTTTGCCAATAGTATAAAACCAAGTTTGCAGCTTCGAAAGACTTGCGCTAGAAGCGCGTGGTGCTCGATAAACCTCTGAATTTTTCTACTTATTTCGGTTTTTAGCCCAAACACAGTGGCGGATCCAGGGGGGGGGGCATAGGGGCAATGCCCCCCCCTCGTGGACCCAATAAATATAATAATTTTGCATTGATGCATATACACAGGGTCATTTGCGGCAGATACGCTAGCCAAAAGAATAGGAGACTGAAAATGATTATTTTGTTTTTAATATTTGATTATTTGTTTTTTATTTTTCATACTTGATCATGTTTTATTTGTTTTTGAACAGAAATATTCTCTTATTCACTATCTGATGAAATAGATGTATAAATATATTTATGAAATATATCGAATAGTTTGAACTTGTTTTTTAGTACAAAAATGTTGACACTTGAAAATGTGAAATCCTGTTTACTAAAATCAATCTTTCTATGAAAAAGCACTCGACTATGCCTCAGTAGGCAGTAGGTACCAACAAAAAAATCCGGTATTTTGATAATCTCTATAAGCCGTGACTCTCTATTATGACCCCCACCCCCCTCAAACATCGCCTGTATCCGCCCCTGCCCAAACACCCTATAAGACGGCTTCCTAAAGAAAAAGTCACTTATATATTTTTTCAAGCCCAATAAATGCCCTACAATTTGAGTTTAATTTCATTCCTTTAGGTCTATAATGCATTCAGAGATACTGGACTTCAAAAATTGTAGTTTTGGTACCTACTCGTCTATAATCAAATTAACGGCTCTAATAGTCATCCTACGAGAAAAATTATTGGAAATGAAGTTGCAGTGTATTTATATATATTCAATTTGAGCGCATAAACGAGCATATATGTCAAATAGCACTATTGTAATCCTCAAAAAACTCTATGGTTGAAAATTAGATTTTTTTAGAAATGAAGCCTGACGATTAGATTTGATCGTCGATTTGATGTCTCAACATATTTCAATGATTATTAATGATTTGATGATGGTTTTTAGTCGAAAATCCAAATAAATAAATAGTCAGACAAGAGAAAAGCCTTATTTTGATTCCAAAAATACGTCCTTGAAATATTAACTTCGAATTTGTAATCACCCTGTGTGTATCAATAAATTCACCCACCCCTTTTCAAAATATAAACATACACGCTGGAATATTAAGAGCAAGCTCTCTACGAAAATTAAAAAAATATTTCAGATCATTTATTATGTATTTGAAAAAAATAAAGTTGATGATAGGTTCAATCTCAACGAGAAGAGAAGAAGTCGAATTTCAAATTTGAGCAGGCCATTTTGTAGAGAAGGAAAAGTGACAATAAGATTTTTTTATAATTTGGAATAATGTACTTATTTTTTTTTTACTTTTCCTTCAGAGTCAGAGTCTCAAATGCATGAATACATTTTTCCTTTATAGTTTTATGTGGTTTTTATACCTACACTACTAAATTGTAGAGAGGCAGGAAAATAAATAATGGCTAATACGTGACAGCTGTGAAGCCAAGTAAATTATCACATGATTATCACATAACAATTTTGCAGCTAGGTCACGTGACCAAAAACAACAGGAATAAAATGTTCAGTGTAATTTTGATGCTATTGGTCGATTTGAGTTTTTTTTTCTCATCACGATTGGCTAACAGGACTGTCGAAAAATAATCATTGCTTGCATTGAACGTTTTTCCCGAAAAACAAGAACCGCCCCGATAAATCATCATTCCGATCCGTTCGTACTCGTAGACACTCCCGTTACTTTCGGCCGCATTTTCAGCGGAACCGAACGAAACGCACTCCAATCTGGGGGGTCCCGGGGGAATGGGGAGAAGTGTGGGGGGGGGGCAAGAGGCACATTAAAACGAAATTAAAAAGCTACGCGGAATAATCCTGCGGATAACAAAAGACGGTGCCTGACAAAGGCGATGTCGCAAACAATACGACGTCGACCTGGTGTCTGATTGGCCAACGTCGCAATCGCTATTCGAAAACAAAAGTGCATAATGGCGGTGTATACCCACTGAACATGCAATGTTACAAAATATTGCTTCAATATTATTTGCGGCTTGCTCCCATAATATAGCATGACAATATTGCATAACGCTTCTTGTGATGTTATATTCCCAATCATAACAGAAAAACCTACTATCAAATGATCTGCAAATTACAAAAGTAACTTTTGATCGAGTTTCAATTGCAATATTGTCTCAACTATAGAAGTTCGTTACATTAGCAACATTCTATGAAAAATCTATGAACAATTTTATAGAAAGTTATAAATTCAATATTTGATTTCATATCATTTGTAATATTGCCTAAACCTTGTAACTTCATTACATTTGTAACATTACATGAACCATCCATCAACAAATGCATTGCAAGTTACAAAAGTAACTTTTGATCAAGTTTCAATTGCAATATTGTCTCAACTATAAAAGTTCAATATATTCGCAACATTCTATGAACAATCTATAAACAATTTTATAGCAAGTTATGAATTTAATTTTTTATTCAATTTCATTTGTAATATTGCCTAAACATTGTAACTTCATTACATTTTCACTCGTGTTGTATCGGGTGGAATCGGTTCGATCATCGGAGGATCATTGCATCATCGCATCAGACTCATCAGAGATCTCGCATCAGTCTCATCGACAGTCAGCCATTGTTGTTTCGTCAAGTTCTTTGTTCTTTGTGTATCGGTTTGCAATTCACAGGACTATTGCACAGGTTTCCTTTCAACTGATATATTGGAGTAAGTGATAAAGTGCACTCTCATCACATGGATATAGTTCCAAGGTAAGATGCATTTTTTTTATCGTGATATTGAATGTGAGGTTTTTAGAAACAGAATCATCGTAAGAAATTTTCGCAAATGTCAATAAAATGTTTACGTGAAGTTGTATAGTCGTTTTGATAAAATCAAAGAATAGAAAAGAAAAGGTGATCGCCATATACTCAGAGGTCAATAATGATTAGATCAAGTTACTGATTTTATTATTATCACCATATTTCATCTGTAGTTTTTTGTTTCAGTTTTCCTACTGAATATTGGGCTGCCACTTCAAGAAGTATTTTGTGGATGTTAATTTTAGTTTATCACTTATTTTATTTTTTGTGTATTTTGCGTTCATTTTGTGAATTATATGTTTTATGTTTGAAATGTGTGCTTTTATTCTCAAGATTTCAATATGCTTCACACATACTTTTCTATTGAGTAGTCACTGCCATATTGCAACAAGGTGGTAGTAGGAATATTCAATATGTAATTTTCATATACATCACATGTTATATTGCAGTAACCTTACTGAAAACATTACATTCAAAATATAAAAAAAATAAATTTCATTCAATTTATATGTAATGTTGCAGGAACCTTGCTAGAATGTGTTATCAAGAAATATTGAATTTGTTATATTAGGGAAGGTCCGTTTCAGCGGTTGCTGCAATCTTGCAGTAAGGTAGCGACAAACATTACAACCTTGCATTGTTGGGTTGCTGTAATATTGAACAAATATTACATTGCTCAGTGGGTAGAGCGATAAATTCTATTATCTAGTGAATTCACTCCACATTCTTGTATAAAGTTCATCGTAAAACCATATTTTCACCATCATAATTATAAATAGTAATTATAAATCTTTAGCTACATATTTTCACAGATATTTACATGATTTCACATGTAGTAGGTACCATTTTGAGAATGTAGGTATATTTACTTCATTTTTACAATGGCAACGCGCTTATATCCTGACGTATAGGTAGGCATTGCAACTATGTAGTGAATTTCGAATTATTATGTATACTGTATAGCTTTTGAGATAATAATTTTGCCAAGATTTTTGTTATCATAGTATATTTTTGATCTGTAGAGAATGTTCTCATCCCGTTGGCATCAGGGGCGGATAAAGGGGGGGGCTATAGTGGCTTAAGCCCAGGGTCTCGGATTCTGCAGGGGCCCCCAAAATATGAAATAAACGGTTTATTTCAATTGCTACTGCACTTAATAATGCATGGATAGAAATTGATATTGTTATTATAATATTAATATTTTTGTTCTGATTCAGCGTCAGATCTGCTATTTTTATAGAAACTTTGATTCCTACTGCCTAATCGGGTAATGTATAATATTGAGAGTTCTTGATGATGGAGAGATAGACAGATTAAGTATTTTTCAAAATGAATTGAATGAGGTAAAGGCACTTAAGGAATCAATAAACTTCGGGAAGAGGGCATGCAGATACTCAGAACACCTGTCATTTTCAAAAATGCTCCAATGCATATCAATGATGTAACTGAATAGACATTTTCACTTCATCAAAAATATATCTGACGTTACTCATAACAAGTTGCGAAGCGGAACGGCCGTTTTATATAGGACTACAAAGAAAAAATAGCGATAGGGTGGAATAATTATTATGTCTTCGATATTCGATTCAGATAGCACATACCTGAAAAACACAGTCTGTATTTTTTTTCAAGAAAGAGGAAATTCTGCCATATTAGGCTAAAGTGAGAGTCACATCAAAAGAGCATAAAATTATGTTGTAATCACATTCTTCGAAAACAAATGTTTCTAGGAGTGGTTTCGCCAGCTCAAGGAATCCACGATTTTTCGAAAAAATAGCGCAAAAATTCGGCAATAAGGTAATAAATTAGCCTCCAAAAATTCTAACAATTCAAAGTGTGTCGTTGAATTTTTTATTTATTTATTCCTTTTTTTCGTTCACGAAATATAAATAAAGAAAATTATAACATTTATATATTTTATATCCGACATGACGACTAAAAAAAAATTATGAACTGGGTAGCGTTCAAAGCTGTTCAATAGCCCAGGGCCCCGCCATCAGTTAGTCCGCCCCTGGTTGGCATGACATTAAGAATATTAATAACAACAACACTGATGACTGACAAATACTGATCAGATCATTTTACAATCAAGCATGTTATTATCTTATAAAAATTGCTCCCCTATATTTTAATATACTTTTTGAGAGCCCTCCTTCTTCGGAGTCGGGCAATTTCGCCAAAATATGAAAAAAATCTCGTGTAGGTAATTTTAGATAACACGCTTTCTTGCAAAATTATCGGTGAATTTTATGCACTTGTGCAATTATATAACCGATAATTAAGTACCTATCATCCATATTGATTCAATATTTTGAATATGAACGTGTGTGACAATGATTGTTAATTTCGACGCTGATGACGTGGACTATACGTATATTGATTTTCTTGATATTGATATTTGAATATATTATATAATAGTTTTGTGTGCTGTTTTGTTTGCCTCTGGTATAAATAGATAAATTATTCGCACAATTCACAGTAAATAACAACAACTCACTTTATTATATAGGTATAAAAACAAACGAATAGGTATATGATGAGAAACATGATGATCTTGCGCAGATGCTTATTCTACAGGACCAATTCTTCTAACTCGAACAATATTTTGCCTCAAATCTGTAAAAGTTTGTTAATTATATTGAACGAATCATGACTAACAATAAATATACCAAGCCAATTTTCCGAAATATCATTCACCTACTATTCCTGATAACTGTTTCAAGGAACTTATTTATATCGAGTGCATGATAGTATATTTATCAGAAGCAAAAAGATTATACAGAAGTCAGTTTGACCTTACGATTGATTTATCAAGGATATATCAAGCCAAAAAAAACATAGGCGTTGCAAATAACTAGATATGCATAAGTTTCAAAAAATGTTTTTGAATAAACATACTTATATCATGTGATATGAAAAAAATGTTCCTCGTTTGTAGTAACCTTGCAGTAATATGTAAATTTGGTTGAAAACGCGGCTAAACTTCGACATATGTGGTTATCGAAGTAAGCGAAATCAAGAGATTTGTGACCATGTCCGGGATTTTAAGGAATTGACATGGAATCTCAAGCAAAGGTTACCGCGTATTTCGAAGGAATAAGAATGCCACACTTCTCATAGAATGCAAAAGGAGTAAAAAGTATACCTGAGGTCAAATTTTCTTCATGGCTACCAAGTTTCAATCGCGGAATTCCAAATAGATTTACAAATATTCGAATTATTTTGATATATACACTGAAAGCATCATTTCAAGAAATAACTTGGAACATACCTATAGGTAGGTTGTTCCTTTCTATGTATATATACCTATATACCTATATAGTCTAATCTGTGCCTATATATACCTATTTGGTTCCAAAATAAATGAGTATACCTACGCCCCTGTCCTCCTATTGATAATTGAATTTTTTTAAATGTATAAACAGAATGACGAGTGTTGAAATAAACATGGCGTGGTGCAATGTTAATAGTCAAAAAACTATACGAAGCTGCATCTTTGCCTAATTTTCACAGCATGACCAATGGAATATGTATACAAACAGTGTCTGTGTACGATTCCATAAAAATACACATTCTCTCGTTCGTATTCGGCGTTTGGGTGGTGTTTAAAAAACTTGCGAATTGGATATGGGACCCCAAGAAGGCGAACAGGGCGCAGGAACGTGATAGTCCCCCAAGTTGCCTCGTAGATACATCGTTGGGTCAACATAAATACGTGAAATTAAAGGTACGATACGTTTATCTACAATTACTTCCTTGCCATGAAAACCAAAACCAGATCACAAAACCTAAGCTGTATTATACCATATATGTTACCTAAATTTTTACTGGTACAGCTAGGTATATATATATGATATAGGAAATAGGTATATATGTATTATGTAAGTTCTCGAATAATAAAAACAATTAATTATTGTCGAGATTATGGTTATTCTTTATTTCAAGGTCAGAATAAGAGGGTTATTCTTATATAGGTACATTTCCGCCAGACCGCCATGGTTCAGATCAGTTGATATAGATTATATTATAGCAACCAAGTATATGAATTCGGATGTGTGTCAACAATAGGTACAATTTTGTTGCAAAATCGATCATGTAGGTATCTTAATAATTTTCTTCTTATCATAATTTTGATCATTCTTGGCTTCAACACAATCACAAATTCAATGAAAATGTAGCATAAAATATGAAACCTAAATTTACAACTGTGCCTATACTACATCAGCTGATGATTGATCATTATTTTATCTCATTTGTTATTTACAGGGGATCAAATTCCACTACGTAGAATCCGGACCGAAAGACCAACCACTGATTCTTCTGCTACATGGATTTCCGGACTTTTGGCTGAGCTGGAGATATCAAATCCCCGCCCTGTCCCAACAATTCAGAGTGGTAGCTCTCGATCTGAAAGGCTTTGGAGATTCTGATAAGCCCATTTGGAGATCCAGCTACAAAATAAATAGAATTCTGGAGGAAATCAGAGATTTCGTTTTCGCGCTAGGAGTGTCTGAATGTACCATTATCGCTCATGACCTTGGGGCACTGATCGGATGGTATTTGGTGCACCATAATCCTACGTTAGTGAAGAAGTTTTTCGCGATTTCCTGCCCACATCCAAACGTATATTGGCAGAATGTAACTAGTACCAAAAACTACCACTGGCTCAACTTTGTGCAGGCAAGTATCCTAATCCTAAGCCCATCCCATTGAGCTCTTGAGCATTTACATTGACAATTGGAATTTCATTTGTTTGTATAGGTTCCTTATCTTCCAGAAATAGATGCTTTGAAAGAAGATGTCAAAATAATCAACCAGTACCATAAACACCTCCCAACCAATGATATTTATCTTGAAGCATACAAATACGCATTCTCCAGACAGGAAGACTGGACAGGGCCGATAAATTATTACCGAAACTTACCTTTCCTAAAAATTGATGAAAAATCTGAGAACATCTCAACACTTGTGATTTTGATAACAGGAAACAAAGATAAGCTAGTGAAGCTAGAAGGAGTTGTGAGGTCAACAGAATTCTGTGAAAGATTTTATATGAGAATAATAGATGGTTGTGATCATTTTCCACATCAAGAAAACCCAAAAGCTTTCAACAAGGTTCTGATGAAATATTTGATTCCGAAAAAATCTGAGAGTCTTGATAATGCCAAAGGAAGGTCCCCTTCTAGAAGACTAGTTCAGGGAATACTTGGTGCAGTTAGTAATACGATGAAATACGGTAATAATGTCATAGATAATGTTCAAAAGAGAACAAGTATAGTAGTGGGAAATATACCCGTTATGAGTATGTTACCAAATTATGTTCATCCTAACTCGTAGAAATATACTTAGGATGTATAAGTTCTGAAAATCGAGAAACACAGATCGACATATATATTTGTGTGCTCTGTGAAAAAGGTTCTTTAAATCTGAGGTATACCTATATAATCACTGGAACGGAATAATGAACCATTATACGTTCATCTCAAATCGAATAGTTTTGATACGAGAATTATAGTTCGTTTTGGAGATTTTATTTTTAATAAAATGAGATGTGTGAAACTGACTTTCATTTTGTAATAGTTTGTCCGAAGCTCGAATGTTTTGAATATTCCGTCATGTCGTACGATTATACATATCCAATATATTATTTCAGATTTCAGCACATTCAGTTTCACATAGAAGGCGAGTAAGGCGACGCTGTTACGTCACTTACGTTAGTAACTGAACTGGCCGATCATGGAACGAGTTCAGTGTGGAACAACCATGGAACAAACTATCTGTTGTTCTGTGATCTCGTCAAGTTGGCAAGGCACTCGTGATCACAAACCATAGATGTTATTGCTTACGCTAGATCCGTCTGCAAGAAAGTAGGTACTACTAGGTACTACATGATCAAGTGGTGCAACACATGTATGGACAAAAATAAAAACGACCAATCAATGGCTTAGTACTTTCAACAGTTTCAACCCCCCGGACCTACAAAACAAATAACCTGGATACCGGATCTAGCGTAAGCAGTAAGATCTATGGTGATATATGTGATCCGTGGCACAGCCAGGCACAGCACAGAGTTTTCGGAGTTTTCACCTCTCTCTCTCTCTCCTGTCCTGTCTTCTGTCCATTCATTGCGTTCGCGTTGGTTTTGGTTCCGTGTTTTCCTGGTTTGATTTTCTGTTTGGAATTTTTCAGATTTTTTGTAAAAAAAGGAGCACATTGGTAAGAAAACGTGTGGGTAAGCGATAAATTTTCCTTTGAAATGGTTTCGAAAAATGTTTGTTTAACCTATTAATAAACCTGTAAATTTTCATACTTGTTATTCTTATTTGCTATTGATCACATTTTTGGCGTCCCCGCAGACATCTTGTTTTCTGACAAATGTATCAGTTCACAAATGAAACGAGGATAATATAAAGCGTACTTTATTGCAGCTTGAGTAAAATGCCGATGGGTAACAATATGGACGATAAAGACCGTTCTAGAGACCGCGATAGGGACCGCTCGAGACGCGGAGGTGGAGACAGGGGCTCTCGCAACGACAGCATCAGAGACAGAAGCAACGACCGCGGCCGGGAACCACGCAGCATGAAGTCCTCTCAGAACCGAGTGTACGTATCAAACATACCTTATGAGTACCGGTGGCAAGACATCAAAGATCTCTTTCGAGATCAAGTGGGCGACGTTCAGTTCGTTGAGTTGTTTATGGACGATAATGACAAGCCGAAGGGCTCCGGTATCGTCGAATTCGCCGATTCTTCGTCTGTCGATAAGGCTCTGGATATGATGCAACGGTATGAAGTGAAGGGTCGTAAGTTGGTGGTTAAGGATGATGCTGGGGTCACTCGGGACAAGCATGGGGCCGTCGTTGGTGGAGGTGGTGGCAGAAGGAACAGGGACAGCGATCGGTTCAGGGATGATCACAGGAACAACAGCGTGGGAGGTGGTTCAATGTCCTTGAGGAATGATGACAAGTGGGGCAACACTTATGGGTTGAGTCCCCATTTCCTCGAATCTCTGAATATTGACGGGCCTCTTTGTAATAGGGTGTTTGTTGCTAATGTAAGTATATTTTTTATTGGTTTGTATTGTTGAGAGGCCTCATGTATTCTAGAATAATGATGGATCATCTTGTGGGATATCATGGTTTTCAGCAGGGCTGGTCACTTTAAGACACCCAAACATGGACCATCAAAGGCTTGAAGACTTGGTAAATTTGCATTGTGACATATACCAATCGGTAGCTACTGGAATAGATCACAAGGGTTTTTAAGACATTAATATTTCTGTTTGCCCTGCTCATAGTTTCTCCCATTTGGAATTCCCAACAGCTTAGAGGGTTTGGTTTCTCTTGGTGAGTACTAACAGTTGTGAGGTTACTTCATTGCCAAATTATTAACATTTTTCTACACATCCTAATGATTTGAAAAAATAATTCTTGACTGATATAAGGACATCTGGGAGTGTGACTTTACCCTGGGAAGAAATTCTACTTCTGGATAATGAATGGTATGAATTGGTAGAAACCAATATGTGATGTCAAATATACTAATGACAATGTTTATTATACTATTTTTGGTTTGATAGGTCTACCAATGATTTCTTAATTATTCTGCTACTTGTGAATTTACTATTTTGAAAGATATTTCCAATGTGTTTCACCCAGATTTGGTATTGTTGGAGCTTGGGCTCATCCATTATTTTCAAAATACAGGAGGCTTCAGGACAATAATAATTACAGGGTGTTCCAAAATATGTGTAGGTCTGCTGTTGATGAATAAATGATCTTGAATATCAAATTATCACTAGCTCATATCAATGTCCAACTTCTTTATGGTTATAAGTTGTTCAGTCTATTGCATCAGAATATCTTGGGACACCTAGTATTTCACAAATGATGTTTGCCTATACCTACAATAATTGAAATAAGATCCTGGATTTGGGTTATGGAATTGGAATGAGAGAACTTGTATCATCTGTGTTTAACTTTGTTGTTATTTTTCAGTTTTCCAGTAGATTCCTGTAGTCTTTCACAAACAGTTGAATATCTCAAATTCAGAACAATGTTTGTTGAATTTAACTCTATTGAATAAGGAATGAGACTGAAATTTTTCTGAACTCCCAGCTGAATAGGATATATGGAAAGGTTTTTCCAGCATTTTTTTGTGCTATTTGTATTGAAAATGGAACAAAAGTTTAGTTCAAAGCAACATATGATCATCCAAAAGGGTACATCACTTGAGTGAAGATCTGAGTCATCTCAAATTTCTAATGGTAGCTGAATAATGGTGGATTAGTATTATGTTGGCCATGATAAAAAATGGGGTTTCAAGAACCTAAGCTGGTATTGTTTCACCAAGATCACTGGCTTTTGGACAATTTGCATTCTTATTACATATGGTGTAAACTACAGATAATTGTAATGGTTTTCTTCCATGAATAATATGTTTTTGTCCATAATAGGCACTCCAGTGGTTTGTTTTCCACTTCTGGCAAGACATTTTCTATCTTGTTCTTGTCCCCTATGGAAAACTAGGGTACCTGTCAAAAGTTTGCAATAATGTGAGAGTCTAGGCATTATATGATATTGCTATTGAGTTTGAGGTCACTGTTTCAATTCACTGGGGATATTATTAGACATAGCTAGCGCTCGGATGATTTTGAATAATAAGAAATAATGTTGCCAAAACAAAGATTTCAAACCCCAGTCTCAGTTCAATCAAAAATATTCCAAAATTCACCCATCCAGTTGGTAAGTATCATAGGATCGACCAATGCTGAATCTCCATCAGAAAACTAACCTCGCGATTCCCACAGCTGGAGTACAATGTGGACAAGAAGAAGGTCAAAGAGGTGTTTCGTTTGGCGGGCCGAGTTATCCGGGTGGATCTGCCCATTGATAAGGACGGAAAGGGCCGCGGTTTTGCCATTGTCGAGTACGATCACCCTGTGGAGGCGGTGCAGGCCATTTCCATGCTCAACAATCGCCAGCTCAACGATCGGTCCATGGCCGTCAGAATGGACAGGGTAAATGTTTGATTATTTTTCACTTAGATCACTACGAATATTTTGTAAATTTTCACTTATAAGACCCCTAGAGCTTCAATTATTCATTGGTCTAAACGCTAGGCAAGTATAAAAGTGGTTAGTTGACCGTACGGCTGTGTATAAACAGTGTCTGATTCCTGAATCATCTATCCTCAGGTGAATGACGCCATGAAGTTACCCGACGGCTTGAAGTCCGTGGGGATGGGTTTGGGCCCCAATGGGGAGCCCTTGAAGAACGTCGCCCACAACTTGCCCTCACTGAACTCCAACCCGCAATCTGGCGGAGCGGGAGTAGGTCTGCTGGGGGCTGTGCCTAACAGCTCTCTGCAGTTGGCCAGTGCCCTCCAAGGTACGTTTCTTTTTTCCTCAAAACAATGCACTATTTCACTCACTCGCGCTTTTCTAGGCCTGGGCAACGTCGGCGGTCTGGGCGGGCTGGCCAACCAGCAGGTCTTGCAGGCGGCCAACCTTTCCGGCCTGGCGAGCAATCTGCTAGGCAACGGCCTCGGCTCGGCTGACCTCTCTTCCCTAGTCCAGAACCCGCTTGGGGTGCAGGGCGCGGCCACGCAGCAGCAGCTAGCCGCCTTTGCCGCCCAGAACAGCGGCCCGGGTCTGCCGGCCGGTGGAAACATGCAGCCATTCAATCGAGGTGAGTGATGCTGCAAAGATATGTCGACATTGTCCTGCGAACCAGGCTTATTTATGAGCAAGCGGCGTATCGTTTGATGCCAAATATCGTTTGAATTTTGTTTGTCAGTGATCTTCTCAGGTCCCTGCTCGGGCGCCAATTAGTAAAAAACTTGTTCGGTGCATGAAATTCGCTGTTGAACACTCTATACTTGATATTGAAGATGCGGTTACAAAAAAAACGCACAGGTAGATGATACTGATTCATTCGACGGCAACATGCAGCCGTTCAATCGAGGTGAGTGATGCTGCGAAGATATGTCGACATTGTCCTGCGAACCAGGCTTATTTATGAGCAAGCGGCGTATCGTTTGATGCCAAATATCGTTTGAATTTTGTTTGTCAGTGATCTTCTCAGGTCCCTGCTCGGGCGCCAATTTGTAAAAAACTTGTTCGGTGCATGAAATTCGCTGTTGAACACTCTATACTTGATATTGAAGATGCGGTTACAAAAAAAAAACGCACAGGTAGATGATATTGATTCATTCGACGGCAACATGCAGCCGTTCAATCGAGGTGAGTGATGCTGCGAAGATATGTCGATATTGTCCTGCGAACCAGGCTTATTTATGAGCAAGCGGCGTATCGTTTGATGCCAAATATCGTTTGAATTTTGTTTGTCAGTGATCTTCTCAGGTCCCTGCTCGGGCGCCAATTAGTAAAAAACTTGTTCGGTGCATGAAATTCGCTGTTGAACACTCTATACTTGATATTGAAGATGCGGTTACAAAAAAAAACGCACAGGTAGATGATATTGATTCATTCGACGGCAACATGCAGCCGTTCAATCGAGGTGAGTGATGCTGCGAAGATATGTCGACATTGTCCTGCGAACCAGGCTTATTTATGAGCAAGCGGCGTATCGTTTGATGCCAAATATCGTTTGAATTTTGTTTGTCAGTGATCTTCTCAGGTCCCTGCTCGGGCGCCAATTAGTAAAAAACTTGTTCGGTGCATGAAATTCGCTGTTGAACACTCTATACTTGATATTGAAGATGCGGTTACAAAAAAAAACGCACAGGTAGATGATATTGATTCATTCGACGGCAACATGCAGCCGTTCAATCGAGGTGAGTGATGCTGCGAAGATATGTCGACATTGTCCTGCGAACCAGGCTTATTTATGAGCAAGCGGCGTATCGTTTGATGCCAAATATCGTTTGAATTTTGTTTGTCAGTGAACTTCTCAGGTCCCTGCTCGGGCGCCAATTTGTAAAAAACTTGTTCGGTGCATGAAATTCGCTGTTGAACACTCTATACTTGATATTGAAGATGCGGTTACAAAAAAACGCACAGGTAGATGATACTGATTCATTCGACGGCAACATGCAGCCGTTCAATCGAGGTGAGTGATGCTGCGAAGATATGTCGCCTTTGTCCTGTGAACCGGTCTTTTTTTTTTAAAGTGGCGTGTCGTTTGATGCCAAATATCGTGTAACTGTTGTTTATCAGTGATCTTCTCCAGGTCCCTGCTTGGGCGCCAATTTGTACCAATCTTTTTCTGTAAATGAATGTCGCTGATAAATACAAATATTTTTCGCTATACTTGATATTGAAGAACCGGTTACAAAAAAACGCACAGGTGGATGATATCAATTCGTCCGGCGGTGATATGCACCCGTTCAACAGATGTGAGTACCGTACGGATGTTGATACTTGATGGCTGCATATGACACCATACATAACTTGCGACCAAAGAGTACGGCTTGCTCATTTGAGTCTTGCATGTTAAATTTGAGATGGACGCACTAACTTGTGTTTTTCTTCATTACCTACTTCAGGTCCCTGCTTGGGCGCCAATTTGTAAAAAACTATTTTTCGTTATATCGTTAGATGCCAATTATCGTGACAAGCACTATACTTCTTTGTATTGAAGATGCGCGCATCACCAGGAAACGGTTAAAAGTAAAAAACGCACAGTTTCAAGACGAGCCGAAATTGATAACCATTTCGTGGTGTTTAATTGCCTACATCACTCTGAAAACACCTGGACTTTGGAGTTGCCGCACTTTTCCAAAATGTCGCCGAGCGACCAGCGGCAAGCGAGATGATTCATTGTGATTCTTTTGCAGGCGGCGGTGGTGGAGGAGGGGATAGCATTTACAGCCAGTCGTCGAACAACAGCAGGGGATTCCAGAACAATTCGTCGCTAGGCGGTGGTGGAGGTGGCGGCGGCGGCTTTGGCAACGACAGGAACGATCGCATGTCCTTCACGGAGAACAGGAACAACGCCGACAGGCAGGACAGTAAAAGCTTCTCCAGAAAAGTGCTAGTCTCCAGCGTAAGTAGACTTGTTGATTTGAATTTGGTTATGTAATCGGAATTGAGAATTCTGCTGGTGTTTCCGAAGAAAGTACGGGGGGCCCTGGGAATCTTGTTGAAATATGTTTTTCCTCCGACCGTGAATAAAAAAGGCATAATGCACACTTGTGTTTTCCAGTGACCTTCATTTTACCTGCTTGGGCGCCAATTTGTAAAACTCATTCCGGTAAATGAGTGGATATTCTGTGTCGTTTCGGATATCAATGAAATTATTTGGGCAAACTCACATCTAGAATTGTCTAAAAAATGTTCAATTATCACCTAATATGTGGAAATATACAGTGGTATCAAATATAGAGGCCACTCAAGGTATACCCGCGAAATAAAAAATATATACATGGTCTTAGAAAAAAATAGTGCCGAAAACTCGTTGAAAAGTGTTGTATATTCGCAGCTATGTGGCGAAATATGTCACTTTCCACACCTGTCATGTAATTAAACTATCCCAAACTTGAAATCTTGATTCTCCAAAAGACATAACCGGGGCTCCTCCTTTATGGCCGAATCGGACTCTTGCAGTCAGAGGTCGGAATGGTTGTGTACTGCGGAAAAATTTGGTTTCATAATTTCTGTACCTCTTTCTCCCTCTGATGTTGATTTTAATATAAATATTTTCAGTTGCCCGCATCTGCCAGTTACAAAATGTTGCATGAGAAGTTTACCGAATTTGGGGACGTGTTATCCTTCGAAGAAAAGGGTACCGGGAACATACTTGTCACTTACGGATCAGATTGGCAAGCAGAACGTGCTATCAGTAAGAATAAAATAATTGCTCTCAACTCGAGAAATACCGAGTGTTCTGCAAGCACGTCGCGAAATATAGTTTTCCCCTTCTGGTATCGAAATTCCAAATTCTTGTCAATCAGGATGAACTTTTTGGCTACCGTTAGGAAATGTCAAAAATTGGAGCAATTATTTTGCAAGTTGAAAATACTGACGGGGAATGACTAATTTGATGCATACAACAGGAGGTAGTTTTTCTACAAAAAAAACTATCAGGGAGATGCAAAAAATATGAAATCAATTTGGTCAAGATTGGTATTGAACAGGAGCAAGTGCTTTCAGAACAACCTGTATCGATGAATTGTACATATGCCACGAACTTTTAGAATTCAGTCTGATTTTAATTTTTTTTTGTTTTTCAGAAAATCTGGACAAGGCCCGTATAGATGGAAGGATGATTGACGCTAGGTTGTATTTCTAAGAAGACACATATTTTTAGGATGGTTTAGTGAAATTTGTGCAGGACAGTATAATTTTTATTCGGTTTTTATAACTGCAATGGATTCATCTTGATTTTCCATTTTAGTGAAGTACAAGTTTTTGTTAATGAATGTGACTGTTCTTTGTATAATTAATGTATTATTTTCATAATATGAAATAAACCATAATACATAATTATGTTTTTTAATGAAATAAGGGAGCTCTTAAGTACATTTAGAGTCTAGTGATGGGAGTCGCGGGAAATGTGTGGTTTTTTGTTCACCTATAAAAGTAGAGCCCACAAAGCCTGTATGGTATTATCTTAACTCATGATTAAAATTATCGGAGAGCCCATTCCATTGGTCGACATACTCCTTGTATAACTTATCTCTGATTATAAATAATCGAAGAAGAAGTAGAAAGCTGGATTTTTTATATTAGATCATTGGATTTTTACGAAAAGATTCGGTCACAGCCACAGGTCTCTTTCGTTTGTATGCAAAGTGTAGCACTCTCCTACACCTCGTGTATTTTGCACTTGAGAGCCCCTTTCCTGACCATTCGTTTGTATCTTGGTTTGTATGCTTGTGTTAACTGCACTGAAAATCAGCTGATTTCGAGTGTGGTGTAGATTACACGACACCGAAAAGCAGGAGAAAGAACCAAAAGAACCTTCTGTCACAGAATAGGTTATTCTATTTTGTGGTTCTGTCCGTTGGTTACAACATGTTACAACCATAGAAATCATTAAAGGTCTGTTCGCTGTTTATGCATGAAATTTATATTGTACACTACAATTTCTTACACCCACTAGGTCTGTTCGCTGTTTATGCATAAAATTTATATTGTACACTACATTTTCTTACACCCACTGGTCGTTGTAGATGAGTGTAGTGAAGTGAAGTGTAATTAGTTCAACATCTGTTCGGTGCTTTTATTCTGCTTTATGCTAATCCTAGGATTCTGATTTTGAGGTTATGATTATAATTATTTTGCATTTATTTATGACTTGTGAATCTCTCTCGAATGTATCAAAAATGCACAGTGATGATGAAATCATCATTGCGAATTCGGACGATGAATTGTTGACAAGTTCATCTGACGATGATCAATCAATGACATTGATGTCAATATTCTTTTGATGCTATCGTAAATGGGGACAAAAGATTCCCGGGTAACAAATATAAGCATTACGTACTTTGTCGAAGAAGTTGTTTTATTTTTCAAAATATATCTTTATCATTATATACATCTAACCCCATATTTTCCAATATCCATTTGCACTACACTTATCACACCTCCTCTAAGGGCCGGTTTATCAATGGAGGGTTATCCCGCGGGGTTAGCTGACCCGGGGTTAACTTTATCCTAGAGCTAATTCCCCGTTTGATTTTGACAGCATTTAACCCCACCTCGAAGTGAATAAACATTTTCTCCCAGAGTTAGCTGTTAACCTTGGGTTATATTAACCTAACCCTGCATTGATAAACCGGCCCTAAATCGATTGTAACAACTGGTTTTTTCGTGCTACAACATTTTAACAACGAACATAGTGTAAGTGTACACGGAAAATCACCGAACGGTATCAGTGTTACACAATCTACTATTCTGTACAACAGTGTAGTTAATGGAAACACAGCGAACAGACCTAAACTATATATGTTACAACTTCCTACCGTTCTGTGCACAAATACGATTCTGTGATTTCTATGGTTCTGTGTCCGAACTCCGAAAGCAAAAAGCATGTTTATTTTATAGGTTATGATTACTTAAAAGTCTTGATTGTTCATTTTGTAACTTCTTTGATTAATAATTATTCACTATGGGTAAACGAAAACGAGGTCGTTGTGTTAGGAAGAACACGAACAGTCAAATAGAAGCAAATGAATTTGTAACAGCCCCACATTCCTTTGTTATCCATAAAGGAATTCCTGGAGGAAGTGTATCAGAACTGACGAAAGATTTCAGAAAAGTTATGGAACCATTCACCGCTTCTGCTCTCAAAGTATGTACATGATATAACCCAACCAAACGATTTATTGGACGCCTCGTTTTAGGAAAGGAAAAAGAATACTATCAAGGACTTTGTATCTATAGCAGGACCTCTTCATGTTTCGCACTTGTCGATATTTTCTCGAACGGAATTGGGAATGTATCTCAAAATATTGAGATTACCTAGAGGGCCCACCCTCACATTCAAAATTCACAATTTCTCTCTAGCTAGAGATGTAGTTTCTTCACTCAAAAAGCAAAGGGTAGTAGATGATGCTTTCAAACACTCCCCACTTATTATCTTGAATAGCTTCAGTGGTGAAGGACTGCAGTTCAAGTTGATGGCTTCAATGTTCCAAAATATGTTCCCAACTTTAAATCTTACAAATGTTGATTTGAACACTGTAAGAAGATGTGTGCTGATGAATTACAATGCTGCTACTAAGCTTATAGACTTCAGGCATTACAATATCAAGATCATACCAGTGGGGATTTCCAAGGGAGTGAAGAAAGTTGTGCAAGGAAAAGTTCCAAACTTGTCAAACTGTACAGATATCACAGAGTTTTTCACAAAGTAAGTCATTTGCATCTGAAAAATATAATGCTGCTCAACATCTAACTAGATTTGGATTTTTAGGGCTGGAATGTTGTCAGAAAGTGAAGCTGAGGATGATCCTCAAAACCATGTGACTTTAGCCCAAAAAATGATTTCAAGGGGTAATGTTGAACAAGGAAAATCTAGTATCAGGTTGACAGAGCTGGGACCTAGGTTATCATTGAAACTGATAAAAATAGAGGATGGTTTACTAGATGGGGAAGTTTTATATCATGACTTGATCCACAAAAGTGATGAGGAAAAATTGAACATTCAAGAGAAAAGAAAAGCCAAACAGTAAAGTTCTGCTGCAAAAACCAAGTATAATGCACACTAATTATATTTTTCAGGAAATTGAAAGAAAAACGGAAAAAGATCCAAGAGGCTAACAAAGATGCTAAAGACCAAGCTAAACAAGAACATAAAGAAAAATCTTTGAAGGGGATGCAAAAGGATGAATCTCCAAATAAACTGAAAAATCAAGATGGTATCAGCAATGAACAAGATGATGATGCAGAATATTATCGCCAAGATGTTGGGGAAGAACCAGATAAAGGTAAGTCTACATAGTTAAAAAATTAAAAGATTGTCACTTATTCATTGTTTTTCAGACTTATTTCCTGCCAGAACTGGTATTAAAAGGAAATCTGCTGGTCCAGGTTCTTTCAACAAAACTAAAAGGCCCAGAATGAATGATGAAAATGGCTATGGAAGTGAAATGAAGAATGGGAAATTCAAAAATTTTAACCAAAGTAGAGACAAAAATGTTGGGAAGAGGAGGGAATTTGGTAGATCCAAAAACATGGCTCAGCCAAAAACTGGCCACAATAGTAAGAACAACAAAAATGATGGTAAAAGAAGAAATGGTAAACAGAGGGTTGACAAGACTAACTCCCAGAATAGAGATCAAAGGCCAATTGGAGGAAAGTTCTTGAGGAAATCAAAAAAATCAAACAAAAGATAATTTTACATAATTGATTAATTATACCTACTTTCCAATTATAACATTTTTGTTTCATTACTAATTTTTTTAGTATGCCTCAATCTGTTTTCTTCCCTTATTTTTGCTTCTCTGGTTCTTCTCTCATTCCTAGTTTCTTCTCTTGCTAGGTAGTATTTTTCTCGAAAATCCATTATGTCATTGTTGGCAGTGTGTAACAGATTGGGAGTTTCTGTTTTTTTGTAAGTTAATAAACGGCGAGATGTCACTTTAGTAAGTGTCTGTTCATCATTTGACACCAATTCCAAGCAAGGATGTGATGGAAGACAATTTTCCTCATAATCTTCCCTGGAAAAATGAAACACAGTCACAAAACCTGATATATGAAATGATCTCATATTTTCTTCAAACCATATAAAAAACGTCATGTCAACTGGTAAAACTTAATTTCAATTGACTGGATTATTTTCTCACATGAACGGAATTTTTGAATCTTACCTAAAAACTGGAAACCAACATACTAGTCTTCCTCCCACTCTCAAATGTTTGGCAGCAAATGAAAGAAGATCAGCATACAAATTGGATATTCCATATTCTACTTTTGCAGGAATATGAGTAGACAAATGCTCTTCCTTCACAGTATAACTTTCTTTAGCAGTACCCACTCTCTCAGTAGCTTCTCTTATACCATATGGTGCTTAAAAACTAAAATAATTGTAATTTTTATGATTTACTTTCAAATTTCACTCACGGTCAGTTATGATGGCATCCAATTCAATGTTGTCTCTCCAGAAAGACACTGAGAAATCATTAACAAGCACATCCAGATATCTATTTTCCAAATTATACTGTTTCATATTTGCTTTGATGCTTTCATCTTTTTCTCTCTTCTGAAATATTAAATGAGGTATAGGATGACAAGTAGGCAATCTATAGGGACCAGTTTAACCTTTTGGGTAATTCTGGAAGGCCTGGTTCTGGCATGTAACATTAAATAATCAATGTCTGTACCCAAAACATAGGCCCCAAATTGAGCAGCTGCAACTAATAGAGACCCTGTTCCCACAAATGGGTCTAATACAATGTCACCCTCTTTGATCCCAGCTTGATTTGCCATTAGGAGAGACAGTTGTGGATCCATACTGGTATTACCTATGAATTTTCTAGTTTTCAATGACAGTTTCTGGATTAATTGTCTTAGACCATTTGCAACCTGTTAAATACAATATAAACAATCTGTCCTAGCTGGTATTAGCTAACTGACTCACCCATCTACCAAAAAACACATCATATGGTAAATCTGGAGGATCATTAGCTACAATGCCATAATACTCAATATATTGAAATGTAACATCTGGTGTTTTTAGATTAACAGGTCCCAAGATTGGTAGGTAATTGAAGGATTCTATCTTTTCAACCTTCTCATTTTGAGTGAAATGTTTACAAAATGTTTCAACTTCTATCTTGAATGATTTTTCAGGTTGAAAGTGGGATTCCATCAGGTGTAATGGATAGCACTTGAGATTTTTGTGTAGATCTGGAATGCTTTTACCATGTGCCCATAACTCCAAGCAACTCTTCAGAGATACAGCTCTGCTTGCCAGTAGCTTGACGTCTTTTTCTGATGGGAATTCTACTATCCAGTATGGTTCAATATCTTTTGGTTTTTGTATGAACTTCATTTGAATATTCAAAATGGAAAGTAATGAATTTATTTCCTGAAAGAAATATCTTCGAAATTTTCATGTGTACTAACTATTTCATAATTACCGCAAATCTAAACTGGACATTTTCCTGGGCAAACCATAGTAGGTAGGTTCTCCAAGGACTATTCATATTAAAGAAAGTTGAGAGAGGAAACTGAGGAAAGGATGAAGTCGTTGAAGAACCTGTGGAGTCGTGAGTGTTTTCCTGTTTTTCGTCAAGTTTGTGTTGGTTAAGTTGTTCTTCTTCTTGTTCTTTCTTGAACTAGTCTCTTACCATCTGCATACCTCGTTTCCAACTTCTCAAAATGTGCGCTCAATTTGAAATATCCCACTTTTTATAGACTATGCATCATGTGGCTTTTTTTCAAGGATATTCTGATTTCAAATGAATTGATATCCTAAATATTTCCTTGGATACATCAAGAAAAATTGAAAGAGTTTATTTATATTACTTGAAACTTGCTAACAACTCTAACAACTTAGGCAGAAGTTGAAATGGAAAGCCAAGGAGAAAATACAATAAAAGTATCAGGTACTCAAGTTCCAAGTACAAATAATTTGAAATGCTCCAAGTGTGAGTATTAAAATATATTATTCACATTTATATTTTATACAATTATATTAAAGTTGATCCGCTATGGGTACAAGTACTGATAAACTTGAGAATGAAGCATTCCAAAATGTTTACAAGGCGCAGAAATTCGGCCTCTGAAGGATGGAAGTAATTTTATCAATATATAATATATATTCAAAGAAGTTTTTTAGTTGATGTCATCTTTTCTAGGCTAGTTTTTGATGACTTGAAAGAATCGGGAGCCCCTGATTATGTGACCATTTCCAAAATTAAGAAAAAATGGATGAATTTAATGACACGATATAGAGTAAGTACCAAATATGATACATTTTCCGCGTGAGTATCAACATGATTTTTAGCAAATAAAAAATACAACTTTGAATTTTGATTCGGTAACATGGCCCTATTATGAACACATGAACAACGCATTGGGAAAAGATTTTGATATTGAAGCAGATCTAAGTATATCCGATAATTCCATGAATCAGTCAATGACGAATGGTATTCCATATAATATAAACACAATTTTTTCATCTATAATAAATCGAATAATTCGCAGATGAAAAGCAAAATTTCACCAAGAAATTAATTGAACTTCGTTGCACTCACAGACATGTTTTTACTGGACGAAAGTTTACAGCAAGGGATGGTTGGTTGTGAGTTTTGATTCCTGTTACTTTTACCATTACCCAATGATCAAAATAACTGATTGCAGGGTGATTCAATCAATGTTAGAATGTCAAGGTAAATATTCCATAGTCCAACTGAGTAAACTGTGGCAAAATTTGGTGCAAAGGTATAAGCAACTATCAAAAAGTGAATCAACAGAAAAAATTACCTGGCCCTACTTTGAACTGATGCAAAAATGGTTCCAGAACACTGACACCCTAGAAATTACAAAAGAAGAATGTCAAGGGACCCCTGAAGTCACCAAAGTAGAGTGTGAAATTATTGAGACAGAAGACAGTCAGGATGGGAAGGTGGAACAAAATCCTGAAAATATCCAACTGAACAGTAATGTAACAGTGGAGTTCATGAAAATTCGGTTGCTAAGTGAAATCAAAGATGCACAAGAAAAAAACTATAACAACATCATTAACAGCTTGAATGATATCAGCAAGCAACTAGTGAACATTGAGGACAATTTGAAGAAAACTCCACCATCATCAACAATAACTGTGAGAGATTTGTAAAGATAATCTTAGTATTTGTAATATATTGTTTAATACCAGTACATTCAACAATTACCTAGTTCACCACATTCACACACATCAATATTTGTTTAGCATGGAGTGCAAATATATCTACACCAATTTTACCTATGAATTTTGATACCTAAATATCTAGTGCTGATAGGGATTCTTCTATCTCTGAAACTCCCACTTCAGAATATCTCTGCTTTATTTCCTTCAAGCACCAATCTACAACTTTCACAGCTGAATCTCTTTTTTTCCCTGATATTTTCTGACCATTCAACAAAGCTGTAGTGGTCTGAAAATAAATGCACAAACTATGAAACTAAAAATAGCAAAAATAAGTCATATTCTCACCAAGTAAGTTCCATATAATGCTCTTATATTTTTAGGATTGAGTTTATATGACTGATTATAGTAGGTTCTTGCCAACTCCATGTTCTCAATCCCCCCTTGACTGTATCTGATATCTGCATATCTTTGATGCAATAGATGATTGTGTGGATTGTGCAGTATCAGTTCTTCCACACAGAATGCTGCTTTGTTATATTCATGTTCTGAGAGATATAGTTCACTCAGTTCCTGCCATGCTTCTACATCTGCCATGAATCTGAAAATTTCAAAAATAATTTTATAGACAGGTATTAATGGATGTGGAACATAAATATATGTACAATATTTCATTCCTCAATAGATAAATCAAGATGTTTCTACTAAGACCATTCAAATATAGATGCATGTTTTTGAAGAACTGCTGTACTTTAATAAAAACAATTCAGTTCATACAAGTATTATAAAATGCATACGTTTTCAAGTAATCTATCAGCTCTTTGATAGCATCTGCATTTCTTCCAAGTGCTTTACAGATTGCAATTTTCCTCTTTCTGGCAGCACTGTTGGTGATATCTTTTTTGATTATATCATTCAGAATCTGCAGGGCCTTGTTGAAGTTCTCATCAGCCTCATAGTACATAGATTCAAGTATTCTAACTCTGGAACTGTTTGGAAATTCTTTGTACAATAAATGAATACATTTTTCTGCAATCTTCAGTTGGTAGCAATCTATTGCTGCTATACATACTTGCTCCAATATGATGTGTTCTGAAAATATTTGAAATACAGATTCATTAGGTAGGTCAATGTTTCACTCACTTACTTTCTTTTCCCAAATTCATGATATTAGAAGAAATAGTCTCATTCCAAATTTTTATGATTTTTCTGCTGTCGCGATTGTTATGCTCTCTATACAGTTTGAGTTTTTCCATGTTTTCTAGAATCAATAAATCCAAAACAATTGTGAAATTAGTGTCAGAAAAATAACTGAATGATTACCTTTGAGACTGCTCATATTTTATGCATGAAATAAAAAAAATTATAATCCAACTTCATCAAAAGATAACCTATTCGATTGTCAACCAAAAACCACAAAACTGTACTGTAGTCATAAATATTCGTCTTCTCATTTTGCTGCCTGCTGCCTTGCTAAATTTATTTTGTGACCCCAAAATAAATACCGCCACTGGCAATCGGGTATGTTCGGCAACCCACTTTATTTTGGCATTGGCAAAATGGCAAAACTGTGTCAATTGGTCAATTTTTATTATTTTGCTGATTTGTTGATTATTTATTGTTGATGTTTGATGGTTGATGGGGGTGTTTTTAAAAAGATGACGCGAGACGATAAAATGTTTTTCCATAAGACAGTTTTACACCTGGCTAGATCTTTAGCAAATATTAAATCTGTTCCTTGGGAAAAAGTGAGTAAAAATTGGTTCTTTTCATCTATGTAAACTTAAATTTTACATGATAAATTATCGACTTTGTCCCATAAAATCATAATTTCCAGGTTCAAACTTTGTTCTCACTATGTCCTTCAGATCTACAAAATGGTATGTTTCTCATCAACTGTAGACAACAGGATGCAGTCATTGCATTAGGTGTCTTCTTTTTGGAATCTGGTCTTCAGCATAAAACAGAAATTGTCCCTTATTTGCTTAATCTGGCAAAATCGCTGGAAAAAGCCCATTGGCAGGATGAAGTCAAGTTAAACTCTACAGATCGTTAGTTTCCATATATTCATGGTATTTAGCATTTACATAGCTTTTTTAGGTGTCCCCATTGCTGAAAAATTCAGCTTCTGTCTGCATACTCTCCTCTCTGATATTGCTGTGAGGTGTGAGGACTTGAGGAAGGAAATTGTAGATACTCAAGTAGAATGTATGGTGTCTCTAACAAACCACATTTTGAGAATCCAAGATGCAAGCAATATAAACAGTTCTACCAAATTATTTTTGTGCAAAACCATCATACCAGTACTACTTGGTCTGGCAAGGTCTATGGGTAGATTTTTTTCTGCCGGTGATCCACCACTTCTATGTAGGCTATTTCCAAGACCAGAGCCTCCTCTGAGTCAGGCAGAAGCTAAAGACCATAATGCTTATAAGAGAAGTTTCAGCAGCTTCCGTAATATCATTCCAAGGAGTTTATCTGGTAATTTACATGCAGCTGTTGATATTTTAGCTGTTACTGCGGTAATTCATCCATTTTCAGCTTGAAAGAGAAAGTTTTATGTGTCTGTTAATTTTAGGGTGGATATGATACTACTGACATAGCATTCATCTCTAATTCAATAAAGCGTGGTGGTTATAACCATCACACCTTGGGATACTATGACCCACAAATTTACTTTTTCTCTAAATTTGGATCCAGTTTCAACCAATTTCCACATTTGAGAATCAGTGATATAAATGAAAAAAAGGCCAATATTATAGTATTTCCTCAAGAACATTTGTACACTATTCTCTCACTCAGCAAAAAACTTCTAACTAAAGAGATACTCACATTGATTGATGAACAGTCCATGGAGGTTAATGCAATTGGAAAAATCCTTATATTCCCATACAAAACTTTTTCTGAAACTCTCAATTTGGTCATGGTTACACTTATGAAACAGTTGCTACAACCACAAAAAGATTTACCAGTGCCATTCACAAAAGATGTCCAAGAATTTGTCAAAGGTAATCAGATATTAGTATAGTTCATGGCTATTTCAAATATTACAATGCATAATTTCTTGAAATTATGTCAGTGTGAAAATAAGGTATGAAAATATTGTAGGTTTGTATTTAAATGGACAAACTGAGCTTCAGAGTAGGAACCATGATGCCAGTGAAAAGGAAGATAGAGAGAGCAATTATTCCCTTGTAAATAAGTTCAAAGTTAATGTTATGGCAAATGCTGCATGTGTTGATCTACTGGTATGGGCAATAGGGGATGAAACAGGTAAGTTGATATTTTCTTCAATTACTACACCCAATGCATTATTTCAAAAGTTCAAAATATTTAATAAAATTGCTCTTCATGCTCTACCACTTAGGGCTTATACATACTAAAATAAATAAAAGAATCTTGTAATAATTGGTAACTACCAAAAACTTACAAGCACCCTAATATTCTTACATACCTGTATATTTTCTCAATCTTAATTTTTAATGTTTTTTCTTTATTTCATTTCAGTTGACTCTGAATATAATTTTTCAACTTTGCTTCACTTCATAATGATAGTCTTGTATGGTCTGCTAGGTGAAGTTTTGATGTTTTATAGTACTGTGAGATTGTCCTGAGAGTGGTTTTTATAATTTATCATCAAGTTTGGATAGAAGTAGTACCTGGTGTTTTTTGGTCTTTGTTTTTCATTATCAGAAAAATCGAAAATTCAATATGCACCTACTTCAAATATAGAAAAAAATATTTTATGTAGAGCACAAACATTTGAAAAACAATATTGTTTGTCATCTAAAAAAATATTTTTGCGAAATTAGAAGTAGGTGTAATGTCTCACCTCTTAGTTTTTTGGAAGTGAAATGAAAAAATGATATACACTGCAAGTGACTTGTTGAAATTTCCATTTTGATTATTTCATCATTTTCAAGTTCAGAGGAAGTGGAAATTTAGAGAAATATTGAAAGAGTAAACGAAAAGTCGAACTTTTCATTGGAGAAAATAAAGAACATGCAGAAAAGTTTTCTCCATTAAGTCCAGATACCATGAAAAGCATTATCTCTTCAATTATTTGAAAAGGCAGAATTCTTAATTCAAAACAAATTGCAGTGTACTTGGTAAATTTTTTTCATTTCTGAATCCAAAATGCATACCTATGGTTTTCCAAGATCGTCATATATCATATCATTCCTATTATTTGTTCTTCACATTCATTACAATGACAAATTGAATGTGTATTAAAAATAACACTGATTTGGTATTTTTTGTTACTTTTATTGATATCAACATGCATTCAAAGTGTTGATTGCTTGTGTAAGCTAACCTGAAAAAAATATTTACAACAGCGCCTATGAATTTCAGGTGCTGATAGCCTGTGCGGAAGACTGACAGAAAAAATAAATTCCAATCATGGCTATAGATTGGTTCTGGCTCATATGCCGTTACTGATGGTTTGTCTTGAAGGCCTGGGAAAATTAGCACAGAAATTTCCCAATATCGCCTCGACATCCATATATTGTCTAAGAGACTTTCTGATCACCCCATCCCCAATTTTATCAAAATTACATAGGCAAGCAAATGACAAAGGGAATAAAGGAAATTTGAAGATAACAGGTTTGATGCCATTTCTACATGATCATCATTAATTATTGCTTTCAGTTCGCGATAGAACACTATCTCATGGTAACAACTCGAACTTCTCGAAGTGGTATCGTTTTTGTTTTGTTTTCATATTTTTGATATTTGTGTCATTGTGACATAGGTCTCTTTGCCACCAAACAATAACTGAAACGAGAAAAACGTTAAGATTTCACATGTATTTCACCAGAACATCTCTCAAAAAACGGCTGGAAGTACAACTTTCACATCAGAAGCGAACATAAACAGAACAGAAGTTGAGTTTGTCTGTATCCAAGAGAGTTCAGTGGTTATTCCACTTCGAGTGGTTCACGAGTCACCGCTAGGTAGCGTATCACTTACCACCTATCGCGAATTCAATATAATTTCCCTTTGATTTGAACTTCATTGTTTTTATATAAATAATTGTCTTGTATTTGTCAGCTCAAGGAAACGAATTAAAAGCCGAAACATCAAAGAATGTTTCGGCCGTACAGTCTGCCTTTGAGAGACTGCGTGATGCCGCCATAGAGAATCTGTGCTATGCGCTTAGTGCGGCTCACATTTTGGATCCTGATTGCGTTAGAGCCCTAGTGGCTTCGGTATCCAACCGATTATTCACTGCCGAAAAAAGTGACAGGTAAGGAATCGTTCGATCTATGGGCTCGTGTGTTTTTTACCAGATCTGAGCAAGTACTGAGTAAAAGTATATGATTATTGAAGTATTTTTTCTACAAACGGTTAACAAAGTGGCATTTTTCGCTTTCAAATCTCAACACAAAGTTGACGTTTTCCGAAGGATGTCATTGAGTGACAGCATTGCCGCTCGTGCGCGGAAATAATGTCATCAAGTGACAGCATTGCCGCTCGTGCGTGGTAATAATGTCATTAAGTGACATGGGTTTATGTCTGGACTTCCAGGAGGCAAACTCATTACTGGGATTTCAACATCGGCTAAATACTCACAAACAATTCTTGCAACATGCCTTGTATCATGAATTGTAAAAAAATGGTCAAGCCAAAAATAATTAATTGGGAAACTTTGTTAATGCCATTATCAAAAATGAAATGAAAGTTTTGAACAAATCAAGTAGGTAATCGTAACAAATAAAAAAGAAAATGTTTGGAATGAACGTATCTTGATGGGAAATAACACGGTGTAACAGCTTGGTCACTGCAGAGTTTTTTTGAAATTAGACTAAAAATGCGCTCTTTTTGTTACCATGTATAATTTGGAGATATGGCTGACTTCTTGAAATTTCAACCTCGTGTGAGATTCCTGAGTTTACCTACGAAATGAAGAGAAAATCAATCAAATAAGACTCCGAAGTTAATGTTGAGCAAATTTTATCAATATTTTGAGTGGATGGATTATTTTTCCTACGACCACGTATGAAAACGTCAATAATCACACTGTTTTGTTGTTCAGAAAGTAGCTCACATCACCATGTTATTGTTTATTTGAAAGAAAAAAAGCACAAGTGTTGATATGAAAAATATCACTGTCAATATACAGGGTGTCCCCTCTCAATTGGAAAAAACTTCTGGGGCATATTGAGGAACCATAGACAAGCAGTTTGAGATAAGAGACTGATGTCCGGAAGTGCATGGTTTTCAAAATACAGGGTGTCAAAGTTTTTTTCAAAAAACTTTTTTTTATTAATATTTCAAAGACACGTTAACCGATTTTCTTGAAATTTGCTAGTGATGTAAGTTTTAATAAGACGCTCAGTTAGCACTAATTAAATGTTAATTATGACTTCCAGTGGCGCCCCGGGGGACAGTGTCACGAATAAAAATGACAAAAAATGTACGCTGCTGACTTTTTTTAAAAATTCTACTTTTTTTAGAAAGCTCAGTTAAAAATACAACTTTTTTGTCAGTTGATATTTTTTCGTATCTCTCTCCGTTTTCGAGAAAAAAACTTTATTGAAAGGTTCATTATCTGAAAATCTAAAACAAAACAATGTTGTCATGGTAACACATAAACATGTCAAACTTTAGTAAAAGTGTCAGTTTCTAAGTACTTAATTATCTTCAAACGTTACACTAATTGCAAAAATGAATCGGTTTGAATTAGCCGAGCTTGCAGATATGCATCTCTTGTATGGGGAAGCGCGGGGTAATTCTTTGTTAGCACAACGGTTGTACGGGCAGCGGTTCCCAAATCGTGAATTGCCAAACCATAAGATTTTTATCAAAATTCATCAAAATCTACGGGAGACCGGCTCATTCGTGGTAAGTATTGCAGAAATGGCAACTTTCTGTGTTTTTTTTCTTGCGCGTTTCTGTTTTACAGCCAATCTAAGAGGCTATGTTATCTTTGCAGCCTATTCGAGAATTTGCAAGGCAGTTTCCGATCAGAGATGCCGTTGAGGATGAAGTCATGGCACGCATTCAGAATGAGCCCAACACTAGCACTCGTCTGATTGCGTCGCAACTTGATTGCAGCAAAAATACTGTCTATCGAGTATTGAAAATCCACGATCTCTATCCATTTAAACTGCAAAAGGTGCAGCATCTACTGCCTGACGACGCTCCTCGGCGGCTCGAGTCCTGCGAGTGGTTGCTCCGTCAAGCGGATGAAAACGCTGATTTTTTAAGTATAATCTTCACGAGCGATGAAAAAGGATTTTCGCGCGAGGGGACATTCAATCCTCGTAATAACCACGAGTGAAGCGAACAAAATCCCCATGCTACGCACATCAGAGGATATCAGCAGAAGTTTGGTGTTAATGTTTGGGCAGGTATTCTTGGCGACCATTTGATTGGGCCGTACGTTCTACCTGATCACCTCAACGGGAATAACTATCTAGTTTTTTTTGCGAGATATTCTGCCCGAGCTGCTGGAAGATGTACCCCTCCAGTTGCGTAGAGAGGCCTGGTTCCAACACGATGGTTGTCCAGCGCATTTTGCGCGCACCGTGAGAGGTTACCTCGACCAAACCTACAACAACAGGTGGATTGGTAGAGGTGGTCCCGTCCCTTGGCCAGCAAGGTCGCCGGACTTGGCCCCCCTAGACTTTTTTCTTTGGGGCGAAATGGAACGGTTGATCTATGCAACTCCTGTGCCGACCATGGAGGACCTAGTTGCTAGAGTTGTGGTGGCAGCGGAATTTATCGCGAACAATCCAGGCGTGTTTGCTCGGGTGCGCGAATCCTGGCTCGACAGGTGCAGAAAATGCATCGAAATGCATGGTGGACACTGAGCATTTGCTCCACTAATTAATAATAAATTATTCGTAAAAAAGCCTCCTTGTTTTTCTTTCTAATAATAATGAACCTTTCAATAAAGTTTTTAATAAAAAAAATTTCTCGAAAACGGAGAGAGATACGAAAAAATATCAAGTGACAAAAAAGTTGTATTTTTAACTGAGCTTTCTAAAAAATATATGAAATTTTTTAAAAAAGTCAGCAGCGTACATTTTTTGTCATTTTTATTCGTGACACTGTCCCCCGGGCCGCCACTGGAAGTCATAATTAACATTTAATTAGTGCTAACTAAGCGTCTTATTAAAGCTTACATCACTAGCAAATTTCAAGAAAATCGGTTAACGTGTCTTTGAAATATTAATAAAAAAAAGTTTTTTGAAAAAAACTTTGACACCCTGTATTTTGAAAACCATGCACTTCCGGACATCAGTCTCTTATCTCAAACTGCTTGTCTATGGTTCCTCAATATGCCTCAGAAGTTTTTTCCAATTGAGAGGGGACACCCTGTATAAGCGTTCTCAAATCAAATTCATATTATTTATTGAAATTTCTGTCTCGTTTCGAATTATACCGAGAATTATTTGTCTATCAATTTCAATTTGTCTGATACATAACCTCTGAATTCACTTTAAAACTGGAACCTATAATCTTTTGCTGGAACTATTTCGATGTTGATGACAGCGGGTGAGATCATTCAAAAGCGTACGGCTAAAGTTTTATGCGCGGCTTGCTGCTTGCATCAGTTGCATGTTGCATCATATCGGTATCACAGATTTTTGCAAGGAATCAAGGACGCACTAACTCGTACGCGCTTGCGCACTACGTACTTCGATGGTTGTGTATTGCTGTTTGCGTGAATAGTGGCGATAGCAGGCGTATGGTGTCAATATCAATAAAATTTGTCCAAACTAAACTAACTCAATCAATCAGTAATTCACATAATGTGGAATTGTCGGAGAAGTATTCAAATATCATCTTGTATATGGAAATAAACAGTACTTGATATTGAATCAAAACCACCTGAAATTATAGAGACCGCTCAAGTTACATTTTCGACAAGACCTCCAGCGAAATGAAAGTAGGAAAAATAGTGTACAAAACTCGTTGGAAAGTGCATTTCCTTCACTCGTTACGTTTCCGCACTCACCGCTACGCGGCTCGTGCTAAACGACTACTCGTGTGAAATATATGTCACTTTCCACACTTGTTGTGTAATATACTATTGCCGGTGAATGTATTACGAAACTCTTCCAGCGAATCGACCCTGATATCCACGAACATCGTCATCATGCTGGGCCACGTGGCCATATCGATGAAGGGCACGCCCAAGACCACCGACACTATCCTGCACTTCTTCCAGCAGCGGTTCTGCCGGGTGCCGTCGGCCCTCGACACGCTCATCGTCGACCAGCTGGGCTGCATGATAATCGCCCAGTGCGAGCCGCACGTCTACGAGGTCATCATGAAGATGTTCACGATGATAACGGTGGAGAGCGGCAGCGCCGCCTACGGCAGCAACGCTAACGAGAAGGCGCAGTACAGGTGAACGAGAGTCTCGGAAGCTTCCCCCGTCGTGGAAACCGATGTTTCCAGATATTACGGGAACTTTCTCGGATTTTCGCGAATATTCTCGTAAACAATAACATCTAAATGTCTGAGAAAACATTTCAAGTGTTTGAAAAATTCTTGATATGGGGATTTAAAACTTAATGGATCTTGTTTCTATTTCACCATTTAGCTAGACCGACTGCAGATTTCATAAATAATGAAGGACAACAAATCCGTTACGTCGTGTTACGTTGTTTTAGTGAACTAAGATAGCCATATTTTGATCAGGTTAGAAAACAGAACTTATACTACCAATAAGTTCTGTGGGTTAGGTGCCATTCTGCTTATTTCTGTTCTATGCTCCTCAAAAGATATGCTACTCAGTTTTGAAGGTTATTTCTATATCCGACTTTTGGATTGGTGTTTTTGTTGTACTGAAATTTATGTTTTGACTGATTTTTTTTTATATTAGCAGCAGTTTGATTCCTGAATTATACATTGACATCAAGTGTAGGTACATAATGTGGTCAAATGTGAGTTCTAGCCTACTAGGCGTTGTTGCCAATTTGTGAACTAGAAGCAATTCAAAATTGGAAACCCCATATTTAAAAAATTCATGAATGCAGCTCATAATCAATAAGTTCATACTTGCATTCGCTGTAATAAGCCGAATTGAGGAATATTCCCCATTATACAAGGTACCCGTTTTTCGAACTCAACCATGGGAATCTCATCTCAGTTATTATAAGAGATACGAAGTCTGAACAGTTATCTGAAAGAAAATTGGTAGCTTTTATAGAACTGGACGTTTTAAACTGTTATGTTCTTAAGGTACTTTTTACAAGGAATCTAAATATGTCATCGCATTTACATGGCGTATCATAGTATCGTAGTATTTTTGTTTAGTATTAGAGGGGTCTGCAAGAAAGTATTATGATATCACGTGGTACAAACATTTGTATGATTGAAATTTTAAAACGACCAATCAATTCAATAATACGTATATCTTGATCATTGTTCTCTAAAGTGAGCTTTTTTCAGGCACGTTTCGAGACCTGTCATGAATGCTTTAGCCAACATCGCCGATAACTTACAGGGCGAAGCCCAAATGCTAGAACTTCTAGGTCGCCTGTTGGAATTGTTTGTTCAGTTAGGTTTGGAAGGGAAAAGGGCTAGTGACAAAACTCCAGGTGAGTGGGTTAAATCCTATTTTGAATCACGGAATTGAAGAAAAAATTGGATGTTTCGTTCCATTCAAGGTGCTTTGAAAGCATCGAGTTCTGCTGGTAATTTAGGCGTACTGATACCCGTGATAGCTGTTTTGCTGCGGAGATTGCCCCCAATCAGGAACCCCAAACCCCGGATCCATAAGTTATTCCGGGATTTTTGGTTGTACTGCGTGATCATGGGATTCACAACACCAGATTCAGGTATGTCATCAATGTAGAATTTCCGTTGAGCTGTAAAACTCCCTCGTAGGTTTGTGGCCCCAAGAATGGTATGAAGGCGTCAAAGAGATAGCGGTGAAATCGCCATCCCTAGTGTCCCCCACGTCCAGCAGATCCGAGATGAGAGAGCTGCAGTACACGAGCGCCGTCAGAAATGACAGCGTGTCGGTGAACGATTTGCAAAGCCTGCGCACGCAAATACTGGATTTGCTGAAGCACCCCCCTGACGTGACAGCAAACGTCAACAAACTGTCGTTTGCCCAGTGCACGTTTTTGCTGAGCGTCTATTGGGTCGAATCTTTGAGGTGGGTCAGTTTTTGTTGTTGAAACACATCCGAACAACAAACCTACTAGATTAGTAACGCCCCAAGTTGTCTGAAGCCAACATGAAATTTATATTCATATGTTTTTTCCCCACAGAGGTTGCCACATCGTAACATTTGAAAGTGATAATCATCCCAAGACCACATTTTTTCAAGTTTTCCAAATATATGTATCGTTCAGTAGGTAAATAAGTGCATTACAAGCTATTCATTCAATCTTCATCATAAGGTGTATAGATAGCACGTTTTTCTTTAGACTGCGGTATTTTTGGTGAATGCGCCAACGCCGCTTATTTCGTTCAACCGAACGCTGACATTAAACGGCATATTTACGGTTTTGTGTGAAAATTTGATCAAGATTCTAATTAAAAACTCAATGCAATTTACCATTTGTCATTTAAGAAAGAATAAAGAATTTGAATTCGAATCAACCAAACGCTGACAGTGACAGCGCGAAACGTCTCGTTAACAAATCAAATTTTGTTTGATGGTTCGTCCAACGGCATATTTCCAGTTTTGTGTAAACATTTTAATAAAATACTACTTAAAAACTTTGTTTATTCTGTTCAATTCGTATTTGAAGGATGGTGGAACGCTGTGAAATGTGTAAAAGACAATTCAGAAGTGGTGACCAGAACACAACATTTCACTGGTGAGTTACTCAGTGTCGTATCATTCGTTGTATAAATATGATTCACCCATCCTGATATGCTGGTTTTCCCGAGATGAAAATTTAGTAGATATATGGAAAAATATGATCGCGAAAGAGAATATTTCTACAGATGCTAGAGTATTAGGGATTGCAATCCCGCAAAACGGGATCACGCATTCCCGCGGGATCCCGCTGCTTTTATTAATCTGCTGGATCCCGCACCCTCAAAGCGCGGATCCGCGGATCCCGCAATATAAAGCAATATAAAAATTTGGCGCTAAATCTTTCGCGTAAATCGCGAGTAGCACGAGCGCGACGTTGCCGTTCCGCCAAGAAAAGTTGCAATACGCCAAGAAATAAAGAAAATAATAGAAAGAGTCGTAGTTCAAGACGTTGAAACATATGCAGATGCAGATGACGTCTTCGAAAATACGCCTATAGCTGGAACATCTGCTACTGATACAGATCCTACTCCTACTATATCGCTAAAAGAAGAATTAGAAAAACAGCTTCAACAAGAAAAAGAAATATTTAAGAAAAAGTCAGACAAGAAGCAAAAGGACTTTGAGAAAATATTGAAGAAAGAAATGACGTTCTTTGAGTCCGATGGTATCAGAGGAGAGTACCTGACGCTCGCCTATGAATATATCCTGACGGTTCAGCCTACTAGCGTAGAAGCCGACAGCGTTTTCAACATCAGGATATATTTGCAGTTCACTCAGAAGCAGGCTCGGAGATGATACAATAAATGTCATTTGCTTCTTAAGAGCGTATTTTCAAAAGTTATCACCATAGGTTGATATCATATCATTATCATAGTAATTAGTAATAGCAATAATAGCATTTAAGAGAAAGTTGTGATTTGATTATTAGAAAAGAAATTATTTCTGTTGCCTAAGCTTAATGTAAGAAATGTTTAATAAAAGTTGATTTTTACAAAAAAATCTGTAGTTTCAGTTTTATTTTATAACATAATTTCAAAGATGCGGGATCCAGCGTGATCCCGCGCGGGATTGAGTAATCCCGCATATCAATCCCGCGGGATTGAATGAGCTGCGGGATTGCAATCCCTATAGAGTATGCTCGCATCATTTTACTAAAAGTGATAAAATGGTTGGCCCAAGTGGTAAGAAAATGTTCAGAGTAGAAGATAAGCCTATATTCAGTAGAATTGAAAGGTTATAACAACATGTTTGATGTTATGTTTGAAACAAGAAAACTTCATCTAACCAGAAAATAAACAATATAGTTTGACAGGGAATTAAATCTATTATCCTTCGAGCAATAAATTTTAGTTGTAAATTTCCAGAAAACTTTTATTTCAGATTGTTTCCATTATCTTTTAGCAGGAATGGATATGATAAATTTTTGTTACTAAGTCAATTTATTCAAATTCAGACGCATCCAAGATAGCAAGACAATGGTACTGATGGGGGATTCTGTTGTTGCTGTCCTTGTTTTAAAGTGAGGTAACCTAGTAACTGATTCAGATGTGTCTTCAAACAACTACTGTGGCAAGGATTGTGCGTTATTCATCTAGTCTGTTATATGATCGAAGACATACACCGGGTCTGCAAAGTCATCCTACCGACTGCGCCAATCACCGCGCTGGCTCGACTGCTGACATTTTCGTTGCAGGGTTCTGCATTCCGGCGAGCCCAGCCTCGTGCCGATAATATCGGACTACCTGTGCGACGTGGCGCTGCAGAAGGACAAGGCCGGCATGTGGAACTGCGTGTCCTCGGTTGGCGAGCGCGTCTTCGAGAAGTTCCTCGAAGTGATGAAAGACCGGCCGAAGAACGAGGCGCGGGAGGCGGATCTCGAGCAACACGCGCAATTCCTGCTGGTCAACTTCAACCACCAGCACAAGCAGATACGCAGGGTGGCCGATAAGTTCCTCGCTAGTCTGGTGGACCGGTTCCCCCATCTGTTGTGGAGCAGAAGGTGGGGAGTTCTCGGGATACGTGTCGAATAAGGTGCATTTAGTATTTTTCCAGGGTTCTTTGGACGATGCTGGATATATTGCAGGTTCTGTCTTATTCGCTGCAAATAGACCCGAATCAGGAGACTCCAACATTGAGAATACCACAAACTCCGTATACAATTCAGCTAATGGATACTTTGGAAGCCAGAGAGGTGAATTTGTTTTTTTTTGAGTTTTGGTTCTATGAAACTTAAATGCGAATCTAAGTAGCTTGTATTTCGATATGCGATTTTTATTCTTCGGAGGTTGGAACGAAAAAACTGTCAAATGAAAGTCAGAAGAGTAGATTTAGTCCCAGCTTACTTCTTAGCGATTTTGGATTTGGTGCTACTATCAGTGAAAATCTCAATGTTGTTATTGGTGAATTTTGATTCAGAGTGTGATTTGATTTAGATTGACCAATAAAAAAAACAAGGTTCCATTTTTCACCGCTGGTATTGCAATAATCAAAATCGCTCAACTGTAAACTGGGCTTTACGCTTGTGCGTCTGATTTTAAATATTTCAATTTCATCATTGTTACCAATCGAAGATGTTTCTGTTATTTATTGATGATGAATCCATTTTTTTTTCAATAAAAGACATCAAATTAATGCGAAATAGAAAAAATGTTTATGACCTACGTTTTATAAGACAAAATAGCGTCACATAAAAATTGTATCAATATACCTATACTTTTATTGAATTATCCAATTTTTTAATGATTCAAAAAATAAATCAATCCACTTTAAAAAATCTAAACCTTATTTTTGAATTTTGGTCACATAATCTCATAATAACTGATAGTGAAGATTGTATTATACTATTATTAAATTATCCAATTTTTCAATGATTCAAAATATAAATCAATCCACTTGAAAAAATCGAAACCTCATTATTGAATTTTGGTCACAAAAACTCATAAAAACTGAATAGTGAAGATTTATCGTACAAAAAAATTAGGACTTGAATCCTGAAGACAAAAATAATTATTGATAGACATCGACCATGTTTTTCAACAAAAAAGTTGATTTTTCTCGAAAACGGTCAACTTTGGATATTTTTTGTGTAGAAAACATTAGCGGTTCAGATGGGCGTATGAGTTGGGGGGAATAACATCCACTACCTCTTCAAAATCTTCACCTCTTCACCAATAATTGACTTGAAAAAAAAAATTCCGCAAGAAACATAACATATTATGAGTAGATAATGGTTACAATCTGTTTTCTGTACAATAAACGGTTCTAGAGATATTCGCAAGAAACGATTTTTTTTATAATCCCAACTTCATGTATCTGTAAAATGGTGCATTTCAGAAGTTAAGTAAATAGAAACTTTTTCCATATTTTTGGACGAGCTATCACATCCTGAAGTCCTGCACATACAGGGTCATTCACGGTCGATGGTACCTTAGACGTTTACGGAGAACGGGACGTAGGATTATTCTGAAAATTTGGTTTATTGGGTAATCAGTTTTGTTCTATCGATCTAAAATACTTTCAGTGTTGCGGCGTTGCCGCTTCTATCAAAAAGTAGCAACAACTTTGTTATTTCAAATGGAACACTATGTATTTTTTTTCATTTTTAGATTCCTCCTGAAGAGCTGATTTCGTCGATCTATCATACTTGTGGTATAGCGCGAAATATTACAGAGATATAGGGTGTGAAAAATCGAGATTTTTCAAATTTATGAATTTTTTGTGCCAAAACTATCCATTCTTGCTCAAAACGGATTTCATGTCCATATCTCAACTTTCCATTTACTATCGATTGATATTTAATTGAAACAAATACAGATGGTTCAAAATTTTGAGTTTTGCATCACCCTCTATTTGTTTCTATTAAATGTCAGTAGATATTAAATGAAAAGTTAATATAGGGACATGTAAGCCGTTTTGAGCAGAAATGATTAGTTTCGACACAAAAAATTCCTAAAGTTGAAAAATCTCGATTTTTCACACCCTATATCTCTGTAATCTTCCTCGCTATACCCCAAGTATGATAGATCGACGAAATCAGCTCTTCAGGAAGAATCTAAAAATGAAATAAAATACAGGGTGTTCCATTTGAAATAACAAAGTTGTTGCTACTTTTTGATAGAATCGGCAAAGTCGTAACGCTGAAAGTATTTTAGATCGATAGAACAAAACTGATTACCCAATAAACCAAATTTTCAGAATAATCCTACGTCCCGTTCTCCGTAAACGTCTAAGGTACCATCGACCGTGAGTGACCATGTATAATAGTCTATACATTATACATAATTCTTAGCACGTAGATAATCATGTAAGTTTTCGATACTCCTCACAGAGCATCGTCAAAGACTTCGCCGCCAACTCCGAGCGCATCATCAAAGAGGCCATGAAATGGGCCCCCCAATGGACGCGATCGCACATCCAGGAGTACATCAACCAAATACCGACGTTCGGCGTGTGGCACCACACCGGTCTGTCGATGGCGCTCGAGTCGGTCCTGCAATGGGGCCCGCCGAACCTCTACAGCGCCCCCCTCAGCACCAACACGCTGGAGAAGAGGCCCAAGTGCGTCAAGAGCGACTCATCGAAGCTGATATCCACGTCCGCCATGCGGTCCAAGTATATTGGGGAGGTAACGAACTGATTGAAGACTCGGAAACATTTTTCAATTTTACCCTTCGATCATATAACAGACTAGATGAATAACGCACAATCCTTGCCACAATGGTTGTTTGAAGCCAACATCTAAATCAGTTCCACTAAATATAGCCTTATCTTCTACTATTTTCTTACTACTTGGGCCTACAATTGTAGCAAAATGATGCAAGCATACTATAGCGTCTCCAGGAATATTCTCTTTTCCGATCATATTTTTCCATACATCCTCTAACTTCTCATCTCAGGGAAACCCGAGAATTATTTCAAATTACCACAAATTGTTTTGCATATATTAGGATGGGTAAATAATGTTTATACAACGAGTGATGCGACACTGAGTAACTCACCAGAGAAATGTTGTGTTCTGGTCACCACTTCTAAATTGTCTTAAGCACATTTCACAGTGTTCCGCCATCCTTTAAATTCGAATTGAACAGAATAAACAAAGTTTTGAGGTAGAATCTTATCCAAATATACAACAAAACCGACTCTGAGCATTTCCTTACCACTTGAGCCAACCATTTTATCACTTGAAGTATAATGATGCGAGCATACTATAGCGTCCCAAAAACATTATCTTTCCCGATCATATTTTTTCATATATATATACTAACTTTCTTAGAGTAATCTCGGAGAAACCCGATAATGTTTTCAATTTACCACAAATTGTTATGCATATTAGAACAGGTAAATAATGTTTATACAACGATTGATACGACACTGAGTAACTCACCAGTGAAATGTTGTGTTCTGGTCACCAATTCTGAATTATCTTTTACACATTTTACAGCGTTTCACCATCCTTCAAATTCGAACAGAATTTAAGTAGTATTTCATTGAATTGTTCACACAAAACTGGAAATATGCCGTTGTACGAACCATTAAACAAAATTTGATCTATTAACGAGACGTTTCGCGCTGTGACTGTCAGCGTTTGGTTGATTATCGGTGAACGAAATAAGCGGTGTTGGCGCATTCACCAAAAGTACCGCAATCTCCAGAAAGACGTGCTATCTATAAACCATTTATATTCAAATGAGGCCCTGTATTATATAAAGGAGATTGAATACATTACCTACTGAAGGATATATAAATTCGAGAGCCTTTAAAATGTGGTCTTCGGATGATTATCACTTTCAAATGTAATGATGTGACAACCTCTGTGGGGGTAAAACATATGAATATGAATTTTATGTTGGCTTCAGGCAATTTGCGGCTTTACTATTCTAGTGGGTTTGTTGTTCGGAGGTTGTAACATTCAGCGCCGACTAATGCTCATAAAAAGAAGTCCCACTTCACCCTCTGGTGGCCCAAATTCTTATTTTTTTTCTTCAGGTCACAGGTATGCTCAGCGTTCACGCAGACAGAGATTCTCTCGCTGATCTCATCCTGAAGCGAGTCTGGAGCGCCTGCAAGGACAGATCCGACGCCCTGCACCGAGACGCGCTGTGGCAAGCCACCTCTCTGCTGATATCGACGTCGATCCTGAACAGGAACCTCTTGCACTGCATCGCCTGGTCCCAGGTGAAATCCGATCTCATATAGTCTGTTCGCCCTCTGAAGGTGCGAAATTTGCAGGTCGAACTGTTCACCGTCGAGGCCATGAGGACTGCCGTAGAGTGCTGGCAGTGGCTGATTACCTCGAAGCCGGAGTTTGAGGTTAGGTTCTTGCAGGAAATGGTGTCTGCGTGGAAGTGTACCGTCCAGAAGCGCCTCGGGTTGTTTTCCGTGACGAAGAACGAGACTAGTCCACTTGCTGCCTACGAAGGTTCGTTTTTTCGTAATGTTCAGGCACAGATTAGAGAACCTTACAGATGAGACACTCCGCCCATTTTGTTGGATGTACCGGCATCCATTTTCATTGACCTCGAACCTTTAAATTTTGCGCATCACAGTTGCCGGATAGTCGTTGTCTGCTCTGGAATTACTGATGTGCAATGTTGTCATTTTCTCTGTATTCTTCGATTCATTTGAAGATGATTTGCAATCTTTATATACACAGTAATGATAGCCAATGAACATATCATTGTACCTGATTCACATTCCAGATTATGAAGGTATATATTATGATTACAGGTTGTTTAATCTATGCTTTGATAATCCTCAAAACCTTTTTTACTTTTCCTTTTGAATTATATTTTATGGAAAGAAAATATGTTATAAATTGTAAGAAAATAAACCCGTCCGAAATACTGGATCGTGAATCGTGTTAAACGAAAACATTTGTAACATAACCAACAAAATGATGACAGCGATGTAAACAAAACTCGATCAATATTTTAGCGCCTGCGCATATCTATGACTGGACCTTTGAAATTTGCGCTTTCGATATCCTTCTCTGATTTTATTCGCTCTGTCTGACTGTTTCATCTGTAAAGTTTTCTAATCTGTGGTTTAGGGCGCCAATTTTGTATAGTACACCTCTTGAAATATTTCCGTTTCAGGATGTACTTTGGAGCCAGACAGTCCCTTTGTCAAGCCGCATGGTATATGGCTGCAATTCATATGTGAACTTGTGGAAACATTGAAATATAGCAGCTACGAGAAGGTGGAAATGATTGCCAGTCTGGTACACAATTCCCTGGCAATGACAGTCGGCTCGGAGCCGCCTTCGCAAACCAGATGCGTGTCTGCCATTGGCGTCTATTTCAAGTAAAATCTATCACTTGTTTGTATAATGAGATAGTAGACTATTTGTAGTGACGTCACACAGCGGCCATCTATTATGTGATGGGGCAACAAAATAGCCTTATTCTGAAACACTGCCTGCATGGGATTTATATCTGGGAACTGTCAATAGCTTCCGAATGTTCATAACCTCCAAACTTGAAAAAATACCTATACAGTCTCCTCCAATATTCTTACTACGGCTTGTGTTTTTCGTATTTTTTTGTGAATTATGTTGAATATTTCAGACTATTGACCTGTGGCTTATCTTTGCTACAAGGAGACATCCTTCCGAAAAGCCTCGCTAAGAATGTCCTCAGGGAAAGAATCTACTGCAGTTGTCTGGATTATTTCTGCAAACCGGTCACTTGCCCGACGCAATCCTCTGGCGAGTTGCGTGACGATATCACGACGCTAGTCAGATTCTGGCAAAATTTACATTCCGACAAGAAGTACCTCAAGGCTAGCGACGTTGGAGGTACGTCGCTACAGTAATGGATATATATTCGCGATGGAAAATAACACGTAGCGCTACCTCATGGTAACAACTCTTCATTGTGACATTACTAACATTTGTGTCTTTTCCACCACACAATAACTGAAACGACAAAACGATGAGATTTCACATGGATTTCGCCAGAAAAACTGCTGGAAGTACACATTTTACATCAGAGCCGAACGTGAACATAACAGAGGTTAAGTTCGTCTTTGGGTTATCCCCCAGAAAGTTTAGTGGTTATCCCACAGAAATATAGGTTATCCTACTTCGAGTGTTTCCATGAGTCACCGCTAGGTAGCGTATCGCTTAGCATCTATCGCGAATTGACTGGTGAATTCACTTTCTATCCTGGGTCTGTTCAGAAATAACATATTGACATTGCATGAGCTCAGAAATGACAGTCTGCGGGACTAATCGCGGATATGCGCATGCGCAAGTTTGAATTGAGAATTGACATTCGTTTTAATCATGGAGGAGAGTAACTTTCTAGTGAGCGACAAACGTATGATAAAAATAGAAAATGAATCAAATGTGTCACCTAACCTTCAATTCGATGTTTTTATTTCATCATAACATATTTTTTTCAAATATTCATTCATCGATGGATTGTTGGACGGTTTTGGATAATAGTTGATGATAGATGCAGAAATGGATGTGATCTACAAAGTGATACTTGCGATTGGCATAGAAACCTGTGACGATAAAGTCATCGGAACAAGATTCGTGGGCTAATTTTTGATAAATCACTGTTATCACTCACTAATCACTTCTGTAAACAATCAGTAAGTACATTAATAACTATATTAACGCTCTTTTACATCATTTGGCTTAACAAATATCCCTAACCTATGAAATTCTAAAAACGTCAGTGGATTTCAACTCGTCAAAACTCGCGCATGCGCACAATTCATCATTAGAAAGCTATACAGTCTTATGTTTTTCCAAAACTGGCTTCACTTTTGCGTGAAGGGAAGAATAGGTGTTATCCATATAGTTATTATATCTGGCATGAGCAAATATCGCTGAGTTTAGCCGCGTTTGCTACCAAATGTATAGGTTACTGTATGAATACTCGATTCTGAGGTTATCCAATTGTTCCTAGCAATTCCATGGAGCCATTTTCCAATGAGTTTGATGCGAAAATGTATCGAACACGAAAAATTTTCAAATATCTTCCGACGGTAGCGCCTCTATTGTTCTACAAGAGAACCCCACGTAACGAGATGAAATTCAATTGACAAGTTCAGCCAGCGTTGAGAGAGAAAAAGTATGTCTGTTCTAGTGTTGTCTTTGTCATCAAGATTGCAACTAAAAATTATGAAAATGTTATGATTGAGACGTAAAAAAGAGAAGAAGACTAATATCACAATTATAATGTGTTTAGAATTATAATAGGGCAGACATATTTTTTCTCAACGCTGGAAGGATTTGTCTGCTGAAACAATTGGAGATTAGCGCCACCAGGTCTTATTTTCATCATTGTCACTCTAGATCTAGACCTGGGCCCCACTGGGCCGTCAGTGCACAATAATGAGCTGGCCAAGCCGAGTGATTACAACAAGGCGACATCGGGCTGGATAAATACGATGCCTCTCTCTACCAGCTCTGCAACGCTCAGCAGAAGGTCGGCGAAATCGAGAAGAGCGCCCGTGGCAGATAACTTTGTCAAGTGCTATCTGAAGAAGAGGAATTTGATCCTTGAATTGTTGGTGAGAAATTAAAACGAAACAGTGTCCCGTGTCCTGAATAATTCGTTGAATAATCTTTATAAGTGCTGCTATAATCTATAATCCACTGTAACTATTTCGAGTGCTACTGCTTAGATCAGCCAGCCCGTATGTTTGATTTGTAAATGGATACTCTCTGGCATGTTTTTCTCGACATCAAGTGTTCGTTTCAGGCGGTGGAAATTGAGTTTTTGATAGTGTGGCACAACCCAACCTCAAGACCGGAACTGCTTATACCAGGAGAAGAGACTTTGGCTTCATGGCGAGCAAAGACTATCACCGACAAACAGTGGCACGATTACACGCGTTTAGCGTGGGATATTTCGCCCAATTTAGCAATTTACCTTCCGACGAGGTTGGTATTCTAGCTCCCCCTATCAAGAATTGTTTGGTATTGAATTATTTTAGATTTCGAACGAACGACGCCATTGTTAACGAGATAAAGAGCTTGGTCAGTATCAATCCAACATGCACGGCCCATATACCGGAGGCCCTACAATATTTGGCTACCACTGACACAATCTTGAATGACAGTACCAAACTGGTGCACATGCTAACTTGGGCAAGAATTTCACCAATCCAGGTAAAATAAAAGGAAAATTGTTATTGCTCAATTGTCAATGCTCAATTCCGTTCTGATTTCAGGCACTGGCGTTCTTTAGCAGACAATTTCCATCTCATCCCATTTCAGCACAATACGCAGTCAGGGTTTTGAGTTCCTACCCTGCAGATGCAGTGTTGTTTTACATTCCTCAGCTAGTGCAGGCTCTAAGGCACGATAAGGTAATTACTGCACAAGCTATTCGCCTCTCAGGTTGATTTCCATATTTTTTTCTAGATGGGTTATGTGACTGAATTCATCAAGTATATAGCAAAAAAATCCCAAATTGTTGCTCATCAGCTCATTTGGAACATGAAAACTAACATGTATATTGATGAAGAAATGCTACAAAAAGATGGTGAGCACCTCAATTTTCATTTGGCACAGTCATTCGATTCTTCAATTAATTTTCGCTTTTGCAGCGGTTTTATATGAGGCCCTAGAATCGCTAACAAACAGCATTGTCGGTGAACTTTCTGGGCCAGCTAAATTATTTTATGAAAGGGAATTCGACTTTTTCGAGAAGATCACCAACATTTCAGGAGAAATTCGGCCGTATCCCAAAGGCATCGAGAGAAAGAAGGCGTGCTTAGAAGCTTTGAGCAAAATAAAGGTTACATTTATTCCACTATTTCGATAGTTCTAGTAGGTTTCAAGCCATGTGGAACACCCCCCCACTCCGCTCTTCTCTGCTCTCGAATCCGCCAGCCAATCGCGGGTTGCTACCCGCCCACTTTTCCCAATGCGACGGAAGTAGGTGGAGCTATGAGGGAGAGAAGAGTGGGAGGTGCCACACATAGCTATAACCTACTGCTTCCCGAAATAACCGAGATATCAGCTGATGCCTCTCGAAAGTGGACCATTATTTCGTTTCAGGTACAATCTGGGTGTTATTTGCCGAGCAATCCGGAAGCTATGGTTCTGGACATTGACTATAAAAGTGGTACCCCTATGCAGAGCGCCGCCAAAGCACCGTATCTCGCTAGGTTCAAAGTTGCCAGGTGTGGCATCAATGAATTGGAAAACATAGCAATGGACGTCTCAACAAACCAGGTGAATATAAATAATGCAGTTCGCGATTGTTTCCTGATGTAAATATCGTGTTTTTTTAGACCAGGGAATTCCAAAGTTTTGGTCCTGAAATGTGGCAAGCGGCCATCTTCAAAGTCGGAGACGATGTGAGGCAAGACATGCTTGCTCTGCAGGTGATAGGGATTTTCAAGAATATCTTCCAAACTGTCGGATTGGAATTGTACTTGTTTCCCTACAGGGTAGTCGCTACCGCTCCTGGGGTAAGAACAAATCTCGATTGGAGTTTCTACGATAATTTCAACTAGTCCTCAGCAAGGATATAATAGATCTCGATATTAATTCTTTAGTGTGGGGTGATCGAATGCGTTCCGAACGCAAAATCACGTGATCAGCTCGGCCGACAAACTGACATAGGGATGTACGAATACTTCCTGAAGAAGTACGGAGATGAAAGCACGAAGGAATTCCAAAACGCCAGGAGGAATTTCATCATTTCCATGGCGGCCTACAGCGTTGTCGGTTTCCTCTTACAAATCAAGGACAGGCATAACGGCAACATCATGTTGGACACTGACGGGCACATCATACATATCGGTAATTATCCAGTGTCATTCTGGGCGTTAAACAAGTGAAACACTTTGCTGACAAATCACCAATGAGATTTGTTTTTCGTTATTTCATCTGGTTGATTTTTGCTTGCTCGATTGGACAATAAATCGGTGAAAATAATAATGGATGTCCAAAATGTAATACAAGTCTTTGTTTTCAGACTTTGGTTTTATGTTTGAATCATCGCCTGGTGGTAACTTGGGATTCGAACCGGATATCAAGCTGACTGACGAGATGGTAATGATAATGGGTGGTAAAATGGAGGCGGCACCTTTCAGGTGGTTTTCCGAGCTTTGTGTGCAAGCGTACTTAGCCGTTAGGTGAGTATCCACCTTTTTTTCTCATTTATTCATAGGCGAGATCACAAACGCGTTAATTTCTTCATCTGACGTCACAAGTCCTCTGATATGCATATTCCTGTGTTGTCAGTTGCTCGTAGATAATTCGGAACTTTTCACATCTCGGCACGTTTTCTCTAGAATTTATTTTGGAAAAACTACAGCGAAAAAAAACTCATCTCATCGTCCTAGGGGTTGTGGCAATGACGGCTAAATGAAAAATCTAGCCAGCTGGAGGACTATACATGACTGTTCAATCGGCAGCTTCAGTGTATGATCGCTTGTTGGCGCCATCAACAGTCCACTAGTGCAGTCATTTGTTTTTAATCGATTTTCCGTCATTTTGGGGGTTTTCAGGTTATGTATATTTGAGCTTCCAGGGATCTCCCACCAAGGTTTCTCCCCTTTTTTGCTTGATGTGAACGTTCTTTTTAGTAAGTTTTTGGTTTTGAAGTGTTGTGTTTCATTTCGTCTGTTGTACTTGTACGGAAGTGTTGTGTCGTGTCTTGTGTCCGTGTCCAGATATTTGTGTCTCAGCATTCTCTGCTCTGATAACTTTGTCTAAAGTGTAGAGTAGTCTAGACCATCTAAAAGAGGCAGTAATCTGATGACTAACAATTTGTTTACATAGTTACAGTGGTTTCATAGTAGCTTTCTCCAGTGTTTATAAGCGGTCTTATACTAGCTTTCTTTATTGTTTTCATTATCAGTTGATTCTATACCTATATGGTATTAACATTTTCAATTCTTGATCACGATGTTTCATATATACATATATGGAATGCCCTGGAATCATTCCATCAGTTCTGACTGCATTCATGATTTATGTTCCAGAAACTGCTAAAAAATAAAACTTCATTGAGAAATGAATTATTTACAAACAACATGTTTGTAGAATAGGAGGTAGAACTCATGTAAACCCAGATTTCAAGAAGTTGATAGGACCCATTTAAATTTGAATTGAATAAATGTTCTACACTTAAATAGAATAATGTTTTTATTACCTATAAACAAGGTTTAGTGAAAAGGGTTTAGGAAAATTGGAAAATTAGAGGAGAAACAGCCTAGCCAAGTGAGATAGATCTATCAACTCATTCAAAATTTGGACCATATATTTTTACATTAAGCCTGAATATTGTTCAATGAAACTTCCTATCTCTTTCTCACAATGATATAAACTTCAAACAGAAAATTGGTTTCTCATACTATATTTAAAATCTTACTTGAGAGTGTAATTTGATAGAAAAATCCATCCATAATGTCAAAAGATTCATACTTTCATAAGTAGTAGGATTTGGAAACCCATTCATTTGGATCCCATTTTGAGGATATTCCAACTGAAAAAGAAGATAGAATTTTATATGTTTTACATAAAAGACAATAACTGGATGAAATACTGAATAAAACTGAAATTACTTACCAAAAACATCCTTGCGTAAAAAAGAAATAGGTATACCTCTAGGACCAAACAACGGTAAACAATAACTTTGACTATGTTGCGTTTTCCACACACAAATTATCAGGACTTTTAGGGCTGCCAAAGTTGAAATTTCTGAAATATTGTCAAAAAAGTCTCCTGAGCAAAAATGTAGACAAAAATAAATATAAAATATTGAGGTTAAATCAGACAGTGTCATATCGGTAGTTCAGGAATCACCGATCGCGTCGCCACCAACAGTCCACTCTGTCAGTCATGTATAGTCCTCCAGCTGGCTAGATTTTTCATTTAGCCGTCATTGGTTGTGGTATTTTATCAAAAATCTAGTGCTCTCCTGGGTTTGCTCCTCTCGAAAATGATCGGGATGTATGTTGGAAACCCTCTGGGGCGTTTTTCAGACCGCATCACGAAGCCATCATCTCTCTCGTCTCGCTCATGCTCGACACCGGTTTGCCTTGTTTCCGGGGCCAAACCATCAAGCTGCTCAGAGGTAGGTTCAGTCCGGGGACTACTGATAAGGAGGCGGCCACGTACATGTTGCAGATCATCAGGAACAGTTTCCTCAACTTCAGGACGCGCACTTACGACATGATCCAGTATTATCAGAACCAGATTCCGTATTAGACCTTTTGGTTTTGTGAATTATTAAGTCCATGTCTCACGGTCAAACTATTTGATCAAATCTGTTTGACGTGACGTCATTTCTGTCTATTTGATTCAAATATTTGAAATGTGCAGAAATCCTGTTCACACGATTTGAAGAAGTTTGTTCAAACAGTTCGAAAATTGATTGATCATAACGGAAGATAAATCTACATTCAAGGTGGAATCTCGCTTTTTCAACAATATATATGAATATAAATAATACACAAAAATCTCTAAACATTTATTTCATGGTAAGTTGCGCGTCCCCTTCAGAGTTAGTGAAGTAGAAACGAAACTACCTCAGTTCCCTATTGAACTGTGTTTGTCAAACATTGAACAATGCCTCAACTCCTGATTCTATGGAATATATTTGTACTTATTATCAATTGAAAGGATGACTCAGAACACCTACCAGTTATTTGGCCGTGAGAATGACTAGCAATATCATTCAATGCATCTGATATCACTCTTGTGGTAATCTTGTTGTCTGATGTTATACAAAAGTTATTTATTGCTTCTATGGAGATCTATTAGGAACGTTACTTGCTCCTCGGTCCAATTTCAAGCAGCAGACATTTCCAACAGTCCAAAACTCAAGTATATTAGTATTCTGACGTTTCGTTCAACAAAAAACTTTAACCTTAATTTTTCATCAAACAGGTAAAATATTTAGAACATGTTCTAATTTCAGCTGCTGTTTGATGTGACGTCATTGATGACATCACACTTTCATAGTTTGATCAAATAGTTTGACCGTGAGACACGGACTTTAGATGTTGCTATTAACTTCATAAATATGACATTAACAGGATATCGAATGATAGGTCGACAATGGAGCTTATTAATTTGAAATATGAATATTGAGACTACACTTTGAGCTGGCCACTAATTTGGAGGACATCTCAAGTTTGTTGATTTATACACCTACTACTGTGATATGAGGTTTTGCAAGAATTGTGTTATTTTATTCATAGGCATTTCCCAAACATAAATTTGCAACAAAATCACCGACAAAAATTTTATTTCCTTTCATTTATTTGAGGCTCGGTTTTATTTAGAACATATATCAGTATTTATGTTCGACTTATGGATACACAATCAAGAACCGAAATTAATTATTTCTTTGGGGTGTATGTAAAAAGGTTATATATATTGGGGGATATTTTGAAGAAATATTTATGCAATGGGGGGGGGGGGGCTATCAGCAAAATGTTTTATTAAATACATCACTTTTCTGTTTGGAGTTTGTTCCTGTACAGTTAAAATATTCTATCGGTGCATTCGTTAATTTATTTGAAAGTTTATCCTAGTCAATAGTTGATAGTGCATTTTCGGAAATTGGTATTTATATTGGTGTAATGCATTTGTTTAGGTTTAAGAGTGAACGAATACACAATGTTCATCAGAATTTATGCAGTTTTTTTATTCCACTTCCGCGAGATCTTGGTTTTTTATGGTTTTCTTCTATTATTATTGATGATGGAAAAAAATCAATATTATAAAATATATATTTCCAGTTCCAATAAAATCCATTATACAATGTAATTAGAAGATAATATCACTGGCTGAATTGTGGTACAATTTCAGCTACTCTAGCATTATTGAAGATTTCAATCCAGTAACCATCTGGGTCTGTTATAAAAGCTATTCCTTTCATTTTTCCATCTTCAGGTCTCTTAATGAAATTCACACCCAATTTTTCAAAGCCTTCACAGGCTTTATATACATCAGGTACCATGACACCTATATGGCCTGTGAAAAAAATGCAATCCACATTGAAAAAACAAGAAAAAATTAAAAAAATATGGATCCCATGTAACTACAAAATTCAAATTTTTTTCATAGAATTCAAGGAATGAGAATACAAAAAGGTCAATAATTACCAAAGCCTTTGGGATCCTGATTGCCATTGTGAGGTTTATAAGACATATCATTTTCAGTTCCCCAATTACTAAAGAGGAAAATAAACCAGATACTTTTATAATATAGTATAACTAAGTATAACAAAATATACTGACTGTGTAAGTTCAACAGTTGCTTTCTTGCCGAATGTCCATTCAATTTGCTCTTTTGAACTCAGCTCTCCCTGAAAATCTTCAGAATTTTCATATCCCATGAAATACAAAGAAAATTTCATAGATGGAAAATCTAGCTTGGAAAGGAGTCTCATACCCAATACCCCTGTATAAAATGGAATAGATATTTTTGGGTCCTTAATTCTATACATTGTTTGTTGGAAAATGAAATCCTTCAAAAATATATATATGTTATTTCTATCATTACTGTTATTACTTCTTCATTACCTTAGTTTCTTCTGGAGGAGAGGAACATAGTTTTAAAGCTTCTTCATTTGAAAGAGGTGGACAAACACTGTCGCCCATATTTCAAAGCAAATTAAAATAAATAATGATTCAAATGCCCTTTATTCTGACTACTGAGATAAGTGAAAACCGATAAAGAAAAAGTTATATCAGTATTGAGATGTTGTTGACTTGTTGATTCAGTTAAAGACAAACCTGACAAACTTCACAGACAATAATTCATATTTACCTGAGCCCAGCATAGGCGAGACCAATCAAAATGAACAGTGAACAGGAGTACAAGAATATGCACTGATTGTCACCAGACGGCGTAGCGCTTAAGTGATTTTGATTCGTCTATAAGCAAGGTAAAAGCAAATAAAAGTTTACTCCAATATGGGTAGGCATAGGCATTGGAGAAAACTTTATCTTCTGTACCTTCATTATAGCCTTCATAGAATAGGTAGGTACATCGAAAGTAGCTAGAATAAAGTTTATTCCTTAGATCATGATCCAAGACAATCTAAGGTTTATTCTCCTTGGGTACATCGTACATCCATGGTACATCACGATGTAACTAAAAAATTGGCACTTGAAACAGTTGAAACTTTCGGCAGTTTTGCTATCAGGAATTAGCTGGTTATTTCGATACTTAAAAGCCCTCTTAGATCATAAAAGTAGGCCATACCCAAGGATGCCATACCAGAGATAAGAGCCAGTGAGCCATACCCATTTGCCATTTTGCAAAATCGAAATCTCAGACAAAATGGCGGGCGCGCGGCGTGTCGGCTCTCTCTCCGCCAGAGGCAGACAGCGTCGCAGACACAAGACACAATCAGCGAGTGTGTGAAATTCGCGGAAGCGCCGCGCCGCGTGTCACCAGCACCGGAGACGACCCATTATAGGCAACCCACGCAGCCTCGGTGCGGCGATGGCCCGATTTATAAATAAAGGGAGTGTGAAGAAAATAAACATGTCGGTATAGCGTAGTATGGCGTCGGACGGCGGCAGCGGCAAGAATCCCCCGGCCGAGGATTCTTCGGAGAGTGATGGGGAAACAGAGCCGGCGAAATCGTTCCACAGGAGGCTGTCGACCAACCGCGAAATCAACAGCTCGGTACGTGCCTTCAGGGCAGCCCGAAGGCCCCTCAAATTATCTCGGTTTTGTGTGTGGAACTAATGGCATGCCGCATGCCCCTATTATTCGACACGACCGATGCAAGTAGGCTTCGCATTGCAGTTTGCACTCGCATTCTTCTCGCTTCTTGGCACGATGTCAACGCTTGTTTCGATCCACTCGCATTTACGTTTATTCTCATCGTAATGTAGTTTCGACATCTGCCTTCATTGTAATTTTATTGTATCAATAAACGATTTGATTAAGCTCTAAATTAGTTTTGTTTGAGCAGCAGCTTGCAGTGGTTTTATTTTCTGATTGCCCCCCTAATGCCCTGGCCTAACCTAACCTAACTTTACGGAGCGATGCGTTGCATTCTTCGATTGTTTGTTTTGCACGATCTGTTTCTCCACGGATGGATGGGAAAAATGCAAATGATGCTATGGATGGAATTCCGGTACGCTATGAACCTGTCTACGTGCAACAGATGTGGAACATGTGGCGCGAGCGAAACGGAGCTACACGGAACGTAAATCCTGATCGATATTCCCACATCACATGCCAACGGCACGGGAAACCTAGTTTTCCAGTGCTGCTGGGATTGCCGGGAACGGCGCATTGTTTTTGTCCAGATTGCGAGTCGGCGTCAATAGCCGATGAAAGGGATAGCGAAACGTACGGCACATGCAGCACATCAGGGTGGGTGCAGTTGTGAAATGCGAGCTTTTCACAACTGACCGTAAAACCCGTTTTTTTATTTCCTCGTTTTCAAATTGCTAACTATGTTATTGTTTTAGGTCAAATGTTAGTTTTTTCACGATATTTCAATTAGAGTATAGAGGTATATGAAATCGTAACCACCTTTTCACATTCATTCAGATATGAATTGGAACATTTCTAGAGGAATGCGGTAGTTACATGGTTATATTGAGAAAACTTCTTCACTTTTACATTAATTCACTTCATATCATTCTTATATAAGATAATTACAGTGCATCCACGGTGCATCTTTTTCGTGATTATAATCACTAAGTATACATACGCCTTCTATGATCTTTTGTGCTACATAATTTTATGGGTTTCTCCGAGAGTTTCTATTTCAGAATAAGAAACAAAAGAATTGATATTAAGCTTTCTCCATTGTTGAGATATTTTGCGCCTTTTATGAGTTGCTTTTTTAATTAATCCCCTTCTGTATTGGTATCATCACATCCGCTTTATAATATATAAATATAATTTGTTCCTCAATTTCTGGAAGCATATTCAATTGTTCTGCTATATCTTTGAACGGCTTTTCATTTCATCCGATAACTTTTTTATTGTTGTCATAAATTTTACCTGGTTTGTTCAATGACTCTCTATCTTTCATCATTTTTCTACAACATTGTGCTCAGATAGTTGATGTATTTATAGACAATATTGCAAAATACATATGGGATACACAATAAAAACGGACACAGCCCATCAAAAACATCGATGATGATAGCACACAGCCCAGTGAACTCATTGATTTATTTGTACCTTTTACAATTTGATTGTTGAAAAGAAATAAATAGGTAGATTACGGCCTATCGAACTTACTGATAAAAACATGGATCATAGAATATATGAATTAAGATACATCGGTACCAAAGTAAATAATATAGAAACATCCCATAAAAATAATATTGCACTATAGCCAGTTTAGATGTCTCACAAGGTACATTATCACAAAGATAAAGATACATAAAACCATTGTCGATTTAAATAAACACCTAGTAGACGGTATAATCAAAGAAATTCTACGCTTATACACGAACTAATATTGTCTGTTCACTGGAAACAATGACGTAACTTTTTCTGATAATAATAGTGAACTATTTTGAACTTGTAAGTGTCAAACTGGGCATATCCTAACATTTTTGTTTACATTTTGAATTACGCGCTCCTTTTAGCACAGAGAAGATCCTGTTCCAAGCACAGAATTGTTCGATATCACTGATTCATTGATCAGTGAATCAGGAAACAGAAAAAAAAACACTCGTCAATCAGTGTCAATGATTTGGCTGTGAAAAATGTGTAATGTCACAAAGTAGAAAGAACGTATTCAAAATTGATAAACTAAAATGCGAGGCAAGTGAAAGTATTGGCATGGATCCAAATGTACAATAGTTGATACAATTTTAATCACTTTGTATATTTGTAGTATATTTGCCTCACGCATTTTTCATGTCCACTGAAGAAAGCACACAAAAATTAGTCCTTCTCTTAACTAAAACACCATATACACTCACATTTACTTGTTTTCAACAATTTTTAGCAGGAAAAACAGTATATTCGAAAAAAATAGTCCTTCAAAAATTTTTGTTATATATATTTGATTGTGATAGATAATATATGTGTTGAAGTTAGAAAAAAAAGAATAACATAACTAGACCTAACCTAACCTAAAATTGGGTCACTGACAGAGAAAAAACTAGAACAAATGAGCATCGAAATTGCTAATTTGTACGAGAATCCCTAGAAATACAGTCTCAGCAGGGTTGAATGTATCTATTTTACCATCCCAGCCGGGAAATACTAAAAGCTGATGAATCTAAAAATAGAGATGTCTAACCATGAAATAGCACTCATGAAATCAATTCAATTAGAAGAGACGGTAGTGAATGGCGGAGTCTCTTTCTAATAAACGGTGAAGCTGCTTAAATGTATCCCTAATATTATTAATGAACCTGAGAACTCACTCTTCGTTGAATTGGTGAATGCGAGTTTTAATATAATGGAGGATGCTCCGTTTGACTAGTGCTGCCACCTTAAAATAAGTTGCTTTGTACGTCACATTGAATGTAGTTGAAGATGAGATACAGTAAAATTATGTGAGCACGAACTGATATTGTGGAATATTATAATTTGATATACAGGGTGTTTATTAATCAATTGTTCCAACATAATGTAGACCAAAAAATAGGTTAAAAGTTCCGCACAAAATATATGGACGGTGATATTTGAATGCTCACATTGCAATGGACATTTTTCCTGCACAACTGGACTCGAGGTGTCTTCTAAATGATCAAAATGACAAAGCCAATCTGATAGATACAAAATCATATTGTCAATTTTGTCAATATTTTAGACATGGAGACGACATTCTGAGACCAAAACATTTCAAAAATTGTAGAACCATTGTCGATCTGAATGAACACCTATAGTAGACGGTAATATATTGTCTGTTAATTGGAAACAATGACGAAACTTTCTCTGTACGGTAGAGACATCTTCTGATGATAACCGTGAACTATTTCAAACTTGAAGTGTCAAACTGGGCATAACCTAACGTTTTTATTTACATTTTGAATTACGCGCTCCTTTTAGCACAGCGAAGACCCTAACCCAAGTACAAAATTATTCGATATCATTGATTCATTGAATCAAAAATACGTTAGTTGATACGATTTCAATCACGTTGAGTTGTATATTTGCTCCATGCATATTTCTGAAGAAAGCAAACACAAATTATTCCTTCTCTCAACCTCGCTTTCAATTAAAACACAACACAACATTTACTTGCTTTCGAAAATTTTCAGCAGAAAACTAGTATATTTTAAGAAATTCGCTCTTCAAAACATTAAAACCTATACTTTAAAAACGGTATGTACATACCTCTGGAATATAATGAAACTACGGGCTTTCATATTGAACGAATAGTGATTCTTCATTTGAAGTAGGTAATTATTACCTTTATATGTTATACCAGATAAACTATGTTATTATATTCAATATATATTATATCAAACTTCTTGTTATAAAACTTGTAATAGTTTTTTGAGAAACAATAAAGATTACTTACTTACTTACTTACATTAAAACCTATCGAGAACCGAACCGAGCATTACGGGAGCTGAACTTCTTGTGACACTGTCAAGTTGACAGATAAGTCTCGTGTTTTCGAAGAACGATACATTTTTCTGAAAAATATTGATTTTTTGCACTTAAAAAGTGATATTTGGACCTATTTGAGTAAAATTATTTATGAAAGTAAGAATATATAAGATTACGAAAAAAAAACGAACATTACTAAAATTGAGTCACTGACAGTGAAAAATTTTGAAAAAATGAGCATCGAACGACTTCTATAAAGTAGCGACCTCAATTTGGCAGACATTTTTTGATTTGAGTGAACAGACAATTATTATAATTCCAGCCTACTATAGGTTTCCATTCACAACAAGAATGGTGAAACTCTAAAATGAGTAGCATGGTGATTATCAATCCTTCACTTACTACCTAACTTTCCAAGTTTTTGAGTAATTTCCAGCTGTATAAATTATTGAACCTTGGTCCTGATTCTCCAGATAAGATTTATGGAGATTAAGATTCCCTTACATGACACTGATTACCCAACGAGTACGATCTATGAGCAAACTTGAGCGTTATTACCGGCATTGTGTGGCTGTGTATAGCGACAGTAACTGTCATAATCTAAGGCCGAGAGAGTTATGGCGTCTAATCGAAACACAAGATTCGGGAGTTTAAGAGCTCTTTCACACGAGGATACTGTATGCGAGATACGCGTATTCGAAATACTGAATTTATGCCAGATACAGAATTACCTCAGACGAATAAAAAACATAGACTGGTATTTTCCATCCTTTTCATGATGACAACATGACTGTCAAAACTTCTTGTTTCCACGATAAGAATCTATCGTTCGGGCCTCGTCGGACCAACTCACCGTTTTCGTGTTTGAGATTCTGTTGAGATTCTCAGATTGTTTACGATTCATGACGTGGTCATTTGTGTTGCATTATCGTTTTCAGAGCGTTGTTTTGTGCGTTTTTCATCGACTAATTCACTTATTCGTGTATTAAATATTCACTTGAAATGGTGAAAATAGTTATTTATGTATTAAGGGAATTATGAGGGCCTTAATTACCGATGGCAAAGTTTGCGTCCCGAGGGCCTCTGGCCCGAGGGACAGCAATTGCCAGAGGTTATTAAGGCTCTATAATTCCCGTGGTACATAGATAATTTTATTTTTGACCGATTTTCATAACAATATGTCCACATTTAGAACGCAATAAATGTTTAAATTCATAACCTTTCTGGTATATTTGAATTAGGTAGCGTTGATTGTAGCATTGTTGGTTGTTGCTAGGTTGTCGCTATGTTACATGTTTATGAGCAAACTTTCTTTATCAATCAATGTTTTTCCGTCAAAAAGAATACAACTTATATCTGAAGTGGCTGACACAGAGAAATGTTATGTCAAAAGATGCAACGAAACTGTCTTTTTGGCATATTTTCAAGAACTGGTAAAGTATTTTCAGTATTTTCTGGTAGATTTGGTAATAATTGTATTTATTCGTTGCAGTCAGAAACGTTTAGCCCAAATTCGTTATGGACTAAATGGTCAATGCTCAAATCGATGGTGACCATATATGAGAAAAGAGATATCACCAAGTTCAACGAACTAGAGGCTTTCTTGAAACGGAAAAGTAAGGGGTATAAGCCGAAAAAGTCTGCTGTCTTATCTCCTAAAGATGTCATCAAATTTCTAAAGGACGCCCCTAATGAAATTTATTTATTGCATAAGGTAATTTTTTTCTCATAATTTTCTTTTTCGTTTGTTTATTTCGTTTTATTTGTTATAGGTTGTTCTAATTATGGGTTATTTTGGAGGATGCAGAACTCAGGAACTTCTAAATATGAGTATAGCAGATATAGAGGACCGGGATACTGTTATGGTAGTGAACATACCGGAAAATAAAACTGGTGTGTCGAAGAAATTTACAGTTGTGGGTGAAAAAGAGTTCTCTGCTTTGCCTTTATTGAGACTTTATATGTCCTTGCGTCCTGAAGGTACAAAACGATTTTTTTTGAGCTTCCGACAAAATAAATGTACAACTCAGCCAATTGGAAAGAATATGTTTGGCAAAACTCCCAGCAAAATCGCAATGTATTTAGGATTGCCAAACCCACTAACCTATACGGGACATTGCCTTCGTCGCACTTCTGCTACTGCCCTAGCCAATGCAGGAGAAACTATGACAAACTTAAAAAGACACGGAGGTTGGAGAAGTTCCACGGTGGCAGAGGGGTATCTGGAGGACAGTATTGAATTGAGAAATAAAACGGCGCGTATGCTGTCTACTTTTCCATCAGAAGAGGCAGGCACCTCGACTGTAGTGAACAGCAACAGCACCACCCATAAAAAAGAAGAAATTGTTTCCAGCGGCGGAAGTAATTTTCAGGGAACATTTGAAAATTGTACATTTATTATTTGTAATGACGTGAATAAGGAAAATATGTCTTAGTTTTCATTACATATAAACGTTTATAAGCATTTCTTGTATCATTTTCACCTGTAAAAGGTAAGAGGGAGTTTTTGAACCTTAATATGCCAAGGGAGTTATGACCCTCATTATAGATATCGTAACTATGACGATATAAGCTTATAATGTCACTGTCAGAAATAAAATGTTTTATTCTTCGAGCAACAAACCAACTGGAATAGTAACGCACCAAATTATCTGAAGCCAACATGGAATTCATATTATGTTTTTTTCTCCCCAGAGAAATTGCCACATCGTATAACATTTGAAAGTGATAATCATCCCTTGACCACATTTTTTGGTTTCCAAATATATGTATCCTTCAGTAGGTTCTTATAAGAATCAAATAAGTACATCAAAAGCTATTCATTCAATCTTCGTCACATAATACAGTGCCTCATTTGGATATAAGTGGTTTATAGATAGCACGTCTTTTTCAGGAGAATGTAGTATTTTTTGGTGAATGCGCCAACGCCACTTATTTCTTTCAACCGATAATCAACCAAACGCTGACAGTGACAACAGCGCGAAACGTCTCGGTTTCAAACCAAATTTTGTTTGATGTTTCATTTGACGGCATATTTCCAGATTTGTGTGAAAATTTGAATAAGATTCTACTTAAAAACTTCGTTTACTCTGTTCAATTCGAATTTGAAGAATGGTGAAACACTGTGAAATGTTTCAAAGACAATTTAGAAGTGGTGACCAGAAAACAACATTTCAGTGGTGAGTTACTCAGTGTCGTATCATTCGTTGTATAAACATTATTCACCCATCCCAATATGCAATGCGATTGGTGGTGATTTGAAAACATTCTTGGGTTTCCCCGATATGAAAAGTTAGTGGATATATAGAAAAATGTGATCGGAAAAGAGAATATTTCTAGATCATTTTACTACAAGTGATAAAATGGTTGGCCCAAGTGGCAAAAAAATGCTCACAGTACTTACTATAGATATTCAGTGGAATTGAAAGTAATAACAACGTGTTCGATGTTATATTTTTCAAGTTCGAAACTTGGAAACTTTACATACCAGAAAATAAACAATATACATTGATGGATTATTAGACGATATTGAATAATAGTTGATGATAGATGCAGAAATGGATGTGATCTACAAACCGATACTTGCGATTTGCATATAGAAACCTGTGACGATAAAGTCATCGGAACAAGATTCGTGGGCTAATTTTTGTTCAATCACTGTTATCACTCACTAATCACTTCCGTAAACAATCAGTAAGTACATTAATAAATATATTAACGCTCTTTTACATAATTTGGGTTAACAAATATACCTAACCTATGAAATTCTAAGAACGTCAGTGGATTTCAACTCGTCAAAACTCGTATGCCCACAATTCATCATTAGCAAGCCAGACAGTCTTTTGTTTTTCCAAAACTGGCTTCACTTTCGCGTGAAGAGAAGAATAGGTGTTATCCATATAGTTGTTATTATATATATATAACTGAGGCATGGATTTTGCGAGTTGGAGTTTCCTGTATTGTTTCAGAACAAGAAAAAATCAAATGCTCCATGTATGTAGGGTCATAAACCTCTAAAGCTTTAGTAGAATTGATTGTCGTTTTCCGATACCTTACTAAACTACTACCGATATGGCATCAAAATTAAATCGGAATACTCTTCTATGCTCTAGAAAATCGAAATCAAAAATAATTATTTGACATCACCATATTTCTGCTGACATCACCGGGTAGATCGGGATGGTATCGTAAAAATATCGAAAATAATAGGGAAGAAAATTTTTTTGACATAAGTGATGGCAGATCAATTGATTGTTTATCATCTATATAACGCAAGTCAGGTATTTTATGAGTTAATAATATTTCTATAGGATTTTCAATACCACCTCTGCGAAGACAATGAGACGGTTGAACTCAAAGACACTATAAAATAGAGAAATAAAAATGAAGAATTAATTCAATTAATAACTTTATGGTCTGGAAAAAGTAGGTAAGTGTAGTGGTTGGTGCATCTGATTATATATTAAATAAACAACACAAGTTGATATTATTATTAGATATTCACAATGTAATGTGATGAAGAAATCTCATATAAACTCACATCATAGAGTCGTCTAAGAATAACTGAGGATTTAGAAAAATACATTTATTATTTGCAGAAGTGCTTTTTTAATAAGAGTTCACATATTTATGACAATAAAGATTTGGTTTATTAGCTTATACGTACCTATTACTAAAATACTTGTGTTCACACTTCAGGTTCTCATGATGTTCATGTACAAAGATTCAAAGAATAAGGATAAGAATTTTAACTTAGATCAAAATTATCTTCACAGCAATTATATGCAGATGTAGCTGATGATATGTGTTTTCCTAATGCAAAACACCAAGTCTCATATTAACAAATATGTCTTTCTAGAATCCACATTCGTATTGCTACATGAAGAACAAGTCTTTGAATGCTTTGATTGTCTGAAAATAGTGGTCAGTGAAGAGTATAATGAACGCTGAACAATGAAATAAATCTCAAGTAACTTACCTTGAATCATCCGAATATATTTTGACAGGAAGAATTGAAATCGCCCAGTAATTTTTTACCGCCATGCCAATTTTGGAAAAACCCTTGAAAATAAAAATTTCAAAAAAATATCCAGAAGCATGATGATATCCTCTGTTTCAATTTCAATGCAATGACAATAGCCGAAAAAAATAATGAATGATTTCCGAACATCATCAATAATTTCTGATGTTAGTTCGGCGTGTATCTCATATATTTTTTCAATCTCATCCGTTTGGTACCCTTTTTGAGAATTCTTACGAAAAGTAATCTAGAGGTGTCAAATCTGGTGATCTGGCTGGCCACTCAATCGAGAGAGACTATTCCTCGTTCGGTCAATTCAACCATTTTCCTGCGTTTATGTTGCAGGTTCCCATCAAAGACGGATATTTGCTGAAGCAGACGTGGTCGTTTCAAAGATGGAGGCGGAGATATTTCAAACTGAAGGGACGGAAATTATATTATGCCAAAGATACAAAGGTGAGTGGTTATACATATACAGTGAGGACCAAAAGTCCGTCGCCCCCCCTGTAACTTCTTTATTCTACATATTACAAAAAAATGTTAAATACATAAGTTGTAGGGTTTCATTCGATCTCTTTAATGGTTTAAGTTTCATTCATACAGAGTGTCTCAAAAAAGCACGGTGACTTAGAAGTTAATTTTTTTTAAATGGGACACCCTGTATTTTATTTCATTTTCAAATTCTTCCTGAAGAGCTGATTTCGTCGATACATTATACTTGGGGTATAGCGCGAAAGATTACAGAGATATTGGGTGTGAAAAATCGAGCTTTTTCAAATTTAGGAATTTTTTGTGCCGAAACTATCCATTCTTGCTCAAAACGGCTTACATGTCCCTATCTCAACTTTCCATTTACTATCGATTGATATTTAATTGAAACAAATACGGGTGGTTCAGAATTTTGAGTTTTGCATCACCCTCTATTTGTTTCTATTAAATGTCAGTAGATAGTAAATGAAAAGTTAAGATAGGGACATGTAAGCCGTTTTGAGCAGAAATGATTTATTTCGACACAAAATATTCCTAAATTTGAAAAATCTCGATTTTTCACACCCTATATCTCAGTAATCTTTCTCGCTATACCCCAAGTATGATATATCGACGAAATCAGCTCTTCAGGAAGAATTTGAAAATGAAATAAAATACAGGGTGTCCCATTTAAAAAAATTAACTTCTAAGTCACCGTGCTTTTTTGAGAGTATTTGTTTATGAATTTTGAGTATGAATGAAACTTAAACCATTGAAGAGATCGAATGAAACCCTACAACTTATAAATTTAACATTTTTTTGTAATATGTAGAATAAAGAAGTTACAGGGGGGGCGACGGACTTTTGGTCCTCACGGTATAATAATATAAAAATAATGTTTATTTCAAGAATAAGTAATGAGTTTTACAAATGCATTTTATACAGGGTTCCCGTTTTTCGAGCTTAAGAGATACGAGGCAAAATTGTGTAATTTTATGCTGAACAATTATGTGAAAGAAAATTTCATGTATCATTTTTCATTTCTGAAATATTGGAAAAAATTAAAATTACAAATTTAGTTTTTTTTTTCATCAATTCAAAAACTAAGAATGATGCATTAAATTTTCATTCAGATTATTGTTATAAGCATGAAATTGCTCAACTTTGCCTCAATTTAACCGACATCGTATCTCTTAAATAACTGAGATCCACATCATGGTTAAGCTCGAAAAACAGGCACCCTGTATAACTAAAAAAAAATTCGAAGAAACAAAAATTGGACAAAACTAGAATCACAAGGATCACAAGGTTGAGCATGTAGTTTTTATTCGGATTACCTGGATAATTTTTGATACATTTTTCATGATGAGCGTTCCGCAACTTTTTTTTTTCGTGTAGTAATTTATTTAATTTTCTGACATACTACTCTGGAACCTCGAACGTGACTCAACCATATCTTGAGAGGATAATATAATATCCGATCCGTAGCAAGAAATGTTCTTGCTGCCATTTGCACCTGATCCTTTTTCTGCCTGTTCAAATAAGATTGGGAGAAAATACTCCATTTTCCTAAAGAGGTATTCGATTTCACGCCAAGGTGTCTCGCTGATGATGTCAATCTATATTGAAAATGAGCACGCTCAAAAAAGGCAAAGATGAATGACACTCGGTGGATGGCTTTTCAAGAGAAAGGACAGAATGATCATTTGGAAGATTTATTCGATATTTACCAATACAAATTTATAACGAAAATTCATCCCACAAAACGTATAATCTAATAATGGTACTAACTTTGCATTATTTGATATTTCATGATTAATGGCACAGGTTGAAACATGTGTTGAAAATGTGTCTCTCTCGAAAGTAAAGGTGAGTTCCCAATGCAGCGTTTTTGCTTATCTCGTCGCGCGTCAAGCACTCTGATTGGTGAAGCGGAATTCAAAATTGCTGTTCTGCTTTCTGTTTATTCTGATTGTTGCCAATAAAAGAATTAAGTGCGATTGAATAAATGAAATGATGGAGGCCATAATAAAACAAAGGCGAAGAAAAATATTAGTTTATTTCCTAGGAAAACGTAGAAGGCAGGGTAAAATACGTTCAGGTTTATGGGTTATATGCTGCCTAATCCACAATAATAACGCAATTATTTGAAAACTTCAATAATATGATTCAGGATAACAGCAATCATTTTACTCACATGTAGGAAAAAATATTAAATGTAGCCGACTGATGTATTGCGAAACTGGAAAATCATATCGTGATCATATCTTTATTTACCTTCATCATCGATATGTTTGCGTATGTTTGGATAACAATACAAACGGAATTATCCAATACCCATATTCAAGTGCTCGAAAAGCGCTATAGGAACAAACATTGAATAATCCAATCACGTTAAGTGGCATAATTTCACCATCAAAGGGACACTCAAAAACAATATTATCTTTTCTGACAGAGCTGAAAGTAATATCATTAAATATTCATTTATATGTGGTATCTTTTGCTTTTTCACTAGTGGCGCTCCTCAAGGAAGTAATCTAGCTCCTCTTTTATTCTATTTGTTTTACTCGTTGCTGACTATTAGAAGATTTTCAGACCCATTGAAACAGCAGAGGACTGTCTTGTTCTGGCAAAAAAAAGTGTATTCTTTCTTCTTTCTTTCTTTCTTTCTTTCTTTCTTTCTTTCTTTCTTTCTTTCTTTCTTTCTTTCTTCTTCTTTCTTTCTTTCTTTCTTTCTTTCTTTCTTTCTTTCTTTCTTCTTCTTTCTTTCCTTTCTTTCTTTCTTTCTTTCTTTCTTTCTTTCTTCTTTCTTTCTTTCTTTCTTTCTTTCTTTCTTTCTTTCTTTCTTTCTTCTTCTTTCTTTCTTTCTTTCTTCTTCTTTCTTTCTTTCTTTCTTTCTTTCTTTCTTTCTTTCTTTCTTTCTTTCTTTCTTTCTTCTTTCTTTCTTTCTTTCTTCTTCTTTCTTCTTTCTTTCTTCTTTCTTTCTTCTTTCTTTCTTTCTTTCTTTCTTTCTTTCTTTCTTTCTTTCTTTCTTCTTTCTTCTTTCTTTCTTTCTTTCTTTTTTCTTTTCTTTCTTTCTTTCTCTTCTTTCTTCCTCTTTCTTTTCTTCTTTCTCTTTCTTTCTTTCTTCTTTCTTTCTTTCTTTCTTTCTTTCTTTCTTTCTTTCTTTCTTTCTTTCTTCTTTCTTTCTTTCTTTCTTTCTTTCTTCTTTCTTTCTTTCTTTCTTTCTTTCTTTCTTTCTTCTTTCTTTCTTTCTTTCTTTCTTTCTTTCTTTCTTTCTTTTCTTTCTTTCTTTCTTTCTTCTTTCTTTCTTTCTTTTCTTTCTTTCTTTCTTTCTTTCTTTCTTTCTTTTCTTCTTCTTCTTTGTTTTCACCATTTCGAATACGAAATAATGTATCTTTCATTGAATTCCCATCAATAATAATGAAATCGCGAGTTGATACCAACGACGCTGCTATGCATCATTCATGATAGTTCATGGTTCGGACTTTCACGATTCGAACTTGGTTTATTTCAATGCACCTAATTTCATTGTTTTACTGTTCGTGTAATTTTGCTGTATTTTTTGATGACTGTCTCGAAAAGGCGCAATAGTGGTGAATGTTGCCTGATTGAATGGTATACGTGATGAAAAATATTGCCTTTTATGAGAATACACACATTTTTCGATTTTTATTCGCTTCATATATTTGACGTGTATCTACTGATTCCGCTTGTGTAAGCTGTAGATACTTTTCTGGACATGGACAAATATATCATCTGCCAATTGGAAAATGTCATATGTCAATTTGATGCATCTCCATTGACCATAAACGTGGCGAAGTTGATTAGTATCACATCTAGTCTGCTTATAGCTGGATAACGATGACGTTATCATATTAAGTATGTTATCATTGATGGAATTTCAATGAAAATTCCTTCTCATCAGAAAGTATCCACCCTGCTCGAGGCTTTTGACTCACTCTGTACATGTTGTCAACAAAGGCATATCTTTTGAACGTGCCTTAATACTTCAAAGCATCTTTTTCCACGCAGCATTAAATGCATTGGTTCGGATTCCGCTTGTGTAAGCTGTAGGTGCTATGCTAGACAAATATGCCGCCTCTAAAATATCATATGCTGTTTTTCAGCTCAGATCTTTCGATTCACCCTGTACATGAGTTTTCGAATCAAATTTTGATAATCACCCAGTACCCAGTTTTCGTCGACGCCTATATGTTTTTCATGTACCGCATTATCAGTTTCTACGATTAGGGCTCTCAAAAGCTTCAAAAAACATCCTGAATTAATTTTATGGAAAAAACCTCATGTATCGAAAAAGTACGTGATTATTGAAGGACTGAGCTAGCGAACAGTGCAAACAGAATTCTAATTAATCAAAGCAGAAAAAAGTTATACAAATTTCAACAGGGGCAAAATATCGTGGTGCGACGTAATTAGTGTTATATAGAAACATATTGAGCATTCGTATAAAAGTTGATTTCGAGAGTTGTTCGAGATTCAATACCAAATGAAATGTTTTCATCTCTTCTGAATACAAATGAACATGGGTTCGCAATTCAGTATCAGGTTGACATTTTTTAATTTAACGAAGATTTGCAGAACTATCCCACGTTCAGTTACGAAAAAACTAGCATCATTATTTGTTTCGCTCCAACTTCAATTTAATACGGCTCAAAATGAAATGGGTTATAGATCATGTTATCTCTTTCAGATTTCGAGGTATTTGACGTTGAAAATGAGATTTTATACTGATGATTCTTTCACCTAATTAGGACATAGATGGTCAGGAAAGCTATGGAAATAAATGAAATAACTGTTGTCAAATTGATGAATGCTATAATATGTCATGGATTTCAAGATATGTGACGTTTAAATTCAGATTTTATCCGGATTCTCTCTCGGATTAGAAAAAATAAAAAAATATTTGTTGTCAACGATTTCCAAATATTGTGCTTTCATGATTTTCCATATTTTTGCATCGAAAAAAAAAAACAAATATCTTGAGGCATGCGCTATAGACCATACATAACACTATATTATCGTTGTGCGGTTGTGTAATTTTTATCATTTTCCAAATATACTGAAACCAATTTGACAATAGATATCTCAATTATTTCCATAGCTACCCTTACCATCCATATCCTAATCAGCTGAAATAATCCAAATAAAATCTTAATCTCAACATCAAATATCCCGAAATCCATTAAAGATAACATGCTATATGTATACATATTTGAAATCATAAAAATATTCTCTATCCTAAAGTGACAAAATATATAGAGTATTCCTTCAACACATCTACACAATATAAGATCTTTTTTTTGAAACAAAATTGAATAGATAACAATTTTCCCCCAAATGACGTCACGTTTATGCAAACGATGTCATAACCATAACAGAGACAGAGAAAGTAGTTATTATGGTCCTATAGAAGTGTGGTTGTCAAAATATGAAAGAAGGAAATATGTATATACCACCCTGACTGACTTTTTCTGCGCCACTGGGTTTGGATATGGATCCTCTTGATATACGCGACCTCTGCACTTTAGGAGGGCAACCCCCACTGGATCTGCGTTACCTTTGATAAAACAAACTCACGCGGATTGCTAGAGAATGAGGGGGCGTCTCCAGGCCTTCGTCTACACAGTGGAAATTCTAAGATGAGTTTCTCGCTTACATTTTCTGAGCCTGGGGATGGTTTTCCCATCATCAATTCAAAGGAAACTGCATGTCATCCATAAACGCACAGGAAACGATTGCTCATCAGTGTTCTGTCAATAATATTCTTTGATTCTGCCAAGTGCCTGTCAAATGTCAACTGTCATCTGCCACATCCGTTACACGTGCCCCCTGTCATGTCCCCATGTAATTTCATGTAATTCACGCTCATTATTGAACTGATTCATGCTCACCTATATATAATAACACCTATTCTTCTCTTCACGCGAAAGTGGATCCTTATTGTTACCTATACAGGGTAATGCAAATTTTGTCAATTCGGAAACGGGGAGAGATACGAACTAGGTTGAATCATGAAAAATATGTGCAATTTCATGTCCATTTCTAATATCAAAAGAAATCGAGGATATCTTACGTAGTTCCTGAAATATCCTAAAAAAACTGAATCTTATAGTCATCGATAACTTTCCAACTATTGCTGCTAGGATTTTGAAATTTTCACACAATAGGATAGATCATGAAATTACCAATTTATTGATATATCACACTTGTATTTTTGATGATGGAGAAGTCGAAATAACAAAAAATGATAAAAATATTAAGTAAAATCTATGATGTAGCTTCTAGATTATTCTTTGATTTTATGTAATAGTATAGACAGAAGTTTATAGTAAGTCTATCTGCACATTAAATTCGCGAGCTGATGTATAATTCCGATTTTATTGTGGAAAATTCATCATCTGAGTCAAGTAGGCTGCTGTCAGAATTACCACTTATTATTTGATACAATGAAATGTTTAGTTCAACTGTTTTTTTTATTCTCATCTAATGTCGAAGAAAAGAGTGATTGATATGCACCTACGATGTTTACATCGTTGCATTCGAAATTCGACACGTGCCAGTCAAGTAAGGGAAGCGGCTGTCTCACAATGTCCAGTTCTCAGTACTTGATGTTATAATATGACAAAATCAGAACTGCCAATTTCATAGTAAGAAGACTACAACTTGAAAAATACAGTTTATTTCAGAAAAATCAGTGACGCTGCATAATCAGCAAAAAAAAATCGTACAATCAATTCAATACAGGAGTGAACCCAACGGAGCAGAGTGGCCCTCTAGAACCTTTGTTATTGAGTTTCACATCATTTTTATCACTTTTAGTGAAAATATCTGGAATTATAAGCGTGACAGATCCCGAATCAACTCGAAAATCCAATATGGCTACCATTAGAAATATCAAAGTTGACTTCGATATCTTCGAATCTAGTGTGCCTGGATTTTTTCCCGTTGAATTCAGCATGCAAACTTTGGTGATTTCACTAAATTCCAAAATCCTAGTAGCAATAGTTGAGAAGTTATCGATGACTATAAGAATCGACAATTTTCAGTTTTTTCAGGATATTCCAGGAACTACTCAAGATATCCTCGATTTCTTTTGATATTCGAGATGGCCATGAAATTGTGCATCTTTTTCGTAATTTAACCTAGTCCGTATCTCTCTCCGTTTCCGATTTGACAATAGTGTACCATGAAATTTGCATTACCCTGTATAGTTATTATTAGATATATGCAGGGAAATATATGATCGTTGATATATAATTTTGTGTCAATTCTTAATGCGTGAATTCTCCATGAACTGTAAATAGTCATAAGTCCTCCTTTTTTCACATTGATGGACATATGTACATCTTATTCGAAAGTTCACATTTCAATCGGAGTAAAATATGTTTTCGCACAGTGTATGCGGGGTCACCGGTGCCACCGTGACGTCAGAGCGTCGTGACGCCCTCTAATCGAGTTGGACCAATTTCACCCACGTTATGAGTTTCAGTATGAAACCCATGAATTGAATATGCGATTTCTATTGAATCACCTCTATTTACAAGAACTTTCGAAATTCTATTGAAATTCATTTCCAGATTATTCCGCGCTAATAGTATTCTGGAGTGACATTTCTCGTGCCAGGTCAGTTAGTTTGTAGGCGAGAAAATCGATATTTATACATGTAATCTGAAACGAATAATAGTGAGCACCATGTAATTAATTATTTCTATTAATTATGTTAGAGATGATGCATTTACAGATTAATTAATTAAAAGTTACACTTTTACTGTCTAGTGCGATAAAATGAATTATTTTTGTTGATAATAAAACAGTTAACTTACAACGTGTCAGCACACAAATAGTTATTTGTTCAACTAAAATTTAAGGTGGGAGGATGTTTGGCACTAAAGTAGTATCGTAAGTAGGTACTTCCATTTTCTAAGGAAAATAAATTGATTTTCATATTACAATGAAGCGAGCATAGAAGTAACTGTATACAGTGTGTCCAATTTAGTCGCAACATACCTATATGGGAAGTGTTTATGCGAAAAAATGTGTTATCTATTCAAAACTCTGTATTCACTTTTTCCACGAATAACGTTAACAGTATGATAAAATATTCAATCCTTTTTACATGACTTCTGATCGACTCAAGTATTTTTTTTTTTCATTGAAATAATATCCAGAAGTGCATCCTATAGTTGGTTGATACGTAATATTTATGTTCGCAGTCATACCAAAGAATATGAACCTCGAGCATTGATCACCGGCAGCAGTTTGAATTATTGAGAATTACGATAGTGGAATTTTCAAATTCATATTTTAAAATATTCATGGGTGACTCGTAATTCTTTTTCATCTATCACATTACAAATAGGATATGATTATTTCGAATTATTTAAAAAAATCAAATCTATTTCAACAAACATTGAATTCAGGGTAGGTACACATATTGACTAAATATTTACAATTGATGGATTTTGATATCTGATGAAAAATTGATAAAATAACTTTTCTATTTTGGTTCTATAATGGAGTCATTATGAAAAGCAAATGCGTATCGAAATAGCCTCTGTTTCAAAACGCATTTTGTAATATTCGGAGGTTCATACAATCGAACTGCCAAATGAATGTAGGCCCATTCATTGTTTTTATTGGTAAATTTCAATTCGGGGTGTGATTTGATTTATATTGACCAATAAAAACAATAACAACATTGTTTTTTCTAACCGCTGGTAATTCGCAAAAATCAAAATATCTCAACTGTGGCTACACGCTTGTGCGTCAGATTTCAACTATTTCAATGTCATCATCGAAGATGTTTCTGTTATTTATTGATATTGAATCAATTTTTTCAATAAAAGACTTCAAATTATTGTCGCACGCGTTGTGACCAAATGTATGCCAAATAATTCACATCATAGATATTATCAATGATTTTCTAAGAATAGAAAATACTAACCTTAAATAATTCAATAATTCAAATGAATCTGAAGAGTATCAGACTAGCATATAAATTGCATCAAAGTTAATTTTGTTAATTAACTTACAAACCAAAAGAAATATCTTGAACCCTCAAGAGGAATGAAACTTAGGTAGATGAGAGAATTGAAAATAGCAATGCGATCTGGTCAGTGGAGTACTCAAAATAATTAATTTTATCTAATTCTTTATTGAAATTCAATCATGTTTTCTATTAGTGTTTCTACAAAATTTCAGAGCAATATTTATGGAGAATATCGAATTATTAAAAAAATAGATTTTGATACATGAGTATTATTCAATAAACATTTTGTGAATGAAACGTATTTTAGCATAGTTCAAAGTTCATAGCATGTCATAACCATCCCCTAGCTAGAAGAAAGTAGTCCATCGATCTTTTTGAAAGAACTAGGCTAATGACAATACAATTGTTCAGAGAGGTAGATGTCAAATTTTTCAGGGATTCAAAATATCCCAAACATCATTCGAATGGAAATATTTTTCCTGGATACTGTATTAAAATCTAGACCTCCTTATTTACCGTATATATTTCATTCAATTGAGTTTCGTGAAAAGTTTTGAGTAGAAAGTGTATCTTTTAGTGGAAAATGTATTTTTTCTGAACGATGTTATCACATTCTTGATGATGAAGATTGAGCTAACCTTATATCAAATCTTGATATACCTTCTATTTTAAATTGAAGTACCTACTCGAAAGTTTTCCCCTGATTTTTTATCACCCCTTTAGCTAAACTAACAAACCAAACGAAGTAGAATTTTCCAGTGGAGCGAATTTATTATCAATCGACAAAGTTCTGAACATTTTCATGTAAATCAGTTAGTACGAACTTTCGAATATCTTGCTCACTCATCCATTTCAAGTTAAAAGAGTGGAAAATACGAGATGAGTTTATGTATCAGATGCTGTTTCAGATGATCGTTTTTTTAATCTGGCGTGCCTAATTGACAGTATTTCTCAACAATGGGGTCTTTATTTTAAAATTCACTTATAAAGAAAGAAAACAATGCGCAGACTGGAGAATTGATTGATGAATTTGAATTAATCAAAACATGAAATTTATCACTCGTAGACGAAAAGTTTTGCTGGTATTTTTTATATCTATGATGATGTAGAAATTTCGAGGAATAAAATTATGAACTTATGATGTTGCGAAATACTTCAGAATTCAAAAGCAAATGCCGGTTCGGTAATTCATGTCTTGTAAGCCAAATTGTACAATTCTTATATAATTTTGTCTATATTGGATTCGACTCACTTCTCATTTTTCGATTGATTTTAAATCTACAAAATATAAAAAATTAAATAAACTAAAAAAATATTTTCAAAAACAAATTTTTATACAAATGCACTAAAGAGGAAAAAATAATGTATTCTTTTGATTGATAATGGTTATTCTGTGAGTAACAGATTCAATATAACTTGCTGCCAGATACAAAATAGGTAATCTTGCTTTTGGAGATGATTTTACTCACAGGATAATCTATATAAAAAAAAACGAGGGTAATTTTGCACTTATCATGCGATCTATATTTTGATGAAAATTTTTGTTGGTACTCACGTATTTTGACCTGAAAAATACGAATTTCATAATATTATCGTGAACATATCTCTAGTTTTCGGGATAATCTATGCCAAAGTTCGAAATGTCTTTTTGAAGAGAGACAACACATATCACTGACTCGTGTTGCTATAAGGCAGCTATGAATCCACCTTTATTCGCTCTGAGGTTTTCAAAATGGCCGTTGTTTATGTAGCCTAGTTGAAGAAATAATACTTGCCCAAAAGTTGCCATACAAAGAAGGTGAAATTTCGAACTTTGGCATCGATTATCTCGAAAAATAGAGATATGTTCACGATAATATTATGAAATTCGTGTATTTCAGGTCAAAATACGTGAGTACAAACAAAAATTTTCATCAAAATATAGATCGCATGATACGTGCAAAATTACCAAAACGAGATAAATTGTTTTTTCTTTTTCAGCGCATTTTTATAAAAAAAGTGATACGATATGACGATGTGATTTATTCATTTATTTTTCGAAACACCTCAAGCAGAAAGGTATCACAGGAATTTGTATCTGATGCTCAAAGAAGCGAGTAGATGAAAAACATACTATTGTGACTAGACGCCATTGAAGCCATTCGGAAAATATTGCATTCCTCGAGAAGTAATAAAAGGTGAACCTTCCTTGGATCTCCGATATTTGCCCCTAAACACGTAAAAGTGCGGAACTAGGTCAATTTGTTTGTTCGTCATGGGATATGAGAATAAGGTTCCACAGCTCCATTACAAGAATCGTTCGGAATTGTTTTCTATGGAATCGACCACGTAAATCTGAAATACAAATAAATTGAGTGGATCGGATGTTGATGCCCACAGTGTAGGTATTTATGTGATTTGTTTGCAACTTCAGATACCTACCCTTGGAGAAGGAGAAAATGTTGAAGGAAATACTCTTTCAATGGACGAGTTCAGCAATTCATTGCCAACCTTGAAAATAGCTAAAAAGATCTTCCTCTGGAAACACATTATTTTCATAAAATACCTATCGATGCCATTTTAATTCTCATCGATTTTTAAATCATCCTGAGAGTCCCCGACTTACAAATCTCAGTGTGAATCGCAGAAATAATAAAAAAATACATGACACAGTGACACACTTTTGTTTCTTTACACGTGTGTATAAGAATTCTTATCATCATCACATTATCATCACCATTCATGATATAATATAAAAGGATTATCGATTAGCTGAGTGAATATGTTGGGTCCATATAAAAGGAGGATCATCATAAAATATGATGATAATCTAAAATGATTAAAAATCGGCCGTCATACTTGTCATAGGTGTCACAGAACAACACGATGTGTTATCACAAAGTATGGCAGCCAATATGATAAAACTGAAATAACATCAAAATCAATTATAATTATTTATGAGATTTGTAAGTCGGGGACTCTCAGGATGATTCAAGAATCGATGAGAATTGAAATGGCATCGATATTTTATAAAAATTATGTGTTTCCAAAGGAAGAACTTTTTAGCCATTTTCAAGGTTCGAAATGAATTGCTGAACTCGTCCCATTCTCTAAATTCGTCTCGTCAGGACGTCATTTATATTTATTTAATATTTTCGAAAAATTCGCGTGAATAAACTTAAATATCTCATGAATGATTTAAAGTTTGAAACATTGGGTGTCCCTAATATTTTCATATACTCTATACATAAATTATCAATTAGTCCCTTCCTCAGCGTTGGTTGAAAAATTCAAGCAAGCATGGATTCAACAGAATTCTATGAGAAAACTATATTTTAAAAGTCAAAATCTGGTGAGAGTGAAATGAAGTTTTGGGAACTTACACACAGCAGTCATCGAAATATCTGAGAAACTGTTGAAATTCAAGAGATAAGCTAAAATTTTCGTGGTTAGGTAAATGGAAAATCTAGCGTTGTAGTAGAAAATTTTAGTTGAAAATCGAGATATGATTGAAATTTGAAGTTGCTTTTTGAAATATAATGATGGTATAGAAATCAAGAAAAAACCGAGTGTACGTCCATATTTGGAAATTCAGGTGAAAAAGTCGAAATCTGGTGAAAGAGATATGAACTTTTGAAGAATTTGTCGAAAATTCGAACTTCCCAGATAAAATTATAGATTAGCGGTTTAAAGAGCGAATTTTGAGATATATGCCAAAATTTCGAAATCGATAGAAAATTGTACATTTACAGTTGAAATGTCTAAAAATTGAGGTTGAATTCGAAATCTGGTGGAAGTGGGATAGATTTTTTTTAGAATTTCAATGATGGTAGAAATGGAATGTTGAATTTCATATTAAATATCTGTCAAGGTAGGAACAAAAATTTTGAAGGAAGGGTCTGAATTCCAAGATAGAAATCTTGATGAGTCGAAACTCGAAGCTGAAAGTTGAAATTTTGAGATATCAAGAAATAAGTTGAATGTTTCAAAAAAGAAGAATCTATTATTCTGAAAAGTCGGAGAACTGGATTTTTTCTGTTTAGCTGACTTTTGATTGAATGTTCGAGACAGCTAAATTTCAAAGAAAAAATCGACAACTGGCTTAGTATGAACCAACATTATGAAATAACGGACTGAATTTTGATGCTGAAATGTCGAGAAAGTTGGAATTTGGCGGTAAAATTGGAAACTCCGGGATGAAATCGAGAGCACAGGAAAAACCGAATTTCCGGAGATGAAACTTGAAATTTTCGAACCTCACAAAACCAATACAGGGACGCGGGGGGGGGGGGAAGGGGAAACCTGTCGCCCCCCTTTCTCGCTTCCGGCGGCTCCGGTTTGCTCCGGCATAGCGGTCTGGCCCCAATCAATGGGAGCCTGCGCACAGGACCGTTCCGGCATGACATGCACCTGCGGTCCTTCTTTTGGGGGTCGCCGACAATGCCCCCATCCCCCCCCCCCTCCGTGGGGGGAAGCATCCTAACAGGCGACACTTCCTCCGAACAACAAACCCACTAGAACACCCCAAAATAGGTTCTTTTGTCTGCTTTTTGGTGTCGTGTAATCTGCACCACACTAGAAATCTTGCGGATTTTTAGTCCAGTCATACTAGGGGTCTATTTAGTCATCCTTGTCTTTATCTTAAGTCTCAGTCTCAATCCCAGTCTTCAGTCTTTGTCTTAAGGAATAAGGACATGACTATTTATACAACTCAAGATACTAAGGAATTAAGACAATTACATCAATATAAACAAATATTCATTACTTGAAAAAGTGAAAACATGTATGGATAATCTAACATTAATAACGACCGGTGTGTATTTTTTGATGAATGAATGTTCTTTGCACTATTCTACATTCTCAAATTTGCCAAAAATCGTCACAGACGGTTAACACATTATATTTCTGTGGTTACTCTGGAATGGGGAGCATGCGCACTGACTCCGTGGTCTTAGTCCTAAACATAAAGTTGAAAATTAGGAACTCTCAAGGTCACGTTTTTAGGACGAAGACTTGAGACTAAGACAAAAATTGTTGTATAAATGCTTTTATGTAAATGCATGGATTCAACTTGGCTTAAAGACTAAAATTAGGACAAAGACTGAGACTGAGACGAAGACAAAGCTGACTAAATTGACCCTAATTTTCTTCGATCATATAACATACTAGATGAATAACTCTCAATCCCTACCACAGTAGTTATTTAAAAACAACATCTAAATCAGTTACTGGGGTTACCTCATTCTAAAACAAGGATAGCAACAACAAAATCCCCCAGCACCAGTGTCTTGCTATATTGGAAGGGCCTGAATTTGAATAAATCGACCTACTTACAAAATTATCGTATCCATTCTTCCTAAGACTGAATGAAAAAAATGTAATATCAAAGTTTTCTGAAAATATACATCTTTGATTCATTACCCGAATGATAATAGATTTTATTTCTGACAGTGACATTATAAGCTTATTTCGTCATAGTTATACGATATCTATAATGAGGGTCATAACTCCCTTGGGATATTAAGGTTCAAAAACTCCCTCTTACCTTTTACAGGTGAAAATGATACAAGAAATGCTTATAAACGTTTATATGTAATGAAAACTAAGACATATTTTCCTTATTCACGTCATTACAAATAATAAATGTACAATTTTCAAATGTTCCCTGAAAATTACTTCCGCCGCTGGAAACAATTTCTTCTTTTTTATGGGTGGTGCTGTTGCTGTTCACTACAGTCGAGGTGCCTGCCTCTTCTGATGGCAAAGTAGACAGCATACGCGCCGTTTTATTTCTCAATTCAATACTGTCCTCCAGATACCCCTCTGCCACCGTGGAACTTCTCCAACCTCCGTGTCTTTTTAAGTTTGTCATAGTTGCTCCTGCATTGGCTAGGGCAGTAGCAGAAGTGCGACGAAGGCAATGTCCCGTATAGGTTAGTGGGTTTGGCAATCCTAAATACATTGCGATTTTGCTGGGAATTTTGCCAAACATATTCTTTCCAATTGGCTGAGTTGTACATTTATTTTGTCGGAAGCTCAAAAAAAATCGTTTTGTACCTTCAGGACGCAAGGACATATAAAGTCTCAATAAAGGCAAAGCAGGGAACTCTTTTTCATCCACAACTGTAAATTTCTTCGATACACCAGTTTTACTTTCCGGTACGTTCACTACCATAACAGTATCCCGGTCCTCTATATCTGCTATACTCATATTTAGAAGTTCCTGAGTTCTGCATCCTCCAAAATAACTCATAATTAGAACAACCTATAACAAATAAAACGAAATAAACAAACGAAAAAGAAAATTATGAGAAAAAAATTACCTTATGCAATAAATGAATTTCATTAGGGGCGTCCTTTAGAAATTTGATGACATCTTTAGGAGAGGACTTTTTCGGCTTATACCCCTTACTTTTCCGTTTCAAAAAAGCCTCTAGTTTGTTGAACTTGGTGATATCTCTTTTCTCATATATGGTCACCATCGATTTGAGCATTGACCATTTAGTCCATAACGAATTTGGGCTAAACGTTTCTGACTGCAACGAATAAATACAATTATTACCAAATCTACCAGAAAATACTGAAAATACTTTACCAGTTCTTGAAAATATGCCAGAAAGACAGTTTCGTTGGCATCTTTTGACATAACATTTCTCTGTGTCAGCCATTTCAGATATAAGTTGTATTCTTTTTGATATAGGGCTTCACTTTTCGATGGAAGAAATGATTGTCTTGCTTTTTCCGCTTTTTTTATAATATCCTCCATTATATCAGAAAAAGATTGTCGATTTGTGGTAAAAAATAAACACGTTTTTAACGGAAAAACATTGATTGATAAAGAAAGTTTGCTTATAAACATGTAACATAGCGACAACCTAGCAACAACCAACAATGCTACAATCAACGCTACCTAATTCAAATATACCAGAAAGGTTATGAATTTGAACATTTATTGCGTTCTAAATATGGACATATTGTTATGAAAATCGGTCAAAAATAAATTTATCTTTGTACCACGGGAATTATAGAGCCTTAATAACCACTGGCAATTGCTGTCCCTCGGGCCAGAGGCCCTCGGGACGCAAACTTTGCCATCGGTAATTAAGGCCCTCATAATTCCCTTAATACATAAATAACTATAATGCACTGTCACAACTATATTTTCTGACAATATAAATTTTCATAGTGTCGAACTTGAGAAATATAACATTAAACATGTTGTTATTACTTTTCAATTCCACTAAATATAGGCTTATCTATTACTCTGAGCATTTTCTTAACACTTTGGCCAACCGTTTCCTCACTCGTAGTAAAATGATGACTCTTGAAATATCCTCTTTCCCGATCATATTTTTCCATATATTCACTAACATTTCATCTCGGGGGAACCAGCCCTTTTTCAAATTACCAAAAATCGTTTTGCATATGAGGGTGGGTGAATAATGTGTATACAACGAATGATACGACATCACTGAATAACTCACCAGTGTAATGTTATGTCCTGGTCACCACTTTTAAATCGTCTCTTACACATTTCACAGCGTTTCACCATTCTTCAAATTCGATTTGAACAGAATAAACAAGGTTTAAGTAAAATCCCATTCAAATTTCAACACAAATATGCAGTTTAATGAAGCATTATTCACCAATAATGCCGCAATCTCCAGAAAGACGTGCAATCTATAATATTACTTATAACTTATATATAAATTAGGCATTCTATTATATAACGAACATTGAATACATAGCTTTTGATACACTCATATGACTCATATAAGTACTAACAGAAGAATATATAAATTTGGAACCTTGAAAAAATGTGGTCTTGGGATGAAAAAACATATGAATATGAATTTCATGTTGGCTTCAGGCAATTTGGAGTGTTACTATTCTAGTGGGTTTGTTTTTCAGAGCTAATTTTGATGTTATTTGTGAGTGTTGATTGATATATTATATGTATTATATGTATATAGTTTCTGAGAACTGAATGGTGAATTCATCATCTTAAGACGATTAATCAACAAATCTTGATACCGGATATGAGTCAACACTTCACCCAATCAATAGGTACCCATCATTTTGAAGAATCAACTCATCACCCTCTTTCAGAGTGACTATTTCATCGCAAATTTTGAATTTAATTATACCAAGATTATACCCGTTTAGCATAGATTTGATGTTCTCATTGATTTGCTTAGCTTGTTACCACACATTTTTTAAATTAATTTAAATTAAATTAAAACTACACTGGTGTAGAATACACCTCGAAACGAATGCTCAAAAGTGGTGCAAAATACACGAAAGGGGCTATTGTATTAAGGCTAACATTAAATTCATATTCATATGTTTTTCCCCATAGAGGTTGCCACATCGTAACATCTGAAAGTGATAATCATCCAATAACCACATTTTTCAAGGGTCCCATATATATATATATTACATAATATTATAACCTTACATATTTTCATCTGATTCCTTGGCTTTTGAGTAATATGCTGGCTAAGTCCCATCTTGACACGGTCACCTGGCACCTATGAAACATAGCCATTATTAGCTGACAGTTACTGAAGAACAAAGGAACAATGAGAAGAAATATTATAAATGTTTTAACCTCAAAATGTTCACACACGTGCGTTATCATGCTCATTTTAAATTATGACTAAATAATTAATAATTTCAAGACAAGTCTTATGTATGTCACTTACCTGTAAGTTTGTTTTACCCATAGTCTTCATGTTGTTTTACTCATAGTCTTCATGTTTCGTTTTTACCATACAATAACATCAATGCATACATCCTCACAAAGGTATGTCATTTATTTCAAACTAACATCAATGTAAAACTCACCTTGTAGTTCTCCCTGAAGATGGAAATATAGGTTTCCGAAAGCTTGGACAACTTTAAAGAGTTTTTCTTCTTGCAATTGCTGCACACCCCACTAGTTTACTAGTTTCTACTCTAACTGGTCAGCAACGACTTCCCTTCCTATATATATATATATATATATATATATATATATATATATATATCCTTCTGTAGGCACTTATATTGATCAGATAAGTGTATCAAAAGCTATTTGTTCAATCTTTGACGTATAAGACAGTGCCTCATTTAAATAAAGAATAGATAGCAACTGGAGATTGCGGTATTTTGGTGAATGCGCCAATGCCGCTTATTTCGTTCAACCCATAATCAACCGAACAGTGACAGTGACAGCGCGAAATATCTCGTTTTCAAATCGAATTTTGTTTGATGGTTCATTAATCGGCATATTTTCAGCTTTTTGTGGAAATTTGATTCTACTTAAAACATTGTTTATTCTGTTCAATTCGAGTTTAAGAGATGTGTAAAAGACAAATCAGAAGTGATGACCAGAACACAACATTTCACTGTTGAGTTACTCAGTGTCGTATCATTCGTTGTATAATCGAATATTATGATACAAGTTTTATAAGACGCTATTTTGTCGCAAGCGTTGTTTGGAGTACGACGAGCGAAGCGAGGAGGAGAAAAAATTAAAGAAAAAATTAGATTTTTCCACCTCTAGGTTCAGTAATCAAGCTATAACCTACTGAAATTTGAACAACCTGAAGCTGAAAACTTAAAAATTCGCATATTTTCAGATCCCTTCTTAGATTATCATTAATGAGAAACCTAACCCATTATATTGAGTCAGGTTTCTCATTATAATGATGTCTAACTAATCAATCAGAGATCACGTGAAGAATATAATCAACTTGCCGAAAATATCTTGTTCTAACTCCGGATAGAAAGAAATTTCAATAATTCCTTGAAAAATTCACAACGCTCTGATGAAGAAAAAAGTGTTTCACCATAAAAAGGCCATCAGTTCCATCGCGACTGGCGGGCAGTGTATATCACTTAGGCCAACACCATTATGCCGATAGGTGCATTTTCAGCATTACACCAGAGTTTAATTAATCTACCTCGTTAAAAACTGAAATTATGGTGTGCTTTCATGTATACCTACTTATGTTTTGATATTCAGTTGGTAAGAGCTCTGGAGTATAGTAGGTATGTTCTTGTCATGAATGAATGAATGAATGAAAAAACACTGGATATATAATTTGAAAAATATCTTCAACCTCGATTGCCAAGTTGTATAAAATGAAAGGTGGGTCACAATTCATACTAATCAGTTCATCCACGCGCATCATATTTCAACTCTAACCTTTTGGGAGTAAAGCTTTTCATCGTTGACTTTATATTTCAGAGGAACACGTTTTGTTGGAAGCTTTCAGAGCAACTTTATTTTAAGAAGATCCCATTTGGGGATTCTTCGGAACGCTGACAGATTGGACGTAACGTTGCGAGGAAATTTTATTATTAAATTGTTTTTTTCCCAAGAGGGTCAACGACTAGAGCTATGAAAGTCGTGAGATGGTGAAACTTTTCAGATTTCCAGATGTTGGAATATGTCTAAGGATGTTTCCAACAAAATTTCATACTGAATATTTCGGAAGCAGGGAGTGATTCCTGAGTCAGTAGTATTCGTGAGACTCAAAAAAATCACCTCGCTAATCAAATATAGTGGGCACAAATTGATTAAATTTTTGCCTCGATATTCCAGGCGAAACTGGGTCAATTTCAAAATTGGAAACATTTTCTGGGAGTTCGCATACAAACAGATATAACTAGCAGCTAAAATTTCCAACTCATAACTGAAATTTACTGATAGCTATACATACTTGCCGTATAATAAAACTTCTAACAAGCCGTTCTTGTGTTTCATCGTCATATTTCAGGATTAGTTCGAACAGTTGAAAAGCAGGTCAACCATCAATAAAAGTTTTCGAGTTGACATAATTTTGGTGTTTTTTTCTTGTTTCGTGAATAAAACAAGAATCCAGTTTCTTCACTCAACCTTTGAAAACTGAAGCACCCTATTTAAACATCAATAATAATAATGAGATCCATAAACGATACGTGATATCTTCTCGTCTCTGAAGAAAACTGATCAATTATTATAGGCGACGGAAAAGCACTTACGAATTTTCCTGCTCGGATGGATCGGAAAATTCCTCAGAATCGAGACTGGAAATAGGAGATGAAATGATTAATTATGCGAGAGAAATTAAAGACCCATTAAACTTTGATGAACGGTTATTTGATTATCAAAGATTTCACAGACTTTCAACGCTTCTATTTGATATACATTTTAACTTAATCCAAATAATGTTTTATATGATGTAAATATAACATAAAACTGTGAAATTATCTCGTATTCGTGCCATGGACCATTCAGTATCGAAGCTTGAAAGTCGTTCAAGCTTTCTGAAAATCCACTGAATCATTAATTTATGGCCCATCAGAGTATTTTGAATGATGTAAATATTGCAAGAAACTAAAATTATCCAGCTTCTTTATCATGCAATCGAACAATCATAGAATAAGCTTCGTGGAAACTTGGGAAACATCTGTTGGAAAATAATCTAATTTGTCGGAAAAACAACATTATCATTGTGCCTACAATTGATATAATGTGAACATTACTCGTGGAAAATTTGCGCTATCCGATTTCATGTAATTTTTCAACATATCAAAACAACAATGTAATGTAAAATGTAACTTTCCATTAATTATATCATATTCTCATGTTGTTTATGAACCCTCCTGTTCAAACATTTTGGCAATGCAAGCGCATATATGCTTCACTTGCAGTATAGGGAAAAGCTTGACACTTGACAGATAACAAAATATTCGAAACCGAGGCACAAAGAAAAAGGATATAATTTTGACATGGAACACTTATTTTGTCAACTGTCAAGTTTTTCTCTAGATTTTTCCCAAATCTGTCAAATGTCAAAATCCGCCATGATAACTTTCTATTCTGGACAGGGTCTGATTCTTTCGTTTTCCAGAAAGCGCATTCCAATAAACTCCGTAGTCACATAATTTCAGCGTTTCCAAGGTCGTCTAACCGTCGACTGAAATCGGCATTCCTCTCCCTTTCTTTCCTCTTTCCCACCTCTCTATCCAGCAAGAACTCGATGACGTCATCAGCGGGTATGATATCACGTTGCGGAGTTGCACGTTGAAATGTCGGGTGGATCTTCAGGGAATTTCAATCCAGAGATGTTGGATACAAGAAAATTGCTTTAGGATGACGCGTTGTATAACATAATACGACATGATAGTTTTGTTATCTCATGATTGCACCAACCAACCAACGTAGAAGCCTCATTCATTTTTGTTGTACCGTAGGATGTCATGAGAAAGCTTTCAGATACGAGAGTTGTATAATCTCAAATTACTTTTCATTTGTATGATGGGTTTCCGAATTCTATGCGATTTCAAAGATTCATGTTTAATTCTGTTGAAATCTGAATTCATTTACAATAACTCTCAAGTAGCGATATGCACATTTATGAAAGAAATTCTTCATGACTGAGGTTATTAGCGTTGTGAAGAAAAACGATTAGTTCCAAGAAAGGTGAATATAGATAGGTGTAACAACTGAACAACTCAGACTGGTTTAGCGAAGATCATAACACCGGTAATATTTCACTCATCGCTCGAAGATGGCGTTAATATCGCACTATTAATATCCGTATTCTATGATTTCGTGTTCCAGTGACAGTGACAGATTATTCATAATTGTAGTTTTGTCTTGAAATATGAATATATTGTTCGATTGTTCAATCATGATATTGATTGAACAAATCTCACAAAAGCAGAATTACTGAGAAACGACTGAGAAATTATTGTGAAAATTAATATTCATCATGCGGAATCAGCAGACGTGGCGCCATCCATATAAAGTCTTGGAAATATTACTATTGTTTGAAACTATGATTAAAATTCAACAAAATCAAGTAGGCAGAAGTCTAAGTGCCTTATAATGGGACTCGTTCCACCATATCTATATCCACCTTGGTTCCAAGGTATGTTTGAAAGATACACCATAAACCACTTACCATAGCCTAGCTAAAAGTTTCTATCGTTAATTGGAACGTTATTGAGTAGTAATGGAGTTTCTTCAAGAATATACGCGGAGAAGTTCCATCTATAAATTGGAGTTGAGGTAATAGAGAAATAAGTGACAATAATTATTGATCGAGATGATAAGGCAAGTTCAATTTGGAAGTTGACACTTTGGATATACAGGGTGCTTCAGGTTCTATGATACAAAATGAAATGGGTTATATATCTCATCATTTTAATCAAAAAAGTTCGTACAAACATAAGTCCGATCTCGATCAGTAGCGGAGATACAGGGGTTTAAAGTTTAATAATTTTTTATTAATCAAGATATCTCACCGACTTTTGAAGATATCAATTTGAAATTTGATATGGGTAATACTTCCTGGAAGACCATCATGTTAAACAGTTTAAAAATTCTCAAAATCTACAAGGAGATATATTTTTAGGGATGGAGGATTTCTTATTGAGAAAATGTTATTCTAGTCATTTGCAGAATTCAATTTTGCATAAGGGCCTACATGTGTTCAACAGCTTGCCAGCTGATCTAAAAAGCTGTGATAACCTCAATAACTTCAAAAAACATTTGAGAAATTATGTATTGTCCAAATTTCAATCTTCTAGTTTGTTTTTTCTGAATGTGTATGGATCCACTGATATCATTCGAAAAGTGTTTTTAACAGACAACTCAGTTGCAAAGCAACCCTCGAAGTCTAATTGAGACTTGTATGAGTAAGGAAGACGGGGACCTTAGAGTGTCATCCGAAGTACTACTCGGCTGGTTATCGTTGAGAGTCCGAAGGATTGAAATCTAGGTACCAAGAATGTTCGGTTGGTCAACTATCTCCTCCCGCTAAACGATACTATAGAAATAAATTATAAGATTGATTGACTTACCTGGGCAAGGAAGATCAATCGAAATTTTTCGAGCTTGTCTTCCGAAATAATTTTATTATTTCCAATAGCCGCCGCGGTATTTTAACCCGGGTCCTCTAGACTATAAGCCAGCGATTCAACGCACTCGACCACCAGCCCAATTCCAAAAAGGAATAGATGTTCGATTTGCTCATTCTATTTGGAAGCGGACGCGTTTTGCCACAGCTCGATATAGGCATTCTACGCTATCTTTCCTAGTAACATTTCCACGAGATCATCGAAAAAACTCCTTTCTGTCAGCTCGGATACATCTCCAGATTCGAAACACTCTTCCTGGATCATAATCGGACAAATCTCATTAGCCTGGGGCTCGCGAAGCGTGGAATAAGGACATGGAGAATTTCAATTTGAACTCATGAATTATGCTTGGGCTCTATACCTCTATAGAGGCCTATATCTACCTACCAAGAAGCGCATTCTAAGGCTTCGGTTGGCTGCGTGCCTGGAATATTCTATTGTTGGTGATTCAAGATGAAATAAACAATGTGATTCGAAGAGCGTAGATCGTACGTTGATGAATAGGGGTATTCGAAGAGGATTTGAATTTTATTCAACCACGGTTTTTAAGTGATAAAAATCTTGGCATGTAAAATCCAGTTTGATGGTATCGATTTTTTTTTCAACAATGATAATATCCACTACTGGATATCAACTGTTAATCAACAACAAAGATGAAATGGATGAACTATCAGAAGGTTATATCAGTCAAACTGTGACAATGGTGATGCTATACTTCCATTAATAGGACTTGTAGATCTATGGAAGTGTGTATGAATGAACATTTGAACAATAAAAAAAAATAGCATTTGTTTATTATCAAAAATTTGATATCTACAATATATAAATTGAATAATTTTCGAAAAAGTTACTTTAAAGCCTGGTTCATGCTCATAAGAATATCGCAAAATGTATGCGAATAAAATGGCCGCTGAATAGAAATATCGCAATAAAGTTGAAATATTTGAACTTTTTTGCGGATTTTTTTAAATAATCATGATATCATGATATCACAGAATGCAAGAATCAATATTTTTGTAGAGTAGCAATATCAATGTATTATTTATAATTTTCCGATTCGCGTCAATTTTACGAAATTCGTATAAACCAGGCTTAAGAACTATAATTCACTAGATTTTCTAGAAGATTCACAAATAAATGAAAAATTGCTTGTCAATGATCTTTGTCTCAACTCACATAATAATTGAAACTTTAATTATAATTTCTATGATGATTTACTTACATTCCCATTTATGAGAACCATCTTATACCATTCAGAGCAGTACATATGGATTCTGCGGCGAAACTCTTAAATCTCAGGGCTTTTTGGGATCCACACTGTATTTTGACCGTGAGTGAAAGAGCGAGTCTAATGGACCAATTTAATGATTTCCCCAAAACGAACAATCGATATAAGCTATCTGCAAACTAACAGAAAAAAACACAGAAATTTAGTTGATCCCAGAAAAATACTTGGGGAGTACCCACAGAGATTTATATTCGCGGAATTTACCCTGTAACTACGTGTTTCTCTGAATTTTAAAAACCCAAACCAATATGCGGTGTTCCCTTATTGGTCTTGCTACAATCCCAACGTTTTGTCAGTCTGATGATCTGAAGTAGATCGAAGAAAATCGTAGAAGACACTTTTTGATTCTCCATTTTTCCTTTATATCAATAGCTGATGCTAGTGAATAACCGTTTTATTGAGAGCCTTTTTGCCTTCCAAGATTATTCTGAGAATGATAGTGTTTATATCGGAAATCTTGAAAAGCAATAAAGATATTTTTTACGGCAGTGAAGTATGAAACAGATATACAAGAAATAAACACCCCAACAACCATAAAACATAAGATTCCTGGCCAAACAAGCCATATATTTTCCGATTTTAAAAAAACGAACAGAATTATGACTTCGCAAGTACTTTAATGAAACTGACTGTTGATGTTTTTCATGTTCTATCTGAATTTGAAAATACGTAATACAAGTTGACTTCAGAATGTTTAAGTTACATCAAAAATAAAAAAAACTTTTATTCTCTATTCGATAAATAAATTGAATGACGGTCTCAAATATTTCATGCACTTAGAGAAGATACTTTTCAGCAGGGTAGCAAAAATAATAATGTATACTTTTATTTCCGCGTTGTTATACAATAGCAAAATATATTTTACAGAAATTTTCTCATCAGTTACAATCATATATCCAAGTATTAACTACAATATTGACCATACGCCATAAGAGACGATGTTAGCAAAGTGATGCCGAATTTCATATATCTATCCTTTTTAATTGGCAACTTTGATTGAGGGCGCATGCGCAAAATCGGGCGCGAAATTCTAATAATGAAATGTCTAAAATTCGTAAATCTCATATTCATAGGAGAAATTTACTTTATATGTGAATAAATATTGTAATTTGGAACATATCCTATGATGGTACTGTACTTAGCTTTGACAGAGAGTGATCAGATATCTTCTAATTCAGCGAACCACTCCTTTCAGATTTGAAAGAATATGAAGCAATCAAAACAATGGTAGGCATATGAATTATCCTGATCGTTGCAATATTTTATTAAACATTGATGTCTTGATTTCTGGAATCGTGGAAGACAACCTGAGAGAAACAACACTAAGAGAGTCGCTCTTGACTGTCATCATCTACTTTTATTTTGGCGCATGCCCATAAATTCATCGTTGCCAGCGATGCTCTTTTGTTTCGGCTTCAGATAGGCTGTCCTTATTATCAATATAGATATATGGTTACAATAACATGATTTCGGCAAGTTATTTTTTCTGTAAAAGCAAAGCGACACAGTTTGCCACTTTTTTGACAACAACAGGGTAGAAAATTTCTCTAGGGACTTTTCTGGACATGATCAATCTATTGGTTTGTGCTGATCAACATGGAAATCTGGTCGATCTGAACTCCGATATCTCACCCCTGCTTTGGCAACGCCGCTCGTGGGGCTCTTAGCCCCGGAGTTTGGGTTACGATCGCTCGCCATTTTTCAGCGTTTTCAGTGCCGCTGTCGCTTCAGCACCGAGCGGTTGGGAGCGATAATATGATGCGTAACTGAAACTACGGTACGTGAAACAAATCAAAGTAAAATGTGCCCCTGAAGCCTCAAAGAGACCTGCTAGCTCTTGGTTGTTGAGAAGTTTCCCAGCTGAGTCACCAGGTAGGTTTTACAATAAAGCGGACATCTGAGTAATTTTTTCCAAGTGTGAAAAATGGTTTACCGCACGCGAACTAACCTTGATTCTGATCGTCATTGAATTGCCATTTTAACTTGACATTTATTTTATTGTCGTAAGAATGATACAAAATATCAAATAAAACACATGAGGCCAAGAAAATATTCTTACAAATTTCCTGTTCACGGTTACGGACTATAAACTACACCTTTTCCAATTTTAGTTCAAAAATGGTCAATTGTATTCCAAATTAGTGAATTCAATTTCAAAAAGCATCAAATGTTTTTCAAAAATATCAATTCAATTTCAATATGCGTCAATTGTATTTTAAATTAGTCATATTGATTTCAAAATACATCAATTGTAATTTAAAATTATAAAATTAATTTTAAAAACTAACACTTAAAATTTCAAAATAGTCATTTGTATTTCCAAAAATATCAATGTATTTCGTAATGCATCATTTGAATTTCAAAACTGAAAAAGCACAGGCAAAGGTTAGATGGGTGTTGGTGATATATTTTCATTCACCCTGTTATTGGAACACTTCGGGTTCCTGTCATATATCATATATTTGATTGTGGTAGACTGCTTTTGAAATGGACATTATTAGATTTGAAATTGAAATGATGGATTTTGAAATTCAAATGATTTATTTCGAAATTGAAATGGAATTTTTTGAAATTAAATTGTTAAATTTGAAATACAATTGACGCATTTTGAAGTTGAATTGATGATTTTGAAATACAGTTGATAGTTTTTGAAGTTAAATTGACTAATTCGAAATAAAATTGACGCAATTTGGAATTGAATTGATAATTTTGAAATACATTTGATACTTTTTGAAATAAAATTGACTCGACTCTTTCTGAACTGCAATTGGAAAAGGTGTACTTATAAAATCATTAATCAAAATACGTATAGATATTCATAATATAAATCATAATATAAGTCGAAAACGAATTGTGAATAATTGCCATAGGTTCATAAAAGTTGGTGAAGTATAAATAATGAGGTTTGAGAATGAACATATTTAATTATTTTGAGTATGTGAATTCAGAAATCTATTTGTTTTATAAAAATTCATTGTTTCCGTCAGATATAGTAATTTATGTATACATTTTATTGAGGTATTTTTCAATTATTTCAATGAATTTGAAATGGAACCATTTACAGTTCTCCTTATGACATATAACTTCTTATTCTGTGAAGAATACCTATATATAAAGGATGATATTTTTTTCCCAATATACCTACTTAATCAGCACATGTTGATTTTTCATCAATATAATATGTATAATAGTCCTGAAAATGTTGTTATTATCTAATTTATTCGAAATAAATGGAATTATGGTTGGAGTGTTGAAAATTGCTTATTAGATTTGTTTATGTTGCTGCTGTGAAATAATTGTTGTATCATAATTTTTGTAGTTTTGCATATTTTATAATCATCTGAAAAATATGTTATTGTAGTGTCATCAGCAAATATTTTCAATTTATTATTTATTCAAGAAGTATTGAACAGGACCAAGAATAAAACCTTTTGGTACTCCACATAGTATTTCCATATATACAAATGATTTTGTATCAATTGAAGCTTCCTCTGATTAAATATTATTTTGATAGAATTTCATGATCAACAGTACCTAATACTTCACACAAGTCCGAGGATAACATAGTATACATTCATCAGTATTTTTTCAATTTTCGAAGAAACTGGAAAAACATAAATTAGCCTATAATGATTCCCTCCATAAATATATTACTCTAGTTACTTTCTGGTTTGACACGATCACAGGCGCGATAGCTTGCGGTCTTTTTTTCGCCCTGTATATGAATTCAATTCGGTATGTAGGTAAACTCAAATGTATCTTGGAGTGTATTATTAACAAATTTAGTTAATTATAGTTGGAATTCCTCCAGTTCATCCTCAAATACCTCAGTCTGTTGACAATCAAAATGATACGTATATGAGAAGACCGCAGGGAGTATTCAAAGGCAATCAGATATTTAATTATTTGATAATTACCCTTACCAGAATCCGAGTCAAGAACACAACAATTTCACGGTGCCATGAAAGTGAAGAAATTACATTTTGATTAGCTGTTCAATTGTTATGACATTGAATAAAAAATGTTGAATTACGTATATATATTATGCTTTGTGATATATAAAATGAAGCCTAATATATGTCTATACTGTTTTTATTTTCATAGCCTCTACACATAGTGATGTATAACATAATAATTATTGATGTACCGGGTGATTCAGTAAGGATAACGAGGTACTGTATCTCAGTAACTAACAGTCGTAGAAGTTTGGGGAAAAAATTCTTCAGGGGAAATCGACCAAGAAAAATTGCTGGAAATATTTTTTAAATTGATACGTCCACCGCTAGGGGGCGTAATAGTTTCGATGGTAAAAAAATGAATTTTTTAGGAAATGTTCCTATATAATGTAACGATCCACTAATATCGTGAAAGTTCAATTCCCGCAGCATTCGAAAAGGCATTGTATTTTTAAGATAATAAATTCCAAAATTGTTTGGACAACCTGTATATTTCTCTCAAGGTGATCGAAACGGAATCATTCAAGAAAACCTAATACGCGAGACCGAACGAAACCATGTTCTGTGAAGAATTCCATTGACGATGTGTTTTCATTCACCCTAATAATTAGGGAACCGCCACTGTTTTCTGGAGTTTTTGTCGCAACGCAAATTTTTGGACAGGGATATAGGTAAACTAGAGGTTGACCGGTTCGTTCGTTCTCTTTTCGAATGGCTATGACCAGAGCAAGCACTCGCCTCACGCCGCTTAATTTTTGATCAAAAATCATTATGAATTAACAACATTTTTAATATTCAAAAAGGCCGATTTACACCTATAGGTGAGTTGCAGTGATTTCATCAGATTACTTCAAATTATTATGGAAAACACGTCGTACAATGCGATATTCTTTACAGGCCTTTTTATTTTATCAATTCTACTTATCCTGATATATATCCGACATTTTGGATAGACTGATGTTGAGAGATATGAGTTGGGCATAAATGGTTCCGATGAAGCCACCCACATTTCCACCCATATTGCTAATGGGGCAATAAATTTTTTGTTGGTCCCGTTGATGATGTCCACCTATCAATAAAGAAGCTGTTTTTCTGTTTGTCTGGATCCCATGCAGATTACAAATAATAATAAATGATATGATGCCTCAAGATTATGGAAAATTTTGCTGTTAGGATGGATACTTTTGCTGATAAGTATGAAATGATATCACAACCATTATGGATGTCCTCCTGTGAGTACCTTTTCAATTACCTCTTCTTCGTCAGTGATGAACTAGAAGAAAGAATTCATCGACCTGGTTATTTTCGAGATTTAGTAGTACATATTCAAGTACTAGGGTTCTCATCTATGTGAGAATTGAAATAACAGCTGTTATTCCTTTTCATAGAGAATAACCTAAAGTTCATTCTAAATTTAATTAATGCCTTCCGGACCTTCAAGGTACCATTTTGTCATACAGCCACAGTGAGGCCTGTACTTTTCATTTTGATAATATTCTTTCTAATAACAAATTCAACTAACATATCAATGTAGTTAAACTATTGAATAGAGTTGAAGATTCAATCTATTGCTATAGTAAATTTAATTAGTATTACTACTATACATTTTCTATTTTTTGGCAGGGCATATTTAATTAACAGTATCTATTAAGACAAACATTGACTCATTACAAATAATTGTAAACGAACTAACCAGGTTTATTATTATATTATATAAGTATATGCATGGTTTTCAAAAGGCCTGGTATGATATTTTTTTGATCTGTCCTACCCTATCCTTCTTCAGATATTTCTGAAGTGGCGCCCATTTGGTTTGCTTTAATAATATTTTTACACATAAAATCTTGATAAAATTTCATGAGAAACATTTTCAAATCCCACGACCGCTCTCCGACATACAGCCACCGTGTAGTGAGGCCTTAACTTCTTTTTGTGAAGTTGCGCCACAATAAGTTCAGAAATGAAAACTCCCACGTTATTGCCAACATAATGGTCCATCTTTTTGAAAAATAAAGTTTCATTGTAGGACGTAAAATAAAGGCGGGAGGAAATCCTAAACTTTTTGGAATACAAATGTCTATAACTATAAAGTCTGACTATACGGAATTTTGCTAACAAGACATGGTTCAAGAAAGAAAGGATTGGTGAATAGGATAAAAAACCATCTATGCCATTCTGGTTCTGACCGCCCTCGCTAGGGGGCGTGTTTCATGAAGTTAACAGTTAATTACTGAGATACAGTACCTCGTTATCCTTACTGAATCACCCGGTACAGTAATGTGGGATTTATGTTAATATTCTCTCAATTCAAAGTATATTATCTTGTTGTATTTATGTTTTTTCAAAAATAGTTGTTTTAAGTTTTTCTTCAAAATGTCTGGATGAATAATTGATCAATGGTTTTATCATCATTTTGACAGGTAGCTGTTGTATTTTTCACTTTCCATAAACGTATTCACTTTTGTGAGTTGAACAATTATTATTGTTTATTTGCACGGTATTCGTCACAGTGTGATGCCAAATCCATCCAAAATTTTTCATTATACTTCTTCTATTGACTAGCTACACTAGAGTCTTGTAACTGAAAAAAAGGTTTTGAAAGAGAAAATAGTTGTTGAGCGTGCCTGTCCCGATGTGAATTTGTCACGTCTTAGGAAGAAAGAAACATTTGGGATCTGCATTCACAGTGTGAATTGTTGCACGGACTACGAGCAGATATAATTCAATGTTCTGCGTGGTATTTACCAGGAAAGTAGTTGTTTTCTGCTCGTAGTCTACCAGACATTCATTTCAAACTACGTTTTATATTTTGATTGGATAGGATATTTTCTCTTTCAAAATTTTTGTCCAATTTATGGCCTTTCCATTTTTCATGAAAAAAAGGTGTTGCTATAGTCGATAAAGTTTTGAATCTTTGCCCTTGCATAGAAGCTTTTACTCGCGCTTAGATGGATATAAAAAATTCCATTTCATTTCATACAGGTATCCACCTTTATATTGGATACTGCACCATAATCACCGATAAATATTTTATTTCTGACAGTGACATTATAAGCTTATATCGTCATAGTTACGATATTTATAATGAGGGTCATTTTTACAGGTGAAAATGATACAAGAAATGCTTATAAACGTTTATATGTAATGAAAACTAAGACATATTTTCCTTATTCACGTCATTACAAATAATAAATGTACAATTCTCAAATGTTCCCTGAAAATTACTTCCGCCGCTGGAAACAATTTCTTCTTTTTTATGGGTGGTGCTGTTGCTGTTCACTACAGTCGAGGTGCCTGCCTCTTCTGATGGCAAAGTAGACAGCATACGCGCCGTTTTATTTCTCAATTCAATACTGTCCTCCAGATACCCCTCTGCCACCGTGGAACTTCTCCAACCTCCGTGTCTTTTTAAGTTTGTCATAGTTGCTCCTGCATTGGCTAGGGCAGTAGCAGAAGTGCGACGAAGGCAATGTCCCGTATAGGTTAGTGGGCTTGGCAATCCTAAATACATTGCGATTTTGCTGGGAATTTTGCCAAACATATTCTTTCCAATTGGCTGAGTTGTACATTTATTTTGTCGGAAGCTCAAAAAAAATCGTTTTGTACCTTCAGGACGCAAGGACATATAAAGTCTCAATAAAGGCAAAGCAGAGAACTCTTTTTCATCCACAACTGTAAATTTCTTCGATACACCAGTTTTACTTTCCGGTACATTCACTACCATAACAGTATCCCGGTCCTCTATATCTGCTATACTCATATTTAGAAGTTCCTGAGTTCTGCATCCTCCAAAATAACCCATAATTAGAACAACCTATAACAAATAAAACGAAATAAACAAACGAAAAAGAAAATTATGAGAAAAAAATTACCTTATGCAATAAATGAATTTCATTAGGGGCGTCCTTTAGAAATTTGATGACATCTTTAGGAGATAAGACGCTACCTAATTCAAATATACCAGAAAGGTTATGAATTTAAACATTTATTTCGTTCTAAATATGGACATATTGTTATGAAAATCGGTCAAAAATAAAATTATCTATGTACCACGGGAATTATAGAGCCTTAATAACCTCTGGCAATTGCTGTCCCTCGGGCCAGAGGCCCTCGGGACGCAAACTTTGCCATCGGTAATTAAGGCCCTCATAATTCCCTTAATACATAAATAACTATAATAATTACGACGATGGGCCTAACCAATATCACAGATGGGCCTAACCAATATCACAGTTTATAGAATACTAAGTATTATCCTGTACTAGATACCCTGAAGGTTGGTTATAGCCGTCGAAAGTTAAATATTCCTTAGATTTATGATCTCTAAACTATAATTGCAGGAACGTACATAGGAAATTTCGGTTATGCAGGATGACCTCATTGGGTTGGGGTGTGTACCAAATTCAATTCTCTTCAAATAGCTGAAATGAAGATGGTATTTTTATTTTCCGCCATATCTTGAAATCGAAGCATGGGAAATAATAAACAATATGCCTTTGCTTCCTAGATGGTTCCTATAAATAAGTATTGTTTTCCTGTGTATATACCTAACCCCGTATTATTTATTTCATTTCAGCAAAAACAAGTAAATCTATCTTCCTCAATAAGAATTGTTTTCGTTCTTGAAATGCGAAGACATTCCATATAATATAGATTTCTGGCAGCTGTGTTTATTTCAAAAATTTTGCAGTGTTTATATGACTCCATTTACACAGTGCTCAATAATTTTGAATAATAAAGTCTACTTCATTCCATTTGGAAACAGCGGCTCCGGAAATAATTGTTTATTTTTCAATTAACAAGCATACCGTTTTGGGTCAGTGAATGCGCGAAAATAATTCTTGCATTATACAGTTTACCTCAGATAAGAATGAATAGCAAAAGGCAAAAATCTGCGCAAAAACAGTCGATAAATGGATGTTAAGATATTCGAAAAAAAAGTTGATGGAGTTCACAAAATTCCCATACACCGTTGTTGCATTCGCAATAAAAAATGCCATGTCATACAGGGCGTACTTTTTTCCAGTAATAAAAAAAAAACAAAGTTGATCACGGTTTCTTCGAAACGAAACGTTGTACGGAGATTTTTTGTTTTTTTAATGCCATTTTTTAGAGCTGAATAAGTAGCAATGAGAAAGTGCCTTTGGTTTTTTCAAAACTTCGCAAACAACTTCGGAAAAAATAAAAACCAAACCGCCAAATTTTTTTCTAATATCTTCGAAAGGAAGCAACATTTTTGGGATTTCTCAACATATATTCATTTACCCCTCAATTGTACAACTTTTTGCCCATTTGACTTTTTTTTTATGTTCTGGTTCTCACGAAAAGGAATATCCTGTAATGTTCAGAGAACATCGTGAGAACCAATAAGGAAAGAAGGAAGGAGTTGGTGTTCTTCTTAAATTTCTGAAGATGGTATGCCTCGGGGAACACCTCTCGAGGCAATGAGTTCCAAAGTCTCGATGTTCGTTGGATGAACGATTCTTTGTGAAGGGACGTTCTGCAGGTATCTGAGGTGACCACGAAGGGGTGTGAAGGCTGAACTTGTCGGGTTAATCTCGAAGAGACTGCTAATGGAGGAACGATTGTTGATATTTCAGAAGAGACGAGACGAATTGCCCTTTTTTCGACAGAATCCAATAGTTTCAGGATATGTTTAGGTGCCGCACTACTGTGTAACTCTAATGGTTACCGAGATCCTCCGAGCTGTTCATCCATCCTTATCTTGAGCAGACTGTATACGAGAAAATTAATCGACAAAAACTAACTAGCATTGGTATTAGTATAATTCGAAAGATAAAAGGGATTTCAAATAAGTAAAGGGATTTCAAATAAGTAATCCGTTCATTAATTGTCAAAGTTGATAGGATCAACAACATCGTCAACACAGCAGATAGTTCGCTCTAAAGACATTTTTTTTTCTTTCCAATGGTTCATCATTTAGTTCTTAGAGGACTCCGCATATGTTTTGATTCACACCAACAATCATTGCATAACTGAATATATATGTTCTATGTTCCATATCCCCGTATCTGACATTTTTATATTAGTTTCCATTATAATGCTGACAAGTCGAGGGATCCAGTGATATTCGGACATATACCCAAGGCAACAACCCAATTATCCCGTCAGTTTTCCATTCCCGATATGTCATGGCATGTTCAATTCATATTCGAGAGCAATACCAGAAAAAACTGCGTTTCGAACACACGTAATTGTATAGGCGAACATGCATACTCAAAAACATACGTCATTTTCAAAAAAAGGGCGTCCAATTCAGAAGTGGACATTCTAAATGAGTATGCGATAATGATTCAAAAAGAATATCAATACGTTATGCGAACATATCCAGATTCCATCAGAATTTGCTTCACCAATAAGGAGACAAAACATAAGCAAAACGTAAAAAGTTTGGTTGTGAACAGCGCTTCAATTTTGCCAGCAATTATGCGAACATCTCTGAACATATCCAGATTCCATCAGAATCTGCTTCACCAATAAGATGACAAAACATAAGCAAAACGTAAAAAGTTTGGTTGTGAACAGCGCTTCAATTTTGCCAGAAATTATGCGAACATCTCTGAACATATCCAAATTCCATCAGAATTTGCTTCACCAATAAGAAGACAAAACATAAGCAAAACGTAAAAAGTTTGGTTGTGAACAGCGCTTCAATTTTGCCAGCAATTATGCGAACATCTCTGAACATATCCAGATTCCATCAGAATTTGCTTCACCAATAAGAAGACAAAACATAAGCAAAACGTAAAAAGTTTGGTTGTGAACAGCGCTTCAATTTTGCCAGCAATTATGCGAACATCTCTGAACATATCCAGATTCCATCAGAATCTGCTTCACCAATAAGATGACAAAACATAAGCAAAACGTAAAAAGTTTGGTTGTGAACAGCGCTTCAATTTTGCCAGCAATTATGCGAACATCTCTGAACATATCCAGATTCCATCAGAATTTGCTTCACCAATAAGAATACAAAACATAAGCAAAACGTAAAAAGTTTGGTTGTGAACAGCGCTTCAATTTTGCCAGCAATTATGCGAACATCTCTGAACATATCCAGATTCCATCAGAATCTGCTTCACCAATAAGAAGACAAAACATAAGCAAAACGTAAAAAGTTTGGTTGTGAACAGCGCTTCAATTTTGCCAGCAATTATGCGAACATCTCTGAACATATCCAGATTCCATCAGAATCTGCTTCACCAATAAGAAGACAAAACATAAGCAAAACGTAATAAGTTTGGTTGTGAACAGCGCTTCAATTTTGCCAGCAATTATGCGAACATCTCTGAACATATCCAGATTCCATCAGAATTTGCTTCACCAATAAGAAGACAAAACATAAGCAAAACGTAAAAAGTTTGGTTGTGAACAGCTCTTCAATTTTGCCAGAAATTATGCGAACATCTCTGAACATATCCAGATTCCATCAGAATTTGCTTCACCAATAAGGAGACAAAACATAAGCAAAACGTAAAAAGTTTGGTTGTGAACAGCGCTTCAATTTTGCCAGCAATTATGCGAACATCTCTGAACATATCCAGATTCCATCAGAATCTGCTTCACCAATAAGATGACAAAACATAAGCAAAACGTAAAAAGTTTGGTTGTGAACAGCGCTTCAATTTTGCCAGAAATTATGCGAACATCTCTGAACATATCCAAATTCCATCAGAATTTGCTTCACCAATAAGAAGACAAAACATAAGCAAAACGTAAAAAGTTTGGTTGTGAACAGCGCTTCAATTTTGCCAGCAATTATGCGAACATCTCTGAACATATCCAGATTCCATCAGAATCTGCTTCACCAATAAGAAGACAAAACATAAGCAAAACGTAAAAAGTTTGGTTGTGAACAGCGCTTCAATTTTGCCAGCAATTATGCGAACACCTCTGAACATATCCAGATTCCATCAGAATCTGCTTCACCAATAAGAAGACAAAACATAAGCAAAACGTAAAAAGTTTGGTTGTGAACAGCGCTTCAATTTTGCCAGCAATTATGCGAACATCTCTGAACATATCCAGATTCCATCAGAATCTGCTTCACCAATAAGAAGACAAAACATAAGCAAAACGTAAAAAGTTTGGTTGTGAACAGCGCTTCAATTTTGCCAGCAATTATGCGAACATCTCTGAACATATCCAGATTCCATCAGAATCTGCTTCACCAATAAGAAGACAAAACATAAGCAAAACGTAAAAAGTTTGGTTGTGAACAGCGCTTCAATTTTGCCAGCAATTATGCGAACATCTCTGAACATATCCAGATTCCATCAGAATCTGCTTCACCAATAAGAAGACAAAACATAAGCAAAACGTAAAAAGTTTGGTTGTGAACAGCTCTTCAATTTTGCCAGCAATTATGCGAACATCTCTGAACATATCCAGATTCCATCAGAATCTGCTTCACCAATAAGAAGACAAAACATAAGCAAAACGTAAAAAGTTTGGTTGTGAACAGCGCTTCAATTTTGCCAGCAATTATGCGAACATCTCTGAACATATCCAGATTCCATCAGAATTTGCTTCACCAATAAGAGGACAAAACATAAGCAAAACGTAAAAGGTTCTAAAAAGGTAACTATTGTGGTGAGCAGTAAGTTGATAAGAAAATTCTACAGGGTCTCTCGCCCTTCCCGAGTTATACAGGGAAAACTAAAAATACTGTTTTTGGTTTTTTACTAACAGAATTGTTATTTAACAAAATATAACTCGGGAAGGGCGAGAGTCCCTGTAGATTTTTTAAACCAACTTACTGCTCACCACAATAATTACCTGTTCCCTTTTCCCCTATTTCATCGTCTTTGTCGGTTTGGAAAATAGCAATGTTAACACATGATATAAGAAACATCCTGTTTATGATGATCTGTTTTCTGTGATGTAGCAGATATGTAGCGAGATAATGTTATACTCCTGAAACCCAAATGGAATTTCGTTGGCCCTACCCTATACAAGTTCGGAGTGAAACCAATTATGTTACATAATCAAGGTAAACATATTATAAAGATCAAACTCATCTGAAAGTTAGGCAGCTTCCGATTTGTTGACGCTTCAACGACCCTCGTCTAGTCAGAATTGGACAGTACATTATCAACATTTTTATTAGATTTTAAACTCTATATTAGGGTGGTTCACTTTCTATTAAGAACCCCTCAGGCTACGGTGATATGGAAGGGATGTTACATCTGTAGGGAATTTTCGTATCAAACAAATAAATAAAAGTATCTTATATGCATTTCAAAATATAATCGTGGACAGAGTGATTTCGATTAATTCAAGTGAATTTAATAAAAAAGATTATATACAGGGACATTCAGTGCATTAGAATGTGAGAATTGCATTCAGAATTCTATTTTGTCCAGTATATAATTTCTGTTTCAAAAATAATCCTTTTTCGCGAGTAATATGAAGTTCATGGACAGCCAGCCTGTTTTTTTTTATCTGACTCATACATAGACGCCCTCAATTCGTTCTCGGGTATAAAAGAAACGGAAGTCGTTTAAAACAAAACGATAATCAATAAATTGCCTAATACAGTCCCAGCCCAGAGGCCCTTTACCGAATCCATTTTGATATTTCCACGTATTTCTGAAGCATTTCAAATGTACGAGATTATTTATGGTAATTTTTTCAAAGAGCTTGTTGATTCACTGATATATATATAGTTCCGTATAGCATAATTTCAAATCGGAACACACGGGTATAGGAATAATTTTATGGAAAAAGCTTGAGTCCGTCGAATCTCATTATTAATATCATATTATCAATATAAAATAAAAGTAAATTATGAATTTTATTTCATTGAATGTTCAAATTGTGCAACCTTGTCAGTTTTACTCAGTTGATATGAACTATGTGTGGAGTGAATTTTCTTATTTTGAACACGTTCTCTTTATTTTGTGACATTGACAGCCACATCACTGACACATCACTGACACTCACTGACGATGTATTTTTTTGTTTTCTGATTCTAGCTAGGGTGGTTATGGCCAGTTATGACAATCCAACCTCAAAATAGATTGGTTCATAGATGTCTCTAGCTCAACTACCGAAAAATATTCAGTGAACCATCAGTGAACAGACAATATTGTAGGTGTTTATTTAAGGCATTTTTTGCTAGAAATTGTTTTGAATCTATTTGATACAGTTTTGAAACACTCCATTTTCTTGAACCATTTGTTACGTCACACTTGATTCTGGTTAAAAACGTTTTGAAAGTGTCTCCCGGACCGTTTCAATCATGTTTCAATATGGCAAACTGTCATCTGAAGTAATATAACTATATGACACGTGACGTTTTGAAATGTTGCATTTTTTCGGCTCATAAAATGATGACGTAAAGGTAGAAACTATTTTAAAACGGTCTTTGAAACTGTTTCGTCGCAAAAAAATTCCTTGGAACGAAAATGCCCTGAATAATTCGAATTATCAGGTGTCTGCAATACTGATCGAATTTTTTTCCGTCAGCGTCATCCATCGAATTGAATTAACGTCCATTTCAAAAAAGTGCCGACTCTAATCCAATCAGTAATTCCCTTTTCACGTTCCACACATCAGACTGACATAATAAAATAACGATAGAAAAAATATAACGCTCTCAGCTCTGACAGGGCAACCATCAACTATTGTCAGTAGATAAGCGAAGCTTTACTGAGCTCGCTTAAGAAAAGAAAAAGAAAATTAGAAATAGAAATATGAGAGACAGAGAGTTACTTTTGAAACAGAAAAATTTCGTATGAAGTATTAATATTGAAGAGAGTGCGAATATAGATATTAGTGATGGTTATTATTATGCTACATTTGATTATTGAGAAAAATAAAAATACATTGTGTTATTACATCCTTTATTTTTCACTTGATCGTTACTGCTTTATAATACCTTGGCAACGGTTGCTATTAACAGACCCATAACGCCCGCTAAATGTTTTTTTCTGTAGTTCAATAAATTAATTACTCAGAAAAGTTTTATTTATAACTGTACATAAAAAAGGGACTAATTATTTTCTCTCAAATAGAAATTACAATTTTCAAATGTTCCTGAAAAATTAGTACCAAGTTTGAAGTTCTGTGAGTTGACCGATGATGAACTCCTCAATGTGCATTCGGTTTCGTTCGGAACGTTAACATTTTCTTTTTCGGAAACGGAATGGGCTATCATTTTGGCAATTTTGTTCTTCGATGAGATATTTATGAAGTAAACAACGTCGTTTAAGATAATTTTTTCGTGAAAAATAAAATCTTGTATGCACCACGAGCGTTACTAGATCCTAACGCCCATCGGGCAACATTCTTCCCTCGGGCCAAAGGCCCTCGGGTGAATGTTACCCTCCGGGCGTTAGGATCTATATAACGCACTTGGTACATAAATAGCTATTTTTTATACATGTGTTATGATTTCATTGATTCTCGGTTTGAAAACGTAATTGCAGCAAGTAATTTCATATTTTTGTAGATACGTTGCATACAAATTCGTGAGGTTAAGCGAGCTTAAGTCTTAAGATTAGCTTAATAGCATACGGCGAATACGGCCGTTAGTAATGACCTAGGAAAGATAGTTTTGAGCTAACTAAACTGTCGATGCTCTGTTTGGTACTCAAAACTGCTCATGCTCAAATCATTGAGTTTTGCAAATGTAGATTAAAATCTCAGTCTTATGACGTGTTTATTGGTTTTCAACCTATCTTCGAGTGGTTGCCACTACTTCTTAAATGGAAAGGGCAGAAAAATCATTTTCTACAATCGGTTAACTTGGATATATTGTTGAAAACGAATTCATATTCTCTTGCATGATTGAAAATAGTGACTGATGTGAGTTATCTAAATAAAGCACCTCCTCATATAGCAAAAAGAGCAAAAATTGTAAGTTTGAACCTCCTACCAGATAAATCGAGGAAAAGTATGAATTATGATATGCTTGAATGTTGAAGAAAGCAAAGTAAGTATCCTAAACTTCTCTCATTTCTTGAACAACATCAGTCTGTTGACTAGTATAATATTCACTGAGAAAGGTAAATTTGAATTATACTTCATACTCTACATGGTAAGTATCAAGTTTTCCCGTCTATAGGAACTGAATTTGTGGAAAAATCTTGTGTGTATCTGTCTTTTTCGAGCGGCAATATATCACTTTGCTCTCTAAATACAAAAATACCTATTCCTAGCTTAGCCAGTCAGTGTAGACACTTGGTAGAAGAAGGAACATCAAGAGATGGTACAGACGCATAGGAAATGATTTTCTTTCATGAAATCATAACTTGATTTGAGGCACTATAAAACGCTTCACCTCCATCAAAGTACTCAGGTACGCCTATCATGTAATGTATCGTGTAAAGGTAAAGGGCTCAAAGGGATTAATTTCCGCTGCCATCAAAAAACCAATGATATTTGCGACTGCGCAAATCCGCTTTATCATGTGCCCTGTTTATTCTATATCCATCGGTGTAGCGTTCAATAGAAGCAAAGTCCCAAATATTAAAGGTTTCCTGCTTCTCAGATGATTATATCGTATTTCTTGCTCTGAAATTCGTTCCTCTATATACGGTCTACCTACGATATATTAAGGATATAGAATTACCTATAAAGAACATTTTGCTTCGTTCCTGAGGTTCAGGATAATGAATATACAGTGTCACACATAAAGTTCGCGACATATGGAAGTTTTTTTTATTACAAGATATAAAGAAAATTTGACTTGCAGTTAGTTTGTGCTTTGAATGAGTGAAATACAGCATCTTTCCTCTTTCCATGTGCTCAATTTTATACATTTTTTTTCAAATTTGGACTCTCTACTGTCACTTTTTTCAATTTTTTTTTTCGAATCTTTCGCTCCATCGATTCGAACGAAACATTATTCAAATTTCATAATTTTGATGAATATGAGACTTCAATATCATATCTTGCCCAGGAAATACCCACATTGGCCCAAACTTTTTTGGAAGTTTTTAAAGTCTTCAAACATCTTGAAACAGTCCCCTGAAAACACTTCAAATTTCAACCCATATTCATTGAATGACTACCTCTTGAATAGTATTCCAGAATTGCCTCTATTAGACAATAATTTACTGGGAAAGTATGACGGTTCATATCCGCATTCGAATGACCGAAAATTTTATCTAAAAGCTGTTACATTTGAGGAAGTTGATAATGTTCTTCGACAAATCAAAACCCAGGCAACAGGTCCCGATGATATCAATCTCAAAATGCTGACAACTATTTTTCCTTCTCTAACCCCTTACTTGGTACAAATTATAAACACTTGCTTTAAAAACGGGTATTTTCCAAAAGCTTGGAAAGACGCCAATGTGATTCCAATTCCAAAGATAAACAATCCCAATGAAATGTCACAACTTCGACCAATCAGTATATTACCCACCATCTCTAAAGTAATTGAAAAAATAGTATGTGATCAACTGACATTATTTCTCACGGATAAAAAAATACTACCAATAACGCAATCAGGGTTCAGAAAAAAACACAGTACTGCCACAGCCCTACTCAAAGTAACAGACGATATTTTCACATCCATCGATAATAAAAAACAAATGTGTTTGATACTACTCGACTTCAGCAAAGCATTCGATACCCTGGACCATGATATTCTATTGAGGAAGTTGAAATATTTTGGATTGGATGATATATCATTATGCTTCTTTAGAAACTATTTGACAGAACGAAGGCAAAGAGTTATTATAGGGGACAATATGTCGGATTTCAAGATGAAATCAGCTCTTCAGGAAGAATCTAAAAATGAAATAAAATACAGGGTGTTCCATTTGAAATAACAAAGTTGTTGCTACTTTTTGATAAAAGCGGCAACGCCGCAACGCTGAAAGTATTTTAGATCGATAGAACAAAACTGATTACCCAATAAACCAAATTTTCAGAATAATCCTACGTCCCGTTCTCCGTAAACGTCTAAGGTACCATCGACCGTGAGTGACCCTGTATAGCGTACTCTTACAGTATGGTATATTGACGACCAATGAATTTTTTCAATATTGTCAATAACTCCAGGCATTGTCGTTCTAAATGCCTATTCATAGGCTGAAACTATATTTGTCTGTTCACTCAAGGCACAAACGTCTGTCAAGTTGAGGTCGCTACTTTATAGAAGTCGTTCGATGCTCATTTGTTTCAGGTTTTTCTCCGTCAGCGATCCAATTTTAGGTTGAAGTTATGTTCTTCTTTTTTTTTATAATCTGGTATATCTTACTTTTATACCTACATATTTTTACTCAAATAGGTCCAATACCACTTTCAAGGATCGATAATAACGCATTCTAAGGAGACAAAAAAATTTGGAGGTACTCACGTATTTTGGCCTCTTAAATAAGAATCCGAAATCGAAACGCTTGTTTCTTAACATCGTTTCGTTGACATCATAAATTTCTGCAACTAAAAACACAAAATTCGTCCTTCTTCCAACTAAAACATCACACACACTTACATTTACTTGTTTTTGACACTTGTTAGTGTAAGAAATCAATATATATTTCAAAAAAAAATTCTGTCAACTTGACACTGTTACAAAAAGTTCCCATCATGTTCTTATTCTCGATGGGTTTGAATGTTTCGAATGGCGAATTTTTTCAAATACACTAGTTTTTTTCTGCTGAAAATTGTTGAAAACAAGTGAATGTAAGTGTGTGTGGTGTTTTAGTTGAAAGAAGGACTAATTTTTGTGTGCTTTCTTCAGTGGGTTTGAATATGCGTGGAGCAAATACACAAGTCAACGTAAGTGATTAACATTGTATTATAACCATTGTACATTCAATATTCTTTCTACTTTGTAACATTGTACATTTTCATAGCCACATCAGACACTGATGACTGACGATGTTTTTTACTGTTTCCTGAATCTCTGATCAATGAATCGATGATATCTAACAATTCTGTGCTTGAAAGAGAAGTTTCGCTGTGCTAAAAGGAGCGCGTAATTCAAAATGTAAATAAAAACATTAGGTTATGCCCAATTTGACAAGTTCAAAAATGGTTGGAAAGTGACGTCATTGTTTCCAGTGAACAGACAATATTATACCGTCTACTAGGTGGTCATTTAGATCGACAATTCTCCAGGTGGTCTACTTCGTTATGATAAGTAATTTGGAATCAATCAGCTGTATAATCTTTGTGACGATACTGGTCATAATTGATCGAGAGTCCAATCTTCATCTATATAATTACGGATATATCTATAGATCAATGACCGTCCAACCGCTATTAAGGGGTTATTGGAAGCTTATCCAATCCTATATAACACTGACACATCAGTAATTCCATCATGCTAGGGGAAAATTAATGTGCAAATGTTATCCATCAATTCAATATCAATCAATCCTTCGATATTATAATTTTACTTATAGAACAGATATATTAAAAGCTTCCACAAGAAGGGGCTATATACTTTGATACTGTTATGGAATGCTGGGTTCTAGCCAGAAAATCTACTAGCCAGAAAATGAAAACACTATATATTTTATAAAAATTACATACCTAGTTTGGAAGGTATATATGGTTAAGCTCGAAAAACGGACACCCTGTATATCCAGAAAACTAAAAATTTTTCGAAGGTTTTCAAGGGGAAAACTACGTCCATGGGGGAAAGACATCATCAAGGGGTTCAGGCTACCCAGTCACGCCAATGAAGTGCATCACAGAAAGTCTATACGAAATCAATCGGTTTCAATTACGAGTGTATTCGAATGACCAATAGAAGCATTGTCTACCGTGTGTTTTGTTGCATATATTAATCCGCTGAAATGAAAGCTCCCATATGGCAGTCGAGGATCTTTGTTTTCAAAATTCAATTTCACGTATCTTTTGTATCCATGCAGCAATCTCACGATGAATTTATTCGAGTGTAAAATCATCTGCTGTGGGGCAATATTTCCGGGTTACCGTTGAAAAACATCGTAAACAGTGGATTATTTTGCTCTCAATAAAGCGCATTCGAAAAGATTATAATTTTCATTTTACAAGGGCTCTTGCACCCCTAGAAAGGTGTCAAGAAATAGTCGAGTCTGGAAATAGCGATTTTTCATGTCCCTAAAGCTACACCAGCATTTACGGCACACTCCAAAAAGAAACTAGTCCATAATTTTGTACACATTTATTACAAATTTACGTCCCAAACAAAAATTTTTTTACAGTTCCCGTTTTCCAGAAAAAGGGCGTGGGCTATCTTTTGATTCAAGCTGCACCATATATAATGATGAACCGATTGCCAGAATTTCTTACACATTTATTACAGATCATTCACGTAGCGAAAATACCAAAACGTCGTTCGCCATGGGGTTAAATACCCCCAAACATCGAATAATCCCTATATGTCAATAAGTAGACGGTCACATAATTATTCAAAAGTTACTTAATTCACATTATGATGGATCCAAAGGAGTTGAACACCCTCAAACATCTCGAAACTCCAATTACATGCATGTGTCATGACGTAGATGGAAAACGAGAACTGTAAAAAAAATTTTGTTTGGGACGCAAATTTGAAATAAATGTGTACAAAATTATTGTCTAGTTTTTTAGTGTGCCGTAAATGCTGGTGTAGCTTTGCAAGCACGGAAAAATCATTTCTGGACGTGTAATGAACGATATTTTTTATTATACTTCGTTGAAAATGAAAACATAAGAAACTTGGATCATTAATATTTCCACAGTTGTAGGAATGAAAAAACTTCGAACTACTATAGAGTAAGAACATTGAAAATCAAAAGAAAGCGCTCATTATCTACCACATCGTCTAAATTTAAACGTATTCAATCATCTCCCAAACACTAAGATTGCTTTTGGTGTTCACTTGGAGCTTCACATAAAATTTTTGTTACTTGTTCTGCTGTCAAAACTTTGGACTTTTTTGGCATATATCCTACAGCTAGATGCTTCAGGAAAGCAATAGTTTTTGGATATTTATTGATGTCATTATCTTTGATGGCCAAACAACTCTTTAGTATTGAGAATCGACTCCATAACGTGGAAGATTTCATAGATTTAGCTTTTTCGACGAAATAAACTAAAAGAATATCGTCACTTACAGTTTTGATTTTGTTCAGATTTCGCCGTTATGTAAAAAAATGATTTTCGTGTTCATATCTCTACCTGGATTTTACTGGTAATAATAAATTCGCGGTCGCTTGTACCGCTTGCTCTAGGATATTATCGAGAATTTTGGGATTTTCTTCTGAGTTAATTTTGTTGGCATCATAATTTTGATTGACAGAGAATAAACAATGCAAGGTGGATATAGGATAGTGAAACAGCTCTTCAATTGTTTCTGCGAAAAACTTGTAGACCGTTTGAGAAGGTACTAATATTTCCACGACTTGAAAGAAGATGGCGGTAAGATCGATTATCGAAGGAGATTTCTGTTGCTTACGTATTTCTGTGGTTCACATCTGACAGACGTGACTTGAAACGACATTAAAACAATATATTTTCGATAAATCTGCAATGAATATTGATATTTTGACTCTTCTCAATCATTTTTCATCTAGAACAGATGAAACTGATAAAAAGATTACAGATGCAGAGTTTCTGTTTTACCGACACAAGGTATGTCGCCATCTCTGATAACTTCAGGAAATATTACTACGGTATGAAATCAAGTAAGCAAAGGTCTACAGTTTATTCTAGTGCTTGTTAATAGGAAGCTTTTTCACCATCCTATATCCACCTTGAAACAATGCTAACAATACAGTGTTTCCATGGTTATTCTCAAAGTTTTTCCGTGCTCTGTTTCCGTGCGTGAGCCTGAAAAAGTCCATCTTAAAATATTACTAATATAGATGAAAATAAAGTTATTTCAAAGAAGTATCAATCAAATTTATGAAACAATACAAGCGGATGAAAAAATGGATTAGCCATAAATTGGAAAAAAATTTTGAGAGAAAAAAATAGTCTATCCAATTAAAAATATCAAACATAGTTTGAAATGAATGTCTGGTAGACTACGAGCAGAAAACAACTACTTTCCTGGTAAATACCACGCAGAACATTGAATTATATCTGTTCGTAGTACATGCAACGATTCACACTGTGAATGCAGATCGCAAATGTTTCTTTCTTCCTAAGACGTGACAAATTCACATCGAGACAGGCACGCCTAACAACCTACAGACCGGTTTCGGGCTTATTGGCCCTCATCAGTGCAGGGTAGTTATCCGAGTAGAGACCGTAAGATCTCCTGAATCTGAATTTGTCACGTCTTAGGAAGAAAGAAACATTTGCGATCTGCATTCACAGTGTGAATCGTTGCATGTACTACGAACAGATATAATTCAATGTTCTGCGTGGTATTTACCAGGAAAGTAGTTGTTTTCTGCTCGTAGTCTACCAGACATTCATTTCAAACTATGTTTGATATTTTTAATTGGATAGACTATTTTTTTCTCTCAAAATTTTTTTCCAATTTATGGCTAATCCATTTTTTCATTTATTGAGCTTAGTCGAGCTCTCAGCCGCTTCCAAGTTCTGTAAAACTTGGGAGATTCGGTTCTGGAGTGTTTCTTTCTTCTGCCGCATGATGTCGCCACTTTCAATTGTCTGTTGGAACGCGGCTCGGTGCAGTCAAATAGACGCGACAAAAATGCATTGGGACAGGCAACGCTTCGAGTGGAGATCTTACGGTCTCTACTCGGATAACTACCCTGCACTGATGAGGGCCAATAAGCCCGAAACCGGTCTGTAGGTTGTTAGGCGTGCCTGTCTCGATGTGAATTTGTCACGTCTTAGGAAGAAAGAAACATTTGCGATCTGCATTCACAGTGTGAATCGTTGCATGTACTACGAACAGATATAATTCAATGTTCTGCGTGGTATTTACCAGGAAAGTAGTTGTTTTCTGCTCGTAGTCTACCAGACATTCATTTCAAACTATGTTTGATATTTTTAATTGGATAGACTATTTTTTTCTCTCACAAGCGGATGAGTTCCACTTGCCAGGATGAAAGTTATCGAGCAATAAATAAACTACGCAACACTAATTACGTCGCACCCCGAAATTTTGCCCCTGTTTAAATTTGAATAATTTTTTTCTGCTTTGAACAATTTTAATTATGTTTGCACTGTTCGCTAGCTCAGTCCTTCAGCTATAATCTCGTACTTCTTCGATACATGAGGTTATTTCCATAAAATTGCTACAGGATGTTTTTTGGAACTGTGCAAAATTTCTAAATTTTCAAAAGGATCCCAAATGAAGAAAAACAGTTTTTTTTTCAACTTTAACAGCAGAGGCATGAAGATTATCTCATTACCTTTGGTCATTTCCAAAATTGTTTTCTTATCACTTTTCTTTACAGAGTGATCTAAAAAAATCAATTTTTTGGTTTTGCAGTCATAACTTTTTTCCTCTTCAACCGATTTTCGAAATCTCAGGCTCATTTTGAAGCTGAAACCTCATATGAGAAGATTTGAAGATCAGAATTTACTCAAGATGAACATTCAGAATCGAGGGTTTCCTCAAAGATGACCCAAATCTGAAACACTCTGTAAATCCCGACTGGGAGGAGAATTAAGTGAAAATCAACTTGTCTTCGGAAGGATCTTCCATTTTGGACACATCCAGATCTTTTTTTCTTTCAGTAGTCAAAAATTGTGCGTGAGAAAACAGAAATGAAACGCCATGTTCTAGAAATAAAATCAGTTCAAAAAAATGCATGGTCCGTAACCAACGTAACAAAAATCATAATGAGTGACTGACAAGACAAGTTGAAAATTACGTTCTCGTGAAAATAAAGACCAGGACAAAAAAATTTATTCGTAGTTCTTTCTTTTCTGAAGATATAAGACTTCATTAAAAAACATCAAAATAAAAAAAATTCTGATTCCAACAAAATTTCAGGGTAACCTTCTCACCCCCTATACAAAGTCTTCCATCATGTTTTGGATTTTTTTCAAAGAAATTAATTTTTAGACCCCCAAAAAAATGTTATACGTACGCCTATGAAACGAATTTTTTATCTCTTTGATCAACTTTTTCCGCTGAACACAGCTATGGGTACCGCTTGTCTCGATTCTGAAAAATAACTTTTTTTCGCCCTGTACATCAAACTATGATATTTGGAGAACTCGAGTTTGGGCGATTCTTAGTAGTTTTGTACGAAACTCACGAAAATTATATTTAAAAAAATCACAAAAATCTCTTTTCCACTCATTCTTACCCAAAGTACCCCAAGGGGGCAAGGGGGGCGAAAGAATTTTATTTTTTTTTAATATCCGATCCCGATATCAGGTGAAATATGTTTACCGATATATCTAACCGTTTGACCAGCCAAAATTTTACCCGCAAAAAAATTTTTGGGGGGGAGGGGGTAAAAATTTTTTTATAAGTATTTTTGGTGGTGATATTTTCGTTTCGATCAAACAACGTTTTGGATATTTTTCTTTTTTAATCGGGATTTCGAGGGGGATTTAGATTTGGGTCACCTTTGCAGAAACCCTCGATCTTTAATATTTATCTTTAGTCAAATCTAATCTTCATGTCTGTTCATCTAACGTTTCAGCTTCAAAATGATCCAGAGATTTCGAAAATCGGTTGAAGAGGAAAAAAGTTATGACTGCAAAACCAAAAAATTAATTTTTTGAGGTCACTTTGTAAAGAAAAGTGATAAGAAGACAATTTTGGAAATGGCCAAAGGTAATGAGATAATCTTCATGCCTTTGCTGTTAAAGTTGAAAAAAAAACTGTTTTTCTTCTTTTGGGATCCTTTTGAAAATTTCGAAATTTTGCACAGTTCCAAAAAACATCCTGTAGCAATTTTATGGAAATAACCTTATGTATCGAAGAAGTACGAGATTATAGCTGAAGGACTGAGCTAGCGAACAGTGCAAACAGAATTCAAATTGTTCAAAGAAGAAAAAAGTTATTCAAATCTTAACAGGGGCAAAATTTCGGGGTGCGACGTAATTAGTGTTGCGTAGTTTAGATAGAAAATTTTCTGCGTTACTTGTATGCTTGTATGCATTGGACCATGTTCTTCTTCTCTTTCAATCACATCAATTAATTATCGACGAAATTCTGATCATCTGAGCTCTCATCTTCCTGTTCAGGTGGCAATTTTCTGGTCAGTTTGAGCGAAAACCCAGTTATGGTCGATTAAGCCTTCACTCGACCTATTTCCTATTCCCTAATATCGTCACCAGTGTTATTGAATCCCACAAATGCTTCGAAGGGTTGACCAACCCTTTTTCTACCTAATTTTTTTTTTCTCTCAGAAAGTCGCTACAATCAATTTCTTTTCATTGAACAGCTACAAGTGAAGCTTGTACAAAAATGCTCACCAATAGCCAGTGATAATTAGGTGCAATGCGAATAAACTGAATTAATCGATCAATCACTTCCGATATAGGTAGAGCAAAATTAATGTGTTTTCGATCGCTGAGTTTGGTGGAAATTAATGGATTATGTGGAAAAAATTTACATTCTCCAAAGTGAATTTTCATCGAGATTCGATCAGATGAAAATCCTGCCCCATATTGAAATTCTTAATTTCTCCGGTAATTATACAATGTGTTCCATGACGATGCTTGAAGCAATTGATTAGATGGTGAGGAAAAAACCGCCGATGAATCAGTTTCAGATTGCTACTCGATATCAATCGATTTTACGAAAAGAGTCTGGAAATGACAATATGATCACATATTGGATTCTTATACATATTTGAAAAAACATGCCAGGAACAACAAATGAAAATATAACCCAAAAACCACAATTTTTTTGAGAAAAACCAAATATGTATTTCGACAGCTGAGTTGTCATCTTCAGTGGAAAAACCAATGAAACTGATTTTTCCGTAACAGGACACCTTATTTCCCGCTTCACTGACGTAGAACGTCTATGAAGTGGAACGTCAATAAGGTCGAACAATATGGAAGAGGAGATAGGGCCGCCATCTTGGTCCATCAATGGACTTCTACTACGATCAATGTAAATGCTTTCTAAACTATCCAACTCCTTATTGGTTGTTTAAAGTGATGGGGTGACTAGGTTCAAGAATATGTTGGGCAACACCCGATTTTTCGAAATGATTATGTTCAAAATGAGTAATATGTTCTTTGAAGCGAGTTTCTATGTTTCGTCGTGTTTGTCCAATATATTTCGTTTCACAGCCACTACATTGTATTTCATAAATAACTGACTTTTCCTTATTATCGATTTTATCTTTTTGAATTACCTAGAAGGTTTCGAATGGTCTTCATAAGTTGAGGCCTTGCGAATTCCGATTCATTTTTATCGTTCCTAATTACTAGGGTGTCCAAGAAAGGTAATCTACCATTGTTTTCTTTTTCGATAGTGAATTTAATCAAATTGAATCGTGAATTCAGATGACTCTAGATTAGATTGCCTTTCTTGGTATCAAAAAATGGCAAATATATCGTCTACATAACGTAGCCATACTCAGAAAATATTGGATTTCTTTTTCTATGTCTTCCTCAAACCGGCTCTAGATAAGCTACAAAAAGCTACAAACGGTGATAGGTTGTTACCCATTGCAGTACCTTCATGTTGTTCAAAAAACTTTCCGTTTATCTGAAAACAATTCTGGTTCATGCAAAGTTTTGTCAGCCTAACATATTTATCTATTCTACATTCCTCAATATTATTCTTGTCCAATAAATATTCTAGGTATGTCATTGTTCCAGAAATTGGGGTTTCTGGGTAATATTTTCATTTGTTGTATATTCTTAAGCCACAGTCTCCAAATCTCTACTTTATGCCAGTAACATTTCTGTTTGTTGTTTTGTTTTGTTTATTTACATTAAAAAACTGTCATGATGTAGAAAACAAAAACTACCTATAGTACCTATATCATCGGATGTCAATCCAATCAACAAAATACCTCAGTCATTATATACCTATAATAAAATATCCTGAATTTATTATCTCGAAAAATACGTAGGCATATAAATCCACTTTATATTGCAAATTATTGCTTTTCAATTAATCTGATTTCCAATATTGAACCAAATACATCGTGCGTAGGTGATGTAACCTCATATGATATAATAACATTCATTATATGCATTTAGGTCATTTCATTATTTGAATAGAATCGTCGATTTTGAACTATTCATTCGGAAATATCGTGTACACCTACTATACTTTATATTTCATATTTAAATTCGCCAAAGTTGACATAACATTATTCAGTAAAAATAATTAGGTATCCGAGGTTAAATGAAAAAGGGACCAAAAGCATGGTTTACAATTATCCCTGCTCAAACATAAACTTTTTCAGGATTTTGCGTATGTACCTACTTCTCTCATCCCGTGAGTTTCATTAGCCCAGTTTTGACTATTAACATGGCCATGAAGAGTAAAAGTACATTTTTTATTCAAAATGTAAAAGTCGTAATGAAAGCACTTCCAAATTTACACTTCGAAATCAGATTTCAATATGCCACTCATATCAGATCAGAATAATTTTGCTTGTTTTATAGAGAAAATTGGTGATAATAAGTAAGGTTAAGATCAATTAGATACTAACAGTGGCTGTGTTCTGTTAATGAGTTTTCGAGTTATTGTTGATATGAATAAATAATAGGTGGCTGTGTTCTGTTAATGAGTTTTCGAGTTATTGTTGATATGAATAAATAATAAATGTTCGATGTTCGTTGGATGAACGAGTCTTTGGAAAGGGACGTTCTGCAGGTCTCTAAAGTAACCACGAAGGGATGTGAAGACTGAACTTGGCGGGTTAATCTCGAAGAGACTGCTAATGTAGGAACAATTGTTGATATTTCAGAAGAGCATCGCCCAGGAAAATATCTATAAAATAGAGATACATTGCCAACTTTTCAACGGTGTTCCAGAGAAGTGAGCGAGTTTGTAAGCGAGGCATCACCAAAGAGACGAATTGCCCTTTTTTGGACAGAATCCAATAGTTTCAGTATATGTTTAGGTCCAAATATGGAAACATTATTCCAGAGGACAGGTCGGATGTGTGCCTTGTAGATCATAAGCAGCTGAATGGGAGTGAAATAGCCCTTGGCTAGAAACAGAAAACCAAGTTTTTGGGATGCACTTTTGGCAATGGACCTCACGTGATTTTCCCAAGAAAGGTTATTGCTGATAGTAACGCCAAGCATCGAAATGAAGGACTTCAATGGTATGGTTACTCCTGATTGAGTTATGTTGGGCACAGTGAGATCGGCTTTTCTAGAGAAAAGACATGTTTGTGTTTTGTTTGCATTGATTTCTATCAGGTTATTAGATCCCCACTCGAGAATTGTTGTTAAGTCCATATTTATTTTGTTAACATTTCTTCCTCGTTCATTTTTGGTTTGATTCAATTTCCTTTGAAAACCTCGGTTAGTAAATTGATTTTTTTGTTTCAGGCTGTGATTTTCGATGAAATCGAACTCACCGACCTGTGCCTAGCCGAGTGTTCAACCAAAAACGTCAATCACAGTTTTCAGGTGAGTACCTATATGATTATCCCCCATCAGATTTCAATGACACCGTGTGTGAGTTTATCAAGCTCTAATCACTGATCACTCTCGGTATTCGAGGAAATGCGACTGTTTTCGCATGCCAAGTCAATGAGTGTCAGGTCTGGTCGGTTTGTAGGGCGAGTTCGAGCTCGCACAGCCGTTTATTTCTGATGTATCTATCGCGATTGCAGGTGATAACCCCTTTCCGATCATTGGTGCTCTGCTGCGAATCGAGGAGGGAAATGGAAGAGTGGCTGGGCGCTCTCACTGCCGCTTCTCAGCGCCAATACCATGACCTTGACCAACCGGACTGTCTGTCTGGACAACATCACTGGTAAGGATCGTCAATGGTTGATATTTTTTATCTCGGAATTACAATATTTATCTCGGAATTCCAACATTTATCTCGAAATTCCGACATTTATCCCGGAATTCCAACTTTCATCTTGGTGTTCTGGCTTTAATCTTGAAATTACAACTTTATTTCAGAAATCAGATTTTTATTTCGAAATTTCTACTTTTATCTCAGAATTCCAACTTTATTTATCTCAAAATTCCGACATTTATCTCGAGATTCCAACTTATATCTCGGTGTTCGGACTCAAATCTCGAATTTCCAACTTTATTAATATCAAAATTCCTATTTTTATCTCGGAATTTCAATTTTTATCTCGGAATTTCAATTTTTATCTCGAATTCCTTACTTTTATCTCGAAATTTCGACTTTCATACCAAATTTACAACTTTTATCTCGGAGTTCCGACTGTAATCTCTAAATTTCAACTTCATTCATCTCGAAATTATGTGTTTTATCCAGAAATTCTGACTTCAATCATGAAATTCCGACTTTTTTCTCGAAATTCTGACTTTTATCGCAGAATTCCGACTCTCATCCCAAATTTATAACTTTTATCTCGGAATTCCGACTTTAATCTCTAAATTTCAACTTTTTTCATCTCGATATTCTGTGTTTTATCCAGAAATTCTGACTGTAATCTTGAAATTCCGACTTTCATCCCGATATTTCTACTTTAATCTCAGTTTCGATTTCTATCTTGAAATTCATGTACTTAAATTTCGGCATTCCAACTGCTTTCTTGAAATAACTACTTTAATCTCGAAATTCCAATTTTATTTATCTCTGAATTCCGACTTTAATCTCAAAATTCCTACTTTTATCTTGAAATTCCGACTTTTAAGTCAAACTGGTACAGTCCTGATTCACGATTGATGGTGGATATACAGGGTTATTCGAATACAAAGCTCATCATTGGGATTTCGAGAATCTTTAGGAGTACAAAGTGGGTCAAAGTTGCGAAATGTTATGGTCATTATTATAATGGAAGAAAATCCACAAAAGCATTTTTAGTTTCTAAAATATTTGGAAAGAACTAAATTTTTCAGTCATTTCCATTTTCTTCGCTTTATTACTGCAAATAAACCTGAAAGCATCTCTTCATTTTTATTTCATGCTATAATTCAGGGTTCAATTCATATAAAGCATAATAATGTGTGAATTTCCGCTTCTAAATATTATATTTTAGATACTGATCATCAATGTTCCTTTCGCTAAGTTTGCATTCACAATAATTAGAGAAGAGATGGGGAAAATAAGAATTAATTTCAGGAACTTCCTAAAAGGAATATCAATTCCGTCCGAATAAGTTGTGCCAATGCGAAATCGTAAACGAAAATCATAATATTATCCTCTATTCACTCTGAGAAACGAAAGAGGCGATCCTTGATGAATAAAATTCGTGTTCCGGCTCTGGAATAATTGCTTTTGCATCATCAGCTATCTCTTTATAATCCAATAATGCAATTTTTTCCATTTTTCACTGTGTAATTAAAGAAAAATCTTAGGAGTTCAGTTATCTTATCTGTGTCAGCACAGTGTCAGCAGTATGAGCAAAGTTTACAGAATATCCTATATGTAAGATCAATGACAACTATTTGTACGAAAATAATATATTTTTCGATTACGCCTGTTTCAGTTGATGAATAGAAAGATTCTTGAAAAGATGAGCCATTAGTACAGGCTATTGTGAGAACTTTTCCCAGTTACATCAGGTTTTCATTCATCAACCTTTTTCATCGATGAGAAATATTAGTTATTTATGTATCAAGGGCGTAAAATAGGCTTTTATGGACCGCAGCGTGTAAGTTATAGCCTTAGAGATAGCGAGGGCTATTAACACGCCTATACCTTTTAAACCTATTTAAAATGATTTTTGCTACGCCCATGATGTTCCTCTCAAAAAAGCAATGCATGAGAGTGTTTCAACTTTTTCTATATCTCTTATAATAAGGGAGTTATTAAGGGTTGACAATTTGCTCATGTTCTAGACTGGTGGGTGAATAAATAGGCTAGTAGCCATATTTGCTGTCAATACAGACAATAGTCAAAGTGTGAATTGTACTACACCAGAAATCAGTAAAGCAACTGAGGATGCGAATAATTAATAATTTATTGTCCGGTCGGCGGTAAAGTGCCATTTTACGCCCGGCGGGCGATAAAGTATAGTCCGAGCGCGGTAAAGTGCTATTTTAAGCCCGCACAACCAGGCGATAAAGTGCAATTTTACGCCCAGTCGTGCATAAAATAATTTATAATTGGTCCTATATTCTGAAATAGCTTACTGAAATTAAACTCACTATATTCTGAAATTCAATTTATGCTTTCTGAAATTGAACTAGCTATTCTGAAATACATTTGTCGCTTTCTGAAATTCAATTAACTGTTCTGAAATACAATTGATACTTTATGAAATACAAGTGAAATTAATACGCTTATGTGAAATACACCTGGAGAAGGTGTATTGAATTTATGATTTATTGTACCATGGTTACAAATATACGTGTAAACTGTGCATGAACCAAACTAAATTGGAAAACAATCCCGGTGTTATACCGCGGTGTTATCTGGCAACAATGCCTTTTGACGGCTTCTGTTGGCTTTTGTCAATGTTCATATGCCTGCTTCGTATCTCAGCACTGATACGTGTTGATTCACGGATCAGGTATGTGGGGCTCAGACCGGTTCCCATTTTGTTTTCGAATAATGTTGATGCGTGATGGTCGGGAAACAAGAGATAAACGCAGTGCGAAATGTTTACTCAAATTATTAGAGTAGCGTAACGTGTAAAATTTTTTTATTGTGCTGGAAACGTCCTGTTTTTATATAAAATGCGTCAATTGCATTACAATTTAACATGAAATCTCAAGAGTCTTGGGATACCAAGTTGTATGCAATAAGATATCCATGAGATTTATCCTTTATTTTCAGGTATGAATTTCACTGGATTATTCCCAAAGACCTTATTTTTCAGATATGGAGTCCACGAATTTTTTCCAAGTCTCAATATCCCAGATGAAATCCACGGCATTATTTCCAAGCCCTAATATTTCAGATATTGAGTCCGCGGAATCTTTCACTGGATTCTTTCTAATTTTCCAAATATAAAGTCTATGGGATGTTTTCCAGACCCAAATTTTCCAGATATCAAATCCATTGGATTTTTTCAAGTCCTAATTTTACGGGTTCCAAGTCCCAGTTTTCTGGGTATGAAATCCACGGCATTATTTTCAATCCCTAATTTTCCAGATATCAAATCCATGGGATTTTTTCAAGTCCTGATATATCACGGAATATCAAAATAATGCCAACTCTAGATTTATCAGATATAAAATCGACGGGATTATTTTCAAACCCCAGTTTTCTAGGTATGAAGTCCACGAGATTATTTTGTAGTCCAATTTTTACTGATACGAAGTCCATGGGATTTCTTTCAAGTCTCAATTTTTCAGATATATAATTTCCCCGAGATGTTTCCAAGTAATAATTATTTAGATATTTAGTCCATGAGTTTTTATCAAGTCACAATCTTCCATTTATAAAATTCACAGGATTTATTTCAAGCCCCAATTTTTTAGATATGAAGTCCACAGGATTTTTTCAGAGTCCATGGGATTTCCGCAAGTCCAGTTTTTTAGGTCTGAGTTCCACGGGATTTTTTCAGATATAAGGTCCATCGGATTTCTCCAAGTCCTAATTTTCTAGGTAAGAAGTCCATGAGATTTTTTATGTATAAAGTCAATAAGATTTTTCCAAGTCTCAATTTTTCTGGTACATAAATGCCATGGGATTTTTTCCAAGTCCCAATTTTCAGTTATAAAGTCCTTGGAATTTCTCTAAGTTTGAATTTTCCAGGCATGAAGTCCATGAGATTTTCTCCAAGTCCCAATTTCAGGTATAAAGTTATTGGGATTTCTCTAAGTTCCAATTTTCCAGGCATGGGATTTTTTTCAAGTCCCAATATTTTCGGTATGAAGTCTCTAAGTTCCAATTTTCCAGGCATCCAGTCCATGGGATTTTTTCAAGTCCCAATTATTCAAGTATAAAGTCCTTGGAATTTCTCTAAGTTCCGATTTTCCAGGCATGCAATCCATGCGATTTTCTCCAAGTCCCAATTTCAGGTATAAAGTTATTGGGATTTCTCTAAGTTCAAATTTTCCAGGCATGGGATTTTTTCAAAGTCCCAATATTTTCTGAATAAAGTCCTTGGGATTTCTCTAAGGTCCAATTTTCCAAGCATGAAGTCCATGGGATTTTTTTCAAGTCCCAATATTTTCGGTATGAAGTCTCTAAGTTCCAATTTTCCAGGCATCCAGTCCATGGGATTTTTTCAAGTCCCAATTATTCAAGTATAAAGTCCTTGGAATTTCTCTAAGTTCCGATTTTCCAGGCATGCAATCCATGCGATTTTCTCCAAGTCCCAATTTCAGGTATAAAGTTATTGGGATTTCTCTAAGTTCAAATTTTCCAGGCATGGGATTTTTTCAAAGTCCCAATATTTTCTGAATAAAGTCCTTGGGATTTCTCTAAGGTCCAATTTTCCAAGCATGAAGTCCATGGGATTTTTTTCAAGTCCCAATATTTTCGGTATGAAGTCTCTAAGTTCCAATTTTCCAGGCATCCAGTCCATGGGATTTTTTCAAGTCCCAATTATTCAGGTATGAAGTCCTTGGAATTTCTCTAAGTTCCGATTTTCCAGGCATGCAATCAATGCGATTTTCTCCAAGTCCCAATTTCAGGTATAAAGTTATTGGGCAGTTCAAATTTTCCAGGCATGGGATTTTTTCAAAGTCCCAATATTTTCTGAATAAAGTCCTTGGGATTTCTCTAAGGTCCAATTTTCCAAGCATGAAGTCCATGGGATTTTTTTCAAGTCCCAATATTTTCGGTATGAAGTCTCTAAGTTCCAATTTTCCAGGCATCCAGTCCATGGCATTTTTCAAGTCCCAACAGGCATGCAATCAATGCGATTTTCTCCAAGTCCCAATTTCAGGTATAAAGTTATTGGGATTTCTCTAAGTTCAAATTTTCCAGGCATGGGATTTTTTCAAAGTCCCAATATTTTCTGAATAAAGTCCTTGGGATTTCTCTAAGGTCCAATTTTCCAAGCATGAAGTCCATGGGATTTTTTTCAAGTCCCAATATTTTCGGTATGAAGTCTCTAAGTTCCAATTTTCCAGGCATCCAGTCCATGAGATTTTTCAAGTCACAATTATTCAGGTATAAAGTCCTTGGAATTTCTCTAAGTTCCGATTTTCCAGGCATGCAATCCATGGGATTTTTTCCGAGTCCCAATTTCAGGTATCAAGTCCTTGGAATTTCTCTAAGTTCCGATTTTACAGGCATGAAGTCCATGTGATTTTTTCCAAGTCCCAATTTTTCAGGTATGCCACTTCGCACGCTCGTCCCACCTATTGCAACGTGTGTCGCGACGCCCTGAGCGGCGTCACTTCTCATGGCCTCTCTTGCGAGGTGTGCAAGAGCAAGGTGCACAAGAGGTGTGCTCCCAAGGCCATCAACAACTGCAAATGGACCACGCTGGCCTCCGTCGGCAAAGAGATTGTCGAGCAACCAGATGGGGTGAGTGAATTTTTGAACGATGTTTATAACCTCCCGAACATTATGAGCAATTCAAATACTTTCATTATCTTCCAGAATTCTTCCTATGGCTTGAACGATGTTTCACGAACATTTATAGATTTTCCTTTCCTGATTTGCAATTTCATTAATTTATTTCTACATCCAATTGAGTTGAGTTCTTCGTGTAGTTGAACATTTTATAAGCATGGTGATTTTCGTTTTAAAGAAAACGTTAATGTTTTATACTTTTTGTACCTTTTTAAGAACGTGGTGAATTATTTTCTTCTATTTCTTATTCCGTTGATTATGATCTGCTTTTCAGATTATAATAGAGACATCTGGCAAAGTTCATGTGTATTTCAGTTTTACCCGATTTGGCGGATGGTAAAAATTGAAATTTTGGTGGATGCGTTTACCAAATATAACCAGATAATTCTCATCCTTACAAGTTATTCAATATGAAATGTTGCTGCTATAACTGACACTTTTAATGGCCCTATGAGTACTTATACATTGAATCATATTTCACGGGAATTATACAGGTTGTCCTTGACATGATACCAGAAATAGTGTTAACTTCATTTATTCAGTTTTTCATTTTCGGTCCTTTTACAAGTAGTCGTGCATATCAAGTAAATCCAATATCCAGTCTCAATCTCCTTTTCTTCTTGAATTCTATTTTGTTGAATGCTCTTTCTTCTGGTTTCTTCATAAACTATTCTGTTTGTTCGCTTTCTAGAACCAAGCAATTCTATTATACTTCAAACACGTGCTTGTGAGATGAGATAAAATAGTTTTCTCTCAAAAAACGAGTCAATATCAGCACAATACAGGGGCCCTCCATAGCATTGGTTTGAAATTCTGCATTATTCGCATGAACTCGAATCGCAACCGGGTTATCATTGGAAAAATATTTGAAAAACTAAATGGAACATACGAAATGTTATACAGGGTGATATGCTTCAACGTACGGAAAATCAGTGGTGGAGTTGATTCGACCACAACAAAATGTTGAAAAATGATTTTATATATGAATTTCTTTTTAAATCACGTTTGAACGGATTCTCGTCGTTTCTATTTAAATATTATCAGTTTTAAATCATTATTATTTTCCAGAGTTTAGTAATGCCACATCAATGGATGGAAGGGAACCTGCCTGTGTCAGCCAAATGCGCTGTTTGTGATAAAAATTGTGGTTCAGTTCTTAGGTAAGTACGTTATTTATATATTTCGAATTTGCTTCCTAAATATAGTATAAATACAGTATAGATGGATTTTGACTTATGTTTTTCAACATACCGTTCGATACAACATAAAAACTATTTCTGATATTCGAGATCACAGTTTGTTTACGAACTTAGTGTTAGTTCGCTCAAATTACATACTAATTATTCACTATAAATAGCTCTGCTGTAGTCTGCAACAAACGTAAACAATCGAATGTTAGAGCGACATGGTATTATCTTCTATACATAGAAATATCATGTGCTCGATAGAAAATGCATCTGCAATAGCTATTTTCGATATCACTTGACGAATAAAAGTGTTTTAGACATGCGACATGAAATTGCAATGCATGAAATTGCAGATGTTTACATTTTGTTTCTTGTTTTTCACGCTTTGAAAGTATGGTATAACCATTGTCGTTATGAATGGAAACCTATCAGTAGGCTGTAACTTTCATTCGATCTCTTTAATGGTTTAAGTTTCATTCATACAGAGTGTCTCAAAAAAGCACGGTGACTTAGGAGTTAATTTTTTTAAATGGGACACCCTGTATTTTATTTCATTTTCAAATTCTTCCTGAAGAGCTGATTTCGTCGATCTATCATACTTGGGGTATAGCGAGAAAGATTACAGAGATATAAGGTGTGAAAAATCGAGATTTTTCAAATTTAGAAATTTTTTGTGCCGAAACTATCCATTCTTGCTCAAAACGGCTCACATGTCCCTATCTTAACTTTTCATTTACTATCTATTGATATTTAATTGAAACAAATACGGGTGGTTCAAAATTTTGAGTTTTGCATCACCCTCTATTTGTTTCTATTAAATGTCAGTAGATAGTAAATGAAAAGTTAAGATAGGGACATGTAAGCTGTTTTGAGCAGAAATGCATAGTTTCGACAAAAAAGAATCCTAAAGTTGAAAAATCTCGATTTTTCACACCCTATATCTCTGTAATATTTCTCGCTATACCCCAAGTATGATAGATCGACGAAATCAGCTCTTCAGGAAGAATCTAAAAATGAAATAAAATACAGGGTGTTCCATTTGAAATAACAAAGTTGTTGCTACTTTTTGATAGAAGCGGCAACGCCGCAACGCTGAAAGTATTTTAGATCGATAGAACAAAACTGACTACCCAATAAACCAAATTTTCAGAATAATCCTACGTCCCGTTCTCCGTAAACGTCTAAGGTACCATCGACCGTGAGTGACCCTGTATATTTATTCACAATTATCTAATGTAATAACTTTAACGATTGCTCGAAAAATAGTGTGTATGCCATGGCCGCGAAACTTTTTAACGACCTCAAGATTATCTTGCCTCGGCCGCAAGCGGCCTCGGCGATAACTGTTATTTCGGTACGTTGAAAAGGTATTTCGCAATATTCAATTACCACTGTTATTTATATCGGTTAGAATGAAAATAATTCATTTGAAATTATTATGTAATATGAGTAGCTAAACTACATTTAACTAATTCATTTATTTGATTTGTCAAATAAGAAGGGAAACACACTTTTCTTGTACACGAGGCCACTTTTTTTTCTTCCGCAGATTACAAGACTGGAGATGCCTGTGGTGCAGGGCCACCGTGCACACCCAGTGCAGGCCGGCGCTGTCGTCTTGGTGCCCCCTAGGGCATTCGAGGGTGAGCGTCGTGCCGCCGACGGCGCTGCATAGCATCCAGGATGACGCCTGGGAGGCGGTCAGGCCGCAGGCGTCCTCCCCCCTTTTAGTATTCGTTAATTCTAAGTCAGGTACGGCGGCTTTCGAGTTGGTAGGTAGTCTGTAATTTTCGATGCCCTGATGATGACAGGATGAACTGATGTCGAAACGTCGGGTTTCGAATGATACTGATGTATTTTGTGATCTGATTTTACCTGTAGATCAGTGTAGCTCTCATCTACTTATTTAACTTGTTCAGTTTGAAGTAGCTTGTAATCCAGTCTAGTTTAAGGGGGTGTCATTAAATACTATATAGTATATAATATATATATATATATATATATATATATATACATAAAAACAAATTCTCAATTGAAAACGATATATTTGTTCAACGTCCAATTCTTGTTTTGAAAAAGCGCATTCTTCTTCTGAAATAATTTTTTTCGGCAACCGTCCGGAAAGTACGTACTTTCCAGACGATTTTTTTTTTTGAGAAAGTGGCATTTTTCCGGCCTAGTCCGGGAAGTACGTACTTCCCGGACTAGGCCGGGAAGAATCACATCGTTGTTGTCATTGTAAATATGAAAATCTTTGTAGTATGGTTTTGATAAATGCAGTTGATCATTACCATAGCAGCAAAATAACGACTGACAGCTATCTGACATAAAATTAGCTAACATTCAAAAATTATCTGATGAAAACAATCAATGTGAAACGGAAACTTTACCTTCTTGTTCTGACTTCAACAAAAGGCACTTAAATATACCAAGCATTTCAAACAAATTGAATCCATTCAATATTAACAATTGTTCTAATTTTAATATAAATATTAATATAAATAAGAATTGAAATGTTCGAAATTTTGTTCTAAAAAAGAAATGTGTTTCTTTGATTTGTTATTCTACACGGTTGCCGAAAAAATTGTGTACGCAACACGCCCGAAAACAGTTTTTTTGGACTCGCAGACTTCCAGGACTCGCTACGCTCGTCCTAGAATTTTGTCCACTCATCCAAAAAAACAGTATTTTCCGGACTTGTTACGTAAATTACTAATTTGAAATGAATTTATTGAATATGTCAATTGTAGAAAATTATTTCACTGGAATTTGGTATAACAAAATGTTCTCAATTCAAGAAATTCAAAGTATCCAGAAAAAATAATGAAGTTCTTGAAAAATATATCACGGAATGTTTTCTTTCAAAATAACATTCAACAATTAATCTCTGAATAAGTAAATCTCTGAGAAAGTTTCTTTGGATTGACCATAACATTTTCTTGAATATAATCGCTATCCCTTCGAGCCGAGAATGTTGCCAAACGGTGTGAGTGTGTTGTTTCGGTGCTCTTGTCGTGCATCCATCATTGTTCAACCAGTTCAACCTATTTTATTGGCAAAGAAATATTGGCTTACCTTGAAAGAAATACTAAGGTCTTAGGAGATATCTGAGGATATAAGAACCACTTTTAGAGGTAAGTTACATGCCTATATCTTATCGACGTTCATTCTTGGGTGGGTATTATTGTGTAGCTATATCATCTCGAAAACTGATAATTCGTGAAAAAATTGAATAACCAGGATCGGCATAGTGAGTGAAAATTGAGGTTAGGTACCTAAGTGCGGATGAACGTTTAAATTTGTCCAAACACTGATTGAACAGTGGAAAAGAGCTTCTTGAACTTGTAGACATCTTAGGTATTTTGATATTGCATATTATACCTAACATATTTTTACATTTTTTTACCAAATTTCGATCCAAGGAAAATGAATTCAGTGGTAAGAATGTGAACCCAGATTTGAAAAAATATAATAACCATACATTGTGCTAAGTCAGATTATCTCTCACATTGTACCTACATGGAATTGTGAATGATATATTTTATATTTTTCAGTAGTTTGAAACCAGAGGAATACAACTTTATTGCGAGGTAAACTGGTGGACAAGTTCAGAAATAATCTCTACGAATAGGGGGAAAGGTTGTCAAGAAGAAGGTCTGCAAGTGATGATGTGATTGATGAGAGCCCCAATAAGAGAACGGAAGTTGAGGATGATTCTCATTTCAAGAAATCGATATAATTCCTCTAATTTGATAAAATTCTTGATACAAAACAATCTACAGCTAAAACTGAAAATCTGATTCTTTTTGTTTGATTATGATTGTCTTGATTTGAATATATTGTGTTATCAATCTGAAATATTGTATTATTCTCACGAAGAACTCCATTCATTTACGATTCAAGAAATCTATAACATTGTTATGAGTGTATTTAGTTGGAAACATAATAGTCTTGAATTGAGCAGACATTTATTCCAGTATATATAAACAAGCCATACTCTTGAATCAATTCAAATTAAGTAATTCTTTACATGTGTGACATTTCCTTAATAACTTGCTATACCAGTCTAACTATCTGACCCCTAGTTTACACAATGGAGTACATTGTATGGACTTACTCTGTATCCATTCTCCACTGTTAGCTACCCAAAGGCCTTCCAACGAACCTTTTAGTTCTGGAAGAATGTGGAGCATACCACTTTTAAAAAACTGGCGCTCGAGGCACCCGCTCTAACTTAAAAAGAGAAACAAGCCCTGAGGCCCTTTGTAAGACCCCAGAAGACAACCCATGTCTGTGATATATCATTGAAAAGGTGATTCTATACCGATTCGTAATTTTAAATGAAATTATCCTGTCCTTTGAAATATAAAAATTGGATGCGCTTCCGGTCAAACCGGAAATGTCATATTTGGTTGGTACTTTCTGAATTGTACATTCATAACAGATATCTATAACATCGAATCGAAGTACCGAATTTGAAACATCCATATAAAATAACAACGAAGATACAGGGAAGTAAATTGGTTCCGGGTCACCCAGTATATCGTATATCGACAATTCAACTCTTGAAAACAATAAAATGTTCGAAAAATTTATTGATCATAACAGAGAGAGAAATTCGGGTGGTAGCGAATCCACCATAGTAAATCACATTTCTGAAACAACATACCTACCATAACAAGATACCTAGCAGTTTCTTTTGACTCACAATTTCTCACGGAAATTTTATTGTTTGGCGGGTTTTCAATTTCATTCTATGAATTGGATGTGTTATCTTTCGAAAACGAAAAGTGTCATGAAGGACCATCTTTCGTTTCTCATCTTCGTATCGGTTTTTGTTTCAGGTGATAACCAGGGTGTGAAGTTCTTGCGAAAGTTCAAGCAACTCCTCAATCCCGCACAAGTTTTTGATCTCATCTCGACCGGTCCTCGGATCGGCCTAAGACTGTTTAGACACTTCGATCCATTCCGAATTTTAGTTTGTAGCGGAGACGGCTCCGTAGGCTGGGTCCTATCCGAAATAGATAAATTAGACATGCACGTAAGTACATGAAAGCCACATTTTCAGTACTCAGTGTGAAAAATACCAATTTTCCGCACGCAGTGTCCAAAACCCACATTTTCCGCACGCAGAGGTAAAAACTCCACTTTCCACACGATGTTTCAAGACACTATGTTTACCGCATGAAGTGTCAAAAGCACCTTTTCCGGCGCGTTGTGTCAAAATCACATTTTTTTCGCACGCAGTGTTTAAACCGCCTTTTTCACACAGTTTCATAAACTCACTTTTGGCAGGCAGTGCGAAAAACTACACTTTTCTGCACGTTTTATCGAAAACTACACTTTTTCGCACGTAGTGCCACAAACTCCAGTTTTCCACACGTATTGTCCAGAAACCCACTTTTCCGTTTTTTCCGTTTGTAGCAATGAAAATTCCACTTTCCGCACGCTCTGTCAAGAAAATTCTTCCACAGTACGTTCTATGGAAAAGTCAACTTTCTGTGAGCTATGTCAAAATCTCATTTTCCGCACGCAGTGTCAAAAATGGCTTTTTCCCATGGCAGTGTCTAAAACTATAGTTTTCTGCACGCACTATCGAAAACTTAATTTTTCGTCAGAGCCAGTTTTTTTTTCCGCACGCAGTGATGAAACTCCACTTTCTGCACGCGGTGTTAAGAAACCCTCTTTACCGTATTTCGGAAATGTCCAGTTTCCACAGGCTATGTCAAAAACCCCATTTTACACACGCAATTTCGAAAACTCCAATTTTCCGCTCACAGTGTCAAAAACTCCACTTTTCCGCACGCAGTGTCAAAAACACTTTTCCGCAAGCAGTATCTACTTTTACATACGCAGTCTCAAAAACTCCACTTATCCACATGCACTGTCAAAAACTCCTGTTTTCCTTACGCAGTGTCAAAAACTCCACTTTTCCACACGCTGTGTTATAAAGTTTACTTTTCATCAAAACCCCATTTTTCTGCATAAAATGGAAAGTTACTTTTCCTCCCACCATTTGTGCAATTGGAATCTCGAACTAAGAATTTCAGGTACCGATGAAAATTGATTGATAAATATTTTGCAATCCTTTGCAGAAGCAGTGCCAAGTAGCAGTATTACCCTTGGGGACGGGCAACGACCTCGCCAGAGTGTTGGGCTGGGGCTCCTCCTGCGACGACGACACCCACCTGCCCCAGCTGCTGGAGAAGTACGAGAAGGCCAGCACGAAGATGCTGGACAGGTGGAGCATAATGGCCTTCGAACGCACCATAGCCATGCCGAAGTTGTCCCTAACTCCCGGCCTGCCAGAAGGTATGCGCGTCCACAGCGACGCGACCGACTGCGGTGACACTCCAGAGAAGATTTGTTTTTAGGGCAGCTGCACACGCAGATCATCCAGTACGAGGACTCCTTGGTCACCCACCTCCAGAACATCCTGCAGTCCGACGAGACCTCGGTCATATTGAACTCCGCCAAGCGGTTGTGCGAGACGGTCAAAGACTTTGCCACCCAGCTGATGGAGAGTTCGTTGACACAAGGTGAGGATGCTCGAAGAGCCCTAATAGCACAAGATGTCCATTGGACATGCGTTTTGTGTCCAGTATATTATGTCCAAGGTGTCCATGGATATATTTTGGACATCCATAGGATATACACATGAAGATATCCAATGGATGTCCAGACAAGGTAGTCCATTTGGTGTCCATTTAATGACCTCTTCTTCAAAATATCGATAGCCATTGTCCAATCGATGTCCACATGGAGATGTCCATTGAACATATATTTAAGGTAGTCCAAATGGCTTACAATATATAGACTATATGTTGTCCATTTTAGGTCCACATTGAGACGTTCATCGGATATTCAGAACATATGGCGTACATTCAATGTCCCCACGTTCACATTTTGAATTTTTTCCACACACATACTTACATACTATTGCATTCATAAAAAGTATTCAAAATTGACACCGAAAGAAACCCTCATGTTCAAGTAATATAAACCAATGGGAATTCTGTTAAATTACTTTACTCCTATAGAAGTGGTTCGGATTACAGTATCAGCTGTTGGTCTCGCTTCTCTCCACCATCATGCACGAATTTGGCTAATTGGGCTCTCACAACATAGAAGTAGAGATATCAAAATACCACACATTGTCTACTCCATCATCGTACAATACCAAAATTTTCTCTAAAATGAAAAATATGTCAAATTGACATGCAAGAATCAACACTAATGGAGTAATTTGAATCATTCTCATTATTGGCCAAATTTCATGGATTTAGTAATATAAATAAGAAGATAGCAGCAGCCACGATGCAAGGAAGGATGAATCACACAGGTAAAGCAACGATAAGTGAAGTTAGAGTTTGGATGGGTGACCGCGCTTGAATGCTAGTAGCTTTTTTCATTTATTCGTCATAAAATGGACATCCTATGGATATTCCATGGATGTTCAAAGCGGTGGAAAGTGGATGTTCAATGGCCTATATTTGTCCATACACGTTACCATATTGATGTCCATGATGGATACCGTATGGATAGTCAAAAAGTTGGAAATGCGACATCCTATGGATGTCCATACGTTATCCGGTGTACAAAAACTGGATGTCCAGTGGATGTCTGAGATGTCCTGAGGAGGACATCCATTGAACATCCATTGGACTGACTTGTGCTATTAGGGAGGTGACTCGGCACGATTTCTATTGGTTCTCGTTGATCTAGGCGATGATCAGTTGGCCAAGAAGTGCGAGGTGCTTCAACAGAAACTGGAGCAGCTGCTGAAGACGCTGACCAGTGAACAGCTGGACGCGCAGAATATGACGCATCATGAAGAGAGGCCGGCAGATGATACTGACAGCGAGGTTTCTTTCGACAAAATGAAGAGCGATAAGGTCGAGAAGGATCTCAGCAATTTCAATTTCAGAAAACACCGACGGACTTCCAGGTGAGTAATAACGGTACCAGGTCATCCGAACAAACATCAATCATAATATTCATCCTTATCAACGTTTAGTGCACAAGCCTCGACTGTCAGGATGGCTAACACAACTGAAATGAAATTCGCCTCTCATCATCATTGCTGCCGTTTCATACTTGGCAGATGTCATAACGCGGGAAGTTCAAATAACATTTTCATGGACACTACATACACCACGTAAAGAAAATATGAATTCGGCTGTCAGTACCGATATTATAAGGCTCGCATACTGCATACTGTAAATACAAGTCTTGTTATCTCGGTGGCAGCTCAGAGAGAATCACTAAGTTGCCTTTCAGGTTCATGGAGCGCGAAAAGGACGCGTTGATAAACCGCGCCAACAGCCTGAAGAGGGCCATACGAAACCTAGTGGAGCACACGGAGCAAGTCGTGGACGAACAAACCAGACAATCATCCTCAGCAATACCGACGGTCAAGATATCTCTGAGCACCGACCTGGACAAGGTGGACCCAGTGAAGAGGGACTCTCTGAGGGTTATGCCGACTATAGAGTCGGGTGGCAGCACTGATATCAGTTCGTGTCCATCCCCAACTAGTTCCATTATAACTGCGAGGTTAGTGTGTATGTGTGTGTGTGTGTATGAATTTCTAGTCTCAAAATGATCGATGGTAGCAAGTCGATGATTTATTCACGTCTCTTCAATCTAGGTTAGCCAATATTTCCCCGATGCCAGAAATTAGGAGAGACTCCACATTCGAAAACGAAGACTCGGATATCATGACACTTCCGGTACCAGCGGGCTTCGCTGATAGCAGGAGAGCTAGTCAAATCCAACAACAACAGAGGTAAAATTGATTCATAAAGTTTTCAAAAATGCAAACGAAAAGCTAATGCCACGCAGATCATTGATGTCGATTCTCGATTCACCAAGTGAGGACAGTATGCAAATGTTTCTTTCTTCATAGATTGTGGATTCTAGGACGGTGGGGTTGTGAAGGCTATGCGGCCTCTCAAGCACCTCGACCTATCAGATCTTTTGTGCATAACCCTCAATCTATTCGAGGCCCGGGATTCCGAGGCTTCTTGCGAAGTTTATCAGTTTCCTTGGAGCTAGGATCCTGACATCGGAAGGCTCTAAGAAGGTCCCTTCCATGAACTTGAGTCTCTTGCAGAAGAGTGCTGGGCATTCGCAAAGCAAAAGTTCTGCAGTTTCAGCGAAGTTCTCGCAGTAGCGGCAACTATCACTCCCTGTTTTACCCATCTTTTTGAGGTGATAATTCAGAGGGCAGTGTCCAGTCAGGAGTCCCGTTACCAGTTTCAACTCTTTTTTGTCCAACTCGAGAAGCTGTTTAGCTTTCCTTGGCGAAAGGCTCACTACCTTTTCGCTTGTCACTAGTCACTATACTTTCAGTAAATATGGAATAACTATTGATACTTTCACTCTTCTCAGTATTTTTTCTCCTAGAACAGATGACACTGATGAAGAGATGACATATGCACACCGTCTCTTTTTAACCAACACAAGGTATGGCGCCATCTCTGCTAACTTCAGTAAATATTACTACGGTTTGAAATCAAGTAGGCAGAGAAGTAGGCAAAAGTCTACAGTGTTATCTATGATATCACTACTTGGGTACTACTTGGGTTCGCTAATTTAAAACACTCAGTACAAAACTGAATAATTTATTTCACTAAACACTCGTAATACAACTCAACAAACACTTCGATATTCGCTATACAAGTCTCTATGTACACAATACTAGCTTCCTTTCTAAACTGAACAGTCCGCGACACTGCGGTCCCTTATATAGGTACAAAACATCATTCTATCATTCTCCAGAAATAACTGGAAGTATTTTTCATGTTCGATAAACCCCGACGGCAATGAATCATTCGGTATTTATAGAGGTACGTCGACGACCGATGTTATCGCGCGCTGTCGAGATAATGATTACCGGTATTCTCGGAACACAACACAGTCCGTAACAATAAAATGCACCGTTCCGCATGGCATTAGCCAAGAACGTAGTAAAAAATCTCCGATTTTCGTTATGACGCCAGCCTGGAAGCGAGAACTGAGAAGATCCTCCAAGAAGCATCAACGACCCTCACGCGTATCGAGGCCAGAAGGCCGCCGCCCGTCGAGCGGGAGATCGACAAGGACAGGGACAGGGAGAAGGACGACGACAGGGAGTGCAGCAGCCAGCTGTCGGCCATCTCCAACGAGGAGGCGAGCATCACGTCGGAGGTGGCCGATCAGCGGTCGTTCGCTCCGCGCAAAGACAGCAACGGGGAGGATGTCAACGGTCACATCGGGCACATCGACTCGCCTGACACCGACACGGGCGCCGACTCGGACGTGCTGCACGGCGAGTCGCTGGCTGATGACGTCATCTCGGTGTTGGGGGACGCGTGCTGCGGCTACGGCACCGACAGCGTTGATAACACTTACACCGACGACTCGACGCTGTTCCACCAGAGTGACAGAGGTGAGGGTGCAGATTAGAAAACTTTACAGATGAGACACTCTGCCCATTTCGTTTGATGTACCGACACCATCAGTTTTCATTGACCTCGGACTTTTGCGCATCGCAGTTGCCGGATAGTCGTTGTGTACGCTGGAACTACTTTTATTAATGCATAATCAATATAAAAAATCTGTGATAAAAGGTTATACCTACTCCTGAGTTGAATTATCATGAACAAGTTGTCATCAGAAATTACTGTCTATTTAGGAATAAGAAATACTCTCACAACTTGAAATGTGATAAAAATAGTGATACTCTCATCAAATGGAAAAGTTTGATCGAAGTCAATAATATCACTCAATATAAGTACTCACAGTTTTTCGTCCTTTGGAAAACAATGTTATTTGACATTCTCCGTTTCATTTGAAGATGATTTGCAATCTTAATATACACAGTAATGATTATCAATGATCATATTATTGTACCTGATTCACATTCCAGATAATGAAGGTATATACCTATTATGATCACAGGTTGTTCAATCTGTGCTGTGGTAATCCTCGAAACCTTTATTAATTTTCCTTTTTAATTATAGTTTATGGAAAATATGTTATATACATTGTAAGAACATAAACCCATACGAAATACTGGATCGTGTATCGTTAAAACGAAAACATTCGTAACATAACCAACAAAATAATGATAATGATGTAAACAAAACTCGATCAATATTTTAGCGCCTGGTCATATCTATTACTGGACCTTAAAATTTTGCGCTTTTGACATCTCCCTCTTATTTTATTCGCTCTGTCTGCAGCTGTGCCAACCTCTTTTTTCACCTTTGTAACTCAGAATTCCGACTTGTAACTCAGTGTATAAGGCTTGGTTTCGAGATAATTCAATTTACATAACAGATAATTAATTCCGAGTTACAAGTCGAAATCAAAAAATAAAAAAATATGTGACACGCCTTTGTACCTTATTTCGTTATTTAAATTTGGTTTTCGTCATATATAATTTTCATTTAGAAAGAAATTCCAGAAACAAGAGGATTTTTGAATTCAATATACCATATTCTGAAAAAAAAAAGTCATACAGTGTGATCGTTTGAAGTGTTTGAACACAGGTATAGACATTTTGTTGATATTTAAAAGCATCTTTTTACTTCAAATGGGTTTTTTAATATGCATATTATCATTACTATCGTTTTACCGAGCGTTTCACCTTGTTAAAAATGATGTTATCAAAATTTTGAAGTTGTGTTATAACTAAAATAGTCTCAACTCTTCCCGGTCTTTATAATTGCAGAGAGGAGAATGAGTTTGAAACGGGACTCTCTGGAGAGAATTCGTCGCGGTTCCAGACCGAAGTTGGACGTTCCATCAGGAGAAGAAGAAACCCATTTCGGTTTCGAAAATCCCGCCTTCATTCCGCAACAGCTGTTCATGGACAACAAATTCGAGGTGGAACCACCCCAGCCAAAATATTGCAGTCTGGCCAAGTTCGTAGAAGGTAAGTTTCAGGATTCCGGATAGAACAATGGCTATTTGTGTATTTAAAGAGCAAAGTGATAGATTGCAATTGAAAAAAAAAATCCATTAAATGTCGGTTTATCTAATAATTTGAACATTTTCTTACTAACTGGCCCAACCATTTTATAAATTGTAGTAAAATGATGCGAGCATACTATAGCGTCTCAAAAACATTATCTTTCCCGATCATATTTTTTTCATATATCCACTAACTTTTCATCTCGGGGAAACCCGAGAATGTTTTCAAATTACCACAAATATTAAGGTGGGTAAATAATGTTTATGAAACGAATGACACGACATTGAGTATCTCACCAGTAAAATGTTGTGTTCTGGTCACCACTTCTAAATTGTCTTTCACAGCGTTTCACCATCTTTTAAATTTGAATTAAACAGAATAAACAAAGTTTTCATGGAATTCATCCAAATTTTCACACAAAACTTGAAATATGCCGTTTAATGAACCACCAAAGAAAATTTGATTTTAAAACAAGACGGCATTGGCGCATTCACCAAAAATACCACAATCTCCAGAAAGACATGTTGTCTATAAACCACGTATATTTAAATGAGGCACTGTATTATATGACGAAGATTGAATAAGTAGCTTTCGATACACTTATCTGACTCATATAAGCCTTAAATAATTCACAGCCTCTATTTTCAATCATGCAATCATGTAGAGGCCAGAGTTTTTTCAATATTTCCGTTCGAGCGCAAATGTTGTCACTTAATGAACTTCCTTGGAAAACGTAAACTCTGTGTTGACATTTGAAAGCGCCAAAGGCTACTTCTTTCACCGGTTGTGGAAAAAGTGAATTTTCCAAAAGCTGTGACGTCACCGAGGCCCGCGACTCAAACTTCACTCTCCAGGTGACGTCATCAAGATCAATATAAAAATCCCCTGAGCATTGTCGTCTATTTGGATTATCATTTAGGCAATGATATAGCGAGAAAATCGTTCAAGAGACAACGCGCCCCGAGCAAAGTTACGAAAACGGAAGCCAACGTCAGCAGGCAGAGCACTTTGCTGGAAGAATCCGAAGAGAAAATTCCCAGCCACAGAGGCAGCCAGACCAGCCTCAACAAGATGGAGAAGGATATGACCAACGTCTCGGTGAGCAAAGACATCGAAGACGAAAATGTCAAAGAAGATGGCGTGAGTACATTTTTATGAATGTTGGAATAATCACATACAGAGTGTCCAAGGTAAGAATGAACTGCATGGGGATATCGGAAACGGTAAGTGATACGGGGTCGATTAAATTAGAGAAAAGTAGCGCATTTATGTGCCTAATAATATGACATTTAGAAAGTTTTAATATTCCAAATAGTTTCGGAGATATCCGAGAAAAACCGAAATTTGAGAATTTCGTTTTTATTTTCTCCTAGCTTTATTTTCAAAGGAAATGTAAAACAAATAGCACTTCGCCATGGCCACTTTTTAAGGACTACACGATAACATAAGCAGAATTTTTCTGCGACGTTTCGTCTTTTAGAAAACATCATCAACTTTGTATTTTTATATGGGCTGAAACTAAATTATACGACTCCATTTTTCATTGTAAATACAGCAATGTATCACACAATATGATTTCGGAACCATTTCTCGCGCAAAATGTAATTTAGTGATTACTCAATCTGTTTTTCTTCAATTTTAGATAGTAGGCGCTGGAAAAATGACCACATTATGTTCTGTTATCATAATACTACTGTAGTTTGGTAGAATTTTTGACATATTACCGTTCCTACTTTTACTTCTCGTTACCTACCTAATTAGTGTTGAAAATGGAAAACTGCAGCTCTTCGAATACTGAAAAATTTGATATGTTGTCATGTTACATTTTGTGCCAAAGAAATCGTGTTGATGCTGAACGTGCGTACTCTAATAAGTATCCAGAGAGGCGACAACCTGGTAAATCACTATTTTAGACGCCTACTATCTAAAATTGAAGAAAAACAAATTAAGTAATCACTAAATTACATATAAAAATACCAAGTTGATGATGTTTTCTAAAAGACGAAACGTCGCAAAAAAATTCTGCTTATGTTATCATGTAGTCCTTAAAAAGTGGCTATTTGTTTCACATTTCCTTTAAAAAAAAAACTAGGAGAAAATAAAAACGAAATTTCGGTTTTTCTCGGATATCTCCGAAACTACTTGGAATATTAAAACTTTCTAAATGTCATATTATTAGGCACATGAATGCGCTACTTTTCTCTAAATTAATCGACCCCGTATCACTTACCGTTTCCGATATCCCCATGCTGTCCATTCTTATCTTGGACACAGTGTATAGTAGGTGGCTACAAACTATTACGTGGAGAGGCGAGAAAATAAAACACAATTCATTTTTTTATAATTCTTCACCCTATATTTTGTAGCCAATTTGGTGAGAATAAATGTAGTGAGCGAATGAAATGTATCTAGCGGAATTAAACTTTGTTTGCTCGACTTGAAAACAATAAGCTCGCATCTCAAGCTGTTCCTAATATATACGAGTATCAAAATAATCTGCACCAGGATATACCTAGCACTCTAGCAGCATTTGTAGGAGTTTCGCGAAGTTATCAGGAGACAAAGAAGTAGTTAATTAAGTTCGAGTTAATTATAGTAAGAATCTCATTATGAAGTTTCATTTCGCTAGAAAGCCAAAGTTCCTCTTAATTTCCCTCAAACACGAATAATAAGGTGGAAAAACTGCATGATTCATAAACCTAAGTCGCCAAAATTATTCTGATGAAATATAGTAACAGCAGTTATAGGTGCTGACTTATAGCACAACGATTCAGTGAAGTTGAAATTTCGAACTATGCATGAATTTTCTCGAAAAGTAAAGGTTTCTTCACGATTTAATTATCAAATTCGGATTCCTGAGGTCAAAATATATAGGTAGAAACAAACATTTTCATTGCAAAATTCCCGTTTTTTTTTTCACCTGAGAAAGTCATAAAGTAGAAGATATTCTAGCTTTCTTCAAAAAAATGTTTCGATAAGTTCGCATATCTGAATACTTTCTGGACTCGCCACAAAACCGCCAATTTCAATTAGATTAAAATTCACAGTCTCTCTTTTCGCAAAAACGGTATTTTGCACAGAATTTCAGCATTATTTTTGATACAACTCCAACGATGTACCATAAAATATACAAAGTTTGAATTGTATACGAGAATAATCAATGTGCTGATAAGAAAACAGTCAAACAAAAATAAATAATAGCAACAACAGAATCCCCCTGTACCGGTGTGTTGCTATCTGAATTTGAATAAATTGACTTACTAACAAAATTATCATATCCATTCTTCCTAAATGTTAATGAAAACAATCTGAAGTCAAAGTTGTCTGAAAATGTACATCTTCCACTAACCTCTCATATCGGGAAAACCCGATAATATTTTCAAATTACCACACATTATTTTGCAAATTAGGATGAGTAAACAATGTTTATACAACGAATGATACGACACTGAGTAACTCACCAGTGAAATGTTGTGTTCTGGTCACCAATGCTAAATTGTCTTTCACACATTTAACAGCGTTTCGCCATCCTTTAATATAACAAAATAAACAAGGTTTTTAGGTATAGAATCTTATTCAAATTTTCACACAAAACTGGAAATACGCCGCTTGATGAACCATTAAACAAGATTTTTACTTGAAAACGAGACGTTTCGCGCTCTGTCACTGTCATCGTTCGGCTGATGATCGGTTGATCTTTGGTTGAACGAAATAAGCGGCGTCGGCGCATTCACCAAAAATACGGCGATCTCCAAAAAGACGTGCTATCTATAAACCACGTATATTTAAATGAGGCACTGTCTTATATGAGGAAGATTATACAAATAGCTTTTGATGTAGACTTTTCTGTTTCATATAAGCACCTACTGAATTATATTACAATTATTCGCGATAGAAAATAACACGTAGCACTATCTCATAGTAACAACTCAAACTTCTCGAAGTGGTGTCGTTTTTGTTTTGTTTTCATATTTTTGATGTTTGTGTCATTGTGACATAGGTGTCTTGTCACCAAACAATAACTGAAACGAGAAAAACGATATGATTTCACATGTATTTCACCAGAACATCTCTCGAAAAACTGCTGGAAGGACACCTTTCACATCAGAAGCGAACATAAACAGAACAGAGGTTAAGTTTTTCTGTGGGTTATCCTCCAGAGAGTTCGGTGGTTATACCACTTCGAGTGGTTCACGAGTCACCGCTAGGTAGCGTATCGCTTAGCACCTATCGCGAATTATAGTATATAATTATATATCATAACTATTTGGAAACATTAAAAATTGTGGTCATTAGATGATTTCAACATATGAACATGAATTTCATGTTGGCTTCAGACAATTTGGGGTGTAACTATTCTAGTGGGTTTGTTGTTTGGAGGTATCAACTGTCAACGTTTGGTCGACTAATGGCGCGATCACATCATATATCTGATAATAGATATATGATTCTAGTGCATTTGTTGTTCGGAGGTATCAACTGTCAACGTTTGGTTGACTAATGGCGCGATCACATATCACACATCTGATGAGTAATGGTTCGCTTCTTGACTCAAGGCGTTATCTGTGACTTGCAGCCCAAATTCCCCCGAGTGAGCGTGATAGTAGAACCCCCCTCCCCCGTCCTGACCGAGCAGACTCGCTCCGACCGCCTGGACCAAATCCGCATAGAGATCGAGGGCGACCTTGACCCCGACCTTGAGCTCCTCTGTTCGAAGGCCGAACGGCTGTCGGGCGGCGACAGATCGGCCAGCAACAACAGCTCCAGCTCCAACCTGCTGGGCATCGGCGGCGACGCCTTCGCGACGCGCTCGCCGGCAGCGACGCGACGCATCTCCTGCTGCAGCATGCTGAACGCGGCCGAGGCGGCGGCGCTGGCGGCGGCGGCGGCGGCTACGAAGTTCGGCGGCGACGGTGGGAGCGAGAGGAGGGAGGAGAACAACAGGAAGATGCCCATCATCAACCCGCTGGTCAGGCTGCCCACGTGGCCCAGTGAGTATGCGGAGTCGAGGGACCAAAGATTATAATATACTTTATATTCCGAGGGATATTCATTTTCATTGAGCCGCGAGAAAAATCGTAGTCATATGTTGAATAGGTATTTGTGTATTTAGAGCACAAAGTGGGACCCAGTGAGTATGCGGAGTCGAGGGACGAGCTTATATATACTTTATTTTCCGAGGAATATTCATTTTTATTGAGCCGCGAGAAAAATCGTAGTCATATGTTGAATAGGTATTTGTGTATTTAGAGCACAAAGTGGGACCCAGTGAGTATGCGGAGTCGAGGGACGAGCTTATATATACTTTATTTTCCGAGGAATATTCATTTTTATTGAGTCTCGAGAAAAATCGTAGTCATATGTTGAATAGGTATTTGTGTATTTAGAGCACAAAGTGTAACCCAGTGAGTATGCGGAGTCGAGGGACCAAGATTATAATATACTTTATATTCCGAGGGTTATTCATTTTCATTGAGCCGCGAGAAAAATCGTAGTCATGTTGAATAGCTATTTGTGTATTTAGAGCACAAAGTGATAGATTGTACATTTCATAATATTCTCCATCTATAAATCATTAATTTAATTAACTATTCACTATTATTGAAATTCAATTTAATAATTCTAACAGAAGGGAAAATGACTCGTAGATTGACAAATAATTGCCGTACTCAAGGATCGAACTCAGGCTGGCGACTTGAAAAGTCACGCTCTGAACCTGTTAGCTATTGAGGCTACTTGAAAACTTATTTCTTTTTCACAGTTATAATACGTTATGAACCTAATCAAACTTATTTTTGCTTTATATTTTTTAAGTTTATAATACTACGATATCTTTAGCATAAAGGAGTAATACAATTCAATCATCTACCGCAATATATAAAAAATAGTAAGAACGAAAATGTATTCAAAAAATCACTGATTGCTCATCTGAAAAATAATCCGACAGGGATTTAGTGGTCCTATATTCATTCTTATTTGGAAATCTGTACCTATTTACATACATTTTTATATTTACATACTTGTATATTTGTTTATTTATTTTTACACTATGTTGCTATTTATATATTTTTTTATTGGCTTGGCATTGTCCCTTGTTGTAAACATTATCTTTGATAAATAAAGCATTACTACTACTACTACTATTCAAGCATTTCATATGGCACCATGTCATAAATCTATCATATCATAATTCATACTTCTCCCCGATTCCACTGGTAGGAGGTTCAAATTCACAATGTTCGCACGACTTTCTGCTATATCAGAGGTATTGTTGTTCGTTGTTGTGTATATGCAAATATGCTGTCACATTGACATTATTTCCGCGCACGATTGGCAATGCTGTCACTTAATGACATTCCTCGGAAAACGTAAACTTTGTGTTGAAATTTGAAACGATTATAAAGGATTTCGCTTCTTTAATTACTGTTCTTTCGGGAGGTAAATGAAAGTTGGTTGATGGCTATACTGGGGTTGATTAGTTTTGACGACTGCCAATATCATTCCTATAAATTAGACACGATAGCCGATTTTAATTACATACAAAACTAAACTTTGCTAGTGGTTCACTCATTTTCTTTACTAGAGGGTTTCGCCCATCAATGACATCGAGTGACTTTTTTCGAAATATATTCCTCAGTTCCGATGTTTCATCAACCAGGTGAGTTTAGCCTATGGTCATCGTGCTGTGCTTCGTAATTATGAAATGTGGTTGTGATTTTTAGTGCGTCTATTCCTTCTCCTATCCTTAAGTTTCAATATACCGGGGGATTCAATAAGGGTAACGAAGTTCTTTATCTCAGGAACTAATAGTCGTCGTACCAGTTTGGAAAATAAATCCTTCAGAGGAATTCGACCAAGAAAAATCGATGGAAATATTGATACGTCAACCGCTAGGGGGCGTAATAGCTTTGATTATATAAAAAATAAATTTTTTTCGAAAATTTACTAATATAAGTTCAGAAATGAATACTCTCACTTTGATGCCACTATAATGGTCTATCTTTTTGATACGTTAAGTTTCACTCTAGGGCGTGAAATAAAGGCGGGAGGGGATCCCAAACTTTTTGGACTTCAAATGTCTATAACTTAAGTTGAACCTGATAGAATCTTGCTAACAAGTTATGGTTCAAGAGAGTAAGGTTTGGTGAATAGAATAAAAAACCATCCATGCCATCCTGGTTCTTACGGTCCTCGCTAGAGGGCGTCTCTTATAAAGTTCACCGTTTTTTTTTTTTTTCTCCGGAATCTCAAATGGACTTGCTTTCAGATGTGACCACCGGCGGGGGTTTCATCAGCAAATGCCTCCTAGCGAACGCGGACACCCTCTGCGCAGCCGTGAGCCCTCTGATAGACCCCGACGAGACCCTCTCCGAGGGCTTCTACGAGCGGTGCGTCATGAACAACTACTTCGGCATAGGTGAGTTGCACTTTGACGTTGTCATCGTCGAAAACTAAATGTGCATCCACATCAGGTATCGACGCAAAAATCTCGCTGGACTTCCACCACAAGCGGGAAGAGCACCCCGAGAAGTGCAGGTCGCGGGCCAAGAACTACATGTGGTACGGGGTGCTCGGCAGCAAGCAGTGGCTCCAGAAGACCTACAAGAACCTGGAGCAGCGGGTGCAGCTCGAGTGCGATGGCCAGAGGATCCCGTTGCCGAGTCTGCAAGGAATTGTGATACTGAACATTCCCAGGTGAGCACGTTGATTATTGCATCACAACCAGGGCTTGAAAATATCATACGATATTCATACAAATTTCATATCACATGATATATATTCTATATAAATCATTCTTTAAATTTTATCAAGAAACGAAACAAAATATATTTTAACCTCGATTTCAACAAAAAAAACCTATATTCTAAAACTATAACTTACATTTTATAATATTCTTCATCTAAATCATTAATTTCATCACTTATCTACTATTATATTTAAATTCAATCCAAAAATTCATACATCTAAGAGAAAAGAAGGGGAAATGACTCATATATTAAAAAAGAATTGCCCCGCTTAGGGATCGAATCCAGGCTGGCGTCTTGAGAAGTCGCGCTTTGAAGTTTGAATCCGTTGGCTATTGAGGCTACTTGAAAACTTATGTCTCTCCCACAGTTATAATACATTATGAACTGCTTTATATTCAACAGTTCGGTGTGTTTTGAGAAATACGACAAGTTTAGGATACCTAATTCGATATATTTTCATTTCACGGCACCATGTCGATCATGAAACTATAATATCATAATTCATACTTTTCATTCATATCATTCATACTATCACTTGATGACTACTCGGAACTTTGTGTGGAGATTTTTGAGAGCATCAAATTCTACTTTGTTAACCGTTTGTACAAAAAAACCCGTTTATTCTGACATTCATCATTATATTGAATAAAAGATTTCGTTATATTATTTTGCTAACATATTGTTAAGATATTCTCATTGGGTTCGTGGATTTAAAACACTCAGTATAAAACTGAACAATTTTCATTACCAAACACTCGAAATACAACTCAATAAACACTCTTAGTTAAATCACAACGATATTCGCTTTACAAATCTCAATGTTCACAATACTAGCTTTCTTTCAAAACTGAACTTTTTCCAAACTAAAACTGACTGTCCTTTCCGATCCGTTCCTTTTATACAGGGTCACTCACGGTCGATGGTACCTTAGACGTTTACGGAGAACGGGACGTAGGATTATTCTGAAAATTTGGTTTATTGGGTAATCAGTTTTGTTCTATCGATCTAAAATACTTTCAGTGTTGCGGCGTTGCCGCTTCTATCAAAAAGTAGCAACAACTTTGTTATTTCAAATGGAACACTATGTATTTTATTTCATTTTTAGATTCTTCCTGAAGAGCTGATTTCGTCGATCTCTCATACTTGGGGCATAGCGAGAAAGATTACAGAGATATAGGGTGTGAAAAATCGAGATTTTTCAAATTTAGGAATTTTTTGTGCCGAAACTATCCATTCTTGCTCAAAACGGCTTACATGTCCCTATCTCAACTTTCCATTAACTATCGATTGATATTTAATTGAAACAAATACAGGTGGTTCAAAATTTTGAGTTTTGCATCACCCTCTATTTGTTTCTATTAAATGTCAGTAGATAGTAAATGAAAAGTTAAGATAGGGACATGTAAGCCGTTTTGAGCAGAAATGATTAGTTTCGACACAAAAAATGCCCAAAGTTGAAAAATCTCGATTTTTCACACCCTATATCTCTGTAATATTTCGCGCTATACCCCAAGTATGATAGATCGACAAAATCAGGAAGAATCTAAAAATGAAATAAAATACAGGGTGTTCCATTTGAAATAACAAAGTTGTTGCTACTTTTTGATAGAAACGGCAACGCCGCAACGCTGAAAGTATTTTAGATCGATAGAACAAAACTGATTACCCAATAAACCAAATTTTCAGAATAATCCTACGTCCCGTTCTCCGTAAACGTCTAAGGTACCATCGTCCGTGAGTGACCCTGTATAGGCACAAGTTCATTCTCGTGAAATCTTGAATATTCAATAGAGTTCTTGATAAATACCGTTCATTCTCGAGAAACTGCGACGGGTATGAGTCATCCGCTAATTGGTTCGTCGCGAGCGAGGCCATAAATCACGACCATCAGTCATGCCGCCGAGATAATGACTTCCGGTCTCGTGGAAGCACGGTTCGTAACAATATATTGATATTGGAGTACCCTCATCTGAATCATATTAGTGACATTGACTTCAGAATCTTCAGATATGGCTTGTTCCCATATATGTCCAGTCAAGGCTTTGTCTATATTTTGATTCATACACCCAAACACTTGATGTATATCTTCCGAACCCTGATCACCACCTAGTCCATCTTCCTGTTTTTCCAGTTTCATGGGTGGCATCAACTTCTGGGGAGGAACGAAGGAAGGCGACCTCTTCCTCGCACCTTCCTTCGACGACAAAATCCTCGAAGTGGTGGCGGTCTTCGGGTCGGTTCAAATGGCGGCCTCGCGGCTCATCAACCTCCAACACCATCGGATAGCGCAGTGCCAGAGCATCCAGATCAACATCCTCGGCGACGAGGGGGTGCCCATACAAGTGGACGGAGAGGCCTGGATCCAACCGCCTGGCATCATCCGGATACTGCACAAGAACCGCATGCAGATGCTGTGCCGCAACCGATCCCTGGAGAACTCCCTCAAGTCGTGGGAGGAGAAGCAGCGCCAGAGCATATCGGGCCAGGGGGCCAAGCCGAGGGCCTCGGTGTCCATCCCCCACGACAAGGAGCGCAGCAGCCTCACCAGGCAGAGCATGCCGTCCCAGGACAAGTCCTTCCTCGGAGTGAACATCGAAAAGATCCGGCAGCACAGCTTCAGCGGCGCCGTTCCAATCCAACAGCACGAGCCCAAGGAGAAGCTGACGGTGCACTTTGCGCCGCCGCCGGCGCCCTCACAGCCAGACGTGCTCTTCTCCGAGGAGGAGCACCACCTGCTCATCAACTTCATCGAGTGCGCCACCACGCTGACCAAGTGGGTCAAGATCTTGGCCATCAGCCACAGCTTGGAGGTGGACCTCTACTCGCTGGCGAACAAGGTGGACGGGTGTTTGGAGGACATCCACCCCAACGGGAAGATACTGGAGGGGCCGCAGCTGCGCGAGAAGTTCACCAAGCTGGTGGCGGCCGTGAAGCAGCTGTACGAGGACAGCTGCTGTCTGTTGCATGATAGGGGGGATAGGCTGAAGCTGCGGGATGACTTGGAGAACAAGTTGAGCGCCAGCCTGGCCAATGCTGAGCTGGAGCTCAAGAAGTGTGTGATGTATGACACTCTGTCGGGGAGTCTGGTCTATCTGCAGGCTCTTAACGGTGATCAGGTACGTTGCCGTCCGTTCGTGTTGTTGGAGGCTGTGGTACTATTTTATGTTTAGGTTCACAGAAGAGCGTTTCATATTTTTATTATGCCAAGCCGATGGAACGAAAGTTAAATCCAAAGGGTACGTTTGGATAAACATAGAAGCTGAGAATTGATACAGCCATAATTTGAATTCTGTTTACAATGTTCGCTAGCAGAATTCTCAAAAAGATCCCAAAAGAAGGAAAACTTTGACAACAGGGGCATTTAGATTATCTCATCCCTTTTATTCACAGGGTAATCTCAAAAAAAATTACTCTTTGATTTTGCGGTCGTGACTTTTTTCCTCGTCAGCCGATTTTCAAAATCTCAGGCTCATTTAGGGTTTCCTCAAAGATGACCCAAATCTGAAACACCCTATAGTTTTTTCTCGAAAATGCAGCTTGGTATGAAAGGAAACACAGTAGACAAAGAAGTTAAATTTTCAGTTGGTTTATCAAAAATTACCAAAAAATTGCGTATTTTTTGTTCTCATCATTGTTGGCTGTGGTATCCACTGAGACGCCACTGAACCTAATAGTTCCAATCTAGTTAGGTCTAAATAAGCGTCCTGTTATTTCGAATGAATGTACCAAAATTCAGCCAAAATTCAGCTAAATCGGTGTCAGGATATTTTATAAATACAATGTATATCTCAGAAACGAAGATACATATTTTCATAGAAACTTTTCACACCCTGTGTATTTATGAAGTAGAGTTTCGGACTTCCATTGTCTAAAAGGTATGAAGATTTGAATCCTAAGAAAAGAAAAGATGATGGAATCATGAAAAAACAAAATAAATAATGGAAAGTATTCAAAGAAGGTTGAAAAGAAAACTGGGGACTATCGAATCAAAAGATTCGAATGTCAATAATCTGAAAATAATTGGAAATAGGTTAGTAATAATATATATACATAGAGTTCAAGAAAAATATGGATTATAATGGGAATTTGAATAGTCAATAGCCTGAAAAAAGAGATAGCCCGGTGAATTAGAAGAAATAAAATAAAAGAAGATTTCAAATCGAATTTATCACGACGTTTCAATTGTGTTTATCTACAATCGTCTTCAGGTGAGAACTGACAAATCCCGGGGATACGCGAGTATTTATGGGTCAAGGGTGGGATTTTCCGGTTAAGTGAACCGACCTGTTGAATGACTCTACTTCACATTTCGAGACATTATTGTCAGCCACTCTCAAACAAAAAGAAAAACCTGTACTTGGTTGGATTTTTTAATCAGCCTAGATCTAGCGGAAGAATTCGAGCAATCCATTTATGTTTCTCCTGTGAATCTCAATACGAAACACGACATAATTATGTCGACCTCCGAAACGGTAACACTGATGACGATCTCCCCAGATGGAGCACAAGCGGAAGGGCCTCTTCTGGCTGAAGTTCCGCGCTAGGGGCTCCGGCTCGTCGCAGCAGTCAGGGCAGAAGCGCGAGGTGGCCTCGTGGGGCACCCAGGAGGTGGCCACGTGGCTGGAAACGCTGCAGCTGTCCGAGTACATCGACAGCTTCGAGAGGAACGACATCAGGGGCAGGGAGCTGCTCACGCTGGCGAGGCGCGACCTCAAGGAGTTGGGGGTCACCAAGGTCGGTCACGTCAAAAGAATACTGCAAGCCATCAAGGATTTGACGCAAGGTTGATGGGGGGGTGTTTGGGGTTTAGTTTTCGGATGATTGATTGTATACATATATGTTCAGATTTCGGCGTGGTGGGACAGTTTCGATGAAGCAGAAATGGCGAAGGTCCGGCCATTGTCGATCTAAATGAACACCTTTAGTGCTTCGGATGACACTTAAAAAGCTAAGGTCCTTATTTGTCTTCCTTACTCATACAAGTCCCAATGAGACTTAGAGGGTTGATTTGCAACTAAGTTGTCGGTTAAAACCAAGGTTAAAACACATTTAAAACCTAGTAGACGGTATAATATATTGACCGTTCACTGGAAACAATGACGTAACTTTCTCCGTAAGGCAGAGACTTCTTCTGATGATAACCGTGAACCATTTTGAACTAGAATAGTCATACTGGACATAACCTAATGTTTTTATTAACATTTAGCTCCTGTTTCGAGCACAGAATTGTTAGATATCGTTGATCAGAGATTCAGGAAAAAGAAAAAACAGTCATAGTGTCAGGATGTCGCTGTGAAAAATTTGTAATGTCACAAAGTAGAAAGAACGTGTTTAAAATTGAGGAACTAAAATGTGAGGCAAGTGAAAGTATTGACATATCGAATGTGATAACTATAGTTAATACAATGTTAATCACTATGTTGACTTGTATATTTGCTCCAGGTATATTTCAAACCTACTGAAGAAAGCACACAAAAATTGGTATAATTCTTTAACTGAAACACCACACACCCTTACATTCATCACTTGTTTTCAACAATTTTCAGCAGAAAAAGCTAGTATATATGCAAAAATTCGCCATTCTAAAGTCGCGTTCCGATATTACTGAATTAACTGACAGTCAGCAATTCCGGAACGAATTCAGGTGAATTCAACCACTACAAGTATAATTCAGTAATTTTAGAACGATCATATAAAGCACTGAACAGTACTGGTTGGGAATTACGGAACTCGATCTTAATATTTAAACTCATCGAGATCCGAGCATGACGGGGGTTGAAATTTTTTTAAAAGTGTCAAGTTGACAGATTAAAGTTTTGAAGAACGATACATTTTTTGAAAATCATTAATGTTTCAGCTGAAAAGGACGAATTTTGTGTTTTTAATAGCAAAAATTTGATATGTCAAATGGTGTATTTATTTGAGGAGGCCAAAATACTCCAAAATTATTTTACTCCTTGATAAGTATTATTATTATTCCTAAAGAGTGGTGTTTGGACCTATTTGAATAAAAATATGTACAAAAGTAAGAATATACCTATAAGATTTAAAAAAAAGAATATAACTTCAACCCAAGGTGGATATAGGATGGTGAAACAGCTTCCTATTAACAAGCACTAGAATAAACTGTAGACCTTTGCCTACTTGATTTCATACCGTAGTCATATTTCCTGAAGTTATCAGAGATGGCGACATACCTTGTGTCGTCAAAACAGAAACTGTGCATCTGTCATACTTTTATCAGTTTCATCTGTTCTAGATGAAAAATGATTGAGAAGAGTCAAAATATCAATATTCATTCCAAATTTATCGAAAATATATTGTTTTAATGTCGTTTCAAGTCACGTCTGTCAGATGCGAACCACAGAAATACGTAAACAACAGAAATCTTCTTCGATAATCGATCTTACCGCCATCTTCTTTCAAGTCGTGGAAATATTAGTACCTTCTCAAACGGTCTACAAGTTTTTCGCAGAAACAATTGAAGAGCTGTTTCACCATCCTATATCCACCTTGCTTCAACCTAAAATTGGGTCACTGACAGAGATAAAAATCAAACAAAAGAACATCGAACGACTTCTATAGAGTAGCGACCTCAACTTGGTAGACGTTTGGGACTTGAGTGAAGTTTCAGTCTACTAGGTTTCCATTTAGAACGACAATGGTCCGGCATTATGTTCATTTGCTCGATTTTTTGTTAAATTGCGATCATTCTCATACATTGAGGTAGTGACGAGATAAAAGTATCATGCGATAATATAATCATAGGATATGAAAGTGCGGAGATGAAAAAATTCCGAAAATCAAAATGCATATGTTTTGAATGATGAATTCGAAGAAATCTGGAAAAGAATCTTAGCACACTCTTGTATATCTACTTAATGTTTATATAAATCGTTTTCTTCCGAGATCTTTTTTGCACTCTGAAAAAATTCAGTATGTTCAGAATGTGGAACCAAAAGTAACATAATGACAGAGTTGATATGAACATAAATATGTGTCCATACTTGAATCATTCTCTGAATTCGCTATTATTATTTATTTCCTATAAAAGTCAAAATACTTACCTAATACTCATAAATTAACCCAATATCATCAATAAGTGCATGATTACTCATATTACAAACATTCATTGTATTCATTATGTCTTCTTCCAAAATTTAATGAAATTGTACCACCACGACTAAACATTATTTTATAAATTTACCCTGTACTGAAGGTGTACGTTTCATGTCAACCTGTACGACTTACTGTGATTCTCCAAGTAGTTTTAAGTACCTATAGATGTATATCTTCTATGGAATATTGAAAAAAATGTTCAAATTACTTATCATTAACGAAAATAATGAGTCTATTATATAGTGACCTTTAAAAAATGTTAAGACAGGATATAACGCGTTACACTATATGTTCTATTATAGCAATAATATGTTCAATAGTAGCTAAAATTATTTTCATTTTCAAGCTATCCCTTAGGAAACAATCACTGAGGTGATGTAGGTATATCTTATTCTGTTGTTTACAACTTTTACTAGCTAATACCATACATAACATCGAGCTACTATGTTGGTAATTTGATCATTGTCATCTCGAATAAAAGAGCATTTTGTGTAACGCTTTATCCATGAACTTTCATTCATGAAAATTAAAAAAATATATAGCTGTTGATTGTTTGATATTTTGACATAATTCCGGGGTCACTTGATATTGTTATATACGCACTATCTATTGAAATTCCTTTCTCTATATCCTTCTGAATCGAATGTAGTTGATAACTAATATTCTAAATTTTGAAAGCAATTATCCTATCCCTTTAGCAATATACGGAATTAGATATTTCTCATTTCTTGGCAACTTGACAATTTTCCTCACTCATGATCAGAACATTTCTTTTTTACAGTACATATTATGTTGATTATAATTGCTTAAATATGTGACTCTGCAGAAATGTTTTGAGAATTAGAGTGAGATGGAATTTATTTGAACTAATACGAAATACAGGGTCAAAATATTGATAATTCAAATTCCTATTTCCTGAGTTGTTTATTCATCCATGAAGGGTATTCTCGTGAAAAAAGTTAATACTTAGCAATCTCTTTATTCTGTTCGTCTCGATATTTGTATTTAAGATATTACATAGCGTGGACAATCTCTTTATAGGCGTAAAAATGTGACTCTGTATTTTCGTACATTGAAATTCGCAATTTTGGGAAACCATATCTACATCATTCTGGATGCCAACTGGTTTTTGAGAAAATTATTATCCACATACTCGGATGATACTCAAATACTGGTGCTTGTTGGGAAGAGAATTTGCTGCGTTAAAAAAATATCAATCTGATGACGTGAGTATAGGTTTGGTTTGTGGATATGAAACTTTCATCAAAAACTACATACTCCATCAAAATGAAAGCATATAATAGTGGTAGGAGATTGTAGCAGTAAAACTATAAGTAGGTAGGTCTTATAGATATTACTAGTGAATTTCAAGTGACAAGTCTAGATACCTATAATTATTTATACACGCTTATATTGAGAGCTTTTTTGAATGTTGATGATTTCAAAATTACCATTCCCACACAACTATAGGTATTAGCTTATAGTGAAGTAGATAAGAAATTATTTAAATCATTTTTTCACTAGATTATTTTGTTCAATACATCTTCCAACCATGATAAATATTGAAATGATAATCATAACCTATATTGCCTTCTACCATTATAATTGTTGAAACAGTCATTTTTTCAAAAAATATTTTGACATGTTTCCCTTTGAGTGATATCAAACATTCGGTAGAAAGTAAAATCAAGTATATCACAAATCTGATCAGATAAAAGGAAAGCGAGATACATCGTTTTTGTTACTCGAAAAAGGTTTATTATCCTGCAGAGGTTTACATTATTGATCACAATATTTTATAAAATGAAACTTGTTTTCATAATCGAATGTTTTGATATCACTTGACGGACTTTATTTTCATTGATGATCTTCAAAACATATTTTTTGATACACCCCATTAAATGCACATATATCCACGAGTTATATATAGGTATCAAAATATATTCCTATTGAATTATTAATGGAACAAAAATGACCAACAATTATTGCTTCGACCACAATAAACTTCATACTCAACTTACTAACATTTTATAAGAACGAATCTTGTGATTTTTATGAATTAGGGAATTGATATTGAAATCCTGATCGAAATCTAAAAGAATAGGCTATGAGAATATTGAATGCTAAGTGGCATTCTATTTCCTCTTCCTCTTTTGTTCAAGTACTCATGATCTGAATAACTTTTGAAATTCTTGTTCGACTTTTCTGCCGCAAGAAAAATAAAAAACATGATAAGCCTTGAAAACTATATTTTCAATAATTTTTTGTATACTTATTACCATCTAAAAATCGAAATAAAATATAAGAACATTTGCTTGAAAAAAGTCCGGTAATGGTTTCAGTCTTTTAAATTTTTCAATGGGTTGGCCATTATTTTATACTTATGTTGAAACAACTGACGAAGTTACTACAAAAAAAGAATATTGAAATAATTTTATATTTAACTCATAAAGTGAAGAGTATATTTCCTACCATCAAAACAAGAATGCTATGTTTTTCGTTTTGAAAAATTCAGTCATTCAGTGTTTGATTCATTGAATGTAAGTACTGAATCACTCGTCAGATACTCATTTACTTGTTTATTTTTGTTGTTTTTTCATATAAATGTATTATAAAATCACCAATTATGTGTTCTGAAATTACAATAAGTTGGATATTCTGGTTTGTAAAAAGGTATTCCTTTTCCTCTATTTTGTCCAAATGATTACTATACTGGTTTTTTATTAAATTTTTTTAATGACACTGTGTACAAAACTTACAAGATATCAATAGAATACATGTTTTGGTTCTGATTATAGGATCTAAAAACTAATAAATGCAGATACTGTAACAGTGAATACATATTATTTATTTATCATTGATTTTTTTTTACATTTTTTAGATGAAATTGAATATCATATTGACACTTGTATTTTTTAATTGCTTCATGTTTGTTTACTGTAAAAAAACTAAAGAGGTCAGGTCTGAACAACTACAGCAATATTTCAAAAGTGAAATTCATCATGCTGCTACCAACTTTTCTTCAAAATGTTGAACTTCACTTCCAATAAATATCTTCTTCACTTTCTAGTTTTATTCAAAAACAAATCTAACCTCTCAATACTATTTTTCTTTCCCAAGATTACTACCATTTCAGCAACACTTGGACCTTCCTAGAATCCAATAACAGAGGAATTACATATGTTGGATATGTTGAACAGCACAAACCAATTATTATTACCTTCAGTCCACTCAGAACATATCTCAGATTTCTCATAAAATCACCATATTTGATGGTATGATCTTTACAAAAAGCTTTCAACATGGTATTCACATTCTTAGTGTTTAACTCAATATTGCATTCATTCAATTCACTTCTCAACAATTCTATGTTAGTATGTGTGCTTCTATCAACATTGTATTCTGTGGGTATGACCCAAACAAATTCCAAATCCTTAGAAACCAAATCAGACAACTTTGTAATTCTATTAGAAGCCCATTGCAAGATATTTCTGATGTAATCATCCTCAAGTTTGACTGAATTATTTTTCAACCTGGAACACAATCAGGTTAACAATCTGCAATCCAGTTTGAAGGTTCAGATATACCTTTCTGGAAATGTTGATTTCAGCATATCTTTGGTTTCTTTTATAAGATTGGAATGTTGCTCTTCATCCTCTATTTTGTTTCTGAGTTCTAACCTGTTGAATTCCAACAATCTTTCTGCCATTAATTTCCCTGAATGTGAATTAATTTTAGAAACCTCAAACTGTAAATAAATCATCAACAATGATTATTGACAATCATACTGATAATACCTGATCAGCTAGTTCTTCTATACTATAACATTTTGGCTTCAAATTTCTCTCCAAATCTTTTGCAAAACCACCACCAGAATGTACAATAAAATTCAAAAGTGCTAATGGAAAAATATTGATATCTCTATAATGTCCTATTCTGATATCACCCTGTCTTTTACTCAATTTTGTGCCATCAGCATTCATCAACAAAGGAAGGTGGCCAAACAAAGGAGGTGACCAGTTAAATGCTCTAAAAATTTGAGTTCATCTTTAGAAAATGGTGTTCTTATTTATTCTTTCATAATATTCATACCTGTATAGTAGGATATGTTTAGTTGTAGATATTTGCCATTCAGCACCTCTTAAAACATGAGATATATTCATTAAATGATCATCTACTACATTGGCAAAATGGTAAGTAGGAAAACCATCAGATTTAATGATCACAGGGTCACCTTCATTAAGGGAAATATTGTAAGACATCTTTCCATATATCAAATCCTCAAAGCTCTGTTCTTTATCACTTATCTGAAACATATATCTCCCTAATGATGAAGAATCTTGGAATAGAGATTGACACTACCAACTTTGAAACGTATACAAGATGGATCCCCCTTTGCTAACCTACTTTGGGAAGCCTCTGGTGTTAAATGTCTACACTTATTATCATATTTGGGTATTTCCTGTTTGCGCAATGCTTCTCTTCTCAAAAGTTGCAGTCTGTTATCTGTACAGAAGCAATGGTAGGCTGATCCATTGTTGAGAAGTATCTCTACTTTATCTCTAGAGAAATTCATCAAAATCAATCAATTCATATCCTCAAACACTTTAGCTTAACTCTACCTGTAAATACCCAGTCTTTCAGATTGAAGGTAAGGGCCAAATACTCCACCTACTGAAGGTCCCTCATCTATTTCAATTCCTGACCAAGTCAAATCATTCAGCAACTGTTCAGTTGCCCCAGGAACTAACCTACTTTGGTCAGTATCTTCAATCCGTAGAATGAACTTACCATTGTGCTTTTTCGCAAACAAAAAGTTATATAAAGCTGTTCGCAAGCCCCCTAGATGAAGATAACCTGAAAATGTATCATTCGTTACTAAATTCACTAAAAACCTGCTACAAACTATTTCAGAATGATTTTCTCACCTGTAGGACTTGGGGCAAACCTTACTCTGATTTGATCAGTCTTGTATGTTCGAAAAAATAAGCTGCCTATGATTTTGCTGTTATTTATAATCTGAACTCTTGATATTATCATTTTGTAGCATTGAAATTAAGGAAATTATAATATAATAAATGCGCGGTTTTATGAATCGACTCGGCTCGGCTCGGCTCGGCTCGGCTCGGCTCGGCTCGGCTCGGCTCGTATCGGCTCGTATCGTATCGGTCGGATCGACTCAGCAGTGATATATCAACGGCAAGCGGTGCAGTAGTCACGTCATTTCAAAACAATCATTACTTTTTCACTTTGGATTTGGACAACTTAGGACACTGGAAAGTAGTTTGAAAAACAAAAATTGTGATCAGTTGTGTTGTTCAATACCTAGGCCTACATTGGACATAGGAAAAGGGTCTACAGAGGTTCATTCTTGGAAATATTTTGTTATATACCTACTTGAGGGATGAACGTGAAAGTATGTACAAATTTTTGTTTGTTACATTAGAATGGTAGGATTTGGAAATGTTCCATTTTCTATTTCTCTTTTCACTTTCACGTGATTTTGCTCTTATTTCGTTTTCGTTGTTCTAAAATCCTACATTCTTATATTTTGCTTTGTGTGGTAGCCTTGTTTATACACTCTTTTGAGGTTATATGTTATATTTCATTATTCCATTGAAATAAAGAAATCAGTAATCAAATGCCTATTTTGTGTGAATAAATTACTAGTGTGCCAATTACTTCTTATCATGGTATGTAAAAATGTGTTGAATTTTACTTCAATCCTCGAAAATGACAGAAAATATAGTTAGATAATCTGTCAAAACGATTTTGGCACACAAACCAAATACTTTTCCAAAGATATTATATCCTCTTTCATTTCAGCATAAACTCAAATCGTCGCAAAGAGAGAAAGTGAAAAAATTCATATCTTTTACTCAAACAGGGGAAAATACAGCCATATATTGCCTTACGCAAAACGACTGGAAACTAGATCTGGCCAGTGATAATTATTTCCAGAATCCTGATGCGTATTACAAAGAACCCAGGAGTGTGGATAAGAAGAAACTGGAGTCACTATATAATAGGTACAAAGATCCTAGTGAGCCTGAAAAAATAACTGTAGATGGCATAATGAAATTCCTTGATGACTTAGGACTTCCACCTGAATCTAAGCTAGTACTTATTATTGCTTGGAAGTTCAAAGCTGCAACTCAGTGCGAGTTTTCACGGGAGGAATTCATAAATGGAATGACAGATTTAGGTTGTGATAATGTTGATAAATTGAAAGCCAGGTTACCAGCTTTAGAAAATGAGCTGAGAGATAATTATAAGTTCAAAGATTTCTATCAATTCACTTTCAACTATGCCAAGAATCCTGGACAAAAGGGTTTGGATTTGGATATGGCAATAGCTTATTGGAATATTGTTCTCAAGGGAAAATTCAAGTTTCTGGACCTGTGGGTAACATTTTTACAGGTGAGAAATTAACAGTTTTGAGTAAAATTATCATGATTATATCAATCACTATGGCATTTCACAAAAGCCAAAAAAAAATACCATGAATATACCCACTTCATTGAAGTACAAATTATATTGATCTCTGGAGTGTATTGAATATATCTAAATTTCACCTCACACATCAAATAGCACATCAATTTCATCTTCAGGAAAACCACAAAAGGTCCATCCCTAAAGACACATGGAACCTGTTGTTGGACTTTGCCCAGCAAATTGCTGAAGACATGAGCAACTATGATGAGGAGGGGGCATGGCCTGTACTGATTGATGATTTTGTTGAATGGGCCTCATCTAAATCCAAGGAGAACCAGCCTCACAGCACCAGCCAACTAGATTAACAAATTCACTAGACTTTGTATTGAATTCTATTAAATTTATTCACAGATGTGTGACTGATTGTTATGGAGGAGAGTCCAAAGAAGTTGATGTGAGTACGTTTTTTATAGCCTTTTGTTTGTACAGGTGTCTCCAAAACAAATACTATCTGAATCTGCTCAACTCAATATTTGCCTGTCTCTTGATATTTTGAAAATAGTCTGAAGCTTACTCTTGAACTATCAGTGAATTATTATAAAGTATTCATTGAAAATAATTTTAGCTTGTAGCTCCAAACAGCTCTTGACCAATCCATCAAGCAAAAATAAAAAAATATTTCATTTTTCTTGAGAGAATTGTTATCAAGACCTTTCATGGAAACTTCAAGCCAACTTATTTTGAAAGGAATACATATAAGTTTGGTCTCACCAACGATTTATTGTCTACTTTGTCTTCTGAAAACACCTACACTTTATTGATGACTCATCAAAAAAATAACTCTGAATCCAATAAGACAGGTTGGGACCTCATTATTTTTATTATTTCCAAAACAAGTCACGTGAAAAACTTATGGGACTCCTCTAATGGGTTTGTTTATGGACTTTCTGATTCAAAAAATTATCTTACATTCAACTCATTGTTTTGAATTATTTTGATACTGTGATGAAAAATGCAAATTTCGAGCTGTGAGGTTCTGCTTTGCCATTGATTCAGTAAATATATTTTATAATACTCAAAATAGAGATATACTTTTAATAATTATGAGATGTTTATTTTCAGCCATAAAAAATTTGAACTTCAGATATTTGAATCACAGATCACTTCACAATCCATATTTCAAGTACTCTTTTTGTGATATTGAAATAAATATCCTTATGCAATTTTGATTTCTGCCCACTATTTTGGAGACACTCTGTATTTCTAGAAAATTATGGTAATACATGTTGATCGTGTGTCCCAGATTCAATTTTTTTATCACAAATTTGATATTGAGTTGGTTTTCATATATTATATTGACATAATGTTTGGACTTTACAAATTATATCTGGGACATACTCCATAACAGGGGATGAGTCATGATTTGTAAGTACTCCATCTGCTGAATCGTTACAAATTCCTGAAAATCTTTAATCCTCGTTTTAACATAGGGAATCAGGAAAATTAACTTCTTTGAAAACATATAATAATGCATGATAGTGTGGCAAAATTTCAGCTGGGGATAATTGAACGAATTTAATATTCTTTGATCAAAATCGAAATAGAAACATTGTAAATAGTGCTATTTTCAAATTTTAATCTGGAAATTGTTTACAGACTAAATATAATTTTTCTGGTAATTGATAATGTGTTCGTTCTTTCTCTCCGTATTATGATTTTCGTCTTTTATGTAGATATTTTTTTATTTGTTATATGAGCTTGAAAAGAACCTATGACGTAATAATTATATATTGAACAATTCCGTATTCTATTGTTTTTCCTTGATAGGTTATCCTAAAAATGAAACACAAAGAAAACAAAGCAAAGATTATTATTCATATTATATTCTGCCTATTTCCAACGGCATTCTTTGAATCGTGAAAACAAAAAAATAATAATAAGTTCCTTTAAACATAGAAATCTCAAAGAGCTGATACAGCCGCACGTAAAATCGCGAATTTATTGTTTCCGCAAATTCCACGGAAATCATCCAACGTCAAATCGTCGATGGCAATACCACCGAGTCCCTTATTTTTGACGTACTGGGCTTTGTTCGCAGCCGACTCTGGGTCCTCATAGCCCACCCACAGCCCTCCTTTCTCATCCTTGTCCGGAAGACGGTACGCGTAAACCCCTGAAAGTGAATTCAATTATTTTTCTGCACCCGACTCAAAAGTCATCAATTTGCTATATTGACACTACACTCAAAAATTGAATGAGCCTGATTTGTCCACAGCTACAAATACTACTATCTAGATATTCTGTTATGGCCTCGATCTGCTGTAGCTCATTATTTTTTAATTATTTAGTGTCACCCTTGAGGTGAGTCTGAGGGTACTTCGTTTATCGCACTCCTATGAGATGAGAACAAAATTTTTGGTTGTTCTTAAGTATTTTGACGTCCCGATCACTAATCAGAGGTCAAAACGCGGCGGTCTCAATTATTTTTGGAGATGGGCCCATTTCTTTTCAATAATACACCAATTGACATCTCAAATACTGGTATCGAAAACACAAAAGATTCGTACACTCTTCAAACAAATCACCACACACGTAACTTTTTTTTGCGAGGGATTTGGCATTGAGAGACCCGTTTGCCACAGAAAATACACGGCACGTTAACATTTATTTGGTTTCAATCATTTACCATAATTTGAACAATAACTTTATGATGCATTTTTCGAACAGAATAGGCCCATAACCCATAACTCCGAAAATACTTGATTTGTGATCCCGAGGTGAAAATACGAGATTAATTTAACTCTCATAAAAATTCAGTTGAGATTGTATAAAACGATTAACTTCCAGTAGTTCCAGTACTTCCACTTTAATGAATTCTTTCATCTCATCTCTAATCAAAATCAAATGAACAAGAAAACTATCCTTGGAAGTGACTAGTGCCCGGTCCGACCGTTTCGCATTTTTTTGATCGTTACCGGTCCGACTGTTGTACAAGGTTCTACACTTATAGCAATTTCTATTGGTGAAACCAGTGTGCACTCAGTGTATACCTTCCTCTTTTCATCACATTTCTGAAATAGAGACAGAATCAGTATATTTCTGTCTCTCGTTAAGAAATGTGCATAAAAACTCGGCTAGTTCATGACCAATGGAAATTTCTATTAGATCATATATGCTTACGCTAGATGCAGCATCATGTAGTATTTGTTTGGTATTAGAGGAGTCTGCAAGAAAGTACTATGATATCACGTGGTATAACACATATGGTCAAAATTTTGAAACGACCAATCAATGGCTTAGTACGTTAAACCCCCCGGACCTACCAAAAAATGACTTAGATATCGTATCTAGCGTAAGCATATATGATCTATGGTTCTACAAGTCGGGGACGGTCGGATAGTCCAATCTTGAAATATTGAATATTTAAATTACTTACTGTAAAGTATAGGGATGTCAGTAAGATCCAGATTATTTGAAATCATAAGGAAGTTGAGAAAACATCACAATTTGCTCTATGTATTATAAATAAAATAAGTTATTCGTGGAGCAGTGGGCAGCGACTAGCTAGGCGGTCGGGGTTCGAATCTTATTTTGTCTTGTTTTTTCTTCAAATTTTTACCTTCCTCAAAAAAATAGTGATTGCTGCCCTCACTAATAGGTTAGTAGGTTCAGGTCAGATAGTCTCATTGAATAAATATAAAAATTAGTCGGACCGTTCCCTACAAAGTAACCAGTCGTACTAAAAATTACGGAACGGTCGAAATGGGCACTAGTTACTGCCATTTACAATTAGAGGTTAGGATATTTCTTCTTCTGTTTTTGTCTTATTAGCCTCTTCCTATCAGAAACTTGGCCCAGGTTAGATCGGCGTGAGCTCCAATGACGGTTACATCACTTTTACATTATTAATCAGATATTATGTGATTAGTAAAATTTGCATTCTCCAAAACGATCTCCCCCAAGCCAAACCACCAACCTCTCCTCTTGGTCGCGTCCGGGACCTTCTTGAACTGCCCCTCGACGGGCCTGTTGCCCTGCACCTTGGTGCATATCTCGGGGTAGCTCAGCAAGCCGGCCTCTTTGGTCAAAGGGCCTGGCTCGCCGGGGCCGTCCAAGTCGGTGATCGGGAACTGGTCCACCTTGGACTCGCCCTCCAGGTGCCACGTGCGCCCGTAGGTCGGGATGCCCAGGACTAGTTTGTTCGCCGGGGCGCCGTTGCTGATCCTGAAAGCGCGTGTGGGATCAGAATCAACTTCGGCATTTGTCGATGGAAGGTGGCCGTGTGACAGCTCATTTGGAAGGTCTAGGTGTTTTCCGTCTGGTTAAGTCGAAATTTTTGAGTTTTGAGAATTTTTTGGATCAGTATCAACTATGTTATCTGTCGAGCAAAAGTGGTCGTGTGACAACTCATGTGGAAGGTCTAGGTGTTTTCCGTCTGGTTAAGTCGAAATTTTTGAGTTTTGAGAATTTGTTGGATCAGTATAAACTATGTTATCTGTCGAGCAAAAGTGGTCGTGTGACAACTCATTTGGAAGGTCTAGGTGTTTTCCGTCTGGTTAAGTCGAAATTTTTGAGTTTTGAGAATTTTTTGGATCAGTATCAACTATGCTATCTGTCGAGCAAAAGTGGTCGTGTGACAACTCATTTGGAAGGTCTAGGTGTTTTCCGTCTGGTTAAGTCGAAATTTTTGAGTTTTGACAATTTTTGGATCAGTATCAACTATGCTATCTGTCGAGCAGAAGTGGTCGTGTGACGACTCATTCGAAAGGTCTTCTTGTTTTCCTTCCTGGTAAGTAAAGGTTCACGAATTTTGCAAATATTTTTGGATCAGTATCAACTATGTTATCTGTCGAGCAAAAGTGGTCGTGTGACGACTCATTCGAAAGGTCTTCTTGTTTTCCTTCCTGGTAAGTAAAGGTTCACGAATTTCGCAAATGTTTTTGGATCAGTATCAACTATGTTTTCTGTCGAGCAAAAGTGGTCGTGTGACGACTCATTCGAAAGGTCTTCTTGTTTTCCTTCCTGGTAAGTAAAGGTTCATGAATTTCGCAAATGTTTTTGGATCAGTATCAACTATGTTATCTGTCGAGCAAATGTGGTCGTGTGACAACTCATTTGAAAGGTCTTCTTGTTTTCCTTCTCGGTAGGTAAAGGTTTTGAATTTCGCAAATGTTTTTGAATCAGTATCAACTATGGCATTTGTCGATGAAAAGTGGTCGTGTGACGACTCAATTAAAAGGATTCCTTATTTTCTATTTGGCAAAGACAAAAATTTTGAGTTTCGAAAATGTTTTTAGATCAGTATCAACTATGGCAGTTGTCAGGCAGAAGTGGTCGAGTGACGACTCATTTGAAATGAAAAAAAATTAGGGTTCTCACCAATATTTCACCCAAGCATCGATATTTTCATCACTTCTTCGGTCAATCAGCTCATATAAGGGTGATGGGAAATCAGCAAGTTCACTGTTACGTTGAGGAGTGTAAAAATCGAAGGCATGCAGCGATATGAAATCCAAATGGGGAGCTAAGGTTCTTGGATCGTAGTATACTGAAAAAATTTAAATCTCTACAAATTACCTCCGCTCTACGCATGAAACGGACGAACTCACCTGTACTGTTGATATTTGGTAAAACAGTGAGAGAAAGGACCAGATTGTCCGGCCTGAAAGCACTTTTCAACTCTTTCACTAGCGCCGTGAATTGTTCCCTATGCTGTTGCGCGTTTTCATCAACCACATGCTCTCCAGTGAATGTGTGCTTCACCGAACTCCAAAATTTCTCTAAAATATATGATCAATAATAAATAAATAATCGTAATGATTCACATCGTATTTACTCAATCCACTCTTTATTTTCTTTGGTTTTGTTTCTGGGAATTCCCATGCCAAATCTAACCCATCAAACCCATAACCTTTGACTACAGTATGTGCCGAGTTAGCAAATGCCAGTCTGTGAGTTGAAGTCTCCACCTGAAACTCCGAAACTTGTTAATATCGAAAAAACAACAAGTCCATTGGATTGCTCAGAGAACGCCCTTTCAAATGAGGGGTCACACGACAGTATTTCCCCCCATGCTTCCAAAGTTGATAGTTTCGCACCAATATCAACTCTCGTAGTATGAACGCCAACTAGGTCGTGCAACCCCTCATTCGAAACGTCTTTTCGTCGCCTATCCACTCGTATTGATTAATACCACTCACGATTTTCCTGTATTTTTCGTTCTTCTCGTCTCCCTCCCCAGCGACGTCTTCGTTCCCTCCGACGGAAAGCAAGACCTTCAGCTTGGGGAACCTCCTTTTGAGATCAGTGACATGTCTGTAGTTGTCCTTGATGACGTCAAATTGCTCGTTGAGGGGGACCAATTTCAGAGTGTTTTCGTCGATGGCTGCATAGCCGTACAGCAAGTGGGTGCAATATTGCAGGGCGGGATCCAAGTTGGCGATTTCAAATTTCCCTTGACCTTGAAAACATGGTTTTCTCGTTTATCGTCTCGGTACCTTTACCAATAGTTATTTATTGCAATATTGCATGAGGGCCGGTTGCATAAAGCTATCTGTTGAGTTAACATTGCATGGGAGATACATTCAACTTTTCCATAGTTTCAATCGAAAACGATAATAATTATATTGCTTTTGTGCAAAAACTTGAGCTTGGAGAAAAGAATCAGCTGAGTATTCCACTAGTTGAACAAGTGATATTTTTACGGAGTGTTAATGAAACTTCATTTATAAGATGGTTGTGGATAAAATCTTTTTTAACTCTTGACTTGGGTCTAATAGAAAAACGGAATAAGTACTTGAGTTGAGAAGAAACGGTGAGTTGACAGCAATTGTTTAATAAAGTAATTTGTTTTTACACGAGTAGGCGTGCATTGATAATTGCCTATTGTCACTTAAGCTAACTTATGACATCATTGCCACATTGTAACTTTGGATAAACAAGAGAATTAACGAATTCTTCTTTTGACCTCTACAAATAAAAAGTCTAAGTGTATCTCCATTTCCATAATGAAATTTCTGATTGTTTATTTTCTCCGAATTGTGAAGTGATAAATCCAGAAGTCATTTGATAATGTTCTATGATGTTTTTGTTGTTAACATCCAGTATTAGATATGCATTATCTAAAAGAAAATACGATTTGAGAAGCAATAAACTCATTATAACTCATTATTAGGTTTCTATTGGTGATATAATTTTATAGATTGGGAATTTCTTGAACAAAAAATCACTTCGTATTGAATTGAGATCATGGACTTTAATTAACGCAGAAAAAAATCCAAGGTAAAACTTGATGTTTTATATCGATTCATCATGTAAATCAGATTACCTATATTGCATGACAAGTAGTGAGTCAAGTATTTTTCAGCTGGTTATGGTTATTATTGTGAGCAACAAACATTTATATTCCAGGGCCGTACCAAACACATAATATACTGTGGTATTTTGGTATAAAAGTGTTCAATTGTTTTATATTGGCTCATCGTCTTATTCGACTATTCATACATGGTGTTAAAAAATTCAATACAAATATTTTAAGGGCGTAAGAGTTCAAAATAACAGCACAAAGTTGCGCTGAATAATTCACAAGCCCTTGGTTTTTTGAACGCTCTATTCATTCATTGCTAAAAAATAAGGTAAAACATAATTCGAGAGAATAAATATGGGGGTTGTATGTACTTTGTAGGGGGTGAATAATTTTATGTCACATGTTTATTGAAATAGCTATTTATGTACCAAGTGCGTTATATAAATCCTAACGCCCGGAGGGTAACATTCACCCGAGGGCCTTTGGCCCGAGGGATGAATGTTGCCCGATGGGCGTTAGGATCTAGTAACGCTCGTGGTGCATACAAGATTTTATTTTTCACGAAAAAATTATCTTAAACGACGTTGTTTACTTCATAAATTTTTTCTCATAGTATTTACTGCGTTCTGGTCGGCAACTGAGCACAAGTGAGCTTCTATGCAATTGCCATGGAAACATTGAAGAGGTTGCTAAGGGTTGTTTATTAAATAAAACATTTAGCGGGCGTTATGATTCATAATGCCCTCCATAACGCCCCGGGCGTTATGGGTCTGTTAATAGCAACCGTTGCCAAGGTATTATAAAGCAGTAACGATCAAGTGAAAAATAAAAATATTTTGACTGCAGCAATTCGCCCTTAAAATATTCATATTGAATTTTGTAACACCCTGTATATAAGTAACAATAATGATGACCTCTTTAGTTTATGGTAAATTGACTTTTCTCTCAAATTATCTTGTAGTTTGCATTAATTCTTCAAAATCAAGATTTGAGTATACTTTTTTTCTTACGTAGTATAGGGTATTATATATTTACCTCTTCTAAACACAATATTTTAAAGCTGAAGATAGGTAGGTACGTATAGGAATATAGAATCTTGAAAAGTAAACAAAACAAATATTAGTAATTGAATATGACCTTCTTTGGCTAAAAATAATAGTCAATAACAGTTTATTCTTTCAAGGTTTGTGTTCACTGAACTGAAAAATAGTTTTTATAACACCTGCTGATGATCGTCATCCAAAGAGTTCTACAACTTAACTTACAAGCAGTGTTAGTCCATCAAACTTTTCCCAATAATCGTAGAATAAAAAAAGTCAGATCATATACAGGGCGAGTCACGAGTAGTGAGAGAAAAATAGTTATAATACGACATTCAAAATTGACCAAATTGTTCTTTTTTGGTATATGCCATGTTAAAGCACAGTACATGTTCTTGAATTTACCTTCTCTCAGATGGGATTTAGCCTCGTAGTTGCAGACCACAATTTTTTCGGCAGCAGCGAAAGCCGTAAGAGCCAGCAATACCACAATGGACGACACTATTCTCTCCATACCGGCGAGTCTAATACTGATCTCTGCGTTTCTTTATCCAGCGCCTCCGGTTTTGTTTAAATCTGCCCACCAACGAGCAAGACAAAACAGTCGAACGCGATAGAATGATGTCGATCAACAAGAATGAACGAAATTTCGAATCGGCTTATTTATTTCGCTGGACAGGCACCAAAAGCTATAGGCAATGACTAATCCAGTGTATAATTATCAGTTTGCAATGATTATTGCAACCTGTCCTATTTGTTTGCTGGTATCATCCCTGATTAGTTTGTTGGTGGTCCAAAGAAGCTTATTATAATAAATACAGGGTGTGGCTATCGCTGATAACGAGATGGATACTGTAAAACTAACATGTCAATAGATATTCTTGGGTCCATTTTGAGAAAAAACTTGAAACAAATATATGTCCTTGAGCAGGTATTAATAACTTTCGAAATACAGGGTGCTATAAAGGTTTCAAGAAACAATAATTTCTTTGCAATAACTTTGGTATGACCCCAGATATTTTTGTGAAACGTAATTCTTATGTTTTGTGCATTCAAACGTATTTTGTGCTGTGCAACATAATTTTTATTGCCAGTGGCGGATTTTCACTGTATAATTTTAAAGGGAAAAGTTATACGCCACTGCTTTTTATAAGTCTAGCAAATCTAAGGTCTCTTAATTTTTTTTTCGTATAACGCATGGTATTTGCGTCAAAAATTAATTCATTCATTTGCATCTCGCTAGACCACTTACAAGAAAAACAAATTATGTTGTCAGCAAAAAATGGCTTCTGATGCATAAAAGATGTGCACTTAATTTCATAAAAATATCTACCGCCCTGTACCTGAGACCTTGTGGACATAATTATCATTATGTACATTTCATTAGATCAGTATCAATTGTCCCCTGTCATTGTCTCTAATTTTGAGAAATAATTTTTTTTAATGTAACTCGCCTGACATTCAATTTTGTCTCGTCATTATCTCCTAGTCATGAATTTTTACAAAAACTGAAATATGGATGAGACTGTAGCTCGAAAACTTGCAAGAAATTTTGAAAATTTCAAGCATCTTTTCAGGCGAAAAAAGTGTTCCGATAACTTTGTTTTATTTTTTCATAGAACTAATAATCATAGTTGGCGTTCTGTCACAGGAAAATGAAACAAGATAATCAAAATATGATGATATTTATTCAAAAGTTCAATGGTAAAAACACGTATCACACTCAACATAGTCATAAATCTCGAACCATCCACATTCAACTGAAAACAAATCACAACCTAAATCTGACGGACCTCAAAATGGGGTATTTGTCTCCCGTGCAAAGCCCACGAAAATCGTCGAGAGTGATATCGATAACGGCAACACCGCCTAGCCCTTTGGCAGTGGCGTAGCTGGCTTTCTGACCTGCCGTGTCCGGGTCCTCAAAAGACACCCACAGTCCTGTGGTATCACCCTTTGGTAGGCGGAAAGCATAAGTCCCTGGAAAATAAAACAAAACCCTTGATCATTACTACATCGTATGGTATGCAAGGCCTGACGGTCTACTATACAGCCTCCCGTTTCACCAGACTTGGCCCCTAGTGGCTTTTATTCGAAACTGCTTTGGAGAGGCATACGGACCAAATTTTTGGAGATCAGCACCGATGAATTATTGAGTAGTTCCTCAGTACAGTTTTCCACGATGCATTGAAAGAAAAGAAAGAGAAAACAGAAGCAAGAAATGCAGAAATATTTGTTTCAATTCAGCTTAATTGCAAAGGTGAAACATAATTCATTGAAGATCGAAATTTCAACGATTGATTGATAAGAGAGAAATAAGTACCTTCTATTGAACACAAATCAATTTACTATCAATGTTTTTCTTTTGCAAACAATCATATTCTTGACCATGAAAACTCCTACATGCCAATAATTTTGAATTGGCAAGTTCAGCCAGCTTTGAGAGAGAATATATATGTCTGCCCTAGTGTTGTCTTTATAGTCAAGATTGCAACTTTAAATAATGAAAATGTTATGATTGGGACTTGAAAAAGAAGAAGACTTACATAACCTGAATGTAATTGGTTCGTTTTTCTTGTATTTTGTTTTCGTTATTCCGATTATTTAGAATATTTTGTTAGCATTGTTATCTTATAGTTGTTGAAAGATTCCAAACACATTAAAAATGTGTTATTATTTTTCCTCTCTTTTTTTACGTCGCAATCATAACATTTTCGTTATTTTAAGTTGCAATCTTGATGAGAAAGACAACACTAGGGCAGACATATTTTTTGTTTTCTTAGAGCTGGCTGAACTTGTTAATTGAATCGGACCATATAACACCAAACTCTTCCGACATCTTGAATTCATAGATTTCGACAAGATATTCATAATTTCCGACCCCGAAAACCCCCGTATTGCAATTTTGAATCGATTCAGCGCATAATCATAAAAACTAGTCCGCCATGTTGAATTTGTGAATTTTGACATAAAATTAACAACCCCCGACCCCCAAAATTCCCACAAATCAATTTCTAATCGGACCGTATATCACTTGAAGCCACCATTTTTTTTATTTTTCTAAACAAAAATTTCATATTAGCTATATTGAAAGTCTCTGAAGTGCTGAATTAACTAACAAAAACTCTATGGAACTGAATTGAATCTCAGCCCTATTATATTTGGAAACCAATGTTTCCAGAGAATACGTGAACTTTCTAGAACCACCGCGTTTGAACGGTAGGCTGACTATAGGCTCCAGTGGCGTGCAATATAAAGCTCTTTTTCTCCTACTCAAGAAGCGACAGAAAATATTTGGGAGTCATACTATAAATAAAGGTACCTACCAAAGCGTTTCGTAACGTCACTATCGGACACACTCCAAAACTCCTCTGCGGAAATAATCCCAAAATAAACAAAAAAAATTACTCCTCAACTCCATGCAACCATCATCGAGATAACCACTCACCGAATCTCTTGGTGGGGTCATTGACCTTCCTGAGCTTTCCCAGATAGCCGGCCTTGACCTCTTGGGGCGTGGCTATTTTCGTGCACACCTCGTTGTAGCTGAGCAACCCCTCCTGCCCCGTGTAGGGGCCGGCCTCCCCTGGCCCCTCCATCGGTAGTGGGGGGACGCCCGTCAAGCCCGAGTCATCTGTCATCTTCCAGGACCGGCCGAAAGTGGGGATGCCGTAGATGATTTTGTTGTTGGGCATGCCGTTTCTCAGCCTGGAAAATTCACCACACCCTGTAGTTTTATTCATATTTATGGAAGTAAAACAAAGTCGCAGCTACTTTCCTAGCTTAGATGTTTATTGATAAATTGTTGCGTATAGAGTTTTCTCAATTTGTTTTCACTTTTTACAATTTGTAGCTTTCTGAATGACTCTTTCTTGTGTAAAGAATCCCTGATAACACGATATATTAGTTTCAAAAAGTCAACAAATCTCACATGTTAATACTTATGAAAAGTTCTACTTCGTAAGGTTTCAGCACAGATAAATCACCTATCAGTTTATTCAATAAATCCATGTTCCTATATCTTTTGAAATTATTTCTCATTGATTTTTTGAAAGAACTATTTAGAATTCATATAAACTAATTAACAAGTTCAGCCGTCTGCACTTGTGTTTTCTTTGTCGTCAATATTGCAACTTTAAATAATGAAAATGTTATGATTGCGACGTAAAAAAGAAGAAGACTTTTATAACCTGTATATAATTGGTTTGTTTTTCTTGTACTTTGTTTCCGTTATTCCGATTATTCAGAATATTTTGTTAGCATTGTTACCTTATCTACCTTACCTTATTTTATATGATTCCAAACATATAAATGTGTTATTAAATTTCTACTCTTTTTTTACGTCGCAGTCATAACATTTTCGTCATTTTAAGTTGCAATCTTGATGACAAAGACAACACTAGGGCAGACTTGTAGAGCCATATTCTTTATCTCTCAAAGCTGGCTGAACTTGTCAATTCCATTACGTAAGTATTTACTGCAATCCAAAACTAGATATCACTAAAAGCGAACCAAGTACAATCATCTTATCTTGTTTATTAAGCCATATCTATCATGTCATAGGTTATAGGTTGACAAACAAGTAGAATATTTTCCAGAATCACCGAATCAAGTCTAATCACCAAATTCCAATATTAATGCCCACTCACCAATAGTTGACTTGGAAGTCTCCGTTTTCATATTCTCTTCGGTCTATGAGTTCGTACAAGGGGGCGGTATAGTCTGCCTCTTTTGAATTGCGTTCAGGGGTGTAAACGTCAAAGTTGTCAAGCACGACATAATCAAGATGAGGGGCCAATTGACGAGGATCATAATACACTGAAAAAATCGAACCAATTAAAATTTTCAACTTGAAAGAGAAAACTATGAGAGAGAGGTAATACCGGAAGTTATTGATGTCAAGTTGCTCATTTTAAATGGAACACCCTGTATTTATTGCATTTTTAGATTCTCACATCAGAAGAGCGGATGAATCCAGGGTTACTTATTAAAAATTTGCCGCTATAGCTGGAGTATTCCGAAAAATTCGAGAAATCAATTTAAATATCGTCCAGTCAGAATCTGCAACTTGTAGAAGAACATGGTCTACTTTAATCAATTCAAATTATATTCAATTTTCAATTACGTGCCAGAATTGTATGAACATAAGTACGTTTAGTTGCGCAATAATCAATGTCCAATTTAATAATGAAGCTATAAAGTATCTGAAAAACATTTAAAATTAATTTACCTGTACTATTGACGTTTGGCAGAACGGTAAGGGTGAGCAAAAGGCCATCATGTCTGAAACTATTCCTGAACTCCCTTACGAATGCTGTGAATTGTTCTTTATGCTCCTCTGCTTTTTCATCTATCACATACTCTCCAGCAACAGAAGTTTTCACTGAATGCCACCAACCGGCTGAAAAAAAAATCCAACTCATTTTTAAAGGGGTTATGAAGGATGAAAACATATTTGCAGCAATTGCAGCAGGTCAAAGTTTTAACATGTTTAAGAGTGAAATAGTTTTAGTATAAACAATGAGCAATAGGATCTAATAATTTCTGATCACCTAGTAATCAATTCGTTATTTCATACTGACAAAAAATAGACTCGTTACATACACAGTTTGCTTCTGATCTTCTTTGGTTTATTTTCCGGAAATTCCCAGGCCAAGTCCAAACCATCGAAGGCGTAGTTTTTCACTAGATCTCTCGCAGAATTGATGAAATTCAAACGACTGTCGACAGTCTCCAGCTAAAAAATATTTCCACGTCCAGACATAGTCCCACCGACTGCGCCATGTAATGCGATTTCAAATGACCACTCACCACGGTCCTGTAGGGCATATTCCTGTCCTTTATCTCTGTTCCACTGGTATCCCTTCCACCACCGACTGAAAGCAGAACTCTCAATCCCGGGAATCTCTTCTTCAGGTCGGAGATGTGCCGGTAGTTGTTCTGGTTGACGTCCAGTTTCTCGTCCATTGGCTGGATTTTATTATTAGCGGGGTTGATTCCGGCATAGCCGTAGACTAGGTGTGAGCAAAACTGCAGGGCTGGCTCCAAGAAATTGATGTCGAACTTGCCCTGGCCTAGAAAAATCATATGCGGTTGTTTGTGATTCGTCATTGTTTCTGTTATTGAAGTTGAAGGGGAGCCACTGTTACATTATGGACAAATCTGTTTTGTCGTTTGAATTATTTATGGGTGACTCGCGGTCAAGTAGAACATTAAATCTTTGTATTCCTGTAACTTGATCACCTTGAAGAGTTTCGCTGTTTCTTGAGGTTTCATGACCGCACATACGTTTTTACTAATGAATTATGATAGCCAAGATAAATCATTATGGTAATATCCATTTAGAATGAAAATAAAAAATCGACAATATTTGTGTGCGTTAATTTGATGATTATTTCAACTTTTGGTGAATGCGGTTTTCTTCCGCCATTTTATTCGTCAAACAGTCATTTATTTAATCCAAGCGAAAACAAAAGAATTGATATCTGATTAATAAAACATAAGTCAGGTTCATTATGTAGTTTTTTAATATCTCATGCATATTTATGAGAGTTTTCTAGTTGAATGTAATGAAAAATAGCCAACGTTATTCATTCTTGTGTAATGACCTGATTCTTTCAAAAATAATAATAACAAGAGGCAACACTATCTCATTTTAAGTTCATAATTTATTATAGATATTCAAAGTCATTTAAACACTATTCAATTCCAGAATGCTTTATTCATTTATTATTATCATGCCTCATTTTCCATTTTCTGCTAAGCGATCTGACATCTAAATGGGAAATCTAGGCTACTATTTTATGCTCTAATGTTTAGTCCGTACGTGATTATATATACAGTGGACTTTGATACGTCCATTTGATAACAATATCATAATTCTTCCAAACGATGTGCATTTTGTATACAGGATTGGGATAAGACACGTATAACATAGTCAATATTTTCGATCGAAAAGAGCGACATTTTTGAAAATATACAAGCAAGTGCAATAACTGATTTTTTCTATTTTGGTTGTATAATGAAGTCATTGTGCAACGAAAATGCGTATCGAAAGCATATATATAATAACAACTATATGGATAACACCTATTCTTCTCTTTACGCGAAAGTGAAGCCAGTTTTGGAAAAACAAAAGACTGTCTGGCTTGCTAATGATGAATTGTAGGCATGCGCGGGCTTTGACGAGTTAAAATCCACTGACGTTTTTAGAATTTCATAGGTTAGGTATATTTGTTAACCCAAATTATGTAAAAGAGCGTTAATATAGTTATTAATGTACTTATACTGACTGTTTACAGAAGTGATTAGTAAGTGATGACAGTGATTAATCAAAAATTAGCCCACGAATCTTGTTCCGATGACTTTATCGTCATAGATTTCTCTGCAAATCGCAAGTATCGCTTTGTAGCTCACATACATCTCTGCATCTATCATCAATTATTATCCAGAATCGTCCAACAATCCATCGATAAATGAATATTTGAAAAATATATGTCATGATGAAATAAAAACATCGAATTGAAGGTTATCTGACACATTTGATTGATTTTTAATAATTATCATACGTTTGTCGCTCACTACAAAGCTACTCTCCTCCATGATGAAAACGAATGTCAATTCTTAATTCAAACTTGCGCATGCGCATATTCGCGATTTGTCCCGCAGACTGTCATTTGTTTCATTTTTCAGCTTCAGCTCTGGTATCCATGTTACCTATATAGTTATTATTAGATATATGGTCGAAATAGCCTCTATTTCGATACGCATTTTTTATTATTCGGAGATTGGTACAATCGAATTGTCAAATGAAAGTCAGAAGAGTTAGGCCCAGTTTACTTCTGAGCGATTTGGATTTGGTGATATTAGCAGTGAAAAACTCGTTGTTTTAATTGATAAATTTCAATTCAGAGTGTTATTTGATTTAAATATAAATAAAAACAATAACAACATAGAATTTTTCACCCCTGGTATTGCAATAATCAAAATCGCTCAACTGTAAACTGGGCTTTACGCTTATGCGTCAGATTTTAATTATTTCAATGTCATCATTGTTACCAATCGAATATGTTTCTGTTATTTATCAATATTAAATCCATTTTTTTCTTCAAATCAATTCAAAATAGAAAAAATTGCATATGACACACGTTTTATTTATAAAACTTGTATCATAATATACTATTTCCTCATTGATGTAGGTACTTTCTACCGGTTCAACCGGAAATATACTCGCACTTTTTGCATTTAAGTGGAATACATTATTTTCTCGTTTTTACAGATATTCGCACCAAATCCAGTACATATATATGTATACGAATTCGAAAAAACAAGGTCCACCGAAACCACATCGTGTCTTTAAATGGTAGAGACATGAACCTGGTATAAGAATAATTTATCCTAATGTCTCTATGCACAATGCAAATGTAATTGTTTAAAATTCTCAAGATTTTATCTGAGGAAAGAATATGGAATAATTCTGTGATAAGAATAATCTAATTTATCGAAATTTATTGTTGATATTTCCGAGTCAATAGTGGAAAATAATATTTATCTATATTTGATGGGAAATCTAATAGATCCTGCTATAATAGCTGATGAGTTAATCTCACCCTAGATGAATAATAAATACTAAGAATTATTTATTTCAAAAACTCTGTGAACCCCAACTTACCATTTCTGTTGTTGGCCCTGCTGTCATAGTAACAAATTACTTTACTGTCTGCTTTCGCGTAGTTGGCGTAAGCGAAAATGAAAAACAAAACCACTCTCAGAGCGGCCATGGCTACTGCGACTATCAAACTTAACTGGTTGAGATTGTCGAGAAATCTCTGCAGTGGTGGTCAGAAATTGATTACTGCTTAGCTGTGTTGGCGCATGTCACCTTCAGCACATTTCAGGTTCGTAGAGGGGATGAAAATGTTTTTCTGTGTGGTTTAGATTCATAGAAAAAATAGCAAAATGTTTTGTAGGGCACAAAACACGGCGATGCAGCATACATTATTTCAATGATATTGAAGTGGAATCACAATGTCGACAGTTTTCAAAAACAATTTTCCAGTGCTGCACTGAATTCGATTCGAAAGACTAACCCAAATTTTCTTCTGGTTTTTCCAAGGTTCCGTACAAATTAAAAGTGGATCACAATTCACGGAGATGTAAATAATATTCAACTCTCTTGACTTTGCTTTTGTTGTAAAATTTGAACACGGGAATTTGTTATTGCTGGTTTTGATAATATAGCTTTCGAATTTATAGCAGAATACACCCCGAATCGTACATATTATATTCAACAGACAGTAATCAGATAGGTCATTAATCAATCAGATAATCAAGTGGTTAAGGTGGGTTCACTTTCAAGCAGAATATATATACAGGACTATTCAAATTCGAGTCTGTGCATGGGGATTTCGATAACGGTAAGAGATAGAGGGTTGGTTAAATGGGGGTAAAGTAGCGTATTTCAGAGGTTAATTATATGGATGAAAAAAATCTGACCTAGCTTCTTCAGTTCTGGAGTTATACAGGAAAAAATAAAACAAAAAGTTGAAATTTTACTGGTAATAGTTCAATATTTCCAAAACACTCTGTAATTCAGATGAAAATATTACGTCAATATGAAACATGACTGTTGGCATTCAAAAAAATGCAATAAAAAATTCAGGTCCGTATTTGAAAATTAAAAGTTGAGGGTGGCCCAATTTATACGATACCCTGTATATAATTTTCATTCAGATATTTGGAAAGGCTACAAAAAGTTGCTATGGCAAAGTGGCAAAATTTAAAAAAATCCTCGTAAAATAGAAAGATACAGGCAAAAGAATAATTTCAAAATTTTCGATTTTTCCTGTATAACTCCAGAACTGAAGAAGCTAGGTCAGATATTTTTCATCCATATAATTAAACTCTGAAATACGCTACTTTGCCCCCATTTAACTCTATCTCTTACCGTTATCGAAATCTCCATGCATAGACTCGAATTTGAATAGCCCTGTATATATGAGTTGTCTATAACTTTCGACTAGAGCAATCAAGAGGTGTGGCTTGAAAATAAATCGAATTTACATACGAATATCAATATCATGTGTTAATAAAAGACAATAAGAGGTTTTATTTATTATGATCTGTATCTATAGTTGTGAATTTCGTTGAGTTAGAGGTCGACTATATGAAGATTAAGTATATTAAATGAATCATTTGAGCAAAGCAATTTGCATAGTACAATAGCGAATAACCTTTTTATTACCATTCGTCATTTTGTTATTATTCAATCGTGATGTTTTTCCTCATTAGCAGCTTTGCAATAGGTAGAATAGTTATTCAGAAACTTGATGATGACGCACAATTTGCTCGATTTGATGAAATTTAATATACACATTCTAAATGCTGAACCATTATATTTTCGCAATATTTAAACAATGGTTTTGTTATAACGGGTGACCTCTTCTTTAGATGCTTAGGTACACTCTTTTATGTTTGGTATATGCTATAGAAAAAGAAATGTTGGCAGGATATTTCATATATGAAGCACACAAAAATATATTTAGTTGATATCCTTGAAAAGTGTAGTACCCAACAGAGCTGTCCTATTTGAGAACCGTTCACGAATGAATTATCATATATTTTATCAGCTCTAGTTTTTGGAATATTTAAGTCGTAGAATTTCCTGTTGCTGTATTTCTAATGTTTTTCTAATATACCGATAAATAATCTCTTTTTTTTCTACAGTACAAATAACAACACATGAATCAATTATTTATACCGTTTTCTTTTTGAAGCTTTTTTTTTTATTTTTGTGAACCGGTGGTGGACTGCATTTTCAATAATTCATTCATTCACAATGATCCTAATAATTCTATAACTTGGGCAGTATAATGAAGAAACCGCAACTGTATATATCTTCAAAAATATCTAAATGTGGACACACTGTATACAGGTAGGACAAACTTCCAAGTATTTCTAATGTTTTTCTAATATACCGATAAGTAATCTCTTTTTTTTCCACAGTACAGATTAATAACAACACATGAATCAATTATTTATACCGTTTTCTTTTTGAAGCTATTTTTTTATTTTTGTGAACCGGTGGTGGACTGCATTTTCAATAATTAATTAATTCACAATGATCCTAATAATTATATAACTTGGGCAGTATAATGAAGAAACCGCAACTGTATATATCTTCAAAGATATCTAAATGTGGACACACTGTATACAGGTAGGACAAACTTCCAAGTATTTCTAATGTTTTTCTAATATACCGATAAGTAATCTCTTTTTTTTTCCACAGTACAGATTAATAACAACACATGAATCAATTATTTATACCGTTTTCTTTTTGAATCTTTTTTTTATTTTTGTGAACCGGTGGTGGACTGCATTTTCAATAATTAATTAATTCACAATGATCCTAATAATTCTATAACTTGGGCAGTATAATGAAGAAACCGCAACTGTATATATCTTCAAAGATATCTTAATGTGGACACACTGTATACAGGTAGGACAAACTTCCAAGTATTTCTAATGTTTTTCTAATATACCGATAAGTAATCTCTTTTTTTTCCACAGTACAGATTAATAACAACACATGAATCAATTATTTATACCGTTTTCTTTTTGAAGCTATTTTTTTATTTTTGTGAACCGGTGGTGGACTGCATTTTCAATAATTAATTAATTCACAATGATCCTAATAATTCTATAACTTGGGCAGTATAATGAAGAAACCGCAACTGTATATATCTTCAAAGATATCTAAATGTGGACACACTGTATACAGGTAGGACAAACATCCAAACATTTCTTCTCCTTCCCGAAAAAAAAAATTGAGAATATAGAGAATATATGACTTCAATCAATTTCCTCAGTTACCGGAGTAACTCCATACGAAAATCGAAATCTGCCCAACCTGTACAAATGCCATCAATGTCTAGGGTTAAGCCCCAATATGTCTTCCTGACAGTTCGCAGTGCTGGAAAATCTTCCATGAAAAATAAGCCATGGTCTCGGACCACACAAATCTGCCATTCTTTCCCAAATACGAGACAGATCACCTTTTCGATGACAAATTATCTGTGACGTGGTTCGAGGCGAATTTTTCGCAATCCCACTACAATGTCAATAACATCAGCAAGGGCAGCAATGCTTGCACCCTCATAGCCATTCTGATGGCAGCGAAATGCAATAAATATAACATTTTGGTAAGTGCAATTGAGGAGCAAAAATGCAAAAGCCGATTATAGATTCTTACTAATTTTCTGGGATGCTCTCTCCATATAACTCATCAGATTTGAGCAAAACCCGATAATTCATAATAAACAAATCGTTTCGAGCATAGTATGCCGATAAGTATAGGTATACTTTAAAAGTTATAACTGCCACCTGTTAGTGATTTATTCAAGTTTTCTTTTATGAATATGTGGCAGGGCTCTCATTAGTTTCCTAAAGTTTTCTTGGAATTTATGAATTTTTATCGTTTTATTGTAATACGTTCTGCAAACATGGCATACAAATTGTTTCTGTTCGATTGGGTCGCTCGTATGTATAACGCAAGAACAGTTACCTGGTGAGTATTACTATATAAACATCACCACGATATAATCGAACACAAAATATTAGATCTTTCATTTAAAAAAAACGATAAACAACTAATTTCGAACAAAAATTATGAATATCCAATTGAATTTTTTCTCTCAAAAGTGACTAATATTGCGATCTCCATATTTTGGGATCATGGTTTATGACCTACAAAAACCTGAATTCAGTTGGAATAAAATTCGAAAATTCTTGGGATCCCACTAGGAAAGTTTTTATCAATTATCTTGAAATCACTAAGAGTGGATTTATTAGTTTTGGCATTTTTGCTCCTAAATTACTGTTTATTGTTCATACACAGTTTGTACAAAAATAATGGCAACCCTGTGGAACTGCAGAAAGGAAGATCAGAGATCCCTCAAAAAACGAATATTTCAGTGATCTAAGGGCCGATTCAGATTCATGCATGCCCACCCTGCATTTTTGACCCTGCATGACAAATGCATGCCTGTCGTCGTTCACATCTATGCCTGTCGGCGTGCTTGTAAAATGCGTGGTGGGCATGCATGGAATAAGGACAAGTTCTTATTTTCCACTGTATTTCATGCGTTTTTGCCAAATTATCCCTAAGAGCCTCTGAATAATTGACAATCTTGTATTTGAGTTTGGCATTCGATATATTTTGAATTTGATGATCATTTTGTAAAGTTTGTAACATTCCCGCCTTTCTCTGAGTCAAGTCTCTGTTGTAATTTTAATCTGGAGAAAATGAGCGAGATGAAATTTTCAATTCACTAGTGAAAAAACTAAATAAAATATGACATTGGGTAAGAAATGCGATGGAAATGCACATAATTTGTGGAATGTCATGCCTTTTTCAGGCACAAGCGTCAGAAATGCATGTGCCTGTAAATCGCACGTGCTTCAAAAACCCTGCATGGAAATGCATGAATCTGAATCGGCCTTAAGGCAAACTGTCGTTGAATTCCCATCTATAAAGTCACACACACATATCACCCAAAAATATTCGGATATCATCAAGGCACACCCTGTACATGGTGTATTCATTCGAAGATGCACACTGGCATGGGAATGAAATGCAATGAAAATTATGGAACGCGCGTATTTTTCAGATAACCAAACCAGGAAAATATTTGACCGTGAAATTGGTGCAGGTACTAGCTCTGAGTATGCTGGAAGGAAATCAAATTCATGAAAATTTGAAGCTCAATAATCAGCTGAAGCATATCAACTTAAATATCCCAGAAGCTATATCTTTCGCTGCTAAAGATACATACGGAATAGTTGAATGGGTGCGTGTATCAAAGATTGAAAATACTCAATTGAAAAAAAAATTAACCAAAACCACTCGAAGTGGTTCTCAAGATAATACAGTCGGTGGCCAATACCAATCGAACATCATTGATTCTTTGAGAGTTGTGGAATAGCATTTTATGGACCCAGAGTTTCTTTTATCATTCCCATCCAGATTGAAAAAACTCGATTATACATGTTTTTCGTAATTAGAAAATAAAAATCAAAAGCTCATTATTATTATATACCGGGCAATTCAAATTCGTTTCTGTACATGGGGATCTCGTAAACGATAAGAGATAGAGTGTCGGTTACAATGTGGCAAAGTTGCGTATTTTAGAGACCTATTCAATGATGTGAAAAAATCGAATTCAGCTCTTTTGGTTCTGGAGATATACAGGAAAAACAAAAAAATCCAAAATTATTTATTTGCCTGTATCTTCTTTATTCGCAGACATATTGAACATCTATCCACATTTTGCTATTGGCACTTGATGTGGGCTATCAGAATATGTTCATGAATCTTTTATACAGGGTGTCATCTGACTTGGGCCACCCCCATCTTTGAATTTTTAAATACGGACCTGTATTTTTTGTTGTAGTTTTTGGATCGCCGACGTTCACTTCATACTAAGAAATTAAAATGTGCATAGATTTTCAATATGTCTGCGAATAAAGAAGATACAGGCAAATAAATAATTTGGGATTTTTTGTTTTTTTCTGTATATCCAGAACCAAAAGAGCTAAATTCGATTTTTTCACATCATTGAATAGGTCTCTAAAATACGCAACTTCGCCACAATTCAACCGACACTCTATCTCTTATCTTTTACGAGATCCCCATGTACAGAAACGAATTTGAATAGCCCTGTATATAGCATGATCTGAAAATGTCTTAATATCGTTTTGCGAAAATCAAAAACCAAATGAAATAACGTTGATGATGGCCGCGAGAAGACGAAACGTCGAACTCGAAATCTAAGAATGCTCTTTTGAAGATCGCAAAATGTGACAATGAATAAGTGTTTTCAGTTTTTTTGTATCCCCAGTAATAAAACAAGAATAATTCAGTTTTTTTTCGAATATTTCGAAAACTAAAAGAGCTATCGCGGATTTTTTTTCACCATAATAATGACCATAAAATCCCGCAACTTTGCCCCAATTTAATGTTCTTTGTATCCCTCACCGTTCTCACCTCACCTGTATTTACCTATATAGGATCTTATCTTAAAAAATTCACGCTTATTTCCAGAAAAATGAAGTGTTCATGGAACCTCTCTCAAAATCGTTGTACGCTAACATAAAAATCCATTGGATGAACTGGATCAAATCCCATCATGCGGGAAACGAATCTCGCGACTTGTATCTTGTTTTGGTGGCCGACGCCAGGACCGTACTGTTCATTTTTCAATTGCGCACCGAGACAGTGAGTAGACGTTTCACTAGTTCGGAACGTTACAAAAAATGTATATATGCGTTTTTTGGATTTTCAGGTAACACTAGTGGACTCGCACCAACATAGTGCTGAAAAAGGGGCCTTCATAGCAGTCGCTCATTGCTCGATATTGAAATTCTTGTGCGACTGGTACGCCAACGTGTTGTTCAAGTTCAACAACTCGATGCCGAAGCTCTACGAACTGTCGTTCTTGTATTTCAAGAATTCGTAGATACGGAAATTCCCTAGAACCGTCGCTCTTGTTTGGATTTTTTCTATTTTTGCTATGGACAAATTCGAATTGAAAAAGATCGGAATATAGTGAAAACTGAGTGTCATGATCGGGATGGCATAAAGAAAATAAATGTGTAGCAGGAGTGCAGGAAATGATAAAGTGTTTCATTTCTATATAGCACAGGACGATCTCGAAAAATAAGCGGGCTATAGAATTTTTGTCACACAAAAAAGTAACCAACGTTCGCGAATACCGCAAATCTCTATCGTTGAAAATAAGCGAGATATCCCGTAAGGACATCGAAATTGGAGCAGCCTGTATTATCCATTAAATATTACTACGGTTCTGAGAAAATCGACACATTTTGGAAAGAACCGTCAAGGATTGTATTCCATACAATGAGCCAAGATGATGTTGATGATGACCTTCGTCAGCGCTTTTTTGTGGGTTGCGATTCTGATTTTCTACTTTTTTTCTTCAACCTTGTTGGTAGGGTTTTCGTAGGAAAATTCATCATGGGGTTTCTTTCATAAAGTAAATTTTATTCAAATTACAATATCACAGCTATATTTACATATCTGATGAAATACATAAACTGCGTTGCTAAATAAACACTCAAAATTCAAAAAATCTGAACAAAAACAGCTCTAGTAGAATTTCAATGGCCCCTTCCCCTACCTCTTCCTCCTCCTCTTGCACCCCTGCTGTAACCCCCAAAAGTGGATGACTGGTTATGCCCTTTGTTTCCATTTTTCTTTTTGCCCTGAAACAGAAAAAAAATGCTTAACCGTAGAATTCCTACACACCTAGAAGGTCAATTGATGCGCGAGAACCAAATGACCCCACATAGCTATTGGTGACAGCTACTTGGCGTTCTAAGGTTGGTACTAATCTGTTACAAATGTCAACTGTCATTGATGTCAACTATCACTAATAATAACTAAACACTTATATAAATAGAATATCAATGACCTGGTGGGCTTATGAATTCATCTGCATAACTGACATTTATGACTGTTGACATTGATGACAGATTCTAAGAATGCTCAAAAAGCTGCCACCGAGAGCTGTTTGATAAGGTCAATTGGTCTTCCGGTTTGTGTTGTATAGCGTTCAGTGCGCTCAACTCTCGAAGGACCCAAAATACGTCATTCTCACCTTCATCTTGAAGGTACTCTTGAACTCCCGCGGCCTCGGGGCCCCCCCAGCCCCGCCCTGGAACTGCCTGAAATCCACCGAGGCGTAATCGAACGCGCTACCGTCATCCTGCCCCCATTTATCGGCCCGCCCACCTTTCCCCCTTCCCTTCCTGTGGCTCCCGTTGGCGCCGTCGCCATCTTGGAAAGACACCCTCGAGTCGTCGGTAGGTGGCGCGCCGTCGCCCTCCGGCTTGCTCCTCCAGAAGTCCTTCTTCTTCGCCTTCTTCTTCTTGATGCCCGAACCCGATTGGTCGCCCGATTTCCTTTTAGGGCGGCTTCCGGTGACAGGCGGGGCGGGCTCGATGATCAGGGGGGGCGGCTCCGGAACGGAGTCCATCCTCTTTCTCTTGGTGCCCCCCAGGTGGATGAGGGGATGCTCCAGGTTGTCCACAGGGACGGCCGGTGGCGGTTGCTTCGACAGGTTGAGGAAGTGTTCTCGGATCTGGGGACAAAACGATTCGAGAGTGGATTTTTACAACTCTCTATATTTTTTAATGTCATTTTTCCATTATAATAATTGATAATTTGTACTTTCAGTTACTGCATAATCTAATACAAGTGAAGGAATTATACCTAATTGACAAGTTCAGCCAGCTTTGAGAGAGAAAAAATATGTCTGCCCTAGTTGTCTTTGTCATCAAGATTGTAACTTAAAATGATGAAAATTTTATGATTGGGACGTAAAAAAAGAGAAGAAGACTAATATGACAATTGTGTTTGGAATAATTCAAAAATTATTGTAAACTTACAATGCTCACAAAATATTCGAAATAACGAAAGTACTACTAGAACAACAAACTAATTATATACAGGTTATATGTCTTCTTCTTTTTTAGTCGTGATTTGACGACAAAGACAACACTAGGCAGACATATTTTTTCTCTCAACACTGGCTGAACTTGTCAATTGTATCAATATTGTTATAATGGCGCAGTCGGTAGGATATTATTAGAATAGTAATACCATTAGGTATGATTCCTTTACTTTCATGGTGTACCTAATAACCCAACTGTATCAATATTGTTCCAAAAATGAAATGATGAAAATTACGTCTCTTCAAGTAAACACTAATTCATAATTCAACCAAGGAGAGTCAAAAAATCTCAATTTTCGCCTGCTTGATTAATCTCAACCGAAAATTAACCACGCAGTGATATTTCCCGATTTTCCCAAATATGAGGTCACATCTTTTGATTTTTTTAATAATCTCATTCATAATGTTTACAATCCACACCTTACTCGACAGATTTGGAGACTTTGGAAACTGTCAATAAATGCGAAATATAAACAACCGAAATAAATATCCAGTTTTGCAATATTTGATCACACAGAAAAATATAAAAATACGTATGTGATAATCCTGTATAAACTTTTTGGAAAAATGATAATCTCAATATTGGAAAGTTCCTCATTGACAAGGTTAATCAGCAAATGTCCAAATATGAGTCTCCACATTTTATACATTGCATTCAAGGCCTTTATAAAAAATCGGTCACAAGAAGTAGAAATGAAGACATTGATCATGCATTAAAAACTTCATTCTGCACCTATAAACACAATACAAAACAGTACAAAATACAATGTTTCTAGAAGAAACGTACATTAATGAGTTATTTTGAAATTGAGTAACAATAAAGTAATCTCGAGATGACATACCGATTCAATTCTTTCATCATCTGTTCTTTCGACTTCCTCCGGCTTCGCCAATTTCTCCTCTTCAGCTTGTATGAAGGGCTTGATCAACTTGTACCTCTCAAAAGGTGGCAGGAAGGTGATGCCATGTATATTTGTATTGGCTTCATCATCCATCTTTTTCAAAGTTTCCTGAGTATTTTCAGGTGAATCAAATACAGTGATGATTGGCTTCTTCTTTTCAATGTCTATTTTCATATCAATCAGCGATTTTCTCAAATCCTCAAAATTTGAATGTTTCAGTAGGGTGGGCAAATTGTCTTGGATGTCTTTGGATTTTGACAAATCATGTGGGCAATTCAGGAAAGTGTCTTCATTTACTTTCGAAATTTTCTTGGTACTTCCTCTAGCCCTTGTATCTTCTTTCAAAATTGGCTAGAAACATATTTTGTGTTGTTCACTGATAAGTGATGACAGATAATTAATTCATAACTCCAGTGATTTTTTTCAAGGAAAAAATTCAAAATGGTGGTACCAATATGGCGGATGAGACAAAATTCATCATAGTTTTTTAGAAAAAATGACAAAAAGGCGGCATCAAGATGGCTAAAGAATTAATTTTTCATTCATTAATATTAAATCATGTTCTTTCAGTTTTTTTTCCCCAACAATTTTTTTTAAATTTCAAAATGGCAAAATGGAGTAATTGAAATTTTTTTCTTACAGGTAAATGATTTCTTTATTGATCCTAGATAACAGATTGGCAGTCCTTCCATTGTGACTCAGAGACTTATGAGACAACTGAAGTTTCTTTGTTTACAACTTACCTTTTCTAAAGACTGTTCTTTAGCTCTGAGGATAATCTGATGAAGCTCCAAAAGATTTGATCTAACTAATGGAGGAATAGGATTGCAACAGGCCAGTATGCCTTGCATTTCTCTTGGTAGACTTTCTGATATTTGCAACAACATATGATTGGGTAAAACATACCTAGACAAAGTACAAATTTAAAAAATATTCTGTGTTGCTTTCAACAAAATAGTACCCAGTGCTCTCATCTTCTTCACGGGATATTTGATCTCTCCACTTGTATAGTTCTTTGAGAGCATAGAGTTGCCTATTGTCAAAAAGCCTCTTGCATTTCCTGTAGAAATCCAAGTAGCTGTCTTCTCTCAGAACTGGCCTGAAATATCTCTGAAAAATAAACCATAATACTCACAAAATCCTGTACCCCATAGCATTGTTACCTTTTTGCAAACTTCAGTACTCTGTTTAATAACAGAAATCAGAAGATTGTCTTTTCCATTAGCTTTATCCAAAAGCTCATTTTTCAACTTGTGATAAATATAAATCAAATAATGGGTATCTTCCCTGGCATATGCTTTCAACTCATCAGGCAGAGGCCTTATCCTCCAATCAGCCAGCTGGAACTGTTTGTTGGGCATAAAATTGCAAAACCTCTGCATCAAATAAGCTAGTGAGAGCCCAGAGTATTCTAGAACCTTTGAGGCTTGGTAAGTATCAAACATATTCACAACATAAAGTGATAGGTCTCTCTGTAGCCACAGGATATCCATGTCAGCACCATGAAATATCTATAAAAATGAACATATTGAGATATATCAAAGATCAAAATATCATTCTAAAATACCTTCACTATGGTTGGTTTAGTGAATACTTCATTAAGCACATGTAGTTTGTCTCTAAGGGCTAGAGTATCAATTATATAATCAGTATCTCTGGTAGATATCTGCATGAGACAGGTGATTCCCATGAAAGACCTGTAAGAGTGGTGTTCCAAATCCACAGCAAACTCCTTGCAGCTTCTCAGAGCTTCTACCAATTGGTCAACTTGTTCAGGCATGGTAACTTCCACAAGAGGTGTCTTATCCAGAGGAGGGGGTATGGCAGGTTTTTCTTTCAATAGTTGTTGTGGCAGAGGTTCAAACCTATCCAGCTCAAATTCATAGGGATGTGAAAATCTGAAAGATGAAAATAAGTGGTTATCTAATTTTTTGCCAAATTGAATTGTTGTCTACAGTACTCACTCTTCCCCATTTTCAGACTCTTCTAGAAAAATTGCAAGGGGTTTCAAGGAGTTAGGTTTTTCTGTAATCCTGGGTTCCCATGGTTGTTTACTGAAATTTATTATTTTGTCTTTGAAGAATTTCTGGGGCCTAACTATATTTTTGCCTGTTAAAAGCCTTATTGTATTCACTTTTTTATTTTGGTCACCCTGAAAAGACAGTCTCAAAGATTGTGACAAATAAGTAAAAGTATTACTGTAGCAATACTTGTCAACAGTATCAGAAATCAATCATGTACAAATGTCAATGAGATAATTTTGCCAATAAGTATGACAGTTTTTTTTCAAAATTGTAAGTCAGTGAACATACCTCTGTAGTGATAGAAGACCCAACTGAAAATGTAGTGCTGTTAAATTTATTCCAAGAACCATTAACTGGCAACTCTGCACTGACTGTTTGGATTAAAACAGGTTCGTTAACAGTTTTCCTTATGCCATTCATTTCATCTATATTGTTGGCTACTCTCTCCAGAATCATGTCATTGGCCTCTATAAGCAGTTCTGTTTGTTCTTCTAAACCCCTGTTCCGAATGTTTCCTTCTATTTCACTTGTCCGCAGGATTGTGTTAATTTGTTTTTGCACATTGGAGCTAGAATCATCCATGATTTTTTTGAATGCATCATGTGTATTGTAGAAATTCCAGTTTTTTCCTTGAGGAAGTGAATTGGAATTTTTGATGGCTTCCACCAGAATTTTATATCCATCCTGAAAAATGTGATTTGTTAAATTTAATAAAACTAGACTGAGGAGAACGCACCTTCACGAATTGATCAAAATTCTCCAAATTCAATGAAGAGTTGTCTCCGCTTTTCTCTTGATCGTCCATCTTTCTAAATGAATGTCAAACTGTTCATTCACTTATTGGGAAATAAAAAAAAAGCATTTATTCAAAATGATCAAAATACACAGTTTCTTTAGATATTTTATTATCATACATTCCAACAATCAACGATAACCACGTGCGTGCGCGCATATTTGTCGTGATTTGTCATTCTTGTTTCTTGTCAATCATTTTCATTTGTCAACCTTGACATCTCGTCTTTTTTTCATTTCAATTTTCAACCCCAACGTTCCATTAACCTAAAAAGAAGACGTTCTCCCATAAATGGCCAGTTTCCGGTGTTCTAGGGGCGAAGAAAAAAGAAGATATTTCTCATAACGACGGACACTTCTGACGTTAGTAACCTTGGACGTTTTAAAAAACAAAACATCCCAGCATCCCACCCAAACCAGACATCACACACCTGTTGCTGTAATTTTGACCTGTTGATTTCTAATGATCAGATTTGTATTTTATAGTTTTCTAATAATTAGGAAAGATTACTTCAGCAAGTATGCGAAATTATCATAACTCTACATCACTACCTTCTAATTACAAAAACGCTGTCAATACCTCACCGCCCACTAATCATATTCTAATAATTTTCAGGAATGAATGATTCTCCAAGATGAATCCAGAATACGCAGAAATGGTAGCTGCAATAGCGTTCGGCGTTTTGTCTGCGATTTTCGTCAGTGCATTCGTAATTCTTGTTGTAATTTGTAGACGGCAAAGATTGTTCTATAAAGCTACATACTTGGATAGGCATAATGACATTACAAGGTAATTCTGATTCTGCAATATCATATAAGACAATTATCATGCATTTACAGGCCAGAAAAACAGCTGATAGAGCCTGAAAGACCAGAACTTGAATTGGGGGAAGTCAACATGAATTTTGAAGAGATTTTGACTGATGAACAATGGATTGATGATGCCACAGGGCTTATACCTCACTGCCTAGCTATTCTCAAAACATGCAGATACCTGACTGAAAGATTGACTGCTTTGGCTATGAATTCTACTCCAATATCTGGGAATTTCAAACAAATTGTGGAGGTAAGGTGGCATTAAAGCAGACAAATTTTGTATTCATTATTTTTCTTCAAGAGTGCCAAAAGAATCTCAAGTAGAGTAGATGACATGGTGAGAAGTATGTACCCACCTCTAGACCCAAGACTCTTGGAGGCTAGAGCTGCTGCCCTTACTCTAGCTGTCACTCACCTGGCTCTATTGGCAAAGTATGAATGTGGACAAAAGCATAGGGATAACCTCCATTGGATTGACAAATCTTTAGGGGAGATGGACAGCCATATGGTGGTAATTTAAAATTTCAGTATTCATTCCCTTTTAAAATTCTTTATTTTTTGAAATTATAAATTTGGTTAGTTTTTACAAATTTTTAAAAACTTCTGACTAGGTTGAACTGATAAGATAATTCATTTGAAATTGATATTTCAGTTCCTCAGAGAAGCCTCTATATCTCAAGAAACCATCAACAAAATCTCAAATGCCTTCAATCTAAGTACTACTTTGTAAATGGACAAACACTGTTACTGTTATAATATTGAAATTTCTAGTATATGAAAATTGTATTACTGATTGAATATATCAAAGATAAATGGACTGGATTCTTGTTTTATTCAATTCTTGTTACATTTTATCACAATGATGTTATGATGGACCATTCAAAAACGTACAATTGGAAAAATGTCTACAAGTATAAATATGTTGAAAGTTTTTTTTGTTTTAAAATCATATGAACAAAAAAATATTTTCCCTGCCTGCATATACATAATAAAAACCGATAATAATAATTTAAATCACTTAATGAGAGGTGCACCAGAAAGAAATTAGGTTCTAAAAAGCTCAAGACAAATTAAGAATTTTTGGATCTGCTCATTCCTAAGAAAAATTGATTAGCTATTAGCTGACAAGTTATTTTCGTTTGGCTGCATCTTTGAGAATCTTGGTCTTCAGATGGTCTTTGTATGATAAAATGTCGCCTTTCCATTTTGTACATGTTCCCTTTTCACAAACCCAAATTTCTTCAGCCACCTAAAATAAAACAATAAAATTCTGTTACTATATATTCAGAAGTATTCAAATCATCATATGTTCTGCACAATTCTTCGACTTCCTCTCCACCGCATTGTCAATTTTGTGACCAGCTACTTCAAATTCGTTCCTTACCTGACTGATCAACCTGAAGTCGTGACTGACGAGCACCATGCCCCCATCGTAATCATTGATGGCATCTGCCAACGCATCGATCGTCTCCATATCCAAGTGATTGGTGGGTTCGTCCAGCAAGAGCAGATGTGGCGTCTGCCAAGCCAGCCACGCGAACACCACTCTACACCTCTGACCGTCCGACAGTTGTCTTATAGGACACACCTAGAAAATAAAAATCACCGAATGATACATAGACTAAGAGTTTTTGTTTTTTTGACAAATATTCACCTGTTGTCTTCCGGTCAGCCCGTACCGTCCGATGATCTTCCGCATCTCTTCCTTCTCCTTGACCTGCGGGAATTCTTTCATCATGTACTCGAGAGGCGAGAGGTCGAGATCTAGCAGCTCGTGAAGATGCTGGTGGTACCTTGCTATACGCAGGTGGGAATTTTTCCTGATCATCCCCTCGGTAGGCGTCAACTGAAAACCAACTGATTGGAGAAACCATTTTGCATGGTATTGTTGTTTGGGGAGAAACTACATTCTACATGAATACTTCATTTGAACTTTCAGACTTCGGGAAATATAGGCAGTGTATAGTGTAAAGAGAAAAATGTCCTAAAGCCCAGTTTATTCCTAGGCGATTAAGCGTTGGCGATGCTCTGACCTTGAAATAACAACAGCGTATTTTTCATCACTTTTGATCCGAATAAAACATGCTATTTTGGTAAAACTTCGTTTATCGCACTCCTATGAGTTCGGAAAAAATTTTTGGTGGAACTTACGTATTTTGACCTCCTGATCACGAATCTGAAGTCAAAACGCGGCGGTCTAAAGTATTTTCGGAGATACGGCCCCATTTTGTCTCAAAAATGCACCATTTGACATGTCAAATTTCTGCTATTAGGAATACACAAAATTCACCCTTCTTTGAGCTAAAACATCACACATGCTCACATTCTCTTGTTTCTAACACTTTTTTGCATAAAAAACTGTTATTTTCACAAAAATTCGCCCTTCTTCAAAACGTAAACAAAACATCTTTTTTTCACTGATTTTCTGGTTATTTTTATTTGAGATGTTGGCAACGTCTTACCATGAGCCAAACAATCACGTTGCCAACATCATAAATACAAATTACCAGAAAATCACTGTGAAAAGGTTGTTTTGTTTACATTCCAAAGAAGGGTGAATTTTTTGAAAAACAATCGTTTTTTCTGCTGAGAAGTGTTGGAAACAAGTAACATCTTTTTTTTCACTGATTTTCTGGTTATTTTTATTTGAGATGTTGGCAACGTCTTACCATGAGCCAAATAATCACGTTGCCAACATCATAAATACAAATTACCAGAAAATCAGTGTAAAAAGGTTGTTTTGTTTACATTTCAAAGGGTGAATTTTTTGAAAAACAATCGTTTTTTCTGCTGAGAAGTGTTGGAAACAAGTAAATATATGCGTGTATAGTGTTTTGGTTCAAAGAAGGGTGAATTTTGTGTATTCCTAATAGCAGAAATTTGACATGTCAAATGGTGCATTTTTGAGACAAAATTGGGCCGTATCTCCGAAAATACTTGAGACCGCCGCGTTTTGACTTCAGATTCGTGATCAGGAGGTCAAAATACGTAAGTTCCACCAAAAATTTTTTCCGAACTCATAGGAGTGTGATAAACGAAGTTTTACCAAATTTTTTTCAAATCTTCTCATTGTAGAAAATCCCACATCACTCACCTCCCCGTATAGCAGCTTCAACAGCGTACTCTTGCCGGCGCCGTTCGGCCCTACGAGCGCCAGCCGCGTATCCAAGTCGATGCCGAACTCGAGGTTCTTGTAGATCCACGGGGTGGCGTCCGTGTACCGGAAGCTGACGTTCTGCACCATGATGACGGGCGGCGGCACTGTGCCGCAGCTCGGGAAGTAGAACGTCAGCAGCTTGTCACTGCCCACCTTTTCGGTCAGCCCCTGCGCCACCATTTTGGCCAGCGTCTTCTCCTTGGACTGCGCCTGGCGCGCCAACTTGGCCGAGCCGTGACCGAAGCGGGCGATGTAGTTCTGCGGGGCAGTGACAAATGACGTTGACAGTTTCGGTTGCGCGAGCACAGATCCGTTTTACGGTCACATATCTAATAGTAACTATACAGGGTCACTCACGGTCGATGGTACCTTAGACGTTTACGGAGAACGGGAAGTAGGATTATTCTGAAAATTTGGTTTATTGGGTAATCCGTTTTGTTCTATCGATCTAAAATACTTTCAGCGTTGCGGCGTTGTTATTTCAAATGGAACACCCTGTATTTTATTTCATTTTTATATTCTTCCTGAAGAGCTGATTTCGTCGATATATCATACTTGGGGTATAGCGAGAAAGATTACAGAGATATAGGGTGTGAAAAATCGATATTTTTAAAATTTAGGAATTTTTTGTGCCGAAAATATCCATTCTTGCTCAAAACGGCTTACATGTCCCTATCTCAACTTTCCATTTGCTATCGATTGATATTTAATTGAAACAAATACGGGTGGTTCAAATTTTTGAGTTTTGCATCACCCTCTATTTGTTTCTATCAAATGTCAGTATATAGTAAATGAAAAGTTAAGATGTGAGCCGTTTTGAGCAGAAATGATTAGTTTCGACACCAAAAATGCCTAAAGTTGAAAAATCTCGATTTTTCACCCCCCTTTATCTCTGTAATATTTCGAGCTATACCCCAAGTATGATAGATCGACGAAATCACCTCTTCAGGAAGAATCTAAAAATGAAATAAAATACAGGATGTTCCATTTGAAATAACTCTACAATCATCTACCTCGAGAAATCAGAGAATTGAATCTAACAAAATTCAAATCGTCAATAAAGCGCATATTAACTCAAGGGGCTTTTTATAATCTGAATGAGTACTATGAATCCAGCTTGCTATAATGGTATATAGTGTATGAAATTTGATGTGCGTACCCCAAATTGTCAATTAGTGTTATTTTACTCCAATTATCTGTATATTTTTGTTTATATATATTTTTTTTATTATTTTTATCTTATGTGTAAATTTCATTCTTTTTAATCTTAGGTATAAATTTTAATCTTAAATAATGTCTAAGCTTATTTTCAAAACTGACGTGTATATCCATCTACGGATGGCTGCTGTAAGCTAATATGAATAAATATTATTATTATTATTATAACAAAGTTGTTGCTACTTTTTGATAGAAGCGGCAAAGTCGCAACGCTGAAAGTATTTTAGATCGATAGAATAAAACTGATTACTCAATAAACCAAATTTTCAGAATAATCCTACGTCCCGTTCTCCGTAAACGTCTAAGGTACCATCGACCGTGAGTGACCCTGTATAGGTAACAAGGACACCAGAGCTGAAGCCGGGAAATAAAACAAATGACAGTCTGCGGGACTAATCGCGAATATGCGCATGCGCAAGTTTGAAGTAAGAATCGACCTTCGTTTTCATCATGGAGAAGAGTAGCTTTCTAGTGAGCGACAAACGTATGAAAATGATTAAAAATCAATCAAATGTGAAACGTAACCAAGGTGGATATAGATATGGTGGAATGAGTCCCATTGAAAGGCACTAAAATATTTGTAGACCTCTGCCTACTTGATTTTGTTGAATTTCAATCACAGTTTCAAACACTAGTAATACTTCCACGACTTCATATGGATGGCGCCACCTCTGCTGATTCCGCATGATGAATATTAATTTTCAGAATTTCTCAGTCATTTTGATTTTGTGTGATTTTTTCAATCAATATCATGTTTGAACCATCGAACAATATTCATATTTCGAGCCAAAACCACAATTATGAATGATCTGTCACTGTCACTTGAACACTAAACCATAGAATACGGATATTAATAGAGAACTGAATGATCGATATTGATGTCGAATGCGATATTTACACCATCTCCGAACAATTAGTGAAATATAACCGGATCTTCGCTAAACCAGTCCACAGGTTTTGACGGAGTTGTTTCACCTTATCTATATCCACCTTTCATGTAACCTTCAATTCAATGTTTTTATTTTATCATGACATATATTTTTCAATCACTGTTATCACCCACTAATCACTTCTGTAAACAACCAGTAAGTACATTAATAACTATATTAATGCTCTTACACATAATTTGGGTTAACAAATATACCTAACCTATGAAATTCTAAAAACGTCAGTGGATTTCAACTCGTCAAAACCCGCGCATGCGCACAATTCATCATTAGCAAGCTAGACAATCTTTTGTTTTTCCAAAACTGGCTTCACTTTCGCGTGAAGAGAAGAATAGGTGTTATCCATATCCAGAAGAATAGGTGTTATCCATAATAGGTGTTATCCATAGTTGTTAGCATTGAGATTCTTCAAAGTTGGGAGTTTTAAGGTCACATGTTTTTAGCAGAAATTTGAAATTGTTGTATAAATGGTGCCATTTGATATAACAGGTTCAAATTTCGACTTCAACATAAACATAAGCACAATTTCGAAATTGTGTTGACTGAATGCACCTTTTAACATGCTAACTAGCATAGTAGAGGAGTATCCAGCGTCTGCATCAGATGCAGGTATCCCGAGTGCCGAGTTTGAACCCTGCTTCATTTTGTTTTTTTTTTTATCAAATTGTTCTTTTTTCAAAATTTACCGGTTTAAGTCTCCGAGGGATGAAAACTTCTATTATTGTTTTCTATTAATAGAAACTTTAGTTCAGAAAATATAATGTGGCTGGATACACTGGATAAACATTTAATGGTATTCTCACCTTCATATGACTGATCTGATCCTGTTCCCAATTGTACTGTTTCATCTGGTTCTCCAAATGCTCCATCCTGGTCTTGACAAATGCATCGTAATTACCGGTGTAATATTTGAGCCTCATTTTATTAATGTGTATTATGTTGGTGCAGACGCCGTTGAGGAAGTCCTGCGAATGCGAAATCAGCACCAGGATCCGCTTGTAACTGAAAATTATCATAGTCAGAATCCACCGAGTCGAATGGCCGCGGAAACCTCACGGGAATTAATGAAAAAAGTTGTCTATGGTGCCGAGAAATGGGTCGAATTGACATGATATTGAAAAAAATTTCATTGAGAAAATGTGTTCAACGAGGACCCCAACTAATAATTTTGAAGCAGATTGAAGAAAGAAGCATCTGTGTGAGTTTACTAAAATAAACTCTATTTTCGGCAACCGTCCGGATAGTACGTACTTTCCAGACGATTTTTTTTTTGAGAAAGTGGCATTTTTCCGGCCTAGTCCGGGAAATACGTACTTTCTGGACTAGGCCGGGAAGAATCACATCGTTGTTGACATTGTAAATATGAAAATCTTGGTAGTATGGTTTTGATAAATGCAGTTGATCATTACCATAGCAGCAAAATAACGACTGACAGCTATCTGACATAAAATTAGCTAACATTAAAAAATTATCAGATGAAAACAATCAATGTGAAACGGAAACTTTACCTTCTTGTTCTGACTTCAACAAAAGGCACTTAAATATACCAAGCATTTCAAACAAATTGAATCCATTCAATATTAACAATTGTTCTAATTTTAATATAAATATTAATATAAATAAGAATTGAAATGTTCTGAATTTTGTTCTAATAAAGAAATGTGTTTCTTTGATTTGTTATTCGAAAAACTTGTGTACGCAACACGCCCGAAAACAGTTTTTTTGTCCACTCATCCAAAAAAACAGTATTTTCCGGACTTGTTACGTAAATTACTATTCTATCAGTACGAGAAAACGCCTCACTTCCTGAGCTCCTCCTCGAGCCACACGCACGCATCGAGGTCCAAGTGATTGGTCGGCTCGTCGAGCAGCAACAGGTGCGGCTTGACGTAGAGCGCCCTGGCGAGCGCGATGCGCATGCGCCAGCCGCCGCTAAAGTCGCGCGTGCGCTTGCTCTGCATGGCGCCGTCGAAGCCCAGGCCGTGCAGAATGTTGGCGGCGCGCGCCTGCGCCGTGTCGGCCGACATGTCGTCCAGCCGCTCGTAGATGTCCATCAGCTGCTCCTGCGACTCGTCGTCCTCGCAAGCGACCAGCGTCTCGGCCAGCTTCTCCAACCTGCAAGGGAATGGGGGGGGGGGAGATTTCGGGGTGTTTACTGTTCAGTCACAGAGTTCTATTGGTTTTCCACTGGTAGCGATGGTAGGAATGACGAATAAAATATTTTGGGGTTATGTTATTGAATCGCGTTTGCTTTCCGTTAAATCGCCATTTTCTTCACCCCTTCCACATTATTCTTCCTGTCATTCTGTCTGAGCGAACGGAATGAAAAGTTGCAACCAGTTTCAGAATAATGTTCAAAAAACGACCAGAATCGACATTCCAGTTGGGGAATCCTGCCAATAAAACGCACTTAATGCCTTAGTGGTTTCTCGAACGCCGGGGAATGTGAGGAGGTACAGGGTGTCCATTTTCGAAGTCCTCTCACGGGATATATCGCTTATTTTTGAAGATAGAGATTTGCGGTCTTAACGAGCGTTAGCTACTTTAATGTGAAACTCACGATACTGCAATATTTATTTCTGTATTAAGTGCGTAAAATGGGCGTTTTTTTCATAGCACATCAGAAATCAACAATTAAAAGAGATCAGCTGATGTGAAAATGTAAAATAAATTAGGCATCACCACAGAGACTGCTAGTGATGAATTGATTGGTTCAGTTGAATGTAGATTATTTCTCAAATACTGTGAAAAATGTTTCAAACAATATGTACAGTATTGCCTATTGACAAGTTCAGCCAGTATTGAGAGAGAAAAAATATGTCTGCCCTATCGTTGTCATCAAGATTGCAACTCAAAATAATGAAAATGCTAAGATTGGGACTAAAAAAGAAGAATACTTATATAACCTGTATATAATTGGTTTGTTTTTCTTGTAGTATTTTCGTTCCGATTATTTAGAATAATTTGTGAGCATTGTAAGCTTACAATAATTGTTGAATAATTCCAAACACATTATAATTGCAATATAAGTGTCTTTTTTTACGTCCCAATCATAACATTTTCATCATTTTAAGTTGCAATCTTGATGACAAAGACAACACTAGGGCAGACATATTTGTTCTCTCTCAACACTGGCTAAACTTGTCAATTCCAAAAGCAGTGAGGTGTGAAAATTGTTGCATATTTCCTGTTGCTACTCCTACTAACCTCACTCTCTCCTCATCCACTTCCATCACACACTGCAAGGCAGTCTTGTCTGAAGCAGGCATCTCCCTGGTAAGATGAAAGATGTCAATGTGCTCGGGGATCGGGACTTCTCTGTTGCCGAGCACCGCCAATAAGGTCGATTTTCCGCTGCCATTGAGGCCCAGAAGGCCGTAACGTCGGCCGCAATTCAACTCCAAAGTAGCGTCTTGCAGCATCTCACAGCCGTGAAATGTTATGGAAAAGTTGGCTATTTTGACATCCCTAGATTTGGGGTGGACTGCCAGGGAGCCTGTGCATGACCTGGCTTCTGCATTCAACCGCGCGTCGGACTCCAGTTTGGCGCAAAGAGCCTCTGAAATTGTTGGAGTTGAATGATTTATAGCTTTCTTAAAAAATAATCATCAATAATTATACCAAGAAAATTTGTTGGGCATTGGGAATCCACTGGAAAAAGAATGTTTCCAACTGAAAAATGCCCCTCTAACCATTACAGTACATAAATTTACTTCAATCTCATACATATTTAAAGCATTGAGCCTGCAGAATTTGCTGATTGCAAATTTCATATGAACAGCCAAGGGTCTGAAAAGATTACCTTCAGGACTAAGTTCAACAGGTCCATTGGATACTCCATTAACACCATTGGTTTTGATTGCAGTTTGTTCTTGTTCCTTATCCTGATCTTCTTTTAGGGGCTTATCCACTTTCTTTCCAGCTTGTCGAGCTTTTGCCGCGTCCTTTTTACGCTGCTGTTCACGTTTCTTAGCATCAGAGGGCATCTTGAATAATACTGTGGAGTACCTGCTGAAAGATGAGCAAATGTCTTAAGAGGTCTGTTAAAATGAACCAGTATCTTCAATTCTTCACTAATGAAAGCTGTGATTCGACACTTCTAGACGAGTGCACATTAAGGTCATTACAATAAAAAAAGTTTCAACAGGTATAATTCAATCATGATGTTTCACTATTAGAATAGGTTCAGACAGTTATGAAAATACGAAGAAATTAGAGTCAACTTACTTGTAATACCTAAAAATAAAATAGGCTCAAATTTACACTACTAGCACCCTAGATACATGTGTCCATCAACAACGGACGAAAAGAGAAAAGAGCTCAGAAATCTTGGCACTTGAAAGTTGGTATTCGTGACAGCTGAGTGACAACAGAGCAAACCACTGGCCAATCGGGAATATTCGGAAATGTGGGCAGCAAGCTTTGGCAGCTTCTCATCGAATCGAATTTAGCTGGCTAAGTTCCGTTCTGTCATAATACCGAGAAATCAGAAAATAAGTCATACGTTTATTTTTTTGGTTAGTTTTTTCACTTTTTTTTCGCTTGCACATAAATGTTATAAAACCAATGTGTGTGTTTTCAAAAGACTTCTTAGGACAGAAAATATAGCAGATAATTTTTCTTAGCTACGAAAAAATGGATGATTTTGAACTACCAGAAGACCTAGAAGACGTTGAAATAATTTATTCTGATGGAGAAGACGAAGAACCCATTGACAATGCCATAGAAGATATAAATATCGAAGATAATGCCTTGGAGGCGGAAATCATTGATCATTCCACCCTCTCATTTCAAAAGCACACCAAATCAGTCTTCTGTTCTGACTTGAGCCACGATAATCAACTAGCAATTACAGGGGGTGAAGATGATATAGCATACCTCTGGAGAACTGACACCTCAGAGGTTATTTTAGAATGTACAGGCCACAAAGATTCTGTAACTGAAGTGGGCTTCAGTAATGATGACCAGTATGTAGCAACTGGTGATATGGCAGGTATGATACAAGTATGGAGTGTCAAGGAGAACAAATTAGTATGGTGCTTTGAAGGAGATGATATGGAATGGCTTCTTTGGCATTCCATGACAAATGTATTATTCTGTGGGTGCCATTCAGGTGATGTGTACATCTGGCAAATACCCCAAGGGCACTGCAAAGTATTGCCTTCTCCTAACAATACATCTGCCTCATGTGGAAAAGTATTACCAAATGGCAAACAAATCCTGGTAGGGTATGAGGATGGACAGTTGAGGTTATGGAATATCAAAGATTGCAAAGTGGACTGGTCAAATAGTCATGCCCAAGCTATAACTAATCTTGATGTCAACAGGGAAGGAACATTAGCAGTAGTATCTCCTGGATCCATTATAGTCAAATTGAATGATGGTAAACCCTTGGTAACCCTCCTACCAGATGGAGAAACAGAAATAGAAATAGGGCTGTTCAACAATGAGCTTGGTATAGTTGCTACAGGAGCCCTAACAGGTCAGCTGTGTGTTTGGGAGTTGGGTAGGCATACTTTGAGGCACCAAGCTAGGATAGAATGTGCTGTTACAGTGATGAAATGGGGATCAGATGGGAAGGTTTTCATTGGTGCTACTGATGGGGCAGTATATGTTTGCAGTGTTAAAACTGGATTGCTGCTAGAAACTCTAACTGGTCACAAAACAGATATTCTGAGTATTTCAGTATTCAAAGACAACAGGATACTCAGTACTTCAGATGATGGAAGTGTGAAGATATTTAATGTCAAAAATTAATATTATAGTATAGCTATTGAAATTTATGTATACATGGGGATTTTAAATTGTATTTTCGAGAAATTTTTCAACATAATATTCTACATGAGATGTTTTACTATTATGCATTTATATGTGATAAAATAAATAAATACTTAATTATATTATGAAATTATAATGTATACATGAAATATTCTGTAATAAAATATTGTTCGAAACAACTACAATTTCTACGATAATAATTTTTATACATATTTGATCCACTAGTTCATGCAGCAGACTTTATTATGGAAGATTGCCTTTTTCTAGTTTTTCTAGCTAATATTGTTTTTTGAATATTTGAAACCACACAAGATACTTACGTAACCTTTGCTTATGTACATGAAATCTGATAGGAAAGAAGAAGAACAAACAATATGTCATTATTATTCATAGGTTATGTTTATATTTGGAATTTTTGGGAATGTTGAAGCAAGTTGAAGTGTGTAATGATACTAATGATGCATGTCTAGAGATTTTAAAACGGCAACTCTGATAATATTTTCAAAATGGAATCACAAAGGCTGTTAGGTTCAGCTGCTACAGCATCTAAAAATAGGGAATCTGTTTCTGATGAGGAAGAATGGACAGAGGAGGAAGAATCCAGCTACAGTTCTTGCTACTCTGACTCGGATAGGTAAGTATTTCAACTAATTTCAAGCAAACATCCGACTTTTTGAACATGATAATTTTCAGTACAATTCCTGAATGGGAACCTTATGTAGATGACTTCACAGGAGAGCTACTCTATATTGAATGTCATCCTTTTGTAGTGCAAAATAATAAAGAAACAAAGGCCAAAATATCTGTGGAACCATTAACACGAAATAAAAGCAGGCAAAGTACTAGAGGCAAGTTCTTAAAACTCTTAAGGAGACGTGAAAGTAAACGTAAAAGTAAGAAATATGTTAAATCTACTGACATGAATGAAACAAATACTTCCAAAGTGAAATTTCAAGATTTTCAAGAAGGAGAAGAAAAGGAGGTTATGCTTGAGATTGATTCTGAGAACAGGCATAATTTGAGTAGTGATAAATCCCTAGCAGAATCTTTGCTGGGATTGATTGTGAGTACTTTATCAGATGGAAACAGGGTTATGATAGCAGGTTTTTCATATGACAGCAAAGCCAAACAAGAAAGGAACATAAAAATAGGTGACTGGTTGAAAAGCATCAATAATATAGAAGTAAATGTACACAATCTAGATGATATCCTCCAGAAGTTCATCAACAGAGCAGATGTGTTACTCAAATTGCAAAGAGTAGCTGGTATTGAAGTGACAAAAGACCCTCCTATCAATGAGTTGAACATTGAATCAGAGTTTGTAAAAGAACTATTAAACAATAAGCCTCATGATGAACAGAAAATTATGCAGTGTCTTTGTGAATACTCTTTGGGAATTATCTATATCAATACTGAGAATCTTAGTGAGAGTAACCAAGACTATGAAGACATAACCTATTGCTTTCCAAAACCAATGCAAAGAAACATTTTGTGCAAGTCCAGGGGGATGTTCATTACTTTGAACCATTTATTTGAGGATGTCATAAAAAGCAAGCCTAGGATTTTTTCTCTGAATCATAATGGACAACTAGCACATATAGTTAACACAAATTTTGATAAAAGCAGTATGTTGCTGATGCTTCCTGATAGCAGAGCTACAAAACAAGAAGTACTATCAATCAATAACCAGTTGTTGACTTTTTTGAATTTTTCTTATGGAAGTATAGACAAATGTTTCACTACTGAACAACATCTGAGCCAAATCAACCATTTTTTCATGCGATTTTTCACAAGAATCTTGAGCAATGAGTCTTGGGTAACTGCAGAACAATTCACAAGTTCCCAAAACCTGAGTTCCACAGAAAAAAGCCTTCCCCAATTTGAAGATGTTATGTGTGCTGCAGCTACTCTGTGTCTACCAGATGGAGGTCAGACACAGATTGATGATGCCCTCTCTGAGTTAGAAGCAAGTGATTACAGGGACTGGGTAAGCTTAAATTATTTCTCCATGGTACTGATACAAAACTGATTTTCCTCAACTTCATCCTCTACCTGCTAAAATATGGAGCTCATTGCATCATAAGCTATCATTCAATAAGTATAAATTCATAAGCAATGAACACTAATATTTGTTTTATAATACTGTAGTGAATATAGTGTCAAACAATCCATATATTGCTGAAAAGGGGACAAAACTTACTTGGCAATTTTTTTTCAGAATGAAGAACCACTGGATTGCCAAAGACTCTTCACAATTCTAGGCAGTGCCTTATTCCACTCTGGTTATCTAGTAGCCAGTCATCTAATTAATGAAGATCTCATTGATGTTTACTGCTTCTGTAAACTTCAAGGGCTGTTTCAGTTATCTAGAACAGAACCAGTCAAGTCTTTGGTGCTCTGGAAAGAAGTCTTTCCACAATCTTGCAACAATCTTAGGAATTCTAGATTGAAAATTCCAGAAGGAAGACGGTATTTACTTGTGGTGGAAAGCATGAAGGTATCACTATATTCCGTCTAATGGAGCTAAGTGAATCACAAAAAAATGTTTTTTTGAGAATATCTCGAATCTACGAATATTTAAAAATCTAAAAAATAATGTATGTTGTGTGGAGGCTAACCTGTCAATATCAACCCATTTTTATTCCACTCAAAAGTGTAAAATATTTTGCGCTAAAATGTGATTCACTTTACCCACTACTTTGGTGTAACGTGAATCAGTGGTTTAAATCGCCAGGAAAATCTCTTTAGAAGATGCTTGGACAAGTGAACCACTAAAAAGGTTTTAGAAAAATTATTTTACACATTTTTGCATAAAAAAAAGTATAGGACTGAAATTTCGTGTGGTATATTCCAAAGTCTCTAAATCGATGTTTCTTATATGTACACAAAATAACCGTTTTCATTGATTCACTTATTCCCTTTTTTCTCAACACTTTGACTTTATATTCATGGTTTAATTATTTTGTCGTTTTTTATTTTACCAATGAATAATCTATTTATTCTCACAAAATTAAACTCCAACTGTTATAAAATCATCTGCTTCCATTTTCTCCACAGTCTGATCTCATAGACACAAACCAGCAAAATAATTAGTTGCATTTTATATTGTGATTTGCTTTGCATCCTGAAATGTAATTTTTCAACAAAATTAATTTTATACCTGAGGAAAATATAAAGAAATCAATATTGATACTATTAATTCATCAATGATGTTTGAAAATATATACAGGGTGTAACTAAATAAGTGTTAAACATTTGAGGGGGTGATTCCTCATCGAGAAAAAGATAGGATCTTTCATATAAAGAAACTTCATTGGAGCATCCCATGTTAAGATACAGCCCCTTGAAGAGGGTACAAAAAATTTGTTTAACAATTTTTTTCACTAGCACTAAAAAAGTTACAGTATTGAAATTAACCTGACATTTTCTACTATCAAAAAGACACTTAGCCAGTAATTTACTTGGTTTACCCCATGGTTGTAAGGGGTGGAAAACGTAACCTCTAAAATTTATTTCCAATGTAACTTTTTGTCTTTATTTGTTTACCATTTAAAAAATCATTTCCGATAGCCTGTTTCATTCTAAACAAATAATGTCCCTTGAATTTTTTGCCCAAAATAACCAGTTCGCAGCAAAAAATTATTTTACGAACAACTACAGAGATATATCGTCATAAATGCAAACTGGATTTATTGTTATTTTGTAGTTACTACCTGCATTAAATTAAATGCTAAGTGTCTTCTTGGTAGTAGAAAATGTAAAGTTAATTTCAATACTGTAACTTTTTTAGTGCTTGTGAAAAAAATTGTTAAACAAATTTTATGTACCCCCTTCAAGGGCTGTATCTTAAAATGGGATGCTCCAATGAAGTTTCTTTGTATGAAAGATCCTATCTTTTTTTCGATGAGGAATCACCCCCTCAAATGTTTTACACTTATTTAGTTACACCCTGTATACAGAAGATGTACGACGGAACGTGTAAAAATCCATAAATAACGTGTGTTAACAAATATTTGCGTTTACCTATATTAATTGTTGATTCTTTTTCAAGTTCTCCCTAGAGATATCTGTTGCATTACGGAAAATAACCGAGTGATTCACTTTACCAACGGAGTGATTCACTTTACCAACGGAGTGATTCACTTTACCAACGGAGTGATTCACTTTACCAACGGGGTGATTCACTTTACCCATTGTGATTCCTCTAATCCCGTTTGACGGTTTTTTCCACACTTATGGAATACACTGAACAACAATTGAGGTCACCAAGACTTCTCCCAAAGGCAATTCACCGCACATATTCCAGGACTTGCTGGCCGTGATAATGGAGGCCGGTGGTTGCACGGAGCCCTCGGAGGAGCACCTGGGGCCCGACGCGTTCTACGTGGAAGAGGCCCAGGCGACCCTGGCCCACATCCAAGAGCTGGGCCTCGGCGAGATGTGTGACAGGCTGCTCTCTTTGGAGCCCCATCCGCAGATAGCGAGGCCCGTTCCGCAGACCGCCCGCGGCAAGGGAGATTTCATGAATTTGAATTTTTCCAAGGGAGGCCCAGGGACTGTCAAGGTTAGGAATTATTTGTATTGTCGCATTGTGGAGGTGGACTTTGTGAACAAACTCAAACTGATAATGCAATAAACATTATGAATATTCCGGTGATTCTGCATGCTCAAATAATATGATGTCACTCGCAGCCGTCAATACCATCAGCCATGTAGTAAAAATAGTTCCGGTCACGATGAAACCCTAATTTTAATGTCTCATTGATGCATTGAAATTATTTACGAGTTCTCCATAAGAAAAAAGCGGTTGCATAAAAGTTCATCAAGCCTTCTGTTAGTTCTGTTAAATTATTTATACAACTAGCCCAAATAAATATGATTGTGGTGTGAGAAACGCATTATCACAATCAGTACCAACTAATTTATTTCTATCCATACATGAACTTTTGAATATTGTGTAATAGCAAATTTATCTAAATTTCAAGTAATTAAATGCTGACAACATTTAAACAAGAAGATTTGATGGTATAAAATTTTGAAGCAGGAGGCTGACACTTTGTCATAAACTGGTAGTGTATTAGAAAAATATGGTAAATTTCCTCTTTTTGCTTGCCTGAGTATCATTGGTAGAAACAAATGTCAACATTCTCTCAACATGTCATGATTTTAGTTGTTTATCTCGAGTCTTGGCTTAAACTTCTCTAACTCAGGGCTGTAATTTTGATAATCTTTTAACATGTACTGGGTAGCTAGTCTGTATTAACTTTAATTTGGAGATTGTAAAAGATTTTCTTGTAATTCCAACTCTTCTCAGAATTACAACCTTGGTTCCATTACTTTTGGGTAAAGGTGTTTGACTATCTTTCTTTCCACCTAGATTCCTTCTTTTAATACAGAAACAGTATACAATCCTTGCCTGTATACTCTGATTTGATTTCGAGGACCCATCTAGCATCACCAAAAAAAGTGAAGTGACTTCAATATTGAAGAAACGGCTTTCAGACCAGACCTTTGTAGCGCCATCTAGCTCTTCTAACTCCCTTCAAGACGATTCATTCGATGGACAATCCGAAGGATCTGGGAGCCAAGGAGGCTACAGTGAGGTCAGTGACGATTCCAGGAGGAATTCCAAGAGGGTAGTCAAGTACGATTCGAATGAGGACGATTCGGAAACTGATGAAAACGGGGTAAGTTTCCGCTATTTTTCACAATTTTTTTCATTTTTTCCTTGCTGCTGCATGCTGTTTCAGGAAGGAAGTCACATGAGTGTGAGCAGCTTTGACATATCTGAAATGCGTCAGTACATTTTGAGCGAAAGCGAAGACTACCGCCCGATTCAGTTGACTTCGGGAAGCGAGAAAATTTTATTCCACTTCATTCAGCTGGATAGTGCCAAGGGAATCATGCTGTGTCCAACAGGATGCCAAGAACCGTCCCCTACATACGACTTCATACTGAACAATTTCAGACGGTGCTGCCTAAAGATACACTCTTTATTTCAAATCACCCTACGATTCAAGGTGACTCATCGTTTTTTAAACAAGAGATGTTATAATAGATTTTTTTTTTTCAGAATATGCCAGCACAAGATATAGCAAAATCTGTGATGAACAAGAGTCTTATTGCTGTTAAAGAGCATGGAATTCTATTTCAGTGTCCCTACTTGGATGAAAGTGATATCAAAAGGAGTAAAATCACATATTGGGTGTTGGGGTAAGTCCCTTCAGTGAATTTGCTGAGATTTTTCAGAAATGATCACTCACTTTTTCAGGAGACTGTTTTATATACCTTCACCCAAGGAAATGTATGTGTGTTATCAAGAAGGAGTGCCACAAAATGCTATTGAATTGGCTTTTAAAATGTGTATGGCAAGTTTGTATTGAAGAACCTGACTATTATCTCGATGAAGTATTCAGTCCAGTGTATTTTGGAACAAATAAAATATGCCCCAGTCTTTTATTCTTTATATGTATATTGCATGCAAACTTTTATCATAACATTGCCTTCATGTCCCTTCAATCATTATAAAATATGATACATATTATAGAGGAACAATATATATACATGAGCATTTGAGAAATTATTTACCTTAGTCATCTCAAGGATTCATTGCAAAATTTTGATCACAGTTCAGGTTAATTATCACACTTTATTCCAAAGCAATTTAGAACTTAATAATCAATAAAATATAATATGAATCAACTTTATAAATTATAATGTTTATATTAGAATTAGATATCACTCAAGAGTCTAGAGCCTGAATGCAAGTCAAAAGCTAATAAGCAATGTTGCAGCTAAACAGACTTGGATTGATTTCAAATATTAGTAGATTCTGAATGTTCAGTACAGAATAGTAATTTATACCGAGATTTATACATACTATATGTGTTTTCAATAAGTTGATAAATAAATACAAGGAACAAAACATTCAATTCCCCCAATTATTGATGACCTCAACTTCATATTGATCATTCACTTTCTAAGAACTCAAATAATTGAAGAGGTTGTATTTCATGCATCTTCATTTCTACGTCTTATTCCCTCAATGAGGAATTTCACAACACTCCCTGCCATTTTGCTACCATAATGCCCTTTCCAAAACTGGGTATCACTTCCTTGGTGATCAAAAATCAATACCCCCAAATCAGAAGGGTATTCTTCAGAAATCACAATCTCTACCTGCAAGTAAGAATATTCAAGAAAAGTTGGAGAACAATTTGAATATTGAGTAACCTTTTCCCATTGTTTTCCCTCCCACTGTGTAACTTTGATCTTTTTTGATTTTTCAAAATATGGAACTACTTCTTCAACTATTTCATCAGATATATTGAGTTTTTTGTGGAATGTACGGATGTCATTATATCCTGCTAATTTGAGATGGTAAATGCAACCACAATCAAACCTACCAGCTGTCCATTCACTGGCATAGATTGGAACATGGAATTTTCCCAAGATATACCTAAGAAGATGCTTATTTTCCAATGAGATTTCCTGAAATGGAGATGGGAATTTTACAAGAATAGTAAGTTATAAATCCTCATATACCTGAACTTTATGGCACTCATAGAATGAAGTGGCAAAACAGCTTTTATGTCCATAGAATTCTGGAACATTTTCTGGTAATGGATCAGATCCTAGGGGATTATCCTCTATAATAAACCCATCCCCATAATTCTTAATAATCCTCCAATACTCTAATTTATCCTGTCCATTGCCATTTTTCACTAAATTCTTAAAATAACTGGTATTCAAGTAAGAGTAATATATATACCAAGGCAACATTTGTATTTTCTTGGGATAGTATAGATTGAATACATTCTTCCAGAAATTATCAGATTTGATGATATTGCACCATTTTTTACAAACCAAAGTCAAGTTCAGTAATTGGTTTGGTGGAACATGACAAAGAATGTTTTCTAGTACTTCTGCTGGTAAATAGATATTTTGCAAGTACAAGCCATTATTAGAGTTTTCCTCAAATGAATCCAGAAATTCGAAATCGTCTGGTGATTCAAATCCACTTAAAACTTTCATTCTGCTGTTCACTTGCTCCATATTGCTCATTGATTATTATGTATTCACTATTTGTTTTTAATATTTGTCATAAATACGTTAGGTTAGAAATGTTAGGAAGTTGTTCATGTTGCTGTCAATGCTGTCTGCTGTGGGTGGGTGAAACAGCTTCTTGCTTCTTATTAACAAGCACTAGAAAAAACTGTAGACTTTTGTCTACTCGATTTCGAACCGTAGTATTATTTCTTGAAGTTACCAGAGATGGCGTCGTACCTTGTGTTGGTAAAATAGAAACTGTGCATCTGTCAGTGTCATCTATTCTCAGAGAAAAAAGACTGAGAAGAGTCAAAATAACGATAATTATTCCTGATTTACTGAAAATATAGTGTTTTAATGTCGTTACAACTTAGGTCAGTCATCGGATTACTAATCTCTGACATAAATACATAAGAAATAGAATTCTTCCTTGATAATCGATCTACCGCCATCTTCACTCAAGTCTTGCAAACATTACTACCCTTCTCAAACAGTCTACAAGTTTTTCGCGAAGAGCTGTTTGACCACCCTATATCCACCTTGGTTGTAACACAGATTAAAGAACCATAGTTGTAATAAGATTCTTAATCTTTGTATAAAGCTACAAGTGCTGCAACCATTAAAATACATGTCTGCTTTGATGGTTGTCTATATTATTAATACTACTTGCGTGTTAGTTGACCATATGTCTGCTAGATGTCGTGAACGGAGTCTGGTAGATGCACTGAACTCAAACAAATAACTGTAGATGTCAGTATGTAGATGAAGAAAATGCAAAGGATTTGAATGAATAAATTCATCGGAGTGAGTAATGATTATCTATTATCATAAAATCGTAATGAATGTTTGTCCAGAGAGAAACGATGCAAATTGGTGTTGTGCAAATATTTGATAATAAAAGTAGGTAACAAGAATTTTGTTGAGAAATTATATATAGTTATGCATGCACTCAGTGTTGGAGTAGTTTCCCTATTGAGTTGGGGATTCATTTCGGTTTTTATTAAAACCTCCCATTTCCAGTAATCGTATATTCCTCCCAAGTAGAATTCATATGTTGAAATATAAATAATATTAGGTCATTATACATTATAAAATCCAAATAAATACAAAATATTCTCACCCAGGTGTTCTCTATCAGGGTTAGGTATAGTCATCGCATTCAAATTACAAGAAATATACAACAATGATGACAAAACCAGTCTACAGGTGAATGTAAATTTCATGCCTTCATACTTTTGTTATTTCTAAAAATGAGAGAAACAATGGCAAAATAATTAGTACTTTCTTCCTCACATACAGAAATAAGTAATTTTGTTGCCAAAAACGGAAACATAAAATACTTGATCCATTTTGTGTCTGTTCTTCTCTTCCCACTAAATAAGAAAATTATTAGAAAAACGAATTTTCATTTTATTTTTGAACAACATTCTGTCAGTGTGTCCGTCAGTTGTCATGTCAGGAAATGCGCTAGAACGCCTAGAACTCATGACATCTTGACATAGGAGAAACTAACTAAAATGATCTAGTGTCTGCAAGATGAAACAAAATCTGTAGAAATTATGCAAAATTTAGACATGAAATAATCAAAGTTATCGATGATTATGATGGATCGTTTCAAGATTTTCATGAAATTTGCATCATCCTGTAGAGTAGCACAAGAAAAAGCCGGTCCACCACACCACACCCCTCACTTAACCCTCGGATAATAATAAAGCACCGACGACCCGGGCAGCTGCCAGTTTGACGCGTGCAGCTCGATCAGCTGCAGCAGCGTGCGCCGCACCTTCGGCGACCCCGCGCTAGCCAGCACCCCGTCCCTGACGCTCCCCAGGAGCTCCTCGAGCAGCTCCGGCAGCTCCGCCTCCAGGTCCCTGCCCACCGACGTCAGCACGAAGAAGAGGCACTCGGTCTCGGCCAAGCACTCGACGGGCGGCAGGCCGACGCACGCGCGGCAGCAGCGCGCCAGCACCGCCAGCAGCGCCACCAGGTGGTCGCGCAGTCGGCGGCGCTTCAGCTGGCCGCACAGCTCGACCAGGAACCACATGAAGGCGGTGAAGCGGGTGCCATCGTCGGCGCGGACGCCGCGGAGGACGCGGTCGCGCTCCTGGTACCACTGCTGGCAGGTGTTGAGCAGGGACTCGAGGAAGGTGTGGGTGGTTTCGGCGTCGATGATGGCGACGCACAGCTTTTTGGAAAGGATAATGAAGAGATTATGTAGTGTGATATCGAAACCAGCCGTATGGCCTGCCTGCGAATGGTCGAGGCATATATATAATAACAACTGTATGGATAACACCTATTCTTCTCTTCACGCGAAAATGAAGCCAGTTTTGGAAAAACAAAAGACTGCCTGGCTTGCTAATGATGAATTGTGCGCATGCGCGGGTTTTGACGAGTTGAAATCCACTGACGTTTTCAGAATTTCATAGGTTAGGTATGTTTGTTGACTCAAATTATGTAAAAGAGCGTTAATATAGTTATTAATGTACTTACTGATTGTTTACAGAAGTGATTAGTGAGTGATAACAAAGATTGATCAAAAATTAGCCCACGAATCTTCTTCCGATGACTTTATCGTGACAGGTTTCTATGCAAATCGCAAGTATCACTTTGTAGATCACATCCATTTCTGCATCTATCATCAACTATTATCCAAAATCGTCCAACAATCCATCGATGAATAAATATTCGAAAAATATATGTCATGATGAAATAAAAACATCGAATTGAAGGTTATCTGACACATTTGATTGATTTTTAATAATTATCATACGTTTGTCGCTTACTAGAAAGCTACTCTCCTCCATGATGAAAACGAATGTCGATTCTTAATTCAAACTTGCGCATGCGCATATTCGCGATTGGTCCGCGATTGTTTTATTTTTCGGCTTCAGCTCTGGTATCCATGTTATCTATATAGTTATTATTAGATATATGGGTCGAGGGTCGAGGCTAATAGAAGAAGTATGGCGCGTGACAAATGATGGAAGACAAGTGACAGTTGGCGGGTAGAGTTGTGCTTGTGGTATAGAAAACACAAAACAGAAAAGGTTCTTTCGTTGCTCGACTCAAAACTCAAAAGTGGCTAGTGACTGTGAATTATCTAAGGCGCCTCTTCATGTAGCACAAAGATCAAACCTTGTAAATTTTGAACCTCCTACCAGAGAAATCGAGGAAAAGTATATGAATTATGATATGATAGATTCATGACATGGTGCCATGAAATACTTCACTAAGAGAAAGTATATCCTAATATTGCATTTTTCAAAAACTATCAGTTCCTTGAATATATAGCAAAAACATAATATAATAGTTACTGAAAAATGTTAGTTTGATAAGCACCATCAGTAATCCTAGATGCAGTAATAAAGTATTGAGTTTTCTTGTCTAGAAACTGCGTTTTAGTAGAAAAAATCTTGTGTCGTATTTCGAACGCAAATAAAAGTGTCTTATGGAGTTATGGCTCTCGGAAGATCATCGCGCTCCCGCTACGCATCTCGCGTCAACTGTCTTTTTCGAGCGGCAATCTCTATCACTTCGCGCTCTAAATACACAAATGGCTATTCCCAAATATTCTCGAAAATACCAACAAAAGAGACATCCCGCGCAGTAGCTGAACACCACACGTGTTCACCCCTCTGTTCCACGAATCGCAATTACCTTGGCCACTGCCTCGCTGTACTTGATCCCCGCCACCACCTTCTCGAGGATGGTCTTCACCAGGTCCATCAGCGCCCTCGACGGCAGCCGATTGGGGTCTTCGAGCGCCAGCCTGAGGTTCACCTGGTGCTCCGCATCGAACATCCCCAGCTCGACCTCCTCCTTAGCCACCTCGCGCAGCTGCTTCGACTCGGCCGCCCCCAGGCTCTTGGACCTCTTCAGCGACGCCGCCGCCGCCTGCCGCTGGCCACCCCACCCCACCTGGGGGTGGGGGTGGTACACCGGCTGGTTCGTGCCGGTGAAGACTGGGTGGGCGATCATCTCGGGCGCGAAGTGGGGGTGGTAGCCGAGGAGGTGGGAGGAGGAGGCGGAGTGCAGCAGGGGCAGGGGCACCAGGGGTAGGAGGCCGTGGCCGAGGTGGTGTCTCAGCAGGCTGCCGCTCGACTTGGAATGCTGCAGCGGCGCCGGCTCGTGGTGCATCGTGAACTCCTTGGCGTGGACGTTGAGCTTATTGGGCAGGTCGATTCTCACGTTGGGTGGGCGGTAGATCTCCAGGGTCGGCTTCAAATCGAATCGAAATATAGTTTATGCACGAGCGGGCGTTTAATGGCACTTTATCGCCCGTTTGTGCGGGCGTAAAATAGCACTTTACCGCCCTCGTACTACTTTTTACCAGGGACTTTCATTTCTATAGGAATCCGATGATTGCGATGGTTTCAGTTGATGCGAAATGATTAAAACCACTATCATCATTCGATTCTCTAAATATAGAGGCAACTCGATCGTAATGAACATTCCTGTATAATACATTTCGATTTTCGAATCTCTCTGTGATGTTATATATGGCTACTAGTCTATATATTCCTATTTCGAAAAATTTACTGAGTTAGCATGTTGATGATGGTAACTTTTATTCCATCAATTCTTGATTTATTTTATTGTGTGTACGATATAATCTCTATATGCATCTTCACTACAACCGTAGGTAATGTATTTCTATCGTGCTTGATAGCTGAAGAGGCGTGTCAATTATTACTTACCGTTTTGAATAAATTGTTTATGTACGCTGGTTTTTTATGAAATGATGTTTTTTTTGGTACTATTTACAGTCGTTTTTCAATAATGAACAACGAGGAAAGAGTGAGGATTTTCATTTGACTGAACAGCGGTTTACAAAATACTCTGGGTCCAATAACTTTGCAAAAATATCGTATACTGCACGACGCTTTTGAAGAACAAAAATAATGTAGCAGTTTTGTTGACTATAGATACCATATATGAGATGCGATTGACTCTACTAAACAGCTCTTTCAGGAATGAGAAGACCGCGTTTCCTATATACCTTTTTGCGGTTTGAAACCAAATTGTTTTGAGGAGCAGATATAGAAACTACATCTATCTAGTTTTGACCAATCTCTCATCAATAACTTCACCTTTGTAGAGAGAAATAACAACACTAATTTTCAGGAAATTTGGAAAACGTCCTTTTGATTGAATGGACCAGAAGTTCCAGTGTGAATATAGGAGGATTCTTAATAAAATATTATCCATACAGCAAGACGTTTCATTTTTAATGTGTTTCATTGTGTCCATTAGCTCAACCAAATCTGTAAGCAGGAGGGTATTACCTTGCCTCTCATCGCCATCATGGTCTGGCTTCGCCGCTTGAGGGCCTCTTTGTTGGGCCTCACGAAGCTGCGCTCACGCGAGAACAGCGGCGCCTGGTTGGAGAAGTCCATCTTGTGGCTCTTACGCAGCTGCTGATGGTTGTCTTGGGACATCGCACTCACGCACCCGACACGAATGATCGAATAGTTTTATTATAGTTTAGCGACAGGAACAAAGCCAATTCCGACCACGCGCGATGCCCAATTCCGGCGACAAGGCTAGGCTTCACTGCTTTTATTAAGGCGGCCGTGCGACACTTTCGTTTGTTTCATAAATTGCATGTTTTGGACGCCATCGATGCGATGCGAATTTTAGAGATGCTGGTGCTAGAACTATACGGTGCGATGTCTGACGTCTGTATATTTAGAATGCGTATATTTTTAACGAACTATGACTATGCGCTGGTGGATATAAATAGTCGAAATATTACGTATACCAAATGTATACAATATAGCTAGCGACGATAATAATTATGTAAAAATTTATGAGCAGGCCCATCTGATAGCATTATTCATTAGACTACTTATTGGTTACCTAGCTACTTATTTGTGTGTCTTCTATTGAGTGGGTGTGCCCACTATATGGACAGAACAAATTGCATTATAGTAACGTTCGTCATCTTCAATTGAGGCGTTGATATCATGATCGTGATCACCTTATTATGTATGTGGACGTATTATTTATTACCTCATAGATAGGTGACCAGATATACACGATCTTATCGATTTTGTTTTTTAAATCTAGACGTTAAAATTTGTGATTTTTAATTTAATTCTTGTAGAAACTATGCGCACCCTTCTTTTTGACAGATACAAAAAAGGGAAATTTTTATTTCAGCAGACTCACAACAAAGGTCGTGAATGTCATCATTTATTTGTTCTTCAATTTACCATTAAAAATTGATTCGAATAAGCCCTAATGGATACATTATATGGATGACTTCGTCATGAATGTTATTATTACTCAAATATTTCAAATTATGTTGATGTAGACTTTTGATGTTAATAGCCACCTTCATTTCAGTTTGCTTGGCTGAACGCTGAACGTTTTCACTTTTTTTTGATAGGATCAAAGGAAACCAAGATCAATTTGAAAAAGTTTGACCCTGAAATGTAATCTTTCGATATATTTTTTTGTACATATCATCTGCAATAAATTAACACTTTTTAATTTTGACAAACATCATTATATTCAAACATTTAAACTTTCCAATTTCAAGATTGCCGAAGATCATCAGATTTCTATAGTCCACATTTGAATCTGTAAAAGTGGGCATGGATGAGATAAATAAATATTTCACATGCGTAGAATTTAAAAAACGATCTATTTTGTGTCGCTGATGTATTTTTCATAAAAATTTCGGATAGCCTTGAAGATAAAAAAAATATATGCCTTTTTTGTACTGAAAATAAAAAGTTAACAGACAGGCCAAAAATAAAGTGATATAAATTCGAGCATTTTTAGTCTCTGGTTCAATAATATCTATTTATTTTGAACGGAATACAACAGGATTGGCAGGAATGTCGTTGTTGATAGGATGTTATTTTATAAGAAAAACATACGATTTCCAGCACGTGCGATAATTTATACACGAATTTGCATTTCATTAATATTATATTTCTTAGTTCGCACAGTATTCCGGTTTTCTGTGCTGTTTGCAAAATTATCATTTAAATGAAACTTGCTCGGTCTAGCCAAACCATTCTAATATTGAAGTTATACCAGTTCAGGTGGCGTTTTTGATTTTTCAAGTGACGAAGTTATTTCAACGTATTTTTTGGTGAGCATGCACGAATCGAAAATTGAGAATAATTATCAGGTGATAATCGACGATAAACCGGTAGTTTGGGAGGTAGAACCTTCAAAGGCGGCAAAAAATTGTCGTAATATTATTAGGGAGATTGTCGATAATTTGAATTTGGAGCCTAATCCAGATAAACCAGTTATTGCGTTGTCCATAGGTTAGTATAAATATGTATAATAATAAAGGTTTTTCAACTTTCCAGCAAGAATGAGGACATAATTTATTGAGTTCTTCGCGCGATCATTTTTCTTATAGATATACCTACATTCGTTAAGACAATTTTTCAAATGAATTCAGAAAGTGCAGAATATTTTATGAAAGTTCTCACGTAGAACACAAACCAGAACATTGTATGAATAATGAATGGTATTATGGAATTATCACAGGGATGTTTACAATATGAACATTATAAACGCTATTTTCTAGAATAACTATTCTACAAAAATCGATGATTGAATTTACCGAGGAATTTACTACCTATTCAAATATTCTTGAAACTTTTCAGAATATTTCAGTATATTCCATGAATATTTTCCGAGAATATACATACTTTAACTATACCGAACATATATTATAATATATATAGCGTGTCCATAAAAAAAGATAATTTGGTTTCATTTGATATGTTTTTTATTTTCGAAATAATAAAATCATTTCATTTTTGCTTTCTGAAATGTTTGAAATCGTTCTTTCCTATGACGATATATATTTTTTTTATTTTGAGAGGAAATAGGAAGCACAATTTACGATTTCGTCAATTCCAAAATTCATTGCTATTGCTGAGTCACTGAGTCTTTTAGTCCTGCAAAAGAGAATTCTTAGAATTATAGAATGTATTCCAAAATTATTCCTTACCCAGAGTCATAACGAATCGATGTGTAGCAATATGGTCGTCAGCATCGTCTTCACCGCACTCCTTAAATAATTTAAAGAAACCTTCCTTAATCAGATACATCAAATTAATAAATATATATCTCCAGAAGAAATATTTAAGATTTGCGATCGACCACTATCAAAGGAAGAATATAAGTACGTATTTCAATTTGGTTCATTACATTCAATCAATTATTTATATCAATATCAGGTATTTATGTTTTCTTTCCTGTCACTTTGAAAAATACATTAATTTATATGTATAGGTGAATAAGCAAATACTTACTGTGCTTTTGGGTAACAAAATAACCTTTTTTTCCAAAAAACACCTACATTTTGACCACGCTTACTGAAACCATTCTGAAACATTATTTCGACCGTGACTAGTAGCCCAACAGCGGGGAATTTCACATTTCTCAAACCCCGACTGCCGGTAACTTCGACGAATAACACTACCCCTGTCATCATTCATGAAGGCGATCCCACCGTCTACGACAACCTCAAGGCCGCCGAAGAGACCGTCCAAGCGGTCCGAGACGCTCTCGACCGAACCGTCCACAATGGCTACGCCAACAGCAGCGGCTCCACGGAGGCCAGGCAGGCGGTGGCCGAGTACTTGTCGCGCGACGGCGTGCAGTACCAGCAGGACGACGTGATCCTCTGCAGCGGGTGCTCGTCCTCCCTGGAGCACTGCATCGGCGCCCTGGCTGACGGCGCCAAGGGCCACAACATCCTGGTGCCGCGGCCCGGATTTCCCCTCTACTGGACGCTCGCCGAGCACGTCGGGGTGCAAGTCAGGTAAACAGGTGGTGGCTAAGTGGTCGGCGACGGGCATTTCTTCTCTAGATGAATGATCTCACAATGCACTATCTCGGGAAATTTCGATACAACTTTTTATTATTATGGCACCAACAAGATAAGTACGATGGCTCTGGAGGGCCAATGCGAAAAAAATCGAGATAAATAGTCGAAATTTCGTCTTAGTAAGTCGAAATTTCGACTTATTATCTCGAAATTTCGTCTTAGTAAGTCGAAATTTCGACTTATTATCTCGAAATTTCGACTTTGTTTTGTCGTAATTTCGACTTAATTATCGATACGATGGCTCTGGATGGCCAATGCGAAAAAAAAAAACGAGATAAATAGTCGAAATTTCGTCTTAGTAAGTCGAAATTTCGTCTTATTATCTCGAAATTTCGTCTTAGTAAGTCGAAATTTCGACTTATTATCTCGAAATTTCGACTTATTATCTCGAAATTTCGACTTAATTATCTCGAAATTTCGCCTTAATTAAGTCGAAAATTCGACTTATTATGTCGAAATTTCGTCTTAGCTAGTCGAAATTTCGACTTATCTCGAAATTTCGTCTTAGTATCCTTTTCGAATACATTTTCATATGCATCCATATCGATTTCCGTGCATCTATAACCACTAACATCACTCATATGCAATACATCAATCAACGCTCATATAATTTCCTGTAAGGAATAAACATAACAATAATCATCTAATAATAGATGTTTGACCAAAAAAGCCTATTTGATGAATTCAGATTAGTAAGTCGAAATTTCGAGATAATTAAGTTGAAATTTCGATTTAATTGAGTCGAAATTTCGACATAATAAGTCGAAATTTCGACTTAATTATCTCGAAATTTCGACTTACTAAGACGAAATTTCGAGTTACTAAGTCGAAATTTCGACTTATTGTTTTTTCGCATTGGCCCTGCAGAGCCATCGTAGATAAGAACACTGTGGATAAAAGTATAGAGTTGGCTACATACTTATATCAAAGAATATTAACGCTTACGTTATTTTTTGACCCAAAATTATGTGTACCGACATATGGTTCTAACCAAAGAACTGGTGTAATTCTAATCTATTTTCACTGAATACTAGAAAAAGAAGCGCAAATTGTTATGTCAGAGGCGAAATTAGGTATCATAGATTGGAAAATAAGGAAAGCAAAATATTTTTGGTGTCGGATCAAATCAAACTAATATAATATGGAGTGAAGTTGAACAATAAGCCCTAGTCAAATGTGATAAAAGAATTATTGTACACTTAGAAACACGTGATGATACCAGATTTTAGATTTTGCCTACAAGAATTTATTCTAACGGACCTTTCCAGGTACTACAACCTCGTGCCCGAGAACAACTGGGAAGCGGACCTGCGCCACCTGGCGGCCCAGATCGACCACAACACCGTCGCCATACTCATCAACAATCCCTCCAACCCCTGCGGCTCCAACTACACCCGCGCCCACCTGCAGAACCTCCTGGAGATCGCCTTCGAGCACCGGCTGCCCGTCATAGCGGACGAGATCTACGAGAACCTGGTGTTCCCCGGCGAGAAGTTCGTCTCCATGGCCAGCCTGGACTGCGGCGTGCCCATCCTGGTGTGCGGCGGCCTCGCCAAGAGGTTCCTGGTGCCGGGTTGGCGGCTCGGTTGGATTGCGGTGCATGACCCGGTGGGAGCGCTGCGGAGGATCCGGGAGGCCCTGGTCGCTTTGAACCAGAGGACCATCGGGAGCAACACTCTGGTGCAGGGCGCGTTGCCGGCCATTTTGAAGAAGACACCGCAGTCGGCGTTCGACGAGTTGAGCGAGTTTTTGTGTAGCAACGCCAAAGTGGCGTTCGAGGGGCTGCAAGAGGCCAAGGGGTTGACGCCCTTTATGCCCCAGGGGGCCATGTATATGCTGGTGGAGATCCAGATGGGGAAGTTTCCCATGTTCGGGAGCGGCTTGGAGTTTACGAGGAAGATGATGGAGGAGGAGTCTGTGTTCTGTTTGCCGGGAGAGGTGAATTTTTTGCGAGGCTCTTAATTGATGATTAGCTTTTTTGTTTTCTTATTTTTCAGTGTTTTTGGATACCCGGCTTTATGAGAATTGTCCTGACCGTACCCATGATGGAAGAAGCCTGCAAGAGAATGGTGGAATTTTGCGAGCGTTACTATACCAAATGAGCTATTCTATGATTATTTTATCTACCTCTTAGCCTAACTCAGAGACTGACTCAGCGATATTATATAAACTAGTTATTATAATCCAACAGGTTTTGCCAACCTGCTCAATTCAAATGATAGATAATATATTCTACTTGCAATGAATACATGAATATCATATATATCTTTAAGCTATTATTGTTAATTGCATGCCAATATGAGGAAAACTTTCTCTTGTGAATCAGTTATCGAATCGAGTATTAAAAACTTTATACAAAGCATATAGTTATTTTGAATGAACCGAAACATAAACACATAATAAGACATATTATTCAATTTATATATTTTTATTACAAAAAACAAAGTGGTAGAACGATATACCACTAGAAATATTCATTCTAGAAAGGATTATAAAAAAAATACCATTCAACAAGTATATCAGACATTTTACCGTCATATATGCAAAACATGGTAGGTATGTGTATTTCGATAAAAAAATGAAAATGAAGTTTTTGGTCCCAGAAAATATTCAGGCATAATAAATTAACATAACCTCAAAAAAGCTTTGAGGTTTTTTCCATAAATAGGTATCAATAAATAAAACAAATAAAAAATTGCCATAAAAATGGCGTATAAATGCCTTAAAGGTGGATTCATGCAACATTACTTTATTAAGAAAAAAGTGATTGCTTGAAAACTATTGTATTATTTATGTATACTTCAACCCTACTGAATTCAATTAAATTAAGATAAAGTAATGTTGCATGAATCCACCTTTACTATCGAATAATAAATTTCAGCGATATTGAGTCGTAAATTGACTAAGGTATTCAGATTTCGTTAACAGTTAAAATTAAACACCAAATTCTACACAAAAATACATTACAAGATTAATACGAAATAAATGAAGCTCCGATACCCTTCCGAATCCAATTCGATTATTTTCCTTATAATAACGTCGCCTCGATAAAAATGAAAAATGTGTCACTAAGTAGTGGCGATATCTTTTACTTATACTTACAAAATTATTCAAATCATATGTATTATGCTCTTAAACTTGACATAGGGAGCAATAATGAATTTTATATTGGCCATCACATATTTTAAAAAACATATCACAGCCTGTCCTGGATTCAAAACATTCGAAATGAACAGAATGTCTCAAAAATAGTATTTCATTGTAGTTGAAAATGTAACCAAATATAATCCTTATAAATTTCAACTCTATAATGCGAACGTTATTTTGTATATCACTGTGTATAATATGAATAAAAGGTTAACGGTCAAACAGAGAACATATCGGTTCAACTCATGGTGGATTTATAAACTCAATTAAACTAAGAATTAAATTAACAACCAAGAATTAAGAAAGATGAATACAGGAAAATTCCATAGAGGTTTTATAAACATTCATCTGTCATTTAAATTAATAATTAACAACTAAGAAGATGGTCATCTTTTCAACTAAGAATTAACAATTATGAATTCAACGCATGCGCATAAGGCATATTTGAACACTGAACCATTTCTTCGCTCTGAAATTCAGGCACAAAACAATAAAAAAACCTAATTCTTGAATGCTGTTTATAAACACCTTCTTAGTTGATGTAGTTGTTAATTATTAATTCTTAATGAAATTCTTAGTTTAGTTGAGTTTGTGCAGTAAAATAGACATAAACCTAGATAGTCTATATCTATTAATTAAATGTAATGAAGGAGGATAGATATACCCCACGGAAAACGATACCAAAATGTTGTATAACCTGGAATAAAGTCTGTACTCTGTACAAACACCCCATTGAAAAGCGACTTTCAAGTTAATATAATTTGCAAATATCAACTGTACTGGAAAACATCCCGCGAATACGACGACTTAAGAAATACAATCTTGATTTTTTTAATAAAAATTCCATTACTTAGATTCTGGAATTGGTTTTGCATGTTTCCTTATCAATCTGCATCACAAAAATGTGAATGAAGATTCCAATTCTTGTTCCTGAGGTATAAAATACATTGAGGTACTCAGAATATACCCAAGAACGTTTTTAAAATATTAGAATTTTATCGACATCTTCAAAAGAAAGCGAAAAGTATCCACAACATGAACCAAATATCCCATGCTGAATAAACCGTTCCAATAATATGTTTATTATGGATTTTCTCAGAATCAGAACAGTTCTCTGTTCTGGAACGATTCCGTTCACTCACCTCATCTTTAAGTGATTCACTTGAAAACGATGGGTGAGGACGGAATCATTCCAAAATCGTTCCGGAACGGTTCTGCAGAGAAAAACCAAAACAAACCTATTGAATGTATTGTTGGTTGCATAGAAGTTGCAGACATAATGACAGATTCTTCCTCTTCTCATTAGTTTCGGCATGCTCCTACGTGGAAATTAGCCAGCAAATTACCGTACCGCTTGTGTACGATAAGGCGCAAGGCGAATAATGTCGCTTCCACAGGTAAGCGACGGAGGTCTTCGTCCTCAAAATGGCGGTCCGGAGCCGCCGCAGCAAACAACCACACAAACAAATCGTGCGTTCAAGAGTAGAACTTCTCGTCGTCTGCCGGCACGCACATGAACAGCTTGGCGCAGCCGTCGTTGAAGGCTTCGAATACCCTCACCAGGCGGCGCGGCTTGTTGCGCCAGCCGATGGTAGCGAAGTAGACGGGCACGCCGCAGAGGATGAACGCGACGCCGACGCCCACCTCGACGGGGCTGACGTAGCAGGGGAAGGTGACGAGGAAGGCGCAGATGGCGAGGAAGATAACGGGCAGCGCGACGCTGACGCGGATAGGACGCGTCGCCAGCGGGTTGATGCGCCGCAGGTGGAGCAGTCCCGCCACGCTCATCGTGATGAAGAGCGCCTCGACGAAGGACACGTACGTGATGAGCACGTAGATGTCCTCGATCATGACCAGCACGAGCGTGATGAGGCACTGGAAGCGTCGGATAAATCTCACGCCTTTTTTTCCAATATGAATATACAGCGACTGTCTCCACGAGAACTACCATAAACGAGATCACTCACCATGAACACCAAAGAGGGCACCGGCGTGAGCCGCTTGACGTCGATAAGGCAGATCGCCCTAGGCAGGTGGCCCGCCCTGGCGCCCACAAAGAACAGCCTAGAGGAGGCAAAGATGGCGCCGTTGAGCGAGCCGAAGGTCGAGCACGCTACGAAGAACGGCATGACGAGAGAGAACGAGCCGAGCATCTTGTCGGCAAAAGTAACGGCAACCGCCTCGGAGGAGAGGATGTCGTCGCGGCTCAGCACCACGAAGTAGGCGAGGTTGGTGATCACGTAGACGGTCGTCACCACCGGCATCGAGATGAAGATGGCCCTCGGGAGGTTCCTGGAAGCGAGGAAGTTCGGTCGGGGTCGGGTGGGAATCGAGGTGTTGCGCCATCTGTCCCGATTGCGGTAACTCGTGTTCCTTTTCGATGATTAGGTTGGCAACTCTTGAAATGTGTCGTTTTGTGTTCCATGGAAGAAGCTTTGTCACAGAACAAACGTCTCACACAGAACATAAACGCCAAAGGGTGCCTGTTCTGTGCTCAAGTACAGTATAGAACCACAGAACTTGTGTTTGCTTGTTGTTTAATGACAATCAGATGCCTTGATTTTGACAAGTTGCTATGACAACTGAATTTTCCGATTTTTTCGGTCACGTGACCTAGCCGCAAAATTTAAAAGAAATAATTTCCCTGGCTTGACATCTGTACCTTTGCTTCTCACGCAGGCGTACCGGGTCCAATGCTCATTATAATCGTTCTTTTTTATTTTTTGTTCTGTTTTATTTTTTCAATATCAATTATTGTTCTGTTCTCAAAAATTCACCGAAAATAGTGATCCGGACCCTCAATAGATCAGTCAGTACAAGGATATGAATAAAGTATGATAATTTGTGGTGCAAAATTTTCGTACCAAATCTCCCGCGAGCTCGAATTATTCTCCGTATTTTTTATCACTTGCTAATTTTTTGATAAAACTATTCAAGCTCTAGGGAGTGAAAAAAAAACAAATTGAAGAAATGAATCAAAATATTTAGTTATATAGCAATGTATACTCACTTGTATGGGTCCTTGAGTTCTTCTGTAACATAATTCAGATAATTCCATCCAGAATAAGAAAACAACCCGGAATAGAATGCCAACGCTATGTGCCCCGGATCCCAATTCGTTCCTTCCATGGGATCTCGGAAATGTTCAACATGCCCAACGCACAGATAGTATATGCCGGCTACCAGAATAATAAGCAGTGCAAACATTTTTGTGGCAGTAAAGATATCTTGCACCCTTGTCACCCATTTAACATTGTAACAATTTATTACCTGAAATGGAATTGCAATTGAGGAAAAGTAGAATCCTTATAAACAAGAGTAAAATATTCTAATAGGGAAGAATTGAAATTGATTTGTAAAAAAAATTAGAAAAATATTTCCATAAAGTGACTATAAATTTTCTGTGGCAAATACGATTTTCAAGAATGACCTAGCTCAAGAAATTGTTCATATTTACTGTCAAAATACATGTTGTGGCTGCCGCCAAAAGTCTGACGGCCTCATAAGGTGCAGGACAGGTCCCCCAGATCGGCTGTAAAATATACTGGGCGAAGGTAATGGCAGTGATTGCATTGCCCGTCGGTACCAGTATAAAAAGGGCAACCCACAGATACAAAAATGCAGGTAGGGCTCCGAATGCTTCCATGATGTATGCATAATCTCCTCCGGATTTTGGAATCATAGTACCTAGAAAAAATTTTGTTATGAAGCCAAAATGTTAGATTATAAACCAGTTCCCAAAAAATTTCATGTCCCTAAATTATCTAATCTAAGATTTTCACAATGATCATTTTTTATTGTTCAGATATATTTCAGGTACTACTTCATAAGTTTCATGCATCTCTTCAAATCAAACAAAATTTATCTTATTTTCAACATTCAACAGGTGTACGACACAGGTGAAAGCCGTCCCTGTGCTATCCATAACACACGTGAACGGTGAATGATGCAATCACCTATGGATGTGATTGGTGAGTTTTCTGATGCAATAATTTGATGGGTTTACTATGATTGCAAATTTGCTTTACGTGATCCAAAATCAATGAAAAATATTCTGTTGGTGTCGAAAGTGAATATAATACTATATTTCATAGTGTGGTTAAGTTATTATTCATTATTCATTGTGTCAAAAATGTGAAAATATGTGTTTTTTTATCGGTTTTTATATTATTTAACCTACTTCCACATATAGTCATATTGAAAGTTGCGTGGATAAAAGGTATTATGAATTGTAAATTCAATAGTATAGTTCAACTATTCTCACCTAATTCTGCATAACAAAGGGCCCCCAACATGGACAAAAATCCAGATAGCACCCATACTATTATGGCCTGCCCTATAGACCCAGAAAACCTGAGCACACCTTTCGGCGAAACGAAAATTCCAGAGCCTATGATGACCCCAACGATTATAGCAACCCCATCCCAAAGGGATAACTCCTTCTTCATGTGAACACCTGAAGAATCGCTCGTTTCACTCGCGTCATTAACGCTGTTTTTTCCCGCTTTCGGCTTGCCCATTTTGTCCAAAAAACTAAACCGAAACAAAACAGGATACTGTTCGGCACATCCGTCCACACCATCCGTCAGTCACTACACCACGTGTTCTATTTGGCGCTACAGTTTACCTTGCAGATCACTATTTCAATAAACGGCAATGACCTCCCCTGCTGCCGAGCTTCGCACAAATGATTCCATTCATTTTCGATTCAAACCAACGGTCCCTTTTTTCTTCGCCCTGTCCCAAATCCCGCTCATAAACTTTTACAGCGCCGTTGCCACTTCTTCACGATTATCTCGAATCTAACGCCAAGATTCCAAGAAACTATCTTGGGGTATAGTGGTATAACTTGGTATAACTATGAAATGTACAAAATGAGTTTTCGAAATTCCTCATACCTTTAGATTAAACGATTCGAATGAAATGATGATCTCGTCACACGATAAGAATCGGCATATGATTTGGCAATTTATGGCTAGAAAGTTTGTCAAATTTCTTTTCCTATTGGATATTATCACCTGTACTGTAATGAACGGTTACTTTTACTCGATTTATGGAAGAACGAGTTCAGCACACACTTTTGGTATATCTCTTCACGAGTCACGACATATGTGTTCATATAATAATTGATGGATAAATAAAGTTTTCAACTTGAATGAAGTCTCATCATTCCATCATATCCATCATATGTATGCTTCCCCTTTTTTGTTTGCGGCATCCTGTGCAAAATTGCCTGATTGCCTCATCATTATTGAATTATCTACTTTACGCTCTTGATAGGCAGGGTCGAAGAGACAAAATCAGTATTTTACATTTTTGCTTCTTATAAGGTATATGAGGCTTTGTTAATTATTAAGTTCAAGCTATTAAATTCAATAAGAAACCAAATAATATCGATTCACCTTTTATTCAAATTCATTTGTAGGTTTTATTTTGCTCATTTTTTTTTATCCATACATATGTATTATTTTTTCGAAAGTTTTATCAACGTAAATTTGATGATCGTATTTTTGTTTTACGATAATTAATCACCGAAAAAGGCATGACATATGGTATATACAGGCAAATACAGTCAAGCACACTCACTGCATCATTAGTGATTCAATGATTCATATATTATGATGTTTGAGTGATGTGAAGGGCTTACATTTTCTGATTACGGGCCTGGCCTCACCGGTTGTCATCTGTCCCATGTTTCGCTGTTTGTGATTGTGAGGTTATAGAACCTATACTCTTTGGTTATGTTATGTTGTTTATTTATTTATGTTGATCATGTTGGGAATGATTGGGATGAACTTGTTGATGGTATGGTCTATGTTGATAGTTTTCAGGTTCTGGCAGATTATTCATTCATAAATTCCCATTAATTTTCTACAGTTTTAGTATCTATCTGGCTATGAGACGTCTTCCTTATAGGTGTGAATAGGTCAAACTATCACTGCAAGTTTCGAAAAACTATACTCTTTTTCTCATCAAAATGTCTTCTACTACGTGGAAAAGTGAATATTACATAGCTCTGGAATGCAAAGATCTACAGGCCAATGCTATGGCAGTTGATTCTACAGGGAATTATGTATTATTAGCAGGGTATGATATTCATACATAATTTCTATAACCCCATCTCATCACAATTATCTTTCAGGAGAAGGTATTTGGCAATCAAGAACTTGGAAGATGGATCTGAACTTGTCCAAAAGTTTCCTAGACAAAGTAAATATGATGTGGGAGCAGCAGAATGGAATCCAACTTCATACCACAAAGAACTTTGTGTTATCTCTGTGAGTCAAAAACTGAAAACTTTACATTCCTAAATATATACCCAGTTTGGTGGCATATCAAAGATTTTCAATTTCCAAAGTACACATATAGGAGCATTCATTCTGAGATAAATTCATCCATCAGTAAAATCTGAGGAGTCACAACCACTTCAGTGGTAACAATAGATCACAACACTGTAGTGACCAGTTCCTTTTTGTCACATTTATATAAAATATCAACCAATACTAAATTTTTTATAAATTGAAATATTAATTTTGTTTCTTCATTGCTTCAACACAAAATGAATCTAAATTAATAAAATTTGCCTAAGATGAGGAAAAAATTTACTCTAATGAATGGGATTTTAAAATTAGTCCAGTATAAATGAGAATATCTTACAAAATAATCAAAATATTCATGTTTTGAGGAGAAACTTCTGTCAAAAAACTGCATAAGAAAGATTTTCTTTATCTCTTGTGATTTCATTGATTGATATTTTTTATAGGATTATTTATATATTCTAATTAGTTTTCATTTTCATTCCAAAATGAGTATTCAGTTGTGTTTTGGTTTCATTCAATAATTTTAATGATCCATCAATATCTGGTATTTTAAAGAAATTTTAAAAGGTAAATTATTATAGTTTAGGAAACGCGCTTTCATAGCAATTTAACTCTATTAGAAGTTTGCATTTGTAATAGATTAAAATTACCCAGACTATTTTCACATTTGAGTAAGTACATTGAAAATTATTTTGGTGAACTCGCTCCTCTTCTTGAATCACCCATACCAATAATATTGAATTGAATCGGATCAAAATCACAAAACTTCTCCGCCATCTTGAAGCTGCCATATCGAATTTATACATTTTGATGAAAAATTCATAACCTCTGACGATTTAAACTGCCATATACCAATTTTGAATCGAATATGACCATAATGGCAAAACTCATTCGCCATATTTAATGAAAACTGCTCTACTGGAATTCTTCTATTGATTACAAAAGCCACTCGTGAATATTTTCCTATAATTCTGAGATAAAAGTTATAATTCGGACTTTTATCTCCGACTTTAGTTCGGACTCTCATCTCAAAATTGCGAAAAATTCAGACTTTTATCTCCGAATTACCTATAATTCGGACTTTTGTCTCAAAATTATGTAAAATTCGGACTTTTATCTCATAATTATCTATAATTTCAGACTTATCTCAGAATTAATCACTATCAATTCAGACTTTGATTTCCGAATTACCTGTAATTCAGACTTTGATCTCCGATTTACCTATAATTCAGACTTTGATCTCCGATTTACCTATAATTCAGACTTTTATCTCCGAAATCTAAAACTTATGCAAAATTTAGACTTGGATATCCGAATTACCTATAATTCGAACTTATATCTCAGAATTGAGACTTTGATTTCCGAATCACCTAGAATTCGGACTTTTATCTCAAAATTGAGACTTTAATTTCCGAATTACCTAGAATTCGGACTTTTATCACAATGTTATGTAAAATTTAGACTTTGATCTCCGAATTACTTATAATTCAGACTTTTATTTCCGAAATCGAAATCTCAAAATTAGGTACAATTTAGACTTAGATCTCCGAATTACCTATAATTCGAACTTTTATCTCAGAATTCAGACTTTGATTTCCGAATTACCTAGAATTCGGACTTATATCACGAAGTTATGTAAAATAGACCCTTCCCAGAATAGAAAGTTATCATGGCGGATTTTGACATTTGACAGATTTAGAGAAAATCTGGGGAAAAATTTGACACTTGACAGTTGAGAAAATAAGTGCTCTATGTCAATATTGAATTGAAATGGAAACGATTCCAAATTCCAGAATATCGATAGATATTTCTTAGAATTAAAAGGCACAAAAAAAGAGGATATTATTCTAGAATTTGGATTTGTTCACATTTTATTTCAATTTTGACATGATACATTTATTTTGTCAACTGTCAATTGTCTAATTTTTAATCCGCCATGATGACTTTCTATTCTAAATCTCCGAATTACCTAGAATTCGAACTTTTATCTCAGAATTGAGACTTTGATCTCCGAATTACCAATAATTCAGACTTTCATCTCAGAATCAAAGGACAACATTCACAAGTGGCCGCTATACCCTTTCATACGATTCTCCGCAAGCCCCCACTAACCCCACCCGCTCTGTCGCAGAGCAACCAACGCCTGGAGGTGCTGACGTGGCGATCGGACGAACTACTCCCCACGCACTCACTGCGCGCGCACACGCGCGTCATCACCGACCTCAACTGGCACAAGTTCGACCCGCACATGGTCGCCTCCTGCTCCGTCGACACGTTCATCCACCTGTGGGACCTGCGCGACTCGCGCCGACCCACCCTGTCGCTGTCGGCCATTGCGGAGGCGTCGCAGGTGCGCTGGAACCGCGTGTCGCCCCATCTGCTGGCCACCGCCCACGAGGGTGACATCAAGGTAGGGGTGGTGCAAGGTTACCAGCTTGGACCATACACTAGATAGCAGTGTTTGCCAACTCAAAATCTCAAAAATCTCAAAATGGCTTCTTTGAAAACACCAGAAAATCACAAATACCTGGTTAAATGAAAAAAATGCGCCGCAGGCGAAAATTTTTGATAATCTAGTGGTTTTCTGGTGGTTTACTACGATTTAAACCACTAGATTAACACCAGATAATAGCTAGTTCTATTAGTAAAACTAGAGCGCACTCGGTGTAAATGTTTCTGCTTAAGGTGCATTCAGTCAACATAAACATAACCTTAGCATAAGCATTATCATAAACATAAGCGTAAAAATATCAGCGTATGAAATCTATATTATACAAGTTTTAATCTAAGCATAAATTTATGGATGACAGTTACTGAAAGCGACAAATGACAATCAGTCAAGGATACAGTTCCGTGTTTTGATGGATCATTTTTAAGGTCAAAATCAATTAGAATATGCTCTTCATGATACCTTTATTACACACTCATTACTTTCTAGTGACAAAACCATTGAAAACTTATTAAAAGACAAAAAATAGTAATCATGGAACATGTATCGTTCTTGACAGCTGACATGAAACTTTGGCACACGCAAAGTTTTTTATCATAATCATAAGATTCTTGAAGTTGGGAATTCCAAGGTCACATGTTTTCAGCATAAACTTAATATTTGTTGTATAACTGGTGCCATTTGATATAACAGGTTCAACTTTCGTCCTTAACATAAACATAAGCACAATTTTAAAACCATGTTGACTGAATTAATCGAAAAGGGTGCTAGTGGTGCTACTTATGTAATTTATGTCAAACTAAAATCTATGCTCAGCATGAAACATGAGACATGAGAGCTCAACATGACGTTGACAATTTGACGAATATATCGAAATCGTGATCAGTGTCATGCGCATGCGTCAACTGTCAATTAGTAGTGAAATCTGTGGCAGAAATTCAAATATGGAAGAAATCTTAGAAATCACCAGATTTCCACATGTGTCATAAAAAATTCACAAAAATAACCACCAGCCACTAGATGCAATTTTTTGTCACAAAACGATAATTCAAACCACCAGTTTTGGTGTAAAATCCACTAAGATGGCAACACTGCAGTAGATAGACTCGGTATCGAGGGCGATTTGTTTTGTAACTGAGGGGGGAAACTACGAAGGCGTAGAACGGACATGCGATATTTTTTTTCTTAATTTCGAGTTCGAACTCGAAATTAGTACTAATTTCGTGTTACAACTCGAAATTAGCCTAATTTCGAGTTCGAACTCGAAATTAACCTAACTCGAAATTAAGAAAAAATATATTGCATGTCCGTTCTACGCCTTCGTAGGAAACAAAATTTGACATGGTACGAGTTTTGAGTTTTCCTATTGGCCAATTCTGACATTGACGTTGTATAGAGGCATTCGTTTACATTTTGTAAATGTGGAGAATTTCTCGTGTTTTTATTTATTTTTCAATGTTATTTGTGTTGGAAATGATTAATTCTTGAGTGTATTCAAGAGGAAAGGACTGTGGCAAAATCTTGTGGAATTGGTGTTAACAAAGATAACAAAACGTCGACGGAATGATTTCATTTGTAAGTATTCCATAGGCGTAGATGCAAAGTAGCTGTAGGAATGATCCATATTGAAAACATTTTGAATGGGAATATTTTTCGAATATAATATTTACCAAACTTTAACATTTGAAACATTTTTCAGGTTTCCAAATAACATATAAATATGGATGCAGTTGTGTCGAGTAGTTTCAGGATAGAAACATTGGAAAAACATACAGAATTTTATGATATGATCACTGCCCTACTGCAGATATTTGTTGAGAAAGCTTTTCTAATAGTGACAGAAAATAGTTTCTTCAGGTGAACTTAAATATATCCACAGAAAATGTAGAAGCATGAGTCATTTGCACTTGGAAAATATGAAAACCATTTTTGTTCATCAGGAAACCTTCACCCTATAGTTTTGCCATTCATTACATCTGATGATCATGCAAAGTCCTAGAAAAACTCTTTGACATTTTCAGGTTTCCAAAAGGTTGGTCAATCAAAAAAGAGAAGCTATAGCTGGGCTGAGAAGGCCAAACAGAAATTTGACAGAAAAGTTTGAAACTTCATACAAAAGGTTCTTCTATCTTAGAGAAAATAATCAAAGTTTGGGCATTTTCAGTTTTTACTACACATATTAATTCAATTTGTTCAATTCACAGATTCATCGAAATGTATATTGTATGTATAGATATATTTTATTGTATTAAATGTGTATTATTCGAATTCTTCTCTCATCTTGCAAACTATTGATGTGCTTGTATATTATTTATTGTATTCTGATGGATTCTGAAAACATTCGAATCAGCATTAGCTCATCAGGCGAAATATATTATTTATATAGAATTCAACAGCAGATACACTATTTGTAAAATGGAAAAAAATAAACTTTATATTCAAATCAACTCTTTCATGATGTTTGTTAAACATTTGTTGGAATTCTCACTCAGCTTTTGCGGGAATTTACAACCAAACCGAAAATATGCTTGAGAATACATCAATTTTTTCATATTTTGAATCCCCAAAAAAGCACGTCCCTGGACTCTCGGTTCAACGATCGTCTCACCTCTCCGAAAATGCCGTAGTCAGCGCCCCCTACCTTTACCAAACATTGCATAAGGTACATACCGCGTCTATCTAGTGTATGGTCTAAGGTTACCAGAATCAATGATCAATAATAATAATATCTAAATGGAGTGTAGAGAGAGAGAGGAATCGACATTAGAGTGAGACACAATGATCGGGATCAGCTGACTAGGGCAAGCAAAACATGTTTTGTAGTGTTGTTCTTAGGGATATAAACGATTAGGTGCAAGTATTCTTCAAATTTTGGGATTATTTGAATGCATATCACTTTATGAACATGTTGTTATGAAAGTAAATTTTATATCAAGTGTTTCAGACTAAAAATATATTAATTATTTTGCTGTGAAGCCAATCTACAAACGATGGTGTAGTGAATATCAGTCAAGATATGACATAAATTAGGAAATCAGAGGAACAATGTAGCATGGATCATTTCCATTTTTAGTAGCAGCAAGGACAAGAGAGAAACAACACTTAGAGAGTCGCTCTTGACTGTCATCTACTTTTATTTTGGCGCATGCGCATAAATTCAGCGTTGCCAGCGACACTCTTTTATTTCGTCTTCAGATAGGCTGTCCTTATCATCAATATTCGATTATTGGTGTATACAGTGTCCTTCATAAAGTCCGCATCATATGGGAAAAACTTTTATCAATGATTTATTTTGAAATTCGACTTGGGCGTTAAGTTGTGCTTTGAAAAATATGAAAAATGACCTACTCGGATGTGGTTACGTGATTATTCGAATTTCAAAAAATTTCAAGGGGAAAAGTTGTTTCTTTTTCGATATTACACCTACATCTCAAATTTGAACGTTCTATTGCAACTTTCACTTTTTGCATTTTTTTTTGATAATTACAAAATTTCTGGAACTTCGACAAAACTGTTTTATACCAGTAGCTCTAATATGCGACTAACTTTCAATCACGAATCATCCAAAAAAATATGTTTTTCTCAAGAAAATGAGAATTACTGGTTAACATTTCTGTTATTTTTGATGCAAAGTTGACGTATCTTCAAGCATGTAGGATAAGAATTCATTTAAGTGGAATTTATCAGTATTAAAATGATACCAACGTCATAATTCAAAACATCATAAAACTTCTTTACTTTTATCTAACCAAAGTTTACGACTTTTCACGGTACAAATCTCAAATTTGAAAAAATATTACTTTTGACAGGTAGCGAAAGTCACGTGACCACATCCGAGTAGGTCATTTTTCATATTTTTTAAAACACAACTTAACGCCCAAGTCGAATTTCAAAATAAATCATTGATAAAAGTTTTTCCCATATGATGCGGACTTTATGAAGGACACTGTATATATATATATGTATACTTTGTTTTTTTCAATGTATGTTCAAGGGTTAGGTTATCCATATTGTAAGATATTTATATCTACAGTTGTAATTTTTTTGTATATTAGGCTTGCTTGCCTACTTAATGAATAAATACCCCCAGTCACCACCAATAGCAAAGAGTTTAGGTTCTACTAACAAGAGAGTCGACTCAGCGTATTTGTCAAATTTGTCAAAATGACATCTTTCGTGAAGTTTGGCTTACATGATGCCGTTATCTGCTGTTAACCAGGCGTCGCCTCTTCGAATTTTGATTGGACTTTAGATAGCTTTCTGTCGCCCGAATTAATTCCTAGCCAATCACAAAACACTTCTCTAAAGAACTGTGCTAAAATCGTGAATACTTATGAATTGAGCTTTTTACAATAGTTTTACAGAAATAATTAACTTATTTGGCAATTTCACTTTATTAAATAATAATTACAGTGTGTTAAATTGATCAGCATGAATCGTCTTTCATCACTTGTGAATTTATAATTGAGGACATTTTGCAGATATATCCAACTTCACAGAAAATTGATTTCATAACAGCACACTTCAAGGATTTTCAGTGGATCTTAACAATAATTCTTCTAAGACTTTTTTGGTGAAATCAATAAAGATCAATTACATGATACACCTTCTCCAAGTTCAAGTATAAAGCAATCATCTAATTTGAGAATTTGATTCCACCAATGCATCATAAGAAATGTACAAGAAGGAATTATTACTCTAAGATGTTCTAGTGACCAGTGACCTGCCCAATCTTTTTTCCTTATACTATACACTTTGATATTATCAATGCCCTTTCAGAATATTCAATAAAAACTTCTCTTGATTTTCTGTTCCTCTAGATTTTTGTACTGATTTTCAGATCCTCTACTGCTTCAGTTTGACCAGTGACCAGCATTGCTATTGCTAAAAATATGCAATGTAATATGTAACGAAATTATTGAATAATATAAAAATAAGTTAATTCTGTAACTATATCAATTTACCTGCAATCACTGTAGAACTGAAGTGATATTTGTATAGGTACTTCATCTATAGCTTTCGAACTTTCATTGTGACCATCAAATTCCACTGCTTCAATCAAAATATTCCTCAATGCAGAGATAAGTTAGTGGGTAATTTATATTTGGTGTCGAATAAATAAAAAACGGCAACCTCGACTGCTCTTATTCAACACAAAAGTCTCTGTTTATCAAAGCGATATTTTGAGGTTAGGTCAAATATATAATAACAGCAACACAAGTAAAGATTTCACCACAAATGGTACAGCCCAAAATATATCCAGTGATCGTTTCCTCATGTTATAAATTCACTTTTTTCCTTAAAAAACCTCAGATAAAAATATAGCAAATTCCTTCAATCAGTTGTCAAACATATTTAATTCGTAGTAAATTTTCAAGGTCATTTGGTAACATTCCCGCCTTTCTCTGAGTCAACTCTCTGGTTAGTATAACCTATACTTTGTGCCAATAGCCAAATTGAATTTGTCACCGAGTTCAAATATTTAGGATTCATGTTGGATAATAACTTATCATTTGGAGCTCACTTTGACTATATGTCCAAAAAAATTGCAAAAAAATTATACTTCTTTTCAAGAATTTCCCAACGATTGTCAACGCACTCAAAACTAGCAGTGTACAATTCTATAATACAACCAAACTTCGATTATTGTGCAAGTATCCTGTATTTATTTGATGCAAATAAAGTATCAGCACTACAAAAATTTCAGAATCGTGGAATGCGTATCATCCTTAGGTGTAATCGTATGACCAATATATCCCTGATGCTTGAAGCATTACAATGGCTGACTGTAAAGCAACGACTCTACCTGCGTTCAATGATAATTATTTATAAAATATTGAATAATCAACTACCTGCATATTTTGAGGAATTCATTACATACAATTCTACTATACACGATCATTATACAAGAGGTAACAATAATCTCTATATACCAAGACTGAATATGTCCTCTTCTAGGAAATCACTCTTTTATAAAGGCATCAATGAGTTCAATAAATTACCAACCTCCATCAAAGAGTCGAAATCAGTGAATGAATTTAAGAATATTCTAATCTCAAATATTAAAACTGATTCTTAATATTATGCTGGGAAATGATTTTTATCTGTCATATGTCATTGGATCACTATTTTCTATTTTTATTGTTACTATATATTTTTTTTTAATTACCTCATTTATTGTTACTAGGGAAGTGTAATGTACACTCATGTATGTCTGTATATATTACTATTACTATTATTATTATATTACTATTATTATAATTGTTTCATATAACCTTGAAGTTAATTATATTTAGCCATTTATCTTTATTTATCTTTGATATCAAGCTTAAAGAAATTGTATTGTATTAGGATGTATCCTACCAATAAAGATTTCATTCATTCAGAAATAGTCTCTCTACGCCCCCAGGTGTGGGACCGCCGGCGCGGCACGGCGCCCGTCCAGTACGTCGCTGCGCACCTCGCCAAGATCCACGGCCTCGACTGGAGCCCCACCTCCGACACCCACCTGTGCTCCTCCAGCCAGGACGGCACCGTCAAATTCTTCGACGTGGCGAGCCCGCGTCGCGCCGAGTACGTGATGACGACGCACGCGCCCGTGTGGCGCGCCCGGCACACGCCCTTCGGCAATGGCCTTGTCACCGCCGTGGTGCCGCAACTGCGACGCGGCGAGAACAGCCTGCTGCTGTGGAACGCTGCGAACCGTGCGACGCCGATGCACACGTTCGCCGGCCATCGCGACGTCGTTCTCGAGTTCGAGTGGCGGCGGCAGCGGCAGGGCGAGGCCGACTTCCAGTTGGTCACGTGGTCCAAGGACCAGACGCTGCTCGTGTGGCGCATCGAGCCGTTCATCCAGAAGCTGTGCGGGTACGAGCCTGCGGAGGGTGGTGGTGGGAATGGGGAGGCGGGAGGAGATGGGGCGGAGGCGGTGAGGCTCAACGTCAAGGCGCTGCAGAAGGTTCGTTTTGCGTTGCTACGAAAATTGGAAGTCTATATTTTGTTTCGTTATGATAGCAACTGGATTACTGGACATTTTTCTCTCTTCCTATCGGGAAGAAGCATAGAAAATAACACGTAGCGCTATCTCATTGTAACAACTCGAACTTATCGAAGTGGTATCGTTTTTGTTTTGTTTTCGTACTTGTGACATTTGTGTCATTGTGAGATTACTGACATTCGTGTTTTCGCCACCAAACAATAACTGAAACGAAAAAAAACGATAAGAGTCACCAGTAGGTAGCGTATCGCTTAGCACCTATCGCGAATTACACTGGAAATTTTTTGTCGTTTATGTTAAATGACATACACTTTTACCATTGAATAAGGACTAGATAATAGTATGGAGTTTTCATTGGATCCACAACATGGACGTATAAACACTAATAGACTCAGTTGTTTACGTTATAATGTGAAGCCGAGAAATTCAGTGGCATGGTCACATTCTGTACACCTGCCATTGAATTAGATGTTGTCACGTCTTGTCATTGATAAATCGTAATTTTAGTCTAAGATCATATTCTGTTCATTTGGGATATTTTAATTATCCAATCCTAGCGTAATAAATTCAGAAAGTTCCTGAAACAAATGGGATCAACTAAATAAAATGAAAACTGCTCGTAATCGAGGTAGTATTACGTGGTATTACTCCTGCGGAAGTAGCAGAGCCAACAGAGGTTATCTACAACTGGCAACATTGCTTCAAATCAGTCTCGTTTGACATTCGCTTGGAGCAAGTCTTTGTTTACCAAACTTCGTTTGAGTGATTAATAGTGTTTTATCGAGGTATTTTGTGAAATACTTTGAACATAGACAGTAAAAATAGTGAAGCAGTGCTGGTTATGCAGGAAAACTAAGTTTTTACACCCAGATCTGACATTTCATTCGTAAATACTATATGTTTACATTATCCAATTTGAGTAACATAGGCGTAACAATGGGTTTATTTATCATTTCATGATCATAATAGTATTCCAATGATATTATTATTATATATTATATAGCAGGTTTCATATCAAGGAGTTTGAATTCTATTGTCACTTGCTCCAAATGTAAGAAGTTATTGACGGATGAAAATGAGGAAACTTTTTCCAAGCTACAGAAAAGAGTATGAAAACCTTACAAAAGCATCTAAATTAGTCATTGGAATTCGTAAAGAGGCTGAGAAATATTTTAGATTTTTTAATAAAACAACGAATATTTATAATAAAAGAGTTAATAACCTTATGCATATTTTGGTGAGTAAAACATTACAAAATATTCCAAAGGAATTATATCAACATTTTGGTGACCACTTTCTATGATGGAAATAATATTGATGGCCACCCTGTGTTCGTTCTCCGCACTTAGGTTAGGTTTTATAATTCAATTCTTATATTTTCATTAATCAATTTCCTTAATTATAGGTTAGTTATATTTTATATATAAACAAGTTTTCGAAAATTCCTATTATTGGCGCACCCTATATTTTACACGAGTTCACAAAAAATGTCCAGCTTAGGAAATCCGGGTCTCACCGAGAAGACAAAAAGTCTCGTAAAAGATTCTGTTTTTTGTGAGGTTGGAAGTGGGTCGCGTCGAGGATAGAGAGACGGACAGTAAAGTTGAGTACGAGAATTCTCCCACGAACCTCAAAAACCTCAAATTTGTAAACTAAAAACTGTGTAAGGTGTACAGGCGCGAGTGATCCTTATCAATGTACTCTGAATACAGTCCATTTTTTCCCCCTGATTATGTGACCGGGTAATGACGGCTGTGCTGGGCAACAGAGGACCTGGAGTATATCAGAATCTGCAGTATCACCAGGTGAGATTATCCTTTGTCTGGACATCCGGCATTATACCTCTGTCAAACAAGAACACCCTGTACAATTTTTGAAACTTATCCTTCATAAATATTTCAAAATAAATCAATAGTCACATTGAGGATCTGTTTCAGAAATCGCAATTCTATGTCAGTCACTGATGTATCTACAAAATTAATAAAGTAACCTTAATATAAAACTTTGTTTTATTACACCATATTATCTTTTTACATTAACTTTGAGTTACCTATAAAGTTATCACAGGGTTTTAATATCATGTTATTTATTCAACTTAGGATACTTCTGCCGTTAGATGTTCGATAGATTATAAGGGTTGTCAAAATAACTGATATTATTTATTTTTATTCATTCTATATACCTATAGCTACTTATTCAATGAATAGCTCATATTTGAATGTGTATTTAGTTTCGAATCGTCCATTGAATTTTATTGACAACGAAATAAAACTTCTCGATACGTTAATCATGTACGCCACTGTAGCGAAGGGAACAATCACAGTCTATCGTTTCCAACTCTCTCCCCTTCAACCCGACTGCCTACGAACTCTAAGCCTTCAAAACAACGTGCGATGAAGGTATAGGCGTGCTGTGTCCATCTGTGTTTATACGTCCATGATCCACAAGGACTAGATCGCAGAAAATCCGGCGTTACAGGTGCAGCCCCTGCAGCAGGAGTTCTCCCTGCTGAACGTCCACATCCCGAACCTGAAGGTGCGCAAGATGGACCATGTCGCACGAAACGTTCTCGTCAAGGCCGCCATCAACAACTTCACCGTCAACCTGAAGGTCAGCTTCCCCAGCGCCTACCCACACGGAGTACCGCCCGGCTTCGAGGTCGTCAAAGAAGACTCCAACGTCACCGACTCGATAATCGTCCAGCTCCTGCAGACGCTGCGTCACCTGGCGCAGCAGCGGGTTTCGAAGAACCGCACCTGCTTGGAGCCCTGCCTGCGTCAGATGGTAACCACCTTAGATCATAAAACAGAATAATGCACAATCCTTTCCTCAAACTATATGGATGACACAAAGGTGGATACCTCAGACCAATAAAATAACATGGACTGGTCCTTTCCATCTCTAATGCATTGCATTGTTTGAAAGCGGGCGGTAATGATGACTCTTCTTGTCAATAGTCGCGCGAAATGAAATTTATAAGTTGTGTTCGGTTATGAAAACTCGTAGCCGAGCGAGCAGATGCAGATCTAATACCACGTGACCACAGAGGATGACCGAGGCAACGGAGCGAAAAATATTTAACGAACGCTCGATCTGGAATGGGTTGATATTTGTGACAGATTTGTCAAAACAAAACAGTTATGGTGGATTTATGCAGCAATTTTAAGTCATAAGTTTTAAGTCGTAAGTTTTTAGTAATAAGATTTAAGACATAAAGGAAAAAACACCATTTATGCAGGAATTATTAAGGACTGTCATGTCTTAAGGGTAACTTCTACCATTGGTCAATTTCTGTGGTTGTGTCAGTGGTCACTTTACAATTTCAGTCATCAATATACATTTTTTCTTTTTATAATCTGATAATTCTGATATAAGTTTGAATAAACAACACAATCACAGACAATAACCTATAAAAAACCGTCACAGAATTGAAAACTTCGAACGCATGCGCAAATATGATCAGTTTTAAGTTTTAAGCCATAAGAGATAAAAGTTGGCCAACATTCTTATGACTAAAAACTTATGACTTGCAACTTAAAACTTATGTCAAGTGTATAAATGGTAACATTGAAAACCAATGATTGAACTTCTTACGACTTATGACTAAAAACTTACGACTTAAATCTTATGACTTAAAATCGCTGCATAAATCCACCATTAACCTTAGTTTTAACAACCTTACTGTTTAGTTATTGGTTATTCATCTGATAGTTATACTTGCAAATGTATGACTGGATCTGATCCACCAAGACAAGTAGATCATCTCCCTTGTGATTACATACATCACATGTGTATGTTAAATGTTCATCTGCTTCAGACATTTCACGGTGGATTTATGCAGAGGTTTTAAGTCGTAAATTTTAAGTCTCAAGTTTTAAGTAATAAGTCATAAGAAGTTCATCCATTGGTTTTTAATGTAACCATTTATAAAGCTGTCATAAGTTTTAAGTCCCAAGAAAAGTTGCCAACATTTATCTCTTACGACTTAAAACTCGATCGATTTGCGCATGCGTCTGCTTGTGCAAAAGGGTATCGTAACAAACAGCAGGAGTTGAATGCAATCAAATAGACATAAATAAAAATAGCATGAAAGGCTGGAAAATTGAATAGAAGGAAATGAAAAAAATAAGCACACAAAATAGCAGGATTGACACTATTGACAGTCCTTAAAACTTCTTGCATAAATGGTCCATTTTTCCTTACGACATAAAACTTACGACTTAAAACTAACGACTTGAAACCTCTGCATAAATCCACCGTCAGGTTCAGGTAACACTATATTTCTAAGGTGTATTCACTGACACCCACTACAAATTTAAATATATTAATAAAATAATTTAAATATACTCTGCTCCCTAGTATACACCTCCTAACCAAATATTCTTTGACAAGTGACAATTAGGAAATTTCTCTGATCTTTCCTTTAATTCGGAGCTAATGAATTACATCTTTTACCTCGCACTCGCCAATACCGAACACAAAGCAGACGTAACGGAGGAAACCGATCTGAATTAGCGAGCAAATCGAGCGTTCAGATATGTATTAAATGAACACACCTCTGTAAAATACAATTCCGAGCAACTGAAAATATTCATCATCTTGAATAGAATAAATATCCATAAATTATTCCACATTATTCCATTCCAGAACGTACGACTATGGCACTCACCAATGAAATGACACTATTAAAACTTTAATCCCAGAAACCTGCTTTTGAACCACAAATGAAACAATTTTTTACTATTTTAAGTGAAGAGCAATATATTTAGTACACGAATAAGTGAATTAATCGATAAAAAACGCACAAATCAAGGTTTGACAGTCGTGTTGGCATTGAGTAACGTTCTAAGTAACTCACCAGTGAAATGTTGTGTTCTGGTCACCACTTCTAAATTGTCTTTTACACATTTCACAGTGTTTCGGCATCTTTTGAATTCGAATTGAACAGAATAAACCAAGTTTTTTGGTAGAATCTTATTCAAATTTTCTCACAAAACTGGATATATTCTGTTCGATGAACCATCAAACAAAATTTGATTTGAAAACGAGAGGTTTCGCGCTGTCACTGACTGCGTTCGGTTGATTATCGGTTGAACGAAATAAGCTGCGTTGGCGCATTCACCAAAAATACCGCACTTTTCAGGAAGACGTGCTATCTATTATATTTAATTGAGGCCCTGTGCCTAATGAAATATATATACAGGGTGTCCCAAAATTAGAAAGATTCCAGCTGCAGATTCTAGCAACAAAAATAGTGACAAAAGTTCATATGAACATAGGTCCAGAATTTTTCCCCTGAGGAATTATAGCAATTTAATGGTGAGCTGGAAATGAAAGTTTTTTGCAAATATTTTCGAAACCCTTTGAGATGAAATATTCGAATTTAGTCTAATACCTAACTTTTTAGGCCCAAATAAAAAATGTTGGTATTATTTTGTAATTTTGTTCAGGGGCGTGGGAAACGGAAAGTGCTAGGGGTATTTTTCCCCCGACTTTTCTTGTTTATGCATTTTTCGGCAGTTTCATAAATATATTTTTACATAAAAATTGTACCCTTGTTCAGTTTCGATAGTATAATCGATTTTGAAACTCCTAATTATTCACGACACGTTTAATTAATGTTCTTTTCATTGTAATGAGAATCACTTTGAAAATTTATGGTAGCTTATGGCTTATGTTTCATTCTTGTATTCTTATCAACTTTGTCAATAAACAGTAAAACCTATTTTTTCCAAGGTTTTTGTTTTTTTCTATAAGTCCGAATTTTCTCGAAAATAATAGTTTGCTGTAAATTTTTCTTCTTCCAATATCTACCCCCATTATTTCTATATGATATTCAAGGGTGCAATGACTGCAATGTAAAAAAACAGTGTATCATTTTTGTGCAAAAATGCTTGGATTTTTATATTTTTCCATTAAACTGCCAAAAAATATGCTTGAACAAAAAAGTTGGGGGAAAAGTAACAAAATTTCCGAATATTCCATAATTTTTTGAATTGGGCATAAAAAGTTAGGTTCATGGACGAAATTTGGTAATTTCATCTCAAAGGGTTTCGAAAATATTTACAAAAAACCTTCATCTCGGGCCCACCTTTGAATATAACTCCTTAGGGGTGCCTTTTTGGGATCCACGTTTTTTTATTATCTTTGTTCCTAGAATCTGCAGCTGAAATCTTTCCATGTATATTAAGAAACCTTCAAAAATGTGGTCATGGGATGATTATTATATTCAAATTTAACAATGCGGCGACCTCTGAAGAGGAAAAGACACACGAACATGAATTCCATGTCGGCTGCAGACAACTCGCGGCGCCCCAATTCCACTGGGTTTGTTGTACGCAGGTAACCACGCTGGAGCAGCTGTCTACGGACCTCGAGAGCGACCGCTTCGACAGGCAGTACGTCGAGCCGTCGAGCGTGTTCGGCGGCTACAACGACGCCTACATCCCCTTCCCGAGGACGTCGGGCGCCAAGTTCGGCTCGGTGGGCACGCTGGTCTGCTTCGGGCGGCCCATCCACGCGAGGAAGCTCGACCCCGCCCCCAGGGCGCTGACGACGACGCCGAGGGCGCTGTCGGCGCTCGAGAACATCTTGGCGAAGCGCAGCGAGGACTACATGACGGTGTCGGCGTACTACTTCCAGCGGCAGCGCTCGCGGGCCAAGCACGCCAGCTCGAGGGCTTCGGCCGCGCTGGTGCATGTTTACGACGCTCAAGTAATAGGGTCATAAACCTCTAAAGCTTTAGTAGAATTGATTGTCGTTTTTCGATACCTTACTAAACTACTACCGATATGGCATCAAAATTAAATCGGAATATTCTTTTATGCTCGAGAAAATCGAAATCAAGAATAATTATTTGACAGCACCATATTTCTGCTGACGTCACCTGGTAGATCGGGATGGTATCGTAAAAATATCGAAAATAATAGGGAAGAAGAATTTTTTGACATAAGTGATGGCAGATAAGTCAGATGACAATATGTCAATTTTTAATTAAAATTTTTTCGTAACGCAACTAATTCAAAATATTCAAAAGGGCGCATTAATTGATTGTTTATCATCTATATAATGCAAATCAGGTATTTTATGAGTTAATAATATTTCTATAGGATTTTCAATACCACCTCTGCGAAGACAATGAGACGGTTGAACTCAAAGACACTATAAAATAGAGAAATTAAAATGAAGAATTATTTCAATTGATAACTTTATGGTCTGGAAAAAGTAGGTAAGTGTAGTGGTTGGTGCATCTAATTATATATTAAATAAACAACACGAGTTGATATTATTATTACGTATTCACAATACAATGTGATGAGAAATCTCATATAAACTCACATCATAGAGTACGTCTAAGAATAACTGAGGATTTAGAAAAATACATTTATTATTCACAGAAGTGCTTTTTTAATAAGAGTTCGAATATTCATGATAATAAAGATTTGGTTTATTAGCTTATACCTACCTATTACTAAAATACTTTGTGCTCACACTTCAGGTTCTCATGATGTTCATGTACAAAGATTCAAAGAATAAGGATAATAATTTTAACTTAGATCAAAATTATCTTCACAGCAATTATTTGCAGATGTAGCTGATGATATTAGTTGTCCTACTGCAAAACACCAAGTCTCATATTAACAAATATGTCATTCTAGAATCCACATTCGTGTTGCTACATGAAGAACAAGTCTTTGAATGCTTTGATTTTCTGAAAATAGTGGTCAGTGAAGAGTATAATGAACGATGAACAATGAAATAAATCTCAAATATCTTACCTTGAATCATCCGAATATATTTTGGCAGGAAGAATTAAAATCGCCCAGTAATTTTTTACCGTCATCTGTCAAAGATGACAGAGGTTGACAATTCTTCTTCCAGTTCGATTAATGGAACAGAACCTAAACCAACCTACCGGGTGACGTCACATTTTTAGAAAAGGATGGAGAATTTTCGATTTTTGAATGCCAACTTTGGAAAAACCCTTTAAAATAAAAATTTCAAAAAAATATCGACGTATTCTCTGGAGGCCCGCGATTCACATATATAATTTTTGAAAAAAAGTGTACAACCTATTGTAGACATGAATAGTGCTCACATGATAAAATATGCTGACGATAGAGGAAGGTTGCCTATTTAGCTTTTGAAAATGACCGGATTTTTTATTAGAAATCAAGTAATACACTTCTTTATAGCTCCATAACACAGTCCAATATGTAATTGAACAAAACATTCATTGTGAATGGAGGTCGAGAAAAAAAATAATCATACACTTTTTACTCTTAATTTCGGATAGGATGATATCCGAAATGGGGAAGTTTCCTTCGTACTGATTTTCATGAAATTATTGTTTGAATAACAAGTATTATGTTTTTGCTAACTAGAATGACTGTTGGAATCATCCTTATAATTTTAATTTCCAAATTACAGGGATATAAAATTTTTATGGTGGAACTTTATGACGTAATTATTAGATTTAGTGACATTTGAGGATATTTGTTGGTTATAAGTCGGTTGAGCCTACGGACCGAAAAAAGAAGAAGTCATATATATAATAACAACTATATGGATAACACCTATTATTCTCTTCACGCGATAGTGAAGCCAGTTTTGGAAAAACAAAAGACTGTCTGGCTTGCTAATGATGAATTGTGCGCATGCGCGGGTTTTGACGAGTTAAAATCCACTGACGTTTTTTGAATTTCATAGGTTAGGTATATGTGTTAACCCAAATAATGTAAAAGAGCGTTAAAATAGACTTACTGACTGTTTACAGAAGTGATTAGTAAGTGATAACAGTGATTGATCAAAAATTGGCTCACGAATCTTGTTCCGATGACTTTATCATCAAGCAGTCACAGGTTATTTCTATGCAAATCGCAAGTATCGCTTTGTAGAACACATCCATTTCTGCATCTATCATCAACTATTATCCAAAATCGTCCAACAATCCATCGATAAATGTATATTTGAAAAATATATGTTATGATGAAATAAAAACATCGAATTGAAGGTTACGTGAAACATTTGATTTATGTTTAATAATTATCATACGTTTGTCGCTCACTACAAAGCTACTCTCCTCCATGATGAAAACGAATGTCGATTATTAATTCAAACTTGCGCATATTCGCGATTTGTCCCGCAGACTGTCATTTGTTTTATTTCTCGGCTTCAGCTCTGGTATCAATGTTACCTATATAGTTATTATTAGATATATGCAAGGTGGATATAAGAAGGTGAAACAGCTCTTCAATTGTTTCTGCGAAAAACTTGTAGACCGTTTGAGAAGGTACTAATATTTCCATGACTTGAAAGAAGATGGCGGTAAGATCGATTATCGAAGAAGATTTCTGTTGCTTACGTATTTCTGTGGTTCACATCTGACAGACGTGACTTGAAACGACATTAAAATAGTATATTTTCGATAAATCTGGAATGAATATTGATATTGTGACTCTTCTCAATCATTTTTCATCTAGAACAGATGAAACTGATAAAAGTATGACAGATGCACAGTTTCTGTTTTACCGACACAAGGTATGTCGCCATCTCTGATAACTCCAGGAAATATTACTACGGTATGAAATCAAGTAGGCAAAGGTCTACAGTTTATTCTAGTGCTTGTTAATAGGAAGCTGTTTCACCATCCTATATCCACCTTGGATATATGGAAGAAGTAGAAAGCTGTTGCTTGCACTGTTGCCAGATTGAAGTCAATAATTTCTTGGATGAATCGAAATATTCATCAAAACATGGAATATTCGACTAGCATAATCAAATTCATAGGAAAATTGACAATATCAAAATTACTTTTTACCTGACCATAATTTCGAAATGAAAAAATACTCTATTTTAACGTTTATCTTGTCTATAATCAACATTTCTTTGGGCACCAGGATGAAATAAAATAATAATTAACGAGCTTTATTGGATACCCAAAAGGCTACCGACCGAGGTCCTTCAGCCTGACCAGGATGAAATTTCAAGATATAATTCAGATTGAACTTGAATTATTGAAAAAATGATACATTGGATATAATAGCAATACCAAGATGTTAATGCAGAATATCTGACTATTTAGACATATCGATACTTCCGGCAACTTTGTACAGGAACAAAAGTGCTAGCGTGCGTCAAGACAATGATGACAATATCTATCCATCTCTGTCAATTCTCTTCTAATTAGTACGTCATCAGAATGGTGGAGGAGCAACATTTTTGCATTTATTGCACGAGGTAAATATAAAATACGTATTCGATGGATTTTCATAAACTTCAACTTGGAATGAAAATATGAATTTCGGAAACTTCCCCAACAACAAAATACGCGATCAATATTCCAGCGCCTGCGCATATCTATGACTGGACCTTTGAAATGTGCGCTTTCTCTAATTTTATTCGCTCTGTCTGTCTCTCATCTCTAAGGTTTTTCTGTGATAACACTTTGTTGAAATAAATGTATCTATCTATCTATCTATCTATCCATCAGGGGTTGTTCTTCTTCAACCGGCAGCTGGCCGAAGAGTACATTCTGGACGGCGACGTCGCCACGATCTGCAAGCACAACGCCGCGGCGGCAGCGGTGGTGGGCAGGCGGGACCTGGTGCAGGCTTGGACGCTCGCTGAGCTCGTCGCGGGGCACCAGCAGGCCGACGAGGGAGTCTCGTGGGCCAGTCATCCATTTGGGAACAAGCTGATGGAGTCCTTGTGAGTCAGGCAATCGGAACTGTTTTTTATTTTCCGTGAATGAATGTTTCTATTCACAAAGTGAAGTGGATATCCAATGTGTCCAATACTTGAGTGACATAAAAAATGTAAAATTATCGAAAGATAAATATACAGTGTGTACCAGCCAAATGGAATAAATTCGTTAATAAATAAACGGTGGCGTTTTAGAAAAAACGCTCGGACACGTCGATTTGTATGTTTCATGCCACAGTGTCCAATATCAACTTTCTCATTTTAAATGCAACACCCTGTATTTTATTTCATTGTTAGATTCTTCCTGAAGAGCTGATTTCGTCGATCTATCGTACTTGGGGTATAGCGAGAAAGATTACAGAGATATAGGGTGTGAAAAATCGAGATTTTTTAAATTTAGGAATTTTCTGTGTCGAAACTAATCATTTCTGTTCAAAATAGCTTACATGTCCCTATCTTAACTTTTCATTTACTATCTACTGACATTTAATAGAAACAAATACGGGTGGTTCAAAATTTTGAGATTTGCATCACCTTATATTTGTTTCTATTAAATTTCAGTAGATAGTAAATGAAAAGTTAAGATAGGGACATGTAAGCCGTTTTGAGCAGAAATGATTAGTTTCGACACAAAAAATTCCTGAAGTTGAAAAATCTCGATTTTTCACACCATGGACGTATAAACACAGATGGACACAGCACGCCTATACCTTCATCGCACGTTGTTTTGAAGGCTTAGAGTTCGTAGGCAGTCGGGTTGAAGGGGAGAGAGTTGGAAACGATAGACTGTGATTGTTCCCTTCGCTACAGTGGCGTACATGATTAACGTATCGAGAAGTTTTATTTCGTTGTCAATAAAATTCAATAGACGATTCGAAACTAAATACACATTCAAATATGAGCTATTCATTGAATAAGTAGCTATAGGTATATAGAATGAATAAAAATAAATAATATCAGTTATTTTGACAACCCTTATAATCTATCGAACATCTAACGGCAGAAGTATCCTAAGTTGAATAAATAACATGATATTAAAACCCTGTGATAACTTTATAGGTAACTCAAAGTTAATGTAAAAAGATAATATGGTGTAATAAAACAAAGTTTTATATTAAGGTTACTTTATTAATTTTGTAGATACATCAGTGACTGACATAGAATTGCGATTTCTGAAACAGATCCTCGATGTGACTATTGATTTCTGAACAGAATAGTCTTCGTAAAACACTCCGTAATCTGACAGTTGATGAATCTAATTTATTCAATCGTTTCGTGGTGTATTCTTATTTTGAAATATTTATGAAGGATAAGTTTCAAAAATTGTACAGGGTGGCCATCAATATTATTTCCATAATAGAAAGTGGTCACCAAAATGTTGATATAATTCCTTTGGAATATTTTGTAATGTTTTACTCACCAAAATATGCATAAGGTTATTAACTCTTTTATTATAAATATTCGTTGTTTTATTAAAAAATCTAAAATATTTCTCAGCCTCTTTACGAATTCCAATGACTAATTTAGATGCTTTTGTAAGGTTTTCATACTCTTTTCTGTAGCTTGGAAAAAGTTTCCTCATTTTCATCCGTCAATAACTTCTTACATTTGGAGCAAGTGACAATAGAATTCAAACTCCTTGATATGAAACCTGCTATATAATATATAATAATAATATCATCGGAATACTATTATGATCATGAAATGATAAATAAACCCATTGTTACGCCTATGTTACTCAAATTCGATAATGTAAACATATAGTATTTACGAATGAAATGTCAGATCTGGGTGTAAAAACTTAGTTTTCCTGCATAACCAGCAGTGCTTCACTATTTTTACTGTCTATGTTCAAAGTATTTCACAAAATACCTCGATAAAACACTATTAATCACTCAAACGAAGTTTGGTAAACAAAGACTTGCTCCAAGCGAATGTCAAACGAGACTGATTTGAAGCAATGTTGCCAGTTGTACATAGCTTCTGTTGGCTCTGCTACTTCCGCAGGAGTAATACCACGTGATACTACCTCGATTACGAGCAGTTTTCATTTTATTTAGTTGATCCCATTTGTTTCAGGAACTTTCTGAATTTATTACGCTAGGATTGGATAATTAAAATATCCCAAATGAACAGAATATGATCTTAGACTAAAATTACGATTTATCAATGACAAGACGTGACAACATCTAATTCAATGGCAGGTGTACAGAATGTGACCATGCCACTGAATTTCTCGGCTTCACATTATAACGTAAACAACTGAGTCCATTAGTGTTTATACGTCCATGTTTCACACCCTATATCTCTGTAATATTTCGCGCTATACCCCAAGTATGATAGATCAACGAAATCAGCTCTTCATGAAGAATCTAAAAATGAAATAAAATACAGGGTGTTGCATTTAAAATGAGAAAGTTGATATTGGCCACTGTGGCATGACACACCCTGTATAAAAAGTTTTTTTTTTGAAAAAAAAGCGCAACTAAAGATACAAATCGACGTGTCCGAGCGTTTTTCCTAAAACGCCACCGTTTATTTATTAACGAATTTATTCCATTTGGCTGGTACACACTGTATACACTGTGTCCAAGATAAGAATGTCTTTCATGGAGACCTTGGATGATGGTTTCTTCAAAACAAAACGTCGCACAGAGAAAATCTCTCAACGCTGTTTTGTAGAGCTTGAAAATTTGCAATGAACAAAAGAAATCGGAAAATTTCAGATTCTTCAGATTAAAACGAAATCGGCAAATTTCTGTTTTTTAGGCATATCTCCGGAACCGATCGGATTTTAAAACTTATATTGTTAGGCTTGAAAATGCGTAACTTTTTTTAATTCAACATCTTCATATCTCTTATGGTTTCCGAGATCCCCATGATAGACCTCCTTATCTTGGACACATTGTATATACACAAAAAAATTGTCCATATAAATTATCTACAGCAAAACGCAGAAATTTAATGCTCGATATATTCATTCAACTGTAATAAGTTAAAAAATGGGCTTTGTAATATTCCTGCAGGTCATAATACGCTTTATGAATGAGGAATACTTTAATCTCCTTCCCGATTTTTTTTCAATTCTCCAGTTGCTTTAAAATGTTCTAGTAAATGATCGTACATTTATTTGCTTTCATATACAGGGTTTTTCATGTGCATGGGATTTAATGCATAAAGCATACTAAGATCAGCAGGCTTTAGAGCTATGTTGTTAGTGGTATCTTTTGTAGTTCCCTTTCTGCCTTAATTTTTTTCTAATGTGTTAATTTTTCTTGTTGAACTACAAATAAACTACTATTGTTATACAATTTCCAAAATCCAAAATACTCTCGTATCTTTTCAGGATTTCACACTACGCTTCTCAGTACGACCTGCAGATGGCGGCGATGCTGTGTTGCATTTTCGGCAAAGATCGAGGGGCCTTGAACGGGAAGACGTCATTCAAGTCACTGTTTCTGCCTGGGGTAATTTGCTTTTCATATCACCTCACCCACTGAATACAAATCTTTGGATGCAATTTCATCAACAGTAACACATTTTCACAATTTATTTATAGCAACTAGTACCTGGGACACGTTCGTTGAAGGTAATATAGCGCACAACTTATTTTTGTGGTTTTTGTGTGCGTGAGGACCGATTTATCAATTGCCGATTTTATGCACCAGTTGGGTTCCACTTGGGTAAAGTTCCAGTGTAGTGCTTTTTTCAATTGATTTTTATCCTTCAATTGTTCAACTGACAGATAATAAAAGTTGGCAAAACTGATGAATAAATATGAGTAATTTCATTGGTTGTTCTAATTCCAAGGTCACGAGTGTCACGATTGTTTTTATCTATGCATAATACATAGTGTGCGTATGTTTACATGTAAGGTTTATTTTATAAATAAGTATAAATAATGTTTTCATTTTATTAATATTTCTATCAATTTGATTGATGAATGATATGGATTTTTTTTAGACAAATCATGTTCTGGATAGATTTATTCAGTTAGGGAAACGGTGGACAACTTTGAAAACGAACGAGATGTTCATTTTTCATGCGATTGGAGTGAAATTGCTTCCTCTTTCTTTGCATTATCTCTTTCCTTTTCGAATTAACCAGACATTTCTGGTGGTGTTCTAAGGGCATATCCTCCAGATCATGGTGGGTTGAAACTAGCAAATGACTATTTGACATGTCAGCAGCCGGATAATAGCTATTTGTATTACTAGGGAGGAAAGTGCCACTTTTCCTCCCGCAGGATGTAGTTTCACTAACAAGAAAAAAGTAAAATAACGTTCTTGAAAAAAAAAAAAGTTGCAATTGCCAGGAGCTGAACCCGGGACCTTCGGAATTCTGAAGTCAAAAAACGTATATCTAAGATTCCTGAAGTTGAAATTTGTATTGAAGAACTACGTTGAAGTTACATTAATGTTTGATTTTTACCAAAAAACAGGATATACAGGTTGTTCTAATTATTGAAACAATATGAATATATCGTTTGCAACTTACTTGAAATGAGGGGGAGGAAAAGTATGAGTTTCCACCCTGATTTGAGGGAGGAAAGTTTGTACTTTCTATAGGGGTAGGAGGAAAAAGTTATTTTGGTGTTGATAAATTAACCTTTCCAAAATAACTCGCAGCTTTAACCCACATATAAATTGCTATTGATAAACCGGCCCTGAAATAGGTCTGTTCGCTGTGTCTCCATTAACTACACTATTGTACAGAAGAGTACCCAATAGCACCAAAATAATTGACACCATTGATTGAACCTCGTCTGATGAACTTGTCATAGATCCCAAATCGTCTGAATCCACAATAATCTCTATAATTTCATCATCACTGTACATGTTTAATAAATTGAAAACAGATTCACAAGCAACTAATAATTACAAGCATAACCTCCAAATCAAAATCCTGGGATTAGCAGAATGAAAGCACCGAACAGATGTTGAACTGATTACACTCCACTACAGTCATGCAGAAGCAGCGAACAGACCTTAAGTGTGTACTTGAATGTGGGCAAGGTGGCTATAGATATGGTGGAACGAGTCCCATTTAAAAGGCACTAGAGATATTTGTAGCCCTCTGCCTACTTGATTTTGTTGAATTCCAATCATAGTTTCGAACACTAGTAATACTTGCACGACTTTATATGGATGGCGCCACGTCTGCTGATTCCGCATGATGATTATTAATTTTCACAATTTCTCAGTCATTTTGTGTTATTTGTTCAATCAATATCATGATTGAATAATCTAACAATATTCATATTTCAAGCCAAAACCACAATATGAATGATCTGTCAATGTCACTTGAACACGAAACCATAGAATACGGATATTAATAGAGAACTGAATTATCGATATTGATATCAAATGCGATATTAACGCCATCTCCGAACGATTAGTGAAACATTACCGGTGTATTACAGGTTTTGACAAAAAACAATTGAATAGTCGTTTGACCATATCTATATACCTTCAACGTGGGCTTGCTGCTGTCATAACCGCCAAACCAGGGATCATTGGGTAGCTTATCAACTCCCGCTTAGCGCTAGCACCCCCAAGAACCGAACCGAACCGCCCCCCGTAACCACGGAAACATTTTCAGTCGGGCTCCCCCTACCACACCATCCCCCCCGCGGACGTGGTGGCGGACGGCTGGGTGATACCCATGCTGCGGACGACCAGGTCGACGTCTCTGGACAACCTGCGGCTGGAGGCTGCCGTGCAGGTGCCCGTGCAGCGGCCTCCGAGGAACGCCCTGTATGAGTACTACAAAGTGGCCTACGCGGAGACCCTCCATCGGTGGGGGCTCATCTACAGCCGGACGGAGGTGAGTCACACTCGAGGGAGTTTTTTTTTTTATTTTTATATGTACATTTGCGGAAAATTAAGGTTTTGTTGGAATTAATTGCTACACATTATAATTATGATATTAGTCTTCTTCTCTTCTCTTTTTTTACGTCCCAATCATCTCATTTTCATCATTTTAAGTTGCAATCTTGATGACAAAGACAACACTAGGGCAGACTACAGTGGATTAATAGGTTACAGTAAATGAAGTAATATTCAATTTCGAGAATGCGAACATAACGCGGGTAATTCAAAATTTTGAATTATTCGCGGTAAATACAAATTTCAAACGATGCTTCCACACAACGTTACTACATTCCTAATAAACTTTATTGATCAGAGTTGAACTGGTATTCGAGTTGAACGACGAATTATATAATATGAGAATGTTGAATTGATTATATGTATGTCTTAAAATATTCTTCTATACATTCTACTTACCTCATATTAAGGATATGTGAAAGAAATAAAAAACAGACCACTTAACAATACATTCATTTAATTCTGAAATGATAAATACATATATAAAATAATCGACACTTCATTTATTTTTAAAACACAATAATATAAGTTGGACACATACATTTTACAGCATTTCATTTTCTCATAGATTCACTGCCATAATTGTTGACTTTATTATAACACATTTATTATAATATATAACACACAAAACCAAGCATGAAAGTTCAAAGAAGAACATATAATATACCTCACAAAGAACTGAATAGTATGTTGGTTGCCAGTTATATTGCCTAACTTTGGCTGTCCAAAGTTTTCTTCTAGCTGGATCTCTGGGAAAAGTTTTCATCAAAAACCCTTTAGCTGCAGAGTTTGTACAGTTGAAAGCTGAACATCCAGGCATTCTACTATGAGTTTTACTACCTAAAAATTATACCACTTGAAAATATGCATATCAAACACTATATTGTAGGTTAGCTAAATTTGTTGTGAAATAATTCACAACTTTCATAATATTCATAATATTGATGATTATAATATACTTATATTAAATACAGAGATAGGAACCATACAACTATCTTAAATGGAGATATTCTCAGAATTGTTTGTTGTTTATTTTCATATTATAAACTTGTCTCCAGTTTCACTTTATACCAAACAGAAATCCTCGATATTAGATAGGATTGAGGGAATTACCTGGGCAGGTCGAATTCCAAGCTATTCTTTATTCAAAAGCCACGAATATACAAGAATTTAATAAAAAAACACGATATTTTCAATGCTTCTATCACAAATTTAGCCTAAACATGGCGGATTTACGTCGACCTTGAAACAACCAATAGAAAAGATGACATTCCGTTGTCGTCACTGTAACCTATTAAGCCACTGTAGGGCAGACATATGTTTTCTCTTTCAACGCTGGCTGAACTTGTAAATTGTAATTATATGTTCGAAATTCACGACAAAAGTGGTTCATGACTAGTCGTGACGTCATTTCTATCTTTGCCAATGCAATAATTTAGTGATTCTGTGTGTAAGATAAGAATTTTCGAGTGTAGAAAAGGTGTGCTGAGAACGAAGTGCGTGTTGACTCTTGTGACGTTCAAATTTCGCCCAGCATTAATTCACTTTATGAGTAATCTACACCTACAGGAAACGAAGGCATGTACTCTAGAGTTCTCAAAATTACATGGAGCGAAAGTAAAATAACGCACCAACCAGAAAAGAGCAAAAGTCAAGTGGAATAGGTTATAAATGCAGAGATGGAAGTTTTTGCGTAGAAAAAGCACTGGCTCTCATAGGAAACAAACATGTAGAGATTCCACAGTGACATCATGCTCAGCTATCAGTGCTCTACGTCTAACGTTTCTTTATTTTGGCATTTGTAACACATATGTGAATAATCGTCAGGAATCATTTTATTGATGTTTCGACTCTTCTCAGGCTTCTTTCTCCTAGAACGAATGACACTGATGAAGAGATGATAGTTGCACAGTTTATTCTTATATTCCGATATTCCTGATCAGTACTGCGCAGTAAATCTGATCGTTCCGATTTTACTAAAATCTTACTGATACTGCCAAATTTGACAGAATCTAATCTGTAAACTTTGGTAATACCACCAATATCGGAACATGAGATATGTTTCACCAACACAAGATGTGGCGCCACCTCTGCTAATTTCAGAAACCATGTAGGCAAACGCCTACAGCTTGTTAATAGGAAGCTGTTTCCCCGTCCTAAATCTACCTCGATCCCATACAATAAACAAATAACGCCCCGCAGGTGCTGAAGTACCTGACGGGCAGTCGCGACCCCCACCGCGGCGTCGAATTCGTGTGCGAGTGCGGGCGGTGCGCCCGCCCAGTCCGGCAGGCGGGTTGCCCGGCGTGCCGGCGGCCCGCCCTCGAGTGCGCCGTGTGCGGCGTGTCGGTGCGCGGCGCTGCCAACGCGTGCGCCCTCTGCGGCCACGGCGGGCATGCGCGCTGCCTGCGATGGTGGTTCGCGGTGCGCGACGTCTGCGCGACGGGGTGCCGGTGCCGGTGCCTCGTCGGCACGGCGGCGACGTTCCAGCCGTAGCGAGCCGGGCGGCGGGTAGCTAGTGAGGTGAGCGAAGTGATTCGGGGTGTTGTTGATGAGGGGTCGCGAGGTGGCATCGGCGGGAATGATAAACAGGCGCTAAATCTGATGGTTTTGAGGTGAAAGAATGTACGAAAACATCATGGGATCACGCACAGTATTTCGAATTCAGGTGTTATTGAATTCAATCCAATAAGTTGAAGAATGACAATTACATTTGTCTTGCATGAAAGCAGCTGGAGTAATTATTCGATATTTGGTTTTCTCATGCAATTTTTGCACGAAAATGAAAAAACATGCTTGTATAAATATTTATTAATAATGTATAAGGTCTGTAAATATTTCTAGCGATAAGTACAAAAATTTCAGTTTCTTATGATTGATTTGGAAGCAAACAATTCAGTTCTATATTGAACATAACTGAAGCAGAACTATTTGAATTTGTAAAAACTAGCAATATTCTATGTGAATATACTTTTATTATTCATGAACTCTCGCAATGTGTAATTTGTTCATCAAAGCATACAATGTTCGTTGTTGTTTTCGTTCATATATGATTGACTGAAAGATGTTGGAATAAAGAATTATTTTTTTAGCATTTCTTTCGTCCATTATCCATTTATATTTCAATTTCACAGTAGGTGTCAACAAAAAATAACTACAAGAATTCCTGAATAAATCCATCGATATCTGCTTTCCTGAAAGTTCATAACAGTGGCACTAAAAAATGATCTATAATTTCATTATTGGGGATCTATGACCTGAGATTTTTTTTTTGCATTCCTCTCCTTTCGGTGTTTATTCACATTGCTCTTGGTTGCCCTTGATGTTCGACATCCTGACACTGGACCTTTTGAACACTGGATTTCTGAAATTCGTGATGGCGTCCCTGTACAGAGGGTTGCTGTTCGCGCTCCACTTTAGTGATTTCTGTTCGTTCACGAACCTGGCGTATTCCCGCCTATCATGAATCGTCGTGCACATCTTCCACACGATCAGAAGGACCAGTCCGGCTATGAGGATGGTCCCGATCACCCCAACGATCCATGCTGAAAAACAATAAGTGTAGAGTTTATCGTCTATCCAAATGAACACCTAGAAGACGTATAAGATTGTCTGTTCACTGGAAATAATGACGTAACTTTTTCTGTAAGGCATATACATCTTCTGAAAATAACCGTGAACTATTTTGAACTTGAAGTGTCATACTGGGCATAGCCTAACGTTTTTATTCACATTTTGAAATACGCACTTCTTCTAGCACATTCTGTTCCAAGCACCACCCAAACGCCGAATACGAACGAGAGAATGTGTATTTTTATGGAATCGTACACAGACACTGTTTGTATACATATTCCATTGGTCATGCTGTGAAAATTAGGCAAAGATGCAGCTTCGTATAGTTTTTTGACTATTAACATTGCACCACGCCATGTTTATTTCAACACTCGTCATTCTGTTTATACATTTTAAAAAAATTCAATTATCAATAGGAGGACAGGGGCGTAGGTACTCATTTATTTTGGAACCAAATAGGTATATATAGGTATATAGGTATATATACATAGATAGTTCCGAGTCATTTCTTGAAATGATGCTTTCAGTGTATATATCAAAATAATTCGAATATTTGTAAATCTATTTGGAATTCCGCGATTGAAACTTGGTAGCCATGAAGAAAATTTGAGCTCAGGTATACTTTTTACTCCTTTTGCATTCTATGAGAAGTGTGGCATTCTTATTCCTTCGAAATACGCGGTAACCTTTGCTTGAGATTCCATGTCAATTCCTTAAAATCCCGGACATGGTCACATATCCCTTGATTTCGCTTACTTCGCTAACCACATATTATGTCAAAGTTTATGAAACAGAAAAAAACATCGTCAGTCCGTGTCAGTGATGTTGCTGTGAAAACATTGTGACAAAAGTGTAATTTCACAATGTAATAATAACGTGTTCAAAATTGAGAAACTAAAATGCGAGACATGTGAAAGTGTCAGTATATCGAAAGTATTGTATATTAGCTCCACGCATATTTCATACCCACTGAATGAAGCAATTAAAAATTCCTCCTTCTTTCAACTAAAACACCACGCACACTAACATTTACTTTTTTACAATAATTTTTAGCAGAAAAATTAATATAGTTAAAAAAATTCGCTCTTCAAAACGTTAACAAAACCCTTCAAGAACCGAGCCTGACGGAAGCTGAACAAAGACTCGTGTTTTTTTAATGTTTCGAAGTACGTTACATTTTTTGAAAAATATCAATTTTTCTGCTAAAAAGTATTGAAATCAAATTAACATGTAGTGTTTTAGTCAGAAGAAGGACGAATTTTGTGTTGTTATTAGCAGAAATTTGAGATGTCGAATGATGCATTCTTGTTCAGGAGGCCAAAATGCGTGAGCATTATTATGATAATTATTAAAAATCAATCAAATGTGTCACGTAACCTTCAATTCGATGTTTTTATTTCATCATGACATATATTTTTCAAATATTAATTCATTGATGGATTGTTGGACGATATTGAATAATAGTTGATGATAGATGCAGAAATGGATGTGATCTACAAAGCGATACTTGCGATTTGCTGAGAAACCTGTCACGATAAAGTCATCGGAACAAGATTCGTGGGCTAATTTTTGATCAATCACTGTTATCACTCACTAATCACTTTTGTAAACAATCAGTAAGTACATTAATAACTATATTAACGCTCTTTTACATAATTTGAGTCAACAAACATATCTAACCTATGAAATTCTGAAAACGTCAGTAGACTTCAACTCGTCAAAACCCGCGCATGCGCACAATTCATCATTAGCAAGCCAGACAGTCTTTTGTTTTTCCAAAACTGGCTTCATTTTCGCGTGAAGAGAAGAATAGGTGTTATCCATATAGTTGTTATTATATATATGGAGCACCTCCAAAAATTTTTTCCTCTCGTTCCTAAAAACTAATATTGGACCTATTTGAGTAGAATCATATAAAAGCTGAATTATATCAGATTAGGATAGATCCACAATATTATGTGCTCCAATTATGTAGAAAAGAAAAGAGGAAGAACATAACTTCAACCTGAAATTGGGTCCCTGAGAACTGAAACAAATGAACATCGAACGACTTCTATGAAATAGCGACCTCATCTTTGGCACTTGAGTGAACAGACAAATCATCATAGTTTCAGCCTACTAGGTTTCCATTTAGAACGACCATAGTAAGGACCCTATTCGAGCAGGGTGGAGGGGGTGTTTTTTACCCAAAACATTCGGCGGGGGTGCGCACATCTTCTCTTTCAGCGCCCTCACTACCAGTTTCTTGTCTTTGTCGTAGTGGTACTCGAAGTCGATTATGCACCTTTCGTTGTCGGGTATCCTGCATTTCTTCGTCTCAGAGTTCTGCTCGGCGTCGAAAGAGTCCACGATTTGGGTGACGAAGCTGGTGCATTTGGCGATGCAGGTGGCGTTGTCGTAGATCCCGGAATTGTATGCTTGGCATTCCACGCAGTTTCGGAACTCCTCACATCTGAAACGAATCGAAGGTTTGGTTTGGTTTTTCTCAGAACCGTCTGGGACGGTTCTGCTCATGCGCGAATGTTCACATTCTCACATGCGCTGGACGCAGAATGTGTAAAATTCAATCACCTCAACTTTGTTTGGTGGTTATACGGACAGTTTCAATTTCAGCTCCAAGTGTTTTGGTTTTTCGATTTGATAACTCTGAAACCCTCCGAGGCAGCGAGATATTCAAAAAACAGCATCATGACTGCTTTTTGTGACGTTTCAAGTCCTCTGATAGGCATATTCCTGTGTTTCCATTTTCACTATTTTCGGACATTCTGGGGAATGTTTTTCAATTCATCCCATGAATAAAACAAACGAAATGAGTTATTTTCAGTTTTTTCAAAATATTTCAGGAACGGCCGGAACTTTTCCAGTATGCAAAACCTCATTTTGAAGAGTACTAAATTGCGCACTTTTTCTCTAATTTGATCAAATGTCTTACGGTTTAGGAAATAGCAATACTGTCCCTATAAAATCGGGGGACCCTGTATAGTGCTGTGTCATTAATTTTTCGGCCTACTGATATGGATTAAACCATCGATACCTTGAGGCATACAAACCGTTTGAGTGCATTAGAACTCTAGCTATTTGAACCTTGTGATTTTAATTTGAAATAAGTTTCAACTCCAGAACGAATATAAACATTCATTTGTGAATATTCTGTGTTTAGACTATATTGTGATTTGTGAATTTTCTCATAAAGTGAAGATAGAGATACAAAAACATGCCACATACTTGTTGTATTGTTGATTGTGGGAGTTGAGGAAATCGTGATAAGCTTTTCAATATACCCAGTGTACTAAATTTTGCACACAAAACAGAATTGAATGAACTCTCAAAAATCCCAAGAGAAAGATGATTGAAAACAATCAAAAGGGAAGATCTCAGACGTTAAACTAAAGTATGCCAAAGTATGTGCTAAACATGTTTTGAAAGGTAAAAAGTTACATAACTTTTCATGAAAGTATTTGTTGCAAAATGTGGTTTCAAATTTTAGGAAAACCAGCTGCTTTAACTGATCCATCAGAGTGAAAGGATTGATGCCTTGAATGACTCTGATTTTTTCCTTATACCGTAATGCAATGTCTTTATCTTCAGTAGCCATTGTATTCACTTTTGAAACCTTCAGAAAGGAAATTCAAATTATAAACACAAAAAAAAAACATGTAATCAAATAGACTAACCACTCCGTATATGCCTCAAGGCATCCATTTTCGATCACGTGTTCTGGATTGGCTTATTGGAAAGAAATATCATGAATAACGCTCGGTAACGCTGTAAAAACATTATTCTCGACGCACTCGTGCCGCCTACTTTATATGTTATTTCATGCTATGCAAGGTGGATATAGGATGGTGAAACAGCTCTTCAATTGTTTCTGCGAAAAACTTGTAGACCGTTTGAGAAGGTACTAATATTTCCACGACTTGAAAGAAGATGGCGGTAAGATCGATTATCGAAGAAGATTTCTGTTGTTCTGTGGTTCACATCTGACAGACGTGACTTGAAACGACATTAAAACAATATATTTTAGAATCTGGAATGAATATTGATATTTTGACTCATCTCAGTCATTTTTCATCTAGAACAGATGAAACTGATAAAAAGATGGCAGAAGCACAGTTTCTGTTTTACCGACACAAGGTATGTCGCCATCTCTGTCAATTTCAGGAAATATTACTACGGTATGAAATCAAAAGTAGGCAAAGGTCTACAGTTTATTCTAGTGCTTGTTAATAGGAAGCTGTTTCACCATCCTATATCCACCTTGATGCTATGATAGCCCCTCACCTCTGGGCGGGACAAGACACGCAATCCTCGCAGAACGTGCCCGAGTACCGGTTATCGTCCATGCGGCACTCGCACCGGCCGCACACGCACTTGCCCCTGCCGGAGCACTCGACGCCCGCGGGCGAGCCGGGCGCTACGCACGCGGTCGAGCTGAGCGCGCACTGGCAAGCGTCGCCCGCGTAGCCGGCGCGGCACGCGCACGCGCCGCAGTCGCACTCGCCACGCCCCGAGCACGGCAGGCCGCCCTCGCCGCGCTTGCACGATTGGTTGTCGCACTGGCAGAACTTGCCGTAGACGAGGCGCGAGGGGTCGCTGCTTGTGGTGGTGGTGGAGCATTCGCACTTGCCGCACCGGCACTGGCCCAGACCTGGGGGAGATGATAGAGTCTCGGGTCGGGGATACGTTAGCACAGGTTGGGAAACCTTAACCTTACCACACATTAGAAATGCTTACGGATGAGACAGTCAGACAGAGCGAATGAAATTAGAGAGAGATGTCGAAAGGTCCAGTCATGGATATGCGCAATCGCTAAAGTGTTGATCGCGTGTTTTGTTTACATCGAATACATCGTTGTCATCATTTTGTTGGTTATGTTACAAATGTTTTCGTTTTACACGATTCACGGTCCAATATTTCGGTAGGTTTATGTTCTTACAATGTATTTTGAGGATTATCATAGCACAGATTAAACAACCTGTGATCATAGGTATATATACCTTCATTATCTGGAATGTGAATCAGGTACAATAATATGTTTATTGGCAATCATTACTGTGTATATTAAGATTGCAAATCATCTTCAAATGAATCGGGAAATATAAAATTACATTGTTTTCCAAAGAACGAACAACTGTGAGTGATATTATTGACTTTAATCAAACTTTTCGATTTGGTGAGAATATCACCATTTTTGCTATACCTATACTGCTATATCACATTTCAAGTTGAGGAATTTAAATTCTGATCATTTATTAAATAATTGAATCGTGTTTTATTTTTTCTGGTAACAATAGGTGTGCTACATTCAAAATGTTCCAAATTCATCGTTAAATTCATTCAGAATCCATCTCATTCCTAATAGACACTAATTTCTGATGACAAACTTGTTCATAATAAATAACTCAGAAGTAGGTAACCTTTTATCACAGATCTTTTATATTGGTGTTGATTATAAAATGGCAACATTGCGCATCAGTTGATCCAGCGGTGACAACGACTATCGGGTAACTGCGATGCGCAAAGTTTAAAGGTGATGCATAATCAACACCAATATAAGGTTACCTACTTCTGAGGGAATTCGGAATGAATTTTACGATGAAATTGGAATAAAAAAATAATCATGCTCATACGAATTTAAAAAATCAATGCGAATCGGAAGATAATAATTATAATACTTCATATTCCTCCTCTACAACACTATTAATTTGTGCATTCTGTGGTTTCATGAAATGAAATCCGCGAAAAGTTCAATTATTTCAACTTCATTGCCGTATTCATTCGGGATCTTGAACACCCTATCGAAAACAAACTAATATAATATTTAGATGGAATTTGAATAATATATGGTGTTCATGTGCATACTGATTACGCAACTAAGATGGCCCTTGCATGTGATCAAATTTCTGACAGCCTTTATAGACTAATACTTGTCAATCTTGTCAACAACCAGTGTTATTCTATCGTTTTCGAAAAAAATCTCACCTGAACAAATTTCGTTCGACCCGGTCATGATGCAGTTGCTAACGTCCTCGGATGAGCTCTGCGAGCTGTCACATTGACAGTTCCTGCCGAACCTGCCCTTCGAGCAACTGCAAACGCCGCACCTCAAATCACCAGATTGACTGCATTCGTCTGATTTCGACGAAAACGACGTGTGATTGGGCGAAGAGCAGGAACATTCACATATAACTTCAAGCTCCACCTGAAACAATGTTCGAAAAAAAATATTCATAGGTGCCAATAAGGGTGAAGACACACGACGCGTTTTATGCCGAGTCGGCGTCTGGTTGTAGTATTTTTACTGTTTTAAACTGCGTCGCCGATTAGGCAGCCGAATCTACTGGTTTTACGACTGTAGTCGGCACATCATTACGTGTGCGTATATGGGACGGCTTGTGCGTTTGCGAGGTGGTATTTAAGTGTTATCAGTGTTGACAGTTAATATACAGGCTGATCAAACTCAAATCGACACTATTGCTAAAAATGTTCCAATTCAGAAATCTGACCTGTAGAATGTCACTCAGCCCGTCGGGCCTGATCGACAGGACTTTTTTTTCCCCGCCAGGGGGACACTCTCTGGGGTGGATGGTGGCGGTGAATTCCAAAACGTCGTCCACGTGAACGTCGCTGCACGTGTCAGACAGAATGTCCGTGGTGCCTTTGCATTTGGAGGAAAAGGTCACGTCTGTCGTGCTGTCTGCGTCAGAGGTGAATCTCAAGGTTTCGGATATTTGCTGGAAAAAATGAATGGTTCGACCTATAGGAGCCCCAACACTGAGCCCTGTGGTACACCGTAGGGTATATTGTTATTAAAACTAAATTATTCAACAGAGCTAACAGATTTATTATATCATCAGGCAAACATCACGCCAATTGTGAATTGAAAGTTCAGCTATAATTTCACAAAATTGAATTATTTTTGCATGAATAATTGAATTCATTGATCAGTGAAAACTTTCTGAAATTCTATATAATAGTTTCCTTATTTTCTATATCATTAGGGCAGTGATGATATTTTTATTGGTTCTGAACAATATAATTTTCATTCAATATATTGCCGCCACCTTCAGATAAAAAGTGTATCTATCGATTGATATTTAATTGAAACAAATACGGGTGGTTCAAAATTTTGAGTTTTGCATCACCTCTATTTGTTTCTATTAAATGTTAGTAGATAGTAAATGAAAAGTTAAGATAGGGACATGTAAGCCGTTTTGAGCAGAAATGATTAGTTTCGACACAAAAAAATTCCTAAAGTTGAAAAATCTCAATTTTTCACACCCTATATCTCTGTAATATTTCTCGCTACACCCCAAGTATGATATATCTACGAAATCAGCTCTTCAGGAAGAATCTAAAAATGAAATAAAATACAGGGTGTTCCATTTGAAATAACAAAGTTGTTGCTACTTTTTGATAGAAGCGGCAACGCTGAAAGTATTTTAGATCAACATAGCAGATAACCTTATGCAATGTTGCAATATCATATTACAGGAGCAAGCGCCTACGTGATATCGTAGCAATATTCTCTAACATTTTCAGTGGGTAGTCAAAATTTCTGGAAAAATGAACGTTGTCATTTCGAATATTCTTATTCTAACTTTACTACTTACATAATAATTATCAACAATCAATTTGATGATACTGTTGCCATCATTCGTATTGAACTCTCCGCAATTCGAGTTTTTGATATTCTTCGACAGTTCTTCGTATGATTTGACCACGCTCTGCGCTCCTTTTTTCAATATCGCGAAAATAATGTTGATGTTGTTTTCTGTCGCTACGTGATTGATATGTGATATGGAAGGATAATCGTATTTGATGAAGTCTTTGTCGTCGGTGTAGCATGTTCCATTGTTTGGTTCTAAGATGCCAGCCAGCTTTCCATCACCCGCTATATGAAAGTCGGCGTCTAAAAAAACATATATATATATATATTGGAATATTGAAATAAAGTTCTTGGGAGAGGGCGAAAAGTTTATATGCGCTTATTTGACTCTTAAACTATGCTCTTACAAACTATAAAAAACGCTCCATTTCCCGTAGAGAAATTGGACACACTTCGAATTCAAAATAATATTATACAAGAATAGTAATTTACGTAACAAGTCCGGAAAATACTGTTTTTTTGGATGAGTGGACAAAATTCTAGGACGAGCGTAGCGAGTCCTGGAAGTCTGCGAGTCCAAAAAAACTGTTTTCGGGCGTGTTGCGTACACAATTTTTTCGGCAACCGTGTAGAATAACAAATCAAAGAAACACATTTCTTTATTAGAACAAAATTTCGAACATTTCAATTCTTATTTATATTAATATTTATATTAAAATTAGAACAATTGTTAATATTGAATGGATTCAATTTGTTTGAAATGCTTGGTATATTTAAGTGCCTTTTGTTGAAGTCAGAACGAGAAGGGTGAAGTTTCCGTTTCACATTGATTGTTTTCATCTGATAATTTTTGAATGTTAGCTAATTTTATGTCAGATAGCTGTCAGTCGTTATTTTGCTGCTATGGTAATGATCAACTGCATTTATCAAAACCATACTACCAAGATTTTCATATTTACAATGACAACAACGATGTGATTCTTCCCGGCCTAGTCCGGGAAGTACGTACTTCCCGGACTAGGCCGGAAAAATGCCACTTTCTCAAAAAAAAAATTGTCTGGAAAGTACGTACTTTCCGGACGGTTGCCGAAAAAACATTTTCCCACTTCAGTTTTTTACTCTTTTTTTGAATCTACGCAATTAGGATTGAGTATTAAATATTCAATAATTTGATTGCCTTTTAAAACAATAAAGTATCTTTTTTCATTGAATAATTGAATAACACAAAAAGTATAAGTAATAGGATATTTTTCAAGTATTTAAGATAAACTTAGGCCTGGTATCACAATTGTGGTTAACCTCAGGTATTTCTGTGTCTCAAACTAATGTCATATTGATATAACGAGCAGTTTATCCAAATATTTCCTGCAAGCATATATCCCGCTTTCAAAATTCCGAAATACAAACTGATATTTCTAAAGCTTCTATGGAATCACCCCACATATTGCACATTCTGAAATTCATTCATTTTGAAATCTGAAAAGATTTACAAAATAGGCCCGAAATCCTTACCGGTAGACAAAATCAACAGATGGCGTGCCTGCTCTCGCCATTTTATTTTTTCCTTGCAGACGATCGCTTGCATGATGGCGTCCAATCCTCCTTCGGGAGTGTCCAAATTTCCAGAAACTTGCGATGCTTTCACCTTCTCCACGAAACGTTGGTAATCGTCTGTTAGTGGCATGTGATTTTTGAAACTGTAAGCACTTCTGCAACCTTCGCATGGCGTTGCCAAGCTGAAAATGGTATTGCCATGGGTAAAGCGGAGTATTCATCTATTTTTTTATTTCTGGTGGTTCCCCCATTTTAGCTTCATATTTTTTTGTGAATCAACATTTTGAATAACAATCTATTCTTGACTAGGTATAGTGTAGGGTAGACGGGGAAATGAATAGGATGGTGAAACAGCTCTTCAAATGTTTCTGCGTAAAACTTGTAGACCGTTTGAGAAGGTAGTAATAGGGTCTTTCGTCTGCTTTTCGGTGTCGTGTGATCTACACCAGTTGATTTTCAGTGCAGTTAATTAACCTAATGTTATTTATTCTACACCTCGCGAAACGAATGCTCAAAAGCGGTGCAAAAATTATATACAGGGTGTCCCCTCTCAATTGGAAAAAACTTCTGGGGCATATTAAGGAACCATAGACAAGCAGATTGAGATAAGAGACTGATGTCCGGAAGTGCATGGTTTTCAAAATACAGGGTGTCAAAGTTTTTTTCAAAAAACTTTTTTTTATTAATATTTCAAAGACACGTTAACCGATTTTCTTGAAATTTGCTAGTGATGTAAGCTTTAATAAGACGCTCAGTTAGCACTAATTAAATGTTAATTATGACTTCCAGTGGCGCCCCGGGGGACAGTGTCACGAATAAAAATGACAAAAAATGTACGCTGCTGACTTTTTTTGAAAATTTTATATATTTTTTAGAAAGCTCAGTTGAAAATACAACTTTTTTGTCACCTGATATTTTTTCGTATCTCTCTCCGTTTTCGAGAAAAAATTTTTATTGAAAACTTTATTGAAAGGTTCATTATCTGAAAATCTGAAACAAAACAATGTTGTCATGGTAACACATAAACATGTCAAACTTTAGTAAAAGTGTCAGTTTCTAAGTACTTAATTATCTTCAAACGTTACACTAATTGCAAAAATGAATCGGTTTGAATTAGCCGAGCTTGCAGATATGCATCTCTTGTATGGGGAAGCGCGGGGTAATTCTTTGTTATATTCTGCCCGAGCTGCTGGAAGATGTACCCCTCCAGTTGCGTAGAGAGGCCTGGTTCCAACACGATGGTTGTCCAGCGCATTTTGCGCGCACCGTGAGAGGTTACCTCGACCAAACCTACAACAACAGGTGGATTGGTAGAGGTGGTCCCGTCCCTTGGCCAGCAAGGTCGCCGGACTTGGCCCCCCTGGACTTTTTTCTTTGGGGCGAAATGGAACGGTTGATCTATGCAACTCCTGTGCCGACCATGGAGGACCTAGTTGCTAGAGTTGTGGTGGCAGCGGAATTTATCGCGAACAATCCAGGCGTGTTTGCTCGGGTGCGCGAATCCTGGCTCGACAGGTGCAGAAAATGCATCGAAATGCATGGTGGACACTTTGAGCATTTGCTCCACTAATTTATAATAAATTATTTGTAAAAAAGCCTCCTTGCTTTTCTTTCTAATAATAATGAACCTTTCAATAAAGTTTTTAATAAAAATTTTTTCTCGAAAACGGAGAGAGATACGAAAAAATATCAAGTGACAAAAAAGTTGTATTTTTAACTGAGCTTTCTAAAAAATATATAAAAAATTTTGAAAAAAAGTCAGCAGCGTACATTTTTTGTCATTTTTATTCGTGACACTGTCCCCCGGGGCGCCACTGAAAGTCATAATTAACATTTAATTAGTGCTAACTGAGCATCTTATTAAAGCTTACATCACTAGCAAATTTCAAGAAAATCGGTTAACGTGTCTTTGAAATATTAATAAAAAAAAAGTTTTTTGAAAAAAACTTTGACACCCTGTATTTTGAAAACCATGCACTTCCGGACATCAGTCTCTTATCTCAAACTGCTTGTCTATGGTTCCTCAATATGCCCCAGAAGTTTTTTCCAATTGAGAGGGGACACCCTGTATATGTGCAAAATACACGAGGTGTAGGAGAGTGCTACACTTTGCATACAAACGAAAGGGGCCAATATTTCCACGACCGGAATGAAGATGGCGGTAAGATCGATTTTCAAGGAAGATATTTCTGTGGTTCCAATCTAACAGGAAACGACATTGAAACACTATATTTTCACTAAATCTGGAATAATTATCAATATTTTTACTAATATCGGTAATTTTTCTCCTAGAACAGATGACACTGACAGAAGCAGTTTCTGTTTGACCGACACAAGGTATGTCGCCATCTCTGGTAATTTCAGGAAATATTACTACGTTATGAAATCAAGTAGGCAAAAATCTACCATTTCACAACACGTCGCTATCAAAGATTATAATGGTTCAGCTCGTGGGGAGCGGCGGTAAAGTGCGTTTGTTTTGATATCTATTAAATTGTTTATATGATCTTCTAGGTACCCAATCATTCTATTTCATGATGAAATATTCAATTTTCAACAATTGCTTTTCAATGATTGCTCTTAATTTAAAGTTAAATTCAAAAAGGCTGCTTGGGGTTTTTCCGCTCACATGAGCGCCATACATATGTGTCAATAATTTGCCCTACTCTTATATTATTGGGAAACTATTCGATATTTTGTGAACTTTCAAATTTCAATCGATTTTGATTGATGGACCAAAATAAAATGACTCACTATTTAGGCGAGGTACTGGTAAAAGGCAATTCCACTTTATCTATAAAACTCCCGAAACCCAACTTGAAATTCGTGGTTATATTCCTCATGGTCTCGGCCAATTTTTTCCCCAATTGGGCCAGCTCCATCTTGTGTTTCTCCATGGAATTCGACAAATCCATGATGTAGTACAAGTCTACGGGGTAATTAGCGGCGACCTTGTATTTGAATTTCAGCTCGTATTTCTCGCCTCTTCTGAGAGACAGTTTCACCCGCTGCGGCCTTAGCTGAGTGGGATTGATCGTGTCGTTGGAAAACTGTTCGTCTTTGAGAATTACCTTACTCGATTCAGGCGATTCTAACATGTCGTCTGAGCACCAAGCGGATGACTCATTTTTCAGCCGACAGTGTACAACTGGTTTTTTGTCCTGAAAGACATTAGTTCAGTATTTATACTATTTTGATCGTTTATTTGCTTACTTGTGTTGAATTATTGGGCCTGATGCACCAAGCACAGGCGATTTGTTGAATGCACTCTTCACATGTTTCTTTATTTTCACAATCACTTGACAATTGGGCGTTGCAAAATCCCAAAATAACTGAAATGATCAAAACACTTCCTATCGACATCGTCGAAACAACAGCCCAGAAAGTATAGAAGGAAGTGAACTAATCGTGGTCAGAGCATAGCGGATATATACGAAAGATAAGATGAGTTTCATGTTTCATTGGGAATTCTGATTTATTGTTTGTTCATTTTATCTATTACCGATTTTATCATCAGATTCTTTGGTCATAATCAATGAAGGTAAGTTAGTCATCAAAAGTTCCATTAAAAATTTAATATCGACAGATGTATTTACTTGATATAACAGTATGCATAAAGGGCATGTCGTAGTGTCCGTCATGATTGGCTACATATGGGAATAAAATTTGTTATCTTGTTTAATTCCTGAAAAATTCTAATTATGGTTACATAGATATAGATTTTTTTATAACTTTGGGTGGTTCGTTTTCTGCATGTCCGTCAGCTAAAAAATCCATTTTGACTTACCTATATCACGTGACCACAGATTTGGCGGGAAATTGAAAAAAGTTTTATGTAATGCCAACAAATTTCAAATTTACCAAGGATAAATAATGCATTATTATAAGTTTTAATTACAAATATTAGTTAGTTTGAATCATATTTACGAGTTTTTCATGATAAATAAAGTGGTTATACAGGGCGGGGTGTCTTAAAAACGCACAAAATTTGAAACGATCCCTGTGTCTATCGATGTGCGATTTTTAGCATTTGATTTCTCATAAAAATGTAGCTTGTAGTATGTTTTAGTTTCTGATTCCTCAAAAATTTTTCTGTCTGCAAATTGGTGTTTCCTATTGAAAAGTGTCTAATTTAAACCAACCTGTTCATGAAAAGGCCTGTTTGAAACGGAAGTTGTTCATGAAAAAGTTCATTCAAAGCTGACAATAAATTTCTGTAGTGTATGCAAATATTTGAAAAAACAGTAAATTCCTTATTTTACTCTTTCATACTAATCACATAAAATTCTTGTTTTTTTCTCCTTATTCAGAGTTGTGGCATTTCTATACCCATTTTCAATTTTTTCTTTCATTCAGTTATCTTTTTTACACAATATAAAAATAAATCCTCTTTTCAGGCATAGACAATACTTTTATAAACTTGCTTATAAAGATCATAAAAAAAATTAATCTGTAAGTCAAATTTCAAATTCCACTTCAAGTCAATATGTGCTTAAAATATTAGATTTCATCTAGAAAATATTTTTTTATCTGGGGACAAAATCAATAATTAAGAGTCAAGGCATAATGAAAGTATCTGAATATATGTACTGATTTTTTTAAAAACATCTATCAATAGATTAAATTATGCATCTATTATTCAATTTCCAACCTTCATTCACACTTGGAATATATTACTGTGTACAGAAGTAAAATATGAAGTGGTTCAAACTTAACAAATAAAAGTAGACATATTCTGATATTTTGAAGGTTTTCATTGTCATGAATACAATAACTATATCCTAAGTTTTCTCATTGAAACCAGATAACTTTTCTTTGATTCCACTTTTCTTATTTTTCAAATTTTTCTTTGTTTTGGAAATGCTCTCCAACAAATGATCTTTCTTCTCCTTGAATTCTTCCTTAGTCTCTTGTATAGTCTCAATTATATTATCTTTCTTCTCTTTTAAGCCTTCCTTGGTTTCATGTATTGTCTCCATTATATTCTCCTTTTTCTCCCTCAAATCTTCCCTTTTATCCATCATGCTCTTTGATAGAGTGTCCCTTTTTTCAAGATACATTTCCTTCATTCTCTCTTTGCTAGGCACAGGTTTAATGTAGCCCCATTTCTTCAAGTAGTTGATTGATATAGTGGTACCTCCCAAGGTTACAGTGTATCTTGCAGGAGTAGCTATTTTGTACAAAGCATAAGCTACAGCAATGTAACCCATGCTAGAGTCTCTCAAAGGATTCACCACCCTTTCACTCACATGCCATGACTCAAGAATAGCTGCAATATCGATACCACTATAAGAAAAACTGAATGTGAACAAGATTGTAACTATGAAGTTAATTCTGCTCACCTTTTGGCCATGTAATAGAACCCTCCAAACCATACAGCTGAAGTGACAACATGGACAGGTAAAAGAACATACCAGTAATCTCTGTACATCTGTTTGAATTTTTGAAATATTGTTAGTTTTTCCGTTTTCTTTTCAAGCTCACTACCTTTTCCATCTTTATCTGAATTGGTTGAACAATACCTAATACAGTCATATTTATTTGTCAATGAAATATGCCTAAAATTAAAATCTCTTTCTTGTGACTGAAGAATTGACTCTCGATTCAAATTATAAGATACAAGTGGGGTGTATTGGTTACATGTAATAATTGAAAACTCCTTTCCATTCCACGCTTTCTTAGAGGAAATTATATTCGTGATTCTACGAAAAAGAACTTTTGCCATCACGATATGTATTTCTACTTGATATAATTATCGGATAATTTGATAAATACCATTATTTTCTTTGCAATATGCAATAAAAAATCGAAAGCCGAAAATATAATTTGACATTGATGGCTGATATAACCTCAAATTTTATTATTCTTCTCCTCTTATTAGAAGTATTTCCAGATTCAACTAACCAGAATAACCAGATGAATCATAACTTCTCTTCCTCCAATCCAAAAGTACATTAAGGATAAAGTTAGACAACACACCTTACAAATTACGGCTTTCCAATTTCCACTTCCTGGTTTTCCACTTTTCCATTACTTTGATGCTTTGTTTGGCCCAATATATTACATAATATGATCATAATAATGTCAATGTTTTTAATGCGCACTTGGAGAGTGAAATTACCAGATCGCGAAGTGAAATAAATGTGAATGTGATCTCATAATATGAAAATGTAGAATATTATCCAAACCACCAGATTACTGATAACTTCTTCGGCATATGAACTGATATTCTATCCTTTTTATCTGATTGTTTGCCATCCACTGATTATATCAAAGTAAACAAGACAATTACCATCAAGGATGAATATTAGCCCTGTCCCTGAGTACATCCGATATAATGATACTCAATATTTTAATGGATTTAATTAATCTGATAGGGTAATAAAGCTTCCAAATAAAGTGAACCAAGCCATTTGGTAAATGATAATGTGACATTACCATGACACTATCAATAATAGAATATTATTTATCTTATCTTTACATCAACTGAAACCGAATCAGGAGCCTATCAAAATTTACAGTAAATAATATCAATTGTAATAGCTAAAATCATGGCTTCAGATACAAATGAGCTATTTCCCACACCTACATACTGCAAAAGCCTTGGTGGTTCAGAAGATGGAACTATTGAAGATGGTCCTTTACAAAAATTGGAAATTTCTGATCCTGCCAGGATATTACAACTTTGTGAGAGTCTTACTGAAAGAACAACTAAGAAACTTGAGAGCAAAATCAACAAATATGTAAGTAAGTATCACTAATGTTCCTTGAACCATCTAATGAGATGGATTTTTCTTAGTTGATAGCTGAAGCAGAAGCTTCCAGTGTTTTCATGATAAACCTCCTGACTGTGTCTGAAGAGGCTATGGTACAAGTTATTGAAGACAGAGTTTTAGAGACCAGCATTCGTACACCCCTTTCTGAGGATACTATCAGCAACATTGTAGAGTACAAAGACAACAGTTTGAAATGTGCAGAGAAGCTTGACCCAAAACTGCAGACTATGATAGATGAAATTGTTACTAAAGATGCAGGGGAACTGAACATTGTACCAGTTGTGGCCAAAGAAAGAAGAGGTAGGAAGGTAATTCTTATGTATGCTTTTTTCAAAAAAACATGCGGATGTGCGTGCCAAGACGATTTCAGAAATAAATAAACATGTTCTGAGAAGTTTGATATCAAATTCCATAATTGAAATAGTATGTAGATGGGATGTTAACAAGAGTCTTATAAATATCTCATATGTAGATGAGTTGAACTAATATGGATATAGATAAAACAATATGGTAATTTGGTGACATTTTGAAAGAAAATGAGAACAAATTTGATTACAAGTTTCCACCAGTGTTGAAGATTTTTAAGGAATAGGTATATCCTATGTGTGTGTAGCACTTTATTTTTCATTCTTCTATAATGATAATATATGTACTCAAAGTATATATTTTATATCCTCAAATAAAAGTATCAAAATATTGATTAGTCTATGGGAAATACCCCAAAAAGAAGGAAACTCCAACTCAGACAAAAATGTATGTTGAGTTCAAGAACCCTTTGTATATTCATTAGATGTTTACATTGTTGTGATAATGTCAACAATATTCCAGAAACTATATGTACATGTTTCAATATGAAGTTTGACTGTATTATAAGAGTCTTCTTTTCTATTTATAATTAGCAACAAGTATTTGATTATTTCTGAAACATTTATTTTTGTTTTGTATCAGAGAAATAAGTTTCAAAAATGAAAGAGCACATAAGTTAGATGGGTATTAGGTGATATTTTCATTCACCCTGTCATATATCACATATTGTAGTGGACTGATTTCGAAATAAAAATGAACGGATTTGAAATTGAAATGATAGATTTTGAAATTGAAATGGAATTTTTCGATATGAAATTGATTAATTTGAAATACAATTGACGCATTTTAAAATTGAATTGATATTTTTGAAATACATTTGATACTCTTTGAAACAATTGACACATTTTGGAATTGGTTCGATAATTTTGAAATCCATTTGATACTTTTTGAAATTGAATTGACTAATTTGAAATACAATTATTATTATTAATTGACGCGTTTTGGAATCAACTTGACGCTTTTTGAAACATCACCATTCCATAATACAAGCATATTCCATATTTGCATCTCCTCTAATCAAATTCCACCATGTCGTCCTGCAGCAAACATCCCAAAGAACAAGCTGATTGTGAGCCCCGTGTACCTGATTTGCTTCGTGAACTCCTCGAAGGACAACCGCTACATAACCACGCTGGTCCACGAGACCTTCAAGTATTGCCTCACCCTCCTGCTGAACACCAGGGAGGGGGAGGAGGAGCGCCGGCTCAAGCAGCAGTGCCAGTCGCTGCTGGCGGTGGCCAGGAAGCTATTCTCCCACCTGGGGGACCTCAGCGACCTGCTGAAGGAGATCATGTCGGAGGCCAGGCGACTGACCAACGCCGAGAGGTTGGTCCCGGCATCTTATTGGGGTATCGGGGATTACGTCCGAAAATTGACAGCCGTTTCGGCAAGATCAAATGAAAATGATCCAGTATTTAATAACTATTCACAGAATCATCAAGGAACATGTAAAGTGACTGACGCGGTAATCTATGCAACCATAGTTGCATCTGAGATGGATTCAGTGTTGCCAAATCTTGCCCTAATCCCACGGTGAAAAGTTAAATGGCGGCCTTTGACAGCTGTCACTTATCATTGTGTTTTATGATCCGTGATATATTTTTTAAATGGCGGACAGCTGTCATCAATCTGTCATTCTGTTGCGGGAATTCCTATACATTTTGATTTTTTATTCCATTTTCATGGTGTTTTTTATTTATCGATAACCGTTCTACAGGTACTTTTCTTAATTTCAGGAATTATTTCATCGGAGAATATTTGAACTTGCCGTTCTCCTCGGTGGTAAAACTTCGTTTGTCGCACTCCTATGAGTTCGGAAAAAATTTTTGGTGGAACTTATGTATTTTGACCTCCTGATCACTAATCTGAAGTCAAAACGCGGCGGTCTCAAGTATTTTCGGAGATACGGCCCCATTTTGTCTCAAAAATGCACCATTTGACATGTCAAATTTCTGCTATTAGGAATACACAAAATTCACCCTTCTTTGAACCAAAACACTATACACGCATATATTTACTTGTTTCCAAACCTTCTCAGCAGAAAAAACTATTATTTTCCAAAAAATTCACCCTTCTTTGAAATGTAAACAAAACATCCTTTTTACACTGATTTTCTGGTAATTTGTATTTATGATGTTGGCAACGTGATTGTTTGGCTCATGGTAAGACGTTGCCAACATCTCAAATGAAAATAACCAGAAAATCAGTGAAAAAAGATGTTTTGTTTACTTTATGAAGAAGGGTGAATTTTTGTGAAAATAACAGTTTTTTATGCAAAAAAGTGTTGGAAACAAGTGAGTGTGAGCATGTGTGATGTATTGGCTCAAAGAAGGATTAATTTTGTGTGTTTTAATATCAGAAAATGGAGATTTGAAATGGTGCATTTTTGAGACAAAATGGGGCCGTTTTCCCGAAAATACTTGAGACCGCCGCGTTTTGACTTCAGATTCGTGATCAGGAGGTCAAAATACGTAAGTTCCACCAAAAATTTTTTCTGAACTCATAGGAGTGCGATAAACGAAGTTTTACCCTCTTCCTTTTCAACCAAAGCAGCTACAGAATTGATTGAAATGCTCGAATTTCAAACAGCATACAATACCTAAAATTTTCTACTATTACTACTGGAAGTTCGGAATTGAACCCCAAATAAGAAATTATATGATATTCCAGTAACTATACCTAAGGATTTACTAGCAACGAAAATTAATATTCTAAAAAGAATCTTTAATCGGGAAATTGTGCTAGTTATATTAAATAGTAGATCACGAAAACGAATTTCGAATCATTCATCTGGCATTTTTTGACGTTGTTATTATTTTTTTCTCATTATATAAATATTGACCATCACAACTGCATTATTACTGGATATCTGGTTAAGCTGGTAATTCTGGTTTGTGTTATAGAATAATTATTCAATACAGGATGATTTTCATTTGATTGTGCCAAAACGGCTGTGTCAGTTTTATGGACGTTCATGATCGTTCGTTCCCTTATTCTGAGTTGAACGTTGCAGGTGCAGTTTGTTTCTCTTGGATCCCGATCACATGCACCTGGTGGCCAAAGTCTTTGACGGCATGAGCCCAGCTGAGAAGAACACTGAGGTCCGGATAGCGAAAGATCAGGGAATTGCGGGTGAGATACCATATTGACAAAGGAGAATGAAACTTTGAAAAGTCAACTTAAAATATCTTTCATTTGTAGATTTGTTATTATTTTTATCAACCAAAGTTAGGAATCTCCTAGAATCATGAAATTTTTGTTATGAACAGAAAAATGAAGTGATTGAATTGACCACAAGAAAAAAAAAACATATGTATATGTTAAAAGAGAGGAACAAAACTAGAATAATACCAGAAGATATTTTAAACTAACATACCTATAAAAAGAGATATCTAGGAATCAAATTTTGTAGACATTTTAGATGGGATCATCAGATTTTCTATCTTGCTGAAAAATTGAGATGTCTTCTACCCAAATTCGAACAATTCTTTTCAATAAAATGTCTTGAAATATACAATCAAAATTAAAAAGTAGAGATATTGTTCAATGAATTGTTGATTTATATTTCGAAAAATAAAAAAATGTATAAATTTGACTCATCATTTTCATATAGATATAAAAATGATAAAACATTTGAAGTTATACACAATAAATTGAAAATAAAGCTGCCAAAATTTATATATTAGGAAATTTTTCGATGTGGTTCCAGAATAATTTCTATGTTTTCATACTAAATTAAATTACAGTATTGGTTATTCAAAAAAGATCGTGTTTTTTTTTTCATAACATGATAAATAAGTGAATATTCAATCGATTCATATAAATATCCATAATGAATACTTTTAATGGGACACCCCGTAGGTATATGGTTAGTATAATTTTCATTTTAAAACCACAAATAAAGGAGTTATGCGCATATCAGGTTTTTGACAATTCTCATGAAATTGCAAATTTAAATAAAATAATAATACATGTCGAGTTAAAAAGACGCATAACTCCGTTATTTATGGTTTTAGGATGAAATTTATAATAACCATTGATGTTTCCAAAGGAGTTAGCAATCGATTAAATTTTTTTTTCGAATAAATTGAAAACGCGATATTCAATTTCGATAACAACTGTTGTTAGCACTACGGTTATTAGCGGAAAAAATTCTACTCGTTCTCTTATTTAACCGACCCTGTATCTTCAATAATAAAGAAGTTAGCAATAGTGCCGACTTGGGTTTGATAACACTGTATATTATGATAATACAGCTGTTGTTATTTATAATGAATAAATTCAATTAATATTATCATAGATTCTATTGAATTAAATTCAAATGTAGTCCAGGTGTTTTCGGAAGGCGAAGCACGCACTAAAACGTTGGTGACACCTGTTCAACACATTTGCGATGTACTTAGAGCACACATACGCCCCTGAGAACGGCTCAGGAGTCGGGTCCAAGCCGTGTCCCACCAAAGACTTATCGCCTCCCGAAAACGCCCACAACTGCCCACTTCCCGCCCCAGGTCCATATATCTAATAATAACTATATAGGTAACATGGATACCAGAGCTGAAGCCGAAAAATAAAACAAATGACAGTCTGCGGGACCAATCGCGAATATGCGCATGCGCAAGTTTGAATTGAGAATCGACATTCGTTTTCATCATGGAGGAGAGTAGCTTTGTAGTGAGCGACAAACGTATGATAATTATTAAACATAAATCAAATGTGTCACGTAACCTTCAATTCGATGTTTTTATTTTATCATGACATATATTTTTCAAATATTCATTCATTGATGGATTGTTGGACGATATTGAATAATAGTTGATGATAAATGCAGAAATGGATGTGATCTACAAAGCGATACTTGCGATTTGCTGAGAAACCTGTCACGATAAAGTCATCGGAACAAGATTCGTGGGCTAATTTTTGATCAATTACTGTTTTCACTCACTAATCACTTCTGTAAATAATCAGTAAGTACATTAATAACTAAATTAACGCTCTTTCACATAATTTGAGTCAACAAACATACCTAACCTTTGAAATTCCGAAAACGTCAGTGGACTTCAACTCGTCAAAACCCGCGCATGCCCACAATTCATCATAAGCAAGCCAGACAGTCTTTTGTTTTTCCAAAACTGGCTTCACTTTCGCGTGAAGAGAAGAATAGGTAGTGGAAATCAAGTTACGTTATTCCAATTCACAAATCTGGTGACCGTAGTAATATTGAGAATTATCGTGCTGTATGTAACCAATCAGCAATTCCCAAGCTTTTTGATAGCCTTGTTTGTGATCAACTAAATTTCTCGTGTAAAGAATTACTATCAAGCAATCAACATGGGTTTTCTAAAAGCAAATCAACAGTCACTAACTTGGTTTTGTATGAACATAAGATTTTGAATGCTTTAGAAAATAGAGCACAAGTGGATTCAATTTATACAGATTTTTCAAAAGCTTTCGATCGAGTTAACCATGAGATATTGATAAATAAGTTGGGCAATATGGGGTTCAATCGGGGTCTTTTGAAATGGTTATGCAGCTTTCTAGTTGATCGTTGCCAGAAAGTGAGAGTGAGAGGACATACTTCAAGAGAAATATTGGTTTCTTCTGGAGTTCCACAGGGTGCTCATTGCTCACCTTTACTATTCAATTTATTCATAAATGACATTGGAGACTGTTTTGAAGCTAGCGAATTCCTGATGTTTGCAGATGATCTCAAACTTTTTAAAATAATCAAGTCCTCAACTGATCAAGATCTGTTACAAAAGGATCTAGATAATTTGTCTCACTGGTGCAATTCAAATAAACTGTTTCTAAACATTAATAAATGCTATCACATTAGTTTTTTCAAACGAAACAAAAACTTTGGCGCACATTACTTTCTAGAAAATCAAGAACTTAAATATACCCCACTAGTTAAAGATCTTGGGATAACATTCGATGAACAGGTCACATTTGCTGAACATATAAATAATGTTTCTGTTAAATCGAGTAAAGTGTTAGGTTGTATACTTCGTAACTGTAGTGAATTTTCTCTAACTTCATTGATTAGAATCTATCAGACACTTGTTTTATCAAACTTAGAATATGCATCTATTGTATGGTCACCGCTTGATAATAACAAAAGCAGAATTCTAGAAAGGCCTCAACATAAATTTCTGAGATATTGTGCATTCAAAAGTGGGTATCGAATCATGGATCATGATTACAAACCAATTATGGAGGCTTTAAACTTGAAACCACTTAGTAAAAGGAGGCTTGATTTCGATCTATGCTTCATATATAAAATATTGAATGGAATGACTGTTTGTCCTGAAATATTAGAGTGCATAGAGCTCAATGTGCCGACTATAGAACTCTTCGAAATCACGAGTTATTTCACATTACCTTTCACCCCACAAATTATGGACAACATTCACCACTGCAAAGAACACTAAAAACAATAAATGATAATAATATAGATATATTGGGGTGCTCTCTGACTGATTTCAGAAGAAAAATAAAAAATGTTCAAAGGTGAATCAAATTATAACAGATTTTGGGATATGTACAGTGAAATAAAAATTTTTTAGCTTCTTTCTATGAGATGTATATTAATAAGTAGGTTTTATGTATTATTTGTTTAAGTTTATATTTTTGTAGGAATTGGGTTCGTCCCGTTAATAAAGGTTATTATTATTATTAATAGGTGTTATCCATATAGTTGTTATTATATATATGCCCAGGTCACGTCGCCGCCACCGGCGCCATCCTGAACATCAAGAACGCCTACAAGCACCCGCTGTTCTACAAGGGCGTCGACGAGGCGACCGGCTTCAAGACGCGCAACATCCTGTGCTTCCCCATCCGCGACGAGGGCGCCATCGTGGGCGTGGCACAGCTGTGCAACAAGGTCGACGGCCACTTCGACTACTTCGATGAGCAGGTCGCGAGCGCGTTCAGCATCTACTGCGGCATCTCCATCATGCACAGCCTGGTGTACAAGAAGATACAGGACGCGCAGGCCAGGAGCCAGCTGTCCAACGAGCTGATGATGTACCACATGCAGGTGAGATCACAGAGCGCAAGAGAGATGCGTGGACATTGTCTTGTCGTTCTGTCAATGACAGATGACCGAAGCCAAGGATGGTAAACTAGAGAAGGATGGTTCATTCAAGCGATTTTTTCGGCCAAAAGGCGTGTGGCTTTCGAAGGCGCGCGATGACGTAGTCAACGGCCCTGAATTCAAAATTATTAATGCTGAATATCACTAAATGGGCATTAAAAGTAATTTTACTGTGATGTACCTTTTTATAATCGATACATATTGATTATTGATGGTTATTGGTATCACATGGCTTCAAATATTAGTAATTTTCGTGAACAAAAACTCAATGATTCACAAAAATTCCTGAATGTCCACCCAGAAAATAATACATGAGATAATTTAACGTTTACCAAACAGGGAATATACCTATTCCATAAATAGGTAAGTACCTGAAACCTACCATGAAAACAATTTCATATTAAAAATAGGGAAATTTCAATGAAGAATTCATAGGTACTGATGAATGATGCATGTAATGTATGTGTGCATATATATTATTCAATGCACAGGTTATTGACCTATTTTATCAAGTTTAACAATTATCACTGAATGGTGAAAATAAAATACATTCTTTAATTTAATTTATAGGTACCTACATTATAAATAATATATAAATATATTGACATCAGTTTCGATTTTCTCATTAGCTGACCATTTATACATTGGACTCTACTATAGATGCAATTCAGGTTGTTTCTTTTATTTGCAGGTTTTTATATCCTCATTATAGCTCGAAGTATACAAAATTCCTGAATCTGCAGATTACATGGAACATCATAAAATAATGAGAATATAAGTACTTCTTTTTCATAATACATTTTCATCTACCCATTTTGTAGATCTCTTTCTTAAATTTGGTTGGACAAATCACAGCTCTGATGTATGACTTGTATCAGGAATCAGGATTCACAACATCTGCATGTTCACAACTTATCCACATTTTCCAAAAAGTATCCCAAACAATAAAATCAGTGCCTTTTGGAAATGTGTGGTAAATAATACTGGAATCCTCTTGGTTTTTGTCCAAAAATAGGAAATCTGCTACCTGGCATACTGGTTATTAGATGGAAATGATTTCATAAACACTACACACTTTTCAATGGAGGTGATGTAATAATTTATTAATATTTATCGACACCACTAAATCTTCTTACTGAGTAATTCGTCTATACCTACAATTATTGAAGAACTCCATTTGGAAAAAAAAACAATTCGTACAGCCACAATCCCAATATGATATCGAATATGGATATCGAAACATAATTACATAAACGTAAACAAAGATTGAGGGCCGTCAGTGACGTCACGAACGCTGTTCGATGTGCCAACATTGCGTCTTATGGCAATGAACCATCCTTCTCTAGTTTACCATCCTTGGACCGAAGCATCCTTGTTCATCTTCATATAATATCTATTGACCCTTTCCAGAATAGAAAGTTATCATGGCGAATTTTGACATTTGACAGATTTAGGGGAAAATTTGACACTTGACAAAATAAGTTTTCCATGTCAAAATTGAATTAAAATGTGAACAAATCCAAATTCCAGAATGATTTTCTTTTTCTTTGTGCCTTTTAATTCTAAGAAATATCGATGACAGATGACAGCTGTCCGCCATTTAAAAAGTTTATCACGGAAAATATGACACAAGAATAAGTGACAGCTGTCAAAAGCCGCCATTTAACTTTTCACCAAACTTTTTTCCGTGGGATTGGTTAATTAACTACGAATATTGGTAATGTCCTTATTGAATGGTGAATTATGTGTGATTTTAATAGCGGGAATATGAGATGTCGAATGGTACAGTTTGAGAAAAAAGGGGCCGTATCTCCGAAAATACTTGAGACCGTCGCGTTTTGATTCCAGATTCGTGCTCAGGAGGTCAAAATACGTGGGTTCCACAAAAATTTTTTTGTGAACTCATAGGAGTGCGATAAACGAAGGTTTACCGATTGTTGATTGCAATTTGAAATGTATCGATGAAGAATAAGTTTCCTTCGAACTGATTTTCATGAAATTATTGTTTGAATAACAAGTATTATGTCTGCTGTCTAGAATTAATGTTGGAATCATCCTAATAAGTTTAATTCTCAAATTACAGCGATATAAAATTTTTATGGCGGATCACTATGACGTACTAATATTAGATTTAGTAACATTTGGGGATATTCTTTGGTTATAAGTTTCTGAATTTAATTCGGTTGAGCCTACGGACTGAAAAAAGGAGAAGTAGAAAGCTGTTGCTTGCACTATTGCCAGATTGTATTCACTAATTTCTTGGATGGATCGAAATATTCATCAAAACATGGAATATTTGACTAGCATAATCAACTTCAAAGAAAAATTGCCAATATCAAAATTATTTTTTACCTGGCCATAATTTCAAAATGAAAAAATACTCTATTTTAATATTTATCTTGTCTATAATCAACATTCCCTTGGGCATCGGGATGAAATTTCAAAATATAATTCAGTTTCAACTTGAATTATTGAACAAATGATACATTGGATATCATAGTAATACCAAGATGTTAGACATATCGATACTTCCGGCAACTGTGTACAGGCGCAAAAGTGCTAGCGCGCGTCAAGACAATGATGAAACTATCTATCCATCTCTGTCAAGGCTCTTTTAATTAGTACGTCATCAGAATGGTGGAGGAGCCTTTGGGAATGTTTTTTTAAGTCAAATTGGATAGCACCAGGTAAATAAAAAATACGTATTCGATGAATTTTCATAAACTTCAACTTGCAGTGAAAATCTGAATTTCGGAAACTTCCCCATCCACATGTGAGTTAGTCACGTTGCCCCCCCCCACACGAACATCGAAACTCGATATTCGACAGACGAAAAAAAAAAAACAAAAAGTGTTCGCCTGCCCCCAGGTGAGCGACCAAGACGTCGCCGACGTCGTGACGTGCCCCAACGCGCACGACTGCGCCGACTTCGAGAGCTTCAGCTTCGTGCCTCGCAAAGTGTTCCCCAAGGAGACGCCGTGCTACATCCTGCGCATGTTCGACCGACTCGGCCTGATCGACCACTACCGCATCAAGCGCGAGACGCTGGCGCGGTTCATCCTGTACGCGCGCAAGGGCTACCGGGTGGTGCCCTACCACAACTGGCAGCACGCCTTCTCGGTCGCCCACTTCGCCTACCTGTGCCTGAGGAACTTCCGGCTCGTCGAGGACGGTTATTTGTCGTTAGTATACGTTTTTTCTGCGAGGCGGATGAACAGTATGTCTGGCACCGGTTGTCATTGCTTTATTGATTTCCAACAAGTCAACATAAAAAGGTTGGCGGACTTGCGTCCTCTTCCCACACTTTTCCACCCCTGTTCCCGCCAACTGTCACTTGTCTTCCATCGTTTGTCACGCGTCACACTTCTTCTTTTCTTAGCCTCAATCACACTAACAAGACACTAACAGCTCTGATTACACTACAGAATACATCTAGGAACTTGGTGTATCCAAAACTATTTATTCAATGTTCGTTATATAATACAGTGCCTCATTTATTTATAAGTGTTTTATAGATAGCACGTCTTTCTGGGGATTTCTGGTTAATGCGCCAGCGCCGCTTATTTTGTTCAACCGATCATCAACCGAACGCTGACAGTGACAGCGAGAAACCTCTCGTTTTCAAATCAAATTTTGTTTGATGATTCATTGAACGGCATATTTCCAGTTTTGTGTGAAAATTTCAATAGGATTTTTTACTTGAAAACCATGTTTATTCTGATCAAATCGAATTTAAAGGATGGTGAAACTGTAAGAGGCTGTGGTATTTCTATATTAAGATTCACAGAAGAACGGTTTTATATTCAATATTTTTCTGACAATAATCATTTTTAACATGAAGTTATAGAAACTAATCATACAGAAGGATGAATATAATGATATAATATTTAGTCGTTTCCAATTGAATTTCAATACTGTCCGACAGAAGAAATGCAAGCAGATATACTCACCAAACCTTTGGGAGCCTTGAAACTTGAGTACTTACGAGAAAAAATTGGCCTGAAGATTGCAAATATTTGGTTCGAGAAGGGGTGTTGGAAACGACTAAATATTATATCATTATATTCATCATTCTGTATGATTAGTATCTATAACTTCAGTTTGTTTGACATATGTTAAAAATGATTGTCAGAAAAATATTGAATATAAAATATAAAATTTAGTCGTTTCCAACAGAAACGCTGTTGAATGTGTGAGAGACGATTTAAAAGTGGTGACCAGATCACAAGATTCCACTGGTGAGTTACTCAGTGTCTTATCATTCGTTGAATGAACATTATTCACCCACCCTCATATGCAAAACGATTTTTGGTAATTTGAAAACATTCTCGGAGTTTCTCCGAGATGAAAAATGAAAAAGAATATCTCAAGAGACGCTATCTCTAGAGTTTGCTCACTACGAAAGCGTATAAGGGCCACCGATTTTTTTTTAATTTCGACTTTAAACTCGGAATTTCAGACTTTTAACTCGGAATAATTTTTATCCGACTTCAAACTCGGAATATCCGACTTCAAACTCGGAATTTCCGACTTCAAACTCGGAATTTTGTTTTACGATGAATAATGGAATAGCTCTATCAACGCCGGTGTTCCACAACCAATTTTGTTCCTACTTTACATCATCGACCTCCTGTCCTGTCCACAAAGTCAAATTTGATCGCACGACCAAAATAAGTAATACGTATTCGATGAATTTTCACAAACTATAACGTGGAGTAAAAATCTGAATTTCCAGAAAGCTGGAGGCTCTGGCATACCTAGTATCGTGTTTATGTCACGACATAGACCACAGAGGCACCACCAATGCCTTCCAGCAGCAATCGAACAGCGTATTGGCCAGCCTCTATTCCAGTGAGGGGTCTGTCATGGAGAGGCACCATCTGTCGCAGACAATTTGCACCCTGAATACGGAAGTAAGTTGTCATTCGATCGATTCGAAGCCTTGCAATGTTCTTATTCATTCTATCATTCATTGAAACGGAAGATTTTCTCTTCCCTAGAGTTATTGACATATGTTTTCAGGGGTGCAACTTTTTGGAATCCCTCAGCAGGGATGACTATATCAAGTGCTTGGATCTGATAAAAAATATGATTCTCGCTACTGATTTGGCTACTCACTACAAATTACATTCTAGGCAATTGGCAATGGCACAGGTTAGGAAAGAAACACAATTTATTTTTTCATTCAGAAGCATGTGATGATAAAAACAGGGGTCAACATCAATCAATATTTGTTTCCGGATTAGTTTGAAATTTCTATTTTCCCTCAATATTGACAACCTCATGAGGGATTGTTGTATTTTTATGAAACATTCATCATAAGTAATTTTTTCCAAAAAAAATTTATTAATCATAAACAATTTGGCGCGAGTATTCCTAACATCATTAAAATTTTCTCTTCCAGGAAGGTTTCAGTAGATCAAATGCAGAGCATCGATATTATTTGTGCAGTTTATTGATGACCTGCGCAGATCTATCAGATCAAACGAAGGTATTTTCTGTTTCTTATTTTTGCCATAATCTGTAATTAACCGCATTTTGTATTTTTCAGGAATGGCCAGAAACGAAAAAAGTTGCCCAACTGATATACACGGAATTTTTTATGCAAGGCGATCTGGAAAGGAAAATGGGCAAGCAGCCTGCAGATATGATGAACAGGGAAAAAGCATCCATACCAGATCACCAGCTAGAATTTTTGACTGAATGTTGTATTTGTATATTTAGGTGAAATATGTCTATTCAATAATAGATTTTGCAAATTTTCACGCAAGTTTTTCCAGGATTTTGTCGACGATATTTCCTTCCGCCAAAACTTTGGTGGATTCGATAAAGCGGAACATCATAGCATGGGAGTCCTCGAAGAATGTCTTTGACAAACTTCGAGTGGAAGGTCGCACATCCTATGACGTTTTGGTCAGCGAGGAATTGGAGGAACAAGTCCAAGCGACTTTGGAGTGCATGAAAGACTTCTAGAGTAAGACTCGATCTCAACGATAAATTATTTGAAAAGACAGGTGTGCAATAATTGTTAACAGTATTTATGAGACACAGAATGCGAACAAAGTAGACATGAGCTTTTTGTGAATCTCACCCTGTGAAGGGTTGTATCAAAATGGGTAAATGCGTGACTGTGAGATTTAAAGGGACCATTGGAAACATTCAAACTAGAAGTATTCGAGTTTCCAATTAAATTGATTTAATATTGCTCTATTTTTGTGAATTCGTTCAAAAGAAAATTCTGATTTTTCTATGATTATTTGATCTTATATTAAACTGCCTTTCATGTGCTATCAGTCAAGGATATTATATCAGTAAAACTAATCCAAAGTGTCAAGTCGATGTTGAAAGTGCAGTGCAATTGGTCTCTTAAAATTTCAAACCTATATCTGATCATCGAAATATCAAACTAGTTTCCGTAAAATAAACCCGTCATTATATTTCTCTACGGTTCACGAAAACCGGCGCTCTTCTCGGAATTATTTGATACTCACTTGCAAAATAATTTCTACTATTAGAAAACTATAACAATCAAGTTTTGCAGATTATTTTTATATATTCACATACTCGAGATCATATCAAGCAAGGCCTTCAATGTTTGTAATCCTATTTCTATAAAATAAGTAGTGATTTTTTGGTGTAGTGAAAGAGGTCAAACTATGAATGTTGAGGCACCTATCAATCAACGATTTCATACTAGATGCTGAGCTAGAGTACCATTAGTATGTCTCAAGATTTCATAAACTAGAAATCCACAAGGTTTACTAGTCAAGCTGTGTTGTGTTTTCAAGCAAGGCAGTCGAAAAAGACTGGGTGGTTAACTCGTCCGCTCGATTTTAGGCCGCGTAGTTGCTTTCAAAATATGTGTTTTCAGCTAGTCATCAGGATGTAGTGAAATAAAATGTGTTTTTGAAACAAATAAAAACATAGCCGATCACGATTTTGACTTGATTTTCCTTTTGTTCTCCATTTGATCACAACATGGCAGGCATCAGCTGATTAAGGTTCATATAAACCCATGAGAAAATTAACGAGAAGTTCAAATATTATTAAAAAATCAGAGTAATCCGAGCGTGGAATTTTGAAAAGTACCTTTCGAACAGTTTTCGAGGAAACATTTTAAACTTCATTTCGAGATTTTTTGAAATTTCCTCAATAAATATTTAACAGATTAGAATATCATGGTATATCAATGTCTCAATAAGAGACAATTGTGATTTTTTGAACTTTTGTTTGATTACAATTGTGAAACAATCAGAAAAAATCATACCATAAAATCAATTATAATGGAGAAAAATTGCTTCTTGAAATATCGTTTGTAATAATGGACATCAATGAACAATTCATACTAGTTTTCAGACGTGAAATTGTATTATTTCTATTTTTGATGATTTCAAAATATTCGGGCTGTAACATTCTGCTGCAATAGAATGGAAAAACAAGGTAGTCCACAAATGATACACACAGCGTTGTCATCAGTTCACTATTTCTAGAAAGGAAATATAGGTCGATCAGATGTAGAAGTAGAATTTTATTAATATAAATAATAACTGATATTAAAAAGTGAAGAATAAATGAAGGAAAAGAACTTTTCTGGAACAATATTTTTTGCAAACTAATTTGCACTCGCAAAAATGGGACTATTTTCAAATCTATTTTGACGTGACCCCCAATATGGAGCTGATATTGAAAAATTCATACCGAAAGGACAAATACTGGAGATCAGATCGTCGGAAAAAATACCCCCCCCCCCCCTTCCCTTCATTTTCGCCATTAAATTTACAATGAAATCATTCCATCAGCGCTATACGATAGCGGCCGCTGACGTCTCTTCCCCTCGAACTCCATTCTTGCTCAATCCCCCGCCGCCCCACTACCCTCCCTGCTCTCCCTCAGCGCCCTCTCGAGCATTCGCGCCATCACCGGGTACACCGCGTCATAGCTGGCCGCCCCTCGCTGCCTCACCACCTGCTCGTACCGCTGCAGCGCCCCCGCCACCAAATCCAACCTGTCCCCCTCCGCGGGGTGCTCGTCCAACCAGCGCGCCATCCTTTGCGGCCCCCACCCCGCGTTCTGGTGCGGGCTGCCCAGCTCGGGCGGCGCGTGCGCGAACAGCAGCAGCAGCGCCGTGCTGTCGCGCACCGAGCCGCCCGCAGCCTGCCCGGCCTCGATGCGCTCGGGCGGCAGCGCCACCAGCGCCGCCATCGAGCGCAGCAGCCGATAGGGGCGGCCGAGGTCGGGCAGGCGAGGGCAGGCGGCGCGCAGGGCGGTCTCGAGGTGGCGGTGGTCGGCCTGCAGGCGGAGACGGCCGCCCGGCGAGAGGGGCCGCAGGAGGGCGACGTGGTGGGCGAAGAGGTCGATGGTGCGCGCCGCTACGTCGCTGCACCTGCGAGGTAGCGATTGTCGGTCGTGTGTCTGATAACAACTGTGTGGGTGATTCGAAAGTGAGGCCAGTTTTAACGGGTTGAAATTCACTGACGTTGATAGGATTTCATAGGTTAGAGAGATTTGTTAACCCACTAGTTGCGTTCGGTATTTACGTCAGACTGCTCTGATCTATCTAAATCGTTCGTTTATGACATTTAGATGTAGGGGAAGTAAATCTCAACCGTTCGGCAATTAAAATCTGAACGATCCGTCAACGATCTATGTGCTCGGAGAATTTTGACGAAGCAAAGCGATAAATCTGAATTCATGACGTTGGGTTAAGTCAAATTAGAGCATTTTTTTAATCTTCATATAGTTCACTGTACTAATTGGATTATTGAAAAAATGAAGGACCTAAACCTAAACAAGCGACTGCACCAAAAAGAACAAACAACTGATATATTACCAATTCCAAAAGTAAATATCTCAAATTTCTGCTATTCAAAGCACAAAATCCCTCATACAATTTCATGTATGGAACACGAAATTCGCTGTGATAAAAGGAGCGAAAAATTCAAAATATGAATGGAAGACTTTATAATAGTTCACGGTTAGTTCAAAAGGTGTATCTTGCTTATAGAAAAAGTTATTTCGTCAGTGAACTAACCGGTCGATTGTGGTCTCAATGCTACTCACTTAGCGGACAGCACCTCGGTGTTTTTGAAATCTGCCAAATAAATTTGGTAGGCCCTGGTTATGAACTGGGTCAGCTCTCTCATGTATGGGGAACAAGAGTGTTGAGTTATATTTGATGGTTGCAGTTTGGCCCAGTCTGACTCCAAATGCATAGTCACAATAATTGTCTCAATGACAGAATTGATAGAAACTGCAAAATAAACATTTTGAGCATGGAATAATGGAGAAAACAATCATCATTTACCAATGAGAGGTTGCAAAATGGCACCAATGAGATCATCAAGGCTCTGTATGCCGTCTTCAATGATTTTTACACATGATTCTGATAAACTGTCCTTCATATTAGACAGCATTCTCTGTACTTGAGTTTTCAGATAGAACAAGTCATTTGATAGATTCAAATTTTTTTGTTGGCCAGGATTAGCTGTTCCTGCTAAAAAATGAAACTTCATTTGAAAGGGTACCATTTGTGTGTTTAATGTCCAAGAAAAAAATTTTCTTTGGTACTTGAGTCTCTTACCAATGACTTGGGCAGCATCTGGACCAGTTTCTATCTGTTGCTCTGTTTTGACAGCATACATCTTTATGCATTTTGCCACATTTTTGGATATCTGCTCACTCAGATTTTCTTCAATGAGAGCTACACTCAGTTCACTTCAATTGAAATATTTTATTAAATCACTTTCCTAGCTGGAAAAGGAAAATAGTGTTTACCTTGTAATGACTCTGATTAAGGAATCTATTTGATCATGTGTAGGTAGGTTAGTTTCACTTGTAAACATAGCTTGTGTAGGGTCTAGCATTCTTGTTAAAGATGTGGATAAATAGGCATTTTCGAATTTCCTCAAAACATGCCTAAAAAAATCAAATATTTTATATGATAACAGAAGTGGAGAAATCTTCTTACTCAAATGAAAATGGAGTGTACTTCATCTTCTTTGTCAATTCAAAATAACATTTCAATAGTTTTGGATAATCTTCCTCCAACATTTGTTGAATAGCTGAGGAGGACTTATCCATTTCTTCTTGCAATATTTTTCCAAATGCATTCCAGAAATTCATGGCAATGGTTAAATCACCATTTGGTAAGTGTAAGTTGTTTAATGTAGTTTGCAAAAATTTTACCTTAAAGATTTATGAACATGCAAAATCACAAATTTTAATTTCATACAAAAAATAGTTCCTCTGAACTGACTTACCTGTTGACACATTTGATAAATATCTTCAGAAAAAACTTTCTCTACTTCTGCCCATACTTTAGGCCTGAAATTTGGCATGGACATCAAATTGATGTGTCCTGGCCCACCTTTGGACTTCATAGGTATCATTGAATTTATAGCAAGGGCCCCTTTCAAACTTTCTATACATTCATGTAGATTATGTTCTACTACACTGTTTACCACTGATTCAACAGTACCAAGATTTATAAAGATCTGAAATAGCTAGATGAGTAATGATCTTGTCACAAGGGTGATCAAGATACCTGTAGAGCTGTTGTAGTCTGGGTACTGTTCTCATTGATGATGCCCTGGTTAAGAGAACCTGTAGCTAGTTGCACAACTTTTTGTTGATGACTTCTAATATTGCGCAATTCAGAAGTGACTGCATCAATATCTGTTAATTCAGGATCAGATGCAAGCTGATCTGAATGAATAAAGAATGAAATTTAAAAAATCTCAATTCAAAAATAAGGATATTAAGTTGCCTCACCTAACTCATGTAATAATGTTGCTTTTTGAACAGGATCATTGGTGTTTAATAGCCTTTTGCTTAGTTGTTGAAGACGATTTACTTGTCTGAGAATGTGACTAGCTAAATGTAAATGCCCTAGTACTTTGGTATGTTTCTCAAGTTCATGGTAAGGAACATGAATCTGAAAATAATTCAGTTGGTATCAACATATCTATGTTCAATGATGGCTTTTACCTGCATTTTCAAACGCTCAGCATTTGCAAATAAGTTTCGGACATGTGTGTTCATTGTTTCCAGTACTCCTTCAAGTTTAGAGGCATGGTTTGCTTGTTGTAGTAGATCTTCATGCTTTTCTAATACTTGCTTCTCTAACTGTGAGCTCAACAATTCAATACCATCGGATAGCTTCTTTACTTGCTCTTTGATAGTTAACGAATCATTCAGAATATTTTTGGAATGGGGGTCCAAGTATTGGCCATAGAATTCTAGAATGGAGAAAATATAATCATAGAACTTTATAATAAATGAATAAACTTCGAGAACAAACCATCATTTTCTAATTTTTCGACAAATTTATCCTGGCAATTATCCATCGGAACAAATGAATTTTTGCTAATTTTCATCAATATAAATTAATCTATTTATATTTCATACTATTTCCATACGATACGTCACGTCAACTCTTAAAATAAAAACGTCAAGTGTGTTAGCTTAGCACTGTTAGCCCTCAAGCTCAAGGTCCAAAGCTCTTTGTATCACCTCACCCTAGTAGAAAACAGCTACAGCCTGAGGACAGGTTCAAGTCAAAGGTGCTTTATTAAAGAAGATGCGATTGACGTGTGACGTGTTTTCCTCCCTTCTCTTGTGAGATGAGATCTTTCAGTTTTGATTTCTATTTTATTTATACTTGTATTTTTTAAAGTCTTGATCCCGTGTTTCCCTAATTTTACTGTTATTTTCACTATCAATTCAGTTATCGGAATGTCAGATTCATCGTGATTTCATTGTGATATTGATAAACTGGATATTGATTGGTGCAGTATATTTTCAAGTGAATGCTTTCTTTGTGTATACTCAAGTATTCCACAGTGAACCAAAATGGAACATAATATACCAAAGTCCAATCAGTCATACTTGCAGAAAATGCAATACATGTCTTTAAATGATCAACATACCAGATACCCAGCTCAGACAAATACTGGAAAAGCTGAGCCCCAACAAAATCAAGAATACAGGTTACATGAAAGAAATAATGTCATCGCTAGCTCACGATTTGCCACTCCAAAACAACTAGAAACCAAGAGGGGTTATGAAGAAAATGATGTTTATGTCCAGTGTGCAAAACCTCAGGTCCCTTCAAGCCCCACCCATTCCTTGAGTGGTTCTTCTGTACATTCCATGAGTCCTAGAGCCAGTGTGGCAAGTAATTCCAATGCTGTCTATGAAAATATTGATTATTCAAAGTCCTCATATTACACAGGCCAACATGATCATTCCAATGTGTATAGGAAAGCCCAACCACAAGTACCAGTTGGAAACAGAACAGGTGCAGATACAGAGGTACCCCCTGTTTATGAGAATGTACAGCACCTATCCCACAACATCCCTGGCCCCCAGGTGCCCCCCAATGCACCTCCACCCTATAGCAACTCCCTTCCAAGAAACCAGTATGCCCAGCAGATATATTCCAGTAAGGGAGCCCAACCCCAGTCACCTTACACTTATAACAAATCACCAACAAAGAGTTTCACACAACAGCAGCTGGATGAGATCAATAGTGGTGACTATGTTTGCATGACAAAGAATGTCACTCACACTACCCTCAGCACCAATACTCCTTTCCAAACAACATCAGCCAAAGACTATGATAGATCTATTCTGACTGGTATTGCTCAGACCCCAACCAAAGTGACTGCAAATGAGGTGAAGGTGCCCCAGAAGGAGAAAAGGCCATCACCAGTGCCTAGTCCCTCTCCTGTGCCTAGTCCCACACCTAGCAACTTCAGTACTGGTAGCTTGAAAATGAAAATGACTGGGAAGAATTTATTGCCTTATAGTGTCACCCCTCCAAAACCCAGAGGGCCCACAGCTGCTGAGAAGAAGATTGAAGAGATGACTAGGCAAATTGAGGAGGAAATGGAGAAGCATGAGGAGGAGGGAGAGTATTTTGGTGAGATTCTTGATTCACTGAAAAATAAGATATGCTCAAAGTGATTTGTAAACAATTTCTATTGCTTGTAGGTATTTGCCATACTTGTGGGGATAAAGTGACAGGTGCAGGGCAAGCCTGTCAAGCAATGGGAAATCTCTACCATACAAATTGCTTCATTTGCTGTTCCTGTGGCAGGGCATTGAGAGGAAAGGCTTTCTACAATGTTCATGGAAGGGTCTACTGTGAAGAAGACTACCTAGTAAGCCCTACACCAAATGTATTATTGAATTTTTGTTTATTTATTTTATAGTTTAATATAAAATTAGGTTTTTTACTAATATTATCTTCACTCTTTCAATATGATGGAATCAATGCAAAGCATGGAGAATAATATAATTCACAGTTTTTTTCATAAAATATGCTGGGTATGTTGTAACCCAGTATGAAAGCAATACCAATTCCATTTTGATAGATGGAAATCTGTTTTGGATACTTTTGAATAAACTACTTGCTTGTTTGATTTCAAGATGATTTTTAATCATGATACATAGTGGAAGAGTTGAGGTATTTAATGATAAGTAGTTTTCAATTGGAAAATGAACTAAACTCATAGATTTCACTGCCTGTAATTGATTAATTAGTATTTATTTGTATTCTTATTTATTTTGAAATAACAAATACAATGTGTTATATGATGAAATCAAATTTCTTAAGAGAAGTTTATTATGTAAACTAAATTGTGAATAATCAGTTCAAAAAATCAATATACATATCATTTAAACATTATCAGCAAGACATGTAATGAGATTTCTATCAAATTCAGGTGATCTCATGTATTCAAAGATAATGATTTCTCTGAATCTTATTAGCATACCTAAAATATAGAAAAATGATCTAAGATATAGAAATAAACTTTTTCAGTATTATCCAGAAACTATACATGAAAATTATGCAAAAATTCTTGATACACCTCCAATATATGATTTTTCTTTGTGTTACAGTATTCTGGTTTTCAACAAACAGCAGAAAAGTGTGCCATTTGTGGTCATCTCATTATGGAAATGGTAAGAACTCACAAAACAAATAACCAGAGCCACTTCTTGACAACTTTTTCTCTTCAGATTCTTCAAGCCATGGGCAAATCCTACCACCCTGGATGTTTCAGATGCTGTGTTTGTAATGAATGCTTGGATGGAGTTCCATTCACAGTAGATGTTGATAACAAAATATACTGTGTCAATGACTATCACAGAATGTTTGCCCCAAAGTGTGCAGCATGTGGCAAAGGTGTGCATATTATTTTTATCCAGCACTTGAAAACATTATTTTCTCAATCTCCTTTAGGTATCACCCCAGTTGAGGGTACGGAGGAAACTGTGCGGGTGGTTTCGATGGACAAGGACTTCCATGTGGACTGCTACATTTGCGAGGAGTGTGGCATGCAGCTGACAGACGAACCGGACAAGCGCTGCTACCCCCTTGAAGGTCGGCTGATGTGCCGTAATTGTCATATACAGACGCTCCAGCACATGCCGTGTCACATGGTGCCCGCTTCCTATCAGTATACAGGCTGAGGGATTGATTGTTGATGCCATTGGCCACATGGGTTTATGCAATTTCAAGTGGTTTGTGATTGTTTTCAACTTTAAAATGAACCATTGCAATTCAAAGAATGCCAAATTCTGAATGTGACCAATTGTTTTTTGCAGTTTTGGAACATCACATCAGATATGATTTCTCATTTTCACTTGAAATATAATGTAGACCCTTTTATTCCATGGAAAATCGAACCTTCGAGATTTTTCATACAATTCCAATGTGCCATTCCTCAGGTGAAAGCTTTAAAAAAAAATTCAATACTAAATAATTCAACCCAGGTTGAATAGCTGAAAGACTATGCTAGAAATTGGCATTTCAAAAGCTGTGATGTTTCAACAAATCTGGATATTTCAAATACAAATTCCTGGTTAAACATTTTGTTTGGTCTTTGGTCTATTATATTAGACCCTAATTATTTTTATGCTTCTTCTATGTAATTATATATCTCTATTGTGGCTCTCTAAAGGTTTTTCGAAAAATTCAAAACACTGGAAGTATTGAATTTTTTAGAAATACCCCTGTAGAACAAAGAATCTTAATGTATCAACATATACAGTACATACTTTTGATAATTTTGTACAACTGATTTGGAATTTGAAATCATTTTTTTCTTTTAAAATGCTTGATTCATTTTATGAGGTATTTATAAAAAACATGAAATGAATCAAGTTGGCAAGAATTTTTTGTCCAAATATGTATTACATAATAATCTCATGCATTTCAGTCAAATTGAAATCTGTGAAAATTGATTCTCACAAGACATTCCTGTGTTGTACTGTTATATGAAGTTGGTTGCTGTGCTTTGTGGAGACTCATTAGAATGGTTAAGTTTCAATGTCTAAGGCAAAGTAATAAAATTAAATCACTTTATGTGTATATTTTCTTAATAGGTGAAATCAAATCCTTGAAACATTATTTTACTAATATTTATTTCTAAAATTTCCAATCCAAACTTGTGGTAATAATTTCCATGATCTATGCCTCAAGCTGGGATGGAAAACATCATAATCAACTTTTTGCAATCTATCCAAATAAATAGAAACTGGTACAGCAGGTAACAAAGCAGATCTCCCTTCTCTTGGTACTTTTTCCAATAGACTCCTGGCTTTCACTAAATGCTGGTGAGCCCTGCTAGCAATTTCATAAGTACATTCTGAGAGATGTTGACTGCTTTTCCCCCTTATTACTTCTTCTTGGCTCACTTTGTTCTTTACTAGGATTTCTTGAGGAATTGACAGAAAACCCAAATGTTTTGCATGGGGAATACTCCTAGAAAAGAATTTATATAGTAATGAAATTGAGACACTTGTATTGTTTACCTCAACTGTTGCACAATTCCTTGTGCTTTTCCTAAATGGGAAGCTGCATGATCAGCTTCTATATTCATGACTCCTGACCCTTCCAGTATTAAATATAATGCATTAGAAGTACTCTGTTCTGCAAATTTTTCCATATCATCCAAAGTGTTGAAACCGGTCAACTTTAGATTATTCAATCTAGATGAAATCAAGTTAGTGAAGTATCTTTTTGATAACTTCCTTCTTAAGTTAGCCTATAATAGAAATGGTTACTAAGTACCAATGATCTACAGACATTTACTTTGTAAATTTCAACTGCTACTGGGTGATCAGGTACTTTGTTGCCCCTGAGGCATCTATCTATAGTTTCTTCCCAGAATTTCAACCTCATTTGGCCTGTACTTGCTTGTGAAACTTGTTCAGCAACTTTGGCAACTTCTACATTGAAACTTCTAATTGCGAAGGCACAAGACCTAGCAGTGTTTTTGAGCAAGAGGGTACAAATGTAGTTCTCATAATCATTATGTCTGTAACAAGGGTGAGAAACAGGAAGGGTTAGTATTTGGTAAACAATGATAACATTTGTATTTTTGTATTACCCACTTAACAGAATTCACGCAGTATTCGGTAGAATTACTAATCTTTCGAGAGATTATTGAATTAATATGTTTATTTACAATCGTGAGTTTTTTTAAGTTGTTCATTTTGGATTTTTGGCGGCACATAACCTATTTTGTTCAGCAATATTTTTCTTCTTTTTTTCGAATTATAAAATTGACGTATTGTAATCAAAGCAGAAGAAGGATAATAAAACCTAAACACATGATCGAATCGAGAAATATAAATGAATTTTAAAAAAATCCCAAAATTCATAATATTCGCCGCCAGAATCTTTGAAACATCAAAATGTACCCGTCATGCTCGTATGTTATCAGGAACTTGTCCGATACCAAAATTTAATGTTCAGTACCCTGTGTATATCAAAACAGACCATCATTACAAAATATGTAAACAAGATACCATAAGGAAGCTACAAGAGCTGTTGGGACTTCGGATATATGAGGCCAATGAAATTTTTATGAAGTTCAAGAACTTTTCTAAAATACCAACTTACAGAGTAGGAGAAAATTATTTTTTGTTTATCAATCAGGGCATGAAAAAAGCTACTTTACTGAAATTTCCTGAGATTCTTGCAGGGTCTGATATCCAATGGAAAATTGAAAAACTGAAAACCTTAAAGGAGGATATTAATGTTGTAGCACCTCTTTTTCAGCTTGATTGTTCTGTGTTGCTTAATTTTTCACAAGTTGAACTTAAGGAGAAAAGAATTGAGAAACTGTCCAAGATATTTGAGGTAAAAAAAAAACAATATATTGGATATATCCTCTAGTTGTGAATATTGATATTCGAACATATTTTTTCATTCCAGGTTGAAGAGGATAGAGTGTGTGAGTGGATGGTTGACAAGCCTTTTTTGCTGTTTCTGAATTTTGAATATATGCTTACAAATTTTCGTCTTCTGATAGGTAATGTCATTATATTTGCCTTTATTTTTCTCAATAATTCACTTTTAGCATATGGAATTACAAAAGATGATATCATCAAAGATCTCTGGGTACTGAGGTATAGTTCATCATTGATATCAGAAAGACTAGAGTTAGCAAGGAAAAACAAGATTGAAAAGATGAAAACTTGGATGGTCAGGGCACAGCAAAATATAATGGACAAGTAAGTTCATGCCATTCAACCTGAATGCTTTTTTGAATGCTAATATTAAAAATCAACCATCACCATTATGCATATTGTTTTATTTCAGCTACTTAAGGAGAAGATCAGACAACAAATCTATACTAGGCAATAATTCCCTTATTGAATACCTGTCAGAAAGATTGGACACAACAGAAGATGTGGCAAGGTTCATAATTTCCAAGCAGCCAGCTTTGCAGAAGAAAAGTTTGAAGAAAATGAATGAGATGATTGAATTCCTCTTAATCAATGGCTTCAAAACAATTCACATATGCAGGACTCCAAAGATTCTACTCCACAAAGTTGATACTGTTAAAAAGAGACTGAAAGAGATGAAGGATAATGATATGCAGCTTGATGCTTTATCTGTTTTGACAAAGAGCCAGAAACAGTATGCTCAAGCTTTGGAATTATTCAAGGCAAATAAAAGTAAAATGAAGAGTTGATCACACTATTTATATAAACAATAAATGTATGCTCTATATTGAGTTATTCCATAAATATCCTTTCTATCATGAGTGATCACCTACTAGTTTTTGCTTGTGAACTATGAAATTGTGAATTGAAATGTATAAATAGGATAGCAGCTGATAACCTAGCTTGAAGGGTTTGTTGACTTAGATCATGAGCCCACTCAACTCTACCCCAGTGCCCTGTTTGATATTCTTCTTCCAAACGAGATAGAAGCACTGCTTTTTCAGTAGATATGAACCTCTCGGTACATGCTAATGTGAGCACCACAGATTTCAATGTGTCAACACCATACATGAACCCATTCACTGCTGCAAAATTATATGACATGAGATGTTTTGTTAATACAGCTTTGTCATTTTCAGTAACTGGTGGTAAATCCATTTGTACAGATTTCTGTATATTCACATGGTATCTATTGTTGAACCATTCTATTACTGGATCCCATTCACTGATTTGGAATTTAAACAACTCTTCCTCTTCCTAGATTATAAAAGGAATTAGTTAAGGTTAATAGTAGAAGTAAGTTTCAGATTTGACTGCTCATATTTTACCGATGAATTTTCTTATTTATTTAATGAGCAATCAGATCTAAAACTTCCTGTGTAATTCTGATACAATTATTGACTTACATTTGCTTGGAATAAGACTGTGTCAGTGTCCAAGTAATTGGTGATATAGTTCACAATATCATATTTGGTAAAATTATTTGGATTATCAATTGCTGTATTACATAAAGTTGTCTGAAATTTTTTTTAAGTTGAATCAAATATTATTTTTGACTTGCATTACTTACGAGGTGCATTTTACTTCTAATTATATTGTCTTTCTGTGTGTCCCATTCTGTGGCAACAGCTAGAGCCAATGGCTCACTTTCAACAGAGAAAATTGCACCTTTTGGCGTTTTCAATCTTCTTTGATCTAACGTAACTTCAAATTTGCCGTCGCTACGTAAAATTCCTGTTTTTTTGTAAAATCTTTTCAGGGCAGTACCTAAATTGAAAATCGGTAATGAATTTAATCAAACTGAAAATATTAGCTTACTGTAGTATCGATTCTGATTGTAACATAATGTTAAACAACTTGTTCCATTTGGAAGTGCAGAATTAGCTATGCATCTAGAAATTTTCAGAATTCTCATACTGAACATATTTTGTTTTTCTCCAAAATGAATAACCTCACATTACGGTAGTTCAAATTTGGTAGTAGTTCAAAAGCACGTGTGAAATAAGCTGCCAGCGCTGGCTGCTTTAATTTCCGAACATCCTCGATTAGCCAGTGGCGCGCAATTCCATTTCTTTAATATAATATCGGAAGGCCATATTTATGCCGTTCCACTAGGTAGTCTGTGGTTCCACTTGAAAAAAGGGAATTTTATATTTTTTTTCGGCAATGTCTGAAAGATAGCTTATTATGTCTATCCAAATCTCGAAAACCCTCTTTTTATTCATATTCAGATTACGAAAATCGAATAAATTCTCCAATATTTTAACATATATACATATAAAAAATCAACAAACTTTTTCCAACGAAACCCAACATAATCCAACCCAACGAATTTATTGAATGTTGATGATAAAAGTTACAAATCCTTACTCAATTTCACAAAAAGTTCATCTAAATCACAAGTTCGGAAATAGAAAATTTGATATTAGGAGAGTAGGGTTTATGTGAAATGTCATTTGAATATACAAAATAAAGGTCGGGAATGAGGGGGAGATCGATTTAATAATTAAAGCTGGACGTCCAACATATATTGACTTTATATGCATATTACTATAATCTCTGCGAGAGTAAATATCATTTACAAACCTAATTGACAACAGAAAAAGTAAACAGACATATGCACTTTTGTAAGATTAGAGTTTCAAAAAATACCGCTAAACAATTAGGTACCTTAAAATAAAATACATAAATATTTATTTCGTAATAACGGTCTAAGTGAATCGGAACGATTATCGATTTTTAAGCAAATTGACCAGTGTCCGCATATGTGCCCTCAGCGCTGTGCTGGTATCCCTGTTCAAAGTCTCCAGAGTTTCTTGGAGGATCAATTGCAACGTTGCCGAGTCCGCGGGTCCCGTATGCTGATTCAGCAAGTTGCTGAAGAACATGTTCCAAAGATCCACCTGAAATAAAACGGATATTTCGAAAAAAGTGGGTTGAAAATTACATTTTTTTGTGGACCGCAAAAGAACGAAACAATATCGGTGAACTTTCCTTTTGAAAGTAATAAAGTTGCAAGATGCCCGGAGATAGATAATTCCAAAGTGAAGCTGTCTTACAAATGAAGGAATCTTTGTGGACTTGTGAGTTTAACGTTTTTTAGCGACTAGCAATAGTCCGGCTGTCGTATAATATAGTATTAGTCATGCTATTACTCAAGTATTATTAGTCAGATAGGTATGTATGTGTGATTCCTATAAGGGTGACTAGTTGAGAAGTTGAGTCAGTCTGACATGAACAGTCGTCGTGATTGGCTGAATACTAAAGGTTGATAAAGTTTTATTGTATTATGGCAGCACCACTAGTGCTAATACGTAAGTCGAGAGGGATCCATCTGTAAGCGATTGAAATTTTCTCAAAATTGAGTTTCCAATAATGAGATTTTTCTATAATCGGTTAACAAATTTGTTAACAAATCTCAACACGAAGTTGACGTTTTCCAAGGAATGTCATTGAGTGACAGCATATTTGCGCTCGCATCCATCATTAATGAAAACGAACCCATCATAATTCTGTTGCATGATGGAAAATAATAGTGACAGCGAATTATCTAACACATCTACTGATCTAGCAGAAAGTACGAACATTGTAAATTTGAACCTCCTACTAAAGGAATCGAGGAAAAGTATGAATAATTGATAGATTCATGACATGGTTTCATGAAATGCTCGAATGATAAATATCAAAGTAAGTATCCTAAACTTGTCGTATTTCTCAAAAAACACCAGTATGTTGAATATAAAGCAAAAATAAGTTTGACTATATATTTTTAGTTCATGATGTAGTATTATAACCATAGATCTTACTGCTTACGCTAGATCCGGTATCCAGGTTACTTGTTTTGTAGGTCGGGGGGGGGGGGGGTTGAAAGTACTAAGCCATTGATTGGTCGTTTCGGTTGTTTACCATACAAATGTGTTGTCCCACGTGACCATAGCACCTAATTTCTTGCAGACCCCTCTTGACCTAAAAATTACTACAGGATGCTGGATCTAGCGTAAGCAGTAAGATCTATGATTATAACTGTGGGATAGACATAAGTTTTCAAGTAGCCTTAATAGCAAAAACGGGTTCAGAGCGCGACTTCTCAAGCCGCCAGCCCGGGTTCGATCCCTGGAATTGTTGGATTGAATGTATGAAGTATCCCAAGATTTTTCTCTAAAACTGTCAAATTTCAAAATCCGCCATGATAACTTTCTATTCTGGGAAGGGTCAATTGTATTATTATTATTTTGAAAAACAAAAAACCCGTATGCATCGCATTCGACACTGACCTTGAGGTACCTGCTGAACCGCTGCTTGATGGACCACAGGCCGTCCTTGTTGTGCAACTCGATGTACGACTCGAAGAGCAGCACGTGCGCGGTGGCGGCCACGCAGAAGAGGTCCGTGTGGTAGCTCCACGGCCGGCCGTCGTGCATCTCGCAGCACACGAAGTTCTCGGTGGTCACCTGCAAGACGAAAAGAATGATGGAAATAAGACCTGGTGGCGCTACTCTTCAATTGTTTCAGCAGACAAATCCTTGATTTGGAACAATTGAATTTCAGCTCATTACGTGGGGTTCTCATGTACAACAATAGATGGAGATACTGTCGAAAGATATTTGAAGGATTTTCTTTCAATCATGTACGATACATATTCGCAACAAACTCATTGGAAAATGGCTCCATGAAATTGTTAGAAACGATTAGAAGTCATTCAGAATCAAATATTCATATTTTCGTATTGACACCTGCAATAACCTGTAAATTTGGTTGAAATCGCGGCTTCATTTAGCGAGATTCACCCACGCCATGTCACGTTATACACGTTTTATCGAAGTAGGCGAAATCAAGAGATTTGGGACCAGTCACAAGATATGAAGTGATTTCACCAGTCTATCTATTCACCTCTACGAAAAGCGTACCGAATCTGAGACGGGAGTAGGCGATTCGCACGGGGGGATACAACGAATTCGCGATGGGTCCGCTCTTCATCAAGCCCGTGTCTCGCGGTAAAACTATTTGATCAAATTTGTTTGACGTGACGTCATTTCTGTCTATTTGATTCAAATATTTGAAATGCGCAAAAATCCTGTTCACACGATTTGAAGAAGTTTGTTCAAATAGATCAAAAATTGATTGATTAATCTGCATTCAAGATCTAATCGCGTTTTTTCAACAATATATTAGTAGAAATCAATATGGAAATATTATACAAAAATCTCTATAAAATTATTTCATGGTAATGTTGCGCGACACTTCAGAGATTAGTGAAGGAAAAATGAATAATATGGTCACGGCAATAATGGCTCCAAGAAAGAAATATTGGTAGAGGATTCCTACCAATGATTTTTCAAGAAATCAGATTGGTAGATCCAAATATTTATCTAAACTACCTCAGTTCCCTATTGAACTGTGTTTGCAAAACATTGAACAATGCCTTAACTCCTAATTCTATATGGAATATACACTGTGTCCAAGATAAGAATGAACAGCATGGGGATATCGGAAACGGTAAGTGATACGGGGTCGATTAAATTAGAGAAAAGTAGCGCATTTATGTGCCTATTAATATGACATTTAGAAAGTTTTAATAGTCCAAGTAGTTTCGGAGATATCAGAGAAAAACCGAAATTTCGTTTTTATTTTCTCGTAGCTTTATTTTCAAAGGAAAAGTAAAACAAATAACATAAGCAGAATTTTTCTGCGACGTTTCGTCTTTTATAAAACATCATCAACTTTGTATTTTTATATGGGCCGAAACTAAAGTATACCCTGTATACGACTCCATTTCTCATTGTTAATACAGCAATGTATCACACAATATGATTTCGGAAGCATTTCTCGCGCAAAATGTATTTTAGTGATTATTTAATTTGTTTTTCTTCAATTTTCAATCAAACAGGGCAAATTGACGATATGGAACAACTTCTCTTTGATTTGGCGAATGACCATTTACCACTTGACCAGTGAGAATTAACACGAAACAAAAGACATGATTTTCGTACCTTTACTTTTACTGCGTCGGCGCATAATCTGAAATCTCAGTTCGCATAGTTGGGATCATAAGTTCCCCGCGCATTTACCTATATTAGCGTTCCAGTTATTGGTTATATTTGAGTGGACACAATCGGCAGCATCATGTAAAGAGCGCCATCTGGTGACAGTTGTATGCGGCTCAGGGCTGGTGGCCCTAAAGTATATCTACTAATTGAATTGCAGCGCTCTGCATGTTTGACATAATACAAACATATTCCATACACTGAACTCAAACAAATAACTGGAAGAACAATACATATGCATGCGCGAGGAAAATTTACGGCACACATGCGAACTGAAAATGGGAGAGCTGCGCACATGCGCAGTAAACGAAGAATGAAAAAGTCATGTCGTTGCTTCATTCATTTAGACAAATCGAGACGTATTTCTATCATATATGCGCATTCTCCCCAGAGATGGCTCCAAACTTCAAATCTCATTTGGATTGGACATATCAAGGAAGGTGTCAAGTGAATAATTGCTGACGGTGGTTTTATTTGTGGATGGTGGATGATCGATTTCATTTTGTTTGCTTTGTTCGCTTTGTTCCTTTATCGTTGTTTATCATCTCTTGTGTTAAAATTGAATTTAGATGATATGGAGTATTGTAATTCAGTTTCTGCCCTCATTAAGTTTGCTATCAGAAAATGTTGTCACTTATATTAGTGCGTTTGTTGTTACAAAACTCAAGAAAATCATAAGGTGTTTTGGATGTTTGAAACATGTTGAAATATTGAATGCAGATATTGTGGATAGAAACAACTTTCTGCTCTTGAATAGAAATAATAGAGGTGGCCTTGTTAAACCATTACATAATATTATATCAAAATTTGTATGTTTGGTGAAAAAAAAAATTAGACATATTGATGATAACTAATAATAACTTACCGAAGGAAAACAAATTTTTATCTGTTTGTATAAATGAATCTGTGAAACAATTGATAAATGAACAAGTTTTCAACATTTTAGATGATCATTTACTTGATCAATCTATGTTTGATAATCATACGATTGAAATTGATCAAATCAGTTGTGGAAATTTATTTTAAAATGAGATTTTTTTACATTGGCAAGAGACAAACTGAAGAGATTAAAGGTACTCTGATTAGAAAAAAACTAAGTAAAATTATTTTATTTTCCAATCAATAATTATGATTTACTTTGTATAATAAAATTATGAAAATATGTTGATTCCATTTTTGCATATGTTACCATTAATTTTGCTACATTAAAAAAGTTGCTGAAATTATTACATATTTTCATTCCCCTTACATATTCATAACAAATGCTAAATTATTTTGTGTGAAATGAAATCTATTGTACCTATTTAGATGTCAAATAAATTCATTTTGAAGTCAGATCTTTTTACAGTGGCAAGAGACAAACTGAAGAAATTAAAGATAACGGCGTAAAATTATTTCATTTTCAAATCAATAATTCTGATCCGATTTTATGGAAAATATTTAATTTCAATTTCGTTATAGATGTAAATCCCATTTGTTGGTATACCTATCAAAAAATCTGTTGAAAGTGTCAGATACTTTCGTTTCAACTTATTCAAAACGAATGCTTAAATTATCTTGTGATTGTGATACATACATGGGATTAAGTTGAATAAAGTAGATCCGGTCCTGTAAGTGTCACTTCGTAAGTCGTTTACTGCGCATGACCACAGCTCTCTCATCACATGGTATGCGCGAATTCAATTTAACGCATAATTGGAATACAGCATTGGCATTCCAGTTATTTGTTTGAGTTCACAAGCCTATTCCATATTAAATCGAAAAAACATCCCCACCTTCCTGGTGAACATCGCGTTCGGCGGGAACAGCGTCATGTCGATGCTGCACCCGAAGTCGATCAGTTGCAGCCCCACCGAGTTGTCGGGCAGCACGAACACCAGAAAGTTGTCTGGCTTGATGTCTGCGTGCACGATGCCCACCTCGTGCATCGCCTGGATGATGCGCAGCATCTCGATGCAGAAGTGGACGACGAGGCACTCCTTCATGCTCTTGCCGGTGCGCTTCTTGTGCGTGTTGGCCAGGTCGAGCAGCGACCCGCCCGGCATGTACTCCGAGACCAAGATGGACGTCTGGTCGCCTGCGAGAAAGGGGCGCTGGGGAGCTATTCTCGAAGTCATGCGACTTTCTCGCGTATACGAATGACATCGTATGACAATACAAATGCATTCTCGAACTCCGAAGTAGAACATACGAAATATCCATACGAACTTTTTGAAGCGGGCGCACGAAAAATATGACAACATTGCACAGCTACCAGTGTTCCCAACCATATCGAGAGAATATGTCTAGGAAAAAAATAAACTCCACTAGTTTTAGTCATAATATTTTGGCGGATAGGTTACTTCTTTGAGAACTTCATATGTTGGTATGATACTACATCAGCAACTGCAATGTATATGAGTTCCACATCTCCGGAACAGAGAGCGGAGTTGGTGGAGTATTGAAAAATCATCTAGGGAAGTTCACAAATGAAAGGTATCACTTGAAGAAGCGAGAGGTTCATGGGAATCCTAGCATCATCAGAAACATTGAATACTATGCCGGGAGCAAAGAAGGATTGGAAAAAGTGGCAAAAGGCAATGAGAAACATTTGATATAGGTACCTACCTCAACAGATCACAGAATATCTTCTTTCATTGTGCAAACTTATTTGGGATTCGCAGGACCACATTATATAGGAGATAATATATATTATATAAAGAAATGTATCAGATGATAAAAATGGGCCATTTTACAACTCCACAGGACAAATATCAATCAGAACAATAATAAATACTCGAAAATCTACATCAAAACTGGAACCAAATACAATGTTCCTATAGTATGTCACTGTCAGAGGCTGAAATTCGTATGAAAATATTAAATTTCGTACCCCATACGCGTCCAAACGTATGAGATTTTTCGTATACGAACTACGACAGACGGTTCGAGAATACCAACTTGTCAGAACTATGCGCAATCTGTCAAAATTCGTAGGAAAATCGGCTACGTATGATTTCGAGAATAGCACGCCGGAAAGGAAGTTTTTTTTTATTTTTCCTAACCATTGTCGTTCTAAATGGAAACCTAGTAGGCTGGAGCTATAATATTGTCTGTTGACTCAAGGCCCAAACGTCTGCCAAGTTGAGGTCGCTACTTTATTGAAATCGCCCGATGCTCATTTGCTTGCTTCATAACTGAATATAAGAAACCAATTTGCAGTAAGTTAAAGTGTACTTTATTAAGTTAGTCTAGCTAACTAAAACTTCCATTGACTAGTATAGTATACAGGGTCACTCACGGTCGATGGTACCTTAGACGTTTACGGAGAACGGAACGTAGGATTATTCTGAAAATTTGGATTATTGGGTAATCAGTTTTGTTCTATCGATCTAAAATACTTTCAGCGTTGCCGCTTCTATCAAAAATTAGCAACAACTTTGTTATTTCAAATGGAACACCCTGTATTTTATTTCATTTTTAGATTCTTTCTGAAGAGCTGATTTCGTCGATCTATCATACTTGGGGTATAGCGCGAAATATTACAGAGATATAGGGTGTGAAAAATCGAGATTTTTCAAATTTAGGAATTTTTTGTACGACTGTACGACTGTAAACATGCAGTGATTGCGCCTATATGTAAAATTTTTCGCCGGAGAGCTTTTCGGGCCATGACCCGACACATCCGATTGTTCAGAGTCAGAAAAATCTAACTGGAAGCTGCTCTCTATTATTATTCATCTTACACAAGAGTTTATTAGTTTTTTGTTATGTACCTATATGTATTTTTTTATTGAGATAATTTTTGTTTATTTTATTGTGAAAAAAAAACAACTTTGAAAAAAAAACGAGGTCATTTGTACTTTTCAAAAAAAAAGTTAAATTTGAATGTCATTTATTATTAGATATTATTATTATTATTATTATTATTATTATTATTTATTATTATTATTATTTATTTATTAACGGGTAACACCCAATATGTACATATCATTTTACATATCATGAGTTTGTTAACACTATAATTAACCTAAAATTTGTAACTTAACAATAATTACTAATATTAGTGAAGAAATTACAAAAAGTACAAAGAAGATAGAAGAAATAGTTTTCAAATAGTTCTGAATTTCCAGTCAACCAATATTCAATTTTATGTTTTAATTCAAAATAAGGGCCACCTTTGGTATTTCCGAAACTATAGGAGATATAGCCCCGAGAAAATTTCGAAATTCCAAATATTTTGGGAAAACTACGAAAAAAAACAGGAATTTCGAATTTTCATTTTGATTTTTTTTTCTGGCATTATTCAATGAGGAAAATTGAAATCAAGAGCACTACATTACCACTCTTTCCCTGTTAAACGATAGTCTTTTCAGATTCATCATCCGACTTTTGTATGTTGGTGTAATCAGTAGAATATTGACTCGCACTTTTTCTAGAAGAAATTTCATGCTTACAGAAATATCCTTTTGAAACATCCATGAACCTATCCCTGAGCGGGTGTGCAGACAGCCTAGCTTGCAGCTCTCTGCATATGTAGAACTCCCACTTGTTTGCCGGTTTTTGGTATTTTAGCGCGACTTGAACATTGTTGTCTACATCTAAAGCTTTGAACACTGTGCCGAACGTTCCTTTCCCTAATTGTTTGTCTACGATATACCTCTCCATGCCTGCGAAAAAAGAAACAAATCATTTAAAATTCATTATGTAATAATAAACAACTTTTTTTATCTAATCAGAAATAGAAATAGCAACAAAAATAATATGAATAATCATATAACAATGAGTATCTACCCATAAACACATCAAAAGCAAATATCATTTCATATACAAATATTTTTCAAAACTCCTGAATCAACCAGCATTTGATATTATTTATGAATCCAAAAAAACTCTTTTTTTCGAGCATAATAGCTGTTTATTTAAATTTATCTACCTATATATAAATAATAATAAATATGTACCACCTAAATACAAAAGGATTCTTAAACAGTCTCATACCAGTATGGATACTGTTTGAATGTTTCATGTTATTCCATTGTAGAAATAATATTCAGCATATATCCTTTTATAGTTGAATCATGAATAAATAAATTAATCAATCAATAATTTCTTTCTTAGTTTTACATAATAATGTAGCTGATGATTGATTGATTGATTTTTTTTAGGTATATCATATCGTACAGGCTTTAGAAAACATTTTTTATATGTTTGAATTAGGGAGAGAGAGAGATGATATGCTTTATTATTCAAAGATACAAAATCTTATTGACAAAGTAAGGGCCCAAAACAATCTTAAATTGAGGTAAAATAAAATACACACACAGAAAATAGAAATGGGACAATAGTCGACACCAACATTGTACTATATTCAATATATTTAACTATTGAAGAGACTAATGAACGCTGATGATTAATTTGCAACTGATAATGTTTCTGTACAACCTGAATTCATAATTTTTCCAAATTGTTGGGTAAAATTGGTGTATAATTAACGCAATACAAGGATACAATCTTCTCCTTTATGTACTAAAGTAATAAATGATTTTTGTGAAAATTACTGCGATCATAAATGAATCAGTATAAATCCACAACGAATAAATTCCCAGCCATGCCTCGCGCTACTCACCTATACTGACTGGTTCCTTCTCCTTCTTCATAAATATCCGGGGAAGAGAAGGCAGGCGAATGTAACCGCAAGTGTGGGGCCCGGGGAAATTGACCCTCTTCAACAAGTGCGCGATGAGATTCGCCTTGAACGGGTCAGAGGGCACGTGGTCGATGGGGGCCACTGCGGCAGGTGGGGGGCACTCCCTGGTCGGGCTGCACAGGGGGCTACCTGCAAACGTCGTCTCATCAGCGGACAGAGATTTTTTCAAGGTGGCCGGCCGCTATAACGGAATTCTGTGGTCGAGTGACAGTCGAGTTCTTGTCAATATGTTATCTAGATTAGCGCCTACTGGGTGTTCGTTGACGACAACAATGTTTGCATGTTTCTATACAAAAGGTAAGGCAGCGAGAAATTTGGTTGGTAGAATGAACGAGTTTGACCACCGGCGAAATTATGGATTTTCTTTCAGATGAACTCTCTTCAAATAATTCTTAGATGTTATTATGTTATTCATGCTTTCCGAAATGGCTATTGGAATCTTTCGAATCCATTCCGTTTCCAAAATATATCACGTGGTACCTGTTCAAATGGGTCAAATTGTTAAGATATCGAAGCATTTTATTAAGAAAATGTGTTTGGAATCCAATTTTGAACCAGTTTGAACAAAATCAAAACACTCTTCTACTTTACCCTTACTACGAAACATCCATAATTGTTTCATCTGGAAAAAGCTTTGAAAACCCAAATCACATAAGTTTGGGACAAAAATAATAAAATTCCATAAATCTGTCATTTCTTCGAATAGGCATTTTGGGGGAGATTAAATATGAAAATACTATTAAGTTTTGTCACTAGGTGTAGTTGTATGCACTGTATAATTATGCACTCTTGTTTGATATGGAATCAGCTTCACTCAAAACACATGTGTCATTTATTTTTACCTTCAATTAACTATTCATTAAAAGATAACCAACTATCATATTTAGCTATACTATAGAACATATAACCTAGGTCCTAGACAGAGGCATACAAACAATATTTTTTTCTATTTTGGTTGTATAATGAAGTCATTGTGCAACGCAAATGCGTGTCGAAATAGCCTCTATTTCGATACGCATTTTTTATTATTTGGAGATGGGTACAATCGAACTGTCAGATGAAAATCAGAAGAGTTAGGCCCAGCTTACTTCTGAGTGATTTGGATTTTGTAATATTAGCTGAAAAACTCAATGTTTTAATTGGTCAATTTCAATTCGGAGTGCACTTTCATTCAAACTGACCAATAAAAATAATAACAACATTGAATGTTTCACCGCTGGTATTGCAATAATCAAAATCGCTCAACTGTAAACTGGGCTTTACGCTTGTGCGTCAGATTTTAATTATTTCAATGTCATCATTGTTACCAATCGAAGATGTTTCTGTTATTAATCGATATAAAATCAATTTTTTTCTTCAATTCGATTCAAAATAGAAAAAATTTCATATGACACACGTTTTATAAGACACGTTGTCGCACTTATTCACTTGGAGCATTCCTCGCTTCGCTCGTCGTACTCCAAACAACGCGTGCGACAAAATAGCGTCTCTTGCAATAGTATATTATGATACAAGACGCTATTTTGTCCACTGTTAACAAAAATTATCGTTTGGTTCGGTAAGAGATGATTAGTTTTACGATCACAGATGAGTAGTCAGTCATGCATTGAATATATAGTAAGCATCATTCTTTTCAGGGAATTTAGAGCGTCGTTTGGCGAAGATTTTGGTGTTGTGCCTCGTGTCTAGTTGAGTTAGGTAAAATGCAGTATAGTATCGGATCGTATATAAATCACAGTGACTACTAAATATATAAAAAGATGTACATGAATGAATTATTCTATTCGTATTATTCTGTCCAGTGTTCGTTATAACACTAATAATAATAATAGTGAGTGTAATTCGTACTATTTCGTCCACTGATATTTATGGCACTGTAGTGAATAGATCATTTTGTCTAGTGTTCTTTAAGGGACTATTATAGTGAATAGGGATTATGTCATTATGTCAAATGTTCGATTTTCGGTTTCGCCACTGACCTTGCATGGGAACGGCGCCAGAGAAGGGCGACTCCGTGTCAGTTGGCGGCGGCTGGGGCAGCGCTGAGCGGTCTGGCTCGGACGTGCCGAAGTCCATGATCCTGGCGAGCAGGCTCGACCTTAGCTCGGCGTTCGCCTGCATGTTCTCCGCCAGGTAGTTGGTGTGCTCCTCGGAGATGGCGCCCATTCTGGCCGCCGTGTGGCTGTTGGAGATCGAGGACTTGGTGGTGAGGCCGCTCGAGCTCGACGACCAACTGGGATGGGCCGATGAGCATCATTTTTTTATTTATTTTTCTCTTTCATTCCGAGTTGCAACTCGAATCATCACTAAATTCCGAGTTGCAACTAGAAATTTTACTAATTTCCGAATTTAATCCGGAATATTACTGGAATCAGAGTTGCAACTGCAGTTCCAATCAGAAATATCTGCAATTTCGAGTTATGATTTGGAATTTAGTAATATCCCGAGCTGTAATACGGAATCACAGTGAAAAATGAAAATAAAAAAATTATGGCCTTTCCACGCTTCCGTACATTCATAATAATAAAATCAATATTTTTTTCAACACAATCATATGAGTTTGACAACTCGTCCATGATTATGTAAACTGTATAGAAAAAAATTATCAAGCTTCAATAATATAATGCAAAATATATGCAGATTTATGCATATAAGGCAAAATGAATATAAACATAAACTAAATTATGAGAATACATTTTTCTAATATCTTGTGAACACGAAAACAAAAATTTCACGTGAAGGAAGGTATACTTTTGTTTCAACCCATAGGAAAAATAAAATTTGATGATGATTTTTCAAAGACATAAGTTGGACTCGGAATACGTTAACGCAATTTTTAACAGCTCAAAAAGTTGCAAATGAATAAAAACGAAAATTGCGAAATTTGTTTTTTCTTCAAATATCGACCAAAGTTAAACATTTTCTGCATAAACCAAGTAAGTTAACCAAATACGGATCTCCTACTGTTACCAAAACTATGTTCAATAAACTAAACTTATACAGAGTGCACCTTCTTCACAAAAACGTAGTACATATTGTGGCTAAATACAAAATATCATATTACAATGTGAATACATTTTTGTATATTTGAAACTATGAGTGAACAGTCCGATTTTCGTAATCAAATCCATTTATTTCCATTGGCGTAAAAGTTTTACATAACTAGCAATATCTTTCCAATGCATGTTAAGCTGAATCTTCATTTTTTGGTGTTTACTGTTTGTAGTTTGGATATTGCTCATTATTACTACAAAATATCACACTTACCCATCACTTTTGGTTTCTTCAAAAATAGTACTGAGTGCTTTCGGTTCTGCAAAAAGCTGTTTTCTAACATTATCCAATTCTTCTTCATTTCTTTGAGTATCAGGTTCTGGCTTAGTTAACTGCGGCGTGCTTACCTAAAATACGACGTGTTTTCAAAATAGACACAAATTGCGACTAATTAAATCGATTCGTATTTGCACTATTCTTGAGATGAGATATACCTTTGAGAGGAAACATGAGATATAAGAAATCTGGTGATGAAATACCCCAAAATAAACTGATACTTGGGCAAAAACTGAAAGTAATGATTAGATACGAGATTAGATGTAAACAAATCACCTTATTAATAACCTCACTGTTTTTTCAACGAAATCTTATTACCTTTTGTTAAACGGATGATATACATAAATATTTAGTTCCAATGCAAAGATGTTATTCTGGTTCCTATTAAAAAAGTATCCTTCACATACATCTACTATGATAAAAATTCAGATCAATATAAAATTGAAAAAAAAGCGAGTATAACACCAATACTTGAATATTTCATGACTCAATTTTATGCAGATATTCCTTTTATGCTTAGCACGGCAGTATTATCATTTTGTGATATACAGAGAAGTGCATATAAAACAGCCAGTGCTGCAACTTCTGAATCATTCGGGATCAGAATTTTTTTGGGTAGCAACTATACCATATTGTTTATATTTTGTAAAAAATCTGACATTCTGATCAGAAAAACAGCTGGTGTAAATGATACTCTGAATCAAAAAATGGAAAAATATACAGGGGGTCCTATTCAAAAACCAAAAGTTGGGGTCCGGTTAGATCGGAAGTGATGGAATGATTTTTTTATGACAAAATATGAACAAAAAAACCGAATGATTCAGAAGTTACAGCACTGGCCGCTTTTTGTGCACTTCTCTGTAATATCAAACATGATTTATGAAATTTTTAATAAGACACGCGAAAAATATACACTGTGTCCAAGATAAGGATGTCTATCATGGGGATCTCGGAAACCATACGAGATATGAAGATGGTTGAATTAGAGAAAAGTTGCGCATTTCCAAGCCTAACAATATGCCGTTCAGAAAGTTTCAAAATTCTGAGTAGTTCCGGAGATATGCCGATTTCGTTTCAATTTTTTTGCTGACGTTATTGAAAGAAATATAGAAAAACAAGATATTATTGCCACTTAATTCTTGCAATACCTTCAGAGATGAAAAATCGAGCGGAGTTTATCCGGCGAACCAGGGGACCACGAAACTGTTGAATGTGTACCTCCATTTTCCCGAAAATCTATTAGATAGATACTCGCGAACGATTAGGGCATTTTGCGCGGGCGCACCATCCTGCTGAAACCAATAGTTTCTTACCTTTATTTCGACATTTTCTCAACCCCACCATTTCACCACATACTCCACCAAAACGTTGGAACTTTTAAAAAAAATTCTGATTTGAATATTGCAGAATCATATTGGCATCGTTGTATTCGTGATAAAATTGCTATTTAATACATGGTATATTGATTTGACGGGCCATATAAAAAAATTAGGTTGATGATGGTTTCTCCGAAACGAAACGTCGTACGGAAAATCTCTTGACGTTATTTTGTAGAGCTATAACGTCGGAAAAAATAAAGACGAAATCGGCAAATTTCGGTTGTTTAGGCATATCTTCGGAACTCCTCGAAATTTTGAAACTTTCTAAACGGCATATTGTTGGGCTTGGAGATGCGACACTTTTCTCTAATTTAACCATCTTATGGTTTCCGACATCCCCATGATAGACATCCTTATCTTGGACACAGTGTATATCTGTCATAAAAATTGGATTTGGAATATTCCACCAAACAGCCTTGAACTCATTTCCGGAATCAACGGTTCCCCTCACCCAAGGATGGTAAATAAACTAGAGAAGGATGGTTCATTGTCATAAGACGCAATGTTGGCACATCGAATGACGCGAGGCGAGCGTTCGTGACGTCACTGCCGGCCCTCAAGCTTTGTTTACGTTTATGTTTCGATATTCATACTGTGGATTGTGGCTGTACAAATTGTTTTTTTTTTTGAAAGAGAGTTCTTCAATAATTGTAGGTTTAATCAAATTACTCAGTAGAAGATTTAGTAGTGTGGATGAATATTAATAATTATTACATCACCTCCATTGAAAAGTGTGTAGTGTTTATGAAATCGTTTCAATTTCATATACCATCTGATAACCAGTATGCCAGGTAGCAGATTTGCTATGCAGGATTTCAGTATTATTTACCACATTTCCACATTTCCAAAAGGCACTGATTTTCTTTGTGATACACAATCCCTGCTTTCAGAACTGAAATATTCAGACGGACCTTCAAATATCAAATTTTCAAATTATACAATCGCTTACCAGAAAACTTCAAAGCTTTTCATTCAAATAAATACAAACTAATTACTAAAAACTTCTTGTTCAATTCTCAGAGGTGAATACTTATAATAAAAATTATGTGTTCTGGAGTTGTTTGTTCCCAGAGGTGAATACATGATCTTTCACTGCACTTAACAGTACTGAATAATTTAAATATCATAAATAACATATTGAATTCTAAATGATAAGTTTGTTTAATGTTTTTCGCGCATTCCTCTTTTAGTGGTTAAGTGGAAGAACATTTTCTACAAATGTTTGATTTGCAGAAAATGAACTTCGCCCTTTATTTCTTAAGATACCTTATTTCATTGTAGATGTAATTATATTGCATATATATGGAAATAATAAAGACGATATTATTATTATTATTAAAAGGAGTACCTATATTCTCATTATTTTATGATGTTCCATGTAATCAGATTCAGGAATTTTGTATACTTTGTGATATAATGAGGTTATAAAAACCTGCAAATAAAAGAAATAACCTGGATTGCATCTATAGTAGAGTCCAATGTATAAATGAAGAAAATATCAGCTAATAAGAAAATCGAAATTGATGTCAATAAATTTATATACCTATATTATGTATAATGTAAATACCTATAAATTAAATTAAAGAATGTATTTTATTTTCACCATTCACTGATAATTGTTAAACTTGATAAAATAGGTAGGTATATCACTTTCAATAACCTGTGCATTGAATAATATATATGCACACATACATTACATGCATCATTCATCAGTACCTACCTATGAATTCTTCATTGAAATTTCCCTATTTTTAATATGAAATTGTTTTCAAGGTAGGTTTCAGGTACTTACCTATTTATGGAATAGGTATATTCCCTGTTTGGTAAACGTTAAATTATCTCATGTATTATTTTCTGGGTGGACATTCAGGAATTTTTGTGAATCAATGAGTTTTTGTTCACAAAAATTACTAATATTTGAAGCCATATGATACCAATAACCATCAATAATCAATATATATATATCGATTATAAAAAGGTACATCACAGTAAAATTACTTTTAATGCCCATTTAGTGATTTTCAAAGCATAAATAATTTTGACTTCAGGGCCGTTGACTATGTCATCGCGCGCCTTCAGAAGCCACACGCCTTTTGGCCGAAAAAATCGCTTGAATGAACCATCCTTCTCTAGTTTACCATCCATGCCCCTCACCTGCATGGCATTGAGATTGAAGTTGAAAACGTGAGTGCTGATGGGTGCTTCGAAGTCGCCGGCGATCATCCCCTGCGGCGACGTCCCCGCCGCCGCAATGTCCTCGAACGACGATGAGGAGCTGTCGCCGCCGGCGGCGCCGAATAGCGGCATCGGCTTGGCGCCGGCTTGCGCCGTCTCGGCGACGTCCATGCCGCCGCGCGAGCCCGTCTCCGCCAGGTCATCGGCCGTCAACACCTTGAAGGCCGTCTTCATGGCGCTGCCTGCGAGGAGGACGTCGTTTTCAGCATTAAACTTGCAATATTTTTAGGTTATGTCTGATTTTTATGTATTATAACTTAATATTTACCATTTTATATATACAATTTTATTTTTTAGCTCGTACTCAACTTTCAACTTTAAGCTTTCTAACATATGGACTAGTCATAAATGTATCGAGTATACATAACATGATGAATAAATCTATTCTATTCTATTCATTTGTCATTTCACATTCAAAGGTCCGTTTCCTGCATATATCTAATAATAACTATATAGCAAGGTGGATATAGGATGGTGAAACAGCTCTTCAATTGTTTCTGCGAAAAACTTGTAGACCGTTTGAGAAGGTACTAATATTTCCACGACTTGAATGAAGATGGCGGTGAGATCGATTATCGAAGAAGATTTCTGTTGCTTACGTATTTCTGTGGTTCACATCTGACAGACGTGACTTGAAACGACATTAAAACAATATATTTTCGATAAATCTGGAATGAATATTGACATTTTGACTCTTCTCAGACATTTTTCATCTAGAACAGATGAAACTGATAAAAATATGACAGATGCACAGTTTCTGTTTTACCGACACAAGGTATGTCGCCATCTCTGATAACTTCAGGAAATATTACTACGGTATGAAATCAAGTAGGCTAAGGTCTACAGTTTATTCTAGTGCTTGTTAATAGGAAGCTGTTTCACCATCCTATATCCACCTTGCTATATAGGTAACATGGATACCAGAGCTGAAGCCGAGAAATAAAACAAATGACAGTCTGCGGGACAAATCGCGAATATGCGCATGCGCAAGATTGAATTAAGAATCGACATTCGTTTTCATCATGGAGGAGAGTAGCTTTCTAGTGAGCGACAAACGTATGGTAATTATTAAAAATCAATCAAATGTGTCACGTAACCTTCAATTCGATGTTTTTATTTCATCATGACTTATATTTTTCAAATACTCATTTATAGATGGATTGTTGAACGATTTTGGATGATAGTTGATGATATATGCAGAAAAAGATGTGATCTACAAAGTGATACTTGCGATTTGCATAGAAACCTGTGACGATAAAGTCATCGGAACAAGATTCGTGGTCTAATTTTTGATTAATCACTGTTATCACTCACTAATCACTTCTGTAAACAATCAGTAAGTACATTAATAACTATATTAACGCTCTTTTACATCATTTGGGTTAACAAATATACCTAACCTATGAAATTCTGAAAACGTCAGTGGATTTCAACTCGTCAAAACCCGCGCATGCGCACAATTCATCATTAGCAAGCCAGACAGTCTTTTGCTTTTCCAAAACTGGCTTCATTTTCGCGTGAAGAGAAGAATAGGTGTTATCCATATAGTTGTTATTATGTATATGGTTTCCTGTGTGGCGGCTGACGCCCGAGGCTGCCGCACAGAAAGTTTGGTGACAATTTAAATGGCGGCTTTTGACGGCTGTCACTTATTCTTGTGTTTTATGTTCCGTGATATACTTTCTAAATGGCGCACAGCTTTCATCTGACATTTTATTGCGGAAATTTCAATCCTTTTCGGTGTTGTATGCCATTTTCAGGTTACAGTTGAAACATAACATGAAAATTGAATAAAAAATCAAAATGTATTGGAATTCCATATATCTATTAACTACGAATATTGATAATAAAAACAGCCTATCTGAAGCCGAAACATAAGAGTGTCGCTGCCAACGATGAATTTATGCGCATGCGCCAAAATAAAAGTAGATGATGACAGTCAAAAGCGACTATCTTTTAGTGTTGTTTCTCTCGTATGTCCTCGCTGCTACTCAAATTGAAAATGATCGTATGTCGGGTATCACTTTTGCGATCTTTTTTAAACAAGCAGGTTATATCTGTGTTTTGTTGGTGTGAATTTCCTCGTTTCTCGTTATTGTTTTTCGATTAGGTGTTGAGTGTTTATGTTTCATTAATTCACATATAGTTGTTCAGGTGATTCTATTCGTAATTTAAGTTCAAAATTGCCGTAAATATGTCCAGTGTCGGTGTCCAGCTTCCACGATTCCAGAAATCAAGACAAAATGGAAGTGCCTGTCGTGCCATCAATGTCTAACAAAATATTGCAAAGATCAGGATAATTCATATGCCCAAACCTGAAAGAAGTGGTTCGCTGAATTAGAAGATATCTTATTACTCTCTGTCAAAGCTAAGTATAGTACCATCATCGGATATGTTCCAAATTACAATATTTATTTACATATAAAGTGAATTTTTTCTATGAATATGAGATTTACGAATTTTGGACATTTTGATTCGAATTTCGCAATCGATTTCGCGCATGCGCTCTTAATCAACGTTGCCAAATAAAAAAGGATAGATATATGTATTTCGGCTTCACTTTTCTAACATTGTATCCGTCACATGACAGCTTTCGCTTATCGCGGAAAGCTTGAATAACTCATTGCTACCCAATAATTTATAATAATGAAGGTGATTTCAAGCTAAAAAGTGAAGACCCTGAAAATCGAAACTTGTGTTAGACAAAAGTCGGAACTTTTTGGCGGATGACCTTAATACGCTGGCGGATCGGCCAATGGAATCACAACACGCCATAAGCCCAAACTCGAAAAGCCAGCATGTGAATGTGCCGTGTGGTCAATATTTCCGAAATTCCAAACTACTACTGTTCAGTATTGTAGATCTTTCTGAAATTACTGAATTATACTGGTGGTAGCTTACTCAACCTGAAATTGCTGACTGTCATCAGTAAATTCAGTAATATCGGAACCCGACTATTGTAGTTAATAGATATATGTGGAATACCCGCAATAGAATGACAGATGACAGCTGTCCGCCATTTAAAAAGTATATCACGTAGCATAAAGCACAATAATAAGTGACAGCTGTCAACGGCCGCCATTAAACTTCACCAAACTTTTTTCCGTGGAATTGGTCAATTAAAAAATGTATCAGTTTTTTATCGAGCGTCAGACGCTGGCGGCTGCAGACAGCGTGAAAGTCGTACCTGTACGATGTAGAGTTTTATTTACTGCAGAAGAGGATGAAACATTCGTGGACTGGGTTGGAAAATGACCCTGCATTTCAATAAATGTCTATTTATTAGCCTTCGACAGTTCTGGTTTCAATTAACTGATTAACTTGTTTATTTTTTTGCGCATGCTTGTTAGTAAACTTTCTTTGTCCTCAATTTCTTCTAGTAGCAAATCCAATAAAAATATTTTTGGAATACAGCTTTGGCTTTCCAGTTACTTGTTTGAGTTCACTGACTTGTCCTCGATTTCTCTGGTAGGAAGTTCAAATTTACAACGTTCGCACTTTCTGCTACATCAGGAGATGTGTTAGACAATTCACTGTCACTATTATTTTCCATCATGCAACAGAATGATGAGTTCGTTTTCAACAATGATCTCGCTCTCACTCACTCACCTTTAGGCTGCACCTCCTTCATGCTCTCCTCGAACACGACGAAGTTGTCGCCCACGGGCTTGCTGTCCACCTGCGGGGACTCCCACAAGTCGAAGGTGCTCTTCGGTGCCGGAATCTTGCCCCACATGGTAAACGAGTTCTGCGCCTGCTGGCTGCTGTCTTCCCTGCTCAGCGGAGTCCTATGGGAGAGCATCATTGTCATCGCTCTCTTTGGATTCCGAGAGGTGGATTTGGGGCCCCGTTTCCTCAGTACACCACGAGCGGTACTGATTTTTGGATGTTTTTTCAGGTTGTTAATTGATGAGTTCGTGAAGGGTCTGAATTATTGCTAGTGATGGTGATTCAAAAATTCCATTCCTATATTTTCTTAATGAGAAGATATTGACGTGAATCCAAAACCACTGTGTCAAGAAGGGATCACACTTCATTCCAAACAATAGAACTCGCCACAGGGCGATGAGAGGTTAAGGGTAAAAAATAACTTTTGTTTTTCCCTGTATAATGATCAAGCCATCAGCTATTCTTGGGAATCAAAATTCAAGCCACATTCCAAAATATAAATCTAGGATTTGATCGAAAGTTCACCACAATCTGACAAGAATTAAAAAAGTTACAGGGCAATCAATTTGACAAAATTTCTTTCTGGCCTTTTTTTTGCCGGCGAATGTATGGCACAAATTTCATAGCATTGAATGTTTAATATTAGATTATATACTTCAATGTTCTGCGTGGCATTGCCAGAAAGGTAGTTGTTTTCTGCTCGCTTTTAATGTTCATTGAATGTTCCAATAAAAATGGGGATTATTTTCAACCATCTTTGAATTCAGAAAGGTGGATTGAGGGCCACTATATTGTCACCTCATTTTTTTAGTACACCGCGAGCGACATAGCTAATAATTGAGAAAACTCCGTTTGAAGGGTGATCAAGTAACTTTTGTTTTTCTTTGTATGATGATCAAACCATCCGCTTTTCTTGGGAATCAAAATTCAAACTAACATTCCGAAACATAAATCTATGATTTGATCGAAATTTCACCAAAATCAGACGAGAAATGGAAAGTTACATGTCAACATTCATTCTGGCCGTTTTTTTTGCCGGTGGGTGCATGATCAATCAAATTGCTAAAATTTCATGGCACTGGATTTTTAATACAAAAAAATTAGATTATATAATGCAATGTTATGCAAGACATCATTCAGGAAAGTTGTACTTTTCTACTCGCTTTCGAAAAATATTTTGTCCAATATTCAATGCAACTTTCGACAAAAAAATCTTGCGACTATAGCAAGTGGGACACCCTGTGAAGGCATATCTACCGTTGCGGAGTTAGTCCGTTGCTGCTGGAGGCGGGAGACGATTCGGCAAACAGTGAGGATTGCAGCTGAAGAGTGGCGCAAGAGGACGCCTGTTGAACTGACAGCTGATGGACCTCCATCGAACGGTGGAAGACTTCGTTTGGCTGAGGCGACCGTTGGAAAACTTCGTTTTTGTCCTGGAAATTCCAGAGAGATGTTCATGATAGAATTCACGAGCAGTTCTGAACAATTGAATCGGGCCTTTCCTTTCCTTGGAAAGTTGAATGATTGATAAAAAAATGAGAGAAAATTTTTAGAAGAAATAGCATTTTGTGGGTGTATTTTTGTTGTGATCTTTCAGAAGGGTGAGATATGCAACCTCTTTTCTGCTTTTACCAGAACTTTTCAACAGAACAAACTTTCCTAATTCGATAATAAGTGTTGAAAGGAAGAACTTATTCTTACATCAAGAATAAAGTTAAGTCTTTACTAACGTCCAAATGCTACTACAGCATAGGAGATTTTATGACAGATAGGGAACTAGGTTAAAGCTAGCATACCACATTTTGATGAATTGTGTTTTCTGTTGCATTATCTGTGAATTTTAATATGTTGTTCTCTTTCTTTAATATTATTTGTTGTTACTGTCGTACCTATTTATTGACTTGTCCTATACATCCATTGTCTAAAAGGATTAATAAAGATTATTATTATTATTATGGTATCACTTTTTTATAACTCCATATAATAAATAGATACTTTATCAAAAAGTTGAATACAACATCGTGCATTAACAAATCTTCTCATCTCTTACAACGGTTTTTCATTCAATTTGTAACATTTTTCGTTCGTTTTTTCAGTTTTTATGTATGCCAAATCAATTAAAATTCATTTCGATAGATTTCTAGTGCCAAAAGCTTCTTAGATGGTCGTGAATAAGTGGAATTGAATCGACTGTTAGTGCGAGTTGACACTTCAACTGTTTTTCGATTCATTGAAAATATTTAAGGTAAAATAGCTCTCGAAAAATTGACATAATTAGGCAGTATTACTTCAAGATATTTTTACTTCAAACACTGCCTGTAAGATTATGTGCAGTAGTTTTTTGTAAGAATAATAAACAATATCTCGAAAAAGTGCCAATTGATTAGAACAGACCCAAATTTTGCAGCTAAATTTTTCACAAATATTCTGAAATCAAAACAACAAAGTGCCTTATCATGAAATGAGATTCAAAACTAGGGAAAAATAGAGCAAAAAAACACACCTATTAGAAGACCCAACAAATAAGTTTATGCAAAAAACCAACAGGAATAAGTTAGGTTAGGTTGGAAGAAATAGATACAGATAAGGAATTTTTTTGAAAATGCACAAACCGGTAGTGACGTCATACTCAGCTGTCGGTGAATGGGAGAAAGGCAGATAAAATCGACAAACTCGGCTATAATGTGTTTTGTATAATCGTGATTGGTTAGTAATTATAATTTGAGATTTTATCAAAATTATTTGTCTGTATTTATAATTTAATACTCCTGACAGTATAATATAATTTTTCCAAATCAAAAGTTATCACAACAATCTATATGTGAGCCAGAAACCTATATGGGAGAAATTTCCACAAGAATTTTCATTTCAGTCCATTTTAAAAACATGACTAATTCACATACAGAAATCACTCACCTCTTGCATAAATTCAACGTCATCAAAAATCTCGATCGGTTCCTGTTGCTGCTGCTGAAACTGCGGTTGCAAAAATTGCTGCTGCTGGAACTGCTGCTGATGAATCTCCTGCTGCTGCTGAATTTGCTGCTGTTGCATCTGCTGCTGCTGCTGCATCTGCTGCTGCTGCTGCAGCATCAGCTGTCTGTCCCGTTCCCTCTGCTGATACCGATGCGCCCTCAGCTCCTCGATGCTGTACTCAGTGTTGGGGTCCACGTAGACCCTGTGCTTGGGGTACATGGGGACCATGGCGGGGTTGGGCGGCTCCATGTACTTGATGCTGACCTTCCAGTCGGAGTAGTCCTCCAGGCAGCGCTGCGGGTAGTTCTTCGGCAGGCGGATGCCATCCGGCTCCTCGAACGTGTCCAGGTTGTCTTCGTGGACTGACGAATTTTTTTTTTGTTCAATTTCGTGGTCGAGGAATTTCAGCGAGTTGGTTCATTCGATGGGAAAGTACATGCATTAACCATAGTTAATTATGATTTTTGTCTAAGAAAAACATTGTAAATATGTAATTTTTCTGTAATTAACTAGGCTACATAAACAATGGCCATTTTGAAAACCTCTGAGCGAATAAAGGTGGATTCATAGCTGCCTTATAGCAATATGAGTCAATGATATGTTCTCTCTCTTCAACACATGTCATAAAAGAAGGTGACATTACGAACTTTGGCATCGATTATCTCGGAAACTAGAGATATGTTGACGATAATATTATGAAATTCGTGTTTTTCAGGTCAAAATACATATGTACCTACAAAAATTTTCAACAAAAAAAATATAGATCGCATGATGAGTGCTAAATTACCGAAATTTTGTTTCCTCCTCACATTGCTCAATCATTCGATTTCACATTTTGATAATTTTTTTCGCGTCCCTTCATAAAATCATCACAATAAAAGCACCTCAAAATGCAATTGGACAACGCTCTTACTCCATCCTAGCTCCAAAATGCTATAACACCATACCACACAATATTAAAGACACCACTAATCCATACAAATTCAAAAAAATATTAAAAACTCACATCATTGTACTGGGACAACAATACGCCACTAACTTAATAGAACTAATTAAAATTTACTGGATAAAAAAAAAAACAAAAAAACTGATTTAGACTTCAAATTATTCAAGTCTGACCCAAATCTTACCTGATTCATCCTTTTAAAACTAACTAATAAATACTTCGTGGAAAAGTAGCAAACTTTCCACAACTCCTACAGGAAATCATCTCTTTTCTATGATTACTGACTATTAATTGTGATCTATTGCTTATACAACGACTGTTCTAGCTTATGTTACTCCTTTATATTGAATCTTGAACAGTTCTGCTTTTGTGATATTCAACTTATGAAATTGCAAATAAAAAATTGTCTTACTCCATAGATAAACCCACGCTCAAGGCTTTTTCCTTGTGGGATTTTTCATTTTCATTTAGAGATAATTTTTTTAATAATTTTTTATTCTTCTAGCATAATTTTATATTTATATATAGTAAATGTACCAAATTATTGTCATATACCCACGCTCAAGGTTTCCCTTTTGTGGGTCCTCCTTGTTTATTCAGAGGATTTTTTTATGATATGTACTTGTATAATTTTGTATTTATATAGTGCTATACTGTGATACTTATATACTTTTTATAATCTATATGTCATACACTGAAAAAACATTATTATTATTATTACCTACCCGTGAACGCCGGGCCGCCACTGCCGCTGCCGCCCCCACCCCCCACCACCCTCCTCTTGACCGGTACGGTGGTCCACGTGCCTGGCCGCATGGCGTTCTCCTTCCTCACCGCCTGGCTCCTCGCCGCCGTCACGATGCTGTTGGGCGGCTCGCCCGCCCCACCGCCAGCCGCCCCCCCACCTGCCCCCTCTGCGTCGCTGTACACGCGCACGACTGCGTTGGGCCGCGGGGCAGCCGCAGCCGCGCAAGGGTCGGGCGGCAGGGTGGGCGGGCCACCGCCGCCCGCGGCGGGCACGCGCACGCTGCCCACCCTGCCCGGGCGGTACGTGTGTAGCGACGTGAGCGCCTGGCGCTTCTCGATCAGGCGGGACTCGTCGCGCCCGAAGATGCACTGGAATGACGGGGTGGGCGTGATTTGATTAGTTCCAGGTGCTCGATTTATTGCAGCGGATTTTCAATGAAAATGTGATAGATTTACTGGAATCTGTGATAGAAGTCAATTTAGATGTTTGATGTACTGCACGTCACTAAATGGCGACACCTTATGTTAAAGTTCAGAAAACAGCTGAACATTACATAAACACATATTAGAAAACCTTAGAAAAACAGATGAGACAGTCAGGCAGAGCGAATAAAATTAGAGAGATATGACGAAAGCGCAAAATTTGAAGGTCCAGTCATAGATATAGAAGGCGCTGGAATATTGATCGCGTGTTTTTTTTTCAACATCGTTGTCATCATTTTGTTGGTTATGTTACAAATGTTTTAGTTTCACACGATTCACGATCAAGTATTTCGGATGGGTTTTTGTTCTTACAATATATAACATATTTTCCATAAACTATAATTTAAAAGGAAAAGTAATTAAGGTTTCGAGGATTATCACAGCACAGATTAAACAACCTGTGATCATAGGTATATACCTTCATTATCTGGAATGTGAATCAGGTACAATAATATGTTTATTGGCAAATCATCACTGTGTATATCGAGATTGCAAATCATCTTCAAATCAATCGAAGAATATCGAATTATATTGTTTGCAATACTTTTCCATTTGATGAGAATATCACAATTTTTGCTTCAACCTATACTGCTATATCACATTCCAAGTTGGGGATTTCAGAGTCTGATAATTGAAACGGAACTTCAGAAGGTGATTCGTTAGGTCGTTTAAAAATAAAAGTTCCTCTGAACATATGTACGGCGTTTCTTCGTTTTTAAGACAGAGGGTATTTATAAAATATCATGAATATCTTTACACTGATTGAGTAGATATTTGGTACGGTTATTTGGTGTGATTTTTTTGCAGCATGTATACACGTTATTCAAAAGATTTCGTTGAATCCATAAAGATTTCGAAAATTATTAAAAAAAAAACAATATTTATCCCACTTTTTCATTTATTTTTCGAATCAATCATTCCAAAGTGCGTTCCGTATTCTTGTCAAAATCAATGAATGTCAATATTATATTAAAAAGTTAATCATCACACTATCATACACTATGATCAAACTAAAGAAATTCATTCACATAAAAAAAATGAAATTAGCTGATTGAAAACAAGAAACAATTATTGAATTTCAACAAGAGGATTCTCGGTTGATATATTGTATCTCAAAAAATTTGATAAGCAAAATAAATTTCGATTCAATGATTTTTTGTTTTTTATTATATCTAATAAGTGACTTCAGCTCTTTTATTGCCCAGGTGCCTCCACACATTTAAATTCTATAGGTATTCCAAATATTTTTAATCATAAGATCTCGAGCTATTTCTGAAGTAGCCCGTTTTTCGTAAAGTAGAGACACCCTGTAACCATCATACTTGGAACTGCTACTTGATGAAACAATAGCCGACACAAACGAGTGATACAATACAATAGTATAGGCAGAGATAAGTAACCCTAACAAGATGTGCACGTCTTATGGAAGATTTGGAAATATAGTCACGTGATTGATTTTCGTTTCAACGTATTATCACAGATGGCGTTTAACGCATGAATCTCTATTTTTGTTGATATGAAGTTAGCGTTTCGCAGCTAATTCAAATTACGAACTTTCACGAACTTAGATTACATTACAGTGTGTTACAGTACTCGAGTTGATTTGTTCACTTCACGTTTTACTCTGTGGTTTTTTATATTTATTATTCATTTTCTTAAGGATGAAAGAAAAGTTTTGTTTGATAAATGATAACAGAGGTTTCATTAATATGGTGAGAAAATATGAATCACTATCAACTATTCATCCTGGTCTAAACAAAATTAACACATAAGACATGTGTAGATAATAACTTGAAGATTGGAAAAAGTGCTCTGCATTGAAGATGCGCGATGTGCCTTTGAAGCAGATTCAAATGAAATAACTACTGAAAAAATCAATTTCAGTTGCCACTTTAGTATGAAGAGGCTGTTTGCCTTTGAAATTGGGTTTCCACTTTTTATTTCTTTCTATCTCTATCCTCATTAGGGATCTTTTGATCATACAATTTGAAAAAAAAACGAGCAATATGTAATATCAATTGATTATGAAAAATATCTTTTACTGTTGTATGAATAAATATTGAATTGTCAGTGATTATTTTTATACAATATTCAACAACACATTGGAAGTGATAATTATTTAATAATGATGACTAGTTGAAGATACATTGGCTGATGCATTTCTGTCCCTCTCCTCATCAATTTATTTACGTTTTTTTCATACTGATGGTCTTGAAAATGTTCTCATAGGTGCTTTGGATATTCAATCTATTACTGAGCAATGTATTATTATCCTCAGTGAAATGATATTCTCAAACTAGCCCTTTGTACAGTTCTACCCAACTCGAATCTTAGCTCAACATCTGTAACAGAAAAAGAATAATCAAGTATATCACTCAGAACATAGTGAGTGTAAAATATCAACTGGTAGTGTGACGTACCTGAATAATTAACGATCCAATTTTTTTGTTCGAAGAAAATCTTTGATTGGGAAACGAAATCCTCATTTCGGCGACGTGTTCTTTCACAGTTCAAGTACTCGCAATTTTATTTCCTGATCATGACATTGCCACTGTCACTGCATTTCTCAATAATAAATTGATTATACAAATATGCAACTGGAGTATTTCATATTGTTCAATAGTACTTTGATAAAGATATGAATGAAATTCTGATGCAAAACTACAATATTCACGAGAACGGGAAAAAATTTCCACCGTACAAAGTCCATAAAAATCAATTAAAATAAACAAAGTGGAAGACAGTTGAATACAAAAGACAAAGACAAACTGATGAAGAAAAAGACAGAAAAATCTGACCTTGAACATGGCAGCCAGATATGGCAGCTGAAAAAGCTATGTTCACTCTTTGGAATCAACGGCACTAGTTCCATCTTGTGGTTGATTCCAAAAGCATGAAAAATATATTGCCAAATTTTAGCATTGACGTGCACATCTTGTTAGTGGGTTACTTATCTCTGGTATAGGGTAGAAATCAAAAAACCACAACGAATCATTCAATTGAAAAACAAACAATAACATTAGTCTCTAATCTTACATGTTGTCCAGCTGCTATGATAAGATTATTATGGGCCATTTCCAATTCCTCATAGGGTTGTGCCAAGTTGCGCTTGCCCTCCTCAAAAACATTATTGGCAGACTGGAAATCCCCAGCAGCCTCGTGATAGTACGCCCAAGCTTTGTACAAGTCAGCACAACCTATACACAGACCCTTAGCTGTGAGCATGTGATACAATTCCAAGGGGTTTTGCTGCTGATCAAACTGGAAACATTGATAGGAAGGTTTTAGTGGTGAAGGTTTGACCAACCATTGTCGATCTAAATGAACACCTAGTAGACGGTATAATATTGTCTGTTCACTGGAAAAAATTACGTCACTTTCTCCGTAAGGCAGAGACATCTTCTCATAATAACCGTGAACTATTTTGAACTTGGAAGTGTCAAACCGGGCGTAACCTAACGATTTATTTACATTTTGAATAACCCGCCCCTTTTAGCACAGCGAATCTCCTGTTTCAAGCACAGAATTGTTTGATATCATTGATCAGGGAATCAGGAAGCAGAAAAAACATCGTGAGAAACTCAAATGCGAGGCAAGTGAATGTATTGGCATATCGAATGTACAAGTTAATATAATTTTAATCACTCACGTTGAGTTGTATATTTGCTCCACGCATAATTCATACCCACTGAAGAAAGCACACAAAAATTAGTCCTTTTTTGAACTTAAACACCACACACACTTACATTCACTTTCCTTCAACATATTTCAGCAGAATAAACTAGTATATTTGGAAAAATTCTTAAAATTTCACCAAACCCATCGAGAACCGAGCATGACGGGAGCTGAACTTTGTGACAGTGTCAAGTTGACAGATCAAAGTGTTGTGTTTCCGAAGTACGGTACTTTTTTTGAAAAATATTGAATTCTTTCGCTGAAAAGTGTTGAAGATAAGTAAATGTGAGCGTGTGTGGTGTTTCAATTAAAAGAAGGACGAATTTAGTGTTTTTAGTAGAAGAATTTTAAGATGTCGAATGGTGGGTGCATTATATTTACGAAACAAGCGTTTTGATTCATGTTCTGGGAGGCCAAAATACGTGAGTACCTCCAAAAATTTTCCTTGGAATATGCCTTATTATTGTTCCTAGAAAATGTTATTGGACTTTTTCGAGTAGAAATTTGTATAAAAAGTAAAAATACCTATGTCAGATTATGATAGTTACATACAATATATGCTGAAGTCAAAAAAAAAAAGAAGAACATAACTTCAACCTAAAATTGAGTCACTGACAGTGAAAAAACTGAAAAAAATGAGCATCATGACGTTTCTGTAAGGTAGCGACCTCAACGTGGCAGACGTTTGGGACTTGAGTGAACTGACAAGTATAGTTCCAGCCTACTAGGTTTCCATTTAGAACGACAATGGTTTGACCAACACTTCAGGTGGAATGTTCCTGAGAAACATGCTTTTGAATTTTGAATTGTTTCTACTCACATATTTGATCCACAGTCTACAAAATCTTCTGTCATTTGTGTATCTCTTGTCCCTCTCAAACAGACTTAGGCAGTGTTCTAGCAAAGGAACAACATTACCTTCATGGCCATGCTTGGGGTAGCTCTGTTCTACCCAAGAGATGTAATTGTAGTGGTTTTCCAAAGGATCATCTCCAGTGTATGTTCTTATAAGATTCTCAAATGCCCTAAAATGTTCGACCATTCACATTTCCTTAAGCAAATCCCAGATAATAGGGGATTAAATAAATGTGATGGAACTTATTATAATAGTAGGGGAGCCCAAAGGGGGGATTTCGGGAAGTACTCGAACGCGGCAGATTAATGTATGGGGGATACCTTACGTATCCTTGTAGTTAACGACCTCACACCCTGTTGAACACCTCCACCAAATCACAGCCCTATACACTGTGTCCAAGATAAGAATGAACAGCATGGGGATATCGGAAACGGTGGGTGATACAGGGTCGATTAAATTAGAGAAAAGTAGCGCATTTATGTGCCTAATAATATGCCATTTAGAAAGTTTCGATATTCCGAGTAGTTTCGGAGATATCCGGGAAAAACCGAAATTTGAGAATTTCGTTTTTATTTTCTCCTAGCTTTATTTTCGAAGGAAATGTAAAACAAATAGCACTTCGTCATGGCCACTTTTCGAGGACTACACGATAACATAAGCAGAATTTTCGTGCGACGTTTCGTCTTTTAGAAAACATCATCAACTTTGTATTTTTATATGGGCCGAAACTAAAGTATACCCTGTATACGACTCCATTTTTCATTGTGAATACAGCAACGTATCACACAATATGGTTTCGGAACCTTTTCTCGCGCAAAATGTAATTTAGTGATTACTTAATCTGTTTTTCTTCAATTTTAGATAGTAGGCGCTGGAAAAAATAACATATTTTGATACATGTAGTGAATTGAATAGTCCTATTTATAAAAGTATAAATTTAAACTAACCACTTGCCGGAATTATTGCGTTGTTGAATACAAAGATGAGTCGCAATATCAAAAGTTTAGTTTATAAATGTAATTGTAATGTAATAAATAACAAGGAGCTAATATGTATTACAGGAAATGAACAGAAAGTTATAACAAGTGTTCAAATAACCCGCCATTATTTTCTAAGCACGAGTACGCTCGTCTCACAGACGAATTTAAAACTTGATTTAACATATCCGGAAAAATATTGTTAAAGGATTCAGTAACCAATCTTAGCAAATCTTCTTCATTCTGAAAATCATGATTAGAGTACACTTGATTCTTGATATATCCCCAAAGGAAAAAGTCTAGTGGGGTTAAGTCGGGGGATCTTGCAGGCCAGGCTGTATCACTATGAGTACCAATCCACTGTCCTGGGAATCGACGGTTCAAATAATCACGAACAATTCTAGCGTTATGTGCTGGAGCACCATCTTGTTGAAACCAGCAGCTGTGAGTAACCGCTAAAGGCAAATTATCTAGAGCGTCTTCCACACTTTGTGTACACGCGGATTTTGTTGTGACCAATAATGAACATTCCGCCTATTAAAAATGCCATTGTTGGTGATCATGCTTTCATCAGACCAAATTATTTTGAAATGAAAATTTTCATCGTCTTGGCATTTTTTAGTGTACCATTCACAAAAGGTTCTTCGTCTTGCATCGTCACCTGGTCTGAGTCCATGACAAATCCTAAATTTATATGGATGATATTTATTTTTTCTTAAAATAAAGTGAGCGGTGGATCTGGCTACTCCGGTATTATCTTCAATGGTGCGAGTGGATATCTCAGGATTTTCAACAACGGCCTGTAACACATCACGCTGACTTTCTTCATTAGATTGCTTTTGTCGGGAAACCACAGGTTTTTTAAATGATCCGTATTCTTTTAAATTGAAAACTAGCCGTCTAAATATTGATTCACCAGGTTGTCGCCTCTCTGGATACTTATTAAAGTACGCACGTTCAGCATCAATACAATTTCTATGGCACAAAATGTAACATGACAACATATCAAATTTTTCAGTATTCGAAAAGCTGCCGTTTTCCATTTTTGACACAAATTAGGTAGGTAAAGAGATGTAAAAGTGGGAACAGTAATATGTCAAATATTCTACCAAACTACACTATTATTATGACAACAGAACATTATGTTGTCATTTTTTCCAGCGCCTACTATCTAAAATTGAAAAAAAACGGATTAAGTAATCACTAAATTACATTTTGCGCGAGAAAAGGTTCCGAAACCATATTGTGTGATACGTTGCTGTATTCACAATGAAAAATGGAGTCGTATACAGGGTATACTTTAGTTTCGGCCCATATAAAAATACAAAGTTGATGATGTTTTCTAAAAGACGAAACGTCGCACGAAAATTCTGCTTATGTTATCGTGTAGTCCTCGAAAAGTGGCCATGACGAAGTGCTATTTGTTTTACATTTCCTTTGAAAATAAAGCTAGGAGAAAATAAAAACGAAATTCTCAAATTTCGGTTTTTCCCGGATATCTCCGAAACTACTCGGAATATTGGAACTTTCTAAATGGCATATTATTGGGCACATAAATGCGCTACTTTTCTCTAATTTGATCGACCCTGTATCACTTACCGTTTCCGATATCCCCATGCTGTTCATTCTTATCTTGGACACAGTGTATACAGAGTCATTGATATGGGATTAATGATATTGAAATAAACCAAACGGCACTGCAAATGGGAGGTTGAAGTGCAGTTTGTAAAATTATTTTCTCCTATACAGGGTTTACCATTTTTGCGGAGCACATTCGAACATGTTATTTTTAAAGGGCACCCTGTATATTTTTACACATATTTGAATTTGCTATTTGTTGAACTTCATATATATGTTAAGTTTTTGCAATTCGCTTCAACCGTTCAGATGTTCAAGATTCAAGTTTTTCTAAAACTGGACGCGTTTGCAGGCACTGTTTCAAAAAATCGCAGTGCACTCGGTTTTCGGAATATGAAGTTTAGACTTTGCCTATGTTTAAGCAACTACCTCAGGTATATTTTAGCGGCAGGACCGTCTATTTTCATTGTGACATCACCTTGCTGTGATACATTGACTTTGGTGAACTTTGAAGGTATAGAGCGTTTGATTTTACATATTTTTTGACTCTTATGATTTCTTCTCAAACTCAATAGTTCAGGAGATAATCAATATTCAAACAAAATTAACACAAAATTTCATTGATTGAACTCAAGGTGGATATAGGATGGTGAAACAGCTTCCTATGAACAAGCACTAGAATAAACTGTAGACCTTTGCCTACTCGATTTCATACCGTAGTAATATTTCCTGAAATTAACAGAGATGGCGACATACCTTGTATCGGTAAAACAGAAACTGTGCTTCTGTCATCTTTATATCAGTTTCATCTGTTCTAGATGAAAAATGACTGAGAAGAGTCAAAATATCAATATTCATTCCAGATTTATAGAAAATATATTGTTTAATATCGTTTCAAGTCACGTCTGTCAGATGCGAACCACAGAAATACGTAAGCAACAAAAATCTTCTTCGATAATCGATCTTACCGCCATCTTCATTCAAGTAGCTGAAATATTACTACCTCCTCAAACGGTCTACAAGTTTTTCGCAGAAACAATTGAAGAGCTGTTTCACCATCCTATATCCAACTTGATTGAACTCAAGAGTGCCATGAAAATCAATGAATTCTGACAACAACGTCAAATTTACTGCTACGGACAAACCTTTCGAATTTTGACAAGAACTTATTGAGTTAAAATTAAATAAGCTCACGGTATCAAAACAACTAAATAAATATTCATTGAGATATTAATCAAAATCATAAACTCTGGTCGCCAGCAAAGGGTTCCACAGACTTTCACCCATCAGTATGTCCCACCCATGACCACCATTTCATTCAATGAAAAATTCGTATTTTTTTTGTAAGGGTGGCCGATATTACTCAATAATCACTTCGAAAGGGACGCTCGTAGCAGTAACTTAGACATTTATTGTCAGAATTTATAATTTTTCAGGGCACCCTAAGTTCAATTGATGAAATTATCTGTTAATTTTCTAAATAATGTGAATTATCTCCTGAACTATCAACCTTTGGGAAGAAACATAATCAATGAAAAATATGTAAAATGACACGCTCAACACGAATGAGTAATGGATCATTCTAAAAAATCAAGTTATGGCCCTTCAAAGTTCACCTAAATAAATGTGTCACAGCAGGATGATGTCAAAATGAAAATAGACGGTCATAACGCCAAAAGATACCCAAGGAAGTTGCTTAGACATAGGCGAAGTCCCAACTTGATATTCTGAAAACCAAGTGCCCTGCGATTGTTTTAAAATGTGCCTGCGAATGCTTCAATTTAAAAAAAAAACTAAATAACTTCTGAACGGTTGAATCGAATTGAAAAAATCAAACGGATGTATAAAGACTAACAAAGAGCCAATTCAGATATGTATAAAAATATATAGGGTGTTATTCAAAAAAACTATCTTAAAATTTGCTCCGCAAAAATGGTGTTCAACAAAACAATTTTAGAAACTGCATTTCGATCTCTCGTTTGCAGTTTCGTTTGGTTTTTTTCGATATCACGACTCACCCTGTATGGAGCCGCGCATGTAGGGCCGCCGATCAGAATAGTAAAAAAAATCGATCTTTGGATATACTCGAGTGCGTCAGACTAAGACAACGTGAGTTAATTGCACGCAGAAAAGTGTGCATTTCAAAAATCTGACGATTTACACAAGCCGAAATAGTTGAAATTCCCTCCGCGCCTATCTTCCCTTCTAAAACTTTCCCTATTTCTCACTCTCTCGCACCGTCCCCATAATTTTTGTTGCCATGACACAAAAAATATTCAGTAATTAATAATACCGAAAAAATACAAAAATACAATTTCAAACCACGAAACTATTCCATATAATTGTCAGATTATTGGTCAGCTGGTCAGCACAACTAGACATCAAGCTGAACAGTCTATATAATAATCTGATGCGCTCGAGTATTCAATTTTTTTTTTCATTTTCAAACATCGGCCATGAGTTTCGGTCGCGCTCAAATTGTCAGTCTTTTGAATGGTAACTTCTAGAGGGTTCACTTAACATCCCTTCTGAATATTTGACGCGCTCGAATATAAGATTATACTGTTTGTATGCCAAAAGATAATAGTCATGAAACCCTAAAACTCCCGTATTGAATGTTTTTCGCCACTTAATATAGTTAAAGCTGTGGGTTGAGGTCAAAATGAAAGGAGGCACCCTGTACCTACACTATCGTAGACCTAGACTGATCGTCTAGACTCTAGCGAATGACCGCTGAGATTGGGAGAAATATAGGTTTCTCAGAACAAGAGGCAATGGGGATTATTAGGCCATAACAAACTCAAAATGCGTTCAACACATCTGGTCAGTAGTTTTAGTCATTTGTATGGAAATAAAATTCCAAACCAAACCTGTGTTATTAGGTTTCCAATAAATTAGAATAGAATTTGAATTTGTAAATATTTCGTAGATCAACATCGATATTAAAAAGTAGTTGTCAAAAAGTCAAAGTCCGCTTCATTTTACAGTTTCATAGTAGAAACCAGTCCATTAGAATAATGATACTTCTGGCATATTCTGGAACAAATCAAAATGTGCGAATGGTATGGCTATTCCCACAGCTCGTTAGGCCCACATCTCGTTAGGCCCACATCTCGTTAGACCCACAATCCGAATATACTCGAATGATGCACCTTAAATACCATTTCATTCTAGATTCTGAAATATTACTTTGTGGGTCTATACAACATGCGCCAAACTTGTTATAAACGCGAAATATTCATTTAATGGGACATATCCATGTCAGAGAAAAATTAACGATGATTTTCAATCGGTGATTTCCGATATCAATAAATTTTGATTATCAACATTACCAAATCATTATCACCTACCCTGAGCAACCCCAAGATTTTTTATGTGATCATAGTAACTATAACAAGAACTATAGTGTTATTATTTGTTGAAATTGTCAGAATTAAGCAACATATTTGGAGAGACTTTGTTATGCAGAGTATCCAAATCTAGTAAATACCTACTTACTAATAGTCACATCTAACCAAAAAATGAAAAATGAATAGATTTGATTTTTGTAAGTAGGGACCCAAAAGATTGTGCAAACATTAGAATATTATAAAAGATTGCTGAAAAAAAAGTGAAGTTAACTTTGGGCAGAGTCATATGACTGTGGCTAAATTATGATAAGTATTTTGAGCTGTAAAAAAATTAATCAATCTTTTAGTTTCATGACCTACAAGTGCCAAAAAAATTTTGAAGGATACTAATTGTTTTAGAGAGTAATACAGGCTGCACCTGACAGAGTATGGATTTTGTAGAATAATGAAATAATACTATAAAGTGTTTCTTACATAACAAAAATATAAAAGCAGTATAATTTCAGTTAGAATATAAAAAATGTATTGTCTTTATTTGGGATATCTCTATGGTTTGAAACTCAATATTTCAGTCACTTTCTCAAAACTTTGACCCATGAATTAAGAGGATATTACAGCAGGTATCTTCAAGAAAAATAGGCAATGATGGTGTCTTTTATTTACTTGATTTCCACTGACTTTCAAATTTCCCAGCATATTTTAATTAAAGTTCTATGAACTTACATTTCCCAAAAGATACAGATTGTTGAAGAATCGCTCAAAAATTGTGCATAATTTGTCAGGAAAACTGTCAGGAAAGCTCAAAATACCAGACTACCTACCAAAGCACCTGCCACAGCCCATTTCAAAATGTAATGAATTACAAATAAAAAAATCACTCACTCCTTTTGTTGCAACAATTCCATCTGCGATTCTCTGTTTGTCTGAGCTTGTAGGGCTATGCCAAGTTGTTGAACGTTCCTACCCCCACGAAGGGGTTGAATATTTTCTTTGCTCAGATCAAAATCCATGAATGATGATCAGTTCACGAACTGTCAAATCACTGCAAAGAATGGTCACCACTGATCTGCTACCTCTGCAACAAAAGTTAACTTGAAATGTTACAAAAGATAGCAAATTGATCGATATAACTAAAGTTATTCGAAAGATAATTTAGTCCAGCTATTACAATATACAATTAAATAATAATCTTTTCGATAATTACCGTGAATAACGATCAAAACTGACAAGAATGACAAGTGACAAAAGCCGAAAAAGCGCCCTTATCAAAAGCTGACAGAATGTCATATGTCAATAAAAATATTAGAGTTCATTTGTTCATAAAAGGTTCTTTCGTCTGCTTTTCGGTGTCGTGTAATCAACACCAGCTTAACTTTCAGTGCAGTTAACCTAATGTTATTCATTCTAATCATTCTACACCTCGCGAAACGAATGCTCAAAAGCGGTGCAAAATACACGAGGTGTAGGAGAGTGCTACACTTTGCATACAAACGAAAGGGGCTATTATAGCTGTCTGTTCTGACTTCTGTGGCTATAATCATCTCCTTAGACCAATGGTCTAAGATCATCTCTATGATGACTGCTGGGCCACGGCCCTCTCTAAACAGGCCTGGAACAAGAAAAGGCAACACCGCAAAGTGCTGTAGCGGTAGTCCGGTCCTACCGTGGCACACGTTCGCCCGTGCACACAGCGACGACCGTCATTGGAATCATATAATATTGATTTATTTATTACAAAAAAATAAGTTGAATAGGTAAATAAAGGGTATATATCACCGTTTATATCGATGGTAACTCTGGGAAACTACGAGGGATAATCTGCTTAGCCATTCAAATAACCAAGGTGGATATAGGATGGTGGAACAGCTTCCTATTAACAAGCACTAGAATAAACTGTAGACCTTAGCCTACTTGATTTCATACCGTAGTAATATTTCCTGAAGTTATCAGAGATGGCGACATACCTTGTGTCGGTAAAACAGAAACTGTGCATCTGTCATACTCTTATCAGTTTCATCTGTTCTAGATGAAAAATGATTGAGAAGAGTCAAAATATCAATATTCATTCCAAATTTATCGAAAATCTATTGTTTTAATGTCGTTTCAAGTCACGTCTGTCAGATGTGAACCACAGAAATACTTAAGCAACAGAAATCTTCTTCGATAATCGATCTTACCGCCATCTTCTTTCAAGTCGTGGAAATATTAGTACCTTCTCAAACAGTCTACAAGTTTTTCGCAGAAACAATTGAAGAGCTGTTTCACCATCCTATATCCACCTTGCAAATAACCAAAAAAGATTTACGATCAAACAAAACATAATCGTATTATGGCTTGTTTATTCGCTACACATCAAAATCGGATATTTGAAAGTTCAGCAAAACCAACGAGAAGGTGCAGAGTTTACGCCACCCTAATTCGATAATATGAAAGTCAATAGTATTGACTTACAGAAAATCGAATCAGTATACGTATTTTTGCCAGGATGGGAGAGGTTAACAGATAAGGAAATTTTGATAGGGGAAAGATTCTATGAAACTGAGTTCATTGCCCTCTACAAAAATCTTGATATTGAGGTCATTATCTATGATGAGTTGATTTTCAATTTTCAAATGAGCATTTTCAGAATTCAATGTGAAGAATACGATCTTTGTACCGATTATTTTAATGTTCCAGGAATCAGATATTGTCAACTTTACGGAATAACTGTTCAATAAATCATCAATAGATGTTTCAAAATTTCGCACTAATAATTCATTCTCATGGATTTGATTTTGTCGTCTGCATTCCGGATTTTTACGATGAACGGATTTTGTTGTTGATAAATAATGTGGCAAATTTGGAAAAATTGAAGGGACAGCATTTTCTTTCAAGGTCGGTACACAAGGAGTGTCATTCAAGGTACCTTCTGGAGAAACAGTTTTTACAAATTTTATAATATCACCCTGTTCGAAATGTACGCTACATACTACAGAATATTTGGTCGGTTGCCAATCTTTTCTAGGAATGGCTTTCAACCATTTTTTCCTTAAATATTCATTTTTAGGAAAGGAGAAAGTACTCTTCGCTTTCTCCCTTTTCAGAGTAGAATCGTAATTTGTCTTACATTCAGGAACGCAACATTTCCTAGGCATTTTATTTCACTACTTAACCTCACTATGAACAAACACTCATCAACCTCGCTCACAATTGAAACAAAACACTAGTTTTACGGTAATTTCCGCACGGATTATTATATCAACACTTCCTTCTATACAATACCATTAATATCCATCAATATTGAACCGAATTTCAGACGATTATATCAATTATTCGACCGATAAACACGAGGTAAACAAACATCCCTACGCGAATATGCATATACTGAATGATACATCTGCTTGCATCTGCGTTCGCGGCCAGCCTGCTGCTACGTTGCCAGGTCAATCACTTCCAGGCCTGTTTAGAGAGGGTCGTGACTGAATGATACATCTGCTTGCATCTGCGTTCGCGGCCAGCCTGCTGCTACGTTGCCAGGTCAATCACTTCCAGGCCTGTTTAGAGAGGGTCGTGGCTGGGCTTTCCATATAAGCATTAACGCCGCTTATCGTCCGTTTACACATGGTTTACACAGCAATTTTAGATTCATGTATTACGGTTTCGGCCAGTGACCGTGAGACCAGCTTAAGATCTGCTCGTAAGCAGCCGTAAGTAATAAACTTAGCATTAAGACTAAAATAAAAGTAACAACCACATCAAAGATGGTAAACTAGAAACCATATCACGGCAAATATATAATATATAATTTATAGCTAGAGTGCATTTATCATTTATTCAAAATCGATTATACTTGTCCTGTCAGATACGTATATTCATATTTGACGTGTTTTGGTAGTTCCAGACATGAATCACAAGAATTTACTATATTTCTCCAAGAGTATATCCTTCAAACATTGTATTTTCATGTGATTTATGGAGACAATGGAGATAAGTGATAATAAAAGTAAATAATAGTGATAAGTCACTTAATGACACATATCCTATTGAGTGCTTTAGGAAAACATATTTGCAGTAGCATCCACCGTTTTTCAAAAACTATGAGCCATTCTCCCAGGGTATTGTCAATCCAGAGCCATGTGGTTTCTGGATATGTTGGGAATAAAAGTGCTGTGTTTCCAATGCAGGTATGTTTTTATAAGTTTCTTACCAACATTGTAGTCACATTATAACATTTTGCCATTTTGTAGCTACTTGGCCTTGAGGTAGACTTCATCAATTCTGTTCAATTTTCTACTCACACAGGCTACAAAGTCGTGAAAGGACAAGTTCTTTCTGAAAAGGACTTAGCTGATTTGATAGAGGGACTGTCACTAAATAATATAGACTTTTATTCTCACCTTCTAACAGGTTATATTGGATCAAAGTCTTTTCTTAACCAAGTAGCCTCTACAGTGAAGCATTTGAAACAAAAAAACCCGAATTTAGTTTATGGTACAACAAATACAGCAATATTTATTTATAAAACTTATATATTTTTTCAATAGTTTGTGACCCAGTGCTGGGAGATAATGGTGAACTTTATGTACCTGAAGATCTAGTTGAAATCTACAAGACTTCAATACTGTATTTGGCAGATATTATAACTCCAAATCTCTTTGAAGCTGAGTTATTGACAAATACTAAGATTACAGATGTTGAGCATGTTTGGAAAGCCATTGATATCTTGCATTCCAAAGGTTGCAACACTGTTATTATATCATCAGCAGAAATATCAAAAGATCCAAATTGCCTGTCAGTTTATGCAAGTAGTAGAATAGGTTGGTGGGAAACAGACATTTTCATTTCTTGTCATTCTATCCTTAATATTCTGAACCTGCAACAGAAACATGAATTACTTTTCAGGTAAAGTACAAAAATTATCCTTGGAATTGAAGAAAATTCCAATGAATTTCACAGGAACTGGTGATTTGTTTGCTGCATTATTTTTATCATGGATGCACAAGAGTTCAAATGATTTAAAGCAATCATTAGAGAACACTATTGCTTCATTACAAGCTGTTTTGAAACGTACAGTTGAAAGTGTCAACTGTAAAGGTAAATATAAATATTTTGCTGATAGATAAAGTTAATTGACATAATTTCAATAGGTGATGAAGTAGCAAGTGCTCATCAAAAAGAACTGAAGCTGGTGCAGAGCAAAGATGATATTGAAACACCCAAAGTTGTTCACAAAGCTACAATTGTTGAGTGACTTGATTGATATATGTAACTGTGTGCTGGTAAATGTCTTCCAAACAAAGAAAACTCAGATATTTTAAAGTTCATTTTAGGCAAACCCTCAGCCATGTTTGTCTAAAATTCTGAAATGTGATAGGATTGATAATAAAACAAATATATTTATATTTACCTTTTATTTCAATTTTTTACATTAAATGAAATCACAAATTTTACAAAAATATTTACCTATGTGTATATATGAGAAACGAATAAATAAAAAAAAATTGAACTTAAAAATAAACAGTAGGTTTACTCAAATAATATTGAGTATTCAAGTTCAAACATCAAAGATAAAAAATTGCGAACATTCTAGTGACACTCTCATAAAATCTTATCAATTGAATTCATAACAATAATTTGATAGGGATACATACTCAGAAATCAAAATGAATTTCATAAAATCATAAATATTTTTATATTTTGGTCAATACAGAACATGAAGAATCCTGACAAGCAGAAAATTTGATTTTCAAAAACATGTGGGATCAGAAAATCAAACTATACATCATGCATAAAATACCAATTTGAGATGATGAAAATTTTCAGAAACTAGTCATAAGAATGCTTAGTTTGCAATATACATGGCACTGAATTTGAAAAGTTTAATAAATTATCTTTTCCAAGTTCCAGTAGGGCCTTTCAGGGATTCCAGAGCAATTCACAATTCCATTGACATGAAATTTTTTGCTGAATATTTATACATTTAATTCTGCTTCCAGAAACCTTTTCTCAAAAAAAAATTCTTGGAATGCAGATGTTTTGACAAAAAAAATGGGTTTACATGTAGAGGGATTAAATTTTGTGAAGGAATATCAACAATGCCTTTGAAACTCATACTTACCAAATCAACCAAATTCAAAATAGTTCTAGTGTCAGAAGAATTTCAGGGGCCAATGCCCTCAATCTCAGACTGTTCTGAAAAATTATTGAATACTAGGGCTGTCAGTGCCACTGCTATTGTTGTCTCCAGAAGCAGTTGTTAATGAAGAGGCTCCCTTGCCTTTTTTGGCCTTTGAGAGGCCAGCCACTTCTTTAAGAAGGCCTGATATTTTGTTATTCAGAAAATCCACTTTATCTTCCTGTTCTTTCTGCATGGATTTCAGCTTGTTTCTGAGCTCATTCTCTGTAGTAAAATTGTTTGCTTTGAGCTCAGTAATCTGAAGAAAACAAAAGAAATTTTGGTATGACATGCTAGTCTCAAAAAGTATAACAAGGATCATGCAAATGATATCAATGAAATATAAGAATATCAGATACAGGAAATAATTTAAAATATGAAAGAAAACTGAAATATTACTGTTTTGTCTTTGTTCAATAGCTCTGAATTTTTCTGGGACAGCTGTTTCTGAAGACTAGCGATTTTTTCTTTGAGTTGAGTCATGGCCACTACATGATCTGAGCTGTTTGGATCAACATCCCCTCTCATTACCCCAGGTGCCATGTTATTTCTAGCTACTTTATTTGGAGGTTCTTCTGGAGGAGGAATTTTAGTAACATCTGGACGATTTGGCCTCTTATTGTGACCACGCAACCTTAAAGAGAAAAATTGATAAAGTTGAAGAAATGCTTGGTCAAACAGGACTAACTTGGGCTCCTTATGTTTCTTATGCAGCTGAGACATCTTCATATGTGCTCTGCGCTCTGCATCACCTTGTTTGGTTTTTGCCAAAGCTCTCTTAAATGAGAGTGTGCATAGCCAGCATAATAGTTTACCATCAACCTTAAAACACGAAAATTAAGGAACAGCTGAGGACTAACCAATTGAGGAATGTTACTTTTTTGTCATCATCATGTCGATCAAAAGCACACTTCTGCTTGCACTGCTCACAGTTAACAGGCGGCCCATATTTGATCTCGGAGTTTGTACAACGTTGACATTTGTTCCCGATGAACGCGGCGATGATATTACAATACTCGCAGGCAGTGGGTTTTCCATAGGACTTGACGTTTTGTTCGCACTTTTTGCAAATAGTACTAGTGTTGCCTTTAGAAACTTGTTGGAATTCGGACCGGCAATATGTGCATTTCACCACTGGGAAAGCTCCACGACACTCCTATTCAGAATATATCCATTTAAATATGTTTGATCCAGCTTTCATGACAGAGGACAAAAGAGGTTAACGTAAACTTACTTTGCATAGCTGCTGCCCGACAGAAAGTTCTTCGTAAGGATGCCGAGCAAAACAACGGGAACATGCGAATAATAATGGAGCACTCATATTTTCACTAATTGATAATCAAAAAGATGTCCAGTCCAGTGCCTAAACACGAAAAAGAAAATGCAAATGATGCGAAACAATGACAGATGAGATGACTGATTCAAAACAATGTTACCAAATACCAACAGAGACATTTGCCACCAAAATGTTGCCAACTTAACTGCTGAATTTCGGTCTTCTTTAGAGTTCAGTGAACCTGAACTGGCGGTTGTTTACTATGTTTACTCAAACTTCAAACAGCATTAAAATATTTTTCAACTAGTGTGAAGTGCAGGAAAACTTCACAAACCACAGTTGAGTTCACACAGCACACACTGATTCAACATTTTGTTCTCACATTCTCATATGATGTTACCAATCAACGGTGTTACCACCTCCATATAAATATATTTGTTACCACTAATCCACTATCATGAAGTAAGAACAGAACACAAATTCTATTGGGATCTTCATTTGCCACAAAAATTATAAATATTACAGCCTCACAATAATAATGACAATAACCATATGAATCACAATCACAACAAAATGAAAAACTAAAAACAATATTCAGAGATATTCAGCTACCTTTTCCGCTCTCCTTTTACTGTCTTCCGTTTTTCTTTTTTCTCTTCTTTCAATTGTTTTTGTTTATCCCTGAAGAAGAATAATTTATTAGTAAAAAATTTCAGAAAATAGATTCACAATACAAGGAAACACGTTGGTACCTGTCTTCCTTATCTTTTTCTTTCTTTTTCTGGCTATCTAAGCGAGCTTGTTCTCTTTTGTTCCTTTCTGCAGCAGCCACAGTCTGGGCATTCAAATTTTTCTCTAGAGAGGATTCACTTTCATGTACAATGCCTTCTTCTTGATCATTTTCCTCATCCGTCATTTCACTATACTGAGAAAGAATAGCTTCTTTGATTTTTTTATCTTCTTCAGAGTACTCCTTCTGTTTCACTGTGGCCAAAGACTGAGATTCTAAAAGCTTTGCAAGTTTAGCATTTACTTCTTCACTGGACATCTGATGCAAATTTTTTTCTTTAGGTCTGAATATTTGCCACTGCTGGAGAATTTCGTTACATATTTCGGTGATATCGTTTTCCTACAAATGGACAAATTAGAAATTTGAGTCTTCACCAAAGTCATACCCACGTTTTCTACTATTTCAGAGACTATCCCTTGAAGAGCTTCACTCTTTTCTTCGGTGGTTTCATCGCTGTCGAGTATTCCTTCGATGTACGAGCCGAAAACGGTCTCATCTGTATTAAGTTCTCTTAATTTTTTGTTTAACCAAATAGGAAAATCTTGAATAGCCGCCGCCATATTTTCCTCGGCCACGGCTTGTCTTGTCGCCTGTCGTCGGCCTTAAAACACGAAACGAAACACAAAACGCTAAACGACATATACTTGACATATATTTCAATCACACCACAACTGTGATCAACATAGATCTTATAACGCCGGATCGACAGTTCACGTGCGATCGAGTTTCCCTTTCGGAAGCGGTTCGGAAAACACATTAGTGTTTTCTATGGGTTCGGGTTCTACTAAAAATCCACTATAAACATGTGCACATACTTCCTAGGGTTGTGTCTGTCGTTGTTTCCAACCACTAGCAAATATATTTTCGGAATGTTACGTGAATTAACGCAACCCAAATAATAATCTATGCATGTTTCTTCGGGAAGTCAGCTAGGACAGGGTTTATATTTTTGAGGGAAATAATCAGAAAATACTCAGACAAAAAATATTAAGTCATATATGATATACTCTAGTGTTCAGAATAAAATAAATTATAAAAAATACAATATAATACCACAATAGACATGAGTTTAGAATGGGAAGATGCAGAACAGTCACCCAGAAATATAAATCATATGAATTGTGTAACTTATAATGTCAAAAATTATCAATCTTCATAAACTTTGCATATTTAATAATCACACCTAGATTGTTTCTCAGCGATCACCTTTTGTATATAATTCATACATCAAGAATTTAAAAATTAAATACAGGTAACAAAAAGATAATATTATGTACAAACCTGTTTTCAAATACACAATAATAAATATGAGTTGCCTTCTCCAACCCCACACATTTATGAAGTCACTTTCTCCCAACTAATCCAACCAGACAAAAAATATAATTTTCTGTTGAAATCAGTATGCTTCAGCATTTTGCTATTGATAAGCATTGATGAATACCAATACTGACCAAATCAATGGATCAGATGTTATTTATTTCTCATAATAAATAGGTGCTATAAAATCCTCCTTGAATTGCTATCACCGAAAAATCAAAAATCGTTGAACTTGACCAACCCTGTTTACATCCTACAAAGATGCCATTTGTTTTATACAACAAATCCATTCACGTTGCATGAAATGATTATTGCTTTGAAGAGTACCAGACTCCTCCAGAGCATTCTTGTAATAGAGCTGCCAAAATAGGAACCTGCAATATTGTGCGCGAATTCAAATAACCATGGGCGAAGGTAAAAGTTCTGAAGAGAAAAATATCCTTTCAAAGTACATCATCTTTAGTGGAGTTCGGACAAAATTCAAACCGCAGAACATGACAATGAAACACGACATGATGACATATTGATTCTCAAATTAATTTCTCACGCACATGACGCCAGACGGAGAATGAAAGTTGAATATGGAACAAACATAAAAGTATATATTGTGGAATAAAGTGGATATTTGATATAAATATTGATTAAATATGTCATGGAATCTCGTTACACCATTTGACCCGATATGAAATCACCTCGCGGGAACGAACCTGTTGCGCGCCTTCGCCCGTAGCTGAAAGAATTCTCGCGTCCTGCGCGCGCCTTCGCCCGATGCTATTCCAAGTCTCGCGCTTCCCGCGCGTCCCGGATCAGAAGGCGAGCGCGTCGGCGAAGCGCAAATAGTCCCTCAACTACCAGACGCGGTTCTCCGTCTGCGGCGCCCGCATGACTCCGACGCCGCCGCCCAGCCGCCGGTAGTTCATCGAGCCGCACAGCCGCCACTGGTTCTGCTCCGTGTCGAAGAACTCGATGGTCTTGAGGTAGGCGGTGCCATCGAAGCCGCCGACCGCGTACAGCTGGCCGTTCACCACTGCCAAACCAACCTGGGTGAAATCAGAGGATTGAAATCATGGAGGCCGAAGACGAAACAATCGATGTGGCTCACCCCGCTTCGCCTGGACGTCATCGCGACGATGGGGCTCCACGAGTTGGTGTGCGGGTTGTAGCGCTCGGCGCTGCTGAGCTCCATGCAGTCGTCGCGGCCGCCGACTGCGTAGATGAGATTGTTGAAGACGGCGCAGCCGAGGTGCTTGCGCCGCGTCGACATCGGGCTGACGAGCGTCCACTTGTTGTGTCGCGGGTCGTACCGCTCGACCGTGTTGAGCGGCGACTGCCCGTCGGAGCCGCCTATGGCGTACAGGTAGTCGCCGAGGACTGCGACGGCGACGCCCAGCCGACGCGTCGTCATCGGCGCCACTTTCGTCCACTTGTTCTCCTTGGGGTCGTACCTGGAATTGTATGGTTTTGCAGGGCTGGTCCGGTCAATATGGATCTCAGACTGATAAAAAACATAGAGTGGTATTTTCCATCTTTTTCATGATGCCAACACGACTGTCAAACCTTCTTGTTTCCACGATAATAATCTATCGTTCGGGTCCCGTCGGACCAACTCGCCGTTGTCGTGTTCTAGCAACGATTTCAAATAGTTTGGAATCGTCCGGAGCATGCGCACACTGATTTATGCGTTCTAGCAAATTAAAACCTAGGATTCGGACTAGCAGTCGCATGTTCTAGCGACAGCAAAATACAGTTTGGATACTGGTTGAGAACCGTCTCAAACTAGTCCAGTGTAATTTGTAAGGATTATCTGTTTGTAACATGCGCAGCAAATGAAGTAATGCATCAAGGATAGGAAGGGCCAGTCAATGCATTTATTTGTCTGAGAATGAAAGCAAAGAAAAAATACCTTTCAACATGGTTCAAGCACTGGACTCCGTCTTGGCCTCCTACCGCATACAACAAATTATCCAGGACCGCTACTCCTACACTGGTTCTACACGATGTTGTAGGGGCTACGTCACACGACCACTGGTCAGTTTGAGGGTCATACCTGGAAAATACGAGCATTAAAATTCCGATTCTAACTTGAGTAGAATTCGATGAAGAAATGTCTATGCGTTTTCAGAAGGCGAACTAGGCAATAAACCAATGGTGAGAACCTCTACACCCGTTCTAGTGCCTACCTCGCCTTCCGGAAACGACTGAGACCATAGATTTTGGTACCTCTCGATACTGTTCAAGTAACTCTGCCCGTCGTGGCCGCCTACTGCGTACAGCAGGTCATTGAGGACTGCCACGCCAACGCCACATCGCCTTTTGCTCATGGGCGCTACCATTTTCCATTCCATGGTCTGGGGGTCGAATTTTTCGACGGAGGCTATCGCGTCGCCGCTGCACCAACCTCCGACGGCAAACAATACTTCACCTGAAATGCATGACAAAAATAACGATGGCCCTAGAACTCCGAGTTGTTTGATCCCAGATTTAATGTTTTGAAGAGCACATTTTTATTAAATATACTGTATTTTTCGCGCGTTATTCATCTAGTCTGTTACATGATCAAAGGGTTCAGCTCTCGTCGAACTCGGTTCTCGATGGGTTTTGTTAAATGTTTTGAAGGGCGAATTTTTATAAACTATTTTTTTTTGTTGAAAAGAAACAACCCTGACCCTCACCTCTCCTAGTCGGCTTTCGAGGTCTCGTTCGGCAGCAGCTCCCAGATTTAATGTTTTGAAGAGCACATTTTTATTAAATATACTGTATTTTTCGCGCGTTATTCATCTAGTCTGTTACATGATCAAAGGGTTCAGCTCTCGTCGAACTCGGTTCTCGATGGGTTTTGTTAAATGTTTTGAAGCGCGAATTTTTATAAACTATTTTTTTTTTGTTGAAAAGAAACAACCCTGACCCTCACCTCTCCTAGTCGGCTTTCGAGGTCTCGTTCGGCAACAGCTCCCAGATTTAATGTTTTGAAGAGCACATTTTTATTAAATATACTGTATTTTTCGCGCGTTATTCATCTAGTCTGTTACATGATCAAAGGGTTCAGCTCTCGTCGAACTCGGTTCTCGATGGGTTTTGTTAAATGTTTTGAAGGGCGAATTTTTATAAACTATTTTTTTTTTGTTGAAAAGAAACAACCCTGACCCTCACCTCTCCTAGTCGGCTTTCGAGGTCTCGTTCGGCAGCAGCTCCCAGATTTAATGTTTTGAAGAGCACATTTTTATTAAATATACTGTATTTTTCGCGCGTTATTCATCTAGTCTGTTACATGATCAAAGGGTTCAGCTCTCGTCGAACTCGGTTCTCGATGGGTTTTGTTAAATGTTTTGAAGGGCGAATTTTTATAAACTATTTTTTCTGTTGAAAAGAAACAACCCTGACCCTCACCTCTCCTAGTCGGCTTTCGAGGTCTCGTTCGGCAGCAGCTCCCAGATTTAATGTTTTGAAGAGCACATTTTTATTAAATATACTGTATTTTTCGCGCGTTATTCATCTAGTCTGTTACATGATCAAAGGGTTCAGCTCTCGTCGAACTCGGTTCTCGATGGGTTTTGTTAAATGTTTTGAAGGGCGAATTTTTATAAACTATTTTTTCTGTTGAAAAGAAACAACCCTGACCCTCACCTCTCCTAGTCGGCTTTCGAGGTCTCGTTCGGCAGCAGCTCCCAGATTTAATGTTTTGAAGAGCACATTTTTATTAAATATACTGTATTTTTCGCGCGTTATTCATCTAGTCTGTTACATGATCAAAGGGTTCAGCTCTCGTCGAACTCGGTTCTCGATGGGTTTTGTTAAATGTTTTGAAGGGCGAATTTTTATAAACTATTTTTTCTGTTGAAAAGAAACAACCCTGACCCTCACCTCTCCTAGTCGGCTTTCGAGGTCTCGTTCGGCAGCAGCTCCCAGATTTAATGTTTTGAAGAGCACATTTTTATTAAATATACTGTATTTTTCGCGCGTTATTCATCTAGTCTGTTACATGATCAAAGGGTTCAGCTCTCGTCGAACTCGGTTCTCGATGGGTTTTGTTAAATGTTTTGAAGGGCGAATTTTTATAAACTATTTTTTCTGTTGAAAAGAAACAACCCTGACCCTCACCTCTCCTAGTCGGCTTTCGAGGTCTCGTTCGGCAGCAGCTCCCAGATTTAATGTTTTGAAGAGCACATTTTTATTAAATATACTGTATTTTTCGCGCGTTATTCATCTAGTCTGTTACATGATCAAAGGGTTCAGCTCTCGTCGAACTCGGTTCTCGATGGGTTTTGTTAAATGTTTTGAAGGGCGAATTTTTATAAACTATTTTTTCTGTTGAAAAGAAACAACCCTGACCCTCACCTCTCCTAGTCGGCTTTCGAGGTCTCGTTCGGCAGCAGCTCCCAGATTTAATGTTTTGAAGAGCACATTTTTATTAAATATACTGTATTTTTCGCGCGTTATTCATCTAGTCTGTTACATGATCAAAGGGTTCAGCTCTCGTCGAACTCGGTTCTCGATGGGTTTTGTTAAATGTTTTGAAGGGCGAATTTTTATAAACTATTTTTTTTTTGTTGAAAAGAAACAACCCTGACCCTCACCTCTCCTAGTCGGCTTTCGAGGTCTCGTTCGGCAGCAGCTCCCAGATTTAATGTTTTGAAGAGCACATTTTTATTAAATATACTGTATTTTTCGCGCGTTATTCATCTAGTCTGTTAAATGATCAAAGGGTTCAGCTCTCGTCGAACTCGGTTCTCGATGGGTTTTGTTAAATGTTTTGAAGGGCGAATATTTATTAAACTATTTTTTTCTGTTGAAAACAAACAACCCCGACTCTAACCTCGCCTAGTCGGCTTCCGCGGCCTCGTCCTCGGCCCCTGCATGAGCGGCCGCTCCTGCGGCAGCAGCAGGTAGTTCTTGGCCTCGTCCACCAGGTCCCTGCACGACTCGTCCGACCTGACCAGCAGGTCGCTGCCGACGGTGCCGACGAGGAACTTGGGGCTCAGCAGCGGCAGCCGCACGTGCTGCAGCACCTGCGGCAGGTGCTGCCGGCGCTCCGACACGTTGTACTTGACCCACGCCATGGCCGCGCTGAAGACCTGCTCCTCGGTGCGCACGTTGAGTTCGTCGCTGGCGATGATGTCCACCAGCTGGCCCACCGGGAGAAGGAGGAATTCCTCGGATTCCATCACCTGGGGGGGGGCGGAGAGAAGTGATATACAGGGTTTTTCACTCATAACTACACACGCCAATGAATGGAGTGAATTGGATTTTTTCAAAGTTGAAAAAATCCGACACCTACTAAGAGCGTCGAAAATGGAAATCGATTGCATTGACTTTGAAATTAAGCGGAAATTAAGCTCATTTCTTCATCTCCTCGCCATAACTTCCGAATGGACCGATTTTTTCCATCCAGTTGTGAAATCAATATTTTTATCTTTCAAATTTTTAAATCGTCATAGCTTCGGAGCGGATGGAGTGGGAGATTATGATTTTTATGTCAAAATTTACAAATTTGAGATGGCGAACAAATTTTGTGATTACCATCCGATTTGTTTCGAAATTGGTAAGTGGGAGTTTTTTGTGATTCTGACCTATATTCTTAAATTACTAATTAAAACTTCTTTGTAAATATAAAGGAAAACTTCAAGAATATGCCTACTTGATATGAATGAGTGTGACAAAATAACATTCCACATGTTTTTCAACATACTAATCTTGAAGAAATAATGAATTCAAAATCACCTACCTCTTGGAAATTATGTTGAGTGAACTTATCAGCAATCCTAAGAAGCTCACGGCAAGAGTGTGTGTCAGCAAAGGCTCTAATACCCAAGCAGTTTGAGGGGTCCAACTGTCTCTTGAGGAACTCACAACATATATCCTGTATCTCTGTCAGCTGTAGCAAGCAAGCTGCTGGCAGCAACATCTGCACATTTGACTCTTCCACAACAATGTGAGATGTGTAGCAAAAGTCAATGAGCAAATCCATAGCCAATTCATCAATATCCCTGATAGTCACTTCTGTTTGCCTGGACTCTGCCAGCTCCCCAGTGAACATGGCTCTGAAATAGGGGCTGCAGGCGCTGAGAATGACTCTGTGCGCGAATATTTTGCGGTTGCCCACGTTCAGGACAACATCGCAAAGCTCACGGTGCCTGCGGAGCAAATTGAGCTCAGTGAGGGTGCTTTTGGGGTGCTTCTCAGAGGAATGAGATAGGCGGGCAGGAGAGGGGGGCCTATCGCCCCCCGTCATCTCCCCCATTCTGCACGGACGCAAGTGGGTGGCCAGATGGATTCGTAAGGGCGGGGACGCCCAACCCCACACAGTGTCTATCTATAATGTGAGTTTTTTTTATCGTGAAACTTACTATAATAATGAATAAGAAATCTTACCTTTACTTCTTTATTGTACACAGAGGGGAACAAAATAACTGCAATGTTCTATGAGAGTGATTGGAATCTTTAAATCCAACTACTTAGTTATTGACATGTAGTTTATACACCTAAACCCCACTATAGATTTTTCTTGTACCAACTAATCTTGCAGATAGTTGGTACGTTTCCTTGAGTACTTTACTATTACTGCAACTTATTCCTGATGGGGTTGATGGAAAAATCACTAATATTTACGACCCTTTGGTGCCTTGCCTTCGACCCTTTTCAACCAATGTTTATGTTATGACAAATGACAGTAATGACATTATTGAAGTTTTATGGCAATTGTCAATTCCGTCATTATGCAATATGCATATCAGCAACGCAGCCGCTGGCACAGCAGTCGCTTTATATTTATGAGCTGTCGCTGCTGCCGCCATTGCCTCTAACGCTAACCAAATTTCAAAATATTTATGCGTGGTTATATCGCTCCGCTCCATCTCCGCTCATGCGCTGTTGAAGTCCTATATATCATAGCCATATCATAGCACAGAGGTAAAAGCAAGGCTAGTGGCTAAGGCTAAAAGTATGTATTAATTTACCCAAAATTTCCTTACTGCTACAGCAACCGCGGCTGCATCTCGATTTATAAATCCCCCTTAACACTAATGTAGTTTTCGGACTGACGAAAACACCAAAGTAAAAACAGTAGCAATCATCACCGAATTTGATACCTATCATATTTCACTATAAACTGTTTTTTGCTCACTTGATTCACTTGTAAAATGTGATATTTCATTTATTTATTTCTCCACTGCGTCCTGATTCTTAATTGTATTAAAAAAAAACTTTTATTGTCCAAACAGGGTCAAGGCCCCAATTACAGGACAGCTAGAGTTAAAAGTATAAATAAAATAGTCAATTAAATTACATTAAACTAAAATTATGAATAGATATAGGATCATTATATAAGGTTATTTTCTTCCATATTTAACATATTACAGGCTCCTAATATCAATGCAATAAATATGTATATAATAGTGAGAGATACGAACTAAGAAACTAAATAAAACAAAAACAATTACCGATTGTATATAAACACATGATAATTACCATCGTAATTGTTAATTCCTAATTATTAATTCTCAATTGTTAGTTTAAATTATAAACCCAGCATCATGAATTCGGATACGAATGAAATAAAAATATCTATAGGGATATAAATGAATATAACGCATATTAAAACATTTTATTTGCCAAGTTAATTTATTTTCATCATTAATTTGCCTTCACGAAACAATCATTCAATTCAAAATTCAATACATTTGAAAACTATTTACAACGGAAGGAACAATAATTATCATTCATCTCATGTAATTTTAAGGTCATATTCTTTCAATCTCTGTGAATTGCTAATTTCAACTGATTTCAAAATCCTCCTTTTACTTCAACGTTATTAATTAGGTTTCCTACAATATGGTGAAAATATGACAGTTTTCTCGATTTCAAAACTATTTGATGAAATAAATATCCAATAAAGTGATCTAAAGAAGTTGAGGACATAAATGAATAATTTTCAGAGATAGTAATTTGGTATAAGATTAAGAAAGTTTTCAACATGAAAATTCGTAATGAAAATATATGTTCAACTTCTACCTCAATTTTCATAATGAGTTTATGATTCTTCACAATGATTCCAAATCAAGTTCATAATAATAGAAACCATGATACAAGGCAATAAATTATGTGATCTTCATAAATCAAATCAACAAGGTCAACATAATCGAGTACTGAATATTGAATATCAGTAGCATAGAAAAGTTACAATAAATCCTCTATTTCATCATCAAAACGACCACCTTTTCAGAGCTAAAATAAGTTAATCCACTCGATCCTCATCAAATTCAACCGATCAAAACTATTACATGTGAGGTAGAATTTCGGACTTCCATTGTTGGAGAAGGGTATGAAGATTAGAATTCTAAGATCTATATTTTTCTTCAACTTTATATATTTTCTACATTCTTTATATATTCTCTTACTAAGTCCAAAATTCTACTTGACAACTCGAGACTTTGTCAGCCACTTTCAAACAAAAACTATTACATATTTCAATATTGATGTTTTGAGTGCTTTCGAGTTGTTATTGGATTGAAAAGTTTCTAACAAAATGAAATACATGGTTCTTTGAGTTCTGTGGAAAATTTATACAGCAAATAATAAATGGAATAAGAAATAGGAAATACATACAGATAACATAAATAAAATAAAAGATGAAATCAATTGTCAACGTTATAATTAAATTATTGTGATTAATGTTTATTTTTCTGTTTCAATATTTTATGATGAGCCAGAAACAGAAGTAACCAAAATAAAAATAGACCAAACCAAAAACAATCATCAACATTTAATATTTCAGCCAGATGTCAATGACTATGGGCGTGTCTAATTGAAATCCCACTTGCGCACATCCATTCTCAAATGAAATAAAATAAAAAGTTGGCCAACCCTTATTTTATTGCTTATTCCTCATTTTAGTTTAGTACCTGCATAAATATTCTTATTGCTTCTTATATGTTGAACTTTTATACTTTATTCCTTATCTTATTTGCTGTATAAACCCAGTTTACTGAATTTATTTTCTGGTGGAGTCATTTTCTGAACCCTCAAACCTCTGAAATCTGTCACAAAGCGTGGATTGAATAATTCACAAGTTCAGCCAGAGTTGAGAAAAAAAAATATGTCTGCCCTAGTGTTGTCTATGTCATCAAGATTGCAACGTAAAATGATGAAAATGTTATGATTGGGACGTAAAAAAATAGAAGAAGACTAATATCACAATTATAATGTGTTTGGAATACAATGCTCACAAATTATTCGAAATAATCGGAATAACGAAAATACTACAAGAAAAACAAACCAATTATATACAGGTTATGTAAGTCTTCTCCTTTTTTAGTCCCAATCATAACATTTTCTTGATGACAAAGACAACAATAAGGCAAACATATTTTTTATCTCTCAACGCTGGCTGAACTTGTCATTTGTGAACTAATATTTTGATGACGTTTATGCGAATAAGGATGTTATAAATCCAAGTTGAAAATAGAGGATTCTAGCATTACAGAGTTCAAACACCTAATAATAGCATCAACGAAAACTCCGAGCAACCGATTTCGACCCCGTGTCGCGCCCCCACAGCGAATTAAAAAAAAATCATTTGGAATAATTTAATTAACGTTAGGTTTATACGAATATGAATTATTAATTATCTATGAGGATTCACTGGATCACCGTCCAAAGTCCCAAAGGCGAGAGGGTGCGCTCACGCCACGTACGTGTACACTTTCCGGTCTTCGGGCGTGCGCGCCAAGTATTCGCGCTCGATCAGCCCCTCTATCCGCTTCTTGATGATGACAGGTGACGGCAGGAAGCGGCTCTTCAGCTGCTCCGTGACTTCCGTGACGAGGATGTTGTGCGCCATGCGCTTGCGCGACTTCATGATGCGCACGATGGCCGCCTCGATTTCGTGCTTGCGGTCCTCGTCGACCTTGGAATTGGTGCGAAATATCGATGAAAATATTGTGTTTGGGGAACCTTTTGGCAATCCACATAATCGTGAACAAGTTTTCAAACTTACATGTTGATATTGATTTTATCATCATATACTAGCACATTGTATTTGTTATTTCAAAATAAGTGAATGAAATATGTCATCAAAGGGATGTTGTAGTAATTTCAACGCTCATGATTTTTTTGAGGAATTGAAAAAAAAACACGTTTTTGTGGAAAAATAAAGTTAATTTTAAATGATCAGATTTGTTTTGAATTTAATGGATATTGAATAGAGTTGGATCCATGAAAATCGGGTCAATTGAAAATAATTTTTCGGATTCTGAATCGCTAAAACCGATCTATTGAAATCACCTCGTTTTGGCGGATGCATAAATAAAATATGTTGGTGGATGTTTGATATTTTGGTGGATGAATAAATTTAAAATTTTGGTGGGTGTATATTTTTTTGAAAGCCAATAGTTACCGTTTTCGATATAGTGCTATGACAAAAAATAGTTGCCGAATATTCTACTCATGTTTAATAATAATAAATAGATGAGTGAAATCATAATGTCAAAAAAATTTTGGATTGAATGTTTTTACATAGGTGGATGAAATAGCTTGATAGTAATTACTAGTGCCACCACACTACAAAATTACGATAAACTGTCCCAGTGTAATGTAATTTATCAGTTTTTTTATGGTTTTCGACATTAACTTCCATAAATGAATTGAACATATCAAACAGCTTTTGGTGGCAGCTTTTTGAGCATTCTCAAGTTGATAGGAATCTATCATCAACGTCAGTAGTCATAAATGTCAGTTGAACAGATGAATTCAAAAAAGCTCACCAAACCAATAATATTTTTCTATTCATATAAATGTTTAGATATTTCATATTAATATTGAATTTTATAAAACTGATATGGAAACCATATATATAATAACAACTAAATGGATAACACCTATTCTTCTCTTCACGCGAAAATGAAGCCAGTTTTGGAAAAACAAAAGACTGTCAGGCTTGCTAATGATGAATTGTGCGCATGTGCGGGTTTCGACGAGTTGAAATCCACTGACGTTTTCAGAATTTCCTAGGTTAGGGATATTTGTTAACCCAAATTATGTAAAAGAGCGTTAATATAGTTATTAATGTACTTACTGATTGTTTACAGAAGTGATTAGTGAGTGGTAACAGTGATTGATCAAAAATTAGCCCACGAATCTTGTTCCGATGACTTTATCGTGACAGGTTTCTCAGCAAATCGCAAGTATCGCTTTGTAGATCACATCCATTTCTGCATTTATCATCAACTATTATTCAATATCGTCCAACAATCCATCAATGAATGAATATTTGAAAAATATATGTCATGATGAAATAAAAACATCGAATTGAAGGTTACGTGACACATTTGATTGATTTTTAATAATTATCATACGTTTGTCGCTCACTAGAAAGCTACTCTCCTCCATGATGAAAACGAATGTCGATTCTTAACTCAAACTTGCGCATGCGCATATTCGCGATTTGTCCCGCAGACTGTCATTTGTTTTATTTCTCGGCTTCAGCTCTGGTATCCATGTTACCTATATAGTTATTATTAGATATATGATGGAAACCATCGAATTAAATGACAGTTGACATTAATGACAGTTGACATTAATGATAGTTGACATTAATGACAGTTGACATTAATGACAGTTGACATTTATGGCAGATTGGTACCAACCCTAGAACGTTCAGAGGCTCCATCCAATATCAACGCTCATTTTCAATCTTAAAACCTGTGAAAGAAATGGCGTTTCCCCATACCTTGTTCCTGGTTTCCCTACGTTCCGGTTCACTCTCGCCTTTGGCGGCCACGGTTTGGATCTTCACCCGGTGCAGCTTGGACGTGAAGGAGTCGTTGACGTAGAACTCGTGCGACGACTCGATCTCCTTGGTCTTGGGGTTCTTGATGAGGATGCGCTGAGTCGCTTTGCCCATCGCCAGCGACTGAGAACCAGGTCCGATAATGAATTTCCATCACGTGGCGTGATGCTCGACCAGTTTGGCAAGAATTCATATCCACATGAATACAAGCATAGCTATTAAAATCTACCAATCAGAACTATTATATTTGCGCCTGCGTATTACGAAGGATTTGAGACAACAGTCCGATGAAAAACGAAGCTAGCATGGTGATATATAAAAGCAAGATGGACACAGGGTAACATTCCAGCCCGGAGTTCGATCCCCATAAAAGTTTTTTTTTTTAGTCAAAAGTTTCAAATATATCTGACCGGGCACCCAGTATAGTTAGAGATCACATTTCACATATCAAATTTTCCTTCCTCAAAGGTCCCGAAGAATAGTGATCTACTGATAGGTTAGTACGTTCAGGTCAGGTAAGTCTCATTGAATTAATATAGCGCGATACCGCGTTTAAATTCGAATTGTTTCGTTCAACTTTCCCTTCCTCAAAAATCTACTGAAAATAATAATCTACTGATAGGTTAGTATACGTTCAGGTCAGGTAAGTCTCATTGGATGAATATAGGGCGATAGCGCGTCCAAAATTCCCTTTCATTCAATCAAATTATCCTTCTTCAAAAATTCACTAATAGTAATGATCCCTGCCTTCACTGATGTCAATAAACCTTCGTCAATACCGCCTTTATCGATACCAAGGTGGATATAGGATGGTGAAACAGCTCTTCAATTGTTTCTGCGAAAAACTTGTAGACCGTTTGAGAAGGTACTAATATTTCCACGACTTGAAAGAAGATGGCGGTAAGATCGATTAACGAAGAAGATTTCTGTTGCTTACGTATTTCTGTGGTTCACATCTGACAGACGTGACTTGAAACGACATTAAAACAATATATTTTCGATAAATTTGGAATGAATATTGATATTTTTCATCTAGAACAGATGAAACTGATGAAAGTATGAAAGATGCACAGTTTCTGTTTTACCGACACAAGGTATGTCGCCATCTCTGATAACTTCAGGAAATATTACTACGGTATGAAATCAAGTAGGCTGAGGTCTACAGTTTATTCTAGTGCTTGTTAATAGGAAGCTGTTTCACCATCCTATATCCACCTTGATCGATACCAACCATTTCGAACCTACCGCCAAAACGTAAATGGTTGTTATTGGTGGATTTTAATAGCTATGCTTGTATTCATGTGGATTTGAATTCTTGCACCAGTTTGATAGGGGGGTTTTCGTGAAAATTTAATGCATCGAGGCATACCAGAACACTTTTTTTTTTGGTCTAGGATGGTTGAAATATTTGCCTCACAGCTATAAATAAAGGGTGGTTGGGGAGTGCCAACAAAAATGTCCACTTAGATGAAAAACTCGATGAAAGTTATTTAGTCGAGAAAACGGAGATAAAAAAGTAAATTTTCGAATTTTTCGAGTAGCAGTTGGATTAGAAATTTGGCATGCTGTACAGAAAAATAAAAAATACGCAGGTGAGAATTTTGTATAAACTTAATGTAAAAATAAGAATCGAAATAATGGAAAATCTAAAACATATTAAGTATAATGTTTTCATAGGATTATTATGTGGGTTGTTTTAGTTCGAATATTTTCATAAATGAAGAAGTTACCGAGAAAACATGAAAATGACCAAAATCCGTTTTTATCTATGAAAAAAAACAAAGAAATAAAATCAGAGATGGCCTCGATAAATTCTACATTCAATAATAATGATAATAATAACAACATTTTATGATCCCAAGAAACAAATATATTTATGGAGGGATACTACAAAAAAACTAAAAGAAGTCAAAGAAAAAATGAAATCAAATTATGGAGATAATGACCAGTTGAATCATAATGAAGCAATGTGACAAGAAAAAACGTTATAACGTCCGTCATAAAGTTAGCTACACATAAAAAAATGTAATTGAAACTTCCAAATAACTCTAATGACAGTTAGTTTCTGCATGTCTGACAACTAAAAAATCCGTTTTTTAGTTCGGCACCAAGGGCAACTTTTTCAAATTGAGACCACGCATAATTTTAATATTAATGGATCTTTTTTTTTGGTTAACTGTTTATTCTACTTGAATAATATGACGATTTTTTTTAAATTGCGTTACAATACAAATTATATGATCATATTTTCTGGTGTGGTATTCATGGGTATAAAAATTGACTTTGAAATTGATATTTCAATGCTTTTTTTCATTTTTTGTTAGATGAATGACATACTTTCACTCTAAAGAGAAAGTCAGTAAATCCCTAAATAAATAAATGAATAAGTAAATTTGAGAGGTTTCAATACCGGTTTAGTTGCATTTTGGAATACATCAAACTAAAATAAATAATGTTCGAATATTTTTAAGTGGCATAAAAGACTTCAACTTGAATAGCATACCAATAATCGGATATATTTTCTCTGGGTATTTTAAAAATTCGAATTGACAAGTTCAGCCAGCTTTGAGGGAGAAATAATATGACTGCACTAGTGTTGTCTTTGTCATCAAGATTGCAACTTAAAATAACGAAAATGTTATGAATGTCATCTTTTCTATTGGTTGTTTCAAGGTCGACGTAAATCCGCCAGGTTTAGGCTAAATTTGTGATAGAAGCATTGGAAATATCGTGTTTTTTATTAAATTCTTGTATATTCGTGGCTTTTGAATAAAGAATCGCTTGGAATTCAACATGCCCAGGTAAGTCCCTCAATCCTATCTAATATCTATGATTTCTGTTGGGTATAAAGTGAAACTGGAGACAAGTTTATAATATGAAAATAAACAACAAACAATTCTGAGAATATCTCCATTTAAGATAGTTGTATAGTTCCAATCTCTGTATTAATATTATAATCATCAATATTATGAATATTATGAAAGTTGTGAATTATTTCACAAAAAAATTATCTAACCTACAATATAGTGTTTGATATGCATATTTTCAAGTGGTATAATTTTTAGGTAGTAAAACTCATAGTAGAATGCCTGGATGTTCAGCTTTCAACTATACAAACTCTGCAGCTAAAGAGTTTTTGATGAAAACTTTTCCCAGAGACCCAGCTAGAAGAAAACTTTGGACAGCCAAAGCTAGGCGAGATAACTGGCAACCAACAAACTATTCAGTTCTTTGTGAGGTATTATATGTTCTTCTCTGAACTTTCATGCTTGGTTTTGTGTGTTATACAATATTATTCCATATTATATACGTTCACTTTGAGGGGGATATGTGGGAACAAACTCTTCTTGCCATAATTTGGAAAATAAAATAAAAACTCGTTTTTTGAACTTCAGGTTGAAGATAGCGAGTAAAAAAATATTGTCAATAAAGTCAACAATTATGGCAGTAAATCTATGAGAAAGCTGTAAAATGTATGTTTCCAACTTATATTATTGTGTTTTAAAAATAAATGAAGTGTCGATTATTTTATATATGTATTTATCATTTCAAAATAAAATGAATGTATTGTTAAGTGGTCCGTTTTTTATTTCTTTTACATATCCTTAAAATGAGGTAAGTAGAATGTAGAAGAATATTTCAAGACATACATATAATCAATTCATCATTCTCATATTATATAATTTGTCGTTTAACTTGAATACCAGTTCAACTCTGATCAATAAAGTTTATTTAGGAATGTAGTAACATGGTAGTAACGTTGTGTGGAAGCATCGTTTGAAATTCGTATTTACCGCGAATAATTCAAAATGTTGAATTACCCGCGTTATATTCGCATTCTCGAAATTGAATATTACTTCATTTATAAGGTATAAGTCATTGAAAAATTAATCACAATAAAGATAGTATAATAGTACATCATAATCTGAATGTTATCACAATAAATTATAGTCCAATTCTACAAAAATCATAGAAAATTTGCCTAAACATGGCGGCCGCTAGCCCATTGGCGTCACTGTAACCTATTAATCCACTGTAGGGCAGACATATTTGTTCTCTCTCAAAGCTGGCTGAACTTGTCAATTTTCCATTGAAACCGTTCGAGCATTTCCACAAACAAAAACCCCACCTGCAGCGCCCTGATGAGGTCCCGCTCGGGTATGTCCGACTCGTTGAGTATCTCCTCGTAGGTGAACTTGTCATGGTTGTTGAACAGCATGAGCACCACCATCTGGTAGGTGGACACCTGGATGATGTGCTTGCGCGGCCCAGCCCTGCCGGCGGCAGACGCCGACGCCAGGCTGGTCGACGAGGAGCAGGCGCCGTCTCTGTCGGCGTCGTCTTTGCGCGGCCCGAAGAAGACGGCGTTGAGGTCGGCGTTGCCCAGCTGCGGCTGCAGCGTTAGCTGCCGCCCGCTGTGCTTCGCCAGGTAGAACCTGCGGGGACACAAGGGGATTTGCTTAGTAGTGTTACGGACTGTGGTGTGTTCCGGAAATACCGGAAGTCATTGTCTCGGCGGCGCGCGACTGGTCTCGCGTTAACATCGGTCACCGACATACCTAATTAGAGGACAATAGCGGATGACTCATATCCGTCGCAGTTTCTCGAAAATGAACGGTATTTCCTAGAACTTTATTGAATGTTCAAGATTGTGCTAGAATTGATGTTTTGTGCCTATACAGTGTGTACCAGCCAAATGGAATAAATTCGTTAATAAATAAACGGTGGCGTTCTAGGAAAAACGCTCCGACACGTCGATTTGTATCTTTAGTTGCGCTTTCGTCGATCTATCATACTTGGGGTATAGCGCGTAAGATTACAGAGATATAGGGTGTGAAAAATCGAGATTTTTCAAATTTAGGAATTTTTTGTGCCGAAACTATCCATTCTTGCTCAAAACGGCTTACATGTCCCTTTCTCAACTTTCCATTTACTATCGATTGATATTTAATTGAAACAAATACGGGTGGTTCAAAATTTTGAGATTTGCATCACCTTCTATTTGTTTCTATCAAATGTCAGTAGATAGTAAATGAAAAGTTAAGATAGGGACATGTAAGCCGTTTTGAGCAGAAATGATTAGTTTCGACACAAAAAATTCCTAAAGTTGAAAAATCTCGATTTTTCACACCCTATATCTCTGTAATATTTCGCGCTGTACCCCAAGTATGATAGATCGACGAAATCAGCTCTTCATGAAGAATCTAAAAATGAAATAAAATACAGGGTGTTGCATTTAAAATAAGAAAGTTGATATTGGCCACTGTGGCATGACACACCCAGTATAAAATGTTTTTTTTTGAAAAAAAAAAAGCGCAACTAAAGTTACAAATCGACATGTCCGAGCGTTTTTCCTAAAACGCCACAGTTTATTTATTAACGAATTTATTCCATTTGGCTGGTACACACTGTATAAAGGACCGCAGTGTCGCGGACAGTCAGTTTAGAAAAAAAGCTAGTATTGTGAACAGAGATTTGTATAGCGAATATGAAAGTGATTTTTAATTAGGTGTTTATCGAATTGTATTTCGAGTGTTTAGTGAAATAAATTGTTCAGGTTTGAACCCAGGTAGAAATATCATAACAGTAGGACGAAAATTAATGGAAAAGGAAGGGTATACAGAGTGGCCACTTTTTTAATGGGATTGTATTGGTAACTTTTAAACCATAAGAGTTAGAAGGTCGGTCAAATGGAGAAAAAGTTGCATTCATAGAAGCATTGTCAAGCAGTTCAAACATATCGAGATTATCCGGGCCGGTTATTGAGATATCATAAGAAAAGTAAATTCTGTCATTTTGATTTTTCTTTTTTTCCCACTTTATTTCGAATATTATCAAAAAATATCACAGGAGTTTTTTATTCGACAGTAAATTATCCTCATTTTGACATAATCAGATTTTGTATCCAACGTTTCGTACGCTCTGGGCCACCCTCAACCTCATTTTTTTCAATACGGACCTGCATATTTTATGACACTTTTCGAAATAACTTTAAACGCTGAATTCATCGACATATCATAAAATGTAATTCAAAGTTGAATTTCAGGTGATTTTGATAATTTGGATAAGGGTCAAAATCACCTGAATAAAAAACTCCTGTGATATTTTTTGATAATATTCGAAATAAAGTGGGAAAAAAAGAAAAATCAAAATGACAGAATTTACTTTTCTTATGATATCTCAATAACCGGCCCGGATAATCTCGATATGTTTGAACTGCTTGACAATGCTTCTATGAATGCAACTTTTTCTCCATTTGACCGACCTTCTAACTCTTATGGTTTAAAAGTTACCAATACAATCCCATTAAAAAAGTGGCCACTCTGTATAACGAAAATAAAAGGAAATAGCTATTTGTGTATTCAGAGCACGAAGTGATAGATTGCCGCTGGAAAAAGACAGTTAGCGGCAAGACACTGTGCATTCGAAATACACACAATACTTTTTCTACAACCACAGTTCCTAGACGAGAAAATTCGATAATTCATTCAATTAACTTACGTTTCATAATATTCTTCATTTAAAACATTAATTTCAGTTATTATTAATAAAAATAATAATAAGTGTCAAAGGCTACTTTATTGTTGACCGTTTGTAGAAAATCGCAAAATGACAGAAATAAAAAGATTTACAATTTTTGTATCGACACTTTTTTCGCATAACCTAAAAATTCATGTAACAAATTCAAAAAACCAAGTTTTTCGTTTTTTATTTTTATAATTTAGACACAAAAAATCACGAAATTTGGTGAAAACTTGCCTTATCATGTTCTAAACACACTTTGTTGTTATTTAAATATTTATTTTTAATATTTACTCGGAAATTCTCTTTCAAGAAGTCGGTGGGCTCTTTGTTCATTGAAATCTCTATTTTCTAACGGTGTAAAAAAATATACATCATGATGGTAAATTTTCTCAGAAAATGCAAAAAAAAAACGAATACGAAATAACAGTTAAGAAGGCCCAGATATGTACAATTTAAATTATAGAGCATTCTTTCCGCTGATAACCGAAGTGTTGACAGAAAAACAATTGAATTTCAACTTATTCGCAAAAATTTATTTTTATTCAATGTATATTTCAATTTCAATCGATTGCCAACTCCATCCGGAAGGTAAATGATCATTATAAATTTCATACTAAAACACAAATAACGGAGCTATGCGCATTTTAGAGATTACTGCTGGAAAAACACTATGAAGGTATTTTACTGTAATAACTTCACATTAAATTGCCGTCAAATCGTAGTTGAATAATACAAAAATTGTCCGCTCATGCAGTGAATTATTTTTACACTTAGTCGGGAATTTTAGGAAAATTCGGTCTCACCTTCTGAAACATTCGAAAGCAGCCAGGGGCACCGCTGGTATGTGACATTTGGGGGTGGCGCTCTGAGTGGGCCAAAATCCGGTGGTAAGAACACGCATAAAAAGATCAACTCCTCCCAGATTCGTCTGAAATAGAGCATGGCATCAGAAGCATGAGAAAATGCTGTTAGCGATATGTACCTCTGTTTTGGAGACGTGATCCTTGAACTCGTCCATTATGGAATTTGAAACGGTCATGTCTTTGAACATCCCTTCCAGTTTGGAAGTGAATTGACAGCCACATTCGGTCTTAAAAATATTTAAAAAAATTTAAATGGTGCTGCATAACTATTAGGATAATCACCTTTAGTTTAGAGATCATATTTTTCTCCCAGTCATCGCTCACAGATTTGTTCAACAATAATCTCTTGGCAAGATGCTGCTTGTAGTACCTCTCAAACACGTCTTTTTCTTGGAGGAATCTGAACAAAACCATGGATTTGTCCAAAACCAATTCAATATCTTGTTCCGACATCTGGAACACAAAAAAAATGACTTGTGTTTCGTAATTCAATGCATGACAATCTTCGGGTTATTTTAAAAATACATTTTTGGAAGAAAGATCCGCAACCGCTCCAAAGTATGCATCAAATAATTTTTTTACCAAGAATAAGGTTTCAGATATATTGGTAAAAACTGTTTTTTTTTGTATTGCAACATCCTGTATCTCAGAAATGGAGCAGACCTATGTCCATATGATGAATTTTTATTGAAATAACAATATCTTCTTATTCATAAAATAAGGTGCAAGAATGGATATTTACCATGGCCATATAAACATATAATTAATAATAGTATTTCGAATTTCCTCAACAATCTCATTGCAATAATTTTATTTTAATTTTTTCAAGTTCTTAGATTTATGTATTTATTTGAATTCCTCAACTCACTACAAGTTTCACTTCATAAGCAATTTTTTTTAGTTTATTCATTAACTGTTAATAATTATGAATAAACTTTATTATTGTTTTTTTTAGTAGGAAAAACAAACAAAGAGTAACCAGAATAATATACCATGGAGATTAAAATAATGTCAAAAAAATTATCTATTTACTAAATTATTTTGTATTATTTCTCAACCATGTATATCAAATTTGATAAGCTGGAACAAAAAGTAACAAGTAACTTTCTAACTGCATTAAAACATGCATAGGACTTCACATTTTCAATTGATATATAAGATTTTACCCCTTTGACTCCTTTCTTCAGCTTATCATCTATAAACAATGACAAATATTCAGGAGACTTGGGATTCAAATTGAGGAAATGCTCAAAATCAGATGCAATCATCTGCTTGAATATCTTGTCATTGTTGAAAGAATTCTTCAAGAAGTGGTCAAAGCCATCTTTCAAATCCAGCAAGGACTGCACAAATGTGATGGCATTTGTTGTGGGCTGGTGTTCCTCTTCTTGCACTAGGGCTTTGCCCTGCTCCCTGAGGTACATGCTGACACAATCTGCCATTGTTTTCAATCCATCTGACACTCTACCAAACAGCTTGTACATACAAGCCAAATCTTCAGTTTTTTGGTGTTTCAGCATATGTACAACACCAGAATTTTCCATCTGAAAACACCAAAAGGAATGAGATTATGGTGGAGACTCTTTCCCACACCTTTATCTACCTCAACAATTGTTTTCATGTGTTTTTTGATCAGTTCTTCCTCCACAACTTCTACTATCCTTGGTTCTGTTGATTCATCCAAATAATGCTTGGCACGGTCAGATTCCTCATTAATCCTTGCCTCAACTTTCTTTATATACACTGAAGCACTATTTTCAGCTAGAAACCTCTGACTTTCCACCTATAAATTGAAATCAGTGAAAAACTGGTACAACAGTTGAGAAATTTATAGATAACCTTGTAGAACTCAGCAGATTGCTGCAGGAAAGGCCTTTCAAAATCCTCTTCATATACTGTCCTTGAATTGATACCAAGCACCATCAACATTTGACATGCATTTTTGATAGATATTCTATCCACTTTTTCACCTCTTCTTTCTCTCATAACCATGTCTAAAAGTGTTTCTCTTAAATGGTCTCTTATACAGCCATACCTCACCACCTAAAAATATATATAATAGGTAAGCATATCAAGAGAAGAAAATATTGATAAAAAATTACCTGATCTCGAAATATAATCAGTCCAAGGTTATAGACATTGTCTACATCATTTTGTTGCACATAAACTCTGTCCATATACATGAGTATATCACGGATCATAACCATGGATGTTTGATGATCATTCCAAGCTTGGTTTAAAGTCATCAAAAAGTTGTTATGTAAAGACTTAAGAACATCTTCTCTGACCTAAAAATCAAAATATAAAATATTAATGGTGAATATGAATCTATTGAATTTCAGCATACCTTGAGCTCCAGGTGATTAGTAACAACTTCTTTCAATCCTGTATACAACCTTTCTCCATGTTTATGGAGAACCATAGTGTATGCATTCCTATACAACTCTTCAAAACTCAAACCTGAATTATTTTTCTTTTGTATTTCTTGGATGGCATTTTTCAAAAGAGCCCATATACTCTCCACATACTTCTCATCCATAGTCATCTAATAAACATAAACATAATGAGGGTTGGCTTCATGAATAAATTATAAAGGCAAAAGTACATTGTCTCCAGGAGATTCCCAATGGTCCCAATACTTGGAGAAATATGAATTGATATTCATCTTATGATCACAGAATTTTATAAAAGAGCATTTAGGGAGAATAATTGTACACAGGACATTCCTTCTCCTTGGATATGTATAGTGATATTTCTAAATTGTGCCTTGTAAAAAGTAGTAAAATGACAATGAATTTGAATTTATAGATTCTGAAATGACAGTTACATATTTGTTTGTTTTTAATGTCATCTCTTGGGAAAAAAATTACCTTTTCATATGTATTTTGTGCCAATTCATAATTTCACAATTAGTGATGATATAATTTGGGAAAATTGTGTAGGTGTCATAAATAATCTATAGTGAGAAACAGCAAGGATTGTTTTCAATTAAAAAATATAGATATACTCACAGGAAAGGCCCGAATCCTCATTTTGCCTTCCTTCTTGGCTAATCCACCACTTTTCATAGTTGACATTGTTATGCTATATTTTCTCTCTTCTCACTCCAAATTCGGAAATTATTATCAGATACTCATTACGTGCAATGATAATTAGAAAATATTATCCAGTCCCATCCACTTTATGGAATATATCATACTCGTAACAGACACTGAGAAATTATAATTTTATCCGATTAATCGAAGACTTGTTTTTGTGTTTGTTCCAGTTCAAGTCATTTTCAATGGACATCAATGACCTTCGATATCAACAAAATTCACGCACTTTCACTTCTCCCTGGGTATATATTTTATAATTGTTATTTTAGTTGAAATTACGGAAACGTGGTCAATTTATTATCCAATTTTTAATTTGGACAAATATTTAATTTTGTTCTACAGTGGTAGACAGACGAACCCCATTCAGCTGTTCAGGTTTCATTTCATCGACTTCACGACTTGTCAATTGTCATTCTTGTCAAGTTGTCATATCCAATTTTCCATAGGTTATTTACTTTTGTTGGATGTTGGATTCCAGTATTTCCAGTTTATTAAACGATTAAACGAACTTACCTGTGAAGTTCAATCGTAATTATATGAGGCGCCTCGTCCGAAGAGATCACTAAGGTAGTATAGTCTTTTACTGTTCTAAGCCACAAATTTCAAAGGTAAAAAATTCTTGTCACAACACGGCTGTCCCCTGCTCCAAGCACCTTGTCATCTGTCATTATGTTCATCTATTTCAAAGCAAGGAAAAACCCCGCCCTTTTAGGGTATGGGATTCTATAGTTTTATTGGTTTTAACGTTTTAATCGGGAGGGGAGTGATCTCTTCGGACGAGGCGCCTCATATAATTACGATTGAACTTCACAGGTAAGTTCGTTTAATCGTTTAATTATATTTCGGCGCCTCGTCCTCAAGATCACTAAGGTAGATGTTTAAAGATCTAGGGCGGTCCCTTTTTCCTTAGGATAATCTAAATAAAAATCCTTCTATAAAATAATCATTATATCTCTGATGAACCCATAACTGAATACATGTCTATAAAACGTCAAAGTAAAAATTCTTCAAGTAATGTTACTTATTACTCTAGTTGTTTTCAACATTCATTATTGCCCTGGCAAACGTATAATTGTCTGTACTAAGGGGACAATTGTAAAATCTTGCAAACACCTCGGAATCCTGTGTCCACCCAGCTGTTCTTCTCAGAATCTGCAGTGATACACCCTTTCTCATGGCAGCCGATGTGGATGCATGACGTGTAGAGTAAGCCGAAAAAATCGTTGTATCAATACCAGCTCTAGCCATCGTCTCCTTGATCCACCTACTTATGGTGTTTGTTGTTGCAACATGGAATGGTTTCCGTGTTGTTATGAACAAAAATTCTTGAGACTCTTTTCTATAAGCGGACGTCCTCTGGATGTAGGTGAGTAAAGCTGAAGCCGTACACACCTCAGGTTTATCTTGGAAAAAAGGAATATGTAGACATGGTTGCTCTCTTTTAGCACTTGTGGTCTTGATGTGATCTGGTACCAAAATCTGAATTCCGCTATGACTCACAATAATATTTTGAACCTTAATCTTTGCTAATGTCTGCAAACGGTGACCTGATATCAGGGCTAAAAGAGTTGCCAATTTTCTGGTAAGGATCTCTATTTCAAGAGTCTCATTAGGAAAATCCTTCTCCAAACATGTTAAGACTACTTGTGGATTCCAAGTCAAATTATATCGTCGTTGAGGTGGTCGTAACCTAAATATTCCTTTAAGGAATCTCTTTACTTGATTATTGCTGCCTAGGTCTCCAGGAAATATCAAAGATAAGGCTGAGCGGTACGTATTAAAGGAGCCATATGTTATATTGCTCTTTTTCTTGAATTGATCATGTAGAAACTCTAAAACTGAGGATTCATTGGCTAAAAATGGATCAGATTCCTTTCTCTTACAAAAGCTCCACCATTCTCTATATGCACTTTCATATTGTTTTAGAGTTCCTGAAGCCAATGATCTTATGAAAACTGGTATTGTAGATTCCGGTACTCCTCTTCTTATGAAGACCTCGCCAAGTAACGAGTATGCTCCAGGAAAATTCTTATATTCCTGAAAATTTGATAAATTAATCTTTCTTGAGTTTATAACTAAACTTGATACTGGGAGCCTGATACCCTTCCAGCTAAAAGAGAAGTGTTTTTTGGAAGTGGATTTATGTTAACGCTAGGTGCTAAAAGTAAATCCTCCCTCCATCTGAACACCAAATGACTTTTTTCAAGTATTCTAGTATATAACGGATACCAAGGCTGGGACTTCCAATCTGGTACAACTAAAATGCCCTCTGCCCTATCTCTAATAATCTTTCTAAGTGTCCTTAAGATCATAGAAAATGGAGGGAATGCATAAAAGTGTAACCTCGACCATGATATACTAAAAGCATCTACTGAAGAAGCGTCAGGATCTGGCCTCCATGAAACATATACTGGACATTTTTTATTAAGTTTCGAGGCGAATAAATCAATTTTTGGACTACCAAATGTAGCTGTTATAATATTAAAGAAAACCTGATTTAGTTCCCATTCTGTTTCTATTGGTAGTTCCCTCGATAATCTATCTGCCTCAAAATTATCCTGTGAACTTATATAAGAGGCTTGAAGCCAGATTTGCCTGTGTTCGCACCATTGCCAGATCTGGCGAGCTAACTGACTCAATTCAGGATATTTCACGCTACCCATTCGGTTGATATATGAGAGGGCAGTTGTATTGTCCACTCTCATCAATATACTTATTGATCTAAAGTCTTTAGCAAATGACCTTATAGCGTAAAAAACGGCCAACAACTCTAAGTAATTAATATGTTTACTCCTGAGTCTTTCCGACCACCATCCTTGTGCTCTATGGCCCTGAAAATAAGAACCCCAACCTGAAAGCGATGAGTCAGAGAAGATTTCTATATCATGAGTATCATCTCTTATATTATTATATGTAACCTCAGTGATCTTAAGCCACCACTGCAGGTCTTCCTGTAACTCATCTGACATTGTCAATTTCATCTGTGCATTAAAATTAGAATTATTTTTACCCAATGCAAGAAACTTCTCTCTCTCAAAATTCTTTGTGTACAACCATCCATACTTGATTGCGGGACAAGCGGAAACGAGAGTTCCCACATATTTCGCAAAATTACGAATAGTGCAATCATTAGAAACCATTATAGATCTAGTTAATTCTATAATCCTTTGACACTTCTCCTCTGGTAGTCTTATTATCATATCTGCACTATTAAAGATGAAACCTAAAAATCTACAAACCTGTGAAGGATTAAGGGAACTCTTTTCAAAATTAATAATAAAGCCCAGGCTCTGTAATAACTTGACTGTGAAGTCTACATGTTGTAAACACTCCAATTCGTCCTGACCCATAACCCAGAAATCATCAAGGTATACAACACAAATAATACCCTTATTCCTTAGGAATGAAATTACTGGTTTAGTAATTTTAGTGAAGAAAAATGGGGCCAAAGACAAACCAAAAGGAAGGCAAGTAAATTCAAAAATGTCTTCCTTAAATTTGAATCGCAAGTATTTTCTACTTTCCAGATCTATTGGCACCTGATAATACGCATTTTTCAGGTCAATAGTGGCCATGAAACAATTGGGCTGAATCAACTTCAATACTGTTCTAGTATCCTCCAACTTAAAATGGGGTGTATCTAAAAAAGTATTGAGTCTTTTTAAATTCAGAATAAATCTTTTCTGTCCATTCGACTTGGTAACTAAAAAATATGAAGAGAGAAACTGATCTTTTTGATAACTGGACACCCTTATAGCTCCCTGCTGCTGTAACTCCTCTATACATGAATCTATATCTGATTCATCTTTTTTAGGATAACTATAAACTAACCCGGAATGTCCTGATGGCTCTTGTATAAAAGGGATCTTTATGCCTGAAATCCACTGTAACACACATTTGTTGGAAGTTATCAACTCCCAGTTTCTCTTATACATTGTCAAATTACCAGACTGGTGAACCGAACTTACCTTTTCTATACTTATTGGGATCGATGGGGCTGAGGTTTTCCTCTGTTCCTCCTCTGGGAGGGGTAATTTGGCCCCCTGCGCCTCGGTTCCCCATACCGAGGTGGGCCCCTCCAGTTTAAAGAAACTTTTCTATTATGAGTAACTGAAGGTAACTGCCTTGGGGTAAACTTTGTTCCTACCACCTGGGGGATGGTATTTTTCAAATCTCTGCTTGATTTCTCAAACCCTTTTGCAGTCCTACAGTTTTCTCCAAAATCTCTTCCAAACAAAAATTCATCTATTTGAGATATATCTGCTACTTCCCTAGCTGATTTGCTCAAATTAGGAGTAATTGCTTGCCTTCTAGTCAAGGAAATGCTATGATGCAAGTCTGTAAGTAAACGTCCAGCATCACTAAGATATTGTAGTGTGGGTCTCTCTTCTTTATTATTTTTGTCCAGAATTCTATTAAGAGATTGGCCTACTCCAGATAAGGCTGCAGCCAATTGATCCTGCCAACTTGCTAATGATTTATCCCTTCTTATGGAAGAGACAGTCAGGATAGGAGGTAATTCATTATTCAATTTTGGTGCACCCAAACTTCTGACATTCTTAGGGAAAGGATATTTTACTAGTAATTCTTCCTTGTCACTCTGTGTCAGACCATTGGGGATAAGATGGGACCATCTACTGGCGATTTCTTCATGTAATTGGAAAGCATCTGCACTAGGTGCTTTTGGGTCCTCACCCAAACATTCTAGGAGTTCTTTGTCAAGTGTGGCTGTATCCTCCACCACTAGTACATCCGGATCTTCATCCTTAACTGAAGGAGATCTGAACGGAGAAGCGGAGCATCTCGCACTCCCACCTCCCGTATCGGGAGATGATAAGCGTCTCGCCCTTATCTCTCCTCGTCTTTTCTCAACAGGACTTGTGTCTCGCACTTCTTTCCTGTTTACAGTTGGAGATCTCTCTCTTCTCGATCGTGATCTAGCACGTCTCCTAGAACTCCTAGATGAATGTCTGTGACGCGATCTCGAACGAGCCCGGTACGGACTGTAACGAGATCTGCTCGAACGATCCAAGCTGTCATGGCGTCTATTCGAACGTTCTGATGAGAAGCTGGAAGAACTTCTTCCGCGCCTTCTGCATACTTCCTCCAACGCTTTCAATCGCCGCTCTAGGTCTCTTGACCTAGATCTAACCATGTTTTTGTGCGTTTACCTATAAGAAAAAACCTGAAAAAGATAAATCTTTTTGTTAAGCGGCTACTTACGTGTGGCTCTTTAGAACACAAAAAACAAGATGAACATAATGACAGATGACAAGGTGCTTGGAGCAGGGGACAGCCGTGTTGTGACAAGAATTTTTTACCTTTGAAATTTGTGGCTTAGAACAGTAAAAGACTATACTACCTTAGTGATCTTGAGGACGAGGCGCCGAAATATAATTTGCTTCACTTTGCTTCCTATGGAACGCCGTTTTACTTTTTAATGCACAATGACTGCATGTATTGAAAAAAATCTATTTATACGATACATTACTAGCAAAAATAGCAATTTTTGCAATGCATAGTCTCAATGTATTGCAAAAATGCCTATTTTTGCAACACATGACTCGTAATGTATTGTAAAAATTGCCATTTTTTCAATACATTACGAGCAATGCATTGCAAAAATTGTGAATTTCAACTAGAATATTTTGAGTATTTTTACAATGAACGATGATTAATGCATTGCAAAAATTTCAATTTTAACAATGCATTACTAGCAATGTGTTGTAAAAATCTATTTTTGCAATACATGAACTTTTGATGCATTGCTAAAATTGATATTATCACGTTACACATTATCAATGCATTGAAATAATTGTTGCTCGAAATTTCAAATGATGTATAAAATCATTATTTCAATACATCAACACTTCGTGTATTGTAAAAATTAAAAAGATATTATAGTCTCCAATTGCTCGAGAAGAAGAAAAAGATAAACAGATGACGCGGGAGAAATGTCAAAAATTTGACAATCAATCCAAAATATTTGAAATGGTGCTATTGTTTGTTTATCATTTATATGAGATTAGAAATTTGAAATGTGAAGATTATATGCATGGATGTTTGTAATTTTTGTTGTATTTAATTTAATCTATGTTGTAGTTTTGTGATGTCATAGATATCCCTCAATGTTATAACAACCTATAGAAAGGATTTTATGTTTAAAATCAATGGTTGTAACGATCTCAGGGTATTTCCAATTTGTTTCTTTTATATATATTTCTATATACCAATTATTTTTTTTACAATTTATTGACAATCTTCATAAACACTCTGTAGATACAATATAAATGATTATTGAACTTCATTTGACAAATGTCACATTTGATTGATTTCTTATTTTTTTGTAGAAATTCTGGCCAGAACCCTTTACAATCAAGATTCAATATATTATATTAATTTATTTTTATTATATATATTTCTGGCCGGATATCTCGAAGATGAATCTAGTCGTAGATACGCTGACTGCTCACACAGGTCTACCGCTCGATTATATACTTATAGTAACTCCTACCTTCTGCTCTGCATACGATTCTTATTTCTTTTCAACAAACCATCTCCTAGTGAGTACCATGAATATATGTTTTCAAATAGTTACTGCCTCTATCAGGATAATTATTATTTCTTCTAGTATATATATATATGTGGTATCTGCTATTCCAATGTAATCCTTCTTCTTCCAAATTTTTAGAGAGTTATAATTTTTTCAAGTACTTTAACCAGTATTAAATATATATATTGTATTCCAAAAACCCTTCTATATCTGTTCTTTTTATTCCCCTTATTTATTATTCTCCCTATCATTTATTTTATTTTCCTTGGCAACTCTTTCAAGATACCTTTGTTTTTTATCTATCGTACAGAGTGTTCAATTCATTAAATCATTAATACTAATAATGGACCGTTGCATAGTCCCACCAAGTAAATTTGGTGAATGAAATCATTTAACAAAATTTACTTAACGTTGCATAGTCCCACCAAACAGTGACATGCATCAATTTTAACATTTTATATTAGAAAATAAATTAATCTTTTTCAAAATGTTCTTTCAAATTGATAACATTGAAAATTCCTCTGACATTATTATCATCATCAACAAGTTCATAAGCATTATTAGCAACAACTTGTTTTATCCGATAAGGACCTTCATATAGCAAAAATAATTTTTTTATTTCTTTGTCTTCTGCAGATGAAATATTATTGGCCTTCAACCACACCCTATCATTTATAGAAAATCTGGTTTTTTTATTAGGATTATGGCGTTGCTTTCTTTTTTCTCCTTTCGTCATTAACTTTTCATGTGCTAATTGTAGTCTCACTTTAGTTGACATCATATTGTTTTCAGGAAATTGAATTATATTTCTCAAATATTCCTCCGTATCAATACCTTTCTCTAACATAATTGGTGCATATCCAGTACTTTCATGTATTGCAGCATTTATCCAGAGTTCTACTTTGCATATCATAGAAGCCCATCTAGTATGTTTATCAAAACAATATGTTCTCAACAATCGACCTATTTCTCTCATCACTCTTTCTGATGGATTACCTTGTGGATATCTTATCGAGCAATGAATCATTTTAACATTTTCTTCTACCAAAAAATCTTTCCAAACTTTCCCAGTGAATTGTGTTCCATTATCTGCTAATAATCTCATTGGCTTCCTAACATTAATAAAATAATCATTTTTCAATTTAGTAATGATATTTTTGGCTGTCGCATTTTTCAAAGTATACAATTTCACATACTTAGTGAACACATTCAGTACTACGAAGACATATTTAACTCCCCCACTTGATTTTGGCAATGGTCCAAATAGGTCACAAGCCAATAAATCATTTTCATTCTTCGGAACAATATAATTATATTCCCCAAGCACCAATTGATTACTGACTTTAGCCTGTTGACAAATTTGACATCCTTTTATAATTTGACAAATATCTTTACGCATTTTCTTCCAAATCCAATTCTGTTGCATGATTTTGAAAATTTTCCACACTCCATAATGTCCATAACCTTCATGATAAGCTATAACCAATTCTTTTATTAAATCATTCGGGACACAGATTCTCCAATGATTCTGTAGATTATTTTTCGAATATAAAACATTTTCGAATAAAAAATAATTTTTTTCATAATTGGCAGGGTCAGTCAGTAAAATGTTGATTATTTTATTCAAATTCAGATCTAGTCTCTGATATTCATTGATTTTTTTTATTTTATGAAGTATTTCTTTTTTTAAACTAATTTTCAGATTCGCAATTATGAAATTTTTATTCAAGTTGTAAATTTCATTTTGATCACTCGGATTTCTAGATAAAACATCTGCTATTGTATTCAATTTACCTTCATAATAACAAATTTCCAAATCAAATTCTTGAATTTTGAGGACCCACCTAGTTAATCTCGAGTTCAAAAGTTTACATTTTTGTAAAAATGATAATGCCTTATGATCATTATAGACAATTATTTTTCTACCTAAAATTATATTTCTCCATTTCGAGAGGCAATAAACAATACTTAACAATTCCCTTTCGGTAGTAGAATAATTAATTTCTGCATTATTCAATGTTCTACTAACGAATGCTACATTATTTTCCTCACCATTATCGCCCATTTGGTAAAGTCTTCCCCCTATAGCATATGCACTTGCATCTGTTTGCAAATAAAATGTTTTTTCTAAATTTGGATGATAAACCATACAGGCTTCTGCTATAAGTGTTTTCATTTTCTGGAAAATAATTTCATGTTTTTCTTCCCATTTCCATCTCTTCTTTTTTTTTAACAATTCAAATAAAGGATTCATCATTTCTGCATATTTATCACAATATCTTCGGTGATAGTTACAAAGTCCTATAAATCCTCTCAACTTTCTAACATTATTAGGTCTTGGAAATTTCTCTAAAGCTTCCACTTTATCCCTGTCTATTTTTAATCCTGTTGTTGTGAGAATATTACCCAAAAATTTTACCTCTCTTCTATAAAATTTACATTTACTCAATTTAACAGTCATATTTGCTTTTCTAAGTTTATCAAAAATTACTTTCAAATGAGTATTATGTTTTTCAATTGAATTTGATTTGATCAATAAATCATCTATATATGGAACTACAAATTCTCTACAATCATGGAATATCATGTCGATACATCTTGTCATACCCGCTACTGCTGTGCTAAGGCCAAACGGCATCACTAAGAATTCATATACTTTATTTTCAAATGTGAATCCTACATATTTAGTGTCTTCTTTTCTCAAAGGAATTTGCCAATAAGCAGAAGTTAAATCAATTGTTGACATACATATGTTCTGTGAATATTGATATAAAATTTCTTCAACAGGTAATGGGCACTCATGATCTTTTTCTATTTTTGAATTCAGCATTCTACAATCCAAACATAATCTGACTGATCCATCTTTTTTAAATACAGGTACAAGTGGACTTAAATATGATGTATTAGACCTCTGGATAATATTCCACTCTAACATCTCTTCAATTTTTTTTTCTTACAGCTTCTTTATGACATATTGGTATTGGATATGATTTCGCATAAAATGGACTATTATCTTTAAGTGAAATTGTATGTTCATAAATGTTGGTTCTGCCAGGAATATCTGAGAAAACTTCCTTGAAATTTTCAATTATCGTATTGATATTCCCATCAGTATCTACAGTATTACCGAAATTATCATGTTGATCCAAAATAATTTCCATTATTTCAGATACATTTAATTTTGTTTCTTTATTTGAAAAAGGTAGCATAATAATGTTTTCAGAATTATTGATATATATTGAATTTTTCTCAAAATCTATTTTTGCATTCACCTGTGATAACCAATCAATACCTAATATTATAGGATGAATAAGTTGATCAACAATGAGAACTACAATTTCAAATTCAACATTCTGTACATTCAAATTCAAAAATGTTTGCCAATTTATTGTTTTTGATTTACCACCCATGGCTCCAGTAACTGTTACACCTGTAACAGGTAATTTTGGAAGAACAAATCCATTTTTTATTAGTGTTTCAAAAAATTCTTTATTTATACAAGATACTTGACAACCACTATCACATAATAAGTGTACTTCAAAATTTCCTATTTTTGCATTTATATAAGGTTGAATATTTTCTTTATTTTTTTTATTATCAACATTTTCTGAATACAAAGTACCACAAATTTTTCTTTTATAATTATTTACAGATTCAGCTCCTATGTTGAAGGGTGGCTCATCGGAGCACTCTTGATTCACCCCTGAAAGTTTTCCGTCTCTATTATCGCTGTTTCATCACAATCCAGTCCATTCATATTTATTTCTTCTTGGATTGTTTTGACCTGATAATCTACCTTTTTATCATTAATGTATCCAGGCTGTCTTTTATTTTGCTCCAACTTGTCATTTTCTCTTCTAGGAAAACCTTGATTCTCTGTCTGTCGTTTTTCATTTCTTCCATGGTAACTCTTATCATTTTCTTTTTGTTCATAACCCCTCACCCACTTCTTGTTATCAGGAATATAAGTCTGATTAGAGTATTTAACTTCTTGTTCTCTCTTATTTCCTCCATAATCATACCTCATTTCATTTCGAACAGTCTTATATTCTGTCCCATTATTTCCTCCATTTTCCAATGAATCCATATCTTCTAATATTCGATAAATACTCTCTATAGATCTCTCATGAACACTAGATAAAATCCTAGAAATATCTTTTGGAAACTTTTTAATCAAAATGTTGATTATTTCGTCTTTTCTAATACATTTTATATCTCTTGTTCTCTTGACTGTTTCTAGAAACCATCTAGCCATTGAAGAATTTGAACTATTTGGATTATATCTACTGTTATAAACATCATTCAATACCTCTTGTTGTTTCATGCCATTCCAATATTTTTGAAGAAAATTTCTTTTGAAATCATCATAAGTCCTGTCTATGCAAAATAATTCCGCCCATAATTCAGCATCACCAATCAAACTTCTTTTCGCCCATTTCACATAATCCTTTTCATCCAAATATTGATCCTCAAACCATCTTTCTAATTTTCTCAAAAAATCTGGAGGAGTTTGGTATTTTGTCAATCCATTAAATTTCGGCATATTACTTATATCAACTTTTGGTCTCAAAACATTTAACATTTTACTTACCAGTTCTGATTCATATTTAACACATTCACGTTTTACTTCTTTTCGCCAGTTTTCATTTTCATCATGTTCATTTTTTTCATTCTTCCTATAGTCACTTTCAATTCGCCAATTATTTTCTATTGAAGATTCTTTCTCATAATTAACACGAACAAATTTCGAACTTTTTTTCACCGCTCCTGTATTTTTACTTTCATTCTCATTTGAAGAAGTTAAATCATCAAACTCTTGCAATTCGAAGCTCTTGGCCATCTTAACACTATTAAATAAAGTAATCTACTCTATATTTTGAAAAATTATTTTTACCTTTATGAAAGCCTTTTATTTACGTTGGGCGCCAATGTAACGATCTCAGGGTATTTCCAATTTGTTTCTTTTATATATATTTCTATATACCAATTATTTTTTTTACAATTTATTGACAATCTTCATAAACACTCTGTAGATACAATATAAATGATTATTGAACTTCATTTGACAAATGTCACATTTGATTGATTTCTTATTTTTTTGTAGAAATTCTGGCCAGAACCCTTTACAATCAAGATTCAATATATTATATTAATTTATTTTTATTATATATATTTCTGGCCGGATATCTCGAAGATGAATCTAGTCGTAGATACGCTGACTGCTCACACAGGTCTACCGCTCGATTATATACTTATAGTAACTCCTACCTTCTGCTCTGCATACGATTCTTATTTCTTTTCAACAAACCATCTCCTAGTGAGTACCATGAATATATGTTTTCAAATAGTTACTGCCTCTATCAGGATAATTATTATTTCTTCTAGTATATATATATATGTGGTATCTGCTATTCCAATGTAATCCTTCTTCTTCCAAATTTTTAGAGAGTTATAATTTTTTCAAGTACTTTAACCAGTATTAAATATATATATTGTATTCCAAAAACCCTTCTATATCTGTTCTATTTATTCCCCTTATTTATTATTCTCCCTATCATTTATTTTATTTTCCTTGGCAACTCTTTCAAGATACCTTTGTTTTTTATCTATTGTACAGAGTGTTCAATTCATTAAATCATTAATACTAATAATGGACCGTTGCATGGTTTAACATCAATCCTAAATACCACCCAGATCCTTAAGGAATAAAATAAAAATATTGAGTGCACCCACACCTGAACTGGTGGAATTGACACCGAGAGGAGTCAGATAACCAAGAACTTCAAGAAAAGAAGATATGAGATTAGAAGGTGAAACAGGTATTTTATATGAGTTTTATTGATTTATTATGTTTTTATAAGCTTTTCAAACCACCTCTGCAAAATCAATGGGGCCACTGAGGTATTCGTATTTCAACGATTTCTCTTTATATTTCCAGAATGTCCAAGATTTGAGAAGAGTATCCAGAATATATTGGAGATAAGAAGAAACCCTTGAGAGCTCGAGAAGCATTATTCAAAGCTGGTCACATCATACTTTGTAGGACATGTCAAACACATATTAACTCCTGTTCACAAACTTCAGCTCTAGGGCAGCTCTAATATGAAATTAAAATAATTCCATGGAAAAGTTATGAGTGGAAGTGTGAATTTATCTGTAAAGATGTAATAATTTTATTCTAACCCAAAAAATAGATGATTAGAGAAATAAAATCCAAGATTTTTAATCAATTAACTTTATTTTCTGGGATAAGAAGGTGCATCTGCTGAAATTGAGATATCCTAAATAGGCAACACAAGTTATTATTTCCATAAATCTTTACAACATAATAATGAATAATGATAGTTCATAATATCAATAATTATTCTATATAGATGAGTATGTACCAAGAATAACTTGGGAAGTTTGAAACCTTGTGGTCTACTACAGTCATTCAAATTCATTTATTTCAATTGATGAATTGGATGAAGAATTCATGGCTTATTCATACTGAATAAAGATTTGATTTCATTCAGCCTACATTACTCTCACTCTTGAAGTTTCCATGTGATGACTTCCAGATGTTTATTGAAGGAATTGCATTCTTTTTGAGCCCATCTCTTGGTTCAATTCTTCTTGATGGTCCTGAAGTGAAATTAAGGTCTTCATTACAAACAATGAAACACAACTACAGATAAACCAGATATTTGATTTAACCTGACAGGAGACATAACCTTCAATTTGGCATTTGCTTGAGAAATCCACTTCTAGGAAGTGCTTACTACAAACGTAAATGTTTGGAGCACTAGGTTTTTCTATTTTCAACATGATTTTCAATTTTTTACACAATCCTGAAGTAGAAATTTAGGATTTGGTGCCAAAGAAGTCTGTACGCTAAAAAAAGTTAACTGATCTCTTGTTATCTGAACACTAGGTCTTCCTTTTCATGAAATTTTCAATTTTTTCAAATTTATAAGTATAATAATATATCTCATCCCAGATAGCACATGACAAGACGTTCCCAGGACGTATATTTTACGTCCCATTCAAGTCCGTACGTTCACAGGACGTCTTCCTGTTATCTTATCTGAGATATTTATTGTGTATTGCAATTGAATACTCACTTCCCCTATGAAGTCTTTAGCTTCATATCCTTCACAATTCATGTTGTACTCTACTCGTATCTGTATTTTTGTTGTGTGGATATGGAATGTGTATGGAATATGGCTGAGGAATATGAAATGGTTTAAATGGTCGTATTCTTGTTGTATTATACAATCTTTGACTTTGATTATACAATTTATAAATAATTATTTTCAAATTCGAAAATTGATTGACAACTGTCAGTTGACAGTACTGACACTGACAGTGTTGAGATTATAAGATAAAAACAAACCAGAAGAAGAATAAGATAAATGTAATGCTACAATCAATGTGTTGTTAAAATTGATTTATTTCATTACATTAGTCTTCATGTATTGCATAAATTAGGGGTCGATAACGAAGTGGTCGCAAAAATTCATAATGCATTTTATGATTCAACTAATTAATTGTAAAAACGAAATTCGACCCGAAATGTTTCTCCAATTATAATTTTTACCATTAGTATTTTTTTCAATACATGTCAACTATTTTTTTCAATACATGCAGTCATTGTGCATTAAAAAGTAAAACGGCGTTCCATAGCTTCCATCTATTTTAGAATTTGTGCATAAAACAAGGACATGTGTATAAAATACGAGGAAATGCCCAATCAGTTGACGTTGACAGTTAACGAACTAAACTTCAAGCAGCCTCAACTGACAACTTTCAATTTGTGATCTGTGAGATGTTTGTGAGCCAGTGTGAGCGCGCAAACTCGCATTTGTCAATATTTTCTTAAATATTTTCTTTTTCAATATCATAGGTCAATATTCCTGATCTAAGATAATGAAAGTTGATATAAAGTTTAGTTCAGCAGAAAATATAATATTATCTCGCAAATAAAATGTGATATTGTTAAATTATTGAGAGTACTAGCTTAAGCAAAATGAGTACTGAAGCAGCGGATTGCCAAGAAGTAGACAATAATGTAATACAAATAGTGGAAAACCACTTTCGAACAGAATCAACGTCCACGGATTCTGATGAACAAGGTAAAACCACTGAAAAACTCAAAGTGGACATACTGCTGAAGCCAACTGGAAACGCCCCCATCATGAAGAAGAAGAAATGGACTGTAGAAAGTGACAAAAAAATAGGTTGGGTTGTAGAATTTATCAAGAAATACTTGAAACTTGAAGCTAATGAGAAGTTATTTGTCTATGTCAACCAAACATTTGCACCATCTCCAGATCAAATCATCAAGAACTTGTATGACTGCTACAATACAGAGGGCAAGCTAGTTTTACATTACTGCAAGACCCAAGCTTGGGGATGATTTTCTCATAAAGTTAACTGTGATTTTGTGCATTTAAACATTTTATGTTTATACTATTTATTGCTATATTGTTGAAGAGTCTGAACAATAATTTTTCATTCAAGTAATTTTGCTTAAGTTTCACCATAGATATATGGATATATATTTCATTTTGCTTGGTTTTGAAAAAGATGAAGCAATGCAACTTGGGGTTGAAATATAAACTTTAGATAAAAATTACATTACTTTTTATTCATAACCATTTTTATCTACAAAAGAAACATATCTCCTGGGTGTTTGGCAGATTTTTCTTTATTTTCAACTTGTTTTCTCAAAAACCTCAGCCCAGCTTCTATGGATTCTTCAAAGGAGTTACACTGTGTAGAGCTTCTTCGCATTTTGCTGGTAGTTGGTCCATAATAATCAAAAGTAGGTGGTGGGGCAATTTCAACACCTTTTCCCCTACTTGAGTCATCAGATTGGTTGGGATCAATAACTTCTGTTAATCTATTATAATCTTTTAGTAGTTTGTCTTCAACATTATCAGAATTTGTTAAATCTTCAATTGGAGTTGGCTCAATGAGTCCACTTTGTTGTATTTCCTCATAATCTTCATCATCAATGATTTCCTCTTGGAAGTCACTTTTTACCGAATGTATACCCCATAATGTTTTTGTCTGTTTGTTCTTGTAACTATTTGAACTCTTTTTTGTAGAAAATTTCAATGATTTATCATTTTCTTCCAGGCTCACCTTCTTTTCATTACTTCTGAAATTTTTTCTGCTGTAAGTTTGAGGGGGAGCAAACATTTCTGGTCGGTTTTCCCTTTGTTTTTCCACCCATTCTTCTTGAGTCATTACTTCTTTTTCTTGTACACCTTCTTTACCTATGTCCCAAGGTCTTATGAATTTTTTTCTTGCCTCCTCTAAAATCTTCTCCCTTTCTTCCTTCTGCTTCCTCTCCTCTTCCTTTTTCATATCTTCTTCTGATATCTCAGGCTCAACTGGAACTTCTGGTTTTTCTGGTTCTGAAACAGTTATATAAATAGGCACCAAAGACCAACAAAAATAGGACTGTTTACCATCTTCTAGAGGTGGTAAGCCAAGCCTGGCCCTTTTTCTGTTTTGAGCAGCTTTCATTCGTGCTGCCAAGAGCTTTTCCCTTGAAAGTTTCAAGTCTTGAGCTCTCTTCTGTTTCTCTTGTGTTTCTTGCCTCAACTTTTTCAGTGCTTCTTGTTGTTTTCTTCTCTCTTCTTCATCTTTGGAAAACCCATAGTAACCAACACCATGGGATCTTGCCTCTGGAATTTTTATGGATTAAAGTATTGGATTGTTTTGTTTTAAGGTAATATTTACCATTGAATAATATATCTTGGTAGTGAATATCTGATTTATTTCTTAGTTCCTCCTCTTCTTTTTCCCATTCCATTCTTAACATTTCTCTTCTCATATCACTCGACAGTAATTCTGATTCCTCATTAATTTTATTGGGTTCTTCTTCATTCTCACATCCACTATAATTTGGACCAATTTCTATATCTCTATCAATTTCTCTATTCAGTGGTTCTTCAAATTTCTTCTTTTTCTCATCCACAATTTTTCTCAGTTCATCATCCTTTGATTTCAAATATTCTAAATCTTTTTTCATGCATTTCCTTGTTCTTCCAAAACAGTCGACATAATCTACACTGAAATAGTCAAATTATGGATTATTGACATATACATATATATTTTGAATACCAACAACTTTTCACCAGGATCCCTTTCATTTGTATCACTATCAGAATCATAATAATCATCTTCACTCTCTGGATATGTATCATCCGGTTCTGAGTCCGTAGTAGGTGGCAAATCGGGGACTTTAGATTTATTTTTTTTGTTGAATTGAACCAAAAATCTCTTATTATTCTTCCTTTCTTCCTCTGTCGAGTTTCCTGAAGAAAGTTGCTCATACAATTTGCTTTTATATTCAAGAGCTGACCTGAAAATTGATAGCTATAAATTATGCAAACAAAGATTTCGAAATAAACTACATCTAGTTTTTTGAAAATTCCCCTCCAGAAAATGTCGTGTCCGCCCATGCCTAAATGCTAAACTCATATGGCCTTGAACTCCGTGACAATCTAGTACGCTTTTTACAAAACAAAGTTGGCAACCCTGTTGGGATCGTTCTGTCAACATATTGTCAGCTGACTTGTCACCACTCCTTGTCAGGTGACTAAAAATCGAGTTTTTACTTCATCGCAGAATTTCTCTCGTAAACTCTTCAGTAACTTTGAATTTGTTCCAAATATAAAATGGCACTTCACTCTGCCGTAAAAGGAAAGCTGATCTCAGTTATCGGAGATGAGGTAATCTTCAGAAACCAATATTACATCTTAAAAACCATTTTTTCCTTAGGATACTTGTGTTGGATTTCTCCTAGGTGGTGTCGGTGAAATAAACAAAAACAGGCACCCCAATTTCATGGTCGTGGACAAAAGTAAGTAGAGGCTATTTATTTGCATATTAAATTTATAATTTCTTTGTGTTTCAGACACTGCAGTTAGTGAAATTGAGGATTGTTTCAAGCGTTTCATTAAAAGAGATGATATTGACATTATTTTGATCAATCAAAACGTTGCAGAAATCATAAGACATGTGATTGATAGTCACAATTCCCCTGTACCAGCTATACTAGAAATTCCTTCAAAAGATCACCCCTATGATGCCAGCAAAGATTCTATTCTCAGACGTGCAAAGGTGAATTTATAATGATATTTTCCAAATATGTTACTAACATTGTTTGTTTTAGGGAATGTTTAATCCGGATGAGGTTGCTTAAAGAGTTTTTACAGGCATCATTCCTTAGCTGAGAAAAATCTTTTGTTAACCTTTACAATGTTTTATAGTATTAGTTTTGAAAACGCATTCCTTTATTCATTAAATGAAGCTAAAATAAATTATAAATAACCAAAAACAAATTGTCATTTTTTCAATGTACAAGTTTCACTTTGCTTGTTTTCTCTGAGAACTATACATTTCTACTTCTTTCCCCAAACTTACGCAATGCAAAGAAAATCCTGATTTGTATGAAATATGAAATAATATAAAGTCATTTCAACATCACATGAAGATAATATATGAAGATTTTTCATACCTGGATTGTTTAAGTAAATCTTGTTCTTCCTCAGTTTCATCATTCCTGCTTCTACCCTCAACACCTTTATTTTTGATTTCTAAAGGAGTGTTCTTTTTCAATATCTTTCTTTTCACATCATTACTAGCTTTGGCTTTGACTAGCTCCTGCTGTTTTTTCAATATTTCAGCTTTCAGACTCAACAACTAAAATCAATAAAACAATTACAAATGTTGTGGCGAGATGATATTAATAATATACCGATGATTTACTTATTTCATAGGAACTCATCTTTATTTAAAAAAGAAGGTAAATGTCACTGACAAAAAATAAAACTTAACCTCTCTGTACTGAACGCTGATTCGCTGTTGGATTCGCTAAGGATTCGCTGAACTTCTTGTCCTTTGCGCTGTGCGTTCGTTTGTCACAATGTCACAAATCAGTGACAAACTGACAAATCACAACATTCACATTTCACTTCACAACAGTGATTTGTTATTTGTTGAAGTTGGCTATAATGGTTTCATGTAGTTTTGTGTATGAAATTTGTTATTCCATTTTCAATTTTCCTTTATTTTTGTTGTTTCTATTTTGAGTGCCGTCTAGAATGCCTTACAATATTAAAGTTCTGTAGATATTTGAGCTGTAAGTATATTAATGTAGATAGTTTGGTGTCCACGTTCTCCTTATTGTGAAAGTTTTTTGACAGTCTTCATCCACATTTTGTAGAAATTCCGATTATTGGTGTATATTCCTGATATCAAACGTATAAACCTGCTAATAATCGTGCTTCAAAAGACTCTTCATCATGTTGAACATCTGTTCGTCATTCCCTTTGAGAAATCCATTCTCCATGAACATTATATTGAATGGGCGATCAAGAATGTCAGGAATGCAATGAAATTCTTTGAATAACTTTCGCATTACATCATTGGATGGTTACTTTCAATGTACGCAAGTTGGTAAAAACAGAACAAATATTCATTTTGATAAACAATAGTTATCTCAATGGTCATCTAACCTCATGCACTTGGTAAATGCTATAATTTAATAGTATGATGTTGCTGAGAATGTTGCCTTTTGACTTCGTAACTACTATAATAATTATTGTATTCTGTAGCTTTTTAGTTTTCTTTAGGAAATGTATTAATTTATTTGTATTATAATCTCTTTCAGTTTCAACTGGTTCCTTTTGAATTATGATAATTTTAACTGATGGGTTAGAACATGCAGTCCAACAATCGCTACCGACCCTTCAAACAGATAGTCCAAGGTAATTTTCAAAAACATTCCTTACCTGTTTTATGATTATTTTTTCACCAGCAAACTTTCCACAAAGCTTAAGTGGCAGTGAAACAGACATTTCCACTTCAAATGAGAATCTATCAAATGAAGAAAAGTATGTGATCAGACACACTCCAAGACAAGAACCTCAGGGGCAAGAGAATCTCAGTGATTCAAAGAGAAGTTCACTCAGAGACAGTTTGCCATCAAACCGTAGCTCACTAGATGTCAGTACATCATCATACAACACTCTGATAATACACAGTGCTGGAGATGAACCATGGACAGGTAAAATTCACCTGAACCTGCTTTGTGTGCTTTGATATCTCATTGAATTGTTTATAGGGAGGAACTCTGGGCCAAAGGATGGTACTAATATTCCATCACCCAATTATGTGACCCATCAATCAAGTTTGTTGAATAATGATTCTAAATTGTCTCCAATTAATAAAAGGAATTCCTCATCTCCATCACCTTCTTTGAGTAGCACAGGTTGGTTTGACAATAGTATTAATCAATTTGACAACAGATACTTCAATTATTTTTTTCATAGCTACCCTAACCATCTATCTTCTGATAATGAGCTGAAAGAATCCCTATTAAATCTGAATTTCAACTTCAAATAACTTGAAATCTATTAGAGATAACCTAATACATGCATACACACTTATACAGTGTCTGCCATGAAGTTGGCTACATAAGTGAAAAAAATGCAGTATTATCTCAGTCATTATTAAAAAAACTGATTTGTTCTAAAAGCTCTATCATCCTGTATTTCAAATGTTGAGACTTTTATGAGGATTTTTAGGACATACAGCATGGAAAAATTGTTCTTAAAATGAGTAAAAAATCACCCCGTAAAATATTAGCATGTCCTTAAGGAACAACCTATATAATGAATTCTAAACAAAACCGAAGTGATACACTTTACTTATTTTTGTCACAAAAGGTGAACATTGAAAAAAAATCAAAATTTTCGTGATACAGGTGTACAGGAGATAACTGAAATCCCTGACGACTATCTCTCCCAATCGTCCGTCCTGAAGCACCTCGCCAAAGAGGTGAAGGCGCCCCCGTCGCCGAACGGCACTGCCAAACAGCAGCACATCGAGAATCTCCTCAACTGCTTCGATCCTGCCAACTTCGATTTGAACAACCTACCTCCGCCCCCGGACTATCCCAACTGGTCGGAGAAGTCCCCGTTGCAGCAGGCCGTCGAGAACAGAAACAAAGGTAACCGGCGACACAGATTAGAAAACCTTACAGATGAGATAGTCAGACCTAGCGAATGGAATTAGTAGAGAGAGATGTCGAAAGCGCAAAATTTAAAGGTCCAGTCATAGATATGCGCAGGCGCTAAAATATTGATCGAGTTTTGTTTACATCGATGTAATCATTTTGTTGGTTCTTAGAAATGTTTTCGTTTTACACAATTCACGATCCAGAATTTCGGATGGGTTTATGTTCTTACAATGTATAACATATTTTTCATAAACTATAATTCAAAAGGAAAAGTAATAAAGGTTTTTGAGGATTATCACAGCACAGATTGAACAACCTGTAATCATTGGTATATACCTTCATTATCTGGAATGTGAATCAGGTACAATAATATGTTTGTTGAAAACTATTACTGTGTATATAAAGATTGCTAATCATCTTCAAGTGAATCAGAGAATATCAAATCACATTGATTTCCAAAGGATGAAAAACTGTGCTACCATTTTTGCTACACCTATACTGCCATATCACATTTCCAGTTGAGGAATTTAGAGTCTGATCATTTATTAGATGATTGAATCGTGTTTTATTTTTCCTTGTGAAAATGAATGGGAAGTATGGGCTAAATTCGAAATCTTCGAATTTCATCGTTAAATTCATTCAGAATATAACTCATTCCTGATAGAAACTAATTTCTGATGATATCTTGTTTATAATATATCACTCAGAAGTAGATAACTTCTTATTTGAGGTCGCTACTTTATAGAAGTCGTTCAATGGTTATTTGTTTCAGTTTTTACTCTGTCAGTGACCCAATTGTAAGTTGAAGTTATGTTCTTCTTTTTTTTTTGACTTCAGCACGTATCATATATCTTTCATGATCTGACATATTTTTACTCAAAAGGTCCAATACCAGTTTCTAGGAACAATAATAGTGCATTCCAAGGAAAATTTCAGGAGGTACTCACGTATTATGGCCTCCAGAACAAGAATCCTAAGTCAAAACGCTAGTTTTGTGAATACACCATTTGACATCTTGAATTTCTTCTACTCAAAACAGGAAATTCATCCTTCTTCTTTTCAAAACATGTATCGTTCTTCAAAAACACGAGCACGAGACTTTGATCTGTCAATTTGGTAAAATTTTTTGAATTTCTTCAAATATACTAGTTTATGCTGAAAATTGTTGAATACAAGTAAATATAAGTGTGTGTGGTGTGTTAGTTCAAAGAAGAACTAAGCTTTGTGTGCTTTCTTCAGTGGGTATGAAATAAGCGTGGAACAAATATACAACTCAACGTAAGTTATTGAAATTGTATTAACTATCGTACAATCGATATGCCAATACTTTCACACTTGCCTCGCATTTTTAGTTTCCCAATTTTGAACACATTGAACACTCTACTTTTGGTCTGTTCGCTGTTTATGCATGAAATTTATATTGTACACTACATTTTCTTACACCCACTGGTCGTTGTAGATGAGTGTAGTGAAGTGGAGTGTAATTAGTTCAACATCTGTTCGGTGCTTCTATTCTGCTTTATGCTAATCCTAGGATTTTGATTTGAAGGTTATGCTTATAATTATTTTGTATTTATTTGTTGCTTGTGAATCTTTTAAATGTATCAAAAATGCACGGTGATAATGAAATAATAGAGAATATCATTGCGAATTCGGACGATGAATTGTTGACAAGTTCATCTGACGATGATCAATCAATGGCATTGATGTCAATATTCGTTTGATGCCATCGTAAATGGGGACAAAAGATTCTCGGGTAACAAATATAACCATTACGTACTTTGTTGAAGAAGTTTTCAAAATATATCGTTATTTACATCTAACCTCATATTATCCAATATCCATTTGCACTACACTTATCACACCTCCTCAAAATCGATTGTAACAACTGGTTTTTTCGTGCTACAACATTTTAACAACGAACATAGTGTAAGTGTACACGGAAAATCACCGAACGGTATCAGTGTTACACGATCTACTATTCTGTACAATAGTGTAGTTAATGGAGACACAGCGAACAGACCTTTTGTGTGACATTACACATTTTTCAGTCACATCACTGACACTGACTGACGATGCTTTTTTTCTATTTCCTGACTTTCTGATCAATGAATCAATGATTAATAATTCTGTGTTTGAAACAGAAGCTTCGCTGTTCTAAAAGGAGCGCGAAATTCAAAACGTGAATAAAAACGTTAGGTTATGCCAAGTATGACATTTCAAAATCAACGGCGCGTTCACATGCTGGCTTTTTGGCTTATGGCGTATTGTGATTCCATTGGCCGAAAAGTCATGCTCACAATAATCGGCCAATGAAATCACAATACGACATAAACCAAAACGCGAAATGCCAGCATGTGAACGCGCCGTATCAATGTTTTATTCAAGTTTTCCGCGATAGGCGAAAGGTGTCGTGTGAACGCGCCGTTACGGATAAAGTGACGTCATTTTTTTCAGTGAACAGACAATATTATACCGTCTACTAGGTGTTCATTCTGATCGACAATGGTTCAGGTATATTTTTATGCACTTCTTCAATACCTTTTTTTTTTGAAATGTTCGAAAACGAGATGGTATCCTCCCAAGCTCGATCCCTTATATCTACATGAAGAAGTGATGAAATCCCCATATATCTAATAATAACTATATAGGTAACATGGATACCAGAGCTGAAGCCGAAAAATAAAACAAATGACAGTCTGCGGGACCAATCGCGAATATGCGCATGCGCAAGTTTGAATTAAAAATCGACATTCGTTTTCATCATGGAGGAGAGTAGCTTTCTAGTGAGCGACAAACGTATGATAATTATTAAAAATCAATCAAATGTGTCACGTAACCTTCAATTCGATGTTTTTATTTCATCATGACATATATTTTTCAAATATTCATTCATTGATGGATTGTTGGACGATATTGAATAATAGTTGATGATAAATGCAGAAATGGATGTGATCTACAAAGCGATACTTGCGATTTGCTGAGAAACCTGTCACGATAAAGTCATCGGAACAAGATTCGTGGGCTAATTTTTGATCAATCACTGTTATCACTCACTAATCACTTCTGTAAACAATCAGTAAGTACATTAATAACTATATTAACGCTCTTTTACATAATTTGAGTCAACAAACATACCTAACCTATGAAATTCTGAAAACGTCAGTAGACTTCAACTCGTCAAAACCCGCGCATGCCCACAATTCATCATTAGCAAGCCAGACAGTCTTTTGTTTTTCCAAAACTGGCTTCATTTTCGCGTGAAGAGAAGAATAGGTGTTATCCATATAGTTGTTATTATATATATGGAAATCCCAAAAATTCCTCAGTGATCGTCGAGAAGCAGCCGCTGTCGAAGTCGCAGCCCGACCTGTCGAGCGCAGGGGGGGGCGCGCCCAGTTCGGATGCGGCCTTCTTCCGACGGGGGGTGAGCGCCCCCAGGCCGCCCACCAGGGGCAGGGAGGAGAGCGAGTCGAAGGGGGGGGAGGTGTGGCCCAGCGGCGAGATGGTCGAGATACTCATCAAGGAGAACAGCGCGCTCAAGCGGGAGCTGGAGAACTGCTACCAGCGGGTGGAGAGGACGCAGAGGGTGAGCAGGGGGTGATTTTTGGAACAAAAAAAAATAGTGGGAAGAAATCCATCGGCAAAGGAAGAGAATGTAACAGGAATAAAAGGAAATAGCTATTTGTATATCTAGAGCGCAAAGTGATGATTGCCGCTCGAAAAAGAGAAAGCGGGTACACTTTTTTCACGTAACTCAAAATTTATGTGAAAAATTCATATATCCAAGTTTTTGGTTTCTATTTTCATCTCAAAAAAAAATTGTTCACGAAATTTGGTGAAGACTTACCTTTTTATGTCCCAAACACACTGTAATTTTTTTGATTTACAATATTTATTTTTTCACCTCAATTCGACTTCATATTGAAAAAAAAAACTAATATCCAATTGAAAATTCTCACGTCGAAATATCTGATTTTTTATAAAAGTCGTTATAACCTCTACTGTCTGATGGTGTAAATAAATAGTATACATTTCTACAGTAAATTTCATCAAAAAATGCAACAAAAAGTAATAAGGCCCAGAACCTCCTAGCCCCTTCCCCACTTCTCTATAAAATACCTTTTGATGTGCTAAAATTTTCCGTAGATCACTCAGGCATATAAGTTATCTTAAAATAGCAATAAAGAGACATCTACGCATATAATCTAAAGAATCTTTCGAAATATTGTAGATGTCTTGAGTTACCTTTTTATCAGCAAATGAACGATTAACGAATTCAACTTTTTATTCAACGAATGAAAGATTTAATTTTTAAATCACTCATGGACGATTCAACAAAGTCAACTGCTTAATCAACGAAAGAACTATTAGGGAAGTTAACTTTTTAGTTGGAATGAACAATTAACGTATTTAGTTTTTCAATTAATGAAAGAACATTAATCAACGAATTGAATGTTTTAATTAACGAAAGAACGATTAACGAATTTAGTTTATCAATTAACGAAAGAACGATTAACGAATTCAACTTTTTAGTTATAGAATGAACAATTAACGAATTTAATTTTCAATGAAAGAATGAACGAATAAGGATGTAAACTTTTAAGTAACAGAATCAACAATTAACGAATTCAATTTTTTAATTAACATAAGAACGATCAACGAATTCAACTTTTTTAATCAACAAAAGAACGATTAACGACTTTAACTTTTTAATCAACGAGAGAACGTTTAACAAATTCAAATTTTTAATCAACGATAAACGACCGACCGTCCAACTTTGTCACATTCCTTTCGGATCAACCGAGCCCCCCTCCCTCCTCTGACGCAATCCCGTGTCCTTGCAGATGGAGCAGGACATCTTCAAGGTGCACAAGGCGCACGAGGAGCTGGCGCAGTCGTGCGAACGCCGCGAACGGCTCGAGCGGGCGGCGCGCGCCCGCCTCCAGGCCGACTGCGCGCGCCACCTCGAGGCGAACAAGGCGCTGCGCGAGCAGGTCGAGCTGCTGCTGGCGCAGGCGCAGGCGGGCCAGCAGCGGCAGCAGCCCGTCGCGCACGACTACGGCGCGCCAGCAGAGAGCATGCGCAGGGAGATCGGCCGCAGGGACGCGTTCGCCAAGCAGCTCATGTCGCAGAGTGAGTTGGGGCACGGATTAGGAAAGCTTACAGATGAGACAGAGCGGATAAGATGTCGAAAGCGCAAGATTTGAAGGTCCAGTCATAGATATGCGGAGGCGCTAAAATATTGATCGAGTTTTGTTTACATCGTTGTCATCATTTTGTTGGTTATGTTACAAATGTTTTCGTTTAACACGATTCACGATCCAGTTTTTCGGATGGGTTTATGTTGTTACAATGTATGATATATTTTCCATAAACTCTAATTCAAAAGGAAAAGTGATAAAGATTTCGAGGATTATCACAGCACAGAAAAAACAACTTGTGATCATAGGTATATACCTTCATTATCGGGAATGTGAATCAGGTACAATACTATGTTTATTGGCAATCATTACTGTGTATATTAAGATTGCAAATCATCTTCAAATCAATCGAGGAATATCAAATTACATTGTTTTCCAAAGGACGAAAACTGTGAGAACTTATATTTAGTGATATTATTGACTTCAATGAAACTTTTCCATTTGATGAGAATATCACAATTTTTGCTATACCTATACTGCATTATCACATTTCAAGTTGAGGATTTCAGAGTCTGATAATTGAATCGTGTTTAATTTCTCCTGATGACAATGAACGAGCTACATTCGAAATATTCCTGTTAGGAATTAAATTCTAATGACAACTTATTCATAATGAATCACTCAGAAGTAGGTAACCTTTTATATTGGTGTTGATATTATGCATTATTGAAATGGCAACATTGCACCTCAGTAGTTTAGCGGTGACAACGACTATCCGGCAACTGCGATGTGCAAAATTTATAGAAGGTCCGAGGTCAATGAAAACGGATGTCGGTACATCAAACAATATGGGCGGAATGTCTCATATGTAAGGTTTTCCAATCTGTGGTTGGGGTCTGTCGGGTAGCGAAATAAAAATCGGGCTCGTCTTGGCACTTATTAGATGTGCTGATGATTTTCAGTTTCTTCAAAAAACGCAAAGTTCAAAATCGAAAGATATATTTTTTCTGAAAATTGCTGGGTACATTTTTTTTATTTGGACAATAATTCATTGACAGATAAGGGATTAGAGTTTTCATAACCCATTTGAATAGAAATCAGTCAATTTTGAAAGGTATTCTGCCAAAAAGTATACTTTTTGAAATTGTTATTCACACCATCAAGCGAGAGTAGGTCAATTTTCTGGAGAATCGCTATTGAGAAAAAGCCCGTCCTAATACCCTCACTCGATAATAACTGACGGATTCAGGTTAGGTTATGTAACTTGTATATCGGGCGTATGACGTCACGTGGAGAGTGAAACTATAATTCTGATAATTAGTATGTAAATAATGTTTATAAATTTTTTTCTTCTGTTCGGCTAAATTCACATTGTAATATTTTTTTTGATGAATTAGTGTTTATAGCAATTCAGTCATGAATGACGTTAAGCGAAAAGTAGAATTATTGATATAATCAGTTTATAGAGAATCATCATCATAACATTATTTTGCTTCTATTCCACTGAACCCACAATGAAGTATATTTTTTCTTGATGAATTATCATTCTCAAATCATTTCAAATTCTACATTGTAGGACAGAATATGATGTCTTATGAGGTATCTACATTTAATTGTTGATAACACTTCTAAATACCTAGTAAGCCTTTGTCACAACTCATCTAGTATGGAAAATTTCATTAACCATTTTTTTTTTACTTTGTACAATGCTCATTCCCATTGACGTCGTTTGGCTTGCCTAGATACGGTAAGTTTAAAGTTGGAATTGCATGGAGCTTTGTAAGCTTGAAGTCGTTTCACTTCTAGTTACTTTATCAAATTGCCACATTTTCAGAAATTGTAATTCAAAGCTTGAATTGAATGGACATTTTTCACGTTGTAGTTAATCTATTCCTAAAACGATCTTTATTGAATCATCGCAATTTCTTCAGACAAGGAGCTGTCAGCGGCGAAGGAGAGACAAGAAATCGAATTAGCAGCCCAAAGAGCCACTCTGCAGGAACAGAGGACACACATTGATATTTTGGACACTGCCTTAACCAACGCCCAAGGAAATGTGGTTCGTCTAGAAGAAGAAGTAAGTGAATTATGCGCTGTCCATCAACATGCACGAATAAATGAATAAATCTAAATCTATCATTAAAGAACAGAAAACGAACAACTAGAAAAAAAACTAAATTCGAAAAATATCCAGAGCATCGTGAGAAATAAAAAAAAACCTATCACTAAAGAAAACAAAACGAACAACTAGAAAAAATCTAAACTCGAAAAATATCCACAGCATCGAGAGTACATGCAAAAACTCGAATAAAAAAACAAACCTATCACTAAAGGCCGATTCAGATTCATGCGTGTCCACCCTGCACTTTTGACCCTGCATGACAAATGCATGCCTGTCGTCGTTCACATCTATGCCTGTCGGCGTGCTTGTAAAATGCGTGGTGGGCATGCATGGAATAAGGACAAGTTCTTATTTTCCACTGTATTGCATGCGTTTTTTCCGAAACATCCCTATAAGCCTGTGAATATTTGACAATCTTATATTTGAGTTTGGCATTCGATATATTTTGAATTTGATGATCATTTTGTAAAGTTTGTAATACATTCCCGCCTTTCTCTGTTGTGATTTAAATCGAGAAAATGAATGAGATGAAATTTTAGATTTACTTGAACTGACAATACTGAAAAAACCAATTAAAATATGACCTTGAGTAAGAAATGCGATGGAAATGCACATATGTGACATGTCATGCATTTTTCAGGCACAAGCGTCAGAAATGCATGTGCCTGTAAATCGCACGTGCTTCAAAAACCCTGCATGGAAATGCATGAATCTGAATCGGCCTTAAAGAACACAAAACGAACAACTAAAAAGGTCTAAACTCGAAAAGAATATTTTCAATTTCCAAAGTTTTTGACATGAATCGAATTCAAATCAAAACAAATCTATTTTACCGATCTAGATGGTGGCGCCATCTCTGAATGATTTGAAAAGTGCTCTTATAGGATCCGTTTCGTGCTACAACGATCGACACTTTAGATCGAAAAACAATTGAAGAGTGGCTCCACCAGTTCTTGTAGGTACCTCGGATATATAAGTCGTAACGGATTTTCTAAGAGTTTTTCAGATATATAAATAACAATGTTTTTCCCATATGTAGCCAACTTTATGGCGGACACTTATCAATCATTTTGTTGTGTCAGTATAAAAAGCGTCAATTTGAGAACAGAAATGGACGACACTTGTGAGTCGGTTGCAGATAATATATATCACTTTCTGTGGACTTCAATTTCCTAACCTAGTCTAACCTCTGGCTGATCTTGTCCCCCAGTGCCGCAAGAAGCAGGTGTACGTGGAGCGCGTGGCGCAGCTGCAGCGCGCCCTGTCTTCGGTGCAGGCGGCAAGCGAGCGGCGCGAGCAGACCGAGAAGAAGCTGCGGCTGCAGCTGGAGCGCGAGCTGCAGCGCGCCAAGGCGGCGGCGCAGGGCGATCGGCGCGCCGCCGCCGGCTGGGAGTCGCCAGGCGGCGGCTCGGGTGGCGAACAGGTGGGCGGGGATTCGGGGTGGGGCGGGGGGAATCGTGAGTGTGGTTGGGACACAGATAAGAAAACCTTACAGATGAGACAGTCGGACAGAAATGTTTTCGTTTTACACAATTCACGATCCAGAATTTCGGATGGGTTTATGTTCTTACAATGTATAACATATTTTTCATAAACTATAATTCAAAAGGAAAAGTGATAAAGGTTTTTGAGGATTATCACAGCACAGATTGAGCAACCTGTAATCATTGGTATATACCTTCATTATCTGGAATGTGAATCAGGTACAATAATATGATCATTGATAATCATTACTGTGTATATTAAGATTGCAAATCATCTTCAAGTGAATCAGAGAATATCAAATCACATTGATTTCCAAAGGACGAAAAACTGTGAGTACTTATATTGAGTTATATTATTGACTTCAATCAAACTTTTTCATTTGATGAAAATATCACCATTTTTGCTATACCTATACTGCCATATCACATTTCCAGTTGAGGAATTTAGAGTCTGATCATTTATTAGATGATTGAGTCGTGTTTTATTTTTTCTTTTGAAAAAGAATGGGCTAAATTCGAAATCTTCGAATTTCATCGTTAAATTCATTCAGAATATATCTCATTCCTGATAGTATAATTTCTGATGACAACTTTTTCATAATGAATCACTTAGAAGTAGGTACCTTTTATATTGGTGTTGATATTATGCATTATTAAAAGGTCCAGTCATAGATATGCTAAAATATTGATCGACTTTTGTTTGTTTTGTTGGTTATTTTGCAAATATTCTCGTTTTACACAATTCACGATCCAGTATTTCGGATGGGTTTATGTTCTTACAATTTATAACATATTTTCCATAAACTATAATTTGAAAGGAAAAGTAATTAAGGTTTCGAGGTTTATCACAGCACAGATTAAACAACCTGTGATCATAGGTATATACCTTCATCTGGAATGTGAATCAGGTACAATAATATGTTTGTTTATTGTCGATCATTAATGTGTATATAAAGATTGCGAACTATCTTCAAATAAATCGGGCAATATCAATCGTGTTTTATTTTACCTGATGACAATAATCGGGCTACATTCAAAATATTCCAATTTCATCGTAAAGTTCATTCAGAAACCATCTTATTCCTAATAGACATTAATTTCTGATGACAACTCATTCATAATAAATCACTCAGAAGTAGGTGTTGTTGATTATATGCATTAATAAAAATGGCAACATTGCACCTCAGTAGTTTCAGCGGACACAACGCATATCCGGCAACTGCGATGCGCAAAATTTAAAGGTCCGAGGTCAATGAAAACGGATGTCGGTACATCAAACAAAATGGGCGGAGTGTCTCATCTGTGAGGTTCTCTAATCTCTGGTTGAGACTTGCGGACTCGTATTTTCAGCTTCGGGATTGCAATTCATCAATATTCCAAACAATTATCGGTAATAATCATACCACTTATTATATTACCCCTGAAAATCGCACTCGGATTCCCATATTTTCTATAGGGAGCTTTCGCCAAAATAAAAAAGCTGGAAAAGTGTATCTACTGAAAAATGCGATGTTTCTGTCGAAATCCAGGTGTCCGACCTGAAGAGGCGGCTGAGGGAGAAGGACGAGCGCATCATGATCCTGGAGGGCGACTGCTCCAAATGGGAGCAGCGGTTCCTGGAGGAGAGCACCCTGAGGCAGGCTGCGATAGATGCAGCCAGTATACCAAAGTGAGCACCTTTTCTTGTCAAAAACTAAAGATTTAAGGCTCCCCCAAACCAACGCGGAAATTTCGCAACACCTACGAATATTCGCACCGCATGCGATTCGCAACTTATTGTTTTCAATGTGGTAAATAGACAAGTTCAAACCAGTGCGGCAGTGTTGTTCCAGGATCGTTTTTTTTTTTCGTGCGTTATTTGTCAGTTGAAAAGTGCACTTCAGATGCCAATAGTGCACATTTTTTGTAATAGATTTATAGTACTATTTCATGAACTTTCCACGCATGCGCAGGGAAATTTACAGTAATGACAGATGACAGACTGCTTGAGGAAGGATATTATTTTATTAATTTATTTTGTCAATCAAAGAAATAGGTATGATTTAGGTATGATCTGCTAAAAATGTATACTGATTCACTAAACATGTATTTCAAGAGCATATTTTTTCAGAATTTATGATTTGTAAAAAATTTTGGGTGAAATTTCACATTTTATTACGCCATTCTAGTGACTCCTTACTATCTTATATAAACCACTGAACTCATAAACAAGATCAATGTAGAATTTGGTAGAATCCTTGGAGTCTTGAAGAATAGAGATAAACTGTCAAGTGCCAATGGTTATTGACATCAAGCTGACATCCGACAATCGAAATTATTTGAATTTCTTCCACTTCTCAGTTCTCATCAATGACATTCAACCAATATTATTAATAGATCATTGCATTCAACAGATTTTAATCAATATTTGGAAACCATTGTAGCAAATTTCAATGAAAATGAAAAGGTGCACTTTTTGAAGGAAATAAGGAAAGTGGTACCGCAGTGCGCACTTAGTTGAAAAAGGGCGTCAAAGTGCACAATTGTGCAGCCAGGAACAACACTGCAGTGCGGATTTCTTCGTTTTGAATGCGATTTAACTGCGTATTATCCGCATGGAATCTCAGTTCGCAGTCAGATGCGTTTTCTGCCGTTTCCGCAGTATTTTGCAAAGCAATTTGTAGATGCAAATAAACGAAATGGAGCGAATTATTGAATTAGTTCGAAAATACCCTATATTATATGACCTTTCTCATGAAGATTATAAAAATATTCGCAAAAAGGATAAGGTTTTGACTAAAATAGGAGAAGAATTGGGCGAAAATGGTAAGCTGAAACTCATTAGTTTATTTATTTTAAAAAAAATAATCAAAAATGAACTTAGGGAGAAATCGGCTCACATTGCAATAATTTTTAAGGACAATTGGTGTATAATGGAAGAAAAAATGCAAGTGTTGCACATTTTTTTCTATGCACATAAGTGTATTTTAGAAAAATTTTAACAATTTTATGGTACACGCAGGGCCATTTGTACTGTTTTAATTATCAAAATAATATTTATTATAATCCTGAATTGAAAAATCTAACAAATTTGTCTCGTACAGAAAATGCCAATGTTGCGGCTCTTCTTGGATCATTCTCAATATTTTGAAAAGCTCTAAGTTCAGGTTCTGGTGGGTCTAAAAGTTACGTTGTACGTATTGTATCGTTTTCGACCTTTTCAATTGAAAATATAACGTAAATGATGCGATTATATTCGCTTTGGTGTGAAGGTTCTGCGGAAATCCGCCACGAAATTCGCTGCGGATTTTCCGTCACGAATCCGCTACGAACAATTCGCGTTGGTTTGGGGGAGCCTGTAAGAAGATGACGAATATCCAACTGGATAAATAAGTTTGTAGAAAAGTTCTATTTTAGTTCCTTTTTCATTTGATTCTAATGGGGAACATGCATTAATCTTAAAGCAATCCACTGTTATGTCTGGATTCTTGGGTGATAAATGTCAAATGCTAAAAAGTTTTTATACATCCACCCTTAATCTGATCATTCCACTCATTTGTCTATGATACCGAAGGTGGACATAATAAGCACCTAGGTTATATTTGTGGTGATAATTGATGAATAAACAAGCCGCCTATTTCGGATTCCTCATCATGGAAACATTTCAGGGATGCCAAGATAGCTGCGCTGGAAAAAACTAGTCAGGAGACCGAAAAAATCATCGCCGAGGCGAGAAACGAGAAAATCCGCCACATGGATGAAGTGCACGCTGCGCAGAAAAAGGTGGCAGATTTGGAATCTAGGTGGGTGACCCGTTTGCCAGTTTTATCCGGAAGATAAAGAATTTCAAAAAATATTAAGGTTCGTCTATAAAATTCAACGGAGATTTTTTTTTCCATCAGAGTGAAAGATCTGGAATCGAAATTGGCTGAGCGCGACGCCATGATCAGGGTGTTGCAGAAACACACCTACGATAAGGATGTGTCGAGCATGTTGGGGCGGTCCCCCCACCATACGCCTCATGCCAGCATGGGGGGGACGGATATGGACCACTGCTTGGGTTCGACAGTGTCCCGCGAAGAATTAGGTACGGGATTTTTTTTTATTATAATGAAATTAATGGAAAGTTTTATGGTGTGACATCCATGCGGTAGTCGCTAGAACTAATCGCTAATAGATATGTTTCTATTCCCTAAATCCTAGTCCCTAGTTCCTAGTCTCCATTTTCTGAACCAACAATCGCTCTGATATTTCAGATGGCCAATTTAGTTACAAGTTTAGTAAGGACAATTTAGTACTTCGGGTTCGCTATTTCCGTACTCGGAAGTTGCGAGCCCCTGAGGGTACAATATTGAAAATAAAATAAGAAAGAGAGAAGGGGAGTGATATTCCCATCACCACCCCTGTGAAGCAGGCTACTCAGTCTTCAAATATTCATTTACTTCACTACTAATTTATTTTGAAGCTATTTCTCTATCCTGATTCCTACTTTTCGGTTCACAGGGTATCACAAATGCAAACAATCGTTGGCACCCGTTCTCTCTCTTTAATTCGACACAATTACATTCAAGTTATTATTCGCGATAGAAAATAACACGTAGCACTATCTCATGGTAACAGCTCGAACTTCTCGAAGTGGTATCGTTTTTGTTTTCGTTCCACTGGTAACAAAGCTTATCGTTTGGTTTGGTAAGAGATGATAAGTTTTTTTCTAAGGAGAAAGTGTGTTACATACGAGCACTCCTGTCATGTATTGTATAAAGAGTAGGGAGTATAATTTTTCTCAGGGAATTGACAGCGGCGTTTGGCGAAGAGTTTGGTGTTGTGTCTTGTGTCCAGTTGAGTTTTAGGGTGAATATTTATTACACTATAGTGAATAGAGATTATATCATTCTGTCTAGTGTTTGTTATAATACTAGGTGCTAGGTGAGCGTACATTCAAATTATACATATTTCTGGTTGAACCAAGGGAAATGACTGTTATGTTTCAGTACGTTCGCAAATCATTCTAAATATACATTGGTCGATTGGAAAACTGTGTTTCATTCCAGTACGTCAATGAATATTTCTCTTCTATCTCACAATCCATCGTTTTATTTTTTTTTCAGTGAGTAGCGTGTTGACAAATTCGACCGCGTACGGTTCCGGAAATTCGTACACCGGTAGCGACTCCTCCTACCACATGCCGTCCTACAGCAAGTACGAGTCCTCCAGCAAGACATACGACTCGACCAAGCAGAAGCTCGACAATCAGCTGAAGGAGATAGACAGCCAACTGGACTCCCAGCTTCTTAGCAAGGTAGGAGAGACTGAGACCTTTTACTGACTGCGCACGCAAAATTTTAGCCCCGCACACGAAACGATGCATTCTTTCAATCGGACTTAATTCGGAAACTGAAAAAAAACATGAACGTTTCAAAATAATTTTCGAGTCCATTCAGTTGCCGGATAATGGAATTTTTTGAGAATTCATCATTTCTTGTGCAGAGCAATTGCAATTTAGGTACCACGTGATTCAATCCATGCAATCAAATAGTGAGTCATTTATTGTTTTTTCATCTCGATGGTAGTTTGGAAGTAGTGTGTTTTGTTTCTTTGTACATAACAGCTGTGTATTTCAATGAGATGTTGTGTTTAACCAAATATTGTTGACGATTCTATTTAATCTTCCTCAGACACAATAACTGAATATTTATGTTAAATCTATCTCATCGTCTTGTTTTCCTTTACTGATCTGTTGACATTCGATTCAGTATTAATGATTAGCCTCTTTGAAAGAGACTCATTCAGATTATTTGAACAAGTGCATGATTTTTTTATTAAGTTTTATTTCTTGAGTGTTTTTGTATGCATGTATCTGAATAAAACTATGATTTCTATAATTGTGTTAAAGTTTGCTCACTTACCAGTTCGGTGTGAAAACGCCTCTCCTGCTTTCTGATCCCCAGAGAAATGGAATTATAACACTGAAAATGATCAATCTATGGGAAATACACTCATTATGAATCCCAATTTCGGTAGGGTCAATACAAATTTCAATGTAAGGTTGAGTTGATATAAAATTACTTGCTGAAAAAAAATTATGGGTCTGTGATTTTCGCTCTTTTCTATATACAAGATGTTTTAATAATTGGAAATATTGTAACGGTAGCTCACTGTAGAACCCTGGGCCCAAAATAATAATATTTAACCTAAATCACTCAGATAAAATGCGGGATAAAGATTTAAAAATTATTTACCTCATCACTTTGAACCTATTTGACTCATTCTATGTTGATATTTATTTCTCCTTAAATGTATAAATTTACATATATTACGCATATGATAATTTTTTGCCATGCAATTCACATTAATCATGAACAAGTTTTCAAATTCATATGATTGTGTTAAATGAAATTAACATGAATTAAAATGAATACACACATTGTATTTGTTATTTTAAATTAATAAAAAAATAAAATATTTGGTAAGAAGTGTTGACATTATTAAAAAATAAGATAAAATACACCGACACAATACACATCGAATTCAAAATAACTGTGCAGCTTTATGTTCAACTTTTAATTTCTCGAAAAATGATAATTTTATCTTTACGAAGAAAGAGTAAGTATCTTATTTACGTATTAGATATATGGGAGAATCGAAAAGTTGTGTTGTACGCCTCTGGTAGTAGCCTGAAAAATGTATTCAATATAATATACATAATTCAAATATTATACATGAAATTATTTTGAAATAACTAGGACACTCTTAATGTGGCCTGGAAAGATGCTCATCGATTCATCTGTTAGTTTGTGACGTAAAAAAATGAAATGATAAAGTAGGTAGGTATCGATTGCTCCGTGAAAAGAAGGAGAAGAGCAACATTCCATTGTCTCGAATAAACAACCACCCTTACCCCACCCCACCCAACCTGCCCCTACCCGCCCACTCCCAGCATGGCGTTGCCCCTCGGTGTGCCATTGCCGTGCCACTAACCCGCCTGCCTTTCAGGTCCCGATTCGAGTCCCCACTCTCGCACTCTCTTCCTTCTTTTCAGCGGGGTCTTTGCTGTTTTCCAGGACTCGCTAATCCGGTCGCTGCACGACGAAAGGGAAAAATACCCCAGCCACTTTTGGCGCGTGTGACCGCCGCCCCCGCCGCTGCGGGCGGCTCGGGCGACATCCTGCTGCTCGAGCGGCAGGGGCGCGCCTCCCAGCGACAGCGCATGCCCGCCCCGTCCCCCGGCTCGCTGCCCCGCCCACCGCGCTCCGGCCTGCCCCGCTACGGGCGGCTGCCCGAGAAGAAGCCGCCCACGGGCGATGGCGATTCGCTCAGCTCGTCGGCGTCGAGCGGGCGGCCCGACAAGAAGCCGCCCATAGGGGGTGGGGCGGGCGGTTCGCTGCCAACGCCCGCCAAGGCTGGGATGTTTGGTGGCGGAGGCGGGTCGCAGCTGCGGGGCGGCGGGTCGCTAGGGCGGCCGGGTGGACGGGGGGCGGTGGGAGTGACCGACCCGCCCGGCAGCAAGTACAGGATTCGGTTTTGAAGGGGGCGGGTGGGCGGGGCAGGGAGGGATGAACGGATGAGTTGGGCGTCGGAGATGGGCGAGTGGTGCAATTTCCATGGATCCGAATTCATTCGATGATCAGTTGGGTATGAACTGGTGGAGTTTATTTGCACTTAATGTATGTCTATTCTCCTTTTTGACATGTATTGAAGAGAGAAATAGAAACACTGAGTGCGTACCAGTTTTTGTCATCTCCTCTAGCGTCTATAATATCACTGGAGCTTCAATTATTACTGGAAACTTTCTATTTTTAATTGACATTGAAGCTAGAGTGGTATTCGGTAAGAAAATTTCACAACGAAATGTGGCTTGTTATCAGTATCAATAACCCAAGGACATTTTCGACATAGTTTTTCGAAAAAAAACTTTAACAGATTTCGAAAGCTTGAGAAAGTTGTTGTAAATTTTTTGAGCATTTATCAATGTTCGAGGGTTATTCGGATAGAATTTTTTTACTGATTCATACTTTCTAACATTGCAAAAGTCCATAAACGCTTTCCATACATTTTTTACTGTGAACAGTATTCTTTAGTATATTTGATTCGATAATTTCATCAATATCGTCATGGCTATCACAACAAAATCGTGACATTTTGAAATATTGGATATTTGAAATGTCAAAATCGAATTGTAGGTATCCATATATAACAACATGATTGAGTGGAAACAGCTCATGGGATTTGTTTTCGGTATAATGTTGATTTGATTGGCTATGTCCAATCAGATGTCCACAAATTAAATTATTTCATTGGATTCATAGTTTAGCAAAACCTTTTCTGAGAAATAATATTGCACCAAAATAGTAATTACCGACTTTAGTTACGCAAAATAATAAGGCAGCTGGTGGTAGTTTAAACAGGTTCAAACAATTATTCTTGACTTACTTTATTCAACAATAGTTGGTAGAAATATATTTTCTCCCAGGGAACTCGAAGTGATACTTGATATCCGAATTTAAATGTGAATGTAGTTTTACCCATGAACGTAAAAAAAAAATTACAGTGTAATTTCATGCTCCTTACCCCAAGGAAGAGAAAAATTTCCTGAAATTTTTATAGTTGCTATGGTAACGATACAAAATATAGGCTTTTAATTGGTTGTAAATGTAGATGTGAAATTTTCTAGAAAATGTGTGTTGAAAAAGTAACACAACATTACTTCAGACATTTCACGCCCTTTGTCAAATGAATCAGCTCTAGTCAAATTCGTACTATCGATAACACAGACTTGACTCTAATAATTGGCCTGTCAAGTCCTGGTGTTTTCAGATTTGTGTATGTGACAGTTAAACGTCAGATAAAAATAAATTTCATCGAATTAATCTATTTCGGTTTGTTTTTTAAATAGTTTAATAAAATTCCACTCGTGATTAGATTTATTCCATAAGTCTGTTTTAATCAAGAGGCATCGCGAATATTCAATCACTTGTGGTACTACTACTAGTGTTGAAAAAGTAATTCACCGGAATCACTTTTGAAAAGAAAATTTCAAAATATAATGAAATATTCGAATTGAAAGTTCCGATTAAAAAAAATTCTACCAACAGCAAAATTTTCGGATCACATCAAATTGGAGATCGAGATAAAAATGAATTTTCGTACGAAAAGTTCCCTCCAAGTTTCCGCCCAAGTGTTTTCGAATTTTTAACCAATAGGACATCGGATCCATGGGAATCCATCCTTGGGTGTTTGGCTTAAGGTTGATGAGATTGTTACGTCATCGTGTCACGATTGGAGACGATGTTGCGAGGAACTTTTTTACGTGTCAAATATGTCAAATTTCTATTTATTCTTGGAGTTGAACAAGTTTCAGCGATAAAAAAAATCTCGGCAAAAAATTGAAGACCAGCAGATCATATAAAACTTCTTCAAAAAGGCGAAATAAATAGTTCGGTATGTTTTACCTACAATGACGTACCTATATCAACCTTGAGTGGAATACCTTGTAGATCATGTGCGCGGTGATTATTTAAAATTTTATTTTTGTTCCTTCCATTTATGAGTACGGTCTTCTCCAGATAAGAATAAGCCAATAAATAATCGAAGACTATGCTATAGTTCGTACAAATATTGTTCGTTCTGCTGACCCAATTTTGAAAAAAGCAGCTGCTGTTGTGTTTTTCAATTGAATGTTCCATGATCTAAAATTTGTTTCACTTTCTGGATTATGTCTCTGAGTACTTGTATTGTTGACTTATAATTATTATTCTTGTCTGGAATGGACTTTATGTTGGAATCTGGATGTTCGTTCATTCCTCAACCTGAGATATAAGTTGGTTGTCTAGATATTTTCAATTGTTTCACATAATCTGAGTTTTCCAAAGAGCGGTGTTGCCGTTAGATATGGGGGATTTATTATAGTTATTTCAACTGGACATATTTCTGTTCATTGTGCCTTATTTATTATATCACCTCACACACAACTTTTTAAAATACAAGAAATCTCGTCATTTATTTATCAAATATCGGGAATCTGTAAAAACGTCGTTTTTATTCTTATCTGAAAATTAGAAGAACTTTTTTAAATTTGTAATATTTATGTATGAATAATAAAAAATATTGGAAATCGAGTATTTTAATTACAAATGCGATTAGACCGAAAAAGTGTGAATTGTACTTCACCAGAAATCAGTAAAGCAGCTGAAGATGCGATAATTAATAATGTATTGTCCGGCGGGCGGTAAAGCGCTATTTTACGCCCGCACAATCGGGCGATAAAGTGCCATTTTACGCCCGATCGTGCATAAAACCATCAGTGATATCTTATATATTGCAAAAAAAATTCTTACTATGAAATGAAAATTCGCGAGAATTTCTCATGAACATGTATTTCTGGAAAACGTGAAGATAATGAATACCTTCGTCTATCCTAAAGTCATAAATAATAGGCATCTACTTAAGTGAAATGTCTTGTCCATTTGAATGCGACCATTAATTGGTAGGTACTTATATTATGGTATATATTGCATTTAGTTGTATTAAGCGCTGCGGATAATTAAGTGCTAGTTCCTGAGTTAACATTCTCTAGAGAAACTTATTCAACATGGAAAAACGCTTCATAACGAATGTCTTGGTATTGGTAAGTGACTTGAGAATAAAAATGAAAGCTTCGTGCTTCTAGCTAGATTTTCATTCCAGAATACGTTTATGAACAACTTCCTACCTGAGAAAATTGAAAAACTATATTATATTCAATGCAAAATGCAATCGATAACTGATGGACAGAAAAAGTAATTTGTTGCAGATTTCAGCAGACTGGACATCTTTTTTAGTGTTCTGTACTTTTGATTTAAAACAGGTTTTGTAAGTATTATATACTCAATAAAAAATTGTACTTATTATGGTGATGTGAGATACGATACGACTGTTCCTATGAAGGCTTATTCAGTACCCATGCTCTGTTTTTATGGCTCGCATGATGTTCTATTTACACTGTATGTTTTACTTTCTTGTCAGATGTTGATGTAATATTTTTTGTTGGTGACCCATTTCATTTTGGAACAGCAATTTCCGACCAATCCATATATAGTGGAGGGACTACAAGTACAGGATACAGTTTTGAGCAGAAACGATACAGGGTGTACCAATAAGAACGTTGGCAAATGGCCAAGGACACTTTTGGTAGTATTTATCCTTCCTAAATTAAATATTTTTCGGCACCACAGACAACTGAAAATAAAATAAAAATTGCCGAAAATTTATTGAGAAAAAGTGTTTTTTTCACGTTTTAAGTAAGGGTGAATTATTGGAAAAGTAATTTTTTCTGCTGGAAAGTGTTGGAAACTAGTGAATGTTTTCGTGTATAGGGTTAGTAATAGTGAATTTTGTGTGTTTTTATAGCAGAAATTACTAATTAGAGATGTGAAATAATGCATTTTCGAGACAAAATGAGGCCGTATTTCCGAAAATAGTTGAGACTGCCGCGTTTTGACTTCGAATTCGTGATCAGGAGGTCAAAGTACGTCAGTTCCATCAACAATTCTTAATTTCGAACTCATAGGAGTGCGATAAACGAAGATTTACCCAAATTTTTAATGTCAAACAACCTGCTTACCGGCAAGGCAAATCAATAAAGCAAATCAATGCCAAAATATCTGAATAAATCATTTCAGATGAAAATGAAATTCATCCAATTGATTTATCATGTATATGAGGTGAATTATTTTCATTGCCAATTGAATTATTTTCAATTGAATTTATAACTGAATTGATTTCGTTAATATACCTAATGTGTATACCTACTATGTTTTGACAAAATGTATATATTAGTCTGACCAGAACAATTCTCAGATGAATCCATAATGGTATAGAACAATATTTCAGTCTTATATATTTCTACTTAAAACTCAAAGTGCGTATTTAGAGCACCATCCTCGTGACTCCGACTTCCTACATAAAAATAATATAAAAACGTGTACGCACACATGAAGGTTTTACTAATAAATCTCCTCATTGCTTTTTCTGTTATTTGTAGTTCCATATATGGACGTGACCTGCATATCTTACATATTAGGTGGAGGTAATAGGTAGATACTGAGAAAATCAGAATTATCATTTAGTCTGCTTTTTAATAGCACCAAGTTTATATCAAGTAGGTAGATACCTAATTTTTGTTGAAAGAAAAGTGCGCACCTATGTCTGCTCAGTGGGTAAACGAATTTTCCATATTATTCGTGATTGCCTCTGTAGTGTTTGTGTACAAACATAGAAAATTGTTTTCTTTATCGTGGAATCTACCAGGGCCATTCGCTCTTCCAATAATTGGAAATGCCTTCAGTTTTCTTTGTAGCGATGACGGTAAGAAAATTATTATATCAAACCATTGAGATTTTTTTTTTCAAACGCATCACCGACAAAATTCCTGTCGATTTCAGAGCTCCTCGATAGAGCTGCAAGCATTTGCAAAAAGTACCCCAGCCCATTCAGGCTTTGGTTTGGCCCGAAGTTAGCAATCATGATAACAGACGTCGATAATGCACAGGTAGGTGAAACCATTCAATTTCGTAAAAAAAATTATCCCAACTATTTTGAAACAGAAAATACTGTCGACGATGAAATTTTCCACAAAAGACGAGCTATACCGTTTTTTGGAACCATTCGATGGAAAAGGACTGATTACTTCATCTGGTATGTTCAAATTAAGCAAAAATCCGATCTCTGCTGAAAACTTTTGGCATAATATCGCTCGCCATAATTTCAGGCAGCAAATGGAGAAGAGACAGGCGTCTCATATCGCCTTTGTTGATAAAAAAATGTACTCTGAAATATTTTCCACATATCCTCAAACACACGAAAATTTTGATTGGGATTCTTCGAAAGAAGGAGAACGGTCCATTTTTCAACGTCGAGCCACTTATTCACAAATGTAGCGCTGATTTTGTAAACGGTATGTAAATTGTAAAATCATTCACAATCTAAAACGGACTTGACTATTTTCCATTATAGAAACTATTTTGGGTGTCTCAACTAGAGCCCAGTTTGGGGAAATGGATAATTTCATAAGTATGCTCACAAGGTAAATGTGTGGACTATCGTATCAAGCTCAGTGCTACCAATTAGTGCTCCCTTTTTGTAGGATGTATACTATCGTACACGCTAGGATTGTCAAAGTTTGGCTTCAAAATGACACCTTATTCCGTTTCACCAAGTACTATAAAGAACAAGAGGAAGGCATAAGAGTTGTGGTGGGATTCGTCAGAAAAGTAATGTTTTGAATTGTTTTCAAATACACTCAATTGATATATCAATTAACTCGTTATATCAAGGTAGTGCAAGATATCCAGGACAAATACATACATAACGAAGATGAATCGAATAAACCCATCATAAAATATCTTCTGGATATTCGTTCTAACGTACCGGAATTCGCAAAAGATGAAGATCTGGTGTACCATCTCCTTACATTATATTCAGCAGTGAGTAGAATAATAAATTAGTACAAAAAATAAATAACTATACAATATAATTTGAAAGAGATATTGTTTCATTCTGACTATTTCGAAAGTCCATGTATGTACAGGGTGATTGTTTATAGATTAGATTAGATTTTTATTCATCTCTTCGAATCATATACATGACATGAGACAAGTCATCATACAATAGTAGATTAAACATAGATATAAAAAAAATGCAGTGGAATATGGAATATTTTACTCAATATAGCTATCTCAGTTAATATTGGTCCTACAAAAACGTTCAAATTGACAAATATGTAGCATTTTTTATGGGCATTCAGAATTCAGTATACTAGGGAATGCAAAAAAGCATCGTTATCCTGAAAATTTTACAACTGGTATTTTTTCGATAAGACACCCTGTATTTTATTTACCCAATCGGTAGAACTCTTTTTTCTGATTCTAAATATATATACTTTATTATTTATTAAAATATCTTTATCGGTTTTCGGAAAATATAGATTTTTCGTACAGATCTAAGGCAGCTGTAAAACGCCAGACGACAATGATGGGATTGGCTTATATCAAAGTAGCCATGGATAATAAAACAAATTTAATTGTATTGTTTGACATTGACCATTTTTTTATCCATAGTTTGGGAGTTGTTATAGCAAAAATGATATATTCTGAAATAGAAAAAGTTTTTCATTTGCTTGAATAATCCTAGGTTTTCGTTTCAATGAACCAGTATTTCGTAAACGTTTATAACAGTTAACAAATGTTTTCTCACTAGGAAATCTTCTTTTAGGGTATAGTCGTCTATATTCACGACGCGCCAAACGTCGGTTTTGATTACTTTTTAAAAACTGACACAATATAAACTTTTCTACCTCAGAATATATCATTTTTGCTATAGCAACTCCCAAACTATGAATGAAAAGAAATGTCAAACAATAAAATTAAATTTGTTTCATTATCCATGGCTACTTTGATAAAAGCCAATCTCAGCATTGTCGTCTGGCGTTTTACAGCTGCCTTAGATCTGTACGAAAAATCCATATTTTCCGAAAACCGATAAAGATAACCTCAATAAAGTATATATATTAGGAATCAGGACATTTTGTCCAGAAATCTACTGGTGATGAAGGAATTTTTGTAATTTTTTTTCAATGACGAACATAGAGATCCTGATAAAAAGAACTTTTTTAGTCTGAAGATACGATGACGTCAATAGTATCATTCACTCTGGTGCTGCTAGGAATGTACCCTCACATCCAAAGAAAAGTAATCGAGGAGATATTCAGGGTGGTAGGCAAAAGAGACAAAGAAATCGAGGAAACGCATTTGGACAGTCTACCTTACTTGGACATGGTAGTCAAAGATGTGATGCGGTTATTTCCCATAGCGGCGTTCATCGTGAGAACTGCCGAGGAAGATTTCGTCTTAGGTACAGGGTGGTCAAATCTCGATATGATAATTCGGTAACTATAGGATATACAAAAAAATAAAGGTCGCAGTCTCTATCTCTTTTTTCGGGACGAATTCACTGGCGAACACGAAAATTTGTTATCGTGTTGAGTTATAAACAGAAGTTCGACAAAGAAGGTGCAATTTCGAATTATGGCGTAAAGTTGTATTTTCTCAAATGCATGGTAATCATAGTTGGCTACGATATGTTGAAACTGACTTTTTACTACAATACTTGAAAAATGCAATGTTGTTATTGTTTTTTTTTATTTATCGCTGCTAGTTTGACCAAATCCAAAATTGCTCAGAAGTTAGCTGGACCTAACTCTTCTGATTTTATTTGACAGTTCGATCGTACTAACCTCCGAATAATAAAAAAAATGTGTATCGAAACAGTGGCTATTTAGATACGCATTTGCGTTTCATAATTACTTCATTATAGAACCAAAATAGAAAAAAAATATTATTTCCTTCATAAACAACCATAATATTTATATGTGTCTAAGAGTATAAACAAATTTAACTTTTATTTATAACTCGAAATAAAAAGACGTGATAGCAAATTCAACCGGAAACGGGGATCGAGAATGTGACCTCCATTTTCTTGTAAATCTTGTTGGTAATTTCGCTCTTATCATGCGATCTATATTTTGATGAAAATTTTCGTAGGTACCTACGTATTTTGACCTGAAAAATAAAAATTTCATAATATTATCGAGAACATATCTCTAGTTTTTGATATAATCGATGCCAAAGTTCGAAATTCCACCTTATTCTTTGTATGGCAAGTTTTGGGCAAGTTTGTATCTTCTTAGATCCTAGGACATATTACATGCATTTACCATGGTTAATTATGATTTTTGTCTAAGAAAAACATGAAAATGGAGTTTTACCGTAATTTCCCTATTATTTCACCGGATTCATAGCTGCCTTATAGCAATATGAGTCACGGTGGATTTATGCAGAGGTTTTAAGTCGTTAGTTTTAGGTCTCAAGTTTCAAGTCGTAAGAAAAAATGAACCATTTATGCAAGAAGTTTCAAGGACTGTCAATAGTGTCAATCCTGTTATTTTGCGTGCTTATTTTCCTCATTTCCTTCGATTCAATTCAAATCTTCAATCTATATCCTATTCTCATTTATTTTTATTTGTTTAAAATGCATTCAACTTCTGCTATTTGTTATTTGCAAAATCAGACGCATGCGCAAATCGATCGAGTTTTAAGTCGTAAGTCGTAAGAGATAAATGTTGGCCAACTTTTCTTAGGACTTAAAACTTATGACTACTGTATGAATGGTTACATTGAAAATCAATGGATGAACTTCTTATGACTTATTACTTAAAACTTGAGACTTAAAACTAACGACTTGAAACCTCTGCATAAATCCACCGTCAGTGATATGTGTTTTCTCTCTTCAATACATGTCAAAAAGAAAGTTAGATATCAGTAAAGGAAGGTGGAATTTTGAACTCTGACATCGATTATCTCGAAAACTAAAGATATGTTCACGATAATATTATGAAATTCGTGTTTTTCAGGTCAAAAGACGTACGTACCAACAGATAGCATAATAAGTGCAAAATTACCATCTTGTTACCCTACACAACATCAAAATTTGCCCACCCTGTAAACACTCGAACCCCGATGAGGGGCATGAACACATTCAATTTCCCCGCAATTTTTAGAAGACCGCCTGATTCCCAAAGGCTGTTCCGTCATGGTTTCCATCTACAACATCCACAGAGATGAGCGGCTCTGGGAGAAACCGAACGAGTTCTACCCCGAACATTTTTTACCGGAGGCAGTCCGCGCCAGGCACCCCTACGCCTTCCTACCCTTCAGCGCGGGCCCCAGGGGGTGCATCGGTGGGATTGGGAGGGTGGGAGCGTTGTTCCTGGGGTGAAAAATTTCGTACTAGATTGTTGCCATGAAAAGTACTAGATTTATAGTGAATAGTACTAGATTTATAGTAAAAAATACTAGATGGACGACCTTGAGCATATTCCTATGATAAAGCAACGAAAAAATCCGAAACCAGTACAAATAAGTACTTCATCTCTACATTTCTGTGTTCAACAATACTTCAAATAATACATGAATATAGTTATAGAATTTCTACTTGTAACAGCAACTCACAAAATAGCTATTTGTGCTCGAAATATACGTACAATATTTTTTTGACAAACGCAGTTCCTAGACAAGAAAACTCGATACTTCACTCGAAACTTACATTTCATAATATTCTTCTCTAAATCATCAACTATTCACTATTACATTGACATTCTATCCAATAATTCATACATCTAACAGAAAAGAAGGAAAAGTGACTCATAGATTAAAAAAGAATTGTCCTGCCAAGGGATGGAGGCTCGAGAAGTCGCGCTTTGAACCCGTCAGCTATTGGGGCTACTTGAAAACTTATGTCTATCCCACAGTTATAATACGTCTAAAAAGGTATCGTCAAACTTATATTTGCTTTATATTCAACAGACTGATACTTACTTTGATATCTTTAGCATTCAAGCATTTCATGACATACTTTTCCTCGATTTCTCTGTTAGGAGGTTCAAATGTTCGCACTTTCTGCTACATCAGGAGATGCGCCAGATAATGCACTGTCACTATTATTTTCCATCATGCAACAGAATGATGAGTTCGTTTTCAACAATAATGGATGTGAGCGCAAATATATGCAGTCACTTATTAATGACATTATTTCCGCGTACGAGCGGCAATGCTGTCACTTAATGACATTATTTCTGCGACCGAGCGGCAATGCTGTCTCTTAATGACATTATTTCCGCGTACGAGCGGCAATTTTGTCATTTAATGACATTCCTCGGAAAACGTCAACTTTGTGTCGATATTTGAAAGCGTCAAAGGCATACTTTGTTAACCGTTTGTAGAAAAAGTATTATAATTTACTAAATTTCCCCATAACCGTACCCCATGTTCTGGATTTTATCAAAAAGTAGTGGATCTAGTACGAAAGTGCTGACAGGAACAGCGCTGGGTGGGATTTTTTTCCTAACGGCGTTTGGTTTTAGGCAAACCATACGCGCACATGGCGCTGAAGATTATTTTGGTGACAATTCTGCAAAATTTCGAGGTGGCTGCCGAAGGCAAGCTGGAAAATAGGGAGCTGAAGATGGATATAAGTGTTCGATTCAAGGACGAATGTTATGCAATCAAGTTGAAGAAAAGATAATTCCGGAAGCTCAATCTCATCCAATCATAATATCTACGGGATGATTCTTATCAATTCAAATTCGAAGATGGTTGAGTCAAGTTGTGCATTTATTAATGTGACTATAAGAATATACCGCCGAGAGAAGTTCGAAATTCCGAAAATCCATTGCTTATTCGGTTTTCAATAGTTAATGACATTCATTGCTGTGATGAATTGAGTAATAATGACAGTACGATTGAAATTGAAATGGAGAGGAATCTACCCTAATAGCACAACTCAGTCCAATGGATGTTCAATGGATGTCCTCCTCAGGACATCTCGGACATCCACTGGACATCCAGTTTTTGTACACCGGATAACGTATGGACATCCATATGATGTCGCATTTCCAACTTTTTGACTATCCATACGGTATCCATCATGAACATCAATATGGTAACATGTATGGACAAATATAGGCCATTGAACATCCACTTTCCACCGCTTTGGACATCCATGGAATATCCATAGGATCTCCATTTTATGACAAATAAATGAAAAAAGCTACTAGCATTCAAGCGCGGTCACCCATCCAAACTCTAACTTCGCTTATCGTTGCTTTACCTCTGTGATTCATCCTTCCTTGCATGGTGGCTGCTGCTGTCTTCTTATTTATATTATTGAATACATGAAAGTCGGTCAATAATGAGAACGATTCAAATTACTCCATTAGTGTTGATTCTTGCATGTCAATTTGACATATTTTTCATTTTAGAGAAAATTTAGGTATTGTACGATGATGGAGTAGACAATGTGTGGTATTTTGATATCTCTACTTCTATATTGTGAGAGCCCAATTAGCCAAATTCGTGCATGGTGGAGAGAAGCGAGACCAACAGCTGATACTGTAATCCGAACCACTTCTACAGGAGTAAAGTAATTTAACAGAATTCCCATTGGTTTATATTACTTGAACATGAGGGTTTCTTTCGGTGTCAATTTCGAATACTTTTTATGAATGTAATGGTATGTATGTATGTGTGTGGAAAAAATTCAAAATAAGAACGTGGGGACATTGAATAATGTACGCCATATGTTCTGAATATCCAATGAACGTCTCAATTTGGACCTAAAATGGACAACATATAGTCTATAATTGTAAGCCATATGGACTACCTTAAATATATGTTCAATGGACATCTCCATGTGGACATCGATTGGACAATGGCTATCGATATTTTGAAGAAGAGGTCATTAAATGGACACCAAATGGACTACCTTGTCTGGACGTCCATTGGATATCTTCATGTGTATATCCTATGGATGTCCAAAATATATCCATGGACACCTTGGACATATACTGGACACAAAACGCATGTCCAATGGACATCTTGTGCTATTAGGGTATGGATTCGTGAAATACACGCAAATTCTACAGATAAGTTATCATAGTTAAATCACTTGTGCACAAATTATAATCTAGTTTCAACCGTAAAAAGGGATTGGTCCTTTTATATGTATGAATCGCTGTAACAGAGGTTACAAACGCGAAAGACTTTTGTTCCGAACATGACAGAGAACACCGTATTGTTGGTTGCATAAAAGCATCTTACTTGCACAGTAACGATGGCATTGAAATTTTCTCGACGGCATATTCCTAATGAATCAAATGCACAATTTTTCCCTAATTCAACAATATCATCCGAGATCCAGATGGCCCTTGAATTTGTATTACCCGGTACAGAGATAAAAGTTACCCACTAACTTATCTCTGCCAGGTATAAATAGAGTCTCTTGTCAATATATCGACACCAGCTCTTCGCGAAAAAGGAGTGAACTGTGGAGTCTCCTCAGGAGTATTTTTCAATAAAGCATATTATTCTAACATTGCAGTTTTTCTTCAGCTTCCGACATATCTACTATCTCAGTATTAGATGAATAATTTCATTTTCCTTTCATTCAAATCAGCCTCTACATTACAATTTTGGAAAGTCCGATATTGTGAAAATACACCTCTTTTGTTCATAAAGATTTTCTGGCAAAAGGTTAAAAACAGGAGAGACCGAATTTTTAGATTTTTCATGAGCAACAATAAGTCCTTGTTCTGTCCAAAATAATAATCGAAATTGCTACATTACTTAATTTTCAGTTCCTCGAGTCATAGTTCAACTTTAGCTCCTAGATACTAAAATTCAGTAAGAGAAACGTCAACTTGAAGAGCCAATTTCAGAACAGGGGTGAATGAGTTGGTTGCAGAAATAGTCATATGTATATATGATATGGAATAAAGTTTATTTTTCATATAATTCGCCATGCATATTATGTTTCGAAAAATTTGTTATTTTAGGATGTTATAATGTTAAGATAATTTGATAACAATTCATTCTGTAAATAAGCTTGTGATCATATGGTAGATCTGTATTCCAAGTATGAAAATAATTTTAAATGGAAATGCAACTATTTCGAATAGTTTAGACCACCCTCGCTTAGACTCCACATCTTGTACAAGTATGATTTCTTCCTTATTTTTCTTTATTTTAGCAGCTTTGCAGTTTCCCACCTCGAACCGATTGTCTTCATTAGATGTGTTATTTTCATGTATTTCTCTCTCTTCTTCTCTTTCTGTCAGTCTTTCTCTTTCAGGTTGGATCACCAACTTGGTTTTCACTCCTTCAGGTCTCGAACCTACTGTAAGGGAAAAAAAAAGTTGCACAATTCGTTTCAAGATATCTGAAGAGGGTGAAAAACAGGGAATACCTGTCACTTTTTGAGTTCTTAAATTAAATTTTCCAGTGACCTCCAAAATTAATCAGAAGAGAGAGATATCAGTGTTCGTCAAATATCTCGTAAATAAAAAAAAATCTATGTGTGGAAGAACGACATTGACAAAAATATGATGGACAAGCGGTGATATTAGCAAAAAAAATTTCCTGTAGTATTGTCTGAATTGTCCATCTGATGTGATGACTTCAGAAATTTCATGAAATATGACGATAATAGATTGTTAACAAAAATAAAATTATTATTCACCCATAAATTTATCTAGAATCTGCAGAGATCGCATAGATGGATCGCTTCCTTTTCCACCTAAAAAAATTTTTTTCATTATAAATACCTAGAGTTCAGCGAATAGCAAAGTAGAATTTAAATCAGTTACCTTTTTTGGTTCCCGTTTTTCCACTCCTCGGAGATGACTGCTGTTCCTTTGAAAGAGGTGGCAGATTCGAAAAGGATGTATCTACGAGGGGAGATAAAAATTAATATGAACTAAACAAACATGAAAATCATAAAATTACGCATTATTTAACTATGAGTACAATACCACAATAAAAGAGGTGTTAGGTGTTTCACGGTGGATAGAATATCTGATGGATAATCAATTACGCTCTATCCGTCTAAAACATTTTCATCAATAAAGTGTTACCGATTGTATATCAGAAAGTAATATAAGTAGCTAATTTGTTTTTCTCAAATCAATTTTTGGAATCCTGCTTGTGGGATTTCTCATAACTTTCCCTGATAATTTCCATCTGACAGTTATTTTATCTATAAGTGTTTTGGGTTGAGTTTTGATATTTTTGAGCCCAGGATTCTACAGGTGAAATATTTCCACTTTTTAATGAAACACCCCGTCTAAAAACCTTTACCTGTCTGTCGCTTGTTCCTTGGTCCATTATCCGCAGATGAATCCAAGTCTCTGGTTGAAAAATATTTCTTTCCCGAAGTGAGTGTGTCTAAAGTACCTATAAAATACTCATGAGTTAACTATAACTATATGTAGTAGCTAATTTGTTTTTTTTTAGATCATTTTTTGGAACCCTGCTTGTCGAATTTTTTATAAGTTTCCCTGATGATTCCCATCTGACAGTTATTTAATCCAAGTGATTTGGGTTGAGTATTAATATTTTTAATCCCAGGATTCTAAAGGTGAAATATTGCCACTCTGTAATAAAACGCCCCGTAAATGAACCTTTACCTGGCTGTCGCTTGTTCCTTGGTCCATTATCCGCAGATGAATCCAATTCTCTGGTTGAAAAATATTTCTTTCCCGAAGTGAGTGTGTCTAAAGTACCTATAAAATACTCATGAGTTAACTACAACTATAGATAGTAGCTACCCAGACAGCACAGTATATCCATTAGACATCCACAGGATATCCATCGTGGATATCCAGTATATCCACTGGATATCGATGGATATCCTATAGATATACAATAGATATCCATATGTCCGCCTATATCCAGGATATAGGGATATCTAATGGATGTCTATGGATATATATAATAAATATCCATTCGATATCCCATGGATATTCATGGGATATCAACTATTCTTATTAAATATATATCAGATATATAATGGATATATAATCGATATTCATAATAGATATAGTGATATTATTTTACAGGATAATGATGAAATGAGACTATGGAAAATAATGTTCACTCTATTCAACTAATAATTACAAAACACATATTAGATACTTGCATTCATCATATCATCCCCTGCTTCTGAATTCTTCTTACTGTAAAAAATTTGGATGATATTTCTTATTTTTCAAATTGCCAGGAAGAATGAGAAAATACCACTGATGTAATAACACTTACTGGGGTTGTGATGATAATTCTTGCTGAAGCATATCCCAGCCAATCCTTGATGGTTCCTTTAGCATTTGGGCCTAGGATAGGTGCATCTGTAATATTCAATAATACAATCAATTATATCATGATATATCTCAAACAATAAAAAATTAACTTACTTCTGACAGAATCTCAGAATTATAAATGAATATACTTTCTTCCCCTTCTTCGCCTTTCCCAGTTATAAAGAGAGACAACTTCTCATCCAATATGAGCAAGAAAGTGGGTACATCTGAAAAAAAATCAGTTTGCAATGTTATAATGAATGTCAATGACGTGAATATGGGGACGGAGAAATTAGACAATATACGTTCATGATGCCTACTCCACAATAGGTACAAAATAAACATCCAACATATCAAAAATACCTTTTATTGTCCAAAACCGAATCCACGTACCGACTTCTTAACTTTAATGTAGGTATAGGTAATCCAAAATCCACCGAAATTGTGAAATCATCAGAAACAAATCACAGCATAACAAACACTGCACTGCATACACACGTTATACACAACAAACAAAAATAAAATGGTCACCACGAGGCGTTGGCGTTCCGATACTTCCGACTCGGATGAGTTCGTGCTACTTCGGTCTCGACTTCATTTGGTGGATATCCATTGGATATCCACTGGATATATGTCAGGACATTGAAAACTTTTTGTTATCGTTCAATATAATGTATTTTATAGCTTTCTCATCACTCTCTCTTGATTATTCGTTATATCATCATATCCATTCACAAAACAATATTTCTTCAGAATATCCAAGAAATATATCCACTGGATGTCCATTAGATATCTCTCATGGACTGGACATTCAGTGGATATACGGCTATCCATTAGATATCTAATAGATATTGTGTGCTGTCTGGGTAATTTGTTTTTTTTAGAAAATTTTTTGGAACCCTGCTTGTCGAATTTTTTATAACTTTCCCTGATAATTCCCATCTGACAGTTATTTTATCCAAGTGATTTGGGTTGAGTATGAATATTTTTGATCTCAGAGTATTCTACAGGTGAAATATTCTCACTTTTTAATGAAACGCCCCGTATATGAACCTTTACCTGGCTGTCGCTTGTTCCTTGGTCCATTATCCGCAGATGAATCCAATTCTCTGGTTGAAAAATATTCCTTTCCCGAAGTGAGTGTGTCTAAAGTACCTATAAAATACTCATGAGTTAACTACAACTATAGATAGTAGCTAATTTGTTTTTTTTAGAAAATTTTTTGGAACCCTGCTTGTCGAATTTTTTATAACTTTCCCTGATAATTCCCATCTGACAGTTATTTTATCCAAGTGATTTGGGTTGAGTATGAATATTTTTGATCTCAGTATTCTACAGGTGAAATATTCTCACTTTTTGATGAAACGCCCCGTATATGAACCTTTACCTGGCTGTCGCTTGTTCCTTGGTCCATTATCCGCAGATGAATCCAATTCTCTGGTTGAAAAATATTTCTTTCCCGAAGTGAGTGTGTCTAAAGTACCTATAAAATACTCATGAGTTAACTACAACTATAGATAGTAGCTAATTTGTTTTTTTTTAGAAAATTTTTTGGAACCCTGCTTGTCGAATTTTTTATTACTTTCCCTGATAATTCCCATCTGACAGTTATTTTATCCAAGTGATTTGGGTTGAGTATGAATATTTTTGATCTCAGTATTCTACAGGTGAAATATTCTCACTTTTTAATGAAACGCCCCGTATATGAACCTTTACCTGGCTGTCGCTTGTTCCTTGGTCCATTATCCGCAGATGAATCCAATTCTCTGGTTGAAAAATATTCCTTTCCCGAAGTGAGTGTGTCTAAAGTACCTATAAAATACTCATGAGTTAACTACAACTATATGTAGTAGCTAATTTGTTTTTTTTTTAGATCATTTTTTGGAACCCTGCTTGTCGAATTTTTTATAACTTTCCCTGATAATTCCCATCTGACAGTTATTTTATCCAAGTGATTTGGGTTGAGTATGAATATTTTTGATCTCAGTATTCTACAGGTGAAATATTCTCACTTTTTAATGAAACGCCCCGTATATGAACCTTTACCTGGCTGTCGCTTGTTCCTTGGTCCATTATCCGCAGATGAATCCAATTCTCTGGTTGAAAAATATTCCTTTCCCGAAGTGAGTGTGTCTAAAGTACCTATAAAATACTCATGAGTTAACTACAACTATAGATAGTTGCTAATTTGTTTTTTTTTAGAAAATTTTTTGGAACCCTGCTTGTCGAATTTTTTATAACTTTCCCTGATAATTCTCATCTGACAGTTATTTTATCCAAGTGATTTGGGTTGAGTATGAATATTTTTGATCTCAGTATTCTACAGGTGAAATATTCTCACTTTTTAATGAAACGCCCCGTATATGAACCTTTACCTGGCTGTCGCTTGTTCCTTGGTCCATTATCCGCAGATGAATCCAATTCTCTGGTTGAAAAATATTCCTTTCCCGAAGTGAGTGTGTCTAAAGTACCTATAAAATACTCATTAGTTAACTATACAACTATAGATATTAGCTAATTTGTTTTTTTTTAGAAAATTTTTTGGAACCCTGCTTGTCGAATTTTTTATAACTTTCCCTGATAATTCCCATCTGACAGTTATTTTATCCAAGTGATTTGGGTTGAGTATGAATATTTTTGATCTCAGTATTCTACAGGTGAAATATTCTCACTTTTTAATGAAACGCCCCGTATATGAACCTTTACCTGGCTGTCGCTTGTTCCTTGGTCCATTATCCGCAGATGAATCCAATTCTCTGGTTGAAAAATATTCCTTTCCCGAAGTGAGTGTGTCTAAAGTACCTATAAAATACTCATGAGTTAACTACAACTATATGTAGTAGCTAATTTGTTTTTTTTTTAGATCATTTTTTGGAACCCTGCTTGTCCAATTTTTTATAAGTTTCCCTGATGATTCCCATCTGACAGTTATTTTATCCAAGTAATATGGGTTGAGTATTAATATTTTTAATCCCAGGATTCTAAAGGTGAAATATTGCCACTCTGTAATAAAACGCCCCGTAAATGAACCTTTACCTGGCTGTCGCTTGTTCCTTGGTCCATTATCCGCAGATGAATCCAATTCTCTGGTTGAAAAATATTCCTTTCCCGAAGTGAGTGTGTCTAAAGTACCTATAAAATACTCATGAGTTAACTACAACTATATGTAGTAGCTAATTTGTTTTTTTTTAGATCATTTTTTGGAACCCTGCTTGTCCAATTTTTTATAAGTTTCCCTGATGATTCCCATCTGACAGTTATTTTATCCAAGTAATATGGGTTGGGTATTAATATTTTTAATCCCAGGATTCTAAAGGTGAAATATTGCCACTCTGTAATAAAACGCCCCGTAAATGAACCTTTACCTGGCTGTCGCTTGTTCCTTGGTCCATTATCCGCAGATGAATCCAATTCTCTGGTTGAAAAATATTCCTTTCCCGAAGTGAGTGTGTCTAAAGTACCTATAAAATACTCATGAGTTAACTACAACTATAGGTAGTAGCTAATTTGTTTTTTTTTAGATCATTTTTTGGAACCCTGCTTGTCCAATTTTTTATAACTTTCCCTGATAATTCCCATCTGACAGTTATTTTATCCAAGTGATTTGGGTTGAGTATGAATATTTTTGATCTCAGTATTCTACAGGTGAAATATTCTCACTTTTTAATGAAACGCCCCGTAAATGAACCTTTACCTGGCTGTCGCTTGTTCCTTGGTCCATTATCCGCAGATGAATCCAATTCTCTGGTTGAAAAATATTTCTTTCCCGAAGTGAGTGTGTCTAAAGTACCTATAAAATACTCATGAGTTAACTACAACTATATAGGTAGTAGCTTATTTGTTTTTTTCAAATCATTTTTTAGAATCCTGTTTGTCGAGTTTTTTATAAGTATCCCTGATAATTTCCATTTGACAGTTATTTTATCCAAGTATTATGGGTTGAGTATTAATATTTTTAATCCCAGGATTCTAAAGGTGAAATATTGCCACTCTGTAATAAAACGCCCTGTAAATGAACCTTTACCTGGCTGTCGCTTGTTCCTTGGTCCATTATCCGCAGATGAATCCAATTCTCTGGTTGAAAAATATTCCTTTCCCGAAGTGAGTGTGTCTAAAGTACCTATAAAATACTCATGAGTTAACTACAACTATTGGTAGTAGCTAATTTGTTTTTTTTTAGATCATTTTTTGGAACCCTGCTTGTCGAATTTTTTATAACTTTCCCTGATAATTCCCATCTGACAGTTATTTTATCCAAGTGATTTGGGTTGAGTATGAATATTTTTGATCTCAGTATTCTACAGGTGAAATATTCTCACTTTTAAATGAAACGCCCCGTATATGAACCTTTACCTGGCTGTCGCTTGTTCCTTGGTCCATTATCCGCAGATGAATCCAATTCTCTGGTTGAAAAATATTTCTTTCCCGAATTGAGTGTGTCTAAAGTACCTATAAAATACTCATGAGTTAACTACAACTATATGTAGTAGCTAATTTGTTTTTTTTTTTAGATCATTTTTTGGAACCCTGCTTGTCCAATTTTTTATAAGTTTCCCTGATGATTCCCATCTGACAGTTATTTTATTCAAGTAATATGGGTTGAGTATTAAAATTTTTAATCCCAGGATTCTAAAGGTGAAATATTGCCACTCTGTAATAAAACGCCCCGTAAATGAACCTTTACCTGGCTGTCGCTTGTTCCTTATTGGTCCATTATCCGCAGATAAATTCAAGGCTCTGATTGAATGAGGTACGTTTCGCAATGTGAGTTCATCCAAAATACCTATGAAATACTCATGAGTTAACTACAACTATAGGTAGTAGCTTATTTGTTTTTTTCAGATCATTTTTTGGAATCATTCTTGTCGAATTTTTTATAACTTCCCCTGATAATCCCCATCTGACAGTTATTTAATCCAAGTGAGTTGGGTTGAGTATTAATATTTTTGATCCCATGATTCTAAACAGATGAAATATTTCCGCTTTGTAATAAAACGCCCCGTATTATATGAACCTTTACCTGGCTGTCGTTTGTTCCTTATTGGTCCATTATCCGCAGATAAATTCAAGGCTCTGATTGAATGAGGTAGGTTTCGCAATGTGGGTTCTTCCAAAATACCTATGAAATACTCATGAGTTAACTTCAACTATACTCCATGATGGTACCAATATTCATCAGCTGGTACAGAAATTATAATTCAAGCATTATATCACTATAACTGAATTTCTCAATAGGGTCGTATAAAGTATAGACAGTCAATTTCGAGTTATATTCATACAGCAAGCTCTTTTTTTAAAAATGCATCATTTGAATTTTTCTGTGATTGGAGTTCGATCTATTCGAAGATTAGTAATTTGAAATATTTCTTTTATTCACCAAATTGGCTATGTTTAGGTATATTTTTATACTATTTTTTTATGAATTATTATAAATGAGATTGTATCTTCTATTGCTCGATCCCGAAGTCAAAAAATTATAAAAAAAAACGATTAGTTTCAAATGAGAGTGCGAGAGTGCTGTATTCGGTATTCTGGAGCATCAGAAAATAAATATAAAATCTGATTGGATGTACGTTAAAATATCAATTAAATTGAGCTACAGACAGATGACAAATAAATATCAGATACCTGAATATACAATAAAAAAATCTCACCATCATCTTTGGGCAAATGTGCACTAAATACGTGATCAAATGTTAACACAGTTAGCACTATAAACAATTTCGAAATATCCATTTCAACTTTGTTGTAGAACGTAGTCACCAGATGCTCCGTTCGAATATATATAAGAATATTCTGAGTTTGTGTGGGCTTCCAGTACTTTGGCAGTTAGATTTTTATTGTTAAATGTATAATTTTATCATCAATAAAAGTACCTTGTTAATCAAAATACTGCGTTCATAAAAAATCAAGTACCTATATACTTTATATACACCTAAACAAGATAACCTAAATGTTTCAGATACCATTTTTCTCACAGTCATGAAAACCTCGTCTTGAAAACAATATTTTTCGGTTATCGACTGACGAAAACAACGCTTTCCTTCAATGAGTATCATTATAAATTTTAACTATAAGTTCATCAACCATCAGAGAGAGAGTTACGGATTTGAATATGTATCAGAACATGCGGTATTTCCAATAAACGACCTAAAAATTCGAGGCAAAATGTCGCGCGGTTGGTGATCGAAATTGTCTGGGTAGGCGGGCCCATATTCGATTATTTTGAATTCAATTGTCTATTGTGTTGATTCCATTGCACCTCTTGTTCGTTCAATTTAAATTCGTTAATTGTTTAAATTTGGTTTTAATGCACCTGACCATTGAACATGGCTTTCGATTAGACAGATATAAGTAGGGTAACTTATATCTCTGGATTAGACCTACTAACGAAGAAAAATTTGAAACATATCACTTGTCAATTCACAAAAACCCTCAACCACTTCCCCCTGCAAAGATTCATGAAAATCAATGATCTGAATGACATAAATAGCGATTTTTCCTGAAGAGTACACTGAGAAAAGTCCCAGGAAAAAGATCTTTGCTGACCTTTTTTCACCTGTCGTAGCCAAAAAAGTAACAAGTAACAAAAATGTTGCTACCATGAAAATGTACTTTTCCACGATAGTTATATATATGTTATACAGTTGTAGCAAAGGAGATTTAATCAATATTTCTTTATGATAACCGTAATGTTCTCTGCTATCCTATAGCAGACAATATTTGCATCACGAAATATTTCTGTATAATAACTGTAATGTTCTTTGGTAGCCCAGCAAAAATAAATTGCTGAAAGTGATTTGGACATGCCAAAATCGCAGTTCGGTTGGTATCGTTTTTTCATTTTATCGCCAGACTTGCAACAGTTCATCTCGTCTGTCGTCCGTCGTTCGTCCCGTCTACTATTCCGGTGATTTTCTGTTCTCACGGAGTAACAATATTCTTCTCCTATATAATACCTACTTACTTCTTAGGTGTTTTGTTCCCTGTTCATTCAAATACTTCCGTGGTTTGAGTAAAATTTTTGTGATACCTACGATTGGTATGTGTAAATTATGATGTTATGCTGGGACAGTCTGAAAGAAATTGATCAGCAAGTGGAAGTTAATTATCTTATAAAAGCATTATGTTTGCGGGAAATCTCTCCGAAAGTGGAACCATATATAGTGCGTGCAACAATAATACTAGAATAAACGAACTTTAATTGAATCTCTAAATTTTCAGAAAGTGTTGGCAATAATTTGAATATCGATTGATGAACATTAGGAGGTTTGGTTAAACTTTGTTTATCCTAGTTTTGTTGAATGCGCTGAATTGTACCACTTTCAAGGATAATTCCAGCAAATATCTTTGCTATTGTGATATTCAACCTCCACTGACTAAAAAATCACTCATGCTGCGCTCTTGGCAAGGACTTTGCCCTTCTAGTAAAGACTCTTTCCAGTATCAGTAAGCACCATGTTATATCTCAAGTTTCTAACTTGGGTTTTTGAAAAACTTATTATTTATTATGGTGGTAGCTACCACCAACTTTATTGAGCACTGGCAAAATAAAATATAAGTTACTTTCAAAGAACTTTCAGTGACTGCCTAACTTGTTTACAATTCTAATATTTATACATGAAAATATGCTGACGGTTCATGGAATCTTCTGGAAGCTGCTGAGTCTTGTTTACCATCACATATGGCGACGTAGATTCTACTGCGTAGATATACTGCGACATAATGGGATGCTTCTTCTAAAGGTGACTCCTTGGTAAACATCCGCTGAAGATGACCTTCTAGGTTGACAATGGCTTCTTGTTCTATCTTGATATAACATCCATATTAACAACAACAAATATCTCTCCTATATTAGTAATCTACTTTTCAACAACAAAATAATAAAATGAAACCTCTTTTCTACCATATCATAGTTACTTTTCCACAACAGGAGAGATTATCTTTATTACGACAGTATAGAGTTACTTTCTAAAGTAGCTGTGACGATGAAAAAATTTTCTCAGTGTAGGTAGGTACCTATAATATCTTAGATTTTTGTGGGAAATCTTGTTTATTTATTAACGTGAACGGTTTTGACAAAATCTCCGATTTTCCATGAAAATATTATGGACGTGAAACCCGTGAATGGGCTATAGAAAATCCACGACTTTCAATAACTCCTTTCCTAATATCCTTCACAATGTTCCTCCACCCACCTTTTTTTTTTATGATTCAGTTTAGTTTAATCATAATAATCAGTACGTTATATACAATAATAACAGTACAATAATCAGTACAATTATTCGGTACAAAACGTGGTATAAATATAATTTTTATCGAGTTCAATCCACCACAAGTGGGTGAAATACACCTAGGCACAAGGCGCCTGTTTGTGTTGTTTCACACACTCGTAGATGGAATGTGTATAGGTTATCCTCTCGTACCTACATCACTCAAAATATTAAAAAAAAAATTGGTAACCAAGATTTGAATTCGAACATAAAATCATTTGAATTATTACTTTCAGGAAATCAATCGATTGGACCATCAATGTTTCAATTTCAATTTGAAATGCAATATATGATTGTATTGAGCTCAGTGAAAATAAGTGTTAATATGTGGAAAACTTGGATAAATCTTGGTTCATGGATTCACAAGAGAACATTCCCAATAGAATGATTGCAGAAAAAACACATTTTGTGGCCTACAAGTTGCCCTTAAAGAAATCTCCTTGACTTCTTATGAGATACATCATCAAAAACGATACTTAGCGCCCGAATACACGAATATATATTTTTTGAAATTTCTTTCTGATTGCAAAAATTCACTGTTATCCCTACACATCACTAGTACAAAACATTTCGTCTATCATTTCATTCCACCAAGAGCGATTCCGAGCAGGCAGACCAGACGGACGCATATTAGACAGCCCATCATTGTCAAGCTGGAGACCTGCCGAACTACTCTCTATCAGAATTCTTTTTTTTTTCATCGAACGGCAAAATTGTGAAACTCACTCACTGAGGTGAGGTTTATCTTGATACCTATAACCTCAGAGATCACAGGAAAAATTCCAATGCCCCAATGTCTCCCAATGTCTTTCTGCTGCTGGCTTGCATGATGTTCATCCACGAAAAATAAAGGTTTTTCTTCCGTACAGTAAGTTGTTATAGTAAAATGTAATATTTAGTACACTTAGTAGGTTAATTGAGTTATTCAAGGGTAGGTAATACTGAATTATTAAAAATCGATCACTTTTGCCGATATTGATTTTTTCAAATGCTTCAGAATTTTGGTTTAATTAGGATTATCTCGAAAACAGAATGGGAAGAAAAATGCAATGAAATACAGCGTGTGTTTGGTGAAAAAAAGTTCTATAAGCTTTTTTAGAAACACTATGTAAATTGGTGAATAGTTCTACGAAACTGGCATAACATAATTTCATTATAGAAAGAGAAATTAGTCTATCCAATTAGAATATCAAACATAGTTTGAAATGAATGTCTGGTAGACTACGAGCAGAAAACAACTACTTTCCTGGTAAATACCACGCAGAACATTGAATTATATCTGCTCGTAATCCATGCAACGATTCACACTGTGAATGCAGATCGCAAATGTTTCTTCACAGTGTGAATCGTTGCATGGACTACGAACAGATATAATTCAATGTTCTGCGTGGTATTTACCAGGAAAGTAGTTGTTTTCTGCTCGTAGTCTACCAGACATTCATTTCAAACTATGTTTGATATTCTAATTGGATAGACTAATTTCTCTTTCTAAAATTGTTGTCCAATTTATGGCTTTTCCATTTTTCATTTTTTTTTATAATTTCATTATATTATGGTCCTGTTTTCCCGCTAAAGTCCTTGACCTACTGAATTTGAACCTTCAAATTGTAATCAATCAGCAGTAATAAGAAATTTATATTGAATATTGGCCACATGGAAGTGGATTTTAACATCGTGCCAAAATGTATGGGATATTTTGGATCATTTTCAACCAAAACATAAAACTAATAATAGTAGGTAATAATAATAACAAATTTACAAGGTGATTCAAAATTCCATTTAGATATTTCAAGGACATATTGTTGGGATCGCAATAAGACTTAAAAAAATGGATATCTATACTTATTTGACAACAATAATAACTGATCAAGTCTTCTGGAGATTGATGGCATGCTACATGGATCTTATATACGCTAGATCCGGCATCATGTAGTAGGTATTTGTTTGGTATCAGAGGGGTCTTTTGAGTTGGTTGCACAAAAAGTCATATATATATATATGATGGAAAGTTTATTTTTCTATAATTCGATCGACATGCATATTCTATCATATATGTTGAATTACTAATTACAAGATGTTATGATACTATATATAAGTTAAATAGTACAGCAAAAGACAATTGATAGCAAATCATCTTGCAAAAACTCAAGATCATAATATAGTAGAAATGTATACCCATTCATTCCTATTCTCGAAGTTATTTTTTGTAAAATTTTCCAATTATTCCGAACACTGAAAACAATCCTCGGTTAGGCTTTTGTGCAGCGCATTCTTGAGGTTTAATTTCTTGTACAGGTATCTTATTGCTTCCATTCACTTCTGCAGGTTCACTGTTTCCCGCCTCAACTTGATTTTCTTTATTAGGTGTGTTATTTTGTTGTTTTTCTTTTTCTTCTTCCTTTTCTTTATCTTCTTCCTTTTCTTTTTGTTCATTCTTCTCTTTTTGTTCTTTCTTCTCTTTTTGTTCTTCCTTTTCTTTTAGTATTTCCTTTTCTTTTTGTACTTCCTTTTCTTTTTGTTTTTCCTTTTCTTTTTGTTCTGCCGAGTGTTCTTCCTTTTCTTTTTGTTCTTCCGAGTGTTCTTCCTTTTCTTTTTGTTCTACATTTTCTTTTTTTTCTTTCTTTTCTTCTTGTTCTTCCTTTTCTTTATGTTCTTCCTGCTCTTTTTGTTCTTCCTTTTCTTTTTGTTCTACCTTTTCTTTATGTTCTTCTTTTTCGTTTTGTTCTTCCTTTTCTTTTTGTTTTTCTTTTTGTTCTGCCTTTTCTATTTGTTTTTCCTTTTCTTTTTGTTCTACTTTTTCATTTTGTACTTCCTTTTCTTTTTGTTCTTCATTTTCTTTTTGTTCTGCCATTTGTTTTTGTTCTACTTTTTCTTTTTGTACTTCCTTTTCTTTTTGTACTTCCTTTTCTTTTTGTTCTTCCTTTTCTTTTTGTTCTTCCTTTTCTTTTTGTTCTGCCAATTGTTTTTGTTCTTCATTTTCTTTTTCTTTTTCTTTTTGTTCTACCTTTTCTTTTTGTTCTTCCTTTTCTTTATGTTCTTCCTTTTCTTTATGTTCTTCCTTTTCGTTTTGTTCTTCATTTTCTTTATGTTCTACCTTTTCTTTTTGTTCTTCCTTTTCTTTTTGTTCTGCCTTTTGTTTTTGTTCTACTTTTTCTTTTTGTACTTCCTTTTCTTTTTGTTCTTCATTTTCTTTTTGTTCTGCCATTTGTTTTTGTACTTCCTTTTCTTTTTGTTCTTCCTTTTCTTTTTGTTCTTCCTTTTCTTTTTGTTCTGCCATTTGTTTTTGTTCTTCATTTTCTTTTTGTTCTACCTTTTCTTTTTGTTCTTCCATTTCCTTTTGTTCTTCCTTTTCTTTTTGTTCTACCGAGTGTTCTTCCTTTTCTTTTTGTTCTTCCTTTTCTTTTTGTTCTTCCTTTTCTTTATGTTCTTCCTTTTCGTTTTTTTCTTCATTTTCTTTATGTTCTACCTTTTCTTTTTGTTCTTCCTTTTCTTTTTGTTCTGTCTTTTGTTTTTGTTCTTCATTTTCTTTTTGTTTTTCTTTTTCTTCTTGTTCTTCCTTTTCTTTTTGTTTTTCCTTTTCTTTTTGTTTTTCCTTTTCTTTTTGCTCTACCTTTTCTTTTTGTTCTTCCTTTTCTTTTTGTTCTTCTTTTTCTTTTTGTATTTCCTTTTCTTTTTGTACTTCCTTTTCTTTTTGTACTTCCTTTTCTTTATGTACTTCCTTTTCTTTATGTACTTCCTTTTCTTTTTGTACTTCCTTTTCTTTTTGTTCTACATTTTCTTTTTGTTCTTTCTTTTCCTTTTGTTCTTCCTTTTCTTTGTGTGTTTCTTTTTCTGTATGTTCTTTCTTTTCTTTATGTTCTTCCTTTTCTTTATGTTCTTCCTTTTCTTTATGTTCTTCCTTTTCTTTTTGTACTTCCTTTTCTTTTTGTACTTCATTTTCTTTTTGTTCTTCCTTTTCTTTTTGTTCTTCCTTTTCTTTTTGTTCTCCCTTTTCTTTTTGTTCTTTCTTTTCTTTTTGTTCTTCCTTTCCTTTTTGTTCTTCCTTTCCTTTTTGTTCTTCCTTTCCTTTTTGTTCTTCCTTTCCTTTTTGTGCTTCCTTTTCTTTTTGTTCTCCGTTTTCTTTTTGTTCTCCCTCTTCTTTTTGTTCTACATTTTCCTTTTGTTCTACATTTTCTTTATGTTCTTCGTTTTCTTTTTCTTTATGTTCTTCTTTTTCTTTTTGTTCTTCCTTTTCTTTATGTTCTTCCTTTTCTTTCTGTTCTCCCTTTTCTTTATGTTCTCCCTTTTCTTTATGTTCTTCCTTTTCTTTTTGTTCTTCATCTTCTTTTTGTTCTTTCTTTTCTTTTTTTTCTTCATTTTCTTTTTGTTCTTCCTCTTCTTTTTGTTCTTCCTTTTCTTTTTCTTCATGTTCTTCAACTTTTTCTTCTTCATTATCTTTTTCTCCATCTTCTTCTCCAACTTTTTCTCCTTCATTTTCTTCTTTTAGTTCCTTGTCTTTATCTTCCCCATATTCTTCAAATTGTTCTTCTTCATTTTCTTCTTCTTCTTCCTTTTCTATGTCTTCCTCTTCTTCAAATTTTTCTTCTTCATTTTCTTCGACTCCTTCCTTTTCTTCTTCTCGTTCTTCTTCAATTTTCTCTTCTTCATTTACTTTTTCTTCTTCCTTTTCTTTTTCTTCTTCCATTTCTTTTTCTTCTTCCTTTTCTATTTCGTCTTTCTTTTCTTTTTCTTCTTTCTTTCCTTTTTCAGGTACAGTGACATACTTGTGTACCACTTGATATTTAGACCCTACTGCAATAAAAAAAAAAGTTAACGCAATCTTAACTCATCGCATGAGATAATGAGTAGGTTTCGTTTTAAGATATCTGAAGGTTGTTTTCGAAAAACTTAATTTTGAGATCTGGCATTTATGAATTTCGTCTTCAAAAAAATCATCACACTCTGATACAATTTTTCACAGTGACATCCAAAATTGATCAGAGGGAGAAGCTTTTCTTCAAATTGATCATATTTGATGTAGAAGTACTACCTATATCCTCAGTTTTTTTTTCAAATACGTCGAAAACGAAAAAATATTCAATCATTTTCTGGGGAAACCACACTGAGAAAAATATAATGGTCTGGCGATGATTATAAGCCAAAAAAAATTTCGTACAGGATACAACTAAATAGTACAAGCATGGCACGGTGTCCAGATGTGATGACTTCAAAGTGATACGATTTCATGAAATATGACGATAATAGATTTTTAGCAAAAATAAATTTATTATGCACCTCCAAATAAACTGAACAATCGCATATTTGGGTCGCTTCCTTCTTCACCTGAAAAATTAAATTTTCCCATTAAGTATATTATTTAATTGAAATACCGCGATTTCAGTGAATAGCATACTAGAATTGAAATAAGTTACCTCCCATGGTTTGTCCATTAAAGTCCATTCCTGTATTTCCACGTACCGGATATAACAGCCGTTCCGAAATGAATGTATCTACGAGGGTAACAAAAAAATACATAAAAAAAACCAAACATAAAAAACATCACGCATTATTCTACTACATTAAAACTGTACATGACATTACAAGGTGTTGCATAATTAAACAAGCCCTATATCCGTCCAAAACAAGTAGGTAGTGGCTATATAAGTAGCTATTTTGTTATTTCCAATGGAAAAACCCTTGTAGGTTGTATTTTTTTAAGTTTTTGTGCAAAAACTGACCATGGAAAAATAAAAAAATGTTCACAAAGCAAATTTACAAAATACCACTACTACTACCGAATAACCAGTTCTTAGTTGAAGCATACAGGGAGGCTCAAAAGGAAGTTCCTTCCGCGAGTACCTATTAATTGAAATATCAATTCTAACTATATCTATATCGTATATACATCAATCAACGTCTATATCATAGATTAAAATGTCTATATTATGAGCCCTAAGGTCTTTTTCTATTTTTGCATTATCCGTAGATGAATTCAAAGCTCTAGTTAAAAGAGGATGCTGTCGCAAAATTGGTGTGTCTAAAAAAATACAATGAACCAAACATGAAATTAATTGATCAATCATCACTCATGAGTTAACAACAACTCTAATGGTAACAATATTCATTAAGTAGGAATTAAAATTCAATTTTAATTTCGAGTTATTCATATAAGAAAGCTGATTCAAAAATACATAATTTGACAGTATATACGGATGAAAAATTAATGATTCAGGTTAATAATAGATGTAGTAGTAGTATAAGTGGGAAGGCTGGTGCCATAGATGTAAATAAGACACCTCTGGATGTAAGATAAAAAATTCTCACCATTCCTGTCGTTTCTGGGCATACATACAACCAATACGTAATTAAATGTTAACACAGTTAACACTAGAAACAATTTCGAAATATCCATTTCAAGTGTGTTATAGAATGTAGTTAATCAATTTCTACGAGCGAATATATATAGGTACGTATATTATTCTGATTTTGTGTGGGCTTCTAGTACTTAGGTAGTTGGATTTTTATTGTTGAATGCGTATTTTTTATCATCGATAAAAGTACCCTGTTAATCGAAATACTGACGCTGTCATGAAACATTTACGTATAAGAGAACATAAATGTTACATTGATTTCTTTCAAAACTTCATAATAAAAATAGGATGAGAGTGAGAAGGTATTTGGAGAAACTCAAAATGTTATCGGGAGTAATTACACTGAGGTGTTCCTCAAGGATCAGTGCTGGGCCCCCTGTTGTATATACTTTATACCAATAATGTTCCTGAAGTTATTAGTGAATATATGATACAATATGCTGATGACTGCTCGATTATATTCAGTTCTGATGATGGTCAGGAATCAATACGATACAATATCACTAAAACTTTGAATACATTGGAAGAATATTTTACAATGCATAATCTGAAGCTGAATACCAATAAGACTCAAATAATTCCTTTTGCTCAAAAAATCAATTTGGATAGCTTCAAAAATGGCACAAGTTCCTTAAATCCTGTATCTAAACTTTCTTTTCTTGGTATCACGCTTGATTCTAAGCTAGATTGGAAGAGTCATATAAGTGAGCTTTCGAAAAATTTATCGAGATACTGCTATGCCTTGAAAGTCATATTACAAAATGTATCCACAGATGCAGCATTGCTAGCATATTATGCCTATGTGCAAAGTCACATTAGATATGGTATCATTTTCTGGGGGACATCAACAGATGTTAGGAAGATATCCATATTGCAAAAGCGTTGATTGAGGAACATTTTTAATGTTTCACGGAGAGTCAGTTGTAGGTCTTTATTTGTAGATAAGAAGATTCTCACTTTAACTAGTATATTGATCTATGAAGCAGTTATATTTGTAACCGAAAATATGGAGCTATACACATGTTATGACAGAAATCATAGACATAATACTCGAAGTAAAAACAAACTTCTGAATATTAGGCCCAACTTTACATATGTACAGAAGAATATTCCGTTTTCAGTAATTAAAATATACAATGAATTACCTGAATCATTGAGAACTGAGCCCATTAAGAAACTGAAAATCAAATTGAAAAACTTACTATTGGAAAAATCATACTATTCACTGGACGAGTATTTCACTGATACATTATAGTCGTAATATTTATTTTATTTATTTCGTTTTCTTATATTTTTGTGGTTTTAAAGACTCACTTTTTTATCTCCTGTCCTTATCTAGACAGCTGATATTAAATATGTGTGGAAGTGTGAGGGTGTATATGAGTGTCTGTGTACACATCTTTTGTGTATGCATAGTATATAGATAATAATGACTGTGATAACCATGTTATTTAATTTTGTTTCTTATCTTTAAATCTATACACATTATTTTTATTTTTATTTTGATGAATGTACCTGATTGCTTTTACAAGCTTGATTGTATTGATCTGTATATATATATATATTGACATGTTCTACACCTGAAAAGGTATATTTTTTGAAAGAACTAATAAAGGATATCTATCTATCTAAGTGCTTCAAAATTACCGATAATTTTCCATGAAGCATGTTGTCTAAAAACTGCATGAGTTTATTTTCATATGTATATGTATATATATATATATATATATAAAAATATGAAAATAACCGAATGCAGTTTTTTTTACTGACAACATGCTTGAATGGAAAATTTTCAGGTTTATTTTGAAGCACGAGTGTAATTCGGTAGAATATTTCCGGAGTTAATTCAGTATTTATGCGTGTCAAGATGACAAATGTACATTTTAACAATCGTTACTATAGAGCGGGTATTTTTCGATACCTACCGGGTATTTACCAGCCCGAAAATGTCCCGCTTCATATGGGATTCTTAACATACGATGGAAATATTAATTATAGTATATTCCTATATAGCATTTAAAAATGCAATAAAATATAGGGTGTGTTCCGTAAGAATAATTACATCATGTATTGGTGAATATTTCGAAAATCAGAACCCTTGACGAAACTGGCATAATAAAATCCTTCTCGTTACCCCTCGGTTACCCTCGAAGACCTTGACCTACTGAATCTGAACCTTCAATTTTATGTAAAAATCATTACATTTTTGGAAAGTACACGATTTTCACGAAACATATCCATTTGCAGACCAATCGTGGATTGCAAAATTTTTTGGAGGCAACGGGCATTAAAGCAGAGGTAGGTAGATATCCTTTTCGCAAATCTTGATCATTCATTTATATGCAAGACTCGATTCCAATCGAAAGCGAGAGTCGTTGGTTGGCATGAACTATTGCGTGTAGTTTTTTTGTAGAGTTATTTTGCAGGTTGCGGCTACAGGAGTTATTACTGTTTCGTAAAATGAATTAGTGAATGGTGCATATGTGTTATTTGTGATAAATAGTATTTCCATGCTGGCAGGTACCTATACCCATCCATTGTTTTTCATAACGTACGTCATAAGACGTAAATTTAATTATAGGCGAGTTTTTTAATTGATACCTATAGAGGAAATAACATCAATGTTGAGCTTTCTGATAATTTTGTTCAAAACAATACAGCCAGACTACCTACTAATTTTTTGTTATTAGCGAGATATTTCATTATTTCCGGGTCCGCAATTCCCTATTTATTACAAGGATTTTTATATACTACTTATATACCGGGTGTAACAGGATCATGGTACTCCCCCCGTATCTCCGTTACTTTCAAAGGTAAATCATTGAAATTTGGGACATGCTATGAACATAATAAGCGTCACTTTTTGACCTACAAATAATTTGTTTTTCACTTCCGGTTTCGCCGGAAGTGATATCAACTTTGGATTTTTGAATGGAACACTCTATATATTATTGCATTTCTGAAATCTGCAAAATTTTCTGAATCCGATGAAAAAATTGGTGATTCTTGAAATTGCTGAAGAAAAAGCTATACCTATGGATATTTTGAAATTTTGTTGTGATCTTTTGAAACATGCAACCCTCAATCCATTTTTTACCAGAACTCTTTAACAAACAGCATTTATTCATTTTTTTACAGAACTTTTTTAATAATTATTGTTTCCGCGTACAAGCAGAATATTTTCCCAATCAACTAATCGATTATTAGCTTGAAATGAATGAATTAAGTTTTAAAATTCATAACAATCATTTAATTTGCATGCATAAGAGAATACTGGAAGTGGAGAAGTGATTGTTATCAACCTTGTTCTCTCAATTTTGATACATAATAATACGAGTAACCGGTACATGCCTACATGAGTGTGTTTTTCCTTGATCCTCAATGTACTAGAATAAATTCATCAGTGACCATCATCAAGCCCAAGCGAGAGCTATAGACAGTTTTTACAAGCATTAACAATTAGCCACCAAGTGAAATCAAATGTCGCCGACTTTTGCATCATAGCTTGTTGACTGTTGATAATAATTGTTGCTATCATCAAATTAGTAACGTAACACTACAGATGGTAACACTGAGTGCGATCTAGCGACGTGATCCGTCAAGTCGCTCTTCTGTTTTCCAGGGAGGCTAGATCTCTGAGATGGGTCGCGGGTTTGGCATTATTTGTTCTTTTTGTGCGATCGCTCTGCTCTTTCTGGGATGTGCTGATGGCCAGTTGAACGTTGAAATCAAGGAGCCCAGGTTCACCAACTTTTTGAGTAGGGTTTCGAATACTACGTTCGGTGAGTAATGCATATAATTTGTATAATCATGAAATTCATACTGGATGAATATTTTGCCAAAGTTAATTTTAATCTCGCATTATTATGATATGATATCATTATTTAATTTAGCAGAAAGTATGATTTCTACGTGGAAAGGGACTAAAATGAAAACACTTGAAAATGATCTAGTAAAAATTACCGTGTGCTCTGTATAATTTTATTTTTACCACAAATAAACGTTTATGGAATGTTATATCCATCATCTCTGATATCTCTGACCGTAGTTTTTAATCAGTATCAACTTTTCTCGATATTCTAAAATATAAAGATACATACAGGGGTGTGCACAAAAAACGGCCAGAGCTGTAACTTCTGAATCATTCGAGATCGAAATTTGAAATTTGGTGGGTAGCAACTATATGATTTTGTTCATTTTTTGACGAGAATAATTGTATTCCATCACTTCCGGTCTAACCGGAAGTGACCCCACCTTTTGATTTTCAAATGGAACCCCCTGTATACAGTAGTACACCAGTAGTTTTTCCGGATCATTTTTTGTGAAACAGAAAGAACAACAAAATGAACTCCACATCAATCTTTATTATTTTCAGTAGCATAGAAAGAGGGGCGATAAAAAATCAATTACAACAAATACTCAAATTGACCCCCATTTTGTGCAATGCATTGCTGACACCTTATTGGATGTTAATGTCACATTGAAATTGATTTACAAGTCTACCTCGATCTTGATTACTATTACCAATTAATGGGCACACTGTTCAAACATTAAAACATATTGAGGAAATTTTTTTGACATTCTGATCCGGAAAAACTACTGGTGTATGTGAAATGATACCCTGAATCTAAAAATGGAAAAATATACAGGGGGTTCCATTTGAAAATCAAAAGTTGAGGTCACTTCCGGTTAGATGGAATACAATTATTCTCGTCAAAAAATGAACAGAATCATATAGTTGCTACCCACCAAATTTCAAATTTCGATCTCGAATGATTCAGAAGTTACAGCTCTGGCCGATTTTTGTGCACACCTCTGTATATACTCGATGATCTTGAGCAAAATTTACATTTTTCAACAATCCTCTTATAAAGAATATAAAACATTGATATATGATGATTACCTATTTTATATTTTGGGTTTCCAGCTATGCAGAACTTTTTAACAGGAATAATTTTCATTCATAAAACAAATAATGAAAGTTTTCCATATAGGTATATGGTGCCGATTTAATTGAACATACTCAGAATGAGCAAATTTCTCGGCAAATTTACAAAAAGGTTTTCGATGTTTTTTTTCATTCTCTCTTATCGGAACAACTCATGCATGCCAATAATTTAATTGTTACATCAGTTGGTACATATATATAATTTAATGCAATTATACATGCGTGACGCGGTTCAATGAAAGAAAATTATCCGTTCCACAGAAAAAGTGAAATTCAAGTTCATTATTTTTGTATAATCGTAAGATTTGCAAACTATTTTTACACGACCAAAAATCATCATTTATAGTTGGTGCACATAGTAGAAAAAATCAACAAATAGGAAAGTGACGAATATACAGGGTGTCCCATTGGGAAACGGAAATACTTCAACAGTGGATAGAGGTCACCGAGGCGATTCCGAATATACCATATTTGTTGGGTCTTACAAGTTTCATAATCGAGTGTTTTATCGAGTGTTTTATCAATATTGCTCATTTCTTTGTGGGGTCATAACTAACGAACCACTTGGTATATTTTTTTGATATTTAGTACATACGTTCTCCTACTCTTCTACCCAAGCGACTTGCCTATCAGTCATATGGAAAATCCAGGTCCGTAATAACAAAAATTCAACATTATTTGGGGTCCCTCGAAAAACCCTGTGATATTGAATTTTCTATCCACTGTTGAAGTATTTCCGTTTCCCAATGGGACACCCTGTATAACTTGTCTCGTATCTCACACGTATTATTCCTACATGCAAATAAGATGTTGACAACAGTTTTGAATTGATAAGGGGGATTGAAGAAAAAATATGCAAACAACGCGTATATTGGTACCATATTTACATTAAAAATTAAATCGAATAACATTTGCAGGTATAATTCGAACAGGAGTTGACATTTTCGGAAACACCATCGAAAGGATTATCAACAGTTTCGTTACCATCGAAGACCGATTGAGCGCCATTTTGGAATTGGTCAGAAAACAAATAATAAAAGGTGTGCCCGAACTTAGCATACCCGTGTTGGATCCTTTGCATATAGATAAAATTGAATTCAACGTCAATCATGAAGTTGCCAAGTGAGTGAAATATCTAATGATTCTGTCAGCGGGTATTCCACAGGGAAGATTATTGGGACCTCTCAGATTTATCATTCACATTGATGATTTTCCATAGATTGACGATCGGGATGTACGCAACAAATGAAAATAATCTATATTTGTGATTTATCAATAGAGTAAAAATTGTCATCAGCTTATATTATACTTACATAAACTAACATTGTGAATATTTTAAATTGATAGTGCTAGATCCTGAAGAAAATCAAAGCATAGTTTTTCAAAATAAAGCGTGGGACTGAAATGCTAAACTCTTAATAACTTGAAACAAAGGATTATGAAGATAGACCGATAACAAATTTGTTGTGTTTATTTGTTTAATAATTTCATTATTCCATTGAGGAAACATTTTTCGAGTACGAGACGATATGTTTCCATTATATGTAGGTTATTATTTTTGAAAATAGTTTTTGGGTCGAATAAAAACTCCCAAATTCATATGTTCGTAATTTCGTGAAAATGTTTTTTTATACTCACCCATCAGATTCCGTTTGAGTGAATCATTATTACATCACCTAGACTCTAAAGAAAATCCTTACATCATCAGCAAATAATAGAAAGGAACTGCCTGTGATATAGTCACATTATTAATAAATATATTCAATAATAATGGTCCCAAGTAAGATACCTCTGGGATACCTTCACCCAGGAAAACTGTGAAAATTATGGAAAAAAGAAAAGGTATATAATTCCTTTATTTTAGTTATATAAACTAATACAAATAATCATTTAGAAAAGACACATAGGTACTTACTCGGGTACTTACCTACGTTCAATTTTTTATTTTTAATAACCTGTATCTCTGTAACAAAGGATATTTGAGGAAAAAATAAGTGGTACCAGGAAAGTCCTATTCAGTTTTCTTTTTCAATCCGTTCCTTTTATATAAGCGTATCACTTTTTTTTTCTGTTCTGGCATCGGCAACTAAGGCCATTAGCCATGCGTATCACTTTCATATCGAATATATTCTATGGGTTTCAGCATAAAAGGAAAAGCACAAGACCTCACGATCAGACACATATCCAAATTCTTGGTGGACCATGAAAGCTTCTCCGACTTGGGGAAGCTGCGTTTCAAGCTCGACCTTAACCTGACCTTCCCCTACATCAAAGTCAACGGGACGTACAGCGTGGATGGAGAAGTGGGAGGGGCCTACAGGATATTCGGGGACGGACCCTTCAAGTAAGATGACATTTCGTATGGCTCCACCTGGTTTGCCCAATGTTAGTTCGATTTTTCTGTGTGCTCCAGGTTGAGTCTGATAGACCTCAAAGTGGGAACGTCCACAGTATTGAAGTTCACTCTTCCCGCACGACTCAGAGTTGAGAGCATCAGTTTGGATGTCAAGTTGAAGAAACTAGAGGTAGGTGATTTACTTACTAAAAGTGGTTTATGATAGCTGCAACGCAATGCATTTAAAAATGGTTGTAATTACACTTTCCATGAATCGAATCAATTATTCTATAAATGAAATTAAAACAATTCCTACATCATCAGCTTCAAATATTAACATATATGTACCACAAGGATCGGTATTGGGGCCATAGTTATGTTGATTGAATTAATATATGATCATTTTTTTAGAATTACTTTGAAAATCTGATGAATGAAAAAGAGACTGGAGATTTGATTAACAAAGCTATTTCGACGTTGGCACCAGAAGCTCTGAAAATACTGTGGCCTGAGCTGAAGCCTTCGATTGAAGCTCAAGTGAAAGCGGTAATATTGCTTGAGATTTCCATTGTCGCATTTAATTTCTGTTTTTCAGTACATCAACAATATTTTGGAAAATGCAACTGTTGTCAACATGGCAAAGAGATTATTCAATATCACATGAAAGATGAGATGAAGGTGGCAGCATGTTCAAATTAAGGAATTAAATATTCTCTGGAATGCTTCATCATATTTCCTCTAGCTGATGAACTAGTTTTTTGTTGGGAATAGATGGAGATTAAGCTATAAGTAATTTATGTAGATTCTTGTTTTCAAATGAAATATACATCACATTTGAATAAATCAAACAGGCAAGCTATAACTATATTTAATCAAAAACATTTTATAAAATTCTATAATGTAAAAATAGCAAGGAATAAAATTATATAGTCTAAACATTTGGTATTAGCATCCTAAACTGAGTATTCTGAGAATATTAGGTAGATACTCTTGAAATAAACATGTTTGTGAAGTATCATAAGGCAGTGTTATTAAAATATTGTTTTGGAATTTGAGAAATGAGAGATTCACAATATGGTGTGTGTAAAATGAGTATTAATTATAATAAATGTAAAAACATATCAAAATGTAAGTCTATTTCACAGGGCAGAATTACTAAAGTTATCACGTCATTAGTAAAAAGGAACTTTGATTTTATTCCTAAGATAAAAATAAAAAAAAATACTTACAGTATAAGCTTTCTTCATTAGACATTTAAAACAATCTTTGAGATTGGGATATTTGTGAAATATTGAAACCTAGAGAAATTTTTCCCTCAATAACATTTGTAGAAGTGACACTCAATATACATTCGAAATTTTTCTACAACCCAATTCTGTAACCGATTATCTCAGAGTTCATCATGATCACTGCTATGTTCTCTTTCTTTAACGATCCTATTCACTTCCCTTATAATATTTGAAGCATCCCTACTTTCCAGATTGTAATACTCTATTGGGGAAAAATAAAGTCTCACAGTCGGGTAAGCTGTCACTCCTTGCTTTCCACAGAAAAATCGTTCTGCTTCACAGTCGATTTTGGCGCTTCTCACACGGCCTTCTAATATCTACATGATGAAACAAAAACATGTGAATCGAGGTTGATAACAATAAGGTGGGAAAAACTACTCACTTGCGCTGCAGTCCTGTACTCCGGTTCAAAATGCGTGCAATGCCCACACCATGGAGCATAAAAATCAACAATCCAAGGCAAAACATACTTCTTGGTCAAAATGTTTTCCTCAAACTCCATGGCATTGAAACCCTCGATTGGAGAGGGCAAGAAACTCACGACCCACCTCTTCAAATTAACGGCATCCCTGTTGCCATTATAGATCCTAAATGAAAAATTCGCATTAGGAATAATATCCGGAAAAATGCATTTCAACTCACGCTACACTGCTGAGCCCTTTACTCCCTATTGGGTACAGCCTGACAGTTGGATAACTCCTAATATTCTGAGAATCACATAGTTCTGCACTAGCTACACAATCGATTTGTGCTACTTTGATTTCTGGGATGTCTGAAACCTATAAAGTGGAATAGTAGACACGAAACCTCTAGAGATCCCCCCCACCACTCCTATTTCAAGCTCCGCCCATTGAACTAATTCAAGCTCTGATTGGTCGCTCATACTAAACTTTATGAACTGACCTGTTTTGCTAGTTTTCTCCACTGGATTCCCAATTTTTGACAAGGTCCACACCAGGGCGCGAAAAAATCAACTACCCACAGTTCTTCTTTGGGTTTCCTCATCAATTGTATGAAGGAATCTTCGTCCAGCGTTATGACTGAAATGGAGTTTTGATATCAAATGAGACTGGATGCATCAGAGTGTACAACTTACTGCTGGGATTCATCATGTCCTCTACAAATTCAGTCATACTGGCTGCATCATGTATTCCATGAAATCGATGATTCTGTGAATTGTTATACAGCATTGTGGTGGGGTAGGAATGAATGTTCTCTTTTTGACAAAGATTTCTATGCAGGGTACAATCTATGGTACCAAATTGTATGGTTTCTGATTGGAAATGTTGACTTGCTTTCCTCAATTCTGGAAGCAACCTTCTACAGGGTGGACACCAGGGGGCATACCAATCAATGAACCAAGGAGAACCTATGGTAAAGGAAATATTAGTGTGTCACTATGGATTGCTATTTTCAATATCCATTTACCTTCCTGAATGAGGTTGTGGAAATCAGCAGGAGAGAGAGCATGCAAGTTTGTTGTTTTCACACTGTCTTTGGCAAAATTGGCTACCTCATAGAGAATATCCCTTCCCTGGTGTAATTCAAAAGCACCACCAACTTTAAGAACTCCCCATGTAGGGTATCTTGCAACATGTAGACTTGAACATAGCACTGAGCTTTTTCCACAGTGAACCAAACCTGAAGAAAAACAAGATCAAAATCAAATGTAATTTTTCTTGACCACTAAATATTGTGTTACTTACCAATATTGATATTTGGTATCAAAGGTGGGAGGCGTTTCAACTGTAAATTCAAGTCAGTGGCTGGACCCAAGTAGAAACATAACAGCCATGGTTGCTCTGTTTCACTTCTCAAATTAGATCTTATTTCCTACAAAAAAATTATACCAGAACATTTACAATCTGTGAATTTCTTTTAAATTTTATGTTGCTCCCAAAAGATTCAAAAAAGTCTTGCACCATTTTCCACATAGATCAATATTAATGTACCTTGAATTTATTTTCATCAATAGTTTGTGGGTTAGGTAACTTTCCTAAGATATTCTCTAAAATTTCCTTAGCATCAGACCCTTCTATATTGTGTAACCCTATGAGTTTAGTCGAATCCATTGAATTATTTTCTTGTGGCATCCACATTACTACAGAATGACTTCCAGATAATTTGTCACAAAGTTTTTTATCTCTTATCAATCCTACAGATAGCAGACCTTCCTGAAAATATTAAAACAATGAAGCAACTAAAAAAATTGTGAATTTTCAGCACTACCAGAGATGCTGCTAGCTTTTGCATAGTTTTCTTCTCTGGGCAACTGAATGAATCATCAGGGCATAAGAACAACAACAATTGTTGTTTCTCAATTTGTCCCCATTTTTCAGATGTAATCTCCTCAAGATCCACTTGCAATTTAGATAAAACATACTCTTCCAAAGCCTCAACTGATCTGTCACCCACATATTTGATGCCTTCATAAAGATGTGACTGCAAAAGTTCGAAATAAGGAGATATTCAGTCTGAAACCTTATACTTTTACCTCTTTTTCATAGTATAATAGAGTTGGATATGACTCAATACTGAGTTGGTAACACAAATTATAATCATCCTCACAATTAACTGCAGCAATACGGATAACACCCTCTAATTCTTTGGCTAATTTTCTCCAAGTAGGTGCTAATTCATGACAATGATGGCAGTTTGGAGAGTAAAAGTTGATGAACCAGGCCTGGTTGGTATCCAAAATGTTGAGTTCTAGAATGGATAGTAATTCATTATATTTCAATCCACATACTTACAAGAATAATTGATTCAAAATTCTCACCATAATCATTTTTACTCAGAGTTACAATTATTGGATCATCATCATAGATGCCAAACTGATCCCTATAGTATGTGTAGCTATGATATTGTTTCTTGAACTTTTGTGAATCAGAATCACCATGTATGTCATAGTGTTTTCGGGTATCAGGGTCTTTTAGAATTTCATATGCTCTAACAAGTTTTATAAAAATAGCATCTGCATTCTTGTTTTCCTGGAGTCAGACTAGGATTAGAATGTGTTCAATAAGTATGTGTGGATTTATGCAGCGTCATTTAACATTTATCATCTAACATTTATCAATTAACATTTATCATTTAGGGCCACTTTATAAAAAACTTTAAGACTTAGGGCCACTTTATAAAAAACTTTAAGACTTAAGATTTATCACCTAACATTTAATACTTATCACTTATGACAGATGAATCATGGAAATATCATTGATTGTGTTATAAAACCATTTAAGAATTATAATTTTACACCTAAGACTTAAGAAGATGACCAACTTCCAACTTAAGAAATGGATGATAAATGATCATAAATGTGACATACTGTTTCCCGCGATATTTGAATTTTGGGTTATATTTTCGAATATTACTTGTTGGTGTGGATAGTCTGTAATTATTTGGATGCATTTATCAATTTTTTTATAATAGTGATGAGACCATGGGCATCATTGTAGTTTGCTCATGATTTTTGGGCTTGGTGTTCACTTGAGACGCATGAGAAAGAAAGTTCAGGATTGAAAATACAAAGTTAAACCCATACATAGGAAAAGAAATACCCATTCCAACTCCATTTTTATTTGAACATGATGGATAATATGGATATTGAATAGTTTTTTATTTTGAAATCGATGTCAACAATAATAACTCCAAATTCTATCTATTTATCAGATCAGAGGGATGCTCTATGCCTATGCAGCAAATTGCTTATGTAGCAGTGACTACTATGTACAAATGTCTTTGACTATGTACACATGTCATCATAGAGGAAACCAGCGATGTACTGTGGAAAATTCACTGAAAAAATCGATTGGCATGGAATCTAAATGGAATTTTATGAAAAATTGAATATGCCAAACTGTATTGGTGCCCTTGATGGAAAGCATATTCAGATACAAAATACAAAACATGCTGGAACAGGATACTTCTCCTACAAGAAGACTTTCAAGCATAGTATTGATGGCTATCTGTGATGCATCTCATGAATTCATCTTCATTGGTGTAGGCTGTCCAGGATCAAATCATGATGGAAATGTATTCTGTAATTTAATTTTCCATTTCTACCTTCAGTTTTCTAAGATATATTTGGCCAATTGTTTTCCAGGCGAGTTTATTTTAGAATAACTACTTTGTTCATCATAAATATGTCTGAATTCTTCAACTTGTTGAATTAATAGAGCATATCGTCCAAGACACAAATAATATTTAAATGAAATTAAAGAAAATTCAAACAAAAACAATAATAATAGATATAGGTTAGAACTTGCCAACGTCAAAATTATTTGTTCCGTGTCAAATATTCCTAAATCTTGAGTTTTTTTATAACAGAATCAACTTATCAGCTCTTAAGTCTTAAATGTTAGGTGATAAATCTCATATATTAAAAGTTTTTATAAAGTCACCCTTAAGATTTATCACCTAACATTTAATACTTATCACTTATGACAGATGAATCATGGAAATATCATTGATTGTGTTATAAAACCATTTAAGACTTATGATTTTACACCTAAGACTTAAGAAGATGACCAACTTTCAACTTAAGAAATTGATGATAAATGATCATAAATGAAAATAGGAGATGCGCATGTTCGAGCAACGAAAAGTGACATCCAGTTTCCCGCGATATTTGAATTTTGGGTTATATTTTCGAATATTATTTGTTGGTGTGGATAGTTGGTAATTATTTGGTTGCATTTATAAATTTTTTTATAATAGTGATAAGACCATGGGCATCATTTACTTCATGTAGTTTGCTCATGATTTTTGGGCTTGGTGTTTACTTGAGATGCATGAGAAAAAAAGGTCGGAATTGAAAATACAAAGTTAAACCCATACATGGGAAGAGGAATACCCATTCCAACTTCATTTTGGTTTCAGTTTTTTATTTTGAAATCGATGTCAACAATAATAACTTCAAATTTTAGCTATTTATCAGATCAGAAGGATGCTCTATGCAGCAAATTGATAATGTTAGACTGACTACTATGTACACATGTCATCATACAGGAAACCAGCGATGTACTGTAGAAAATTTACTGAAAAAATCGATTGGCATGGAATCTCAATGGAATTTTATGAAAAATGGAATCTGCCAAACTGGTATTGGTGCCCTTGATGGAAAGCATATTGAGATACAAAATCCAAAACATGCTGGAACAGGATATACTTCTCCTACAAGAAGACTTTCAAGCATAGTATTATCTATGTATGTAGCTATCTATGATGTAGCTATCTATGATGCATCTCATAAATTCATCTTCATTGATGTAAGCTGTCCAGGATCAAATCATGATGGAAATGTATTCCGTTATTCAATTTTCCATTTCTACCTTCAGTTTTCTAAGATATATTTGGCCAAGTGTTTTTCAGGCAGTTTTCCTGACGAGTTCATTTCAGAATAACTACTTTGTTTATCATAAATATGTGAGTTCTTTGAATTAATAGAGCATCGTCCATGACACAAATAATATTTAAATGAAATTAAAGAAAATTCAAACAAAAACAATAATAATGGATATAGGTTAGATAGAACTTGCGAACGTCAAAATTATTTGTTCCGTGTCAAATATTCTTAAATCTTAAGTTTTTTTATAACTCAATCAACTTATCAGATCTCAAGTCTTAAATGTTAGGTGATAAATCTTAAATGTTAAAAGTTTTTATAAAGTCACCCTTATAAGTTGAACCCCTTATTTTACAAAGACAGCATTTATGCAGACATTTAACAATTATCATTTATCATTTAACAATTACGAAGTTGACCAACTTTTAACTTTCTTAGATTAAATGTACCAGATTTTCCTCAACTGCGCAACTAGTACGCAGATGAAGGCGGATTGGTCCGTCAGATGATAAAAAACGAATTGGCCCCACTTGGGACAGCAATATTTCAAATAATCTAGGAGTCATCTTTGTATATGAAAAAAATTCCTCATGATCTTGCAAGATCATTGATTTCATTAGATTGTCAATAATGCCCTTTTCTTTCCTGTCCCTATATATTTATGGGTTTCACAGACCATCTTCTTTTTCTCCGTTTTTTCAATAGAAAATAACTTGCTGTTAGTAGCATTAACAATACAAAAAACGCCTCAACTTCTTTCATTTTGCTGAATAGGTAGAGGTATTCTGAAAATTGTTTATTTTCAAGTTTTCAAAATAACATAAAAAATTAGGTTATTTTAAATGACAGAAATATCGGATTTGCGCGCATGCTTACTATTTTCTCCTAATTTATATTTGTGCCTGCATAAATGATGCCATTTCCAATAATTGTTAATTGTTAAATGTTAAATGATAAATGTTAGATGATAAATGTTAAATGATGCTGCATAAATCCACACTACATCTATATAGGTACCTTGTTTTTATCTGGATGAAGTTTGACGGCAAGCGTTTTGAATGCTTTTCTTATTTCTTTTACTGTGGCATCTCTGTCTACACCCAACAACTTATAGTAATCACTTTCATATGCGATTGATTCGCATTTAATCATGGAAATACATACCACCAAGAAAAATAATCTGAAAATATATATTAATGACTATTATGAGGGATAATACAAAAAGCTTCAGAACTCACACAATACATTTTTCCATAATGCAGCAGGCAGGTATTAAACTAGTGCAATCAACTATTCAATATGACATAATCATTCATGTGAATGTTGTGATTTAAAAACCGGAAGCATACAAAATTCAACACGTAAACCTACAAACCATAGTGTTTTCTATGCTACAAACTACACCCACACACCACATTAATCTATTTTCGGTAAAATAACAAAAATCTTGACTAAAACATAACATAACCTCAGATTCTGAGAACATAACCTATTTTTGTTTTTGACTTTTCTTAGTTTTCTTCCCTTTTTGTAACCCCGAGTTCTGTCCTATCAGCTGGCTAGATTTTTAATTTAGCCGTCATTGTCCTAACCCCACAGTCCCAACATCACATGGTTCTCTTTCTAATTCTAACCTCTTAGGTCTGAGTTCAGTGATAACATTTTTATCTGCTGTATGTTTAACACTATTCCACCAAATAATGTCGTGGATATTTGGATATGGAAGGAATAAAGATCAAACACCGGATTTGTCACAAATGGGCTTGGGAGTTCCAGCAGGAGCTGGGGGCTCCGATGATGGTACACCTAAAGCACCCAATCTGACAAACGCAGAGCGTAAAGCTATGGAAGCATATCGATTTGATTCCACAGCCTTGGAAAGAGCTGCCCAAGCAGCTAGGGAGCTGGAAAAATCAAGTAGGTGGCTGATCAGATGAAAAAGTGATTATATAACCAACCTTTGGAACCTCTTATCCCATCAAAACTTTCGAAACTTATTATTGATTTTCCTCTTTAGAACATGCCAAAGATGCTCTAGAACTATCCAAACAACAAGAATCTACAAGACAACTTGAACAACAAGCCAAAATCAAAGAATATGAAGCCCACATTGCCCAAATGCAAATTGAAGGTAAGAGGGCAGAGGCTGAAGAAAAAAGGAAATTATTACAAGAAGAAACCAAACAGCATCAGGCTAGAGCACAATACCAAGATCAGTTATCACGAAAAAGATATGAAGATCAGTTGGGGCAACAGCAGAGAATGAATGAAGAAAATTTGAAAAGACAGGAAGAGTCTGTGGCAAAACAAGAAGCCATGAGGAAGGCAACCATAGAACATGAAATGGAATTGAGACACAAAAATGAAATGAAAAGAGTTGAGGCAGAGTTGAAGGCAAAAGCAAAAATTGATAGGGAAAACCGTGATTTGACACTGGAACAAATCAGATTGAAAGCAGAAGAAAACAGAGTAACTGTCCTGGAAAGTATAAAGACTGCTGGTACTGTAATAGGTGCAGGTGCTCAAGCTTTACTGACAGACTGGAATAAAGTGCTAACAGCAGCTGGAGGCTTATCTTTGTTGGCCCTTGGAGTCTATTCTGCCAAGGGGGCAACTTCTGTAACAGCAAGATATGTTGAATCAAGATTAGGTATTGTATAATCAAAAAACCACATTTGACAATTCTCCTAATTTTTGAAATATAATTTTTCATTTTCAGGTAAACCTTCATTGGTGAGAGAAACATCCAGGTTCTCACTATTAGAAGCTGCCAAACATCCCATAGAAACTTTAAAAAGTTTCAAACAAGCTGATCAAGATGCTTTATCAGGGGTTGTGTTAGCCCCAAAACTTGAGGAAAGATTGAGGGATGTTGCAATAGCCACCAAGAATACCAAACAAAATAGAGGAATGTATAGAAATATTCTTATGCATGGACCACCTGGAACTGGAAAAACTATGTTTGCTAAGGTAACTTGACAGAAAAAAATCAATCCTGTGATGTTGATCCAATATATTGTTGCAGAAACTGGCAAAACATTCTGGCATGGACTATGCCATTCTAACTGGAGGAGACATTGCCCCTATGGGCAGAGATGGTGTAACAGCTATTCATAAAGTCTTTGATTGGGCAAACAGCTCAAGGAGAGGTGATGTAAAATCTTCAAAAAATTTATATTGTTTATGTTTGAGCTGGTGTTTGAATCCTAGCTTTCCATCAACTGGGATTGTTGAAATAAACAGTTTCAAATCCTTTGGACATTATCAAAATATTATGAATTTCTGAATTCCTTGTAATGCCATTCAGGTACAACATTTCACATTTTTTCATCACAATAGATGTTTCATTCTGAAAACTTCTCAGTTGTTCAATCAATATCCTTGTCAGACTACCAACTACCAAATTTTAGGTTCCTGCTCTTATAACCTATGAAGTATTGGGGAATTTTAAAATAAAATTGTCCCTTTGAACACCCTATATTTTCTGAATTTACTATCTGTAATTCTTATTTTTTGCTGCCCATTCTCACCATGAAAAAAATCAAGTAAAAATGTCTAACATATTTTCATTCTAAAAGAACTAACTCTATAAATAACTTTTTTTATTTTGGTTGTATAATGAAGTCATTGTGCAATGCAAATGCGTGTCGAAATAGCCTCTATTTCGATACGCATTTTTTATTATTCGGAGATTTGTACAATCGAACTGTCAAATGAAAGTCAGAAGAGTTAGGCCCAGTTTACTTCTGACCGATTTGGATTTGGTGATATTAGCAGTGAAAAACTCAATGTTTTAATTGGTTAATTTCAATTCAGAGTGTAATTTTATTCAAATTGACCAATAAAGACAATAACAACATTGAATTTTTCACCGCTGGTATTGCAATAAACAAAATCGCTCAACTTTAAACTGTGCTTTACGCTTGTGCGTCAGATTTTAATTATTTCAATGTCATCATTGTTACCAATCGAAGATGTTTCTGTTATTTATCGATATTGAATCAATTTTTTTCTTCAAATAAATTCAAAATAGAAAAAATTGCATATGACACACGTTTTATAAGACACTTTGTCGCACTTGTTCACTTGGAGCACTCCTCGCTTCGCTCGTCGTACTCCAAACAACGCGTGCGACAAAATAGCGTCTTATAAAACTTGTATCATAATATACTATTTCAATATTGATTAATGGTAATAAAAATAAAGAATCATTTCAGACTAAAAATTAACAAAAATTTATTCACTGTCTTGTATAGAGTCACTGATGTAGATTTAACGACCGGCAGCCCTTCATAGTTTCCATTCGTGTTTCAACGGAGTTTGATATCCCGTGTGTTCGGTCCGTAATAACGCCCCGTCACTGTCCGCCCGCAGGCCTGCTGCTGTTCGTCGACGAGGCGGACGCGTTCCTGCGCAAGCGCTCCTCCGAGAACATATCCGAGGAGCTGCGCGCGACGCTGAACGCGTTTCTGTACCGCACCGGCGAGCAGAGCCACCGCTTCATGCTGGTGCTGGCTTCGAATACGCCCGAGCAGTTCGACTGGGCGGTCAACGACCGGCTCGACGAGATGGTCGAGTTCGGGCTGCCGGGCAGGGAGGAGCGCGAGCGCCTCATACGGCTCTACTTCGGGAAGTTTGTGCTCGAGCCGGCGGCCGAGGGGAAGAGGTGAGCGGGGGTGAAATTTTGATCTACGTCAGGAACTCAGGGTTTGGTTTGGTTCTTCTCAGAAACGTTCTGGAACTATACTGCTCAAGCGCATTCTCTTCAAATTGTTCTAGAACGGTTCTGACGAAAACCAAAACAAAGCTTTAGTCACAAGGGTTGCAAGTGGTTCCGCCAAAGATTAGAAAACCTTACAGATGAGACAGTCATACAGAGCAAATAAAATTAGAGAGAGATGTCGAAAGCGCAAGATTTGAAGGTTTAATCGTCGATATGCGCAGCCGCTAAAATATTGATCGAGTTTTGTTTACATCGTTGTCATCATTTTGTTGGTTATGTTAAAAATGTTTTCGTTTAACGCGATTCACGATCCAGTATTTCGGATGGGTTTATGTTCTTACAATGAATAACATATTTTCCATTAACTATCATTCAAAAGGAGAAGTAAAAAAGGTTTCAAGAATTATCACAGGACAAAAAAAAACAACCTGTGATCATAGGTATATACCTTCATTATCTGGAATGTGAATCAGGTACAATAATATGTTTATTGGCAATCATTACTATGTATACAAAAATTGTTAATCATCTTCAAATAAATTGGAAAATATCAAATAACAACTCGAAATTCTCGAAGTGGTATCGTTTTTGTTTTGTTTTCATATTTTTGATATTTGTGTCATTGTGACATAGGTCTCTTTGCCACCAAACAATAACTGAAACGAGAAAAACGATAAAATTTCACATGTATTTCACCAGAACATTTCTTGAAAAACTGCTGGAAGTGCACCTTTCACATCAGAAGCAAACATAAACAGAACAGAAGTTGAGTTTGTCTGTGGGTTATCGCCCAGAGAGTTCAGTGGTTATCCCACTTCGAGTGGTTCACGCATCGCTTAGCACCTATCGCGAATTCCGGTGACTACATTAGTCGCGTTCCGATATTACTGAATTTACTAAGGACAGTCATCAATTGGCCTCTTTTCAGAATAGAAAGTTATTATGGCAGATTTTGACATTTGACAGATTTAGGAAAAAATCTAGGGAAAAATTTGACAGTTGACAAAATAAATGTTTCATGTCAAAATTGAATTAAAATGTGAACAAATCCAAATTCCAGTAAAATATCCTTTTTCTTTGTGCCTTTTAATACTAAGAAATATCTATATCGATATTCTGGAATTTGGATTTGTTTCCAAAACATGTCATACAAAGAAGGTAATATTTCGAACTTTGGCATCGATTATCTCGAAAACTAGAGATATGTTCACGATAATATTATGAAATTACTGTCTTTCAGGTCAAAATATGTGAAAACCAACAAAATTTTTTATCAAAATATAGATCGCATGATAAGTGCAAAATTACCAAAAATATATATACTTGAAAGCAACCTTGGTAAAACTTCGTTTATCGCACTTCTATGAATTCGGAAAAAATTTTTGGTGGAACTTACGTAATTTGACTTCCTGATCACGAATCTGAAGTCAAAACGCGGCGGTCTCAAGTATTTTCGGAGATACGGCCTCATTTTGTCTCAAAAATGTACCATTTCAATTCTCCATTTTCTGCTAATAAAAACACACAAAATGTATCCTCTTTGAGCCAAAACATCACACATGCTCACATTCACTTGTTTCCAACACTTGTTTGCATAAAAAACTGTTATTTTCACAAAAATTCGCCCTTCTTCAAAACGTAAACAAAACATATTTTTTTCACTGATTTTCTGGTTATTTTTATTTGAGATGTTGGCAACGTCTTACCATGAGCCAAACAATCACATTGCCAACATCATAAATACAAATTACCAGAAAATCAGTGTAAAAAGGTTGTTTTGTTTACACTTCAAAGAAGGGTGAATTTTTTGAAAAATAATAGTTTTTTCTGCTGAGAAGTGTTGGAAACAAGTAAATATATGCGTGTATAGTGTTTTGGTTCAAAGAAGAGTGAATTTTGTGTTTTCCTGATAGCAGAAATTTGACATGTCAAATGGTGCATTTTTGAGACAAAATGAGGCCGTATCTCCGAAAATACTTGAGACCGCCGCGTTTTGACTTCAGATTCGTGATCAGGAGGTCAAAATATGTAAGTTCCACCAACATTTTTTTCCGAACTCATAGGAGTGCGATAAACGAAGTTTTACCGCAAGCTTTTAAACAAATGCACTGAAAATAGGTAATTCCTCACATTTATTCCGTTTTTTCAGGCGTCTCAAGGTGGATAACTTCGACTATAGCGCGCTGTGTAGCAAAATGGCTGGCATGACCGAAGGCATGTCCGGCAGGGAAATAGCAAAACTGGGAGTTTCTTGGCAAGCAGCAGCGTACGCGTCGGCTGATGGAGTCCTCACGGAAAAGATGGTCCTCGACAAAGTGGAGGATCATGTTAGGCAGCACAGGCAGAAGGTGGGTCTAGTCTTCACCATTTCAGTCACAAAAATTCTACGATTTTTCTTCCAGGTGGAGTGGCAATCTGAGCAGGAGAAGAAGGAATCCAAGAGCATTTACCACTCGGAAAAGGAAGATTCTTATATTCCGATCCTCCCGAAATCGGTCGAAGGGGAAGAAGTCAAAGTACAAATCGATGCAGCCGACAAAACTAGTTTGTCTAGCAAAAAGGACGAAGAAATTAAAAGTTAGAACTATTAATTGATTGGACTGGAAGTTTGAGGAAATAAATTGAAGGTGACTGCACAGGGTGAGATAGGATTAGATGTCAATTTTCCATCAACATGAAATAAGTCAAATGATTCATATTCTTTTATCTGATTGATATTGGTAGAATATCAATATCTAATTCGAAAATTCTGTACATTAACTTCAAAAATGCAAAAATCAAAGATCTGTTTATAAAGTTTTTGATTTTTCGCTTCAACTGAAATTATCAAAGCTTAAAACATTATTCAATATTTGATAATTTTTTTTCGACCTGGTATGTTTTATATACAGGATGTACTACAAAGAACTGCAATTTATCGCCATTTCGCCCCATATCTGTCGATAGTTTTTTGTTACTATCGAGTTTATGCGTTTTTTGGGTTCCATTTATTTGCCTCAATCGACAGTTCACGTCCTCATCTTTAGAAACGTATTGAATCTGAATTGGTCCCCAGTTGTACAGAGAGTTGCATTTATTGTTACTGTTTGGATCACTCTCGAATTGTGCCCCATATGCTGCAGCAGGGGAATTCGTTCCTATGTACAATTTTTTTTATATTGAACTTATAAAATGTTTTGTATTTTTTCTGGTCTTGTGATAGCTTGAATGCTTCTCAGGGAAAATTAACTATTGTTCTCTGCATTCAGGTTTAAATTGTTGTTATTTAGTCACAAAGTCGTTTCTCAAGAAGAAATAAAATTGTTTTCTTAGTGCGTTTCTCTCATTGATTAGAAGCCGAGAATATTTCCCTCATATTTATTTAATTTTCGTGCTAATAATAATACAGAATATTTTTTTATATTCAAGCATGTTATGGCTCCCGAATACTTTCATATTTCAAACGAAAACCTTCCTCGTTTGAACTAGGACTCTCGCCAAAATATGAAAACGAACACAATTTTTAATCAATGAAAATCGTGAATGCATTTTTCTATCTATTCCATATATTCTTTCAATTAATGTAATACAATCTATCTGGAGGATAAATCTGTATAGAAATTCCCTTATCTCTTGATTCCATAATTATTTATTAAATTAAAATATAAACCACATACAACCAGAATACAATCATTCCTCAGTTCAACCTTCATTAAAAACTTATCACAACTCACAAATCAACTTCGATAAATTACAGTAATAGATAATAATTAATAATATCACATTCAATTGCGATTGAATTTCAAATCGACTACCAATGGTACATGATCAGACGGGAAATGTTTGTTTGGCAGGCCGTCATATTCAGAGAGCTCTTCATTTTTTGGTGATGGAATCACCCTTGTCACTGAAATTTTCCTGCTATCGATAAAAATATAGTCAAGGCAACCTTTGTAATCTGGTGTGTAATTTGTGTAATTTGAAGTCTCGCAGGCACTAGCGAAGAAGAAATCATGATGAAGTAGAGCTGTCCCACTTGCAGATACTGAAAATATCAATAAATTTGACTTCCTCAATGGCGACAAATAATTGCTAGAAAAAGAAAAATAATACATACTTTTCAAACAATCCTCATGACGAGGATTTATTTTTCCTTGGACCATAAATGGGAATAGAGATTTTTCTGGATTGCTGTTGAAATCCCCACAAAAAATCACAGAAACGTTGGACCCGACCTGAAAAATTGATAATTGAATGTTTCCAGATTGTTTGAAAAAAAAAATCTGAAATATACTGACATAATCTCTGGTCAACATTTTTATGTAAGTTGTAGCCATACAGGCCTGCAGTAGCCGAATGTGATCCGCCTCTGGATGGTAGTAAAGATGGGTATTGGCAACTAGCAAAATTCGGTTACTATATCCTTTCACTTCAAATGCCGACACTTGCAGGGAAGTTGCTACTTTCATAAACTCAGTTTTGACATTTTCATTTTTCTTCACCAGTTCCCATATGGAACTGAAAATTTTCCATTTGGAAATCACTTGGCTGAAGACAATCTGTTGTGACTCTACATGTCTGTAAATATATTTTTAAGAATACATTATCAATGATTGGGAATCGATTTCTTCAGTGATATATGGATATAACTCAAGAAGCATATTCAAAATAGTATCATCCAATACATTTTTTACCAAATGAATTGATGAAGCTCTCATCTAATCTATTTTTTTCCTCAAGGTTATTTTATCTCACCTGAAACGAGTTTTCTTGTAGAAGCAAGCAAGTCCTTCAGGTATTGCATTTCCTTTCTTGTGGTAGATACCATTAAAATTCAATTCTTTGATCTTTGGTTTCCAAAAACTATGATAGTGAATGCTGTCTACTTCTTGCAGGCATATAATGTCAGCATTGAAACCTGTTATGAATAATTCAGAATCAATGAAGAATTCAGTTTTTTTTTCATCATTAGAAAATTTATTTTTTCTTTGAGTTTCCAAAAATGTTATATTTACCAGATAATTCCTTCCATAGCAGCTGTTTCCTGTAGTCAAAGACAATATATTTGGGACTGCAGTAAGAATAATTTCCATCAATTGAAGTATACCTCTCAGCTAGAATATTGTATGAAACAACCCTAAACCTAAAAAAAATATATTTTGAATCACCATGTAATCACATCTACTGTGGAACCAAGGTGGATGTGTGGAACTGTCATGTGACTTCAAAATTATAAAAAATGTCTGGATATACAAGAGTTATTGGAGTCATTTTAGGAATCTCAATAATAGTGTTGAGTCTCATAAATGCTTGCATTGTGGCAACAGAAGTGGATTTTAAAGAACCAGTGCCCAAATCAATTGAAAAAATGATATCTATTTGTTCCACTGTAATTGTATGCCTAGTAATTATCAAACTGACATACAGCATATTCTTCTACAAGAAATTTGATGGATTTATAGCTATGGAAATATTCCTATATTTGCTATTTCAACTGATTCTGATAGTGTTAACACTGTTAAAACTATTCAGACATTACATCATTAATTTTGTATTTGTAACAGTTAGTTCAGCTTTGCTTTTTGCCTATACAATTTGCATATCAAATTTCTATCAGGAATGTGAATACCTCAAGAAGCTGAAGAGAGAATTGGATAGTGCTAATCAAGGACAGTCAAGGGACAGATCTACCTTGAAGAACAGGGATTGTGTCATTATTCCTTTGAAAGAGACAGGTAAAGCTGGTACATCAGACCAAAGAAAAGTATCATACAACATTAATAAAGGAAAACAACCAATGTACAACAAGAATTTTCTTCAAGAGCCTAGAAAAGAATCACCAAATTTGAAATGAGCAGATGTATTGTGAAATCATTTCTGTTCATTCATTGGTGGACATATTCACACTTAAAAATATTTGTAGAAAATAAAAGTTTTTATTGTTGATCATTGAAACCTATTCTCATTTGGAGATACAAAATCCATCCATGTTATCAAACCAAGATATTATCCTATTTCTATTTAAAATGGTGATATATGTGAATTAACTCACTCTGAACCAGATAGTCCTTTTTTGGTGAGTTCATGCCTTGCTTGAAATGGACATATAGGGATGTCTTCTATCTCTTCAACCTTACAATCAGAAATAGCCTCAAATATAGGTCCTTCAATGTTCTCTTCATTTATGGGTATACAAGTTAATTTCAAGTAATAACCCACATCTTCACTGGTGGTCAAGTAACTGTAGCCTGTACCACAAACAGTCCATTCAATCTTGTCCAATGATTTGAACCACCTGAATATGCTCTTTTCACGTTTTGTGTAGATTGATATAAACTTTATTGGCTGTATTTTGAATCCCACAAAAAATACAGAAACAAATTTTATGGACTTGACCAATGGTGTATTACATAATATAACATATTTCTCACTGAACACCTCCAGTATAATAGGATCCTTAGACTTAATACACTTGAGTAAATTTTTTAATAACATTTCTCCTCTCATATCTTTTCCAGATCTCTTCAGGCTGACTGGAATATCAATTTTTTCTTTATATCCATTCTTTTCTGAGGAATTTTCAGAGGACTGATTCAGTATATCATGAATGGTTTTTTGTAGTTTGTTTTTTATGTGGTTAATCATAGAAGCTACTGTATCTGAGCTTTGACGAACAGCATTCACTTCTTCACATAGCTTCACATTTTTATTTGGTACTTCAGTTTTCAGAAAGAAAGTGAGATCACATTGGCCTTTATGCTCATTTTCTCTTAAATGAGCTTTTTCTAGTTTTTTTTCATCAACTTCCATCGTAAGATATTAGTAATTATAGACAACAATATTACCACATGTGACTTCACAATATCTGAAAACAAAAATTTTCAGTTTGTCCTGTATATCTGGAATCCGAATCCTTTGGTATTCTAGTGACTGTGACTTTTCCTAGGCAATATTTCTAACATTATTACCAAGCTTCATTAGTCAAAAACATGATTAATGATCGAATAATTCAAATGCATTATGCAATATGCATTTGTTGATTGTTATCGTTTTTTGTTTTGTTATTTGGTGTTCAGTGTTGCCAATATGAAATGTGAAATTTACTCACATTGAGCAGCTGTATTCCTCACATTATTCCCGCTTGAATTCGAAAATCCTCACAAAATCCTCACATTTATAAAATAGCAAGAAATCAATAAAATATAATTTTTTAATTGATTATACCTTTTGACAACAATATAATAATATTAATGATAATGGTATTATTCATTGAATGCAATTTATAAGAATATGTAACAACTCTTCAACAAGTAGATAAAAAATAAAATAATTCATAATTTTTTCAATAATGAATCTGTAGGACTCTTCTTTCCTTCTTCCTGAGGTTTTTCGTTTATAATAATCGCGTTTGTGGAATTGTTTCCACATTGAACGTTGATTGTCAGTTGTCAATTGTCAAACTGTGATTCGAAGTATATTCGAACTCAAATTCATGTACAAGATGTCTAGGCCAGACATTTCGTAAACACCAGATCACACATGTGAAATAGTTACCAGAGTAGGCAGATTACCAACTTTTCTATGTAGGCAATGGTCAAGATTAGTAATGGTGAATTTTTTTGCGACGCACGTCTCAAATCTCGATCCTCACAAAATCCTCACATTTGCATGGAACCTCACAAATCACTCACATTGACGTAAAACCAAAGGTAAAACCCTCACAATGTGAGGTATTACTCACATGTTGGCAACGCTGTTGGTGTTGACGTTTGACATTGACATCCCACATATACATTGAGGTTATTTCTTTTTTTTTCTCAATACATGCACAGGCAAAGCCTATATGGTCTATGCCCTATGGGCCTAAGGGCCAAGCACAGGCCACAGATGGTCTAAGAAGATTAGAGGTTAATAATTTCATCGGAAATTTGTTTCTGAAGGTCTAAGGAAAGGTTTCTGAACAATAATGAAATCACTGAGCTCCATAAGGTATTATACGAGAGTAGAAAACGTTATTTTAACCGAAAAGATTTTACACTCAATCACTTGTAAATCGACAGCCTTTGGGAACAAACGGGATAAGAGCAGCAAAAGTGGTAGTTCGAGCAGCGACAGTAGCAGTAGTAGCGATTCAGATAATGACACAAAAAAGCCGAAGTCATCTCCACAAATGAAAAGTGAGGACACAGTGAACAAACTTAATAATTTATTGAAACAGCTACTAGAACAAGATGAAGTGGCAAAATCTTCAAAACTGGAGCTTGCCAAGCCCACTAATAAACGTGTAATGAAAAATGTATCCAGCAAAAGTCCTGAACCAAAAACCAAAGAAAAACAGTTGGTGAAAGCAGCAGAAAATGTTGCCAAAGAGCTTGGTGGTAATGTTAAAGAAACTGAATCAGAGCTGTTGACTAAATTGCTCAACACCATGGAACCAGTGCCAATAACAAAAAGCTTGAGTGATATTGTAAAAGGTATGAAGATTGATAGATCAACCAAGAATGCTGAACAATCTAGGGCTGATCAAATCAGAAATATTCTGCAACAAGTACAAATTAAGCATAAAGGTGAGGGTAAACAGCCAGATAGGAGGGTGAGAAAGTCCCCACAACACAGGCAAAGCCAGGACATTGTTGTCCAGAGAATAAATTTGTTTGGTAGTGACCCTTTGGGAATATTCACCAATAAATCTGATTTGCAAGAGGCACCTGATAACAGAATGTTGCAAGAACTCAGAGAAAGAGATTTGAAACTAGCTGTAACCCACCCCCCTTCCAATTATTTTCAGCAAATGATTTTGTGGACAAATCAAGGAAAGCTCTGGAAATTCCCTATTGACAATGAGCAAGGATTGGAAGAAGAAAAAGCTGTATCTTTTGCTGATCATGTGTTTCTGGAAGAACATTTAGAGCCATGGTGTCCTCCAAAGGGCCCTGTCAGACATTTCATGGAATTGGTTTGTGTGGGACTCTCAAAAAACTCCTATCTAACTGTGCAAGCAAAAAAAGATCACATAGATTGGTTCAGAAACTATTTTGAAGATAAGAAACAGTTGCTGCAAGAAGTTGGAGCTTTTCCTGTGGAGAACCAAAAACACATTGAATAGTTTGTTCCCCTTATAGTTGAATATAATCATTGTTGAATTAACCTATATTAATTTGTTTCAATTTATGATTCTTCATCATTTTCAATATCTCCAAAAATATCTCTAATTCTTCAAATCCATTGGGATCCCTACTTTGATATTAATTAATTAATTATCTGGAATATAGTATACACAGAACCACAAACAATTGAAAATCTGATTTAACTTGACTTCATAAATTGATATTCTCTTCCTCTTGGCTCTACTAGGAAATAGGGTGGGTAATGTGATTATAAACAATGTTGGATATTCCAAAAAAAATGCAAATATCTACTCAAGCACACCTATCACCTTACTTGTATATATTATACAGGGTGCGGCAACGAAAACGAAACAGATCGAATATCTTATAGACACATGTGTTGTGAAAAAAATGCAAAAACAAAAACATGTCGATTTGTAAACCAAGGGGGACATCTTTCTACCATAACCTCAACTGTCATACCTCTCTCTCCTCCCCTTGGTCACTATCACCCATACAATTTAAATAGGGAAAGTACTAAGTGTGACACATCACTGAAAAGGTAATTTGAAAAGGAATTCAGCAATGTGAGTGTTCGCTTCGTAACTTTTCATTTTGGCGCCCTCTTGCGGAAAAAAAAATTTATTCAAAGGTACGAATGTCGTCAAATAACTCCAGAAATGCTCCAAAACCTCAGACGTTTCGAGACTAACTTATACTCATGTATGGCAGTTAATGGAGAACACTTTGAGCAGCTATTGTGAATTATTGTAGTTTGGAATGATTGGAGTAAAATTTATGCAAGCCTTTCCAATTTTTAAGTTCATACACTGTCATTTGAGGTTATGGTAGAAAGATGTCCCCCTTGGTTTACAAATCGACGTGTTTTTGCATTTTTTTCACAACACATGTGTCTATAAGATATTCGATCTGTTTCGTTTTCGGTGCCGCACCCTGTATATTTCAAAGGTTTCGCCTTTGAACAAAACCCGGCGAATACCGAACACGACGAGAGGGAAACATACAATTCCTTAGCCAACATGTCAAAGTCTTGGTCTTGTACTTATGCTCAACTATTTAGTCGGCTAACAGCCGATTTAAAAAATCGCTCCTTATGCGCCACCGTAGTTATTTTGGGTGTTCGATTCTCTATTTATTTTGAATGGAGGTCAGAAGATAGTTTATGCACTTCGGGAATTCAAATAAGGTTACTTTAAATCCCTATTTTCTGGGAAAAAAGTGGAAATACCTAGGGATTTAAACTGAATTTCTTTGCAATAAAAGCTGAACTTAGACGTAAATTATTATTATTGCAGCTGTTATTTTTATTAATTAAAGTTGTTTTGGAAAATTCTAGCCGTTTTCGTCGTCGGTGGTAACGACGTGTCGTTGGTGTTTCATTTTCCTACAATAATAATAATAAGCAAGTTACGCCCGACATACATACAACATTTTATGCACGACCAGTATGTTTTATTGTAAATACCTCTTCTCCTCTCAAGCATGATAGGTATTAAACGGTTCTTAAATACCTTTTAGACCCCTTCAAAATAATTTTTGCTACGCCCATGATGTTCCTCTCGAAAGAGCATTACATGAGAGTGTTTTTACCATTTTTTCAGTTATTGAGGGTTTACTTCTTCAGCCTGGTGGGTGAATAAATAGGCTATAGTAGCCGTATTTGTTGTCAATACAGACAATATAGTCATTACGAAATGCATTCCAGTGACGATGAAAGTGTGAATTGTACTCCACCAGAAATCAGCAAAGCAGCTGATGAGGATGCGAATAATTAATAATTTATTGTCCGGCGGGCGGTAAAGTAGTCCGAGTGCGGTAAAGTGCTATTTTACTCCCGTTGGTCGGGCTATAAACTTTTCGTATGGGGATTTAAAATACCACTTTAGTCCCTATAGGTGTATGATATACTATTAATTAAAAGCTGAAAGATGGACAGGTAAGCCGTTTTGACAAATACCTAATATATAGTTTCGACACAAAAAAAATCTCGATTTTTGCTAGACCCCAAGTGTGATAGATAGATATAGATCGATGAAATCAGCTCTTTATTAGGGATATTCTAAAAATGTAATAATTGTATAATATATGCCATAATACATCTCACTTCCAAAATATACGATGCCATGGATAATTGCAAACCTTCGATGTGTGTGTTTCTTGACTTATCTAAGGCGTTTGATACAGTGAGTCATTCACAGTTATTGTCGGTCTTGAAAAGTTTGGGAATTCGTGGCATCCCACTTGAACTAATGAAGAGCTACTTGCAACACCGAAAACAATATGTTCAAAAAAAGACAGAACTAAGCATAGAAAAGGAAGTTGAGTATGGAGTCCCACAGGGAACGGTATTAGGACCCATTCTATTCACGGCTTACATAAATAATCTGCTAACTATGAATAGTTCTGGAGACATCATCAGCTATGCAGATGACACAGCTATTTTCTACCAAGATGAAAACTGGACAAATCTGAAAATAAAAGCTGATGAAAAACACCTAACACAAATTATGACATGGTTCAATCATAAACAATTAACAATCAATACAGAAAAAAGTTTCTTTGATCCATTTACTTCATATAAAAATAATTTGCCCCTGTACAAAACTTTGAAAATTAATAACTATAATTCTTCCATAAAAATAGCAAATGAAATTAAGTATTTAGGTTTAACAATAGATAGCCATCTGAGATGGGATATTCATATCAATAACGTAACAAAAACATTAAGAACTATTTTATACAAATTTAAGTTTCTCAGCAAAATTTTAGATATTCACCACAGTAAAATAATATATGCGGCACTCGCAGAATCCAGACTTCAATATGGAATTCTAGGATGGGAGGAGTGGCAAACACCCATCTACGAAAGTTAGAAAATATACAAAAACGATTCCTCAAAATTATCCTCAAAAAAGAACCTACTTACCCAACCGAATCTCTTTATACTGAATCCGTAGTACTATCTGTCAGACAAATGCAGTTCTCGAATCTCATTACCTATATACACGATCACAAATACTTATTATTGATCATCCATACTTAACAAGGACAAAAACTGAAAACTTTGTAAAAACACCTCTCCTTACGAAAAAAATTGGACAAAGGTGTCACAGCTATTTAGCACTGAAATCATTCAATTTTCTTCCTAAAAAAACAGAAACATTTTGTGCTCACTATCAACTCTAGAAATTTACTGAGGAAAAAAATCAAAGTATTTTTACTTGAAATGAAACTATACACTATCAATGAATTACTAGCATGATATTTTCTTCTCACCATGATTCCTTTGATATTTTCACTTCTCCAGGCGATTCACATGTAAATAACTCTAGGTAGGAATGTATGGGAATACTGTATGCATATATAATTATTTGAACTCAATATGCATATCAAATCCTTATTTATATTATTCAATTCATTATGATATTAATTTTTTATTTTTTTTATTCAATATTTATATCCTTCCGCCAATTTCAAGTTTTCTTCAACATTGAATGCACCACGCTCAGCTTCGGCTTTTGTGGTTTTCCAATGTTTGTTCGGGTGTTTATAAATGTTTATAAAAAGGGAAAATTTCTATGTACAATCTTAAATAAACGTTATTATTATTATTATTATATATAGGTATAAAAGTGGTGTGTCATTTAAAAAACTCAACATGATTGTGTCGATATATTGAAAAGTTGTTTCCATATGAAACGACCCCATATATGAACATATTAACTCTTTTTTATATTCAATGGTTCGCAAGGATATCGCAATAAAGAATATTAAAAATTCCAATATAAAAAATTAATCACTGAAAATTGTTAAATTTGAAATGAGGTCGAGAAGCCTTGAATTAAGAATTCTGTTAGGGTCGTCAGTTCAACCTTGGTTTTTAGGTCAAATAATGGAGTGAAGAAATATGACATTACTACCAAAATATTCTATTTCACATTTTGGTTCCTCTAAAATTTTTAAATTCATATATAGGTTATAATATTTAGCATATAAATTCAACACCCTGACGTGTTTGTGTATACTGTGTGATTTTACAAAAAAACTCACGCCTCTTGAAGAATAATATGCTTTTTGAAAAAATAAAACATGAGATACTAGACTATTGAGATGACTTCCTTGACGTTTTATGAGAAAATCATCATCAAATCATCGCGGTGCATCACCTTACTTCTTACACGTATATAGAAATTTCGCGATATATTTGTTAATTTGCCGTCATAAATTTAGATATTTTTACTGAAAATAAATGTCGACCCAGATTAAAGGCTAGTTCTGCATCACAGTTTTTTAAAATATTTTTTTTCGATCCTTCGCAAGTGATATTTATATACCTAGAGAATACGTAAGGAGGGCAATTAATAGGTGAGGTGACTAAATTTCCATTTTTGCTCGACTCATAATATACTCACATAATTTATAGCGACTTTTCATTTGTTTTCATAACCTGAAGAATTTTTCATTTTCAATTTTGACTAATATCGTGTCTACACTTGTGAATTTATAGGCTTGCCCTACTTTTTGAAATTAACGAAATAACATAATAAAAATTAAAGTGTGTCACATGGCTAAGTACAAAGGAATGGTTTAGGAAATTTTTATTTATAGACAATGCTCGAGTTCCACAAAGAGTATCGTCAATAACCTGACCTAAGATCATTTTCGCTATAGAGAATTCACAAACATGACTCGAAACATGAGTGATATATCTATATAGGTAATGTACTTTTGGTCTTCACATCTGAAATAGACATAGTCTACATTAAAAATGAAAATAATAACCAATTCGAAAGAAATATTTGTCTAAAGTCTCATAATAATGAAACCAAATAAATTATCATCAGCCTAATACCCTGATGGGGCCTGGACACTGCCGGATTATAAATCACTATTTGAAGGTATTTCATAATTATTCTAGTTGACGGTTAATATATCGACTCAATAAACTTCATAACACGAGAAAATAAAGAACATTTTTAAAGTCATATAAAAATGCACTTGACAAATTATTCAACAATTTTATTGGTTGTGTGTTGACAGCTTTATAGCTTGCGAAGTTATAAAAACATTAATTTCTTCGAGAATACAAAATGGAAACATAAGCAAGATATACTGAGCTTGAAATGAGGTTAGGTAGGTATAACATCTACATATCTACTCAAATTAATACATTTTTCCTGCTCCACACAGTAGTTACGTGAGTGGTGTGAAGACAAGTGATGATTCTACTGATTGTGAAATACTTAGTGCCTTGAATATCAATATTCAATGTTTAAATTATTATGCCATATTTACCGGATCCGAAATGAACAATTGAAAGGTTCTGATATACATAACCACAATACAAGGCATAAAAACAACTTGTTGCAAAAAAAATCCAACCACACTTTCCACAAAAAATCACCTCTGATGACTGGAACTTCTTATTTCAATAGGCTTCCTGACTCTATTAAAAATAGTCTTACGTTCGGAATCTTCAAAGGTAGGCCAAAGAAGATTTTAACTGAACATTCATTTTATAACTTGGGAGAATTTGATGACTTTCTCTCTAGTGCTAACTGATTTTATTATGTATACCTATTATAAATTGTGCCATATATTTATATGATGATATGTCTTATATATTGTCTTGTTTTATCCTATAGTATACAATGTTTGTATTTTACACATGCCAATCCATGTATAAAAGGAAAACGGATTTAATAAATTTGATTTGATTTTATTGTGAAATCGGAAAAAATAATTCAAAATCCTATATTTTGCTGTATATGTTGGCGACATGATGGTATTGCCAAGACAAACTGGCGAAAATTGATTTGATTGTGTCAATATCATGACAATTTCTCGTTATCGAAAAGTTTGGTAGAAGTAGAAATTGCGTAACGGCGAGCTTTTACCCTTTCACAATAATTCGCGTCTGCTTAATCAGCTTAATGGTGGTTTTCAGAGTTGGAACCGAGGTCTAAACTCATCAGAAACTTCAATTCAATAGACCATCATTGTCGTTTGTAGCTTTTACATGGAATATCATTTAATCTTTCTATATCTTCTTGGAACGGAATATCGAGAGGATGTGATGTTGGAAAAATCAGACTTTTTTAGATTTGGAGGTTATAGGCATTGGAAAAATCCTTTAGAATTCTCACTATATAGGTAACGAATTCGACAATAACTTCGCCTTTCGTAAATTGGGAATAAATTCGTTAAGGATTCACAGAAAAACTCTCGAATCCGTATTTTCAATCAAGGTATTTTCACTAGGTAATTTTTTTAAATTGAACCCTTGTTATGTATGAGATCTGGGGGGAGGGTACTTATACCTCCGGAACACTGAGAAATTTTGTTCATCGTAACAGCAGATTTTTCCGCTGCTATAGCCAAATATTTTGGCTACAAAAGAACACTTAACTACCAACGTCTACCTTATGTGGTAGCACAGCTACTTTAGAAAGTAACTCTGCTGTCGCACTCTCCTGTTATGGACAAGTATAACTATGCTATGGTAGGAAAAAGGTTTCGTTCTATATTATTTTGTTGTTGAAAAGTAGATTACTTATACAGGAGAGATATTTGTTGTTGTTCATACGAATGCTTACTGATACAGAAAATAGTCTTTACTAGAAAAGCAAAGTCCTTGCCAAGGTCAGCATGAGTGTTTTTTTAGTCAGTGGAAGGTAATTATCTCACAGGAGCAAAAATATTTGCTGGAAGTATCCTTGAAAGTGGTACCATGTAGCGCATCATTCAACAAAGCTATAGGATAAACAAAGTTTAACCAAACCTCCTAATGTTCATCAATCGATATTCAAATTATTGCCAGCACTTTCTGAAAATTTAGAGGTTTAATTAAAGTTCGTTCATTCTAGTTTTATTGTTGCACGCACTATATATGGTTCCACATTCGAAGAGATTTTCCGCAAACATAATGCTATTTTAAGGTAATTAACTTCCACTTGCTGTTGATAAATTCCTTTTAGACTGTCTCAGCATAGCATCATAATACGAAAAATTCAATAAATATGAATGTGGTATAACAAAAGCGCTTATGGTGACACTGAGTACCAAACTAATACCTAATCATTTGTATCCATGTAGGTACATGCGACCATCATGCAATTTCTTTTATTTCAACACAGCACGTGTGATTTTTTCCTTTCAGCTAACTATGTCATGGTGATATGTGCTACTTTCCAAATAACAAGACAATGTGCTTTATGACGTTTTCATATAAGAGGTCTTTACGTGGTCGTAGAAAAAAAACTCAAAAAAAAACAACAAAACAGACATCTAAAAATTGTTTATAAAAAGATACTGATATCAACTGTTTATATAATTATGATTGGTGAACAGCTGATTGAAATTGATTAAGCAATACTTTTTTAATTTTTATATACTCTAATAATAAATGAATAGTTTTCATGTTCCGTCTTAGAGTTCAAGAAAAATGTGAAAAAGCACATGTATTGCTGATTCAATTTCACTAAATCTTTCAATCAAAATGTAAATAGGTGAGGTTTTCCACATAGCAATCGTAGGTATCGCAGAGTTTTACTCAAACCACGGAAGTATTTGAAAGAACGCAGTGAACAAAACACCTAAGAACTAAGTAGGTTATATAGAAGAAGAACACGAACATTTCGGAAATATTTCGTGATACAAATATTCTCTGCTAGGATAGCAGAGACCATTACGGTTAGTATAAAGAAATATTGATTCAATCTTCTTTGCTACAACAGTAACATATCTAACTATCGTTGAAAAGTACATTTTCATGGTAGCAGAAATAATTTTATAGAATTGCAGTTCTACTTACTTTGAAAAATGCTCTTGACCAAGCTTACCTAGTAAATGTGTATTATGCTCTATTTTACTCAAGAGTGTCATATAATATAATTATATGGGGACAAGGTATTGATGTGTATAGAGTATTTATTTTACAAAAACGAACTTTAAGAACCATTTTTGGGATGAAGCCAACAGACATCTGCAGAGATATAATGAGAACATACGAAATACTGCCAGTAGTAGGAATATATCTATATAAACTACTGTCATACATCCACTTGAACAAAGGTAAAATGAAAAAGAACTCTGAAAACCATGATTACTCCACACGTAATAACTCAAATTTCTACACTGCTAAATGTAACCTTTCTTCTTATAAAAAATCCCCAATTTATGCAGGAAGCCACTTATATAACAAGCTCCCAGTGGATATCAAATCCATAATGACTGCAATCGCCTTCAAAAGACATCTCAAGAAATTCCTCTGCGATAATTGTTTTTACACAATTGATGAGTACCTGAACTTCCGACCAATGAATGTATTGACCTGACGCCATCTAACATGTAACTATCTAGTGTACAAATTATATTTTATCTATATTATTATATGTAACAAACCTGTGACGTATTCTATCCAATTTCATATTGGCTTAAAGAATAAATATATATTCTATTCTATTCTATTCTACTACAACAGCCTATTTGTTTTCTGTGATAGAGAGTTTCTTCGCAGTTCCAATAAAGCAGTTTCAGTAAAGTGATCTTTTCTGTTAAAGCGAAGCAACATTATACTATAGGCTTGTTACTTTTTTGAAGTGAAGAAAACTCTGCAAAGATCTTTCTCCTGGGACTTTTCTCAGTGTATAAGATATACAACTGTTACTGTTTTCGTATTTCTTACACAAAAATAATCTAGATGTGAATCTGTCACTGTTTGCCTCACCCTGCAAAAGTCTCACAACACATTGAATTATTTTGTTTCTGGAAACTACCCTCCGGGGGGGGGGGGGGGGGTCCCTACGTGAATCCTCGTGATTCTTTTGATCGCCAACGTAGAGTGCCACGCAACAGCAATTATAGGGACACGTGTTCGGCCTACCGATAATGGACAAGTCGATCTTTTCATAAGGCTTCCAACATCATTACACGTGTTTTTTAATCGCCCATTGACACGTGGAAAAATAACTGTCTTTGTTATTGTCGCACGAGTTCGAAATAGTAATTTACGTAACAAGTCCGGAAAATACTGTTTTTTTGGATGAGTGGACAAAATTCTAGGACGAGCGTAGCGAGTCCTGGAAGTCTGCGAGTCCAAAAAAACTGTTTTCGGGCGTGTTGCGTAGACAATTTTTTCGGCAACCGTGTAGAATAACAAATCAAAGAAACACATTTCTTTATTAGAACAAAATTTCGAACATTTCAATTCTTATTTATATTAATATTTATATTAAAATTAGAACAATTGTTAATATTGAATGGATTCAATTTGTTTGAAATGCTTGGTATATTTAAGTGCCTTTTGTTGAAGTCAGAACAAGAAGGTAAAGTTTCCGTTTCACATTGATTGTTTTCATCTGATAATTTTTGAATGTTAGCTAATTTTATGTCAGATAGCTGTCAGTCGTTATTTTGCTGCTATGGTAATGATCAACTGCATTTATCAAAACCATACTACCAAGATTTTCATATTTACAATGACAACAACGATGTGATTCTTCCCGGCCTAGTCCGGGAAGTACGTACTTCCCGGACTAGGCCGGAAAAATGCCACTTTCTCAAAAAAAAAAACGTCTGGAAAGTACGTACTTTCCGGACGGTTGCCGAAAAACGTACTTTTCTTTAGCTGGTTCTAATGCGGTTCATGGTTTTCTAAAATATCTTGAAAAAACTGAAAATCGTCAATTCTTATAGTAATCGATAACTTTTCAACTATTGCTGCTAGGGTTAAGAAGTTTAGTATTCGCATGTTGAATTCAACGGTTATTATGAACATATCTAGATATCGAAGCCAATTTTGATTTTTTCAAAACTACGAGAATCGTGTTTTTTCAGATATAGGTATTCGATTTCTCTTCAAGTTACTAGAATAATTCAGCAATTAAGGCTATGCAGTAATTATGATATAAAATTCAATTCAATACAGTTTATTTGACTTTCCCATACACACAACTATGCGTATTGCTCCTTTTCTAGAAAATATACCCTCTTCTGCGAAATCCATACCAGATCATTCATGCAAATATTGTGAAACTTGTTTCATTAATTATCAATGAATAATTGCTTACACTTTTGTATATATTTTTTTCGATATCGACAAATTGAATGTATTATCATTTTTTTATTATTATATTCTTTTTCTATTTTCTGATATCATCATGATCATTTCAGAACATTCAATAAGTTATTTTGTTCAGATAATATTAACTTTATTACCTTATGATTCACTTTCGATATTCGAGATGGTAATGAAATTGTGCATTTTTTCCTATAGTTCGCATTTCTCTCCGCGTTTTCGATTCAATAAGGCCATGAAAACTTTTGTTATTCAACTCATTTCCACATAATTTTCACAATGAAAAATGCAATTTTGAAACGTACTTTTCATACTGTAGCCCAATTTATAACTCTGGAACGGATGTAATGAATGATTTCAATATAAATCAGTGAATTTTCCAGTTCGGCAGAACAAAATAACTTTGTTGTGCATTTCGGCAAAGTTTACTGAATGCCAATAACTAGTTAAAATAGTTTGCGTGAACATCTCCATCATTTATTACCAACACGGCTTTCAAACAATCCGTGAAATAAGCAAAGATAAATTCGAAATGTGTGAAAAAAGTAGAAGTAATGACTGTAGTAACCTTAACCCATATTATTTCGCGAAACTAATAAAGGTTCCAGTGTGTCGTGTAATTGATAGTAATACCTCTAAGTACGATATCAGTTTCATGAAAATCGGATCAAGAACATGCGTTTGTGCCAACATAAAACTGATTCATGTTTGTTAGGCTGTATAAACATTTTTAACTATAGACCAGACTATAAATTCCACTTTTCACACTTGATTGAAAATAACTTAAGAGGCGAAAAATGTAGTATTCTAGTATAAATTTCTTTAATGGCGATTTATAATTGATATGCTATTTCAATCGGGTTCCTATGCCCCATCGTGTTTGCCCAATATACAATAAGGTATACCTACACAGTAAAAAAAAACATATTTGTTAATGTCGATTTAGTTGAAAATAGCAAGAAATTTGTTAAAAACCACAAACATCATATCTATATTAGCATAAAATTCATCCGAGGAACTTGTTAATGATGAAATTTGTTCTTTTCACTACAACGATTAGTTAAAAAATGTCCGTAACTAAAATTGTAGTGAAAAATACGATGTCTTTTGTTGATTTCTATGAATTTGAGTGAAATAGACAAAAAAAAATATTTAATCTTCCAAAAAGTAGTTGTCATTTAATCAACGTTTGACGACGATGTGATGCAAGTCAGAATGAGGTAAGCTCAGTACTTGGTAGTCTTTCGTGTCGTTGAGGTGTGCGGTGTGAGGTGAGCGTGCAAAGTTTTGTCTCATCAGAAAAGAAGCAACACCTCCATCAAGTTAGAATTCACTGAACTAATCTCTGGTCGATGATGAAGAATTGCTGTATATTAAATATATATTGAAGGTAAGGTTTAATTGTTTTTTTTGGTTACATATTCATTCAAGAATAAATAACGAAATGAAATGATATATCATTATATTTAGTAGTAATAAACCATTGATTTGTTGAATAACCATCATTGGTTTAACTTTAATCGAAAGTACATTGTTACGAATACAAAATGTTTGGTGATTTCGCAAAACCGTTTCGTGATTCATCTAATGCATTATTATCGACTAATATGTATGTAATATGTATGTAAGAATAATTATCTGGTTCTAGATTATTTCAAAAAGCAGGAAAAATCAATAGGGTGGAGTCTTGACAATGTAATAAGAGTGCCAACTTCCACAAAAAGATAAAGGCAATATTGTTTTGGTAAGAAACCAATTTGTGAATAATCATTACATTTTTCAGCTATAATATATCAAGTTACAATATCGTTGATTCAAGAATTCAAGATGGACGTGGTTGACTAAATTCATATTCAACATATCCCACAAAATTCGAGTGAAAAATGAAGCAGTATACGAGAGTAGTAAACGCTAACAGAGAAATTGCAACAGAAAGTAAGTAGATGAAAAATGTATTCATTGACCTAGAGCAGATTAGATGTACCCTTGAGTATAAAAACTCAATCAAGTGCTGCACTCAATTTCAGCATACTCAATATCAATAGGGTATTATATAGTATATTATTATTCAAACCATTCCAATAAGGTAGAGGTATTTTACTGCTATCTTTACGGTTTATGCTTCGTGTTCAAACAAACTACCCAGTACCTTCAACAATAATAATTGAAATCATTACCGATTTTTTTCAATTATTGCAGATATTTTGGAGATTTATGGAAAGATGCAGTTGATTCCAGATGAAATTCGTCATCTTATAACTTCAGCATCATTCAATTTGGGCAAATATGATCATCACTTGGGAGTTAGAAGTTCCTTCTAGCGGATTTCTCGAGGGATTTCCTAAAGGCATTCATAAAATTTTCCAAAATAGGAGATCAGGGTTGACGACATAAGAATATTCAATAACTTCTTTGGAACGTAAGTATTCCTTTGAGTTTTTTCATTCCTATTTCATTCATTCTTATTTCTATTTCATTATTGGAAATTCATGTTATTCCTGATTCATCATTCACCTTTTTGTTTCATTCTAGACGGAGATTCCAGTTCGAGAGATGGAATAAACAGGCAAAGAATACATCTACGTGAATTATATCATCTCTGATAGTTATATATTACCAAATCCGCTGGTAATATTCGGTTAATCATATATGTACATTTTTTCTCAATGTATAGAAATCTGTCAAGAGGTAATACATTTATTCGAGTGTTTATTTTTCAAGTTATTTTGATTGTCTTCATAAAACTTGTGAATATTTGTGAATGTCCTCATTTTTTAAATAAAATTGAATTTAAAGATATTCATTGAGTTTAATTCATTTTCCTCATGGTACATCTTTTGCTTATAAATTTTCATACCATAGGTACTACTGAACTTGTGAAATCGACAATATGCTATTATTAAGTATATAATATTATATTGTTAAATTCACAATATTATATTTGAAACAGCAAAATTATATTTTTGAATTAACAATATCATATTGCTAAAGTAACAAAATAGAATACCAATCCACTACAATATTTAGTACTAATTAACCAAAATGATTTGTCGAATCACCATCATTGGTTTCACATTCATCGAAAGAATATTGTTGAAAATACGAAATATATCCGGTGATTTCGCAAAACCGTTTTGTAGTAACTCCAAAAAAACTAGTATGATTTCGCAACTAAGTTTTGTTATTTGTCAACTAAGCTATTGCACAAATTGACAAGATTCATTCGACTACATGTACTTTTGTTAATTTAACTAAATAAGGTTAGTGGATCGAGCTGAGCAACAAGTTGTAGTTAATTTTAACTACCCAGTTTTTACTTTGTAGTATTTGGAACACTGTGGAATTATTTATATTATTTACATGAAATCGTTTTTTTTTCTCGAGAAAATCGTCATCAAATGATTCATTCATGATTTCAGGAATAAGGGGTCTTCATGTATATTTTGAACCCTCCTCAACTTTTATTCTATTGTTGATTTTTTTTGTGCACAGAATAATCCTATGTAATATCTCTTGTAGCTTTTTCATTTGTTAACAGAAAAACAGTTGAATATCTAAAAAAATATATGGGTACCACAAATATGTTTGAAATGGAACACCCTTTATATTTTGTTACTATTGAATAATGATAGTATTCGGATTTCAAATATACCGGGCTATTCAAATTCGCTTCTGTACATGGGGATAGAGTGTCGGTTAAATTGTGGCAAAGTTGCGTTTTTTAGAGACCTATTCAATGATGTGAAAAAATCGAATTTAGCTCTTTTGGTTCTGGAGATATACAGGAAAAACAAAAAAATCCCAAATTATTTAGTTGCCTGTATCTTCTTTATTCGCAGACATATTGAAGATCTATCCACATTTTGCTATTGGCACTTGATGTGAGCTATCAGAATATGTTCATGAATCTTTTATACAGGGTGTCATCTGACTTGTGCCACCCCCATCTTTGAATTTTTAAATACGGACCTGTATTTTTGTTGTAGTTTTTGGATCGTCGACGTTCACTTCAAGTTTGGGATTTTTTTTGTTTCTCCTGTATATCTCCAGAACCAAAAGAGCTAAATTCGATTTTTTCAGATCATTGAATAGGTCTGTAAAATACGCAACTTTGCCACAATTTAACCGACACTCTATCTCATATCGTTAACGAAATCCCCATGTACAGAAACGAATTTGAATAGCCCGGTATAAAATCTATAAGAAAAAATACATAGGACCACTTTTTTAAAAAAAAAAGAACTACAGAAAAAACCCAAGGGGGGGTTCGAAACATACACATGAAGACCCTGTACATGCCGACCTACAACTCTGTGGAAAACTCCACGAAACTTTCCAGCAGTCTCAATCCGATACCCAACGCCACATTAAATGTTTTATTGGCAGTGATCAATTGATAACACCAAGTTCAGTGCTCTGGCTGTGTGGAAACGTGTTCGGCCTCCCCCTTCATCCCCCGTGTTTTCCAACTGATGTTTTCACGACCTGGTATTTTTCCATGATGGCATCTGAGAGGGTAGCCAGCAAATTCACCGTCGAAGTTGATTGAGATATAATGGTTCTTAAGTGGCCCGCTATTCGGTCGACAGTGATGTCCTGATTACGATTTATGTTCTTTGGCACGAGGGGTTAAATTTGGATGCCAAACAACCTTTTATGTGCATAGTAAAATGGGTTATTTCATGCGAGAATTGGCACACATAAAAACGATGCTGATAACGAAAATTTTAGATACCTACGATTTTTGTATGAATTTTCAAATGCAGAGTTAGGAAATGCAGAAATATACAAAGCGTTCGAAGAACATCTTCTATTCAATGTTCTGAATCACAAAAAGTTTTGATTTTTCATCCACCCTGTATGTTACAATGAAGAAACGATGTAGAGCAGCGTTTCCCATTAGCCGGGTCGCGACCCGGAAAATAAAATACCGGGTCGCAACATTCCCGCCTTGTTTTAAAAATAATCGATTCTTTGGTTGAAAATATAAGCAGCAGTTCCATATTTCCCACTAAAATTAAGTGACCAAATTTTTTTAAATTTTTTTGAAAAATATTAGTTTTTTCCGCTGACAATTGTTGGAAACAAGTAGATGCAAGAGTGTGTGGTGTGTTTAAAGAAAGGTGAATTTTATGTGTTTTGAATAGCAAAAATTTGAGGTGTCAAATAAGTCGAATGGTATATTTTCGAGACCGAAATATTATCTATAAAATAATTGCTTCCAAAGGTTTTTTTATTCACGTGTTTGATTAGTTCAATTATTGTCATGGAGGCCCGCTGCTTTTGAAATCTACCATTCGATTAAAAATCGGTAGATATTTGATGGTAATATGAAAATTTAAAAAATACTCCTCTTAGTTTTTCGAGCATTTCAGAGTTCAGACTGAGAAGTACCTATCCAAAAATATAAAGACTGAAACTTGGTATATACAGAGTCACTCACGGTCGATGGTACTTTAGACGTTTACGGAGAACGGGACGTAGGATTATTCTGAAAATTTGGTTTATTGGGTAATCAGTTTTGTTCTATCGATCTAAAATACTTTCAGCATTGCGGCGTTGCCGCTTCTATCAAAAAGTAGCAACAACTTTGTTATTTCAAATGGAACACCCTGTATTTTATTTCATTTTTAGATTCTTTCTGAAGAGCTGATTTCGTCGATCCATCATACTTGGGGTATAGCGTGAAATATTACAGAGATATAGGGTGTGAAAAATCGAGATTTTTCAACTTTAGGAATTTTTTGTGTCGAAACTAATCATTTCTGCTCAAAACGGCTTACATATCCCTATATCAACTTTTCATTCACTATCTACTGACATTTAATAGAAACAAATAGAGGGTGATGCAAAACTCAAAATTTTGAACCACCCGTATTTGTTTCAATTAAATATCAATCGATAGTAAATGGAAAGTTGAGATAGGGACATGTAAGCCGTTTTGAGCAAGAATGGATATATAGTTTCGGCACAAAAAATTCCTAAATTTGTAATCTGTAATCTTTCTAGCTATACCCCAAGTATGATAGATCGACGAAATCAGCTCTTCAAGAAGAATCTAAAAATGAAATAAAATACAGGGTGACCCATTTGAAATAACAAAGATGCTGCTACTTTCTGGTATAAGCGGCAATGCTGCATTGCTGAAAATATTTTAGATCGATAGACCAAGAGCAACTACTTGAGAAACCAAATTTTCAGAATGATCCTATTTCCCGTTCTTCGTAAACGTCTAAGGTACCATCGACCGTGAGTGACCCTGTATAGCAATAGTATTTTTTTTTAATATAGGCATCAAAGCACATCAAAAGATTTGAAGCAGCTAAGCATGGATTCTGCTTTTCCGAATTTTTTCCAATTTCACACGCTATCATTCAAAAATAAATCACTTTGTTTTTACCTAGTAATGTCATCGTCAATTTTGATGAACGAACTTTTTTTGTCTAGTAGGTACTCGGTTATGAAATACTGAAACCACTTTCTATGTCATTTGGAAAAACTTTTTTTTCGCTATTCGATGGATTTTCCAGAACCATAAGCCTATACCTTCAAAACATAAGAGAGAGATGCCTCGAATGAATTTTCGTCATTGTGAATATGTTCTAAGCCGTCATCGCCTCTTACATCGAATATGATGGAACTTCTGTTGCAATATATTTAGGAAAACCATCTAGGACACCCGCATACATTTGACAGACAGCCAATACTCATGTAATCGACTGTAACATGGATCTATTATTTTCATATTTTTTTAGACTGTCATTTGCATGGCTAATACAGTGTATCTGAGACTGATGAGATATATGTTTACAGATTGAGATAGAAATGCCCATATATGATAATAGTATACTATACAACGAATTTATAATGAGTACCATATCAATGATTATAACGAGTTGTATGATGACATGTTAACATGATTAACACTACAAAAGAACAAGCCTCAAATATTTTTTTAGACTGTCATTTGCATGGCTGATACAATTTATCTGATACTGATGAGATATGTTTACAGATTGAGATAGAAATGCCCATATATGATAATAGTATACTATACAACGAATTTATAATGAGTACCATATCAATGATTATAACGAGTTGTATGATGACATGTTAACATGATTAACACTACAAAAGAACAAGCCTCAAATATTTTTTTAGACTGTCATTTGCATGGCTGATACAATTTATCTGATACTGATGAGATATGTTTACAGATTGAGATAGAAATGCCCATATATGATAATAGTATACTATACAACGAATTTATAATGAGTACCATATCAATGATTATAACGAGTTGTATGATGACATGTTAACATGATTAACACTACAAAAGAACAAGCCTCAAATATTTTTTCAGACTGTCTTTTGCATGGCTGATACAATTTATCTGATACTGATGAAATATGTTTACAGATTGAGATAGAAATGCCCATATATGATAATAGTATACTATACAACGAATTTATAATGAGTACCATATCAATGATTATAACGAGTTGTATGATGACATGTTAACATGATTAACACTACAAAAGAACAAGCCTCAAATATTTTTTCAGACTGTCTTTTGCATGGCTGATACAATTTATCTGATACTGATGAAATATGTTTACAGATTGAGATAGAAATGCCCATATATGATAATAGTATACTATACAACGAATTTATAATGAGTACCATATCAATGATTATAACGAGTTGTATGATGACATGTTAACATGATTAACACTACAAAAGAACAAGCCTCAAATATTTTTTTAGACTGTCATTTGCATGGCTGATACAATTTATCTGATACTGATGAGATATGTTTACAGATTGAGATAGAAATGCCCATATATGATAATAGTATACTATACAACGAATTTATAATGAGTACCATATCAATGATTATAACGATTTGTATGATGACATGTTAACATGATTAACACTACAAAAGAACAAGCCTCAAATATTTTTTCAGACTGTCTTTTGCATGACTGATACAATTTATCTGATACTGATGAAATATGTTTACAGATTGAGATAGAAATGCCCATATATGATAATAGTATACTATACAACGAATTTATAATGAGTACCATATCAATGATTATAACGAGTTGTATGATGACATGTTAACATGATTAACACTACAAAAGAACAAGCCTCAAATATTTTTTCAGACTGTCTTTTGCATGGCTGATACAATTTATCTGATACTGATGAAATATGTTTACAGATTGAGATAGAAATGCCCATATATGATAATAGTATACTATACAACGAATTTATAATGAGTACCATATCAATGATTATAACGAGTTGTATGATGACATGTTAACATGATTAACACTACAAAAGAACAAGCCTCAAATATTTTTTCAGACTGTCTTTTGCATGGCTGATACAATTTATCTGATACTGATGAAATATGTTTACAGATTGAGATAGAAATGCCCATATATGATAATAGTATACTATACAACGAATTTATAATGAGTACCATATCAATGATTATAACGAGTTGTATGATGACATGTTAACATGATTAACACTACAAAAGAACAAGCCTCAAATATTTTTTTAGACTGTCATTTGCATGGCTGATACAATTTATCTGATACTGATGAGATATGTTTACAGATTGAGATAGAAATGCCCATATATGATAATAGTATACTATACAACGAATTTATAATGAGTACCATATCAATGATTATAACGAGTTGTATGATGACATGTTAACATGATTAACACTACAAAAGAACAAGCCTCAAATATTTTTTCAGACTGTCTTTTGCATGGCTGATACAATTTATCTGATACTGATGAAATATGTTTACAGATTGAGATAGAAATGCCCATATATGATAATAGTATACTATACAACGAATTTATAATGAGTACCATATCAATGATTATAACGAGTTGTATGATGACATGTTAACATGATTAACACTACAAAAGAACAAGCCTCAAATATTTTTTCAGACTGTCTTTTGCATGGCTGATACAATTTATCTGATACTGATGAGATATGTTTACAGATTGAGATAGAAACGCCCATATGATAATAGTATACTATACAACGAATTTATAATGAGTACCATATTCGTTATAACGAGTTGTATGATGTTAACATGATTAGCACTACAAAAGGGAAAACCATCCATAGGTAAGCAACCTAAAAAACAAATGAGATATTGAATCTCGAACGCCAACAATTCAGCAAAAAACATTAGGACATGGATTGCAATAGATATACTTCAATTTTCTGCGTGGTATTTGCCAGGAAAGTTGTTGTTTTCTGCTCTAAGTCTACATTTTTTAAACATCTTAGATGTTTTTTGGTGAACTGTTGATGTTGCCGTGGAAAGGTAATATATTTTTCACTGATCACCAAAGGGTGCGAGGTACATAGGTATAGGTTTCCGTATTATACACTTGTCTCGAAATAGTATTAGCTGTCGCATCGTAGAGATTGGTCAAATCAGATGCTTTTGTGATAAATCACTCAATTTCCTAGGTTTTCCCGATTCCTCTACCCAATTTCGCAGTTCCGATATTCAGATTTATATTTTTTCCAAATCAAATATGCCAGACATACGTTTTACCACAATGGTTCGTTTTATCAGTGAAGAAGCAATAAAAAGGATATTGAATCCGAATAGAAAATTTTGTTTTATTCCGAATGTTGAAAATAACAATTTTACAGCGGCGTGTGTAGTGGATTGAGAAAAAGTCAAATACAGAGTGCTACATTTGGGGTATATTCAATTCTATCATCTTTGCTACCATCCATCCTAATGCCTATATGCAAATAATTTTCCTGACTCAAAAGGCACGTAATTTACTATTGTTTTACTTTCTATACCTTCTGAATTTCTATAGCTCAGCATTGCTTTCAATATGAGTATTATGAGTAATAATTGTGAATGGTAAACGTGGGGATGCTCTCTAGCCACAGCTTCAGTTTGTAGCAGAACAGTTACTTCTCCGGGAATTATAGAATTCTGTAATTTTATCTTTGACGCTTGCCATGGTCAACCATAGAGGTCCGTACAGATACCATCATTCTATTATCTTCGACATTGTTTTTTTGTCGTTATTTTTTGCGTTTTCGCCAAGCGGCGAGTAAATGTTTCATTTGTGAATAATATCTCTTCGAAAGCTAAGAGCCTCGTGGGGAATCTGTAATCTTTTATGAAAAAGAGCAAAGTGTCCCTGGTTTTAGGTACGTAATGTTTTCACTCTTATTTCTTATGGGAATTTCGATACCGGGTGTATCACTCATGTTAATGGTTTTAGTTTTCGAGTCTAAAAAGAACTCGTGTACTGTATCCAGAATATTCCGTTACGAATAAACGCTTACCACTGAACGACTGCTTTCGAAACCCGTACCCCTACAAGTTCATGGCATGCACGTGTAAAAATATGAATGCTAGCAGATGAGATCTTTGTGTATCACAATGCCACGTGGGTTTATTCAGTGGGGTATTTTTTTTCTTCCCTGCAAATATTGGCTGTTGATTTTAGATTGTTCAAATAAATCTGCACTCTGTAGAGTAAATCTTGTTGAAACTGGTAAAACTTCAACCCATTGATGGATGTCTATAATTTTTCTTTGAAATGTTACGCTTTTTGATTATGTTAACTATAATATAATATTATAATTTGATTGGAAAGACGCAACTATACCTATCTTTACTCAGATTCAGATATTTTCAAAAGATCTGAAATAGAAAATAAAGTGAATATGATATATGCATATAAGTCATATTATTTTATCTCATTTTTTAAAACGATTACGTAAACGATTTTAAATTGCTTCGCATTAAATCAATTGACTAATTTAAATGTTCATCAAAAACTAGTAGAAATTTTCAACAATTTTCAACAAACCCGACATTTTAGTACAAATATATAAATTATTTTCAAGTGAACAAATTTTCTGATTGAACTTTTATATAATGTCAAAAATGAGGGTATAATTTACTCTTGAACAGAATTCCTATTTTTCCCTCCTGTAGACCTTTTGGACACTGACAACTTTAATGACAGTTTTCCGCAATGCACCACTTTTTATCAACAGTAAAAACACAAGAGCTTTTTTTATCAGATAAATTTCGTAACGAAATAAATTTGCCAATCAGTAATTTTTCGAGCAAAGTTACTGATGGAAAATTTTTGAGTTAAAAAGAAATTTAACCTTAAAAGAAAAGCTCGAGTGTTTTTTTGCAAGATAAATTAACGACCGAATATATGAATGAACAACAATAATTATCTTTATTGATACAATTAAATTATTTAAATGAACAGTTATCAAATACACAATAATTTTTATAAATTGTTTGGTTTACTGATTTCAAGATTTTCTTCTCTGGTATTCACACATGTAGAATATTCATTTTGATTTTTCTCACTCGAGGCAGACATTAAAGTGACATAAGCATACTAGATGGTAGACGCTTGAGAGGAACTGGCGTTTTAATCGGTGTTAAAAAACGATGCACCTTTTTTATCGCTGTCAAAATGACAAAACAGTCATCTTCAAATGACACATTTTATATAGGAGTTAATTTATCAGGAATAAAATTGTCTGACTAATGAAGATTAGATAAGTTTTCCATATGGTGCATATTTTTTGAAACTCGCTGTATACAACAGTTCAATTTCACTACTCTGACTTGAAAAATAATGTAAAGTAATGAATCTTTTCATTCTTCAATTTGCAAGATCATCTGTTACTTTTAACAATAATCTTATGCAGTCAAAATGATTGACATTTCAAGTTCGATAAAAAATCGATTTCATCAATGAAAAAACAGAATTTTCTTGTCCTTGATGTCATCCAAAAACAATCTTTCCATCCCCCGATATAATTAGAGATTCAAAGAAGGTGAGTAGATCTGAAACTGACACATTCAAAATTGTCGATGAAAGCTTAAAATTTGCAGCTTGCCCGTGACAATTCACAGCCTTCTCCGATTATTTGGGTCACACCGCAGGACTTTCCACGATCTTCAGAAAAATAATATTTTCACCAATAACATCCGGAAATCAAGCAACACTTTTGCCGGCACCAACTGATATATTGATTCGCGAATTCAACGGCAGAGAAAGGGTATTTTCGGAATCTGATGCTAAATTGGTGCCTATAGCCGTTTGAAGTAATCTTAAATTACTTTGGAATTGGAGTGGGATAGCCAAAGACAACATTATATTTGTGAAGGTGAAACGTTGAAAGGAACTTTCGGCAGAATGGCCCATAGTTCGAAAGATGAATTATGCTTGATGACTCAGATTTCATTATAGGTCAATTTTGCAGAATCCCAAAAATTGATGAATTCGAATGTTGACACATTAAATTTCTCAATGAAATCGATAATAAGATCAGTAAATTATAAGTTAGTTCAGTACCGTTGAGAGTTACACTTCAAGCCTTTTTGAGAAATCCCAAACTTTTTGTTTACTTCCCGAGATATTCGAAAAAAAGCGGTTTGGTTGTTATTTTTTTCTGAAGTTATTTAAAAAGTTTTGAAACAATTTTTTTAGTTTTACAAAGCGGCGTTCACAAAATCTCTGTACTACCTTTCGTCTCGAAAAAACTATCATCAAGTTTTTTAAATTGTACGAAAAAAAAAAATACACCCTGTATGAAATAGCATTTATTGCGAATCCAAAGACGTACGGCACAATTTGTTTCCCACATTAAGAAACATACATATGAATTTTATGTTCATCAATTGTTTTGAAAATATACAATTTGATTGTACAATTTTGAGTATAGCTTGTTGAGAGTGTTGAAATCTACAAATCTACATAGATCCTTAGACAGAATTCTCGCATAATCTCACTTATGATATCTATAGAATCAGAGTCGCAATTAATCAGCCTGCTATTTTCGAATTACCTTATATTTCTCTATGCAAATTAAAACAATCGGTAGAAGGAAGAAACAGCCAATTATACATTGTGCATTCTATTTTCAGAGGTCGATGAAAAATATTATTGACAAGCCTTCCATGGATTTATATCATCCGACTTGTTTACTCCATTCGGATATTAGAACATAATAATATGCGGATCATTACGACTAGAACTGTATTTTCGACAGGACCAGCGCAAGGAGTGACATTTTCAATGCAATATTACTTTTTTTTTCTTTCATGCTATGTTCTTATAAAGAAGATATTCGAAAAAATCAAAACCTCGAGGATGGAAGAAAATATATTCGGTAGAGTAATATCAAAATTTAAAATCAAATATACACATTAACATAACAAACTTGATGGTTAAATATATCATAACGAATCCAACTTATCTGTGAAGAACTCAATAATATTCAGATACTTTAATTTTTCCACTCATATTCAAAGTTGAGGACTGGGGGAGAAGCGATGAACTCAAAATTGTTGAACTGTCTTACTCTTTAGACAAAAGTTGTTTAGGTTTAGGTACTCAAAAAAAATCTCCAGCAATCCTGGAAGGACTCTGAAAAACGGGTCTGCAAGACATACTTTCTAAGCTGCTCCCTCTGAAAATTTTATTTATATCTAGATGAAGTTCAATAGCTGTTCCCTAATACAATCCTAAAAATTTTTCATGATGACAGGACTATTCCTGGCCCTGGCCCATAAAAAAGTGTGTTTGACGTAATCATCAATTATCATTGACTTCATCAAATCATTCTCATTGAGAATACGAGCATGCATAACGTCCAATTGGAATTGAGGGGTATTTAAAAGGTTTCGTTATGTTACACACTTATACAGTAGAGTTGATCTTCAATCGTTCCATGTTTGTTCACATAATTGGACCATGCAACTAGTATTGATTCGAAGCCCACGGTTCTCGATTATTATCAAAAGCCTGTCAGCATTGATTGCTCATGATAGAACAAGATAAGTTACGAATCATTTCAAACTCTTGCAATATAACACCATGGGCTAACGTTCTGAGCTATGATGATTCAATCGGCATATTCGGAAAATGTTTCCCAATAAAAAACATTGAAAATAAAAAGAAAAAGCCCTGGATAACTCAAGGTATAAAAAAATCGGAAATAAACTTGAGATCATTACACAGCACACTATTAAAGAATTTATAAGTAAAGAATTGTTCATATCATATTTCAATACGTACAGGACGATTCACAGGAAGCTACCTAATAAAGCTTGCCAAACAAAGATATTTTGAAGACAAGCTCTACAAGGCTGTAAACAAAATAAAAGAAAACTGGGCTATAATGAATAAATTACGTGGAAAAAGTAATATATTACCTTATAATGTGGTTATATATCCCAACGTATTAAACAACTTCTACTGTACAATAGCACAAAAAATAACATCAAAATTACAACCGACAATCCATCCAACGGAATTTATGAAAAATATAAATATTCCAGATAACTTTCACCTATTTGATACTGACATGTACGAACTGAAACAGACTATAAATGAAATAAAGAACAAAACGTCATCTGGTTATGATGAAATATCAGTAAAAGTTTTATCCATCAAACTTCTGACCAATATCATTGCTTCCAACAATATCGAAAATAATTGAAAAGCTTGTTAAAAAAGAATATTGAACTTCCTGAGTAACCACAAAGATTATAATAACCTTTGGTAACCATAAAACATATACTATGCGAATCTCAATACGGATTCCAAAGCTATAAAAACACAGGCGATGCAATCTTCTCTTTCCAAAACTCACAAAAAAATTTCAGGGGTATTTATTGATGAAAAAGTAAAATTTGATAAACATGTGGTGAACTTATACAAAAAAAAATAGCATCTGGCTGCTATGCAGTTCGTGTTGTTTCTGATGAAATCAAAATCAATCCTCTGCAAGGATTGCGTATTTTTCTTTGATAGAATCGCATTTGAGATATGGAATAGCTTTTTGGGGCTTATGTAGTCAGCAAATACTGAAATCAGTATTCGTTTTTCAAAAAAGAGCAGTCAGATATATATGTAAGGCGAAATCACTGCAAACCACTTTTCATCAGGCAAAACATTTTAACTTTACCTTGTTTGTTCCTTTTAGAAACTGTGTGTCTAATACATATAAAATATGCTAATTTAGCAGAAAATAATGATAGAAGATATCATACAAGAGGAAGTCGGAATATACCCCTGCCAATTCCAAAATTAGCGGTCACAAAATGTTCATTGATATATGAGAGTAAGAAAGTATACAACCACCTCCCAATTTCCTATAGAACAATAACAAACTTGGGAAAGTTCAGAAAATTAGTTAAAGGAGTACTTCTGCAAAAAGTAAGGAATATTAATGACGATTTTTGACGTTCCATTGCTGACTGATTTGTGATATTTTATTCATTTTTCTGTATTATTTTGCTTATCGTTCTGCAATGTATTACTTGTGTTTGTTTATATATCTTCAACTCTTTGACGATTATTGTTCATTATATTTCAATGTCTTCAATAATTTTGATATATGACTTCACAAAATTACACTTACTTTGTCAATAAGGATTATTTTCTTGGACAATAAACATATTTGATTGATTGATTGGTTACCATACTGAGCAAACCAAGGTGGATATAGGATGGTGAAACAGCTCTTCAATTGTTTCTGCGAAAAACTTGTAGACCGTTTGAGAAGGTACTAATATTTCCACGACTTGAAAGAAGATGGCGGTAAGATCGATTATCGAAGAAGATTTCTGTTGCTTACGTATTTCTGTGGTTCACATCTGACAGAATTTACTTGAAACGACATTAAAACAATAAATTTTCGATAAATCATGAATGAATATTGATATTTTGACTCTTCTCAATCATTTTTCATCTAGAACAGATGAAACTGATAAAAGTATGACAGATGCACAGTTTCTGTTTTACCGACACAAGGTATGTCGCCATCTCTGATAACTTCAGGAAATATTACTACGGTATGAAATCAAGTAGGCAAAGGTCTACAGTTTATTCTAGTGCTTGTTAATAGGAAGCTGTTTCACCTTCCTATATCCACCTTGGAGCAAACCATTAATATTGTTTTTTTTTCGTTAAATAATTTAGTGCGGTAAACACTCGAGTAAACATGAGTTTCCATAACCCCACAGATGGTTGCATATGCTATTCATATGCTTATAAAAAGTTATGACTGGAAGAAATGACGTTGTTTGACGTCAAATGGCAGTTTTTCGTCGAAAGTCTCTAAAAATTCCATACTGACAGCTGTTTAATTTACACGCACTATTGTATGGATGCCTGAAAAGAGGATTCATTCCCGAATAATTTCTAAATATATCACGTAAACACGTTTCTGGTGGGTGCGGATGTTTGTTTGAGTTCAACACGATTTTTGAATCGTACTCTAGCAAAACCAATTCTATAGTGGGCATTTTATTCACCACAGCTACGCATAAATTTAAACACCGACGCGGTTTTCCAGGTAATGAAAATAGAACCGGAGAAATCTGAATGAATTCATTGATGTCAATCAATGCGAGAAGAATGATTATAAAGATTGGCAAACTTGATCTAGGTTCAGGCCCTGAGTACACAGGATGATTACTTAAGATTTTTTTATGTCCTGGTTCTCACGAAAAGGGATATCCTATAATGTTCAGAGAACATCGTGAGAACGAAGGGAAAGTAGCTAGGAGTTGGGAGTTGGTGTTTTTCTTAAATTTCTGGAGATCGTATGCCTTGGGGAACACCTCCCTAGGCAATGAGTTCCAAAGTCTCGATGTTCGTGTTGGATGAACGAGTCTTTGGAAAGGGACGTTCTGCAGGTATCTAAAGTGACCACGAAGAGGTGTGAAGACTGAACTTGACGGTTTAATTTCGAAGATACTGCTTATGTAGGAACGATTGTTGATATTTCAGAAGAGCATCGCCCATGAAAATATCTATAAAATAGAGATACATCGCCAACTTTTCTATGGTATTCCAGAGAAGTGAGCGAGAAGCGACCTTTTTTGGACAGAATCCAATAGTTTCAGGATATGTTTAGGTGCCGCATTCCAAATATGGAAACATTATTCCAGAGAACAGGTCGGATGTGTGCCTTATAGATCATAAGCAGGTGACTGGGAGTGAAATAGCTCTTGGCTGGAAACAGAAAACCAAGTTTTTGGGATGTACTTGTGGCAATGGACCTCACGTGATTTTCCCAAGAAAGGTTATTGCTGATAGTAACGCCAAGCATCGAAATGGATGACTTCAATGGTATGGTTACTCCTGACTGAATTATGTTGGGCACAGTGAGATCGGATTTTTTAGAGAAAATACATGCTTGTGTTTTGTTTGCATTGAATCCTACCACTCGAGAATTGTTGCTAAGATGCTGAGTCCATATTTATTTTGTTAACATTTCTTCCTCGTTCATTGCTGGTTTGACGGGCCTGGAAGAGAAAGCGGTATGGAGGGTACTGTCATCCGCGAAGCTGTGTATAGGACATGGGGCTAAAATTGAACCCTTCGGAGTACTAGCATTTATGAGTAGAGTATCAGATGAAACTCCATCGACCACTACATGGAGAGATAGAAAACTATAGCAAGCAGGGAACACAGCTGAGGGGGCAAACCATAAGATGGAAGCTTGGCGAGGATTCCCTGGTGCCAAACTCGATTGAATGCCTTGGAAATATCTATTGCCACGGCTAAAGTGTCTCCATATTTTTCAATAGATAGCTGCCATAAATATGAGACGTAAGCGAGCAGGTCACCAGTTGATCTCTGATGACGGAAGCTATATTGCCTATCGTTGACAATTCCTGAGTGTTCCAGATATTTCATGAGCTCGATGTTGATGGCTTTTTTCATAGCGGTGCGACAGGTATTGGCTGATTGTGACAACTTTTTTTTTCGGAACAACGACATTGTGTTGGAATGTGCCACATGTTCCGCTCCACCTATTGGGACTAATTTTCACGCACCTCGCCGCATGCCGACGCTTCTACAGATTCTGCCGTCGCCGTCGCTATAGCGATGGGAGGTCATATATACGGCGGCGTCGGGACGCCTACCCCATTCATCGTTCCGACGTCGATCCAGCCAGAATCTGCTCTCAGTTCGGTTTGCCACAGGTGAGCAGGCGGGCGCGCTTTTTGAAAAATTGGGGACGATTCCAGGAGCCGACCTAACAGTCGGAGACTGCCGAGAATTCTGTTCTGTTCAGTGCCCGGTAGATTTTTCTCAGATATCGTCAATGTGAGTACTTTTTTGTGTTTTGTTGGAATTAAAAAAAACTTGTTGATGGTTGCTGGTCATGATCCAACTTGGTTTAATATCTTCTAAATTTTGATATTTTCTCAGCTATTCCAATAGTGTTTTACATTCTTTTTCGATCTATTTCATAATAATTTCATAATGTTATTATTTTTACCTAAATGTTTCCGAAAGAAAAAATAAAAATTATAAACTGCACCTATCAACTACGGTCATTTTGGTATAATTCTCAGACTTTTCGAGAGATGTGAATATATGAAGTGTCTTTCGATATATTGAAAATTTGAAGAACTTGTAGTAATGCATTCAATTCCATTTTTCATTAAATGGTTTTCTTGAGAGCTCTACGATTACTTGAATTTGGGCTGAAAATTGCATCATGTACCGTACTGCTTGTTTTTCAATTGGTCTACTCATTTTGTTTATTAATTTCATAATAATTTCATGTTAGTATTATTACCAAGGGTGAATTTTCGTTGAAATATATAATTCTGAAAATAAAAGATGATTCTACATGGAAAATTATTGATATATTCTGGGGCCAGTTCATGTTGAAAAATGTGAAAAAAAATTGGCTGAATGACCTCGGTCAATTGCCAGTTGAGTATTATTGTCATACTTAATAAAGTTCATTTATTATTATTATTATGTGAAAAAAATGCTTCATCGTATTTAAAAAAAGTTGGCCACGAGAAGACGAGATATCGAACTCATAATCTAAGGAAGCTTTTTGAAGATCGCAAAATGTGGCAATGAAGAAGTGATTTCAGTTTTGTTTTATCTCCATCAGTAATGAAACAATAATATAATAAAATAGATGATTCGCAAATTCAGTTTTTTTCGAATATTTCGAAAACGAAAAGAACTATCGCGGATTTTTCTTCACCATAATAAGGACCATGAAATTCCACAATTGGTAAAATCCGAAAAAAAAATAGCCTTCATTTTAGCGAACAATAATATGGTGTTTCCAAATCGAAAATAAAGAACCATTTTCAAAATATACGGGGAGGACCGAACTGGATCGTTTTTTTCTCTGCGCCATTTCCATTTTTAGTAATATGGAATTTTACCTGGATTTGAAATTTGCGTTTCGCTATTCGAGGGCCACCTTTATTTCAAATACGGACCTGTATTAATTAATCGAAGTTTTATTCATCTTCCCGAATTCAGATATGCATTCCTTCATTTCTGTCAATAAATTTAATCATCAAGGTCCGAACAATGAATTCATCAATTCATCAATTTGAAACCTAACGAAGTGGCCCGCTTTTCGCAGCCACCTGGTATGTATAAGTCATAAAATACGATTATAGTTTTGGACGAGTTCGTGGGTTAAAAATTTTACGGGAAATAAAACGGTAACATTGGATTTTCAAAAACAAACGAAAACTTCTGGTGACATTCGAGGGCCAGCGTATTTTTGTTTGAAAAACAATGAATCATTTCGATTATTTTGTTAGGCAGAAAATGTATGACATTATAATTATTATAAGATTGGGCAAGTCGCCATCGAGTGAACTCATTGATTGCGGATATTATACATTCAACATTCCGATTATAATATACAGTCTGTTTGATATATACCATCAGTACTATGGAATTTGAACTTTTGGAATAGTTACATGAAATGATATGTTTAGTAAATCATTGTTGATCATTCAGAAATACTTGTCATCGAAAGCAGAAAACCTTCAACTCTTCTCATGAGCAATAAGTGAAATTAAAAATTAGTCGACCAAAATATCATATCGATTCGCATCATGTCTTTCGAACCTTTATTTCAGTACTTTCAGATAGAATCAACGATTGTGATAAGAGTATGAATTATCATTTTTTTATAGGAAAACCATATAAATCCACAAAGGATATTTGTAATTTATTAACGGTCCGTTACAAAACAGATCAAGAGCATCGGGCTTTCTGAAAGTGCCAAACTGGTCAACTCCACATTTCTTTTATACTGCGTAGGTACTGTTCGGGCTAAATATTATGAGGAAGTCATGGATCAAATTAAAAAAGTTTACGACAAGAAACACTGCGGAATTATAAGATAACAAATGTTCCATGTTTTCGCCGAAAAATGTTATGAGGAATGCCTTCGCCTGCCCACATAGTGATTGGGAAATAATAAATCACAGCTGCGTTACAGTGGGTGGGGAAATATTGAATAATAGAATTTTCATGTGAATCTCCAATCTCCGACCTTGTCCATAGTTAGACGTTTTGCGGAAAAAGTTAACCACGTATTGTATAGGTACGTCACACCATTATTCGCACTTTCTAGGTTGATGAAATTGAGTTTCCACGAAACCTGAACTATTTCCCTCAATTCGATAACTACGATGCTTTTTAATTTTCCAGAGTGTTTTTAGTTCGTAGAACTCATCGACCTTACAGTGAAAGCGAGCAATATATTTCTCACACTATACGATATTCTGCGAAAATTAATTGATTATCTAATTGATTAATTGACCATGTTAGCCATTCTAAGAACATAGTTGAAAATTTTGAGCCAATGCCACAGATACCTACCCACCCTTCTCTAATATCTTCTTCTCTTATACTTCAGACTGAGTAATCTAGATTCATACTATTATTTTCTGAAATAGTTGTATTATTCCAACCAAATACTCTAGAGGTCATTCAGGTGCAACCATGGGGTATTTCTGAAGATTTTGTATCATTATATAGGATATAATTGAAACATTAAATCATAACAAAGAGGAACTAAAGTTGGTAATGTAGAAAGGATAAGGAAAGAACATTCTCAAGAGAGATAGTTAAAATTATTGACAAAGATTGGTAGCGTATATTTTGTCACATAAACTGACTGATTTCATGCTATCAGAAAATATTCATATACATGATTGGGACAACATAGCCGTCTCCTATACCTATATTTATCGCATATTTTGGAATATACTAGGCATATATCTAGAACGTCTATAACACGATACCAATTTGCTTTTCTGGCAACCTACAACTAGCGTCGAGGTGAGGCAGAAGTTAGCATTCCTTAGATTCCTTCCATTCAGTGTCTGCTTCCTAAAATAGGCTCACACCCAAGCACCAACAAAAAAAAATACAAAATATCCCAGTTATGCCACAAGCAGTAGATATAGTAACATACAGAGTGCGTCTACACCACAATTGGTGGAACAGGAACAACGTCTCCGAAAATGACGAAACATTGTTGTTGTTGTTTCCATATTCCAACCATGATGGCCATTTTTCAAGTTGTACAATTTGTGACCCAAAGTTTATTATACACTCTTACTTTGTTATACACAACTACAGACCACTCTGTGTACCACACACAACACAGAGTAGTCTAATATCAACTCAGACAAAATATACATATACATCCACTCATCACAAAATAAATAGATTGGAGTGCCACAAGGAATGATCCGTGGGCCAATTCCATTAGTAAGTTTATGGGTAATGGATATAATCAATTTCATAAAATAAACGAACATAAATATCTATATGAATGAGTCAGTTGACACCCCAGAGCATATGGGAACATCTGGATTCTGGACTCTTGACTGCTCATTGACTATATATTCTTTGATTTCAAGTTGTACAGGTTGTTATAACGTGTCAGTTTCTTTTCGATGTCGTTCTGCTAGTGCCAAATTCGTCCAGAGCTGGGCAAAGTACCCAAACTGCCGATCTCAAAGGCATCTAGATGGAATTTTTGTGCGTCTATTTTTGCTTGCCAGACAACTGTTGAAGGCGCCAGTAAAGTGGGCAGAAGCCGGGATTATTACGAGAGAGACGTTGTCGAGATTTATCACGACTTTCCTGCTGGAATTTTTTGCGTAACATTTTTTTTCGTCACAGGAATGTAAACAAGAAGACACAGACCGACGAATAGAGGTCCAAGCCAACGTCATTTTTGTCACTTCATTCCATTAGTGACAATTCCTCCTTACGACTTCGTGGTTGTATTTTTTTATGTGGTGTCTCCACATAGAATAAGTCTATTTACTCTTTTTCCAACATATCCTTTTTGCCAGATATAAATTGTTGACAACTGTTCTGATGGACCTCGGGGAATTCACTACGACTGAAAACAACACGGAATGTATAGAAATAACGTGTAGGGCGAAAAATCACGTTGAGCCGGCCCCTAACGCACATGTTTCGTATCATAAAAGCATGTGCCGACTGCCGATTGAACAATGAATTATTATTGCGAGTCTGAGCATAGAAAATGAGCGTTACATAGAACGAAATGAAGTTCCACAAAGATTACTCTTTGAGTGTTGTTTTGGTTATGTTGGCAATAATGACAATGTTTATTGTCGAATTGTCGTGAATAACACATACAAAAGCGAGTCAAAGACATGAGGAGATATACAGTCGAATACCGATAATTTTGTACACATGCCAGGCATTACTCAATTATAGTCTTTAGATTCAACATAATTTATGTTAAATGTTTTTGGAATTACGATCCTGTATAATGTTGAGATTAAGATGTCATGATAATTTTTGAATTTGTCATTGATTGATGTCAGTAATCTGAATAAAAAAGATTTACGTTTGTAAAAAATATCTGCTACAATCTTCTAAGAAACTGAATTCCGTGGATTGTAACATTGGTCCTTCGAGCAGAAAAAGAATTAGTGAAGAAAGATAATGTCTTTGCCAGAGATCTCTGAAGTTTCAAGAGTAAGGAGAAGTACAAGGAGTAATTTTGGTATTCCCCCTACAAGGTATGGAGATGGTGAAGATGTATCAAGGAGGATAACTGATAGAAGCCTGGATGCAGTTATATTCGAAGAAAATAACGAGATAGCAAATTCATCTGACGGCTCTAACAAAAGTGATGACAGACTACGTCAACTAGATGAAAGAGAACGAGAGATTCAGAAAAAATTGTTAACTTTGGAACTAGAATCTATTCACCAGGAGAAAGAATCTATCCGAAAGTCATCTACCAGAGGATCTAAGAAAAATTATAAAGCTACATATAAGGTAGAATCTAAATCTGATTTCCAAGATGTTGAATCATACGTGCAAGATTGGGTTAACAAGGCAGCTGTGCAAAAAGATGAAAAGCTTGAGTGGGAGAGATTCAACTATACAAAAGATATAAAAAGTATCCCCTCCGTTTGTGTGGAATCCTATGATAAAAAATTAGATTTCATTCATAAAAGTAATAAATCTAGCACTTCAAATGATTTTCCTGAATTGCTAACTAAATGTATGAATAATATAAGTTCGAACATCGAGAAATTGGTAACAAAACAAACTCTGAAGCCCCTTCATGATTTCAATGGAGATATTAATGAATTTCCATTTTGGATAAGTGAGTTTGAACGAACTACCAAAGAGAAAAATATATCATCTTCGGAGAATTTGAATCGTCTCATTAAATGTTTGAAGGGACGTGCCAAAGAATCCGTTAAAGATTTATTTTGTAGTCCCGATAACGTTGATACTATCATAGAAACTTTGAGACTCAATTTTGGGAGAGATGATTGGATTATTTTGAGTCAAATAAATAAAGCCAAGAACTGCCCAAATCCAAGGGAAGATAAGATTGAATCATTCATGGACTTTTCGACAGTGGTAACGAATATGGTAGTTGCTATGAGTAGCACATCCTACAAATCTCACCTTGATAATCCTGAGCTATTGTTGAAGCTGGAAGAAAAATTGCCGAGGATCTCGAGACGATCTTGGGGTCAGGTCAAAGTTTTGAAATGCCAGTTGAAAGAAGATGTCAACTTGAAGATATTTGCTGAATGGCTCAAATCTGAGGTGAATTTGTTGATGTCTATCACGGTACCAACTCAAATATCTTCAAATAACACGATGCTACAGAAAAAAGAGAAAGTCTTCAGTATTCAGAATAAACCAGAAGATTTGTCTTGTAAACTTTGTAAAGAAGAACAACATCGACTCTACCAATGCAAGCAGTTCCTGAGTATGTGCCAAGACGACAGAAGAAAATATGTTGAAGAAAATCGCCTATGCTTCAAGTGCTTGTTACCAGGTCATAGCGTTAATAAATGTTTTCGGAAGATTTTCTGTAACGTCGATTCTTGCCGAGGAAGACACAATAGACTTCTTCATCCCATGAAAAAGCAGGAAAGCGAAAAAACAAAGGATGACGAGTTGAAAGATGAAGATAAGAAAAAGCAAGAAATTGATACTAGAGGTTCTTCAGAATTCGCAGGCATTATTGGAAAATCATCCTCATTATTGAAGATTGCGAAAGTTCGTATATATGGTCCAAAGAAAAGCATCGAGACTTTTGCTCTCCTGGACGAGGGATCTACTATCACTCTTATGGATTCAGAAATATGCAAGTCAATCAGCCTCAAAGGTCCAAAATTACCACTCTGTATGCAATGGACCAAAGATATTTCATATGCTGAAGAAGAATCCATGTTGGTGAATTTCGAAATTTCCGGGCCTGGAGAAGCAAACAAAAGGTTTAAGGTGCGAAATGCCAGAACGATGGATAATTTACACTTGCCCAAAATGAGATTCAATGCAGAAACATTGTATCAAAGATATAAATATCTGGATAAATCTATTTTGAAGAATATCGAAAATTGTCAACCAACAATTTTGATCGGTCAAGACAACGTATTTTTGATATCTTCACAGGAAATAATTCAGCCAAGCTTTGATGTACCCGCAATGAGTAAAACAAAGCTAGGATGGGTGATTCATGGACCTTATTCAAAACCAGGAAAAGAGTTGAATTTTAATGTTTGTGCATGTGATCATGATAACATGCATCTACAAAGAATTATCGAAGACCACTTGAAATTGGATGATTCAGGCCTCGAAGATCGTGATGTATTCTCCAGAGAAGATCTAAAAGCTGTGAAATTGATGGAAAATTCAATCAGAAGGATTGGGGATAAATTTGAGATTGGGTTGCCCTGGAAAGATGAAAATTTGGTTTTTCCAGAATCTAAATCACTAGCTTTCAAAAGGTTGAGATGTATGGAGAAGAAAATGGATCAAGATCATCAATTTGGAGAAGAATATTGTAAGAAGATAGAGGAATATGTAGAAAAGGGATATGCTGAAAAAATACCTGAAAATAAGTTGAAATTAGACAGTGGACGAACCTGGTATTTGCCACATTTTGCTGTAAAAAATATCAATAAACCAGGTAAAATTCGGTTTGTTTTTGATGCAGCAGCAAAGAACTCATCTATGAGCCTCAACGATTTTCTGTTGAAGGGTCCTGATTTGTACCCCTTACTTGTAGCCTTGATATGGAGATTCCGAGAGAGAAAGGTGGCATTTGCAGGTGATATCAGGGAAATGTTTCACCAAGTAATCATTAGAGAAGAGGACAGGTCATGCCAGAGATTTTTGTTCCGAGGTATGGACAGAGAAATAACTCCAGATATCTACCAAATGCGAGTTATGATTTTCGGCGCTGTATGTTCCCCATTTATTGCACAATTCGTGAAGAATTATAATGGTAACATGTACGAAAAAGAATTCCCAGGAATATTGAGAAGAATGATACATCAACATTACGTCGATGATTATTTAGATTCGACAGATACCGTAGAAGAAGCTATCAAAACAATCAAAGACGTAATTGAAGTCCATCGTCGTGGAGGATTCCAGATGGTCAACTGGCTCAGCAATTCCACAGATGTTTTGAAAGCACTTCCTCGGAATTATCTAGCCAAAGATATTATTATCAACTTGGATTCGAGAAGTGTTGAGAGAGTTCTTGGTCTACGGTGGAATACCAATGAGGATACACTAATTTTCAATATACAGTTCCAGAAAATACCTATAGAATTATCTGATGGAGATAAAATCCCTACGAAAAGACAGATTCTTCAAATAGTTATGTCTATATTCGACCCAATGGGATTTCTTGCACCGCTTATTATACATGGAAAACTGATTATGCAAGACTGTTGGGATAAGAAAATAGATTGGGACATTGTTGTATGTGACGTTATTGCAAAAAAATGGAAATTTTGGTTTGCGTCATTGAAAAGAATTCAAGAATTTAAGATCAGTAGGTGCTACTTCTCAACAACTCCTAGAGAAGTGGAATTGCACGTTTTTTCTGATGCTAGTAATAAAGCATTTTGTGCTGTGGCTTACTACAGATCTTCAAGAGATGGAAAAGTGGAGTCTTGTATTGTAGCATCCAAATGTAAGCTTGGACCGCTAAATAAAATTATTTCCATTCCTAGAATGGAATTGCAAGGAGCTGTTGTAGCTGCTCGTCTGGGTAATTCTATCAAAAGGGAATCAAACCTCCATATTCAACGAGTTTGTTGGTGGACTGACTCTGAAATCGTCCTGAAGTGGCTCAGGAATGACTCAAGGCGTTTGAAACCATACGAAGCTCACAGAATCCAAGAAATTGAACATCTCTCAGTGATTTCGAATTGGAAATGGGTTCCATCTGCCCTGAATCCAGCAGATTTAGCAACGAAAGAAAGGAATAATGCAGGATTCATGGATCCTTTATGGTTACAAGGCCCACCTTTCTTAAGAAAATCAGAAGATAATTGGCCTACAGATCAAGTTGAACGATTTCAAGAAAACGATATTGAATATGTGGTAGTACTGGAAGAGACTACACTCTCATTGCCAGAAGTTAGCAGATTTTCGAAATGGTTGAGGATAATTCGTACTACAGCATGGATTTTGAGATTCTGTAAGAATCTAAATACATCAAAGAATAGAAATACTCATGGAAAATATAAATTGTATGAAGAATTAAGAAAAATATCTGTATCTGTAGAAAAGGTATTGGAACACTATGAATTGGAACCAGAAGAATTAAAGAAAGCAGAAAGTTTGTGGTTGAGGAAAATTCAGGCAATTCATTTTCAAGATGAAATTAATTGTTTACGAAAACATGATTATCCCAGTAAGTCTTCAAAACTACATGAGTTATCCCCATTTCTGGACGAATTTGGAATTTTGAGAATGAATAGCAGAATTCAGTTTGCTGATATTGCCCATGATATGAAGTATCCCATAATTTTACCATCAGCAAAACATGAAGTGTTCGTGCAGTTACTAATTTCACATCTCCATGAGGAATTGAAACACACAGGAAATGAAACATTGATCAATAATTTGAAGCAGAGATTCTGGATTATCAAAACTCGATATTCTGTGAAGTTGACTTTGGGAAAATGTCAGTATTGCAAAATAAAGAAATTCAAGAAAGTTCAACCCGAAATGGCACCATTACCAATCTCCCGACTTATGCCATACACAAGGCCATTCAGTTTTTGTGGTTTGGATTATTTTGGTCCGTTGCTGGTGAAGGTGAAAAGGAGTGTAGAGAAGAGGTACGGGGCCATTTTTACATGCTTCAATACCCGGGCAATTCATATAGAACTGACTAGTTCCCTAACAACGGATTCAGCATTGATGGCTATTCACAGATTCATGTCTAGAAGAGGACAACCATTAGAAATTTGTTCTGATAATGGGACAAATTTTATAGGAGCAGAAAACGAAATGAAAAGGAGCTTGGAAGAGATGAGTCAAGCAAAAATCATTCAAGATTTGTCCAAGTATAACATAAAATGGAAATTCAATACCCCAGCAGCTCCCTTCCAAGGAGGAGTATGGGAAAGAATGATTCAGTGTGTGAAGAAGGTTTTGTATATCATTCTGAAGGAACAACATCCGACAGAGGAGCTATTAACAACACTTTTGATAGAGACTGAGGGGATTGTTAATACCAGGCCGATAAGCTTCGTAACAAGTGAATGTGGTGAATTGGAAGCATTAACACCAATGCATTTTTTAATTGGTTCAGCCAATACCTCCAATGTTCCTGGAGTTTTTGGACCTGAAGATTTATATGGACGTAAGCATTGGAAGATTGCTCAACTGATGGCTGAAAGATTTTGGAAAAGATGGTGCAAAGAGTATGTTCCCTCGCTCAGAAAGAGAACCAAGTGGTACGAGAGACAGAAACCTCTGCAAGTAGGTGATGTCGTAGCTCTTGCTGACAGCAAATTCCGGAAAAAATGGATTTTAGGAAGAGTATCTCAAGTTTTTCCAGGACAGGACAATCAAATTCGTTCTGTAGAAATAACTACTCAAGATGGCTTTTTGGTTCGACCAGCAAACAGTCTTTTCAAGCTAGAGGTTGGAGAATGTTAAATGTTTTTGGAATTACGATCCTGTATAATGTTGAGATTAAGATGTCATGATAATTTTTGAATTTGTCATTGATTGATGTCAGTAATCTGAATAAAAAAGATTTACGTTTGTAAAAAATATCTGCTACAATCTTCTAAGAAACTGAATTCCGTGGATTGTAACAATTTATATATAAAAAACAACCTATAATTCAGAAAATTGTTGGAACAGGCGAAGGTCACGTGTTCTATATTTTTTCTAAAATATACCAAGTGACATTTCCAGGATTTGAATGAAATTGAAACATCGAATACATCATTTTGAAATTTCGAAATTGAAAATTATAAAAACCTTCAATGAAAAAGAGATATTCCAGGAGATATTCAAAGAAAAAAAACTTCGCCCACGATATTGCATTGGTGGCGCCATTTTTGTATTTATATGACTGCTCGGAATGCCAAAACATGCGGTTAACATTTCAACAAAAAACTGGATGGTATTTATTGCAACGCCTTTTATTCCGGTACTACTAAAATTCGCCGACAATGGAAACAGAATTATCAATCCGAAGAATGAAGTAAAAGTGTCGCTAGCAGTTAAAACGGGATTTATTGATTTTGGGATATTTCAGGATTTTATTATCCAATTTTTCAATTCGAGCCGATCCCAACTCGACAGTCGTAAAGTTAAATATGTATACCTTCCTCCAGAAATTGTTTATAGATCCTGATGGCTTCACATAAATATATTCGCAAGGATTTTCTTGTGGTATTGACAAAGTTGTCGAAAATAAAAATGGATTTTATTCGTTGATCGAGGATTCCTCACACTCAATTTAGAGTGAAATATCATCAACACCGAAGTGTTGACCATATTACAGTTATTATCAGTATTTCCGAAAGTTATAATGAGCGACAATAACAGCTTTGTTTGAAATTTTATTGAGTTGAATGAGCTCGAAATAAAATTTGAGAGCATTTAGTCACATCAAGTTTTGAATCTAATAAGACATAAAAATATACAGGGTGTCAAACATATAAGAAAAACACGTAGTTAGATTTTTCGAAATTGTGGCTGGATGGACATTATATTATTCAGGTGTTTTTATGAAAGAAGCAAACATTGTGATTGATTTCATGTCATCCAAAAAAACTTTCCACTCATTATTTATCAGTGGCTGATAGGTAGGTAGGTAAATGAGATAAAATAACGTGGGATCCAAAGCTTTTTGGCTATGATCATGACACAGGCGCTTTCATCTTGATAATTCCATGAATTATAGTATCTACTTGCATATTTATTCCCACGTATCTATCACATGACTAGATAATGTACTAACGAATATAATGAAAAATATATCACGTTATTCATATCACGTGATGTATGATAAGGTACCAATAATTTAACAATTTTTTTTTAAATATTTTCTCATTATAAATAATTGCCTAATAGTCTGATTCAATACTTGATGGGATTGAATGAAGCCACGATCTAGACTCAACAATGTGGTTATGTTATTGTTATACACAATATACTAATATTGATGAAATCTTTCCGAAGTATTCAATTCTATATTGACTTATCTCAGAATATGCTGGTAACCAAACGAATCCTCGAAATGTACAATATGTTCTTTAAATCGGGTTCCAATGTATTATCGTGTTTGTCCAAAATATTTCATATTGCACCACATAACTTTAGATAACTGTACCTACCTAATATTGTGAAGTTTGAGACGCCTAGAAGAATTCCAGGAAAATGCATGATACGATAGCAATGTATGTTATCAACAATGTTGCGACAAAACAATCAATTTAGCACAGATGTTTTCATCAATATATGTAACCGCATTTTCATTAGATTCTTATCAGCAATCAACCAAACAAAAAATACCTATTGGTTCCAGACGATAAACTCGTTATTTTTATTACAGAAAATGAAAACTGAAGACAAGAATAATATGCCAAAGGTCCGAATTGCAGTTATTGGAAAATCTAACGTTGGAAAATCAGGTAAGAGAAAAAAGTTAATCAAAATTCTTCAACCATAACAATGTGTGCAAAGTGTTTTGATTGCACAAGTGGATGTCAATTACTTCTTCAATATGACGCCTGTCTGAAATTATTTATGGTTTCTATTTATTTGCGCGTAGAAAGTTAGAAGTAAACAACTGAAAAAAGTTCAGTGGCACACCGTAGTATATTGTGACGGAAATAAAGGACCATCAGGTACGGCTTCCATAATGTGAATATTCCAAAATATACTCAGACTTCAGGCTCATTCAAATGAAATTTTCCAAATGGATGCGTAACAAAAATATAGAGGACCATTGATGAGTAGCCAGCCAGTTTGCCAGATTTGACACCTCTAGATTAAATTGTGGGTATATTCAAGATAATTCGAAGTTGCCACCATTTCTATCAGTCGTGATATTGATAGGTCAGCTCTGCTCACTTCATCAACAGAATTGGAAAGTTTCTGAGCAAAAACTTCTTCGATTCCTTCCAAGTCGCTTAATAGGTTTTCGAATTCTTTAGTCATTGTGTCAATATAACTTTTCCCTAATCGCTCAAGTAGAAATGTAGATGAGTATTTTAAGCCGTCAAAATCGGTAATCAAAAAATTATTAGAATTCTTAGATTTCCTTAATCTACAGGGTGTCCCCTCTCAATTGGAAAAAACTTCTGGGGCATATTGAGGAACCATAGACAAGCAGTTTGAGATCAGAGACTGATGTCCGGAAGTGCATGGTTTTCAAAATACAGGGTGTCAAAGTTTTTTTCAAAAAACTTTTTTTTATTAATATTTCAAAGACACGTTAACCGATTTTCTTGAAATTTGCTAGTGATGTAAGCTTTAATAAGACGCTCAGTTAGCACTAATTAAATGTTAATTATGACTTCCAGTGGCGCCCCGGGGGACAGTGTCACGAATAAAAATGACAAAAAATGTACGCTGCTGACTTTTTTTAAAAATTTTATATATTTTTCAAAAAGCTCAGTTAAAAATACAACTTTTTTGTCACTTGATATTTTTTCGTACCTCTCTCCGTTTTCGAGAAAATTTTTTTATTAAAAACTTTATTGAAAGGTTCATTATCTGAAAATCTAAAACATGTCAAACTTTAGTAAAAGTGTCAGTTTCTAAGTACTTAATTATCTTCAAACGTTACACTAATTGCAAAAATGAATCGGTTTGAATTAGCCGAGCTTGCAGATATGCATCTCTTGTATGGGGAAGCGCGGGGTAATTCTTTGTTAGCACAACGGTTGTACGGGCAGCGGTTCCCAAATCGTGAATTGCCAAACCATTAGATTTTTATCAAAATTCATCAAAATCTACGGGAGACCGGCTCATTCGTGGTAAGTATTGCAGAAATGGCAACTTTCAGTGTTTTTTTTCTTGCGCGTTTCTGTTTTACAGCCAATCTAAGAGGCTTTGTTATCTTTGCAGCCTATTCGAGAATTTGCAAGGCAGTTTCCGATCAGAGATGCCGTTGAGGATGAAGTCATGGCACGCATTCAGAGCCCAACACTAGCACTCGTCTGATTGCGTCGCAACTTGATTGCAGCAAAAATACTGTCCATCGAGTATTGAAAATCCACGATCTCTATCCATTTAAACTGCAAAAGGTGCAGCATCTACTGCCTGACGACGCTCCTCGGCGGCTCGAGTTCTGCGAGTGGTTGCTCCGTCAAGCGGATGAAAACGCTGATTTTTTAAGTATAATCTTCACGAGCGATGAAAAAGGATTTTCGCGCGAGGGGACATTCAATCCTCGTAATAACCACGAGTGGAGCGAACAAAATCCCCATGCTACGCACATCAGAGGATATCAGCAGAAGTTTGGTGTTGATGTTTGGGCAGGTATTCTTGGCGACCATTTGATTGGGCCGTACGTTCTACCTGATCACCTCAACGGGAATAACTATCTAGTTTTTTTGCGAGATATTCTGCCCGAGCTGCTGGAAGATGTACCCCTCCAGTTGCGTAGAGAGGCCTGGTTCCAACACGATGGTTGTCCAGCGCATTTTGCGCGCACCGTGAGAGGTTACCTCGACCAAACCTACAACAACAGGTGGATTGGTAGAGGTGGTCCCGTACCTTGGCCAGCAAGGTCGCTGGACTTGGCCCCCCTGGACTTTTTTCTTTGGGGCGAAATGGAACGGTTGATCTATGCAACTCTTGTGCCGACCATGGAGGACCTAGTTGCTAGAGTTGTGGTGGCAGCGGAATTTATCGCGAACAATCCAGGCGTGTTTGCTCGGGTGCGCGAATCCTGGCTCGACAGGTGCAGAAAATGCATCGAAATGCATGGTGGACACTTTGAGCATTTGCTCCACAAATTAATAATAAATTATTTGTAAAAAAGCCTCCTTGTTTTTCTTTCTAATAATAATGAACCTTTCAATAAAGTTTTTAATAAAAAAATTTTCTCGAAAACGGAGAGAGATACGAAAAAATATCAAGTGACAAAAAAGTTGTATTTTTAACTGAGCTTCCTAAAAAATATATAAAAGTTTTAAAAAAGTCAGCAGCGTACATTTTTTGTCATTTTTATTCGTGACACTGTCCCCCGGGGCGCCACTGGAAGTCATAATTAACATTTAATTAGTGCTAACTGAGCGTCTTATTAAAGCTTACATCACTAGCAAATTTCAAGAAAATCGGTTAACGTGTCTTTGAAATATTAATAAAAAAAAGTTTTTTGAAAAAAAAATTGACACCCTGTATTTTGAAAACCATGCACTTCCGGACATCAGTCTCTTATCTCAAACTGCTTGTCTATGGTTCCTCAATATGCCCCAGAAGTTTTTTCCAATTGAGAGGGGACACCCTGTATAGGTATGTTAATTTTGATTGCGATTTCAGAAAAAATAGCGTGTGGTGTCAAAACCCATATAATTACTCCAAAGCTTAATCAAATTTTAGTACTCTCAACGAGACCATCATATATTCTGCTTTCAGTATAGCATCAAGTTCAATTCGTGCTTCAGTCAAAAAAGTTGATATTTGCTGGTTTCAAGAGTTTCACAAATCCAACTTCAGTTCACATCATGACTATTTCCGTCGATATCGTCGATAAAATACCTAAAATGTGAATCTGACGCGATGTAAAAGCTACATTCACCTTGCTGAATCATGAAATCATTGTTTGCAGAGGATCGCGATCCAGAGTGTTTTTTCACCAGGAGATACGTCCTTAACCCGATTGTTTGGTCTATTTAGGTCAGTGAGCTCAAATCGCGAGTGTCTGATGGGGGAAAAGTGATTTTTTATCACCGTATGATCGGGTCTCTATTACGAACGACAGGTAATCATGCTATTTCCAGAGGGAGGTCAGCGGAATGGAATGATTCGTAGGTGTTTTGGTGTTTGGATTAGGAGGTCGTTAACGCAAGTTAATGGCATCCATCGAATTATAACTGGAGAAAAACAGAGTAATTTTCCATTCATCAAACCCGCAACGTTTGATTTTGACACGAACCAACAAAAAAACCATGTTTGGTCATCGGGCTGGAATTTGAAGCACAAACTTGGCTACAAACAAAACATAAAACCAGTCACTTTGGAAAGTCATTCTAGCTAAAATGATTTGAACTTGAACTTGGTCTCACTTTTGGGTCCAGAGGAGAGATGTTGGGACTCATAAAAAGCGTTCTCTAGTCTAGCAGTGTTGCCCATCAAAATTTCTCAATTTACACTGCTCCTGTCGCTAGATTACACGTTTATACACGGAACTGATTCGAATTCCACAATTTTTTGACGAACAGTTGCGCATGAGCAAAAACATGGCCAAAACGTGATGGAACATTCGAAATAAAAGTCAAACCAAAACTGTGATCCTACAATAAGAGTTCATGTTCATTGAAAATGAAAAAATTATTGATCCTTGTTTTCATTTTCCTGGAAACATTTTTGGAAGTTGAGAGGAAAAGGTTTGAGAAAACATTGAAAACAAGTACTCACTTTTTTCTTGAGTCACTGAAATAATCACAGTAACTCATGAGCCATGACTCATGACAGTCATGACACTCATGACAGTCATGACACTCATGACAGTTAACTTAACTACGTCTTTTTCTTTTCAGCTCCATGCTCCGTGTCAAAGCATAGAAAATAGTGATGATTTCCTTTAGTTCTATGATTTCATGAAACAAGATCACAGGAGTCACAGGACTGAAATGGTTTTATGCGAATTACACACATTTGACTCCTACACAAAAATTACACGGGTCGCTGCTAAATTACACGAATTTCGTGTAATTACACGCAGATTGGCAACACTTTCTAGTGCTTTTAAGTTCATTTATATGCGATTTTCGTTCAAAACTCGATCATGACATGAAATTCCTCTGATGCATTGTTCATTACCTTCGAGGTATCTCACCACATACTAATTATGAATTCTCCTTTGTTTCAGCCCTAACCGTTCGATATCTGACTAGACGTTTCATCGGTGAATACAGGAGTAACACAGGTGAGCATTCCCGGAACTTTCAATGCTCGCATACTCCACAAGTTGGCCTTAAACTTGCTCGCTCACTGAAAAACGGAGAAGTTCCCCACTGTTTCTGAGAACTCGATATCGGAACAAAAATAAACCTGAATGAATTTGGCTGGGATGCTGAAAGCCTCAGCCAAAATGTTTGGAATGATTATTACCATCGCTGAGTTGTTCGTTTTTGCCGACTTTGAAATCCGTCCTGATTTACAGAAAACGCATCATTTGAGGCACTGGTTTGGTTCAGTCCCAACGTTTGATGTCCTCGATTTTTTTTTCAACAGAAAAACAAAGCTTTCGGCATTAATAACTTATCAGGCTGAGTTGGAATTCAACAAGACAACGGACAAAACAATTTAATGGGTTTCGTTACGTTATAGGGAGATGTTTACTACGTACATATATCGACTGTCAATATTTGCATTTTTTCATGCCGACATTGATGAAATCGTTATGAACGTAGTGTTCGGAAAATAATCGGTTTTTTAGGGAAAAGATGAAAACATTTAGATTGAATAAGGATCAAATATGTATTTTTTCCACAGTCATGGAAAATACGCCATCAGATTAAAAGTTCTGGAGAAGTTCAGATTATGATGACTTTTGGTTATTGGAAATTACAATACGTTTTATTAATCAACGCGATTTAAATGAAGAAAAAATATATTGTGGAAACACATTTTATATACGAAAAAAATTCGGTTTATTTTGGGACGTCCAATTTTAGCTAAACTTGTCTTTTGAGTACGCAGTTTACTGTTAAAAAAGGTTTTTAATTATATATGTATATTTGGCAACAGATCAGATTTAGGAGTGACGTATTCAGTAATGGATATTTCGAATATTTTAGGACCGGAAATATGGATAAATCTTCAGTACTTTGGGATATATACCTACACCATGTGTGTTTTTTGGATGTTCGTCACACGATATGAAAAGCTATAAAGAACACTTGTAGTTCGCAAACAATATAGGAAACAGATTTCATTTATTGAGATTCTGGTAGACAATCTTCAATAATAATTATTCTGATGAGGTATACTCTTAATTATAATAGTTGAATCATTCTGAATATACCTTTTTATTTGGAACTCAATAAACCAACAAAATACTGTTGCTAAATTTCAGGTTAAATAACCTATATGAGAACAATGGAAATACAAAATATCAAATTGTCTATTTATTGTCAGTGGTAGTTTATTGATACTGCTGATAGTAAGCGAATAGACTTGCGGTTGCCAAAATCTCAGATATGAATGCTGATAGATACAGTTTTACAAAACTTGGCTTAGGTATGATCTGATGCAAATAGATAATTATAGTCCAGCATTGCGCAAATTCTCACGCATATATTGTTGATTTATTATTGTTTTTGTGAGCGGTTACTCGTTTTAAAAAGAGAGTGATAAAAAATATTCGAAATACTATAGTATACCTGTTGAATTAAAAGTGCCACAAGGTACAACCCATCAATAGCAATATTTACAATGAATTTTTCAATTGTTTCCAATACTAAAAACATATATTTTCCAGTTTAGAAAAAGATTTATTTCATGAGAATTCTCAGGATATAATTTGTCCATATTGAAATCATTAACTTGAAACAAAGATCGAAAAAAGGATTTGAAGAAATCGATCTAAATTATTAGAGTTTTGTTTAACAATTACATTCATGAAAATAATCCTTGATCCATACAGGACTGACCGAAATGAGCGTACCAAACCTGCTGTGCTTCTAAAATCTACAAATAAATCTCATTTTCCTGGATTTTATGCAAATGAGGCAGTAACAACACAACAACAACCGAAATATATGCAACAGAAACGTATTTTCACACTCCATAGGAACTTGCCATCATGAATTTACAATTGACGTGGGTAATACAAAATCTATGATTTGAAATGTTATTGATTCAAAGAACATATCGTCCATAATCAATTAGATAAATAGAATGAAAACCTTTTTGGCTAAAGCTATAGGTACTTCTCCGCAGTTCTATAAACATCCCAAATGTCTGCCAGCAAAGCTATAGCAAACTTACTGATGTTGAGACTATTCGTAACCTACGTTAGATAATTTGAAGTTATCTAAAGTGACTCACACGATTATTGAAAACATCAGAATACCCGCTCACTCTAAATATTATGTTCCATAGATAAATATTTGATCTGCATCAAGTAATTTATTTGGTCTGGTACATATCCGGCAGCCTGGCAAGTAGAATATTGAAACAAATCTCATTGGGGAATGGAGGAATAGAATAGACAACAAAGTCACCTAGTTTCAAAAGTATGCATCAAAAATAACCTGTTATTAAGATGTCTTAAAACACCAGCTAATTTATATTCACCAAACGAGTTCGACCTATAAAATTACGGCCCGGTTTATATTTATCATTGTTAGGTACCTAATCTACAGGGTGTATAGGTATAAATCTCTACGTGATTTCACATACGTCATGCTCAAAAAATTTTAAATAGGTCAAGGCCAGCTTTCTCCGGCAAAAATATTATCATTTTAACTCTTTTCAGATGTTTCCATCTCTCATTCGAACTTAGTTCCGAAAATGTATCGTCAAGTGAGTCATGTAATAATACTTCAAATATTATTCGAATAAAGTTTTTCGTAAGGACTTCTTTTATGATATTGAAGTGATGAATTACCTTTTATGGTAGAATTATTAATTTCTCTGATTTGAATTAAATCAATCCAGAAATTGCAATTCAGTGTTTTGATTTATTTATTTGTTATTTTGTAATGAAGATATATTTGAATTAATATGTTTTTACTCCATTTCATTTTTATCTCCCTTTCTCATACATTATGAAGACACCGTCAAAAATAAGTAAATATTATGGTGTACTAATTCATTCAAAAATCGAAATGAAAACAGAGGTGTCGTCATTGAAAGAATGGATTTAAAAGTAAGTGTTTATGTTGTTCCAGACAAATGAACAATGCATACGAAAATCACATAAAATATACGAATTTTATTTCATTTCTGTTCATATAGCATCGTAATTTATTTTCCCTGTCAACATATCACTCCAAAAATATATTTCATCAAGTCTCCGATGACACTTTTCCAGTATGTAACACACTCCAACTTTATTAATAGACCTTATAAGCCTCTGTCTGCTACCGAATATTGTCATGTGAAGTATGACATTGTGAAATATTCATTTAGGAAAGTTTCAACTGTCCGTCACTTCCGTATTTTGATGATAAATTAGAAATCTGGCAGCAGACTGACAATTTCGCAATATGAAACTCCAACAAGATTACACAACGAAAATATTTGAGATTCTTATCGACCACATAACGAATTTTTGTTAATGATAGATGCCAAAGTATAACACGCGAACGCGTTTTGCAACCACCTTCCAAATGTATGATCTTTATTAACACAGTTCTATGGAAAAAATCCTTATAGTATATTCAACGAGCGAACGAGCGCTAATTACCAATTATGCGCGAGTATCCAAATTTCTAGACAACTTTGGAAGTTTCGGCAGTTCAGCAATGAATCATTGAAGATTAGATAATAGCTACGTATTTGTTTATTGAATTATGGACTAGTTTGGTCGTTTTTATTATCAGTTTAACCCGTTTCGTTGGCTTTGGCTATGTTTGAAATTCGTCATTTCTCTCGTTACAGATCTCCTATACAGGCAAACCCTGAATGTCAACAATGCCTCTTTGGACGTGGAGATAGTAGATGTGTGCAGCTGCGAAATCGAAGCCTTTCCCGAAGAAGCCATCTACTGGGCGGACGCATGCGTGGTTGTATATGACATAACCTGCAGAAATTCCTTCGTCCAAGCCACAGACTTGCTCCAGAGAGTTCTGCAGCTGAGAAACCAGATCCCTACGGTATTGCTGGGCAACAAAGCTGATCTCGAACACCTCAGACAGGTAAGAATCGATTAATTAACAGATAAACCGCACTTGGATCCAAATGCTATTCGCAAATCGAAGGAAAGAAAATAAACTATGAGTTATTTAGTTTGAATATCTGGAACTTTTTATATCTTTTGATCTGGCGTAATAAAAAACTCAAGCAATAATATACTTCCGGAACTTGAAAGAGCTAAAGTGTCAGAGCCGGATCTCGCGCTAGATTTAGGAAATGACCAATGCACTCTTTTCTCTTTTTCATATTTTATAGCGTTTTCCGCAGTTCCTGTTTTGAGGTGAAACCTGGTGGGATGGATGTATTTCATGAGGTTTTAGGTAGATGGCCTTTCGGGTGTGCCCATTGAATAATATTTTAATTTAGGAACAAACTAACTGCATTTATTATACAAATGTAGACGAAAAAGACATTTCAATAATCGGTACATGTGCAGGTATATGTGTAACAACATTTTCAACAATCTGAAGACAACTGACTACTCTCGGCTGCGGCCTGCGGCTCCAGTCGTTGATGTTAGCTTGCCTTCTTCTTCTCACTTTTAGAATTCTTTGTTAGCTTTCATTCTTCTTCTCACTTTGAGAATTCTTGTAGATATGTACATTTCACATATTCGAAACAGCCTCACGAGTCCCAGATTTCATGTTTGTTTTCGTATCAAATTCAGAGTGAGTTCGTTGCTTCAAGCAAACGTAAACATAATTATAATTGAAATATTGGATACGTTAACCCACTTACTGAACTGATTGTTGAATATTTGTACTGACTCGACTTCTGAAAATGAGTGTCTGGATGTGTCAAATTCTCGGATATCTTCATAACTTATCACGGCAATATCACGTCCGTTCTATTTTAATTGACTCGTTTTGAAACACGTGACAGCGATGGCTTCAATATATATTTGGAATTCGTATTACCTTTGATTGATATATTACATAAACCGTTTATTGTCCTTTCAAATTAGTTTGTGAAGTAATAGGAAGTAATTGATTTTCTATAACAGGATATCGCACACATTTACTTTTCCCAAATTTCACTTCTAGTGTTATGGTATTTTTGCGCCTATAATAACAATGTCAAAGAAGTTGCTGATCTAGCAGATATTCTTCGATTATTTCGTTTATAGAACTGTTAATCACCTCACCTGGATCCATTTTGCTAATCTTTCATCAGGCGATAACGTTGAGATGTTCTTTTCAAATTCGATATTTTGGAATTCTAAAAAAGCTAATTCAGATGTCAGGAAATAGCTCGGGAAATAGTCTATACGTATATGAACCCAATAAATCTTATAGTATGGTATGTCTTCATAAAGATTTTCAAATAAATTTAATTGAGGTAGTGTAGTTATACGGTGATTCGTGAATGTAAATATCTGTTTTTCCACCAAGCTGATATAAACATTTCTAAATGCACTTGCACTGTGTCTAATCGCGTATTTTATAGGCCGTTGCACTCTTCTAATTTTACACGTAATTATGTCCTGGTATTCAAAATCGAAGAGTTGAATTCCAAAACGGCCGTTAGATAACTATTCATGCCGGATAGCATTCCGATGTGGGATTGTTTATTTTCCTTATACCTCTGATACCTCATACAGCTAGACAACGATTGGCGTTAGAAAACGCATATATTTTCGGAGATATTTATGACTAATCGAATGATACACAACATATCGCGAATCCAGACTATGCGATATTTAGGTAATAAATTTGGTCGGAATCATGGACGTATTGGTCGGAATGATTCAATACCTTCAACATTACGAAATCTTCACCCATAATAACACTATCCAATAAGTTTGATGCAAATGTGTATCGGATCGGACATGATTGAAACAACATTTTTCGAATATCTTTCGACAATAGCGCCTCTATTGTTGTATATGAGAACTCCAGTAAGTCGCCATCTTCATGCTAGTAGCCGAACCATTGTTAAATACAGATTTCCAAGCAAATGATTGGTAATTCTTCCGTTAGGTGGCTCTGTCTTATTTTTTCAAAATTTTTCGCCTAACTTACGTATTTTGGCCTCCTGATCACGAATCTGAAAACCAAATTTTGCGGAAACCAATAATTTTCGAGATATTCGCAAAATAAAGTAATTGATACCCTATTATTTAGCAAGACTTATTCAGTGATTCAACCTTTATCATCCTTCTTTAATTGTTGTTTGATGAACTATATACCATCGTTTTATTAACTATAAAGTAATATTTCATGAGAAACGGCATTCGATTTACTAATTTAACCATTTATTTCAAAATTATTATCAAAGCTCATATGCTCATAGGTATTAACATCTTCCATGACTGAAAGGTGACATTGGTGACAAACATCAGCACAAATTTTCTCGTGGAGCATTCAGTATTTCTATCTATCTCTACTTCGTGTCGAAAATAAGGACAGATATATATTGAATGAGAATGTATTGTATGTTGCCTCTGTTGACTTTGACAGCTATCATGGCCGTTATTTAAAAAAATTACATAAATATTCAACGTAATATCAAGTTTTAGCAATTTCGTTTCGTTTTTCTGATAACTGAATTATAATGAATATGGTATATATTTTCCGCGAGCACTTACACCGAGTTTCGTGTACAACAGACAAGCCAGTGATGAGCAGTTGAACAATAGCAAAAGAAGGATGATGAAGGTTTTATTTTGGGAATATCTCGAAAAGTATTGGTTTTCGCACAATTTGGTTTTCAGATTCGTGATCAGGAGGCCAAAATACGTGAGTAAAGCAAAAAAATTGAAATAATAAGACATCGCAACCCTCGTCGCAACCTAACAGAAGAATTACCGAATTTATTATCGCCATTACAGTAAAAGCCATCAAGCAAGATTTTTAATGTTATATATATATGCTTTGGCCAAATAAGAAATCTAAATGGTGAATCTATGATGTAACTAATATGGATCACAGATTTTCAATTCGTTGTCCTCTTTGCAGATCGAGTCCCTCGAAGGCCATACCGTAGCGGTCCAGCACAACTGCCAGTTCCACGAGGTCTCCGTGGCCGAGAACACCTCGACCATCTACTCCGCCATCGACTCCCTACTCACCGAGTGCCGCTTGGCGCAGTCGACGCAAAAGACAAGAAAGTTCTCGGTGTCCAAGATGTTCGGCACGCTGATCGGCAACGCGAACCACAAGAACGCGCAGAACGCCGCCCAAGGGGGCACCGTGGTGGTGTGCCACAAGTCCGACTTGTACAAGTCGAGGGTGCTCAGGAGGAGGCAGAATTTCACCGCCACCGCCTCTCTCTGACTATCGGCGAACCGGGAGGCCGAGGCCAACTGAATTTATGAAGGAGTCCCCAGTTTTATGGGGACGAGGGAGGATTGGGGTGCAGCTGTGTATATTTTCTGTACACGAGGAAATGTGATAGATGATGACAAATAACGATATGAGAGTTAACGAGTTCCGAGGTATACCCGGGAGTTGTAGAAGAATGCACGGAATTGATCGAATTTTGTATTGACGCTTTGAGGTAGGTCAAAAATTATTGATTCAATGTAAATAGTTTTTGACAGATGATGACAAATAAAACTGTATGAGAGACGAGTTCCCAAGTATACCCGGGAGTTGTAGAAGAATGCACGGAATTTATCGAATTTTGTATTGACGTTTTGAGGTAGGTCGAAAATTATGGATTCAATGTAAATAGTTTTCTTAATGCATATTGTTGTGCAATAATTCAGTAATTTGAATTCATTATTTTGATTATTACAAATAGTTATTTGAGGTGTGAAAATGGTAATTTTGCAATATCATGTGATCTATTTTTCAATACAAATGTGTTTGTACCTACCTATATATATTTTGACAACAGGAATACGAATTTGATAACAAAATCGTGAACAAACCTCTACTCTTCGAGATAATCCACAAGAAATAAGAGGAAAATTATAGAAAAATATTTGTTTTTCTCAGACAAAAAGCATAATTAACCATAATACATGGATGCAACATGAAATTTCGGACGTTGACATAGATTAATTATCAAATTCGGATTCCTGAGGTTAAAATACTTAGGTACTAACAAAAATTTTTATTGGAAAATAAATCGCAAAAGTGCAATATTACCCAAAACGTTGTTCAGGAGAGATTTATTATTGTTAAATTTGCAGTTGAGAAATATCGATTATCTAATGTTGTTAATATATTGAAATAATATATTTTCAATGTAGAAAAACTTGCCTTCAATCCTGAATTTTTACGTCAGTTTATGCATATTGCATACCTGAAATATTTCATGATGTACATATAGATCAGGCACCATGTGGATTTTTACTAAGCAAGGTAATTATTTTTGTAGTTCATGAGTAACTCATGAACATTCTTGTGAATATGTTAAACTTAATAGTAGACCAATTCAATATTGTGTGTGCTGAAACGGCTGTGATATGTATAATTAAGTATGTATGATTTTTGTATCACGAAAATTTTATTGTAAGAGATATTCATGTTGAATAAACTTGTAATTTCTATTATAACTAGTATTTGATGTCCCATATACATAAAGTTACACACAAAGAAGTCCCAAGAATATTGGATCAACAAAATCAATTGATTAGAAATAAGCTGATTTTTAACATCAAGGATGGTAATTGGCACATATGAAAGGAATCACAAATACTAGGCAAGTATTAACAGAAACATAAATGTGTATTTTGATGATCATATTACAAGGCAAAACTAAGAGTGCTTATTATATTTTGTTTCATCTCACAAAACTTCATGTACCTATTTATAAAAACAAAACAAGTAGGTACCTACGAGTTTTATTCAATGTAGGTACATCAAGTTATATTTTATCACAAGATATGGAGAAAGAAAATTCTGGATACTAATAGAAATATTCATCAAACTGGCATATAGATTCAATTTTTTAACTAATATGTGCCTGAATAATTAGGAGTTAATCTCAAATTCAATGATTCAATAACAACATTGACTAGGATAAACTTCAGGCACCATATGATATTGAAAAATACCATCTCAAGAAAGAAACACATACATTTTGTTGTTCAAATTAGGAAATATAGGTTATGAATAAATATATGTAGCATAACTAAGATTTGCTTTTTCCTGCAATTGCTAACCCTACTCCAAGGATGGCACCAACAGCTAGGACTACACCTCCAGCATATGCCATGCCAACAAGGCCTTCTTTTTCCATTCTTTTTTTAATAACTTGTTCTAAACTGATGACTTGTTGATTTCCTGCAAGCAATGAACAAGCAAAATAAATGCAATAATGCTATATCCTGCTACTGAAGAGACAATGGCAATAATGGCAGCAAAACAAATACTTGCAAATACATACCTGGCTCAATAGAAAGGAAAGATCTGACATATGACAATGCTTTGGAATATTCCTTCAACCTAGCAGTGCCGATTGCAAGATAATAGAGATAATCTCGTCTACCTTCCTCATTCGTTTTATATAGCTCTTCTAGTAGAATTATACCCTTTTGGATATCTGCTGGATATTTACTTCGAACCAAGCACCAAGCATATTCAAATTGTGCTTTGGAAGTAACATCGTTTTTATACAGCTGCTCGTGGTAAATCTTTTCGAATTTCTAGTTGAAACACAAAAACAATTAATACATTTCCCAAACATGACTCATGTTTTGGGGTGAGAAGACAGTGGAAAACTTACTTTCAGATCCTCTGGTGGTACAGTTTCAGATAACACATCAGCCATTCTCCTTCGTGGATATTGTTGCTAATTTAATGTGACGACACTGGAAATAATTTTATCTCGTACGTACTTTTATTTTCACAGACTTTGAATAATGATAATAAAAACATTGAATAATGACTAATGAGCAATGACTGCAAAACAAATTGACTTTCTGAATGACATATGATCATCATCGGTAAAATAGATTTCTTTCGTTCTATTCTGACTTTTGACTTGCTTTTGAACCACCATTGAAACTACAAGGTTTTATAGATAGATGGCAGTGCAAACCAATTGATTCGCAGAGCTCAATATATTTTTCCTAGCTGTTAGACAACTAAACGTACATAAACTGTGTGATAAATGTTGCATAATGATAACAGTCGATAACTTTATTTCTGACCGGCATGCATATTATGAGCTTATATCACAGAACAGACAGCTATCATCATAGTTACGATATCAATACAGAGTGTCATAACTCCCTTGGGATGTTAGAGATGCTTCAATTCCCTCTATAAACAAGGATCATAGCAACAATCAAGCAATAACGAAATTCCTAATTCGAACATACTGGGAATATGATAAATAATTGAAATATATCGTGACGTAAGCTTTGTTATAGGCGAAGATATTCTTTGTTATCGGTAAATAATACCTTATAATTTCCTTGATACATAAATAATGCTAATTCTCGTATACACATGATTGTGATCTTCAATATTTTGATGCTAGATTATTGTACCACCATTACCACGCTTTACGTGCATTTATTATTGGAATATGATTCACAAGATTTAGCCGTTAGCGTGGGGCGATGACAAAATTATCTTAGCTTTGACTTTCTATAAAAGTTTTTATTATAGATTTATTATATACTCTTTAATATACGTGGTGTTGGTGACACTCCTATTGAATTTAACATAGCAGCCAATACGAGTATCTGTTTTGAAAATTATAATCACCGTATTCGAAAAACCAAATCCAGTCTCATTAATGTGGGGAGCTAAAGGAAAATAGTAATAAAAGATATACTTGAAGGTTTTCAAATTTCTTTATTGTAAATAAGTGGGATTTATGATAGTTAAGTTAGTTATTATGTACAAAACACTAAATTTTTTATGTACAATATAAAATCAACTTCGATTCTTTCCCATTCAGAAGTAAACCACATTCACACAAATAAAAATTATCAATAATTTATTATGACTAGTACAACGTGTCCAGTGGAAAAATAAGAAGGAAAATGTTCTACTGGTCTTTGAAATATTCAATTTTGTTGACGCTCGTGTCAAGTTCTGAATCATAATGCAACATTTTCTTTCCACAAATCGTTCATACAATATACGTTTTCAAAATAAATATATTCTAGATTACTCTTTACTGAATGTAGGAATATATACAAATATATAGAAATATTGCATATTATTTACAATGATTTACATTGTTTTCAAGTCTATTGAAAACATGAAATCTTTCACAAGAAGTTTACAATTTTCCAGATGAAAAGTCAAATCCACACAAAGAAAATGATGAATTCCAGATATTTTGAAAATGCAGAAAACAAATTTTCTCCAACTAGCACTACAAAAGGAATGATTTCATCAATTCATCTGAACAAATCGTAGGTGTTACGCTATGACTACATATCTTATGACTTAAATGAACACATTTTCCAGAAACAAACAAATAAATCACTGCCATAAGTTACTATCCCTAAAAATATGCAGTCATAAAATATCACAATTTCATTTAACGTGTACCTTATTATATTCATCCTAGCTGGATTGATAATATCAGATGACCACTCGTTACATGGGAGTTTGTGGGTAAGTCCAATAAAAAAAAATCACGGGAAACTTTTTCCTGGATTATTTCAGCTTGTCGATGAAACATATATTCCATCTGGTTGCTCAATAGATATTGTTTCAAGATTCATTTCATCATTTGAGGGGGGTTTTTCAAGTCAGATGCCCCAAAATTAAACTAAACAAAACTAAAATTGTTTCTTACAAAACTCATATCAACACTTATTGTTCCTCAAAAAATAAAGTTCTGAACTTTTCATGTCGGTTACTAGAAGTTGAAAGTACTATCAAAGAAACGAAAAAAAAAAGAAAAAAAAAAAAAAAAAAAGAAAAAATCAGATCTTCCCAAAATAAAATTCAACTAAACTAACAACATTGTTTCTCACATGTTTACAATACTTTTGTTCTTCAAAAAATGAAGTTCTGAACTTTTTGTGGAGGTCACTTGTAGTTGAGATGAGTGATAAAAAAAAACAAATACTCAATATCGAATCTTGGAGCGATACCTACAGAGTGTCTGTAAAATATTTGTATATTTCATCTGGTTGCTCGATCAATATTGATCCAAGAATCATTTCATTATTTGAGGGTGTATTTTCAAGTCAGACCTACCCAGAATAAAATTCAATAATTCAAAAAAACTAAAATGTTTCTCGCAATCTGATGTTTTCTCAAAATGAAGTTTTGAACATGTTATCGTGTAAGTTACTTGTAGTAAAGATGAATTTGAAGATATGAAAAAAAAAAAAACAAAAACAAACCCAATATGGAATCTTGGAGCAACACCTATCGAACGATAAAACCCTCAAGGAAGAAACCCACCCTCACATCCGTTCCTTCCCGACTCTAAGTCGAGACCTAGCTGCCACCATACACTCTCTACACCCCCTCAAAAATCACACAGTGGAATGGATTCATTTATTGCTCGACAATTCTCGCTCCTATCCGCCCCACCTCGCTAGTGCTGGTGGTACAAATCACCGTGGCACTTGGGCAGCCCTTGGCGCAGGCTGCCGTTGAGGGACCGCCCCGGGTGGGCCCTGCACGTGTCGCCCGGCATGTAGGTGAAGCCGGTGGCGGGAAGAGTGCCCCGCGGAGCCCTAGCTGCGCGCCTGCCCTCTCCGTCCAGACAGAATACCTGGAAGGAGAACAGGGGGGTCAGCATGCTTGTTTTGATGATGGGTAGGTCAATTGATCCTTCCCGAAATAGAAGGGTAGCATGACGGATTTTGACATTTGACAGATTTGGGGAAAAATCTAGGTAAAAATTTGACACTTGACACTTAAGTGTGAATTGAAATGGAAAGGAATCCAAATTCCAGAATATCGATATAGATATTCCTTAGAATTTGAAGGCACAAATAATAAGGATATATAAACTACTCAACACTAATTACGTCGCACCCCGAAATTTTGCCCGTTTTTAAATTTTAATAACTTTCTTCTTCTTTAAACAATTTGAATTCTGTTAGCACTGTTCGCTAGCTCAGTCCTTCAGAATTAATCTTGTTCTCCTTCGATACATAAGGTTATTTCCATAAAATTGCTACAGGATGTTTTTTGGAACTGTGCAAAATTTCTGAATTTTCAAAAGGATCCCAAATGAAGAAAAACAGTTTTTTTTTTCAACTTTAACAGCAGAGGCATGAAGATTATCTCATTACCTTTGGCCATTTCCAAAATTATCTTCTTATCACTTCTCTTCACAGAGTGATCTCAAAAAATCAATTTTTTTGTTTTTTCCTCTTCAACCGATTTTCAAAATCTCAGGCTCACTTTGATGCTGAAACCTCATATGAGAAGATTTGAAGATCAGAATTAACTCAAGATGAACATTCAGAATCGAGGGTTTCCTCAAAGGTGATCCAAATCTGAAACACTCTGTGAATCCCGACTGGGAGGAGAATTAAATGAAAATCAACTTGTTTTCGGAAGGATCTTTCATTCTGGACACATCCAGATCTTTTTTTCTTTCAGTAGTCAAAAATTGTGCGTGAAAAAACCGAAATGAAACGCCATGTTCTAGAAAAAAAAATCAGCCAAAAAAATGGATGGTCCGTAACCAACGTAACAAGAATCATAATCAGTGACTGACAAGACAGGTTGAAAATTACGTTCTCGTGAAAATAAAGATCAGGACAGAAAAAAGTATTCGTAGGTCTTTCTTTTCTGAAGTTATAAGACTTTAAAAAAATAATAAAAAAATTCTGAATACAACAAAATTTCAGGGTAACCTTCTCACACCCTATACAAAGTCCTCCATCATGTTTTGGATTTTTTAAAAGAATTTAATGTTTCATACCCCAAAAAAAATTTATACGTACGCCTATGTTATTTTTTATCTCTTTGATCAACTTTTTCCGCTGAACACAGCTATGGGTACCGCTTGTCTCGATTCTGAAAAATAACTTTATTTCGCCCTGTACATCAAACTATGATAATTGGAGTACCCGAGTTTGGGCGATTCTTAGTAGTTTTGTACGAAACTCACGAGAATAATGTGTAAAAAAAATCACAAAAATCTTCTTCCCCTTCATCTGTACCCAAAGTACCCCAAGGGGGGAAGGGAGGTGAAGGAATTTTTTTTCAATCTCCGATCCTGATGTTAGGGTCAGGTGAAATATGTTTACCGATTTATCTAACCGTTTGACCAGCAAAAATTTTACCCGCAAAAAAATTTGGGGGGGGGGGAAGAGGTCAAAAATTTCTTTTCAGTCTTTTTGGTGGTGAAATTTTCGTTTCGATCAAACAACGTTTTGGATATTTTTCTTTTTTAATCGGGATTTCGAGGGGGATTCAGATTTGGGTCACCTTTGCAGAAACTCTTGATCTTTAATATTTATTTTTAGTAAATTCTAATCTTCATGTCTGTTCATCTAACGTTTCAGCTTCAAAATGATCCTGAGATCTTGAAAATCGGTTGAAGAGGAAAAAAGTTATGACTGCAAAATCAAAAAATTTATTTCTTGAGGTGACTCTGTAAATAAAAGAGATAAGAAGACAATTCTGGAGATGGTTCAAGTTAATGAGATCTCCTTTATGCCTCTGCTGTTAAAGTTGAAAAAAAAGTGTTTTTCTTCATTTGGGATCCATTTGAAAATTCCGAAATTTCGCACAGTTTCAAAAAACACCTTGTAGCAATTTTATGGAAAAAACCTCATGTAACAAAAAAGTACGAGATTATAGCTTAATGACTGAGCTAGCGAACAGAATTCGAATTGTTCAAATCAGAAAAAAGTTATTCAAATTTCAACAGGGGCAAAATTTCGGGGTGCGACGTAATTAGTGTTGCGTAGTTAAAATAAGAACAACCAAGGGAGCATCTCAGAAATAGATTCATAACCATCCCAGCCAGTGTCGAGTCAAAGAAGTGGTTGGCAAATAACCACCAGATCCATTGATGATCTGCTACAGGAGCCATGTTACGCTTAGGAAACTAGCAGATCCACTCACCCCAGAAGGTGGCGCGCTAAGTTCTAGCTACAACTCCGTCACCGGTATCTGCTTGATGTGGTGCTGGCCGATGCGAGCGCTGTAATCCTCATCGGGAAACGTCTTCTGGTACTCGTGCTCCTTCCTGCTGATGGCCCTCTTGTTCCACTTGTAGTCCTTGAGGGCCTCCCTGACCCTCTGCCGGTACCGGAACAAGAACAACCCGAGCATGCCCAGCAGAATAGTCGCGCTGACACAGAAGGTGATGATGATGGCCTGCTCCCTGGGGTCTCGGAAGGAGCAGCCGAGGTCATCTGCGGTGAGCGTCCTCAGGGACCTGTCCCTTAGCCTCGGCGGCGTCGAGCACTGCACGCTGGTGATGTTCTTGGAGTTGATGGAGTTGAGCAGCCACAGCAGCTGGCAGTCGCAGTGGATGGGGTTGTCGGTGAGCTCGAGGGCGCGCAGCTCGCTCCAACTGGTGACTGACTCGGAGAGCGTCCGGAAGGAGTTCTCGCGCAGCACCAGGTGCCGGAGGTTGGGAAGGCCCACGAGGGCGCCGTCCACCAGGTTCTCCAGGCGCTTGTTGCTGACCAGGATGATGGTCTCGAGGTTGAGGTTGTCCCCGAAGGCGCCTTTCTCGATGATCTCCAGGTTGTTGGCACCTGTTAGAAGAATGTACTCAATGACGTACTGGTATACAGGGTCACTCACGGTCGATGGTACCTCAGACGTTATTATTGTCATTGAGGCCCGCTGCTTTTGAAATCTACCATTCGATTAAAAATCGGTAGATATTTGATGGTAATATGAAAATTTAAAAAATACTCCTCTTTTTCGAGCATTTCAGAGTTCAGACTGAGAAGTACCTATCCAAAAATATGAAGACTGAAACTTGGTATATACAGGGTCACTCACGGTCGATGGTACTTTAGACGTTTACGGAGAACGGGACGTAGGATTATTCTGAAAATTTGGTTTATTGGTTAATCAGTTTTGTTCTATCGATCTAAAATACTTTCAGCGTTGCGGCGTTGCCGCTTCTATCAAAAAGTAGCAACAACTTTGTTATTTCAAATGGAACACCCTGTATTTTATTTCATTTTTAGATTCTTCCTGAAGAGCTGATTTCGTCGATCTATAATATTTGGGGTATAGCGAGAAAGATTACAGAGATATAGGGTGTGAAAAATCGAGGTTTTTCAACTTTAGGAATTTTTTGTACCGAAACTATCCATTCTTGCTCAAAACGGCTCACATGTCCCTATCTCAACTTTCCATTTACTATCGATTGATATTTAATTGAAACAAATACGGGTTGTTCAAAATTTTGAATTTTGCATCACCCTCTATTTGTTTCTATTAAATGTCAGTAGATAGTAAATGAAAAGTTAAGATAGGGACATGTAAGCCGTTTTGAGCAGAAATGATTAGTTTCGACACAAAAAATTCCTAAAGTTGAAAAATCTCGATTTTTCACACCCTATATATCTGTAAGCTCTCTCGAGCTAACCTCAAGTATATCGACAAAATCGGCTCTTCAGGAAGAAGCTAAAAATGAAATAAAATACAGGGTGTTCCATTTGAAATAACAAAGTTGTTGCTACTTTTTGATAGAAGCGGCAACGCCGCAACGCTGAAAGTATTTTAGATCGATAGAACAAAACTGATTACCCAATAAACCAAAATTTCAGAATAATCCTACTTCCCGTTCTCCGTAAACGTCTAAGGTACTATCGACCGTGAGTGACCCTGTATACCAAGTGTCCAGGAAGCTGGCTCGCACCAATAACTTTTTTCAAAGTAGGAAAAAAAGCTCCAAGTCATCTCCACATCATTTAATTAGAACATGGTTATAGGGAACATGTTTCGAGTACATTTATGTACTCATCATCAGCCCGAATAAAATATGATTGCTACAAGAGAACATGGGGTAAAAAATTATGGTCTATATAAGAAGTATAACTAGTACTTACTCGAAGATGAAAAAATTACATAACAAATTGGAAAATTATTATAGGAAAATTTTTATACGGGGCCCTATATAAAAAAAAATTCCTGTAATAATTTTCCAATTTGTTATGTAATTATTTCATCTTCAAGTAAGTACTAGTTATACTTCTTGTGAAGACCATAATTTTTTACCCCATGTTCTCTTGTAGCAATCATATTTTATTCGGGCTGATGATGAGTACATATGTACTCGAAACATGTTCCCTATAACCATGTTCTAATTAAATGATGTGGAGATGACTTGGAGCTTTTTTCCTACTTTGATATCTACCACTCCACTTTGAGATGCCATGGACTTCTTCCTGAGATTAATAACTTTTTTGTTTTCGCAGATAATGGAATGTAATTTGGAGGATTATTCTTTTAATGTATAAGTATAAGTAACTCAACTATAAAAAAAATGAATAAAATAAATAGTAATAGGGTTCACTACAGGGTGATCTGAATCAACCAACCTGTGATATCAACCCTCCTCAAGTTGGTCAACCCTTTGAAGGACCCCTTCTCGAGGCTGCTGAACTCGTTTTGGCCGATGGTCAAGTCTTCCAGCCTCACCAGATGCCCCAGCTGCGCCGTGGGAATCCTCTGCAGCCGATTATCAGCCAGATTCAGTCCCCTAAGACCGGTCAGACCTCTGAAAGCGTTCGCGCTTATGTTGGACAAGCCCCCACTGCTGATATCCAGCACAGACAGCTTCCCCAGACCACTAAAAGCATCATCAGGCAGGGCGGTGAAGCCGTTTAGCCCCACGTGCAGCTCAGCGAGGCTGCCCAAGATGGAGATCGAAGGGGTTGGAACAGTGCTCAGGGCGTTGTCATCCAGATAGAGCACCCTAAGGCTTATCAACCCATCGAAAGCCAGGGGATCGATCTTGCTGATCCGATTCTGGCCCAGATTGAGCTCCTCCAGCCTTGGCAGTATCGAAAAGAGGCCCTTGGCCAGCTCCTCCAAGAAGTTCTCCCTGAGATTGAGCACCGTCAGAGACTTGAGCCCTTGGAACGTCTTGTTGTTGATGGACGACAGCTTGTTCTTGTTCAGGTGGAGCTCTTGCAGCTTCTCCTGGTGCAGGAAGCTCCTGGTGGGGATGTTCACCAGGTGGTTGCTGGACAGGTCGACGTACTGCAGGTCCCTGTAGAACTGGAAGGCCGCGTCGACGGTTTTGATCTTGTTGTTCCTGAGCACCAGCCTCTGGATGGCGGGATTCAGGGTTATGGGGATGACGTCCAGTTTGCTGCGTTCGCACTGCACCACGTAGGTGTCGTCGTTGCACATGCAGCCTGCGGGGCAGCCTAAGGCTGAGGCTATCGACAGGTTGGCCATGAGGATTGCGAGGAAGAAGATGTAGAACGTCGAGAGAGACATCTTGTGCAGCATCTGGAATGATAATGAAGAAAACAGCATTAGTTTGGTTCAATGTTGAAGCAAGGCATGACAAACTAGTTGATTCTACAATCGGTTAACAATAGCTTTCAAATTACAACACGAAAATGACGTTTTGAAGAAACATTTCCAGTATGTCCGCAACAAAATTGTTAAAAAATTATTTTCCTTTGGGCGTGTAAACAATTACTTGCCGTTTCAGACTTCCATTGCAGTTTTTAAATCAATCATCCAACCCCATTTCGATTACTGTGCTAGTTTACTATCGCTGCTTGATGCAAATTGTTTGTCTGCATTACAAAAGCTACTCTAAGGTGTAACAGATATACACCAACTACAACAATGCTTGAAGTTCTGAATTGGCTTTTTGTGAAAGACCGCCTGTTTTATTTTTCCATGTTATTTATTTTCAAAATATTGCCCGGTAATGCACCCTCATATTTCGATCAATTTATAGTTTTTCACCACCAAATTCATAATTATCCCACTAGAGGTAATACTAATTTATATGTACCCCGTCTGAACTATACACGATCCATGAACTCTTTATTCCATAAAGGTTTATTGGACTACAATAATCTTCCACTCGAGATAAAACAAAGTCATTCCATTGTGACATTCAAAAAAGTACTCATCTCTCATTTGAAGATGCAATATCCACATCAAAATTAATTGTACTATGTATAGAATATATTTTTTTTGCGCTCTAAATACACGAACAGCTATTTTTTGTGGTTTTGGTATTAACCTTTGTAGTTTCTTTTGGGGCTTTAAACTAGTGATATATCTGTCTGGATGTTGGTATAGCTCCGAGTATCACGCATTCTGATTCTGTAGAGAAAAATTGTACACTGTAACAAAATTGTGTTTCTAGGAATGTGTTTGTCCATTCATAATGCAGTACATTTAATTTTTACGTGACTAGAAAAATAATGCACGTTACTCAATTTAAACCGCGTATACAAAACAGAAGGCTACCACCGCATGGAACAAACGAAAATATCTCATTCATAAAATATTCTCTTTGTATAATGCATATTACATATCTTAGATGAGTATGGAATGCCGAAACTGACTACTGGCTATGGCATAATCCATCACGAGAAAGGTTAAAAACGAGTAGGTAATAAAAAATGTTGTAGAATGTACTAACGTACCTACTCTTCCGTGAGCAATTTTAAAATGATCATTGTTCATGCCTTCTTACATTACCCATGTACGTACGTATCTTCATGACATAACTCGTTCTACGTCTATTGTTCTTTGGCCAAGGTTAATAGAAACAGTAATTGCACATACCAAGACTCTGGACTTGTAATGAACTGTATGAATACGTACAAGAGGTCATAAATCTCGGAACTGTTTCGTAATAATTCCAAGTAGAAATTGCGATCTTGTTTATCTGCTAGGTTCAATTCCTCTTGTCGCAAATATTGTTGCGATTTGTGGGAATAATATGCAGTTATTAGTTGTCCATTATCGACTCTATCGTATGCGATTTCGATGTCAAGTCCTTGAACTTGCCATTACTGCGAAAATAATACACAGGCCGTTTTTTCTCATGTCACAGGCTATTTTCCATGGTATGTTGAAATTTACAATGTTTGCTCTTTCTGCTACTTGAGGAGGCTGTAGAAAAAATTAAGTTTTCATGGAAGTGAAATGATTCGCTTTTATTGGTGTTCAACCTATATCATGGCGATTGCTGTATCTTGTGCTTATTTATTTCATCACTCGCACATTACATAAAAACGAGGGGTTGACCACATGGGAATTCCGGTGTACAATTGATAGGAATTCCGGGCAATTCCTTTCTTTTTTACGCCAGAAAAAATACGAAATTTGTGAGTTTTATTGCTGAAAACACCATGAAAATCTGATAAGATTTCAATAAAAATGTTAAATAAATTATTTTAACCACTCATGATTATCGATAAGTTCATTCCCGTATTTTTTTTAGAAAAAACAATTACTGCCGACTCTGTGATTTTGTAACTTTAGTAGTTTGTATATGAAGGCTATATTCTAATATTATTTTGAAATATACAGGATGTTCCAAAAAATTGTGGCATATCAATGTTGATTATCTTGTTTCTTTTGGAACACCCTATCTATTTTATTGCTTTTTCAGATTCTGTCTGGAAAGCTAATTTTATTATCATACTTGGGGTCTAGCTGGAACGATTACAGAAATATAGGGTGTGAAAAATTGAGATTTTTCAACTTAAGGAATATTTTGTTTCGGACCTATTCATTATTGATCAAAACGGCTAACATGTCCCTATCTTGACTTTTTATTCGCCATCAATTATTCATATTCGAATCAAAAAAATACAGGGTGGTTCATAATTCTGAACCCCCCCATATGTGATTCAGTTAAATATCATTAGATAGTAAGTCAAGAGTTAGGATGACCGAGGTTTTGACCATTAATGAATAGTTCTGACACAAAAAATTTATAAAGCTGAAGAGTCTTGATTTTCCAAACCATATATCTTCTCCCTAGACCCCAAGTGTGATATAAATCGATGAAATAAGCTTTTCAGTGAGAATATAAGAATAAAACCAAATACATAGACTTCCATAAGAAACAATATAACTTTTATATGCCACAATTTTTGGGAAATCTTGTATATTTCGAAATACTTTCAAAATGTACCCTTTATCAACGTACGAACTACTGAAATGAGAAAAACTTTGAAAGTTTTGCAGATTCGCTTTAAATCTCTATCGCGCTAGTAGTGAACCACCCTGTATGTTCCTATGTAAATTGAATCATGTGTTCGATAGATATGATGATTTACAGTTTACACCCTAGATATGCTAAATTTTTTCTGAATTAAAATGTTTTTCTTGGATTTTCCTTCTTACGGATTCAGATCTTGGAAAAAGTAGGAAATAAAATAGAAAAATACCATCAGATGATATATTCTGTTTCCAACGAGGATTTCGATATAAAACAATACAGCCTTTAGCCTCACTGATGAGAAATTCCGAAATTTTGATATCAATATAATTCGGTATTATTCAGATTCTGTAATATTTAGTGACATCACTCTGGAGCTAGTGAAGTTTATCTTGAACTCAGAAATCTCCTCGGGAATCTCGAATGAATTTGTGTGTGATTTTCCTAAATATTTCATATTTCACCGGATTTCCCCGTAATTCCCCCGGAATTCCGAGTATTATCTACATTTATTTTCAAAATTCCATCGTTATTTATTCAAATCTCGGTTCAAATTGACATATTTCTTCCGGAGGAATTCCAGGGGAATTCCGGCGTATAGGAATTCCGGTGTACACATTTTCTCCTAGTGGTCAACCCCTCGCATAAAAATAAACAGTCTAATGAAGACAGTTGCTTCTTTTGGCATGTAGAAAAACGGTGTTACAACAACCCATCATAAACACCCTGCAGTTTCTTGGTCGTAAAATTCGAATGACCTCGAATAAATGACCCACCGATCTCTCATACAATGTGTTGGGCGTATAATATCCTGTGGATAAGTTTGGAACCACGCTAGATTTCCCAGGATGCTGTGTCTCACCTCGGAAACGTACCGCCATCCTCTGCCGGCAATTTGCATCTGTTTTTAGTGACCCGGACGTGGATGTTGGCAGGAAACTCTCTCTGGACTTAGCGTACACTTTTCCGACTATGCGAATTCAATAAGCCGGCTTTGTGTTCAGGGAAATGCAAATGAGGATAAAGTTTGAGAGAAAACAAGAGGAGATCGAAAACTGAATGGGAAGAATAAAAGAAAAACGTGGCGGATGTTTTTATGAAACGTTTATCATGTATATTATCTGATGATGAAGTATTCAATCACGTTTTCCATTACACCTTCGAGATAATCTTATAGTGATTATTTCATTCATGCTAAAATACACTTTTTTGATTGGTTGAAATGATTGTGTTGATAAACAATAACACCATGTTTTCGATTTTGTATTTCGGCTCCTTATTGGCTATTGGATACCTACATGCTGTGTTTTCGTTTCTGTATTTCGCTTTCTGATTCGTAGGCAGTAGGGTAGTTTAATTTAACAACGACTTACTAGTTGCAATCTGTCATAGTATTTTCCGATTCCTTGGTGAATAAATAAATGCCACTACACCAAATTTTTGTCTGAACCATGATAAACACACACTATTAATATGTATCCACTTCATTTTCCACAAATTCTGGACAATTTCAGCATCAATAGAATTAATCTAATGTAACCTAACCACACAAATTGTGACAACAATCATAATGAATTTATCTCAGTACTACCTAGTACATAGGTAATCTTGCCTACATCATACAATGGTATAAATGTATTGTTGGTTGCATAACGAATCTTCTTGTGTCGAACTACAATGCATAATCAAAATAACTAATTCCATAAACTGTACGTTTAATATTTATATATTAACAATAAATAGTAAATCATCAAAATGGCTTCGATTTTATTCATGAAATAATCTGAACAAATCCAACTTGTGTTATTGATGATTATCGAAAATTCCTCCTGTTTTTCGCGCTGTGCGCTCGTGTAGTTTCCAAGCAACATGATTTGTTTCTCAAAATCGAAGGAATTTGTGTTTCGATAATCATCAATACACTTGTTGTATTACATGCGAAAATTTCACACCTAACATTTTAGACCAATCAAAAGCCTATATTTTGTATCGTTCGTTACCATCGCAACTAGAACAATTATTGGAGATTTTTCTCCCTTCCTTCGGAAATTTTTTGACATTCACATTTACCCAACTTCAAATACTAATAGCGTTTTCCATTGGTAAAACTGGTGTGCACTCAGTGTAAATATATTTTTACCAACTTATCCTCAGTGATTCAGTTTATATCATGATTATTCAATGTATCCAGACAGTATCGGTAAATAATAATGAACTGAATTGTTGATTCACAATTTACGATGATATTTCAAAATAGCCGATACGGATTTGGTGAGTAGTAGACCGGTAGCGGCTGACTATGAAAACTGTCAAGTGTTGATGAGAATCAAATTCATGTTCTTCGATTATTGATATTGTTCATCTTAATTAACGGGAGTCACGGTAGAAATGAGAATTAAACAGTCAATCTCCTCAAAGCTGTATTTCATTTTACTCTTGATACACAGCCGTACGGTCAACTAACCATTTGTATGCTTGCCTGATCTCTTCAATGCACAGATGAAATTTTCTTACCGAAAACCACTCTAGTATCAATTAAAAACTGCAATTTTTTTCTACCACAAGAAATATTTGGTAAAAAAATTCCACAGTAATAATTAAAGCTCTAGTGGTATTATAAGTGGAAACAAAACCTAGTACCTAGTCCTTAGCAAATGATTGAGAAATTTGATCTTTATTATACTCAGTTCTATGGTGGTCGCAATCCAGGTGAATGAAATGAAAAAAAAAACCAAGTCCTATACAATGTGTTGCATGCTTTGAAACACTGTATCGAGAAATCTGATACGCAATTGGTTATAATGACTGGCATGACTATAGAAGATTAGTATGGATAATGAACAAAAAAACCACGTTGATTCGAATGCTTCTGAAGGACGTGAAAAAAAAAAGATTGTGAAATGTGATGACGAACACAAAATACGACAATTTATCACTGTCATTGATACTCGCACAATAAATTGTGAATTGAAATAAACGAATACCCAACTAGACCCAGCTGAGAAATGTTAGTTCTGTTTTAATCCAAAGTTATTTGTCACAGTTGAGGTATGATATTATTTCATGACGAGCTTCAGATATAACCTCTGAAACTACCATGGTTTTAATGTTCTCGCTGTTATTATTATTTTATGTTGGAAACTGATAAACGTAGTTCAGCAACTACGATTTCAAATCGTATTTTCCAAGTTTAAATTACACGAGAGTTCGTTATCCACCATAATTTTTCATCGACTAATCACACTTTTATGGTAAACAGGTAGCCAACATGGAAATTACCCCCTTTTCAGTAAATGCGCCATGAAACTCTGTAACATAACATGAACCAAGTTGCAGGAAAATTCCGCAAAAAAAATGTCCAAACCCGATAAGGTTCCAGATTAGACACAACAATTAAAAGGCCGAAGTGACCCTACGTAGGTAGATAAGTTTTATACGAGCATGTAATGTGAAGAATATCCCGCCACGTTTCTGAAGGCATCCTTTTCAATTTTCCTCCGATTTGAATAAAAACAATGGGTCTACCGGCTATATCAGGCAGTGAAGAGAATATCGTACACGTTTTATCGGATGATCCGGCATGAGGCAAAAGTTCCCCATGGACACAAAACTCCGATGACCCTGCTTTTTATCTTTCGGAACGAATCGAATGAAGCGGATGCCTTTTTCTGATGAGGAGGAACTCGATTTAGACATTAAAAAAAGTACAAAATGAAATCAACCTGTAGAGAAATATTTTCGCAAACAGACAAGGAACAAATAATAATAATTCAATAGATTGCCGTTCGAAAAAGACATGCCATGCCTGTCAAATGTTCTTTTTTAGAGTGAAACGAACAAAACTCTGATCTCCGTCGATTTCTCGCAATCCCTCCCAATCAGAGTGAAAATCGCGCTACTGCCATGGCCGATAATAATTCATTTCGCGAGCTGTGCGCCATTTCGCTCGGAAAAAATCCTTTTGCGATGGAACATCGCTGTGACGTTGTATGATGATGCAGTAAGCGACAAGTGATGATTAATGGAAAAATGCAATCGATACCATGGCGCTGATATGCCTACTAAATCCATCAAGTGAGTCTGGATGATCTGCTCCATACAGTATAGATGAGCAGCCAGTGTTTTACAAAACATTTGTTCTATTTTGGTTCTATAATGAAGTCATTATAAAACGCAAATGCGTATCGAAATAGCCTCGGTTTCGATACGCATTTTTATTATTCGAAGGTTGGTACAATCGAACTGTCAAATGAAAGTCAGAAGAGTTGGGCCCAGAGCTCGCTTCTGAGCGATTTTGGATTTGAAAAACTCAATGTGTTTATTGGTGAATTTTGATTCAGAGTGGTATTTGATTCAAATCAATCAATAAAAATAATAACAGCATTGCATTTTTCACCGCTGGTATCGCAAAAATCAGAATCGATCAACAGTAAACTGGACAGTAAACTGGTATTGTAAAACTTAATAACATAATGTACTATTCTTTCATTGTCACGAATATAAAAGATCTGAGCAATAAGCTATCTTGGAATTTAGAAGAGAAGAACGCAATACTGCCTCAAGCAGGGGAAATACTGCTTCCTACTTTGACATGTTCTATCATAAGAAATGAAAAGCTGTGAGCCAATTTATTGGTTTATTAGTGAACAGATTGAACAAAAAATGGCTACTGCGTGAAGTTTCAATAAAAGTAATGAATGAATGGATGCTCGATAAGTAATTGGATCGTCGTATAACATAACTAGTAGGCGCCTATACTGAGGACCGTTATTTCCTGTACATTTGAATTCTATATAGATTTGGAATCTGTGTATAATCTCGAAAGAAAATCAATCCAATGTAAGCTCGAAATCAGCCTCGAGACGGGAGAGAACCGTGAAGTTTGTAGATAAACAATGTATCAACGCAAAGGTAGGGGCTGAGGCATCAAGAAAAACAAACTCGTCTTAGTTTGGTGTCTTTCATCGCTTGCAGTGTTTCTGAACTGATAACGTAAGCAATCTATAGCGGTGTCTGTTTTAGCTCGAAACTTTATTCGATTTTACAGATGTGTTTCTTTGTTTCGTTAATCTAATACGTTAGAGTGATTGCTACTTGTTGATCAAAAGTGAAGAGCTTTCATACAATCCCGTAGCCCACGTGACTTTGAAATATATGCAACCAATCTTGCACAGTTGGTGACACTGAGTGTTCAATGTTGTTCAACCCTGGAAAAAATCTCTAGTACCTACTAAGGTACTAAAAGCAACAAAGTTAACGTAACAAGAGCATTCCAAAATTCACTGTTTCCACCCTCTGTGCAAATTTCTTTATACCACACAAGTTGAATCAATTCATTTTTTTTCAGGTATATTGCAAAAAAGGAATATTTTCCGTATATTCAGCTCATTCTTGCTCGCTCATCCTTCCGACCAATTAAGTTGTATTCCGAAGTTCATGGACCTATAAAGAACTTGATAAAAAAAATCATGAATATGGAATGGCAGCAATCATTGATGAAATATAGGAACTACGGTTGGCTGATCTGAGCTCACTGCCGCAGATCATCTTTTCAATTATTCCACCACACACACGCTTGCTATGGTTGAATGTAGCTCCAAATGATAGAACTATAGCCTTAATAATAGCGATAGAAAATATTCTAAGAGATCAATTCAATCAAATGGGTCAGCTGATACAGAACGCCAGATTTTCAAGCAGAAGCAAATGCTGTTCGTTTATAAGCAATAGTGAAACAAGGAACAGAACAAGTTGGCTAATCAGAACACCCAAAAATTCGCACATGCTAGTTTTCCTTCGATAAGTATGTCCAACGGATATCACAACGAAAAAGGTTAATTGAAACGTTGCCCGTAAATGATATGCTTTGCTTTTTGACTTGATGATTATGCCAAATATATCATTCATTCAGCCAGCCCACAACTGAGTATTTATTCTGTATTCGGTCAAATATTCCCTTCAATTTGTTTTGGTGCAATTTCAAAGGAAAACAACCGACAAAAGGGCCATAGGTAGTAATTACCAGTAATTATCCGAAAATAGCACTAGATTCTTGGATGATTAGGTACAGATATTTTAGAAGCAAAGATTGCCGACCCGTCTTGAATAGGGACAGTTTTTGCAATTAAAATTTAATTATTCATTCTCGAACTCATAGGCGTACATTTCTCACACAGCAAATTGAATTCAGACAGTTTTCTGCTTATTTCAAATCAAGTGAAAATGACATGAGATCAAGTGCAAAATAATTTTCCTTACGAAACTCCTATTCCTGATGAGGAAATATGTTTCAGCAAAAATCTTTATCCTTTATTACGAGTTGTGAGTATCGTTTGCAGGAACGTCAACATTTTTTTTTGGGGCCCCACGCTTCTGTGTCAGAACTAACAGTGGAACAGATTGCGCTGTAGAAATACAAAGTAACGATCGTCTTGTTTGCTTTGATAACCGCGTTTTTGACGGTGATATTGTACAGATACTTGATTATTTGGAGCATATTGCCAAAGATTGCATAAACATAAGTGAAGCTAGACACAGACGATCATGATTTTTGGCACATGTTCAAATGTAACATCTGGATGGAAATTTGCACTAACAGGATAAATTATACTCGAATTTTTCACCCCAATTTTTGATATATTGGACATTTTAATAAATCAGTCCAAGAATTCCTTGGAAAGTTCAGGAATTCTTTGGAACGTCGAATTGGACTTTTTCAAAGATCGTTAAAAAATAAACCAAAATGATCAATTTCCAGTCGTTGAATAAGTATATTTCTCGGTATGTTTTATGTATTATCTTCTGACGATGGTTATACTATAGAAATATCAAAACGAAAAAAGGTATCAATATCTGAAATAAAGAAACACACCAATTACAGCTTCAATGAAACAACGAACAACGCTATGTACATTGTTTTTGCCTTTACTACGATATGAATCATCTGAAAGTTTCGTGGAGAACAAAACAACTCCAACATGAAAGTTAGCCTCAGATAATAATTCAACATACCCTGTATCCGTGTTAACAGAGCCCGCTAATGTAGCTCTAGCGAAACAAAAAAGACACCCGAAAGTAAATTGCTATAATTTCCCAGAAAACTGGATTCACCTTCAAACAATGGAGATCGTTTGTGAACCATTTAACGTTATCTATCTATAACATCTAGGAAGCTGGTAGAAAAGTAAATTTCGCAGTGTAGTATATCGAGAACAAAAAATAAACTTCCAGTTATAACGGTTGAATGTTCGAGGTAACACAGGACATATTCAAATGCCGACTAGCTAGTGGGTTTTTAGCAACGTTGCCAGGTTATTTGTTGCTCAACTATCTAACTAAAGCCATTCTGCTCAGATAATCTTCATCTCAATGTCCCTCGAAAAAAAGTCGACCGAAAATGTATGTACAGGTCTGCTAAATATAAGGTCAGCAAAATTATTTGCTAGACGATAAAATAGTACGTAAACACTACGTCATTACTATTTTTACGAATGAAATGACCAGAGGGGTGAACAACCCCTCTAGCAAGAATATCAAGAGGGGCTGAGGTACATACATTATTGAATTCTCCCATGCATATAACACATTTCTAATTCGATTGAACCATTTTTGAAAAAGAATTATCCAAGCTTTTCTGTCAATATATTGCCCTGATGACTGTTCATCACAGTTGAGAGTGTTGAGATCTCTTGAGGGGGTATTCGAACAGATTGCTCTCAGGCGCATAATGGCAAAGTGAAAGTGAGAATTCTCAAGAAGATATTGTTTTACTAATCGTTGAATGAAGTGGAATCACGCTCCCAGAAATCTAAATCGGGGTTGGTGATATTAGAGAGCTTCTCGAATTTCATATCTCTTGAAGTTAATGTGCCTGAAATATGTTATTGGAATTGAATTTCTCGCAGTTCCAGTAAATTGGAAAATTACACAGTCCAATGTCAGTTCTGAAAATTTCCTTTGAAGGATGTTAATTTCGGTTTTTTGACTTAAAGAATTCGTACTCATCGTCAGAGCAGAACGGAACATTATAGACCTTATTGGCCGCCCTGTATGACACCCCTATTAAGTGGAATAGATTAATACAAAACCGGTTGTGGATCTTGAGTGACCCGATTTTTGCTATCAAAAGTATAAGATATCGTATGCAGGGTAGTCTCAAGTCATTTTAAAGTCAGAGTCATTGAAAGTTTCCCCTTATTCGAATAAAATTATGAACAAACTTTTCAAAAAAATGCAAGAAAAAATACAGGTCCGTATTTGAAAATTAATAGTTGAGGGTGACCCAATCTATACGATACCCTGTATATAATTTCAATTAAGATATTTGGAAAGGCTACATAAAGTTGCTATGGCAAAGTGGCAAAATTTTGAAAAAATCTCTGTAAAATAAAAAGATATAGGCAAAAGAAGAATTTCGAAATTCTTAATGTTTCCTGTATAACTCCAGAACTGAAATACGCTACTTTGCCCCCATTGAACCAACCCTCTATTTCTTAACGTTATCGAAATCCCCATGCATATAGACTCGAATTTGAATAGCCCTGTATATACCGGGTGTAACAGGATCATGGTACACCCCCTGTATCTCCGTTAGTTTTGAAGGTAATTGATTGAACTTTGGGATATTCCATATACATAATGAGCGGCACTTTTTTTCGCCGGAACTGATACCAACTTTAGATTTTTGAATAAAAAACCCTGTATATCATTACATTTCTGGAATATGCATAATTTTCTGAATCCAATGATACCACATAAGTGAAATTTCGAACGTCAAAATTTTTGATAATCTAATTTTTAGTTCTCCATTCAGGTGTGCCATGATGGTTCCAATTTATCCGATTTATTCCAATTGACCCGTCTAATGCTAGAAAAATCGAAATCCCGTCAAAAATACTAAATTGCGTTTTTTATGAGCAAATAAAGTTCATCGTAATCGGGGGGTGTACCATGATCCTGTTACACCCGGTATAGTCACTGTATATGGCTTCTGTTCATGCCATGCTTCCGTTTGACTGTTCGTTCCTCTGAGCCAGACAATGCAATCCCAAATATTTCTGGATTGAAATTAATTAAATCTGGAACGAGAGTAAGAAAACGGAAAAGCATTTATCCATTTCTGGTCTGGAGAAAATCTAAATTACTCCGGCATTGTAAAGGCGTCGAAAGTCTTGGTGGGTATTTTTCCCGGAACGGAATTCGTGCAATGCCACGTCTGAAGCCATAGAGGGCGCGCACCACGGAACACTAGTTTGATTTATATCGGCCTCGGCTCGTATTTACACAAATCTCCGGGCACGATTATTATAAACAAAATAAAAGTGCGGATGGAGCAACGCGAAATATTGCAGGCATTTATCACTTGAGATGGCAGATCGTGGAAAGAACACCGAGCAACGTATCATTATTATCAGAATCCAAGCCTCGATACGGGCATTTCTAATCGTTCAATAATTTCAATGATTCTCTATTTATTTATCGTTTAATTGATCCCCTCGAAGCTACACTCACGCATTTACATGGCAAACTGAAAAAAAAAAACTGGTTCAGAATAGAGTGTTGACCCCCAAAGGGTGAAAATACCCCTACAAAACATGGATGATAACAGGAATCTTCACAATTGACAACATTTCTTACAGATCTATTACAAACAATCGACATTATGGAATCGCATAAAGATAGTTGATTTAAATATTATATTTTGAATTCAAACTTTTGCTTGCTTGTGCAAACTTATAACTGTTATGTAACCTTTTCCAGGCACATTGGTATCAAAATGGAATGGAATGTTAGAAGGTAATTTTAAGAAATAGGTAATGTTATTAGAAATAGAAAATAATCTATCCAATTAGAAGATCAAACATAGTTCGATGTGAATTTTTCACGTCTTAGGAAGAAAGAAACATTTGCGATCTGCATTCACAGTGTGAATCGTTGCATGGACTACGAGCAGTCTACCAGACATTCATTTCAAACTATGTTTGATCTTCTAATTGAATAGACTATTTCCTCTTTCTAAATTTTTTTTTCCAATTTATAGCTTTTCCATTTTTTTCAGGTAAGGTTATGTTTGAAAGAATGTATCACACTACCTACATATCCAACAGATAATCAACTATTGAAAGGTGTAATAATACATCTTATCACTGCTTCTTCATTCAACACATCCAACCTGATGAATTTTTCATGACTTTACATCGTTTTATATACCGAGTCTTTTCATACAAAGGAATGTCGACAGAAACGAACCATCACCTATTAATCCAGAAATAATTTTTAATTCATTGGATAATAACAGAGAAAACCGTGAAATCATGAATTTCACAATAGCGATACTGAAAGAAAATATAACCTCGGAAATGAATCGAATTACTTGTTTCTCAGTAACGAATTATGTCACCACTCAACATAATAGGTACATGAAAAAATGAGTTTGGATTCTCTGCATTTGTAAATGAGCAGAGTTGATGAGATAGGTAGCGAATAGAAACTGTCATGAAATTCATTTCTAGCATGAACAGGGTTTATATGTTTATATTTTACTCAATAGCTATCCCAGTTAATATTGGTCCTACAATAACATTCGAATGGACGAATATGCAGCATTTTTTATGGGCATTCAGAATTCAGTACTAGGGAATACAAATAAACATCGTTAACCTGAACATTTTACAAAACCTGGTATTTTTTTTTAGTTGGGAGCAAAAATGATATATTCTGAGGTATTAGGAAAAGTTTTTCATTTCCTTGAATAATCCTGGGTTTTCGTTTCAATGAACCAGTATTTCGTAAACGTTTATAAAAGTTAACAAATGTTTTCTCACTAGGAAATCTTCTGTTAGGGTATAGTCGTCTATAGTCACGATGCGCCAAACGTTCGTTATGATTACATTATATGAAAACTGACACAATATCAACTTTTTCTACCTCAGAATATGTCATTTTTGCTATATAACAACTTCCAAACTATGAATAAAAAGAAATGTCAATGTCAAACAATACAATTAAATTTGTTTTATTATCCATGGCTACTTTGATATAAGCCAATCGCAGCATTGTCGTCTGACGTTTTACAGCTGCCATAAGATCGGTACGAAAAATCTATATTTTCCGAAAACCGACAAAGATAACCTCAATAAAGTATATATATTTGAAATCAGAAAAAGAGTTCTACCGATTGGATAAATAAAATACAGGGTGTCTCATTAGAAAAATACCAGTTGTTGTAAAATGTTTAGGTTAACGATGCTTTTTTGCATTCCCTAGTACTGAATTCTGAATGCCCATAAAAAATCTGCATATTTGTCCATTTGAACGTTTTTGTAGGACCAATATTAACTGGTATAGCTATTGAGTAAAATATAAACAATCACCCTGTACACTCACACTTTTTTTTGAATTTAATATACGGGTAATGTTGTTAATCAATGATGTTGCCAAGATATGAAATCATTCCGTTATTATTTCGGCATGTCGCCAGAAAAGTTCGAAATTCTTATCAGGAGTTAACCTGCCCATTGCGCAATTGTTGAATCGCCCATAACTCATTTTTTGTTTGACAAAGTAAGTAACCGCCAAGTTGGTCAGTTTATTGGGGCGATGTTTGCTTGCTAAGCGTTTTCTTCGGTCCCGCTGACTTGTCCACAGAACCATAAAAACGCTGATAAAGTATTCAACATTGCACGTGAAACAAACAACACGGCCGATAGAGGATATTGAGAGCATAGTCGCCAAAACCATTTCAATGAGTGAAAGCAGGTCCGTAGTCAGGGGAAATCATTGAATCATTTGTTTTAAACGCCCTGTGTGCAAGAAGTTTCATTATTTGGCATCTCATCATCATCATCATATAAATGAACACTTATACTAGACGGTATATTGATACTAAAGAAGCTAGCAAAGCCACACACGAATTTCGACTCGGGATAGATCACATAATTTTAGGCTCATTTTAGGCTAATTTATTACCCTATTCCCATTTTTTTTGCTCCTTCCCTTGATAGAAAAACTTGTGGCTTTGCTAGCTTCTGGCGAACTCAGCAGAGCCTTTTTGGAAAATCCACTATTTTTTGCGATTCAATATAACGATATTTTAGGACTAATTTTAGACGAATTAATTACCATAATTTATTTTTTTTTTGCTCCACGCATTACAGAAAAAACAAGATTTTTCGATTTTCGCCAAGTCGATGATGCAATTATTTCAAATCATAATTTTTTGACGATTCACCTTGTCAAACCGATGATACCCATCGCTGGATCAATAAAATGTTCATGTTGGAATGTTTTATTCGAGGTTTTTTAAAAAAACCTGTGGCTTTGCTGACTTCGGGCGAACTCAGCAGAACATTTTTTTTTTTGAAACATTATTTTTCTAATTTAGTTAATCAGCCTAAAATTAGTCTTGAAATATCCAAATATCAAATGACTCTACAATTTGGGTATTTCAAAACACCAAAATTATTTTTTTTCAAAAATGGATCTGCTGAGTTCGGCCGAAGCTAGCAAAGCCACAGATTTTTCTATCAAAGAGAAGAGCAACAAATTCGGGAATAGGTTAATAAAATAGCCTAAAATGAGCCTAAAATTATGTGATCTATCCCGAGTCGAAATTCGTGTGTGGCTTTGCTAGCTTCTTTAGTATGGTATATTGTCTGTTTACTGGAAACAATGACGTAACTTTTTCTGTAAGGCAGATACATCTTCTGATGATAACCGTGAACTATTTTGAACTTGGACTGTCATATTGGGCATAAACTGACGTTTCAATTTACATTTTAAATTTCGCGATCCTTTTAGCACCAGCGAAGCTCCTGTTCCAAGAACAGAATTATTCGATATATTTGATTCATTGATCAGGAAAAAGTAAAAAACATCATCAGTCGGTGTCAGTGATGTGGCTGTGAAAAATGTGTGAAATATAGAAAGGACGTATTCAAAATTGAGAAACTAAAATGCGAGGCAAGGGAAAGTATTGGCATATCGAATGTAAGATAGTACAATTTCAATCACTGACGTTGAGTTGTATGTTTACTCCACGCATATTTTATATCAACTGAAGAAAGCACACAAAAATTAGTCATTGAACCAAAAATCCACACACACTGGTTTTGACAATTTTTATTGAATAAAAATAGAATATTTGGAAAAAATTCGCACTTCAAAACATTTAACAAAACCCATCGAGAACCAAGCATGACGAGATCTCAACTTTGTAACAGTGTCATGTTGACAAATCAGTATTGTGTTTTCGAAGAACGATACATTTTTTGAAAAGCATCTGATGAATAAAAATATGTAGAAAAGTAAAAATATGTCAGATTACGATATATACATATAAAATGTGCTGAAGTCAAAAAAAAAAGAAGAACATAACTTCAACCTGAAATTGGGTCGCTGACAGAGAAAAAACTAAAACAAATGAGCATCGAACATGGACGTATAAACACAGATGGACACAGCACGCCTATACCTTCATCGCACATTGTTTTGAAGGCTTAGAGTTCGTAGGCAGTCGGGTTGAAGGGAAGAGAGTTGGAAACGATAGACTGTGATTGTTCCCTTCGCTACAGTGGCGTACGTGATTAACGTATCGAGAAGTTTTACTTCGTTGTCCAATAAAATTCAATGGACGATTCAAAACTAAATACACATTCAAATATGAGCTTATCATTGAATTAGTAGCTATAGGTATATAGAATGAATAAAAATAAATAATATCAGTTATTTTGACAACCCTTATAATATATCAAACATCTAACGGCAGAAGTATCCTAAGTTGAATAAATAACATGATATTGAACCCCTGTGATAATTTTATTGTTCTTTATAGATAGGTAACTCGAAGTTAATGTAGAAAGATAATATGATGTAATAAAACAAAGTTTTATTTTAAGGTAACTTTATTAATTTTGTAGATACAGTGACTGACATAGAATTGCGATTTCTGAAACAGGTCGTCAATGTGACTATTGATTTCTGAACAGAATAGTCTTCGTAAAACACTCCGTAATCTGACAGTTGATGAATCTAATTTATTCATCGTTTCGTGGTGTATTCTTATTTTGAAATATTTATGAAGGATTAGTTTCGAAAATTGTACAGGGTAGCCATCAATATTATCTCCATCATAGGAAGTGATCACCAAAATGTTGATATAATTCTTTCGTAATATTTTGTAATATTTTACTCATAAGGTGATTAACTCTTTTATTATAAATATTCGTTGTTTTATTAAAAAATCTAAAATATTTCTCAGCCTCTTTACGAATTACAATGACTAATTTAGATGCTTTTGTAAGGTTTTCATACTCTTTCCTTTTCTGTAGCTTGGAAAAAGTTTCCTCATTTTCATCCGTCAATAACTTTTTACATCTGGAGCAAGTGACAATAGAATTCAAACTCCTTGATATGAAACCTGCTATATAACTAACAATATCATTGTAATACTATTATGATCATGAAATGATAAATGAACCCATTGTTACGCCTATGTTACTCAGATTCGATAATGTAAACATATAGTATTTACGAATTAAATGTCAGATCTGGGTGTAAAAACTTAGTTTTCCTGCATAACCAGCACTGCTTCACCATTTTTACTGTCTATGTTCAAAGTATTTCACAAAATAACTCGATAAAACACTATTAATCACTCAATCGAAGTTTGGTAAACAAAGACTTGCTCCAAGCGAATGTCAAACGAGACTGATTTGAAGCAATGTTGCCAGTTGTACATAACCTCTGTTGGCTCTGCTACTTCCGCAGGAGTAATACCACGTAATACTACCTCGATTACGAGCAATTTTCATTCTATTGAGTTGATCCCATTTGTTTCAGGAACTTTTTGAATTTATTACGACAGGATTGGATAATTAAAATATCCCAAATGAACAGAATATGATCTAAGACTAAAATTAGGATTTATCAATGACAAGACGTGACAACATCTACTTCAACGGCAGGTGTACAGAATGTGACCATGTCACTGAATTTCTCGGCTTCACATTATAATGCAAACAACTGAGTCCATCTGTGTTTATACGTCCATGGCATCGAACGACTTCTATAAAGTAGCGACCTCAACTTGGCAGGCGTTTGGGACTTGAGAATGAACAAATAATTATGGTTCCAGTCTACTAGGTTTCCATTCAGAAAGACAATGCCTGAACGCAGTCTTGAACGTACTAACCCTAATCAACTATTTTCAGTGAGTTTTCGAGGTTAAAAAAATGACGCATGCGCACTATAGGCAGCAAGAACTAATCAGCCAGGTCGTGAAATAAAATTCCTGGAGTGAGACACACGTATTCCCTTGACCCCTGAAGGATCCAACACTGACCATTCTTCAACCAGCGGATGTCTCGATAGGCCTCGAAGGATTCGAGAGCGCATTAAAAGAGTTGAGCTTCAATTACCGACACGGCTGCAGAGCAGGATGCTGGTAGAGCAACTGATTACTGATTGCCGGTGTCAAGGCCAGCCCAGTTTTTTGCACCGCAATCATTTCAGTTTGGCGTTCGAGTGGATAAGTACTGATGATGTGTGGTAATGGATTGACTTGATTGATTCGCTGCTGGCGTAAATGCCAGTCTCTAATCGTTACTGAGCGAGGTATTAGCATCTAAATTAGATCAGTTTTTTGGGTTCGCTTCAGTAGGCAGCAGGAATTTGTCACCATCAATTAAATAATCAATTTTTGGGGGCGAGGAAACACCATTTCATTTGTCTAGGATACAGCAATATATTAACATAAAATGATTACTGTGCGGCCACCTAGAGGTAGTTTTACACAGTCGATGTTTCAAACGATCGACTAATTAAGATACGCTGAGGATAACTTTTGATTTATTCCAAGGCAATCAAATATAGTTAATGAAGACTATTCGTTTTGATTACTTTTGAGATTAGTCAAGTGGGTAACATTCCAACTATCATGAACGGGCCATTCCGACGAATCACTCAATATAAATGACGATACAATCAGTTATAGAAAGGCAAGGACCGAGTAATGGTTGGATTGGTACATCAAATGCAGATGAAACTAAATGACGTGCTGAAAATATTTCATAAACAACATGCACCACGTGATACATTTTTAATCAGGAAACTGCCAGGCCGTGCTTGCATGTAGATTTGGATCGTTAATTCATTCGAAATTCTAATAGAGCCTCTGAACTACATCACTAGCTGCCCACAAGGCCAGTTTACAGATGTAATCATGTATATCTTCGAAATAATCTATTTCTAGACTTCCATATACTTCATCATCAACCTCTATTAAGTTGAGACAATTTTTCCTCAAGCATAGCTCGAGCTTATCATCATATCAGTTTTTCAAAAAACGTGGGTTCTACAAAATTAAATTTTAGTTGGATGAATCAATTCTGAAACACGGAGTATTTGGAAGATCTGAGCTCTCCATGCAACCTAGAAGGCAATGTCTGTTAATTGGGTTCAAACAAACTTGATTTTTATAACTATAAACAGCCCTCGTTGCAAAAGATATTCATCGAACTTGTAACTCTTAGACTCATATTCAACATTACTTAGGATTCGGTTTCACTTTCGTTAGCAAACAAATCAGAGATATTATTGACGATGATGTTTTCTCGCATAGTGACAATTAGATCCAGATTCACGAAACACACACCAAGTGCCCTAAATCCCATTAATTGAATGTTGAGCTGAATGTGTTCCATTCCAATTGATTTATTATGTGCAATAGATAGTGGCGTTCACTTATGGTCCACAATTCATGACAGGACTCGCTTCACAAATTAGAAGTTGTCTATAATAATTATTAGAATGATTCGAGCCCAGAAGCAAGTGGAATATTTCACTGCTTGTTTATTGTTCTTGAATTATTGTAATTTAAATTAATCAAAAACACATCAAGTGACGATCTTCTATTGATTTGGACCAGATTTTTTTTATAGTGACCATCAGTTCGCGCGTTATATTGAGGAATTCTTTTGAATATTTGGGGTAAAAATACATTCCAGAGAATATGGACCTATAATGATTTTGAATCATTATCAGATGTTTCCGCTCTAAATAATGTGATACAAACAAAGATATGATGAAATATCTCCCCTGGTATAACATTACGTCATCAGGTAAACTCTCTGGATCTTGATATTACCCAACTAACATAATGTGAGTTTTATGTGGACTGTTAAACATTGAAAATGTTACGAGTGAAGAGAATGATCATAACATATGAGCCTGTACCGTCCTAATTGGACTCCCGGGGAATATGAATTTATAAAAATATACTTCGATAGAAAAAATAACGGGAAACAGAATTCGTGTCAGTAACGGTCGATTACCCAGGAAAAGGGGCGCCATCCCTTGATTTGCCTATTAGAAATGGGCGCATGGAGCGTGGAAAATGGACGAAGGGGTGACACGAACGGAAATAGAAAATACGGGGTGATGAATATTACAAGAATAGTTTTTACTTCAGTTACAGGGTGATGTATGTATGATGTATGTATGATGTATGTATGATGTATGTATGATGTATGTATGATGTATGTATGATGTATGTATGATGTATGTATGATGTATGTATGATGTATGTATGATGTATGTATGATGTATGTATGATGTATGTATGATGTATGTATGATGTATGTATGATGTATGTATGATGTATGTATGATGTATGTATGATGTATGTATGATGTATGTATGATGTATGTATGATGTATGTATGATGTATGTATGATGTATGTATGATGTATGTATGATGTATGTATGATGTATGTATGTATGTATGTATGATGTATGTATGTATGATGTATGTATGTATGATGTATGTATGTATGATGTATGTATGTATGATGTATGTATGTATGATGTATGTATGTATGATGTATGTATGATGTATGTATGATGTATGTATGATGTATGTATGATGTATGTATGATGTATGTATGATGTATGTATGATGTATGTATGATGTATGTATGATGTATGTATGATGTATGTATGATGTATGTATGATGTATGTATGATGTATGTATGATGTATGTATGTATGATGTATGTATGATGTATGTATGATGTATGTATGATGTATGTATGATGTATGTATGATGTATGTATGATGTATGTATGATGTATGTATGATGTATGTATGATGTATGTATGATGTATGTATGATGTATGTATGATGTATGTATGATGTATGTATGATGTATGTATGATGTATGTATGATGTATGTATGATGTATGTATGATGTATGTATGTATGATGTATGTATGATGTATGAATGATGTATGTATGATGTATGTATGATGTATATATGATGTATATATGATGTATGTATGATGTATAAAAATGTTCAAATAATATGTAGAAACCCTTCAAAAGGATGAATATGGGATTTCCTATCGTATTACAAGACCCTTCCCATGTTCACCGTAATAGCTGAGCAGAGGCAACCCCCGAATAAAAATTGGGGAGTTTACAGTGACATATCGCTGTTGCCGAAGTGCCGTGATCCCACCACGTGCACCTCAATCACGCACGTGCATTTTAATCGGGCCACGGCCCTAGCGTCAAACTTCCTTCCTTCGGATGGAACGATATGTAAGCAGGGTTAATGTGACAAGTAATATCCTCATTGATTTCTATCACGAACTCCAAATGAGCACAGTATATGTCGGGAGTTTGTATTGTACAGGATGTTGTTAGCTTTAGTGCTGGCGATCGGATATAGAATGGAATAACTGACGCAGGGGTGGGAAACGATCAATGCAAAATGGACACATTTCATTATCCTTGCTCTCAGCCCTAGTATGTGAATTTGACAGTTTCACTTCAACACACGCGTTTTATTTTCGAGATTATTATTTGCAAACCATTTCTTCAACAGGTTTTACAGTGATCGATGATTTTTGTAGAATATGAGAAATTTTCCATAGGTACTCAGAACGTAATCATGATGATAATAATCACAGAATTAATTTGCTTTCATTGACCTATATTACAATAAAAATCCTGATTGACTCTGAGTTTCATTCACAATAATAATTATGGTGTGAGGAGATAAGTATAGACCACGATGACATACATTTATTATCATGCATAACGAGATAAGGTTTTTAAGATGATTTATTTGCCCTGATAAACCTAACCTATAAATTGGAATGGTGTTTCAACATTTCCCAAATCCCAAAAAAGAACTCGCATTTATTTGCTGTATTAATTCCTTCAAATATAAATACCCAAAATACCAATAATATTCAATATTCGAAAACAAAACTGCACTTGTTCCACTACTTCTTTAGGTGCAAAATGAATTTTGAAATATCAGGACTAGTATATTGCGAAATGTGGTTTCATTTTGCTCTTGATATATAATAACATAATATTTTGATCGAAATAATAAATCACATTTTTTGTAGGTTGGTCCACTATTGCACCCATAGCCTCATTTACATGAACATTTCATCAACGATGAACAAAATCTTAACTCAAACATATCTAGGTTGTTTTATGGATAGTTAAGAAAGCATTTGTGGGTACATGGGGCAAAATCCATTGTTAACAAGGTCAACTTGTTCACAAATTAATGACATCCATTTCGTATGTCATTCGCGGGTTATACCTTGCCCTTTACCATGCTAATTATTCAATGTCTATTTACTTTTTATATATTCATACACATTGACAATGTTCCGATATTACACCATGACATCATGCAATTTACATACTGTTATGAGAAAGCAAACAACAACAACAGGTTTTAACGATGTTTTCACAACTCGATTATATTAGAAAAGATACCAAGGCCATCTCGCGTTTTAGCATTTCAGCGAACATTTGGCAAACACCAAGGAAGAGCGTAGACAATATTCACAGCAACAAACCACGCTGGTTTGTATACAGCCGGCATCCAGAACAATAATTAACCGAATACGAGGAATAACTAGCGAGCTATGCAAACAAGAGAATATTGTTGGCACTACGCAAGAGCAGAGCTGTACACATACTCTGCCGTAGGGCCTCTCAGATCGTAAAATTTTCCGCACACCCTCATGTTCCCACAGACCTACCCTTCGGGCCCTCAAGCCCTTGGCTCATAAAAACGTCTCCCCGCTAATGAACACTCTTCTTCCCTCTGCTCACCTCTCCTGCTTAATCCTGTGTTGCAGGAATCCATTCGCACATGCTACGATCTAGTCGAGAGTCTGTCTGGAGATTACCGCGCTGAAATATGGACGTCGCACGCACTTCGGATAACCATATGGGGGTTGTACGGCGCACGAGGGTCGCAACCCTCGGTGGAGACACCCCTGCACAGCGGTTTATTTCCGCGGCTGGATAATTGTAGCCGCCAGGGCCGCGACATGGGAAAGTAGCGGTGGGTGAACAGTCAAACATTGGCCGTGGGGGTACTGAGTTTTCCGAGGAGTTTCCGCTCTGATTAAACAGGATTTCTGGCGATTTAGGTTTTTTTGATTGGAGAAATGGATTCTACGAGAAAAACCGAGCAAAATGGTATCTCAGAAGTTGAAAATCGGTTCATCCGTTCGGAAGTTATGGCGATTTGAAATGTTCGAAAAAGTTCCAATGGTACCGCTTTGTTTCATTTATCACACATAACAAGTGTGAAAAGTGTCATATTACGCACGAGTAGACGTTTAGTAAATGTAAAGAGTGCAGGAAATGCACTTTCCAACGAGTTTTTCACACAATTTTTCCTACGACCATAAATATTTTCATTTCTCGGAAAGCCATGTAAAATATGTAACTTGAGCGGTCTCTACAATTTCAGGTGGTGTCCATTCAATATTACTATATATTTCTACATTTAGGGCAATAATTGAAACCTTTTTTGACAATAATTCCAGATGCTAATTACTGAATTTTTTTCATTTGCATAAACAGTTTTATTGATGTTTGAAACCACATGGTTACACGAATGTCACGAATATGAATTTTCTTTCAAATGTCAACTTTTATGCGTTGTTGTCAGGGGGTAATCACACAACCAGGAATACATGGCTGCATATTGACATCAAACGAGAAATATAAGTTAGTGTGTTATCTCAAATTCCGGGCTGGTGGTCGAGTGAAATGAATCGCTGGCTTATAGTGTAGAGGCGGCCGAGGAGGCGGCTATTGAAAATAATTATTTATTTCTATAGTATCGTTTAGCGGGAGGAGATAGATGACCAACCGAACATTCTTGGTACCTAGATATCAATCCTTCGGACTCTCAACGATAACCAGCCGAGTAGTACTTCGGATGACACTTAAAAAGCTAAAGTCCCCGTCTTCCTTACTCATCATACAAGTCTCAATGAGACTTCGAGGGTTGATTTGTAACTAAGTTGGCGATAAAAACAATGTGCAAAGTTGAAACTTCTGTGATGCAAGCGGTACTTTTTGATAGCAAGTTGTGGATGATGTCACTCAGTGCAATCAACATCAGAATTGTAGTAGAAATAGTTCCAGACCTTTTTATATCAAAGTAAAATAGAGGTTACGTCTCATTGACACATTGAAGTACGAATTCTCCTTTCAAACCGAAAAGAAAATGAATAATAATGTGCTTATGGTGACAGTGAGGAACAACCCAGGGAACAACTAATATACCTAATTATTTACCTCGTTATTTACCTTTATCCATACATGCGAGCGTGCGATTTTTTTTTCATTTCAATACGTGTTACGTTTTCTTTCAAATAACAATGCCATGGTGATATGAGATATCTTCCAAATAAAAAAAACAGTGTGCTCATTTGAGTTAACTTTGAGAATAACCATGGAAACAAATCATACTTGCCAAACACTGTATTTGTCAGCATTGTTTATTTTCTGTCAATCGAATCAAATCAAATCAGAATAAACTCAGAAGAAAATCCAGAAATTCCCGATAATATCCTATAGAGCAAATTGCACAAGCGACCGCGAATTTATTACCAGTAAAATCCAGGTCGAGATATAAACACTAATATCAACTTTTTACAGAATGGCGAAATCTGAACAAAATCAAAACTGTAAGTGACGATATTCTTTTAGTTTATTTCGTCGAAAAAGCTAAATCTATGAAATCTTCCACGTTATGGAGTCGATTCTCAATACTAAAGAGTTGTTTGGCCATTAAAGATAATGACATCAACAAATATCCAAAAACTATTGCTTTCCTGAAGCGTCAAGCTGTAGGATATATTCCAAAAAAGTTTTGACAGCAAAACAAGTAACAAAATTTGTATGTGAAGCTCCAGATGAACAATATCTTCCACCAAAAACATTTTTAGTGTTTGGGATTTTTGGTGCGTGTTGAAGAAATGATTTAATAGGTTTAAATTTAGACGATGTGGTAGATAATGAGCGCTTTCTTTTGATTTTCAATATTCTTACTCTAAGTGGTTCCTAGTTTTTTCATTCCTACAACTGTGAAAATAAAAATGTTCCAACTTTCTTTTGTGTCTTATATGTTTTCATTTTCAACGAAGTATAATGAAAAATATCGTTCATTACACGTCCAGAATAGTAATTTACGTAACAAGTCCGGAAAATACTGTTTTTTTGGATGAGTGGACAAAATTCTAGGACGAGCGTAGCGAGTCCTGGAAGTCTGCGAGTCCAAAAAAACTGTTTTCGGGCGTGTTGCGTACACAATTTTTTCGGCAACCGTGTAGAATAACAAATCAAAGAAACACATTTCTTTATTAGAACAAAATTTCGAACATTTCAATTCTTATTTATATTAATATTTATATTAAAATTAGAACAATTGTTGATATTGAATGGATTCAATTTGTTTGAAATGCTTGGTATATTTAAGTGCCTTTTGTCGAAGTCAGAACAAGAAGGTAAAGTTTTCGTTTCACATTGATTGTTTTCATCTGATAATTTTTGAATGTTAGCTAATTTTATGTCAGATAGCTGTCAGTCGTTATTTTGCTGCTATGGTAATGATCAACTGCATTTATCAAAACCATACTACCAAGATTTTCATATTTACAATGACAACAACGATGTGATTCTTCCCGGCCTAGTCCGGGAAGTACGTACTTCCCGGACTAGGCCGGAAAAATGCCACTTTCTCAAAAAAAATCGTCTGTAAAGTAGGTACTTTCCGGACGGTTGCCGAAAAATGATTTTTCCGTGTTTGCATGACTTCCAGTGTCCGATTTTTTCGTTCGGGGATATCATTTCGCTTGTTTTTTTCGTAGAATTCAATTGAACCTTTTCGAATATTTGAAATAGCGATAACTTCCGAACGGATGGACCGATTATATTTTGCTTGTTTTTTCTCATAGAAAATACTGAAATCGTGAAAAATATTTCAAGTTAAGTAATAGCGATTTGAAGAATTCGAAAAAGTTCCTTCACCGTCTATGTGTGGCCCTAAAGTGTGCGACAACGACCCTACATCTACTTCCGCTGCAATTATTTCGTCCATAAACTCGAACTATTCCTTACGGTCTTTTATTGGGTAACAACAACGGACATGTATAAAATATGTGTTACGTTAGACCGGCAGACTATCGAGGACAAAACGCAACTATACGAGCTCGAAGCTTCGAAAATAGAGCACCAAGTCATTGTGTGTTCCGTGAATACCCTAAATGGGTGGATACCGAAAACTATAAATAATGATGAGCGCAAAAATAAATCCATTCCATTCCCGCAGTTGACGCAAACACCCGAATTTATCTGTTACTTATCCTTTACCGAAAGATTGAATACATCTCGGAGACGTGCATTTCCCGATAAAAGCCAACAATGGAGCCTCATTGTGCCAAAATAACTTCAATTTTTCCCTCTCAACGCCCTGAAAGCGGCGACATCTGATCAATCAATCAATCAATCAAAATATGCTTTATTGTCAGAAGAAAAACAATCTTATCGACAAAGTCATGTATCGCAGATTCATAGATGAAGAACAATATTAATAACAGAACATTAAATAAAAAAATAAAAATACAAAATACAATAAAATACTGGTACTGGTACAGACATATTGAAATTTGTTTACATAGAATGAATAAGAAGTCCATCAGATGCAATCATATCAGTCCTTTCTAAGGAGAAGGGACATGTTTAATTTATTATTGTCACAAGTTTTCACAATTGAAATATTCTTCCATTTTGTAGAAGGGATGAGTATATAACAATTCTTTCACCTTTTTTTTAAATAATCCCAATGCATCAATTTCCCTTACTCGTGGTGGCAAATAATTATAAATTTTTAGCCCGTTATATATAATGGATTCCTTAGCACGGTTATTTTTTGGCAAAGGTAATGATAAAGTAAATTTTTTTGATGAGCGAGTGTTATGTATTGGTGACGTTGTAATATATTTGTCACGATTTTTGTGAATTAAGCAGGTAGTTTCCAATATAAATATTGACGTAACAGTGAGGATTCTGTGGTTTATGAAAAGCTGTCTATTATGACAAAGACGAAGCTATATCAATTACATAATCATTTAACACTTGAAACAGGGCCAACAGAGAATCCGAAGCCAAACAACTTTGACCTTCCGTGAATAATGAACTGGAAAGGTTGGGGAGAGGGTTATGTGAGAGTTCTGGATCGATATACTCCACATGTTGTGAAAAATTGTCAGTGTACAGTTCATTGTCGAAACATTGAGGAATATTCCTCAATTCGGCTTATTACAGAAAATGCAAGCATGAACTTATTGATTATGAGTTTCATTAATGAATTTTTCGAATTCGTTGTGGAAACTATCTGAATTAATTTTTCAAATATAGGGTTTCAAATTGCCTTGATACTAGTTCACTAATTGGCAACAGCGCCTAGTAGGCTATAAGAACAACAACTCACATTTTGGCCACACTATCATTATGTACACTTGATGTCAATATATGATATAATTCAGGAATCAAACTGCTGCTAATATATAAAAATAATCAGTCAAAATATAAATTTCAGTCCAACAAAAACACCATTCACAAGTCCAATATGAACATAACCTCCAAAACGGAGTATTTGCATATATCTAATAATAACTATATAGGTAACATGGATACCAGAGTTGAAAGCCGAGAAATAAAACAAATGACAGTCTGCGGGACAAATCGCGAATATGCGCATGCGCAAGTTTGAATTAAGAATCGACATTCGTTTTCATCATGAAGTAGAGTAGCTTTCAAGTGAGCGACAAACGTATGATAATTATTAAAAATCAATCAAATGTGTCACGTAACCTTCAATTCGATGTTTTTATTTCATCACATGACATATATTTTTCAAATATTCATTCATTGATGGATTATTGGACGATATTGAATAATAGTTGATGATAAATGCAGAAATGGATGTGATCTACAAAGCGATACTTGCGATTTGCTGAGAAACCTGTGACGATAAAGTAATCGGAACAAGATTCGTGGGCTAATTTTTGATCAATCACTGTTATCACTCACTAATCACTTCTGTAAACAATCAGTAAGTACATTAATAACTATATTAACGATCTTTCACATAATTTGGGATAACAAATATCCCTAACCTATGAAATTCTGAAAACGTCAGTGGATTTCAACTCGTCAAAACCCGCGCATGCGCACAATTCATCATCAGCACGGCAGTCTTTTGTTTTTCCAAAACTGGCTTCACTTTCGCGTGAAGAGAAGAATAGGTGTTATCCATATAGTTGTTATTATAAATCAAACTAGGAAATATATTGTTATTATATATATGAGTATTTGAGGACCACGGAATAGAAATAAGCAGAATGGTACCCAAACCACAGAACTTATTGCGGTAGTATAAGTTCTGTGTTCTAACCTGATCAAAATATGGCTATCTTTATTCACCTAATCAACGTAACGGATTTGTTGTCCTTTATTATTAATAAAATCTGCAGTCGATGTTGCCAATTGGTGAAAAATGAGGTGAAATAGAAACAACGTGTGCTTCAAATTTTAAATCCCCACATCAAGTCTCTTTTTTAATCACTTGAAATGTTTTTTTTTTCGGAAAAATGTTAAAATAGTAAGTTTGAAATGCGACGTTATGATAGATAGACAGATTCGGAGTGGTTATAACAGCTTTCAGAACCTAGCAGAACTATGGATTTAAAAAAAAACGGTGAGCAACAAATTTAAAACAAAGGTTCCCAATAACTTTTAGATGAAATAAAAAAAGCAAATCATATCAGTAAAGGAGTTTATCTTTTTCCAACTAAAATAGTTCTCTTCAATTTCTCGTTCGATTGTTGTGGAATTCTCTAGTCGATTTTTTTTCGGATCTACATAACTTCTTGCTAATCTATTTTCTGTTAATTACGATACCATTGTTTATTTTCTATTGCTATTTCGAATCATTATACCGGGTGTTTCACAGTCGATGGAACATTAGAAGTATCTGGAGAACAGAAAGACAGATCATTTCGAAAATTTGTGGACATGGATAATCAAACTTGGTCTATCCGTCTGAAATATTTTCATCAATACAGTGTTGCCGCTTGTATCAGAAAGTAGTAGCTACTTTGTTATTTCAAATGGAACACCCTGTATTTTGTTAGATTTTTGAATTCTCCCTGAAGAGCTGATTTCGTCAATGCCTCATACTTGTGGTCTAGGGTGAATGATAACAGAGATATAGGATGTGAAAAATAGAGATTTTTCAACTATAGGAATTTTTTGTGTCGAAACTATTCATTTCAGCTCAAAACGGCTTACATGTCCCTATCTTAACTTTAAATTTACTATCTACTGACATTTAATAGAAATAAATAGAGGGTGATGCAAATCTCAAAATTTTGAACCACCCGTATTTGTTTCAATTAAATATCAATCGATAACAAATGGAAAGTTGAGATAGGGACATGTAAGCCGTTCTGAGCAGAAATGAATAGTTTTGACACAAACAATTCCTAAAGTTGAAAAATCTCGATTTTTCACACCCTATATCTCTGTAATCTTACTCGCTATCCCAAAGTATGTTATATCGACGAAATCAGCTCTTCAGGGAAAATTCAAAAATCTAACAAAATATAGGGTGTTCCATTTGAAATAACAAAGTATAGCTACTACTTTCTGATACAAGCGGCAACAGTGTATGGATGAAAATATTTTAGACGGATATAGCAAGTTTGATTATCCACGCCCACAAATTTTCGAAATGATCTGTCATTCTGTTCTCCAGATACTTCTAATGTTCCATCCACTATGAGACATCCTGTATAATGATCGAACCTCTTAGTTGCGATTTATATCTGATTCGCTAGATTCGCATCCTAGAGCAATGAACTTCTAGTGGACGGTGAAATCTTGGCAAATCTCACCCACATCGCAAAACAAGCGATTCTCTCAGATATGGTTATTCCCGGGGCATCACACTGTGCTTTCGCTCCAAATGTACACAACCTAGAAAAATTTTAGCTCTCGCATTCGCCCATTAGCATAACACGAGCAAGAAAATACACCAGCGCTTGGTACTAGCGTGAGTAAATAAATAGGGTCCGGTCATAGTGCCTTGAGCAGTGAGCTACAACTCTGTAGTTCATGCTCCTCTTTCACCGCTGCATTTTAGTCAAAGAATGATGAGAAGCAGAAATGCGTGTTCCTCGAAGCCAGTCACAGCAGTTGATATTGACTAAGAAATTTTCGTAGTAACTTTGTGATAGCTTTTTGATAATTAGAAAATGATCTCTTAGATAGAGATGTCTCAAGCTTGTAACATCCATAAAAAGATGACTAAACAGCTACTACACGGTAAAAAAAACTTGGGTGTAATTTCAATCTAATGGATTTCAGAGCAAACTCTGACGAATACAACACCTGAATATCAGAGTTGTGTCTTTTTTATTATACATTTCACAATTGAGTGTTGAGTGGTGTTAATTCCGATCTTAGTAGTGAAAAATGACACGAATTTGGTGAAGTAGAACGAGTCTGAAACATAAAATCAATATTCTAAATGGTGCTAACAATGACGTTAACGCATAAAAATCACCTATTAGGAATCGAGGCGGTGTATGAATCATCTAGTTTGGTGGCAATAATCATTCGTTATGTATTGCATCCTGAAAACACCAGATTTGATATAAATTAATGGAAGTATTGTATGTAGGCATCTGAATGGTGTGATTTCAATATTGAGCATCACACTGTGATAATAATAATAATAATAATAATAATGTTTATTCAGTGTATGACATATAGATTATAAAAAGTATATAAGTATCACAGTATAGCACTATATAAATACAAAATTATACAAGTACATATCATAAAAAAAAATCCTCTGAATAAACAAGGAAGACCCACAAAAGGGAAACCTTGAGCGTGGGTATATGACAATAATTTGGTACATTTACTATAATATATAAATATGAAATTATGCTAGAAGAATAAAAAAATTATTGAAAAAAATATCTCTAAATGAAAATGAAAAATCCCACAATGAAAAAGCCTTGAGCGTGGGTTTATCTATGGAGTAAGACAATTTTTTATTTGCAATTTCATAAGTTGAATATCACAAAAGCAGAACTGTTCAAGATTCAATATAAAGGAGTAACATAAACTAGACCAGTCGTTGTATAAGCAATAGATCACAATTAATAGTCAGTAATCATAGAAAAGAGATGATTTCCTGTAGTAGTTGTGGAAAGTTATGGAAAGTTTGCTACTTTTCCACGAAGTATTTATTAGTTAGTTTTAAAAGGATGAATCAGGTAAGATTTGGGTCAGACTTGAATAATTTGAAGTCTAAATCAGTTTTTTTGTATCCAGTAAATTTTAATTAGTTTGTTCTATTAAGTTAGTGGCGTATTGTTGTCCCAGTACAATAATGTGAGATTTTAATATTTTTTTGAATTTGTATGGATTAGTGGTGTCTTTAATATTGTGTGGTATGGTGTTATAGCATTTTGGAGCTAGGATGGAGTAAGAGCGTTGTCCAATTGCTTTTTGCGCTAGCGGTATAAGCTGTGACTTTTTTTGTCGAGTGCTGTACGAATGCTTGGGATAAGAGAATTTTTTTGATTTGTGGTATCTTTCAACCGCTTTAAAGTAATATAATTGACGTATATCTAACACCTCTGTTTCCAGAAAAAGTTCTTTGGATGAGAATGTTCTTTTTTTCTTATAAATGATTTTGAGGTGATATTTCTGTAAAATTTGAAGTGGATGTAAATGGCTCTTCAATGCACTTCCCCATGTGACCAACCCGTATCTTATGTGGCTTTCGATTAAAGCATGGTATAGGGTTTTTAACTGTGGTATTGTTAGAATTGTACTCAAGTATTTGAATTTCGATAGCATTGATCTGAGTTTTTTGCATACAAAGTTGATGTGTACATTCCACTTCATATGTATGTCAAGATATATTCCTAAATATTTAATTTTGGTTTCCATTTTGATGTCGTATGTCTGACTGCCATCTCGGATAGAGAGTTGATCGAAGAGTGGAATTGTGGTGGTATTGCAACAAAATGTTGTTTTTTCGATATTTAGAGTTAATAGTTTGTATTTCAACCATGCGTGTACTACGCCAAAGTCCGATTCTGCTATTTGTTTGAGTTCTGGCCACGTATCTGCAGTATATAGAACTACCGTATCATCAGCAAATCCCACAATGGTACCATTCGACGCAATAGAGAACAAGTTATTCACATATATATTAAATAATATTGGGCCGAGGACACTACCTTGAGGGACACCATATTGAATTGGGAGGTTGTCGCTGTTTATATTTTCTATTCTTACAATTTGATTTCTGTTTTCTAAATAACTTTTAAATAGTCTGTTTTCAATTCCACGAATTCCAATGTCTTCGAGACTTTCTAGTAGTAGTGTGTGACTTACTGTGTCAAATGCCTTTGACAAGTCAAGGAATACTCCCAGGCATGGTTTTCCCGCATCCATTAGATGATTTTGATATAGATCAGTACCAATTGACCTATAGGCCCTAGTGCCAATGATCAGGATAAATAAGCCGAAACAGTTCGTTATATCATTCGAATTGTCCCTAGATTCTTCTGAGTCTAGTTTATCATCATATGAATTATATTTCAATAAGTATGATACTTAGTTAAAAACACCAGGGGTGGTAAAGAAAAGCACTGCTTCGCAATGAACATACCCATAGGAACACGAGACGGTGTTAGCTTGTGTAATTGGAAGTCTGAAATGTTCACGTATCCAGTGTAATAATTCTACTGCTTTGCTTTGTTTGTATGGTGGCAAATCGGCAGTGTCTGAAAGCTATATTCACTTTACAGCGGAACACATTGTTTCAAATTGGTTGCAGAAATATTGCCGGGGAGAAACCATAATGCAGGTGCTGGCCGTAAGATTTTTCCTGGTACGTTCGTTCAATCTTTGTTCTTCTCACGTATCGGCGATAAGGCATGTTTTCGCGCATTGAACTAAGGCACCGTGATGGCCAAAGGTTGGGGACATTGAACCCACTCCGATTTCAAATAAAATCCAACTTTATTTGTCTCTAGATATGTCGATTGATTTATCGAAGAAAAATTCGTAGAATACTAATTGCGGGATAAAGAAATCAATATTTACTCAAATCCCATGTAAGAACGTTGGATGTATGTTTTGAGGATCACTAAAAAAGACAATCAAAATTGGGATTCTACACCAAAAAATTTCTTATTGTTCTGCCATTTCCCACTAAAGGATGGCATATCCTCACTATATACAGGGTGTCCCACTAAGGTCGGCGAGGTACGATATTATGGAAACCATAAACCTTAGGGCTCCTAGAAAAAAATATTGAGGATTAAATCGGCCAAGAGAAATTGATGGAAAATATTTTCAAATTCCTAAAATGACCGCTAGAGGGCACAACTACTATGACAAATGAAAATTCGATTTTTATCGGAAATCACCATATCAAGGTACTGTTTCAATGACGGAAATGAAGAGTTCAGCAAAATTTGCGTCAGTTTGTTCTTTTACTTTTTTTCATATCTCGAAAAATAATGGTGGAAGAAGCTGTTGAAAAAATAATTTTTCAAATCGCTGTATCTCCTGAACCCTTGCTCCAAATTTGATCTATTTGGGCTCGTTTGAAAGATAATTTCACAATCATTGGAACGCTCCATTCGATGTTGATCTCCAGTTCACACCACGTCTACTAGAGGGCGTTGTTCACCCAAGGTTCAGTTTTTTCTGATTTTCTCAAAAAATTCAAATGGAATGCTACAAATTTATAACATTTCTTTCGAAGAGAATAATATTAGCTACAGTTTGGTGAAAACCGCGATTCGATATCTTCATTCGTTTTTCAATTATTCGCAAATAATTAATTTAACCTGAAAAAATCAAGTATTTTGTTGAAAAAAATATTCTATGATTTCCGTTTTCTTCAGTGCGTCTGCGTTGCAAGCGAAATGTGAGGTAATTCAATCCAATTCACCTGATGTGCTAGTGATTAAAACGGTTATTATTCAAATGTTCAGCCTTTTGGTGCATTTGTGCGTTGATCTAATATTCCGTACTATACGCAAAATAACAATTGATGCAAATGCCACTTACTGATAATGAAAATGTGGATCCTACTAGTCAAGAACTAAACTACGATAATGGAAAGTGACTTTTAATAATAACAAATAGAAGAATATCAAATACCCTCTACATTCTGAAGCCATTTCTATCACACATCTTTATCGACAACGTGACACAAAAAAATGTCCCTACAAATGTTCAAAATGCATTCCATTATTTTCAATGCAACTAGCATGATTGAAGAACGATTCCCATAGATATCACGATGAAAATAGAGGAATAGTTTGCATCAATTGTTATTTTGCGTATAGTACGGAATATTAGATCAACGCACAAATGCCCCAAAATGGTGAACATTTGAATAATAACCGTTTTAATCACTAGCACAAGCAAATAGGATTGAATCACCTCATATTTTACATGCAATTCAGACTAATTGAAGATAACGGAAATCGTAGAATTTTTTTTCAACAATAAACTCGATTTTTTCAGGTTGAATTAGTTATTTGCGAATAACTCAAAAACGAATGGAGATATCGAATCGCGGTTTTCACCAAAATGTAGCTAATTTCATCCTTTTCAAATGTGATGATACAAATTTGTAGCATTCCATTCAAATTTTTTGAGAAAATCAGAAAAAACTGAACCTTGGATGAACAACGCCCTCTAGTAGACGTGGTGTGAACTGAAGATCAACATCGAATGGAGCGTTCCAATGATTGTGAAATTATCTTTCAAACGAGCCCAAATAGATCAAATTTGGAGCAAGGGTTCAGGAGATACAGCGATTTGAAAAATTATTTTTTCAACAGCTTCTTCCACCATTATTTTTCGAGATATGAAAAAAAGTAAAAGAACAAACTGACGCAAATTTTGCTGAACTCTTCATTTCCGTCATTGAAACAGTACCTTGATATGGTGATTTCCGAGAAAAATCGAATTTTCATTTGTCATAGTAGTTGTGCCCTCTAGCGGTCATTTTAGGAATTTGAAAATATTTTCCATCAATTTCTCTTGGCCGATTTAGTCCTCAATATTTTTTTCTAGGAGCCCTAAGGTTTATGGTTTCCATAATATCGTACCTCGCCGACCTTAGTGGGACACCCTGTATATTGTTCACCGAGCTGCAATTGACCATATTGAATAGCAATTGGTGGCAGCTTCTTAACGTTCTAGGGTTGGTACTAATCTGTCATAAATGTCAACTTTCATGAGTGTCAACTGTCATTTAATTTGATCGTTTTCATATCCTGGTTTCATATTAATGCTTGATGGGATTATCTGAACTCATTCACAACTGACAATTATGACTATTGACGTTGATAACAGATTCTTGCCAAATTAAGAATGCTCAAAAAGCTGCCACCGAAAGCTGTTGAATATGGTCAATATGCTAGTTGGCTGTAGATTTGCATATAATAGCAGTCAATGATCCTATTACAGGGAAAAAATTTTCAATTGTGATTTGAATAGGTAGCTATGAAGAAGCTAAACAGAACAGATGAAAAACTATTAGGTACGTTCACAGGTTTCAATTATAGGTCACGTATAGGAATGTGTTCGTGTTCATGATGAAAGCCTGAAGGTTGACATATACGTATTTCAAAAATAGGTTGTTTGCATAAAAGTCAACGTTATCTCACGCTTATCTTCAGTGCTCATTATTTTGTCGAGGACAATGTAAAATATCCACATTTCCATATTTATCTTCTAGCTACAATAATAATTTTGACCCAGATTTCCTTGCACTCTCATCGCAGTTTCACAAATAGTGGAATAGACGCCAGAAACATAAAACTATAATAAAGTGAAGACCAATCAAACTATTCGTGATCATACCTCAGGCTATAAATAGTGCTGACTAATAACCATATATGTCGGCTAATTTGCTTTTTGAAGTATGAAAAACTTACCGTTTTGCTTGACGATATTCTACACGTCGCACGGATCTGAAAAATGAAAGAAAAACACGTTAATAATGTAATGTCAGGTATGCAGCATGCTTCGAGGTGTGCCGGTTTTTATTTTCACTGCGGACTTAATGAATCATTTGTCGGTGTTTTAACTGATTAAAAGTGCACGGGAAACTCTTATCACACGGTATGTAACTAGTGCTTGCATAGTTTACATGAAACTTTGATACATGAACGTTGTGAATCCAAGCTGAATCTCTTCGAATGAATAAATTGGAATGAATTAGAGGAAAATTAATAGTTTCCTGCCTGTGGAGTCGTACTTGGTAATGCGATATGCACGCATAGTATAATGGTAGATTGTATGCAATTGCTCCAGACGCTGAATCATCAGGACCTTTGAATTTCACTGAAATATTTGTGCCAACTATATTTTCTACGACTATGTCATGCACTTGCACTTATCCAGTTTCTTCTGTAATAAAAAAGTCACCAAATAAATGACCATCGATAAAAAGTAGTTGAGAGCATCCAATTTGTCTCCAAAATCGACGTAACTTTTGACAATCAATAGAACCATCGGTCCATATTAATCTATTTCCTTTTCGACCCTAAAATTCTTTGATGCACAGCTATTGTTGCTGCTTCCTGTCCATTAATTCCCCTCTATAATGGAACATCATTCATTGTATCAATAAGGTCTAGTAGGTACTTTCCCTAATAAGCTGAAGTTGGATGAAACTACGTGATAAATTTACTTCAACTCTACTCATTATTTGAATTGGAACGCCTACATCCAGGAAATATTCATCTAGGTAGATGAAGACCGAATGAAGACGCATCATGAAGCTTGATGCACTAATCTTCATTATATTCAGCCTCCAAACCCAGTTAATTGAAAACAAACACGATGTATTTGTATTTCCTATAGCTTCTAAGAGCCTCTCTAGGTGTACTTAACAAATCTTGTGAACGCATTGAGAATAAACCAGTAAAAGATATCCATAACAAATGGAGAATTTTGTATGTAGGCGGCTAGCACTGTCAATATTGAACTCGATATTGAACAAGTGTTTAGCAATACGTTGTCAGAGCTTAGAAAGTTGACCTTAGGAATAAGTGAAAAAATATTCGAGCACGTTTCAAATGTGAGGATTGCAGACAAATGATTTATGCTGATGCAGATCACCGCGACGAGATTTATGTTATAGAAGCGATGTGAACGGTGAATTTGATAATAGCTATTCATGATTTGTTGAGTGTCATTCTAGTCCTACTTTCGATAGCGTTTGTGGATGAAACGTTTATGTAACGGGTCATTAATCATGTCGAAACGAACTTATTTACACACTGATAATTGGATGACGAACGATTAAGAGCTGACTGTTCCACTGTAGAGACCCCCCACGAAACTGCAGCCTTTGCGAGCCCAAAACTGTTAATTAGACTCAAAATTAACCCTTACCCTGATTGAGCTCCTATAGCGATACAATCGGGAGAAACAAAGACAGACTAATTCACCCCTAACCTCTAATATAATATATAACTGGCAAGCGGCTATCACACAAAGTAGTTTGTACGAAACTTTTTTTTTAAGATGCAATAAAAAATCGGATGTTTGACGAGAACAAAAGAATCTAGAGTAGGCATCCTTTCTGAAGAGAAACACTATTGGTAGTTGCTATTGGTTAGTTTTTTTCTGATGAGAGTCACTTCTAGCGCAGTTTGAACTCAAATAAAACCATGACAATTGACAGATGACACTTGAAAGGTGACATTTAACAGATTACATTTGACAGATGGCATTTGACAGACGACATTTGACAGATGACATTTGACAGATGACATTTGACAGATGACATTTGACAGATGACATTTGACAGATGACATTTGACAGATGACATTTGACCGCATTTGACAGATGACATTTGAAATATGAGTTATCAACGGGCTCAGTGATGAATACTGGGTGATTGTTACGAGTTGGCCAGTGCAACTTCAATATTGAGAGCGAACGTTTCGCGTAAATGCGTAAATGTTTCGGGGGCTACTGTTCCGATAAAATCTGCCCCGAAAAATGGGGGTCGGACCGGGTATTAATCATCTTCCAGTAGGCCGGGATTAGGGTAGGAGCTGGCGATAAGATACGGCCTTTCGACTTGTATGTACAGGGGTCGGACACCCTGACAGAATGGATGCGAATTCGAAAAGGGGAGAGCAACACTCGAACGGATGGATATTCAAGGCCTATGTGAGCAGTATCGGTTACGACAAACTATAGCTTGGGGATTGCGAATGAGGCCCCTGCAATACTAATGCCTGAATATTTACGAGTATTATGCGAGCTTGTTAACTAACCGTCAGATCCCCCATACTCGTTTAGTATTTCAAGATTGGGAAATCGAGAGAAGTCACAATATCCTAAGAATTCTGCTGAGGATCCTGCCATGCAGTTACTCTGAATGCATTTGGAAAAGCTCTTTATCGATTGAGGTTACACCTCGGAATACACTCAGAGGTGATTTTAATTCCCGACTCTAGGACGAGATGTTCGTGAGAGAGATTCCATTCAGTATAGAAACCATTTCAGAGAATGTATCACTGAATTTTCACTACACACTGGATTTCACGTACGTACCATAATGAAACACCTGTAGGTACGCTTGGTTCGTACTGCGTACAAAACTAGTGAGCTCGTAACTCTTAACAAATCTGTGAGAGTAAATATCTTTCAGGCAGAGTAATGGAAAGTATCTGTGTTTTCTCAGTGTATTTGTCTTCCGAATCGATTATTCACTAACACCAAAGCGTATAGAGATAGGAGCTGAAGGGCTTATGGAGAAACGTTGTTGCACTATCATTATTTGTTACACAATGCATCTTGTACTAGCCCAGAGCGCTAAGTTCTATTGACATGTATCTCGAGGACCAGGTGAGTAGGTGAGTAGGTGAAAGACTTTTCATGGAAACTTTGCGTCTGGGGCAGTAGATAATTTTTCTAACTTCGCAACTGAAATTATTGAGATGATACCCCAGTTGAAAACAACAATGATCTTAGTAGTTAGAAACACATTTCCATCAAGTTGACTTTCACCATCTTCAAATTCAGCCATGATGGATGAATGAATCATGTTCAAGTTCATTGGGACTTCGAATATATTTGAACAATGCTGTCTTGATCAAGTTTTTCTGATCATACTCCACTAACAACAGTTTCAGACGGATGAGGGACTATATTTGCCAATTTGCATATAGCTATGCGGGTATTTTTCCTTCGCAAATATTCGTGGACAATGGAGCAAATAGAGCCGGGAGAGTTTCTTTATGGTGATACTTCAAACTTTGGAGGACTAAAAAATGAGAGAAGAAGTAACTGTAGAGGAATAAAAAACGAACTCGCAGAACGTTGAATGAGGCAATCAGTTGCTGAGATATTATCGATCTACGTCAGGCGGTTGTAAAAACGTCGGGAACACCGACAAGATTGTTTCTTTTACTACTTTTTTATTCCCACCCTTGTTTGATAGATTGCGGGAATTTCTCACGGCCTGCGTTTGTCCAATATCTGATGAATCCGTCAGCAATTCCATTATCGGCTGTAACTTATGGATAGTATGGAGGATTTCTATCGAAACTTCGGACAGGCTTGTTCCAAACTTAGATTAGTTTTATCCGAACTTTGTCGACATCTCGGCAGTGACACACCAACCAAGATTCGTGTATATTCACTCAAACAAATTATATTACTTCAACTATCCTGGCATTATGCAGGCATGTCAAATTGAGATCACCAAACATCTCGCCAAACATATTATGTGAATCCATCACATTTTTGTAGAATATAGCTTCGAAGACTACTATTCCATCAATAGAAATATAAATTAATATGCTATTACTGAAATATTACTAAAAGGCATTTCATACAAAACAACCAATTTATTTTCATGTAGTACAATCTATACCTATACATATACATAGATTATGTATATTACAAAACAGATTATACTTTCATTTTCAAAGTTGATTTCTTTCAATATTCATCGAGAAGTGGCAACGCTTCACATGTCCGGTTTGGACCCTCTGAAATTCTTTTCCACATTTTGTATTTTGCGAATATAATTTGATGATAGCCATTGATAGTTGAATCATTTCAAAGTTGGCTATGAACTGTCAGATGCATACTAAACAGATCGTATAGTATTCAAATTGGATACCGCATTGTGTAATTCAAACTGTATCGCTTTCGTTGTGACACAGACAAATTTGATTCAGTTCTACCAATTTTACTGGCAATTTTATCAACGATTTGAAGGACGGCAGTGTTCGACATTTGCGATTTAACGAAATCCAGTGAGTCAATAGTTTGACCAGCAGTCGGATTTTGAATATTTCACATGGAAAATACCAAATCGAAAACTGGTGAAATCTCACGTTGAATCCCTTCATGAACCAGCTGATGAATCATAGAGCATATTCCAATCAAAATTGATCAATGGTGTGAACTTTGAGAACCTTACAAGGATATTATGTGTGTGTGTTATTGAATACATTAGATTTTTAGACAATAGTAGACTACTCACAAGTCATTCAGAAGTATGGGGTGACTCTTATAGTGGTTATCAGAATACAAGGTAAGTCATATTCTTTCTTACTCACACATCATAAAACAGATTATATTTCCGTTCATTGCCTTATGAATATGTTTGAAATAAATATGATAAGGTATAAATACAGAAATACCCGAGTAAATACCTCAGTTGGAATGACATAGTTGGTTTCTTTGTCACTGATTAGACGGTTTATCGAATGATATTATCATGTACTAGCATAAATATTGACACTGTTCGAGGGAAAATTATCCTATACATGGAATATAAAGAGTTACTCATGTTATTGCTACACTTATTCAACGAAAATGCGATGTAATTATTGATGAGTAAATTGAGGAACATCAAAATATGCACTCAACTCACTTCCACCGTTATAGAAGTTATGTATATAGTCACGGACAGTTGTAATTGGATATAAATTGAGAAGCCTATATCTCACAATGGGATACAGATACCCACAATCCAAGACCTCCATTAAGCTAGCAGAACCACCTTGGATTTTTTGACTTTTTATTCAGCCATAATTTAAGGCTAATTTAAGGCTAATTTATTACCCTATTGCCGAATTTTTTGCTCTTCGTTTAACACGAAAAATCTTGGGTTCTGCTAGCTTAACGTTAAGCTGGCAAAACCACTTCTACTACAAAAAGTTTTCGAAGGATCTGATTACATCATAATTTAAGGCTCATTTAAGGCTCCAATCCTAGCCTATTGCCGATTTTCTTGCTCTCCGTTTTTTAAAAAAAACCGTGGGTTTTGCTAGCATAACCAAACATAAAAGAAATAGTTTATGAAAAATCTTAACACACCATAATTTAAGGCCCATTTAAGGCTCTCATTGTAGCCTATTGCCGAATTTTTTGCTCTTTGTTTCTGGAACAAAAAATCGGACTTTGGTTCAGGTATGCAAGTGTCTGAGCTAAATGAATCGAACAATAAGGACAATGTTAATGGAAAAACTGAATATACCATAATTTGAGGCTCATTTTGAGCTCTTATTCTAGATCATAGGCGAATTTTTTGCTCTTCGTTTTTTCCAAAAAATCGAGGGTTTTGCTAGGCTTAACCGTTAAGCTATCAAAACCAAACTTAAAAGATGAAGTTTATGAAAAATCTAAACACACTATAATTTAAGGCCCATTTGAGGCACTCATTGTAGCCTATCGCCGAATTTCTTTGTATTTTCGCTTTGGGGAAAAAATACGGACTTTGGTTCAGGTATGCAAGTGTCTGAGCTGAATGAATCGAACATTAAGGACAATATTTATGGAAAATCTGAATATACCATAATTTAAGGCTCATTTAAGGCTCTAATCTTAGCCTGATGCCGATTTTCTTGCTCTCCGTTTTTTAAAAAAAACCGTGGGTTTTGCTAGCCTAACCGTTAAGCTAGCAAAACCAAACATAAAAGAAATAGTTTATGAAAAATCTTAACACACCATAATTTAAGGCCCATTTAAGGCTGTCATTGTAGCCTATTGCCGAATTTTTTGCTCTTTCTTTTTGGAACAAAAAATCGGACTTTGGTTCAGGTATGCAAGACGTGTCGCTGAGCTAAATGAATCGAACATTAAGGACAATATTTATGGAAAATCTGAATATACCATAATTTAAGGCTCATTTAAGGCTCTAATCCTAGCCTGATGCCGATTTTCTTGCTCTCCGTTTTTTAAAAAAATTCGTGGGTTTTGCTAGCTTAACCGTTAAGCTAGCAAAACCAAACATAAAAGAAATAGTTTATGAAAAATCTTAACACACCATAATTTGAGGCCCATTTAAGGCTGTCATTGTAGCCTATTGCCGAATTGTTTGCTCTTTGTTTTTGGAACAAAAAATCGGACTTTGGTTCAGGTATGCAAGTGTCTGAGCTAAATGAATCGAACATTAAGGACAATATTTATGGAAATTCTGAATATACCATAATTTAAGGCTCATTTAAGGCTCTTATCCTAGCCTGATGCCGATTTTCTTGCTCTCTGTTTTTTAAAAAAATTCGTGGGTTTTGCTAGCTTAACCGTTAAGCTAGCAAAACCAAACATAAAAGAAATAGTTTATGAAAAATCTTAACACACCATAATTTGAGGCCCATTTTAGGCTGTCATTGTAGCCTATTGCCGAATTTTTTGCTCTTTGTTTCTGGAACAAAAAATCGGACTTTGGTTCAGGTATTCAAGTGTCTGAGCTAAATGAATCGAACATTGAGGACAATATTTATGGAAAACCTGAATATACCATAATTCAAGGCCCATTTAAGGCTCATTTAAGGCTCTCATTGTAGCCTATTGCCGAATTTTTTGTTCTTCGTTTTTGGAACAAAAATACAGGCCTTGGTTTAGGTATGTGAATAAACTAAATATGCCATAATTATAGCAATAATAACATTACATAATACAGAGAGCTTGAACAGTAATACTAGGCAATACTTATTGAAAAAGAACATATTCAGTGGCACAATTCAACCAGGTTCTTCCATATGGCCTTGAGGGAAACTAAAACTGAAATAGTCTAATTAACAATTAACCTAATTAATATTAATATCATTGCTACAATTCAAGTAACTGAGTATCCATGACGATCTATATTTTGAATTCAATAGCTAATCTTTCTTCCAGTAACAGCTTTTTCAATTTTTTTTTAAAGGAGCTGCATCAAAACATTTCATTTCCCTAGGTAGGGCATTCATTTCCTTGCAAATGACATACTATAATGACCTTTTAAATAAAGATGATGTCTTATATTTTAGAATCGTCACATTATTTTTGAGCCGTATGTTGATGCTATGTACGTCTGCGCGAAGTTTGGGTTGTTGGTATAAGTATATAGGTGTTCGGAGCTGGGGTACATTATTAAATAAACAGCTACTATATAAAAACCTTCGATTTTTAATGCTCAACCAGTTCAGCTCGGTGAGCTTATGTGAGATACCTTGCCATCTTTTCATATTGAAAACAAATTTGAGGCAAAAGTTCTGAATTTTTTGTAATCGCATCTCATTTTGCTTCGTTAAACATGGACCGTATACTATATCTGCTAAGTTTAGGTGTGATAATACAGGTGCTTCACATAATATGGTTTTAGTTTTCATATCAAGGATATTTCTATTAACAAAAATAAGTTTGATGCTGCCGAAAGCTTTTCTGATGATGTTGTTTACGTGCATATCAAATCTCAAGTCATTATCGAGTAGGAGTCCAAGATTTTTAGCCGTTTGTCGTCGTGGGAATAATATTATCGTCTAATTGTATTTTCAATTTATAATTGCACCGATTTATTAGAGGTTTTGGATAGAGCTTTCAATTCAGAACTGATGACTACATTAATTGATGTATCGATACTTGATATGGATATGGATCCTATAATAATATATAACAATACTGAAAAACCATTTGGTGGTCTGAAAATACCTTATTGGGATTAAAAAAAAATCTAAATAAATTCAATAACGTAGCTGGTGTGCAAGCAGTTGGAAAACGTTTGAAAGACGAATTCATATAAATTGTTTTTATTCATCCCTATGGAAACTTTTCTTTATATTATTTTTCAAGTTTATTTGCATGGGTCGGATTATATTTCACATTGAAATTCATTAACAACGATATACATGTATGAAGACGATGAAATCCAATAAAAGTTCTATCGAACTAAGTCGATTGAAAAAATTATAATTCTAGCATAACTATTTGAGAAAGAAAAACTGTAGGTATATACTGTTATTGATCTTTGCATCTTCGCATGATATCTTCAATATTCGACGTGCTCGGTACATCGCATAAGATAAGCCCTTTAATCAGCAATCGTTCCTCGTTTATCGGTCGGCTTCTTCCTTCTTCATTATTTCTATAGTAAAAACACCCATTGTCCAAATATAACAGGAAATATATTGGACTCTCAACGATAACCAGCCGAGTAGTGCTTCGGACGATACTTGAAAAGCCAAGGTCCCGTCTTCATAACTCATACAAGTCCTAGACTTACGAGGGTTGGTTGCTTCGCAACTAGGTTGGCAGTTAAAAAAACTTTTCAAACTAGAAATGAATCATCGGCTAATTAAAGATACGTCGGCGACCGATATCACAGCCAGTCGCGTGCCGCCAAGATAATTACTTCCGGTATTCTCGGAACGCAGCGGCGGCGGGTACTATACCACGTCGGCTGGCGGCACCGGCTTAAACCAAAGGATTTGCTAAAACCAGCAGATGTTGATTAATGGTGAGCGGGGTGGGGCGACTTTTCAGTCGTCGATAAGTATTCTGTATTTTTGTATTTTATTTATTTTGTCAGTACGTACTGTGTGTACCTAGTCGAATGTTATAGGATTGCGATTTTTTCATCATTATTATCATGGATTACAAAGTTGGGAGACCAATGTTGGGAGGCCAATGTTGATAAGGAACAAGTAATAGAGTTGCTGTTGAAAAACCAAGATCTTTTTGTCGAAAACAAAAAAATAGTTTCCAAAATGAATCCCATATGGCAACGTTTATCCCAACAACTCCAAGGAAAACTAAGTGCGAGATCCCTGTACACTTTAGCGTGTGCAGGAAAACATAATATCTTAAGTATTTGTGAGTCGCCAATACGGAATAATGTGATTGAAGAAAGTCTGAACGAAACGAAGGAATCCGACTCGGAATCAGACGTTTTAGAAAACAGTGACCTGAAAGAAAATAATCAAAAATTATCTATATTTGTTTTAAAAGACGATTTTTTGAAGTGCGCAAAAAATTCGGCAATAGGCTACAATGACAGCCTTAAATGGGCCTCAAATTATGGTGTGTTAAGATTTTTCATAAACTATTTCTTTTATGTTTGGTTTTGCTAGCTTAACGGTTAAGCTAGCAAAACCCACGATTTTTTTTAAAAAACAGAGAGCAAGAAAATCGGCATCAGGCTAGGATTAGAGCCTTAAATGAGCCTTAAATTATGGTATATTCAGATTTTCCATAAATATTGTCCTTAATGTTCGATTCATTTAGCTCAGCGACACGTCTTGCATACCTGAACCAAAGTCCGATTTTTTGTTCCAAAAAGAAAGAGCAAAAAATTCGGCAATAGGCTACAATGACAGCCTTAAATGGGCCTTAAATTATGGTGTGTTAAGATTTTTCATAAACTATTTCTTTTATGTTTGGTTTTGCTAGCTTAACGGTTAGGCTAGCAAAACCCACGGTTTTTTTTAAAAAACGGAGAGCAAGAAAATCGGCATCAGGCTAAGATTAGAGCCTTAAATGAGCCTTAAATTATGGTATATTCAGATTTTCCATAAAAATTGTCCTTAATGTTCGATTCATTTAGCTCAGACACTTGCATACCTGAACCAAAGTCCGTATTTTTTCCCCAAAGCGAAAAAACAAAAAAATTCGGCGATAGGCTACAATGAGTGCCTCAAATGGGCCTTAAATTATAGTGTGTTTAGATTTTTCATAAACTTCATCTTTTAAGTTTGGTTTTGATAGCTTAACGGTTAAGCCTAGCAAAACCCTCGATTTTTTGGAAAAAACGAAGAGCAAAAAATTCGCCTATGATCTAGAATAAGAGCTCAAAATGAGCCTCAAATTATGGTATATTCAGTTTTTCCATTAACATTGTCCTTATTGTTCGATTCATTTAGCTCAGACACTTGCATACCTGAACCCAAGTCCGATTTTTTGTTCCAGAAACAAAGAGCAAAAAATTCGGCAATAGGCTACAATGAGAGCCTTAAATGGGCCTTAAATTATGGTGTGTTAAGATTTTTCATAAACTATTTCTTTTATGTTTGGTTATGCTAGCTTAACGGTTAAGCTAGCAAAACCCACGGTTTTTTTTGAAAAACGGAGAGCAAGAAAATCGGCAATAGGCTAGGATTGGAGCCTTAAATGAGCCTTAAATTATGATGTAATCAGATCCTTCGAAAACTTTTTGTAGTAGAAGTGGTTTTGCCAGCTTAACGTTAAGCTAGCAGAACCCAAGATTTTTCGTGTTAAACGAAGAGCAAAAAATTCGGCAATAGGGTAATAAATCAGCCTTAAATTAGCCTTAAATTATGGCTGAATAAAAAGTCAAAAAATCCAAGGTGGTTCTGCTAGCTTAATGGAGGTCAATCCAAGATGGTCTTTGTGTAACAGCTCCAACTTCTAAATTTGAAAACCCTTGCCGTCTCAGTTCTGACTTACGAACTGGTTTATTCCTTTTTTGAGCGTATTAATGAAATATTTATTGACCCATCCACTTTGAATAATAGACAGAGGCGGATAAAGGTAATTACTATACCCGTTCGACTTCGTAATAGGCGGTAATGTAAGTCCTCATAAATATGGAAGATTATCCAACAGGAATCAGTAAAGGTCGTGGTATTAAACGATAACCAAAGTTCATTGTCAAAATAGTTCGACCTGGTTTCAACACCGTATAGAGTGCTTGGCATTTGATTGTGAACGCTCCTTTGTTTCTGATGGGTTCTATAGCCACACCACAACATGACGTTCCTCTGGATCTGATGTTTTCTTTGGAATCGAAATGGATTTGTATACCATTGCACTGGAAGTGGAGAATACGAATATGAAGCTAATAAAATTCGCCAACAGAGAATGCAGTCCTTTCCCAGACAATTTCAGCCATTTCCCGAGAAAACAACTTGTTCGAATTGATGTTTATATTGTGTCCCATTTGCCTCAAATGTAGCTGCATGCAAGACATGTTTGCTTGTTTGTCTTTTATCATGTGCTGGTGCGCCACCAGAGGTTTACATTTCAAATATTGATCAAGCATAAATTCTAATAGCTATACTCTTTCAGTTGAGCTTTCATTTTAGTGTCGCTAAAATATCAAATTCCATTTGGAACTTGAAGCATGTTCACTTTTAACAATCGTCAGCGTGGGTTCCCAGGTAGACTTTTGGATATTGCGAATCATGGGTAGGTAAGTGTGTGGGCTTAGAAATGTCTACATATTATAATGATGAATTCGCAATTGACCCAACCAAACTGGTCTTATAATAGACTTGATGACTTTGTACCTGGACCAACAACTGTTTGCATAAACAGATATAATTTGTTGAACAGCGAAAACGTATTTACACTAATTAATGTTAATATAATTCCAGTAATAATTGCGCATCGAACATTAAATTATCGTAGCATATTAATGTCTGAGAATTCAAATGGTTCGGTATTTATATCAAGTCTATTATTATATATATATAATCGAGTATATACTATATAATTACCAGTATCAATTTGCCAACACCATCAGCTACTCATTACGTCTAAGAACTATCAGTTATAATAATGGTGCTCTCAGTTTATCACGTGTGAATCGATTATTCCTGTCAATCATTTCGTCACTACGTATATAGACTGTTCTGTATTTCACTGCTTCTCATCATCGGAGTCTTTCTCGTGATAAGACAAGAGGTTTCTGTTGAACATTTCAGAAGCTCCACCAGTATATTTTTGCTCGACGAATTTTGTCCAGATTCGTGAAAACCTTCTGAACTTATCTTAGATCTTATTTAGATTGACAACTCCCCGTTAAGTGTTCAACGATTCATCTCTTCTCCAGTTTTCTCCTAATCAAACTTCATCAGCGTAACTCATTCAGAATATCTGAAAAGGACATGATTCGCAACCAGTGTTACTTTCACGTCCCCAGTAGGTACTACAGACTCTGATCACAATGACATCGACGAAATAAGGAAAAAAGTGAAAACAGCAACATTCACTTTTATCGAAACGTACACCCGCTTTGATGGATTATATAGAGCTAGATATTTCAAGCCGTTTCAAACAGTCTTGCCAAATTGAGTTAACTTCGGAATCCTTCCATTATAGGGAATTTTAATGTTGAATGGGATTAAAACTCCTTGGGGCATTAGTTCGACTATGACTAAGTGAGAAGGTACGTCGATGTCGGCAAAGCAGAGAGAAACTGCTAAACGAGAGAGGCACTTTTACCGTCATCTCATGCAGTGGCGTATCTGCTAGCTCTACTGAATTTTCGCACTGCAGCCTAATACAACTTTTTCCCTTTGCTATTCCGGTAGCTTTCATCAACTCGTTTACGTTTCCCACTAAGTTGTCATCATCTCTAATTATTTTTACCTATTTCACTCTCTGTTGTTTACTTGCAGCCTATAGGAATAGGCATAAAATGAAAACTTGAAGAGTAATTCCATTGCCACGATATGCGTAGTCAAATAACTAGTTCCTCCGAATTTTCTTGAAAAACGACGTGATTCCTTCAGAATCAAAATCCACTAAGAATTGTTACGCTACTGGTATGGACACCGGTTTTCTAATTGAATTTATATAAATAAACCAAGGAATCCAAGATCAAGTCCAAGTTGATTGGTAACGCTAGTTGTGAGGCAACAGTGAATAAGAATCGGAGATTCGCTGTCACCTTTTATTGAAATCGAATAGAAGAGGAAGCGCTAATTAATGAATTCAAATTAAGAAGCTATAGGTACCTATATCTGAAACTCTATCTAGAAGAATGTTCCTATGAATGTGGATCTGATGAATGATGTTTCTGAATTTCGCAAGTAGGTACCTACCTATAAGAAGGTATAGAATTGATAATTTCATGGATAAAAATTCAGTGACAATCATTTTTTATACCAATTCAGAAAATAATCTTCAACTGTTATCTTTCAAATTAACTGTATTTTATATATCAGGTTCCTACAAATGGGATTCGCATTTTTTCCCATTTTCTTAAACTGTTTTTTCTGTGGGTTTTTCATTCAAGCTTTCACTGAATATTTATAAACACAAACCGAGACACAAACACTTCCTATGTGTCTTCTATGCATCATCACAAAATTAGTATTATGATTTTAAGTAGGTACCTACTACCTACTTATATTAAATGAAGGAGCAGTTTAGCAATTATCGAGGCAATTATACACATTACACTTTTCTGTAGGTACCTATTATTGATTAACTATGTCATAAACCTCTTAGCGTCCAAGCACCAAACTCCTTTGAGTGTAAGTTGTTTATGAATTTTGAGAAGTTGACTTCACCACGCACGCAGCGTTAGGCACAACTACTTGCGAGTGTTTTTTCTTTAGTGAAGAAAAATGTTATTGGCACGGTACATCCACTTTCCAGGCGATTATCAGGCACAATCAGTCAACGATCGTTGTAACTCTCATCGAATTATATCCCATAATAACGTTGTTTACGTTGGATCGTGTCGTGTCAGACTGTCCCATCAGTCATCACGTTTAGTATTACTTGGTATTACCCCGTAATGATAAGTCCGCTACATCACGATTATATTCCGCATCCTACATTAGCAAAATAACCGCCTCTTCACGCCAAGCACTGTACCCTCAAAAAAAAACTTCACTTACTTCATCACTAGCCATAGTCACTCCACAATCACATCCGGATTTGTTCGTAGGATACATTTCTACCGAAACCAAAATGCGGAAGGCAAACTATGATAAAACACCGAAAACAAAAATCCGATCGGCACCGGTGGTTAGATCATCGCGTCTAACCTCAACAGAAAGCGTATTCGCTGAGCGAGATGTTTCTCACTGTCCGGTCAACGTACACGCAACCGCACCATCGGCAACTAGATTATGACTGATGAAAAAACGAGGATGTAGCGGGAGCGGGAGCGTTGACGGTGCGTAGCGCGCATGCGCTCTGAATTCTGGCGGCGAAGTTGGTGTTTGATGTGAGATCGAGGAGATTCCGATTGCCGGGTTCGGAAAGTGTACCGGGACACCTGGTTAGGGGCAAATTCGTGGGCATAGTATAAACACCTGAACATACTGAAATGTGTAATGTGTGTTCCTGAGATGTCACTGATGTCAGTTGACGAATTCAACTAGGACATTGAAATTGAATATATTTTTTATCTACATATCACTTCACTTTCGAATTGTGTGGGTACCTATAGTTGTTGGGACATATTCTGTTGATTGAAAAATTGATGAAACCTATTCTGATGAGAGTGTCATTGATCAGATCTCATTGTTGTTTTATATTCTTTCGTTTATTACCTATAACTTTCGTCCTCTGGGAGGATGTGACATTTCACTTGGTTTGCGATGTAATCACCGACATTATTTGCTGCAATTCGAAATGTTAGTTTTTAGTTCGATATCCTTCAGCATATAATCGAATTATTGAGTGTTTATTGAAAATATTCCACATTTCATTCGAATACCTCCCCAAATTTTGAAATTTTAAATACTAAAATATCAACTTTGTCAGAATTCTTCTTCGTTTAGACAATTCGAATCTATTATAAATTTTCCGAATTATTTTGAAAAAAAAAAATAATGAGCGCAATATTTTTCTATATCGTATAATTGAAGATTAAGACACAATTCTATGAAATCTCTATCAATAATTATTATCAATCTCATTAACGTACCAAAATCTTAGTTACTCATAATAAATCAGTTACGAGATCAGTTACCATAATTTACATCAGTTATACGTTAGATACAAGCATAATCTCGAGCATAATACGTTAGATACCAAATAATGTTTATTAATTTTCTATTTCTTTCCGCATCGCCGTTGTCAATGATACGATAAAGCTTAGAATGCAACTCGATTATTATCAATTCAACACCGTCTCGGACATTGCGGTTGACTCGGCTGACACCTTGTCACCTAGCAATGTCCTCGATTATTATAAATCACATAATAATCTATAGCTACATTAATAGGTATAATTGGAATTCCAGTTGAAAATTTCGAAAATGATAATCAGTAGGCATATTCCAATCATCTAATATGGATGAAAGGGCTAGATCGGGAGTTGCAGGGCCAAATTTCAGGCTCTCAAAACCACTTGGTGAGACCCCAACCATCTTTCAAGCAGAAGTATATGCTATAGAGATATGTGCCCAGGAGTGCCTCGAAAGGGGCACTCGAAGGTCAAAAATCTATGTTCTATCAGATAGCCAAGCAGCACTAAAAGCTCTGAAGTCATACACTTGTGAGTCTAAGCAGACTTGGGACTGTAAACAATCCTTAAGACAACTGGCAGCTAATAACTAGGTCACTTTGATGTGGGTGCCGGGACATAAGGGAGTTGTAGGCAACGAGGTTGCCAAAGAAGGGGCAAATACACAATTTCTCGGCCCAGAACCCTTCTGTGTACTCTCCAAGGCCCACTTGAGAAAAGAGGTTCGACGTTGGGAAGTGGATGAAATGAAATCTCACTGGAATAAAGTGCCAGGACAAAGACAAGCGAAAAGGCTAGTGAGCCTTTCGCTAAGGAAAGCTAAACAGCTTCTCGAGTTGGACAAAAAGACTTGAAACTGGTAACGGGACTCCTGACTGGACACTGCCCTCTGAATTATCACCTCAAAAAGATGGGTAAAACAGAGAGTGATAGTTGCCGCTACTGCGAGAACTTCGCTGAAACTGCAGAACATTTGCTTTGCGAATGCCCAGCACTCTTTTGCAAGAGGCTCAAGTTCCTGGAAGGGGCCTTCTTTTATGTATATATGTACTTTCATTTATGTATATTTTGACATTCTATTTGAATCAAATCAATCATATCTTTATTACCATCAGTTTGAATGATTCTCAAACTAGTAATCGCCACAATCGCTTGATCTATACGGAAATTAATATTAATAACGCTGATGCAGAAGCATGAATGAAGAATGAGTAATTATTCCAAAACATCCCTTCCCACAACACGACTATCCACTCACTATAACACAACTCACCGATGGTAACAAATGATAATTCGCTTATCAAAAAGCGCATCTTCACTAGGCTCAGTTGAATAATGTGCGTGGTAAAGGGGTGCCGTTCGTTCTGAAATGTTGCGGCCTGGAAATACCACCGAAAATAGAAATATCCTCGATGCAACAGGGCACCGACATTCATCATTCAACCCCGAACTACGTCTCTGTTACCTACCTGACCCTGCATCCATTTTTTACGCAGCGCGGAGCTGACATTGGCGTAGAAACTGGGAAAAGTACGGTGAAAATATCAGTATCTAGTAATAATTGATGCAATGGGATGAGATACAATTATATCTTGAGCGGTTTCTCTCCATAAATGAGGTTTTATGATATTCCCCTCTTTCCTGTCCCATTTACTATTTAGAATTGTTGGCGGGAAAACATTCCAAAAGGTCTTTTGCTAAATGATAAGGGCTTTATTTTTAAGCATTCGACTTTTATCACTTGAGAATTGAGACATGGTAGTGGATTATGTTATAAAAATACTCAACATAAAACTGATTTAAGATTGTCCCATATTCTCCATTAGACTAAAATGAAAAAGGAACTGGATTGAACTGGAATGCATATTGTCTCACTTCGAATTATGTACCTGCTTTGTTGTTTTATTTCAAAAAAAAATTCTATTTTCAAAATTGTCCACAAAATCACAGTAATTTTGAATAATTGCGGACACAAAGGTATCATTTTTGATCACAAAACATATCCTACTTTCATTTTACCCATTTAAAACTCATTTATTAAGTTGGAAGTTGGTCTTCTCAAATCTTGTGTGAAATAATAAGTATTACATGTTTTTATAATATAACATATGCTTTTCACATAATCCATATGTCTCAGGTGATATGTATTAAATCATAAAAGATACATCGTAGTCGTTAAAAAAAAGTCCCACTAAGTGTTTTAAAATTTAAGCTTTCGAGGAATTATTGAAATTTTCAAAAATTATGTTTATGTTATTATGTTATGTTATTATGTGACTTAGTTCGATAATGAGTAGAATGAAAGCTTGATTATTGTTGGAGATTCAATCACAAATCTTGTTCGCAATCTTGGAGCCGCCATTTTAAATTTTCTAATTTTGACAAGAAATTCATAATATCCGACCCCATACCACTACATTCCAATTTTGAATCGAATCGTATCATGATCAAAAAACTTGTCAGCCATCTTGAAGCCTTGGAAAATATCATATTTCCTTCGAGTAGCCGAAAACGATAGAAGTACAGGAAATGCAGTTACCTGACTTACCAACAAGTTTTGGGCACTATTTTTCCTATGTCCTGTATTCCTGAATGCTACTTTTCTTTTGTTCAACACGTGTGGTATTTTCCTCAAATAACAAGTGTGATAATATGAGATACTTTCCAAATAACGAAACAGTGTTCTGAATGACGTTTTCAAAAATACAGAAATGCATCAATGAATTAATGAATATGAAAATGTTGAAAATCAACTGTAAGCTACTGTAGTCACAATTACCAATTCATTTCACGATTTTTTTTCGTGTAAGGTTAGGTATTTGTTCATAAAAATTTTCAAGTTTGCAATTGGTTTTCCAGATATTCCAGAAATTTAAAAGGGTTCTAATCACAAAAAAGTGCTACGTCTTTGACTTCGACTACGATCTTTATGGGTTGAGGAAGCAAGATTAATATTTATAGGTGAAAAGGAGGCAGCCCTAGAGGTAAACGAGCAGCAAATAAAATATAAATTCGGCCGATCCCGATTAGCTCGATGGGATGATAAAGTCTGGCCGAACACGAAAAGTTGGCGTTGAATTCAAACAAAGGAGTGCGTCCACCACACACCTCCGATTGATGGATTCCTTTTGGTTTTGTGCTGATTAATAGGGATAGGCAAGGTTTTTACGGCCGAGGCCGAAGAATTCGGTTTTCGGAGGACTGGGAAAGATTTCAAAACGCACCGCGATCCATCTGGGCTAATTTGAATTCTCTGGTATTTGACAGGTGGTATTCCTGAATCGCCGGGCGGGAATTCCAGAGACGGTAATCGTGTAGCGGGCCAGGGAAATATTCTCACGAAAATACTCGAACTATTTCGAGAAATCGGAGATTCGTATCTGTTAAGGGCCTTACTTCGTTTCAAATTTGGCGGGAAACATGGAATACATCATCGATTTCTTTCGAGGACAATGTTTTAGGACGTTTTTGTTGGATAAATAAACAATATGGCGGCTCCAAGATGGCGGATGAGTTTTGTGTTTACGGTCAGAATCGATTGAAAATTGGTATGTGAGGGTTTTGGGGATTGTAGCTTATGTGTTTCTTGTCAAAATTTATGGATTCAAAAGCGGCAACAAAATTGTGGTTTCTAGTATTATTCATTCAATCAAAACGTAATTATCAATGACTCAGATATTTTCATCAGCAAATTCTTTATTCATTTCAACAATGATGGAAATAAGACCTGGTGGTCCTACTCTTCAATTGTTTCAGCAGAAAAATCCTTGATTTGGAACAATTGAGTTTCAGCTCGTTACGTGGGGTTCTCATGTACAACAATAGATGGCGATACTGTTGAAAGATATTTGAAGAATTTTCTTTCAATCATGTTCGATACATATTAGCATCAAAATCATTGGATAATGGCTTCATGAAATTATTAGTAACGATTAGAAGTCATTCAGAATCTAATATTCATACTTTCGTATTGACACCTGCAGTGACCTGTAAATTTGGTTGAAATCGCGGCTTCACCCACGCAATGTCACGTTTGACACGTTTTATCGAAGTAGGCGAAATCAAGAGATTTGGGACCAGTCACAGGATAGGAAGTGAATTCACCAGTCTATATCTATCCACCTCTATTTCAACCTATTGTGCTCAATTAATAATTACTTAAAATAGATATTCTGCGTTATTACCGGTAGACTCAGCTGTATAAATATCGTCGTATACGAGATCTAACAGTTTATTTTTTGTTAATATGTACCACCTTCCTACTTGCTATTTATATTCAATTTATTATTTCAACTGGATACAGAAATGTATCATGTTTCTCTGCTTCGCATACCAAAAATATCAATCTGGGATGAGGAAGAAAAAGTAGGGTGGAAGATATAAGCCACAGGCCACATAGGAGTTTTTTATACACCTTTCTTGAATGTGTCAAGCTCTCATGAATATTGTTACAATATACTAACTGGTGAATGCAAAAACCCAATTTGCCAGCAGATTTGACACATTTTGCAATCGCAACAATCTGTTTTATCAAATTAGTCGAAGCGATACAGTGATAGTATCTATTTCTAAAACCGTTAAATGAAATTAGAATTGATAATATTTCGGATGAAAAATGAAAATTAATTTCTGAAAAAAATCCTATAATCAGTATCTTTTGAATTATCTGTTTCTCGAGTCCACTATATAAGGTGATTCACCTAGACCGTGCGTGAAAAGTTTTTCCTACGACCACGTATGAAAACGTCAATAATTACACTGTTTTGTTATTCAGAAAGTAGCTCATATCACCATGGTATTGTTTATTTGAAAGAAAAAAAGTACAAGTGTTGATATGAAAAATATCACAACGGTCACATGAATTGATAGAAATAATTAGGTAGGTATATTGTGAAGGTACTAACTGTCAATATGAGCGTTCTCAAATCAAATTCATATTATTTATTGAAATTCCTGTCTCGTTTTGAATTATACCGAGAATTCTTTATCTATTAATTTCAATGTGTCTGATACATAACCTCTGAATTCACTTTAAAACTTTGCTGGAACTATTTCGATGTTGGTGACAGCGGGTGAGATCATTCAAAAGAGTACGGCTACAGTTTCATGCGCGGCTCGCTGCTTGCATCAGTTTGATGCAGGGTTGCCACAGCTACCCCGAACGGGGTATTTCTACCCCTCTCCAGAATAATTTCCCCCGCTTGCTCCCCTCAAGCAAATCTACCCCGCTACAAAAAAATCATGAAAAGGAAAACATTTGAAATTTCATATCAAATCTACCTCGACATACAAATTAAGGATTTAAGGAACGGGCAGGTGTTTCACATTCGAGTGAAGTTTTCTGGATCTCGAGTACTTCCTGGCAGTGCAGTGCAATTATATTGACATTGACATATATGCTTTCATCTTTCACTTATGTCATGATTGTTATGTATTATGACATCACTCACTCACTCAGTATCTCAGCAATGACAGCAATGTTTGGTAATGTCAGTATTTTGTAATATTGTAATTGTTGTGTGTATTTTTCATATACGAATAACGAATATATTATTCTTTTGGTTCTTCAATTAACTACTTAAACATGGATAGGTAAGTAAATTTGTGTTATGGAATATACTTTGATATGGAGTTTAATTCTCATTCAGTTTTTATGTATATTTTTTTATATTTGTGATTTTTTAAGAATGACTGTTTTGTTTATTTTTTTATATTTATTCTTATGAGAAGTGCTGTTTTGTTTATTTTTATATAATAAATATGGTGTTTATTTTTGTATTGTGAGTATATATTCATGTTGTTTTGAAATATATTATGTAACTTTTGTTCTTATAATTTTCGATTTGTCCCTTCGAAATATACATAGTATTTCAAATTCGAATTTGAAGTTGGTAATATGCAAATATCATTTCAAGGTCATTGTTATTGTGTGTTATTGTTCTATGGTTCTATGTTTGTTATTTGAGTTTAGTGGTTTCAAGTTCTCGAATAGCGCTTCCTGTTTTATTGGACTACTGTAATATTTCCAAAATAGTTCATTCATAACACTGATGAATAAAATACAGTTTGACAAAAGCTACCCCGCTTCGACCCGATCTACCACGCTAGTCTACCCCGATATAAAAAAAGCTTGTGGCAACCCTGGTTTGATATCACAGTTTCACCAACGAGAAGATTATTTGGTATCACAGATGTTTGCAAAGAGTCAAGGACGCACTAACTCGAGTAACTCGTACGCGCTTGCGCACTACGTACTACTATGGTTCTGTATTCCTGGTTGCGTGATTACTGGCGCTAGCAGGCGTATGGTGTCAAGGTTGTTTATGTACGCTGGTGTCAATATCAATAAAATTTGTCCAAACTAAACTAACTCAATCAATCAGTAATTCACATAATGAGGAAATGTCGGAGAAGTATTCAAATATCATCTTGAATATGGAAATAAACAGTAAATTATTGATATCGAAACAAAACCATGCACCTGAAATTCTAGAGACCGCTCAAGTTACATTTTTGACAAGACCTCACGCGAAATGAAAGTATTCGGAGTCGTAGGAAAAATAGTGTACAAAACTCGTTAGAAAGTGCATTTCCTTCACTCGTTACGTTTCCGCAAACGACTACTCGTGTGAAATATGTCACTTTCCACACTTGTTGTGTAATATACTAATCTGTAATTTGAATTTGAAAGAAAAATAATTTGGTACTTATAAAGTTGTGATAATCGATTCCAGTAACATTAGTTTTCTATTTTATTTTGTCTGCTCTGGATGAAAAAAATAGGTGTGGGCTCTATAGGTTTCTAGTCCCACTAAGCGCTGGCAATTTTCAACTATCATCATCAAATATTGTCGATATAATTTTTTTCTACGATAACGTCAATAAGCACAAAGTTTGGTTATTTGGGAAGTAGCTCATATCACTATGACATAGTCATTTCCAAGTATATGTCACTAAAAACAGGTTAGATATGATCTAATATAATCTGAACATTTTTGAAACAAAAAATGTTAGCTTGTTTTCAATAAAGCATCTTTTTGTTTTCTTCAAAATACCTCGAAAGCCCGTTTAAGACATTCCGGGCACACTATAATACGTCGTATTCCAGAGTTGAAATCGCATATTCAATTCATTGGATTCAAAAAAGTTGTCTGCAAACATCGTGCAAAGAGGATAAACGCCAGTTGAGTATCCATCCCGAGTCTGGAATCTCCGAAAAATACATCACTCAAAAGTCACATTAAAAACATACGTATAGCGAATGCTAAAGCCTTTGGGCACAAAGTAATAGGTTATACTAACCAGAGAGTTGACTCAGAGAAAGGCGGGAATGTTTCCGAATGACCTTGGAAATTTACTACGATTCGATTTGTTTGACAACTGATTTCATCTGAAAGAAGTGGCAAACTTTTCACCTGCGATTTTTCGAGGAAAAAAGCGAGATTTTGATATCTGAAAGCGATTCGAGAATATATTTTGTGTTGTTATACCATTTGTAGTGAAATTTTCACTCTTGTTGTTGTTTTGCACCCCATATTTTACATAACCTTCAATTTTGCATGATACATATTATTTAAATATTTTAGATTAGTGTTGAATTTGTAGTTGTGTTGTTTTTTTTGCTTTGCATGCTTGTTACATTTTTATTATTTGAATTTTAAGTAAGTCCTAGTGAATATGTAAAATTTTTGTTACACTCTATTTTTCATGTCTTCACTCATTGAAACTGAGGATGTTGAAGATATAAACTTGAACAATGAGCAAATTTATGCATCACAATATAAAAACATCATACTTGCAGTTGAAGGACTTAAAATAATTCTGTAAGTATCCTATAATATTACAAAACAAATATTTTTGTGGATATTAGGAACATATCATTCAGATATTGATATAAATATCTATACTTTTTTTCTGTCTGTTTCAGCATTGATAAGCTGATTGCTTCCTGCATTGCCAAATATTGTTGTCTTGATAGGAATATGAATGATTGTGAAAACAATATCACACCCTTGATGCACTGATACTACATAATGAAGAAATTTAAAGATTTCAAAAATCTACTGGAATATTGTCATACCTACCTTTTTATCATACATTATATATGATGAATTGGAGAAATACATTTTTCCAAATTAGATGGTTGCTTTATTTATAACTTGCAGGTGTCTCATGTATATTTCATTTCTATCTATTGATTTCACCAAATAATGAAACTGGTATTGTCAAGATACACTGGAAATCCTTGAAGGGCATTTATTAGTCCAATTTTCTTTGTGGTTGGAAAAATACGCAAAATGTTCTCAATTGTAAATCCACAAGTGATGAAGGACTACTCGTTTATTCGGTTATATAAAAAATCAAGTAAAATTCCAAACGGTTGATATGTTGTTTATGAAAAACTATTTTTGTAAAAAGCTCAATTCATAAGTATTCATGATTTTAGAGAAGTGTTTTGTGATTGGCTAGTAATTAATTCTGGCGACAGAAAACTATTTAAAGTCCAATCAGAATTCGAAGAGGCGACGCCTGTATAACAGCAGATAACGGCATCATGTAAGCCGAACTTCATGAAAGATGTCATTTTGTGAAATTTGACATAGACAGAGTCACATAGAGTTCAGACAGAGTCAGTTGATCCAACGACCAATCAAATCACATAACTCACATAACCATTTCATTCACAATGGTTATTTTTCCCTCTTCAAGGTCAATCGATACTATTTTACTATTTCATTCATAAATACGCTGAGTCGACTCTCTTGTTAGTATAACCTATACTCTATGCTTTGGGACGCTCTGTGTTATGAAAAGCATTTCCTACCCTTCTCGCATCATCCATATCGGGTAAGATGGAAAGTTCACTTCGCTATTCATATTTTATGTTATGAAACGCACACATTCATCAGGCCCATCCCAGAATTAAGGGATTACACCCTCAGGGCGGCAGTCCATGATTACGGAATTATGAACTGATGGGGTTGAAACAAAAGAACGGGCGGTTGGAGAGGTTAGGAAAAACAAAGGGGGCACGCAATTTGTCTCTGTATTCTCCTCTCTGGTAGACGTTACAGCAAGTGCATCTTACTCCTCTATACAGGCTGTTCAGTTTTCTAGTGCCACTATCTCGATTTACTTAAAAAATGAGGAGTTGAATTTGGTCGAAGTTGAATATCTTGAAAATTTCTGATTTTGATTTCGATTTTTTCACGATAAACTAATCATACTGAACAATTCTTACCAAGACATTATTCAAATACTTTTTTATATATATTTTTTTCAAATTTCTTCTCTGTTTAGTTTAGCACCTAAATACGCACTATGTCCTAATTCAACCAATAACGTATATTTATTGATATGATTTTTTAGGCGGTGCTTTTTTCGCCACTTCGAAGTTGAAACCTAATTCAAAACTAATTTTTATCTAAGAAAAATAAAACATTGGCGTATCATTCTTATTGACTTAAAGAAAACTGAAAATTATGTTAATAATAAATATCAAACGAGTAAGGAAATGTTAACTCAATTTCTCTTTTTGTTCTTTTCTTCTTTTGTTGTATTTTCTCATATAAAATTTTTGGTCTGTGGTTCATGAAACCAACTAACATCAATTTTTTATGTTGAATATTCGCATCTTATTGAGAAACACCCTATGGAAGCAGAATTACTGTTGTTTTGAGGCTCAATGTATTATATTAAATTGTGGACTGTATATTCATTTCATTGATTTTGAACACAATGTTTGCCTCTAGCATACATTATCAAATTATTATTATAACTATATTATCAAAAAAGCAGTTGGAGCTGTGAAAACTTCTATACAACTATTCCATCTCAATTTAATAGTTCCAACTAGTTTCTAATGCTTCAATTTTCAAGAAGGAGTAACATAAGAAAAATAAAACATTGGCGTATCATTCTTATTGACTTAAAGAAAACTGAAAATTATGTTAATAATAAATATCAAACGAGTAAGGAAATGTTAACTCAATTTCTCTTTTTGTTCTTTTCTTCTTTTGTTGTATTTTCTCATATAAAATTTTTGGTCTGTGGTTCATGAAACCAACTAACATCAATTTTTTATGTTGAATATTCGCATCTTATTGAGAAACACCCTATGGAAGCAGAATTACTGTTGTTTTGAGGCTCAATGTATTATATTAAATTGTGGACTGTATATTCATTTCATTGATTTTGAACACAATGTTTGCCTCTAGCATACATTATCAAATTATTATTATAACTATATTATCAAAAAAGCAGTTGTAGCTGTGAAAACTTCTATACAACTATTCCATCTCAATTTAATAGTTCCAACTAGTTTCTAATGCTTCAATTTTCAAGAAGGAGTAACATAAGAAAAATAAAACATTGGCGTATCATTCTTATTGACTTAAAGAAAACTGAAAATTATGTTAATAATAAATATCAAACGAGTAAGGAAATGTTAACTCAATTTCTCTTTTTGTTCTTTTCTTCTTTTGTTGTATTTTCTCATATAAAATTTTTGGTCTGTGATTCATGAAACCAACTAACATCAATATTTTATGTTGAATATTCGCATCTTATTGAGAAACACCCTATGGAAGCAGAATTACTGTTGTTTTGAGGCTCAATGTATTATATTAAATTGTGGACTGTATATTCATTTCATTGATTTTGAACACAATGTTTGCCTCTAGCATACATTATCAAATTATTATTATAACCAAATAACTATATTATCAAAAAAGCAGTTGGAGCTGTGAAAACTCCTATACAACTACTCCATCTCAATTTAATAGTTCGAACTAGTTTCTAATGCTTCAATTTTCAAGAAGGAGTAACATAACTCCAAACCAATTTTTCCTGTTCGAGTATATTTCACCTCGTAAAAAATAATTTCTCACTTCTCTATGAACTCCCCAGGAACACATAACATTTTTCATTTCAGTAACAGCTAATAAATAATAAAGTTTGCAGTAAAAGCAAAGGATTGGGATTGTAAAAGTTGGCAAAGTACACTTTTATGACGTAGCAATAAACTAATCCTAGCCGGCACCTGAACACTTCCAGAAAATCACACTTCTGCAAGTTACAACTTTCCAGATGATTTATTTAGTTCGCACTGTGCATTATCACCTTCGCCTTTTCACTGTGCGACCAAATTTTTTTTCTTGTCCTTTACCTGGCTTGCGACGATAATGCGCAAAGCACGCACTGGCGCACGCATATTTATTGGGCAGGGCATCGGACTTTGAGTAACATAAAAATACATATTTCACCCTGAATCTCAATCAGAAATATTCGAATATATGCATCCGCAGAGGAAATGATTCCCAGTGAACTGGCCGCCAAGCTCGCCTGATATGACACCCAATGGAATATTTTCTGAAGGGTATCAGAACATAATTCTAAACTGCATTGGACCAAATTTTATGACTGAATTAAAAACAGCATTGGGATCTAGTCGGTGGAGTAGTCAAGTAATATCAATTTCCTCAACAAAAAAAATTGAATCGACTCCCTGAAATACTTATTCAAAACGCGAAGGAGGTTTCTAGATCTTGACTATTTAGGGGTGAGAACGAAACATCGTCTATATATTATGATAATATATGGAAAAGACTGAAAGGTCTGCAACATTTTTTCGGTACTGAAATCAATTCATATTTACATGCACTATATTTAATTATAGCTAGTCAATTCCAGAAACTTGCAGTTGATATTCATCATCATATTCTCAATGACAATATAACATGATTCAGTTGTTTCATCAGAATTATTTCGACGGTAATCAATGACTAGATATGATTTGAAAATTAATAGAATCTGACAATCATTGCTGTCATTACTGATGAACTGTCGCACCCAGGCTATAAAATTTATTCGTCATTCGACTGGATAACAAGAAAATTCAAAATATGCATGCAAATTCACTATATTCATAATCACAAAGGAATTTTAATGTCAAACCTTGGGATCATTTTGGACAACTGCAAAATTCCGAACATTCAAAGTTCTGTTTGTAAATGAATTATTTAATTCTTTCATGAGATAAATCATGAACCGAAATCGGTAAATGGAAATTATTTGCCAAAAGAAATTACAGCAACATTTTTTGCATTCATATATGTGTCCCACTGAGCAATGTAATATTTGTTCAATATTACAGCAACCCAACAATCCAAGGTTGTAATGTTTGTCGCTACCTTACTGCAAGATTGCAGCAACCGCTGAAACGGACCTTCCCTAATATAACAAATTCAATATTTCTTGAAAACACATTCTAGCAAGGTTCCTGCAACATTACATATAAATTGAATAAAATTTATTTTTTTTATATTTTGAATGTAATGTTTTCAGTAAGGTTACTGCAATATAACATGTGATGTATATGAAAATTACATATTGAATATTCCTACTACCACCTTGTTGCAATATGGCAGTGACTACTCAATAGAAAAGTATGTGTGAAGCATATTGAAATATTGAGAATAAAAGCACAAATTTCAAACATAAAACATATAATTCACAAAATGAATGCAAAATACACAAAAAATAAAATAAGTGATAAACTAAAATTAACATCCACAAAATACTTCTTGAAGTGGCAGCCCAATATTCAGTAGGAAAACTGAAACAAAAAACTACAGATGAAATATGGTGATAATAATAAAATCAGTAACTTGATCTAATCATTATTGACCTCTGAGTATATGGCAATCACCTTTTCTTTTCTATTCTTTGATTTTATTAAAACGACTATATACAACTTCACGTAAACATTTTATTGACATTTGCGAAAATTTCTAACGATGATTCTGTTTCTAAAAACCTCACATTCAATATCACGATAAAAAAATGCATCTTACCTTGGAACTATCCATGTGATGAGAGTGCACTTTATCACTTACTCCAATATGTCAGCTGAAAGGAAACCTGTGCAATAGTCTTGTGAATTGCAAACCGATACACAAAGAACAAAGAACTTGACGAAACAACAATGGCTGACTGTCGATGAGACTGATGCGAGATCTCTGATGAGTCTGATGCAATGATGCAATGATCCTCCAATGATCGAACCGATTCCACCCGATACAACACGAGTGAAAATGTAATGAAGTTACAAGGTTTAGGCAATATTACAAATGAAATTGAATAAAAAATTAAATTCATAACTTGATATAAAATTGTTTATAGATTGTTCATAGAATGTTGCGAATATATTGAACTTTTATAGACAATATTGCAATTGAAACTTGATCAAAAGTTACTTTTGTAACTTGCAATGCATTTGTTGATGGATGGTTCATGTAATGTTACAAATGTAATGAAGTTACAAGGTTTAGGCAATATTACAAATGATATGAAATCAAATATTGAATTTATAACTTTCTATAAAATTGTTCATAGATTTTTCATAGAATGTTGCTAATGTAACGAACTTCTATAGTTGAGACAATATTGCAATTGAAACTCGATCAAAAGTTACTTTTGTAATTTGCAGATCATTTGATAGTAGGTTTTTCTGTTATGATTGGGAATATAACATTACAAGAAGCGTTATGCAATATTGTCATGCTATTTTATGGGAGCAAGCCGCAAATAATATTGAAGCAATATTTTGTAACATTGCATGTTCAGTGGGGTGTTTCGTTCTTATAGTACTGCACTGACTGATGAGCGCAGATGACATCTCCCATCAGGTGTGTCTTTTGAAATCTTAATTCCCGTGACTGGAATTTGTTCTTTTCTGGGCGAAACGGTTTATTGTCCGGGCTTTATGGAATCCTTGTTATTTTTATATTCTCGGGTGTGAAAAGGCAGCGCAGTTTACGGTAACAGTTATTGTTATTATTGTAAGTCACGTGCAATATTGCAGTGGATATCGCCACGTTTATTGAGGATGTCGGCAGAACTCAGATTCCTTCTGAATTGAAATGAGGAGTACTGACCAGGAACTAATCCTACACCAATGGATTGTATCACGAAAACTACAGCTCAGATTTTATTATTCTCCCAATATCCTTTTAAGTACCTAGGTAATAATGGGCAAGGTGACAACTGACAAGCAACCATTCGACAGAGCAGATTGGGGACCGAAATTAAATGTCAACAAGCCAAATTGCACCAGAATTTGGATGGATGATGTCTTATTTGTTGAAGATACAGTATTCTGTAAACTTTGATACAACACAGCTGTTTCAGATCAGTATATTCGTCAATAAATAAACAAACGTCTAAACTAATTAGACTATACAGGACGATGTATAGACTATTTGGAGAATAAATGACAAATTGTGACACAATTTCATTGTGTTTGGCATTCTGGATTTCGGCCGTTTGAATCTAAAAGAATTTGGTTTTTGATCCTGAACTGTTTTTCGCGGTGGTGTTATTTCTATTAGGATACTTTTACATGCGTGATTTCGAATTTTTTTTTCGAGTTCTATAAATTTTGATTTTGAATATGAGTTCTTGTAGTTGTGTCTGATTTGTGATTCATTTGTTAGTCAATTGTTTCGGAGATATGTCAATCAATGTAATTAGAATATACTAAATATTTGGGAATCATACTTGATCAAAAATTGTCATTTTCACCACATGTTGATTATGTTTGCAAAAAAATTACAGAAAAGATCGGTTTCGCGTATCTGTGAGTAGGGATTTAACCTTACATGCTATGCAAGTTATATATAACTCAATCATAAAACCGCATCTTGATTATTGTGCCACAATTTTGTTCATGTGTAATAGTAGCGACATAAAAAACTTCAGATATTACAAATCGCTGATGTATGGGATTTATTCTAAAAAGCACTAAATACACCAAAATTTTATTGATGCAAAGGACATTGAATTGGCTTCAAGTTGAGAATTACATTCAATTTCGCACATTAGTTTTTATATAAAGATTTTAAATAATTTGCTTCCGACTTATTTGAGTGAAAATATTCGCTTCAGGAAAGATATTCACAATTATAATACCAGAAAAAAAAACCACGTGCAAACATTTCCTACCTCATTAATGAATACCCAACGAAATTTATATGATGAAGGAATGATAGAATATAATAACTTACCCCAATCAATTACAACATCAGGAAGCATTCGTATTTACTAATAGATTGAAACAGCATTTTTTTTAAATAGCTGATATTTTGAATTGTGATTGTGAAATATACCTATATTATCTATTAATAATGTTTTGTAGTGATTGCTTCTCTTTTAATTTGTAAAATTTCAATTTTCTTGCTTTTTGACTATAAAACTTTTTTGAATAGTTTCATGATATGTCTTAAATTATCTCTCTTTTTTTGTATGTTAGCTCTTAGCTAAATAAATGATTTCTATATCTCTCTCTGATTCTTCGTACTAGCAGAACAAGGATCAAAAGTGAGTTGGAGTTATTAAGGCATGAATACAAGATGGCCCAGCTTATAGAAACGATGATTAACCATTCGATTGTTGATCCAACAATATGTCAACAAGCATAATATAATTTTTTTCCAAAACGCTTCCTAAGGATGTTCAGTTTATATATTTTTTGCCACAACTCTCAGGAAATTAGAGCGTTTTTGACAAAATTTAGTACTAGTACTCATGATATAGGTATCCGTTAATTGACTTAAGTAACTTCTGTCAAAATTTTCCAGTGGCGTACTTACACTTTTTCCAAATTCCTTGAAGCATTATTCACAGGATAATTGTAGTTCAACACTTTCACTCTAAAAGAAAACCATGAAAATAACCATCAGCAAGTAGGCGATTGCTTGGCTGGTGCATAACAGAAATTTTTCACCATAAGCTGAATTTTGGGGGTGGAAAATCTCGCACGCCTATGAATCCACCCCTGTCTATGGATTGTACTGCATCAGGGAAGCAAAATTGCGCTTCACTATTGATAGAAATGAACCCGCTGTTTGCCCATTCAATATTTCAATTACTTCTGTTTGCTTTATCCCTGCAATCATGTTTTTGTACAATTTTCTGTTTCTTTACTCCCCGGCATAATAATAGGGGGCCCCCATATATATTTGAATGCCGCATCTCGCGTTTCAGCTCACGGAATTCGAATTTTACTCCCCAAATATTTTTCTCTTCTATCAATCGATTGGGAGGCCTGAGGTAGATGTTAGTGGCTATAGGGGAATTATCCGATTACTTCTCGTATAAGCCTTCTATCAGCTTCAGTGCAAAATTTAGAAATTGGTTTCTGGACGGTAATACCATCCAAGTTGGTTAAACTTGGGCGGGTGAAAAAGGTATTGAGATTGACACGCACAAATATTGTGTATTTAGAGTTTTCTAAGACGCTATTTTGTCGCACGCGTTGTTTGGAGTACGACGAGCGAAGCGAGGAGTGCCCCAAGTGAACAAGTGCGACAACGTGTCTTATAAAACGTGTCATATGCAATTTTGAATTGATCTGGAGAAAAAATGGATTAAATATCGATAAATAACAGAAACATCTCCGATTGGTAACAATGATGACATTGAAGTAATTAAAATCTGACGCACAAGTGTAAAGCCCAGTTTACAGTGGTGCGATTTTGACTATTGCAATGCCAGCGGTGAAAAATTCAATGTTGTTATTGTTTTCATTGGCCAATTTAAATCAAATTACACTCTGAATTAAAATTTACCAATTAAATCATTAATGGTGGATTTATGCAGCAATTTTAAGTCATAAGGTTTAAGTCGTAAGTGTTTAGTAATAAGATTTGAGACATAAAGGAAAAAGGACCATTTATGCAGGAATTATTAAGTACTGTCATGTCTTCCCACTTCTCCCATTGGTCAATTTCTGTGGTTGTGTCAGTGGTTACTTTACAATTTCAGTCATCAATATCAATTTTTTCTTTTCACACTCAATGAATCTGATATAAGTCTAAATAAACAACACAATCACAGACAATAACATATAAGAAAACTTCGAACGCATGCGCAATTATGATCAGTTTTCAGCGGCAAGACACTACGCATTCAAAATACACACAAGTTTTCGAAACCTCGATACTTTATTACTGCTTATACTACTGATTCTTCCGAGGATTCTTCTCACCATAGAGTATGAAGTATAATTGAAATTTACATTTTTTTGTGTGTTTTGGCATCAAAACAAGACTTTTTTTCACAGATTTTTTCAATTGCTTACGTTGTTATTTTTTCTTCGAATGTGCTCAACAGATTAATGATATTTGTTGGCAGCTCTGATATTTTTCGATGAATGTGACAAGTTTAGAATACTTTCAAGCATTTTATGTTTTATGGCACCATGAAAAATTGAAAACCCATGAATTGGACAAAAATTTTGAGAGAGAAAACAGTCTATCCATCAATTAAAAATATCAAACATAGTTTGAAATTGAATGTCTGGTAGACTACGAGCAGAAAATAACTAATTTGCTGTGAGAAGCTGAATACACTTTAGTAGAATAAGAGAAGAGGGATTTTTTTGTATTTAGTGTATAATTTATTAAAATTGCAAAGCGCTTTCGACTTGCGTCATCTTCAGTGCTTCAAGTCAGGTAACAGGAAGTTCACAATGTTTGAAGACATCTTAATTGCAGCTTGTATAATTTTTGAATTAATTCAAACGAAATAACATTTTTTTTTCTTTTTCGGGTCATGTGGATGGTGATGTTTGACGTGACGTGACAAGAAGAAAGAAACATGTAATTCAATTTTCTGCGTGGTATTTGCCAGAAAAGTAGTTGTTTTCTCCTCGTAGTCTACCAGACATTAAATTTCAAACTATGTTTGATATTTTTAATTGGATAGACAATTTTCTCTTTCATAATTATTCATACTTTTCCTCGATTCATCTGATAGCTGGTTCAAAGTAAAAATTTGTGCACTACCTGCTATACATGAGGAGGTGCAAATTCGATCATGAAAGAGAATATGAGTTCGTTTTTAACAATATATATAGCTATGGTAGAGGTGATGAGCGTTTTTTCAATATTGCCGCTCACGAGCGCAAATACTGTCACTTTATGACATTCCTCGGAAAAAGTCGATTTTGTGTCGATATTTGAAAGTGTCGAATGCAACTCTGTTGGCCGATTGTAGAAAAAAGTACATTGCCACTCATGGCAGGAGTAGAATTGCTAGGAATAACACGTTGTTGCCTCAGAAATATTATCAAACCAAGGATAAAATTGATCATGACAAACATTTTAATTCGCTAACAGATGATAATAAATAATGTAAAATCAATTCCTCCCAGCCAACCCAAATTCCCCACCACCACGTGATCAAACACCAAACCATAAACAGGACAAATTGTTGGGGCACCATCCCCCTGATGGCATTAAAAGGGGGGCGGAATTCGACCGTACTGTGGGGGTGAACTTTTGCTCGAATTCGCGATAAAGGGTTGCAGCATCGTCCACAAAGGGCTAAAGGGCCGAGAGTAGCGACACGAGACGCGGAAGTCCCATTGAAAATAAATTACAACAGTACTTAGCGAACTATGTGTGCCCTTCGAAGTTGATCCAAAGGCAGCCCCCAGATGGATTTTGGCAAAGAGTTTGAACAAGAATGGACCAATATATTTTTCTACATCTGGTTAACAAAGTAGCCTTTGATGCTTTCAAATATCAACACAAAATCAACGTTTTCATTCATTCAGGTTATACAAGAATTCGTCTACTAGAGACAGACTTTTCTGATCCAATTATTGGGCGAACATGTCGGATCAAAGATCATACAAACTCACTCTGTTGTACGATATTCCTAGAGGAAAAGATTTGAGAATAGTCCCGAATTCACGTTGAAATTATGATTGATAATTATTGGACATCGTTGGTAACATATCATTATAAAAGCTAGTCATATATAATTGATGCTGAAGCATAGTGAATTATTCAGGTAGAATATTCCGATGAGACACCCTAAATTACGGATCAATAAATTTTTTCGACTTCTTCAACAACCTGATTATACGATCCTTCGAAATCCCTGCATGATTATTGAAATAATGGGTTATTATTGTGTCCATATACGTTGTATATATCGACTTAGGTTGAGGGAAAATATTGAACGGTAATTTAAAATTCTTCGTTGCTTGGACGTACGTTTAGCTCGCCTGTTTTATAAATGCTCCGGACTTTGATTTATGCAATCGTACAGTATGTGAACCGATTCAGTAACTATTTTGATTTTTTTTGTCGGAAACATTCTTGTTACATGACAGCATGGAACAAAAAAACTTTCATGACGAGATACAATCAATTAATTCAGTCTTCAGAATCTCCTTTGAAAGTTTCATGTTTTTTTGTTCAGAAAATATCAGTTTTGAGTATGATGACATCTGTGAGTATCCTTTGGAATAATGTTACAGATTAATTGAACCCTTCTCAACGTTTGAATAAACAGAAATGGACAAAAGAAAATGTCTGCATACATAACCTCACTATATCCTGAATATTATGACATCAAAGCTAACCTAGGAAAAATGATGTGTTCCTTGATATTAATCAACTAATCAATTTGACAGCAGTAACTTATTCATAGAAAACACGAACGTATACGTGTACCTAAAGCAAATAGTATAATTTCAATACCTCGTGCAGATAATTTGATATCGAAAAATATATTTTCCATATTGTGGTTGAAATTCAGACAATCAATATATTATAAGCATCATTTCTATATTTATATCTTTTGACATATCTATATATACATAATCAAAAGCTATGGCACGCATACCTAAAAATTTCCTTTGATTCTTGATAACATCACCCAATCACCCTCATTAGTTTTCATATACATCACGAAATGAAAATAATAATGAGAAATATTGGTGAATCACAGAAACCACAAAAGAATGCGACTATAAAATAAAATAATTTCTGACCCAAAAAGGAATCAAAATTTTTGTGTGGCTGCTTTGGCAATCTTGGCAACTTGGACTTGCCAAGACAATCAATTCTTGGTTTATACCCTATTTCACTTCATTTTACAACCGAACTACAACATCCTGTATAATTATTGTGCCCACAGCAGTGAACCGACCAAATGCCGAACATTCTAACCATAGTCCCCGGTGGAAAATATCTGTTTCAATTGTGTATTCCCATACACTTGGCGGTTTTGCGGTGAATCCATAAAATCTAGAATTACACCAGTTGTCGAGTGGAATAATTGTTCGAACAATTACATGGACAAGGGATTCAGCACAAAAGAATCCTACCGCCACCACCCAGTGATGATGAGCACTTAGTACTAAAATGGAAAAAAGGGCCTTCAAATGAACATGAATCGAAATAAATGGGGACAATTTCAATGAAAGTTATGGGGGTTTTTCAGTTGGTCCGTCTATTCCTGATTATGATTCAAAAGGAAATATTCAGATGCTGGGGGTATGCAGTTTTGGCGTATCCACGTATAGTCAAAAGCTATATCCAAATAAAACCATTTGAGCCTCACACCAAATAATCGCCAGATTCCTGTGCAATTATCTTCGCTTCATTGGACTTTTTCAGCGAACACCGCAACACATTTGTTATTCCTTGTCCCTCGACGTTTATTTTTCTCGTATATCACAATACCCAAAGACTTCTAGAAACGTTTTTAATGCATTCAAAATTGAGTCGAAACACAGACCATAACAACAGTTTGATGCGGTTACGTCAAACCTCTTGGCTATTATTGTCGTCTTGTGTGACAAAGAATCTTAAAAGGACAAAGGGATTAGGGTGAATTTTACCTGGGATTGTGGAGCACCACAAGCATATCAGATGCGAGCTAATCACATTCATTGTATTCATTTGGGTGGTTTATGGGAAATATTGAGGGTGAACGAGATATATGAGCCAGCCAACAATTGTCATTGTTACTATTTTATCATCAAGATTTTTTGTCATGGCTCTGAACTTACCAACTTACTTTATAACAAATAAGTAACTAGTATATAGTAATGTTTTATTTCTTAATTTCGTCCTAATGTGCATTCGTCAGACCTTATCATGTTTTTATGAAATGCAGGATTTAGATTTGATCACCAAAAATATTGCAAGAATGTACCACGTTATATGAGGCCTTGGTATGGGGTCCATTTGTTTACTAAGCATTGCCGCGTTTTACAGTCAGTAATTACCAACAAAATTATTGAAACTCAGTCGAGAATTTGTACCAGCTAGAATTTCCAGTGATATAAATCAATCAAACTCTAGTATGAAAGTCAACAATAATTAATATATAATCATTTCAATTATAATTGATATATGATTTTACGTCATTCTGAAATATATATTTTGGGAAATACATTCACAACTATTGTTTTCTTCACTGCGAATATTTCATCATTTCCTCATTATTGGATCTCATTTAATTACAGAGAAGGTTCATAACATGAAATAATTCAACTGTTACAACAATTATTGCTTTCCTTATAAATGATAGGAGATGACGAATCGTACAACTAATCACGTAATCTTGATTTTACTCAAAAAAAAACAACAGATTTATTAATTGTGGAGGAATAAAATAACAACTGTCATAAAAACTCACTTTCTAATGCGAATTTCCCAAAATGTCTTCCACCTGAAACAATAGAATGATTGAGTTGAATAATTTATGAATGATAAAATGTTCATAAATACACCAAGAATCATTCAAAGAAGTATGCACAAACAGTAAACAAGAAGAAATATGATATTTATAAATGGAGTAATGAAAATGAATTATTTTTGTGTTGTTTCAACTATACGATTCGGCTGAAGGATCCAGTTCTTCGGGTAGGAGAGAATTCATTTGTTCGTTCTAGAGATATGGAAAATATTGGTAAATATTCGGAGCGTATCAACTCCGCAATGTTTCATCCGATTTAAAAAAACAGAATTAATTGTTACGAAAACACTATAAACTTATATCGATATAAATTTTTGCTCATACTTTCACTAATAATAAAATACATATCCATTAAGTTGGATAAATTTAGTTATTAAGACAAAGCTCTCTGATATCGAAACATGGAGATTAAATGAAGTTAAGTTAAGTGGTTTAACATGTTTTCCGATAGTAGATATAAAATTAAACAATATCCTCCATCTCCCACGTTTCAAAACAGCTTTTCATCAATTTATCTCAAGAGGTAGATTCATGTGATATGCCTCACTGACAGTGTTTTATCGTCAAAAGTAATCAGTTTTCTATTAGCCACGGCAAGAACAAACCATCCGTATAAACAATAAAGCGCACAATCCATGCGATGCTATCTCGCTACAAAGAAACAGAATACCCACAATAAGTCACATTTCAATCCAATCATCAATTTCAGTCACATCAAACTCAATTTCTTGTAAGTGATGTCTCTCCCTACAATGACTTCTTTGTTAGGTCGACTGAACTTCACCTGAGCTAGACCAAAACGTAGCGACCGACCTGAAAGTGATTTGTCATGATATTATTAAAACCAAGATGTCACGTCCCGTGTGATAGATGGTGGGTCTAACTAGGATTTCGGACCGAAGACAGAACGCTACGTGTTTTTTTCTGGTCCCGCTGAGGCTCAGCGTGACATCCCTGGCTCTGATGGGGTAGCATGGGGTAGGTGAAAAATAAAAGAAATCGTCACAAGCGAGATCCGGATGCTTGGGGTTGTTTATTGTCGCTACAATTCATTTCCACAGGTTCGGATGGATTATATATGCTTTTTCTTTTTTGGTTCTATAATTAAGTCATCATGAAACGCAAATGCCTATCGAGGTAGCCTCTGTTTCAATACGCATTTTTTATTATTCGGAGGTTGGTACAATCGAACTGTCAAATGATACTAGCAGTGAAAACTCAATGTTTCTATTGGTAAATTTCAATTCAGGGTGTGTTTTGATTTAAATTGACCAATAAAAAAATATCTTCATGCTTACTAGAGACCGACAGCCCAGATGCCAACATTGTAATAATAGGCTTACAATGGGACACATCTTGATACAATGTCCTCGATATCAAATCATCAGAAATAACATTGGAATACCAGATACCCTGAAAAATGTGTCTGAAAAATGATATGACGACCTTTTCCAAGACGTTTCCATTCCTGAGACAAATAAAAAAAAATAATCCATCTCATATACAAATAAAAAAAAATAATCCATCTCATATTATGTGAACTCTTCATGATCACTTGACCAGTTTTTCATTTAGTTCCTGAAGGCTATAGTATACCATAGCAGTCGATGCCTCAAAAAAAAAAAAATTCAGCGCTGGTATAGCAAAAATCAAAATCGCTCAACAGTAAACTGTGGTTTACGCTTCTGCATAATATCTTGAATATTTCAATGTCATTGTTACCAATCGAAGATCTTTCAGTTATTTATCGATTTTAAAATTCATCACCGGATCTGGTGAAATTGACACCGCTATTAGGAGTCAGAAAACCAAAAAACCCAAAAGAAGAAGAAGAAGATCGATATTAAATTAATATTTTTCAATAAAAGACTTCAAATAAATGCAAAATAGAAAAAAAAATTTACATGACACACGTTTTATAATAAGACACGTTGTCGCACTTGTTCCCTTGGAGCACTCCTTGCCTATCTTGTCGTACTCCAAAAAACGCGTGCGACAAAAAGCGTCTTATAAAACTTGTATCATAATATACCATTTCCTACAACCCGATATGAAAACTTCATTGAGCACACAGTTTTGTTATTTGAAAAGTAGCTCATATCATCATGGCATTGTTTTTTTCTTAAAAAAAAGCACACTGAAATGAAAAATATCACATGCGCGCATGTAAGGATAGGACGGTATAATTAGTTGATAGATACGTCATATCACATTCATATGAATTGAAGTATATGACACTTTTCGAGTTTCCGGATTATAAGAAGAATTTTTTACTAAAATTTTAATGTGTAAATGAGACATTACCTCTAAATTCACTTTGAGGACAATTGAATACACATCATATACCTATGACTGGAACAATTTCAACTTTTATACTACTTACATGGCTGGATGTTGATAGCAGCGAAATACATAATCCACAACTTGCTACCAACTTGCATCACAAATGTTTGCAATTTCAACAGTCGAGAATAACACACCAATTATTTATTCATGCCAATGAAATTGTTCGTGCAAACGAAGAAAATTAAGGTTGTATTATCTGAATGAACATGAAAATATCACATTTAGTAATTCCATCATCGAATGTGTGCAAGCAAAAATCTATATAGAAATAGAATTCCAGGGAGAAAGTGGAAAAGACACTCACAAATTGAATTGAGTCGTATTTTTTACCTGCCTCAGTTGAGAAATAGGAGAATGCAGTCAGAGAGTGAAGGTATAGGGTTGAATTATTATTATGTGAAAGGAACCGATGTATAAATTCATTATATTTTCGTAGGCAGACGCTATGAATAGATGACCTGTTTATATACGATGGAAATGATAATCAACCCAGTTGGGGGTCATTGAGTGTTCTCTTCATTTTTTGATAGGAACATTTCTGGAATTAAACTATTATGATCCAAGGAAGATTATATATCTCAATTCGTAAAAAAAGAGAATAGTGCCTGAAGAAATATCTCTCGAGCCTTCATCTGTGAATGTGGAATATTTTGAATCTTCAATCCATGAATAAAATGAAACGAGTACGATTAACATTGAAAATTATTCCTGAAAGAATTTCACAGCATCTAGTTGAGCTATAAACCTGCTGTATTGTTTCTACAAAAATAGTTCGTTGTCAATGGTTATTGGAACATTACTTGATGTACTACCTGAGGCCTATTCCATAGGTACTCTAATTCATAGATAGACATTTTTGTAGTTTAGGTAGAAAATAATAAACATTCGGTTGTCTTTTTCGGTCAGTTCCAGATGCCTTGTTCACCTGTTACATGAGTAACTATTTCTGAATGAGTTTCATACTAAACGTACTTATTTTTCTTTCTGGTTCTAAACCAACTCAAATGGGCAATGCTAATAGGAGTAATGGAGTAATTTCATAACTCCTATAATCATGTTTTTAGAAGTTGATTATCTTGATTAAAATGCAAATACAGCGTTCCAGAACTTGGAATTGAGTTTCTACAAGCGCTTCAACTTGTGTTTTTTCCTTGAAGAAAATCCAATTGTAATACAAATATGTTTCTGACTATTAAAAATAATTATTTTCCAAAAAACAATGTGCATTTCCTGACTTTAAGGAATCATGGTAGGTATGCGTTTCCAAGAAAGTTGTTCTATGCCTAGTAAATACATGTGTCCTTTGTTGAATAGTCATCATTAATTTATTATTTAGTAATTATCATTTTTGGACGTGCGACGGCTTGTTATTATTTACATTTCCTTTTGTGGATAAAATATCTTTACATTATAAAATTACTACTCACGTACTTATTAAATATGTACCTGCCTATATTTCCAAATGATGAAATTAGTATATTCTTGTTGCCAGTGTTGTCTTATAAGTTTTATTTTCAACTATATCATTTGTATGTTATAAGCATGAAGGAGTAAAAATAATATTATTTGATACAAAGCAGACGAATCAGAATAAATCAACGAAACATATCTAATAATTAAATGAAAATGTGCTTGATGTTGGCTGTCTATATTGAATTGCTGGCCGATTTGAGCCGATTATAAATTTTTAATAACGTCTAATTATTCATTCGTGTAGCGCTGAAACTGCCCTAAATGAAACATTGTTTGACAATTTGGAAGATAATTGAATTCACTGCCTCCACATTCGCGAATACGTACTGCAAATATTATTAAATCTCATCAGGTACAATCTAGACTAGATAATATGGAACATTCCATCCGAAATTAGCTCCAATCAATTCGGATGCCATAGAACTGGTTGACTGTGAACATTTGATTTTGTTAACATAAAAAAATATGTAATATGCATATACATTTCACCGGACTAGATTTTCACGAGAGATCGAACAGGTCCAGGTGATTGTGAGGCTGTACATCTTTCACGATCTCACTGATCCAATCTAATCTATATCAAAAGATAAATGTGCAATTTTAGTTCATCATCTCTATTTGTGTGAATCTTATCTTTATGAGCGTCAGCCTTTCCATTGAAATTTAACTTTGCAGTATCTTCAAGTTTTAAAATAAAAATAGTTATTATTTTTCAGAATGTTACGATCACATTTGTATAAAATATATAGGTAGGTATGTAAAATAAGGACCAGTGGTTAAGTCGAGAATATTTATGGATTATTTCATTTTTAAAGTTGAGGTATATAGCTCACCCTCTATTTTAATATGGTGACCCCAGTTCTGAGATGAAATTCCGACCATAATATCGAAACTACCAGTATACAATTTCGCAGAGTAAACTTAATCGGATATAGTTAGATATATACGGTAATGACGAAGTTTTCCTATTTCCGAGTTGTGAATTCGTCAAGCTTGATATGAAATACATAAAATACCTACAAAACAATCCGATATTCAAATAGAAGTTCTCGTAAACTTTCACGGAATTAGCATGTTTACTTCTAGTAATCCTTTTCGGTAAAAGTTTAGCCTGTGCCTGATGCCACTCTTGTCTGTTTACAACTGCTTAGCATAAGTTCGTTTCCTAGGTTGGTGTTTGCACAAACAGTTTGCTAATTTTGATTATTCCGTTCCACGGGTGATATGTAAAATGTTGGCAGAGTTTGTCAGTCTCCCAAATACTAACAGAATGCCAGAGTCGATGCTATTTGATTACGTTGATTTTACCGCGTCTAAACTGAAAAACTACCAATTTATACTTTATACTATACTGTCTGCTGGTTGCTTCCAGAATTACTCTCATTGGATTGATTCTGTTCCCTGAAGATGATCTTTGCAGATCAGCAATGCAACTAGACTATTATTTTCTCGACTCGAACATGGCAAAAGTACTGTGGCAAAAACTCAATGAGACATGGCGGTGTCAACATCACTTAATTAATTTCGAGCCCATTAAATTATTATTTTTTAAGAGAAGGTAAACTTTCCCATATAACAAATGGTGTCTCATAATGATGTGCCAACGTAGATGAGATTATATAAGTGCTGAAGGTATTCAAATACAAAATACCAATTTGAATCTGTACAAAAACATGTGGCCAACATGCGACAAACCTCTTGATTTATTTTATTATTCATCCCCCAGAAGACACTAATAGATATAGATAAATATACTGCAGAGCCTTATGACTGAAGACACTATAATACAGCCAACGGAACAAAAAATATATGATGTATGAGATAATAGAAGCGGGTTTTTATTATGGTTGAAGGCATGGTTATTAATAACAGCTTTTTGGTCAGCATCTGTAAAAACTAAATTCTTAGAGTCTAAGATTCAGAAAGTATATATCATTCTTGAACACTATGGAGGAGCAGTTTGAATATGCTTTCTTGGATAACCAAGCGTTTTGCAAATTCGGTATCATGTTTGAATATAGAACGATTGGCTTCTGGAAAATTTCGTACTGAAATCATATAAACTCTTCCGTTAAATTGTATGATAAAACTCAATCATACATAAACAAGAAAGATCCCACATGACTAATCATAATATTTGCGAGAAAACATATACCAACTGCTGACAGATTTCGAATCCATAAGTCTTTGTTTCTCTTGAAATGAAAACAAATTCTCACTCTCATCATATTTTGAGTAAGTAGATAATTCGAAATAAGTATACGAATTAGAAACTGTTCACCTCGTAAGTGAAAATTCAATGTCAATTCATCGTTTTGATTCGACAGTGATGATAATTATTTGAACCAAATTTAGATAAAATGCAAAATTCCCTACAATCGAGAGGGTTCATTGTAAAGATATAAAAACATATTTGTCGTTAAAAATAATCAATAAGCAGTACATCATAAGATTAATACGTTATATAACCTCAGCTCGAAAGTAGCATCTGAAAAGTCCAAGAGGCTCAAGTTATTTTAATTTGTATTTAATCTATGCTTGAATATTGATTTTTCTATTGGTATGTTCATCTATTGTGGCTTAATTTAGGAACATTGATCATAATAATAATCAACCACCATGATAGCCTTTAATATTCACTATTGTGATAATATGGTTTCAATATAAGAAGTACCTAGTTGGAATATTAAAGACAAATCAAATCTGTGGTGTGACATTTTTTGATAGAATCGAAAGCAAGAGGCATAATAGTTTCTAAATATTTCCCAACTTATCCAGTCTTACCGCATAAATTTTAGTCACAGTCATGGCAAATATCCCATAACCATCAAACCTTCGTTATAACTGCGGTTTTAGCAGCCCTAACCATCCACACATCTGCCCTTCTACGGTTAATATTTCACCTAATTATTGCTCGTAAAAAATCTATTTTGCCGTTTCTATTCCAGACACTTCGATGGGGCGCGTTTATTAGTTTGTAGGTACCAACAGAAAGCAGATCACACCTGCTTACCTGAAGAAAGCGCTTCAGGGACAGCTGAACCTCCACCGCAGACGAATATGGTTCCACGTGGTGGGGCTGTTAGGGTCGATATTGGCCGAGCAGAGATTCAAATGGGCTTCTTGGGCTAGCAGAGAGCGTTTTTATTTGTTCAAGGTCATTCTTCCGGTCGAGATGAAAGATCGAGAGGGGTATGTAAATTGTGAATGGTCTTGGGAGAACTTTCAGATGTGAGCAGGTGCTGATGGTTTTGGGCTGGTCAATAAGGGTTCATTAGGTTTTCTTCATGAACTGTTGAGTTGTTTTTTAATCTGAATTGATTGATTTTTTCAAATCTTGGGGAGCATCTACATTGTTTTTTAATGATGACACCGAAAGATTTTTTAGTAATATTTTCTTAATTAACCGCTCATTATCGAATAAAGTTGATTGATCTCACTTAGACAAACAAATTTGGGAATAAAATGTTTCACAATCCTATAGTTTTGAATCATTTGGAACATTCAAAGGAATTGGGAGGCCAAAATAGTATATTATGATACAAGTAAGACGCTATTTTGTCGCACGCGTTGTTTGGAGTACGACGAGCAAAGCCAGGAGTGCTCCAAGTGAACAAGTGCGACAACGTGTCTTATAAAACGTGTGTCATATGCAATTTTTTTATTTTGAATTAATTTGAAGTCTTTTATTGAAATTTTTTTTATTAAATATCGATAAATAACAGAAACATATTCGATTGGTAACAATGATGACATTGAAATATTCAAAATCTGACGTACAAGCGTAAAGCCCAGTTTACTGTTTCTGATTTTTGCGATTCCAGATGAAAAATGCAATGTTTTTATTGTTTTAATTAGTCATTTCAAATCAAATCACACTCTGAAGTAAAATTCACCAATTAAAACATTGAGTTTTTCACTACTAATATCACCAAATCCAAAGCGCTCAGAAGTAAACTGGGCCTAACTCTTCTGACTTTCATTTGACAGTTCGATTGTACATACCAACCTCCTAATGGTAAAAAATGCGTATCGAAACAGAGGCTATTTCGATACGCATATTTGCGTTTCATAATGACTTCATTATAGAACCAAGATAGAAAAAAGAGTTTTATAGTTTTCATCATTATTTTCTGATCTCACCATCTCATTCTGCGAAGGAAAGATAATGTAATGAAAACACTCTGTACCTAATCTTCTTGGATGGAGGTCGGGTTTTACGATGAGGATTTACCATGATCCAGCAGCGCGATTTCTAAAGAGGATTACTATTATGGGCAGGACTGTGTTACGCCTATTTTGAAAGAATAATAATGTTTATCTACCACAAAACTTACTAACGATCTATTACTACTGATAATAGCATGTTTATTACGTTTGTGACACTGGTTGTCACTTGTCACAAAATATTTATATTCTTCAACCGTCAACACAAAGGGTTGACATTTCCCAGTGATAAGCGGATTTTTCTATAGGAAACATGGGTAAGGATTGTAAATCATGTATAATCTTCTTAATCTCAGGTTATGGTGTCAATGGAATATACATTCGAAGATCTGCAATCAGAAACCGATATCTTATTGAAACATGTGAACTAGTCGCAAACAATATTCGATGTACAGGGTATCCAGTTTCTGATGGTTCTTTGTAACCATACTAAATATTAAAGACTTGGTAATATCAAACACTTCAGAATAGTATTATGTAAACTTTGGTGATATGAAGATACTTCATGTAACATGATTGTATTAGGAGTCAGCAAACTCATCATTTCAAATGTTGAATTTGCTGTTTGTGGTAGAGTTGAATACGTTTTTCACATCCAACAATGTGAAATGAATGTATCCACAATGATTTTTCGTGAGCTTGGACGTTATTATTTAGGAAAATGGTATCGTGAAATACGATTTTTCCGACGACCTACCTGAAATACGTATCATTTCGCATTGTAAACTAGTACGCAAAATAAGATATTTGCGAAATGAAATATTCATCTCCACGTTCTGCGATTGGTGCGATTACCTTATATAGTTAACAATACTCTGATTTTTACTAATAGGTAGCTGTGACAATGACATATCTACAAAAGAATTCATAACATCATAGTGTCAATGTGATTTACCAAGTAGATAGGTACCGAATCGTATAACTTGTTCAGTTTTCTTTTCTGCAATGTCATCCGACGAAGAAATGGTAGATTCTACTCCCCCAGAAGTATGCAATTTAGGTTCGATAAAAGAAAATGATAGTATTCCGTTAGTACTGAACAATTGTTCAAATATTACCATCAATAATTATTTGTCCAATATTTCATAAATTCAGACCAAAATGTACCCAAATATTTTTGTTAAATGTTCAATAAAATTCGTTCTCTTTGTGTGATACAGTTTTCTTATATGCTTCTTCAGGCAATTGAATTGGTTTCCTGTTAAAATGATTTGTAAGTAGGTAATACAGTCATACGAAATTAAAATCCGACATCATACCTATGTTCCTCTTGTCGTCGGAAAAGCATAGTGTACAACATGATGAACCATCCTATGAAATATCCTGTTTTCCGCACTAGTTGCACAATATACTATTTCATGAAGAAACACCCTGTATGCATATGCATTCATAATGAACCCTCATGTTCAGACAGTAGACCCTGTGGTCTGAAATTGCCCTTAATAATTGAGTTATCAGATGCATAATAATAGGTCCGCCTATATTTTGTTAGTGATAAATATCACATTGATCTAGTCATTAATAATATCCCGACCGAGCAACCTATTAATTGCGATTTGATGAGATTAATTATTTTAATAACGAATACAAAAATCAAGCCATCAGTACGGATAGTCTTGTTGAAATAAAACCTGATAGATCCGAATATAAAACTTGTGAAGAGTCGTAATTAAACCTCTTAGTATGCAAGCGCCGTTGTAAATGTTTTAGTGCTTTGATCCACTTAATGAAAATGCGTCTGAGAGTCCAAAACTAGAAACCGGAGACGAACAAAAAAAAAGGGAACTCAGAAAATGTTGATGGGAAATTTATACGCGGGATTGTGTTTTTAATTAATGGGGACTCTGCTTCATGCAATTAGGAATGGATGTCGGAAAGAATTGGTGCTTTGATCTTTATAGACAATAAAAAAAAGAATTGTGCAATGTTTATTTTCCGAGACATTGACACTTTTATATTACTTTTTTTGGCAATGCTGGTATATTTCGGATAAATATGGGTATTAATGGTATTATTATTATAGATGACAACCCTCTGCGGTAGGTATATAATCAGGAAGCCCTAAAGGATTCTGCGTGCCATGTTATCGAATACCCGAATGTTGCAAGAATTTTTGAAGAATATTCGACATCGTCTCACGCGATAAAATGGCTTTTTACTCTTGTTTCCTTCACCTGCTAGGTGTGATGTTTCAGAAAACGCGTAAGAATTTATCAATCTAGATCGAGAGTGAAAGATTGATTGAATTCGCGGGTTCTCAACAAGAGTGCGGTAAACGCCACCTTCCCTCAAGCTTTTTTCATTCATCAGAAAATGAACGGAAAATACGTTTCGATTTTCAAAGTCCCACTATTACAAAACTGTATACAAGATATACAAGACCGTGGACATCACATTTATAGCCAATTACTGTTATTGTGCATCTTCGGATTTGAATTATTGTTCTTTTGGGGCAAATTCATTCATGTGTGCATATCATTTTGCCATGTGTAGTGGTAGAACAGAAATATGGCACTACATACAACTTTTTTTTAAACCCGCCAAATCTGAGGTCACGTGATATAAGACGCAACGGATTTTTTTGAGTTATCCAGAAATTTCAATTACAATTGTTCTCCCATAGGTATGTAGCCAACTATGTGACGAACTCTGTATATATCCACATCGAAAATTCGTTTTGACAGTGCCAAAATGGCGTTACCAAAATGGTTTTTATGGATGATAATGATATTGTGTTTTAGCATCATTCATTTTGGATTCATTTTGAACAGCAACCTAAATCCATCGATAAAAACATTCGAATAAATGGTGTCAAATGTATAATGGAAAAACTGAGCCTTGGGGTACCCCAAAAGTTTCCTTTAGATGTAGTTTTCAAGAAGTAATCTTAGAAATTGATATAATTGAGAATAAGAATTGTATCAGCTTTTCTGAGCTTGGATATTGAAGTTTGATTTGCACATAAAACAATTGAAAATAGAAATTTCAGCTGGATATTGTGCAGTTATAGAGTCATTGCAATAGAGCTTGGAGTTGGTGCTAAAACTGCATATTATGCTCTGATAGAATTACATTTGAGGTAGGTAAGGTATATACCCTTCTGGGGAGTGTGTAGCTTGAATTTGCTTAACTGCCTTAACTCGGTCCTCATAATACAAAAAAGACCACGTGATTCATGCAGTCAACTATTCATAGATATGAAGATAGTAACCGTGGTCCCTCTTTTCATTTTGGAAACTGTTTGTCATGTGAGGAAATTCATTCTGAATTTTGAAATCAGTACTTATCACTCGATATTCCAATCCTCAATATCTGAATCCTCAATAGAAATTCAATAAATGAATTTGAGACCAAAAAAATGAGGCCATATCTCAGAAAATATATGAGACCGCCGCGTTTTGACTCCAGATTCAGGATCAGGCTTCGCCTCACACGAGAATTTGTTAAGATTGTTTCAAAGTATTCATTATAATATGCATTGCATTGTGTATTTTGTCCAATATTATATTTATACATGACTATATGTCAAGCTTTGTCAACGACATTGATTTCAAACTATGTTTTATATTTTAATTAGATAGACTATTTTCTCTTTCAACAATTATCTGTCCAATTCATGACTTTTCCATTTTTCATTTATCAGCTTAGTCGAACTTTCAGCCACTTCCAAGTTCTGTAATTTGGGAGATTTGTTTCTGGAGTGTTTCTTTCTTATACCGCATGATGTCGCCTTGTCCAACTGTCTCTTGGAACACGGCTCAGTGCAGTGCAGAAATAGACAAGACGAAAATGCATTTGGACAGGCAACGCATCGAGTTGAGATCTCAGGGTCTTTGCTAGGTTGACTACCCTGCAATGATGAGGGCCAATAAGCCCGAAACCGGTCTGTAGGTTGTTAGGCGTGCCTGTCTCGATGTGAATTTGTCACGTCTTAGGAAGGAAGATAAATTTGCGATCTGCATTCAGTGTGAATCGTTGCATGGACTACGAGCAGATATAATTCAATGTTCTGCGTGGTATTTGCCAGGAAAGTAGTTGTTTTCTGCTCGTAGTCTACCAGACATTTATTTCAAACTATGTTTGATATTTTAATTGGATATATAGAGATTTTCTTATTCGAAAATTGTTGGCTAATTCATGGCTTTTCCATTTTTCAAGATTTTCATCTTTGGATAAAAAAGTATATTTATTATTATTAATCAGCATTAAATCAACGCACAGTGTGAACACACTCGAATGCCTCGATGAGTCTGTTCAGCACGTTCCATCAGCAGCTTCTTCCGCAGCGTTTGACAACTTCTTCATATCACCAGCCGATTGCTTGACAACAATAAAAATAGCGTCGTTTGTACTTTTTTCCAAAGACGAAGCATCAAACAAATGACCCAACCTTTGTGTTCGGGACTTTTCAATACCTGGCCGGCCAGCCGCCTTTCAAGATAAATACAAGTAAATTTCGTCATTGTGGTGGTGAATACGTGAATGGGGCCCGAGACTCAGGCCCAATACGCGTTGCATTGTGAGAAGGAATGATCGATCACAGCATTCACATCATCTCATCCAAAACCAATCTCGAGGCATTCGCCTCAGCGCCATGGCCAATGCCGTAGCCAGAGAGAATGTTTAGGGTAGGCCAAAAAAAATTCTGGGCAGGCTAAATTTTTTTCTCAACTCATAAATTAATCTTTGGTAAACAAATATCACGAATAAATTCTGATTAAATGATTTAACAAGAAGCAAACTCTAGATAAAATAAAAACAACTAGTCGCAGTTGTTTCGTTCACTGAATTTTCGCAGAAAAATATTCCTGACTAGTATTTTGGTGCGACGTCTTTCAAACACAAGAAGAATTAAATTGGCTATTCTTTGTTGGCACATAGACAGGCGTTGTGGACGATTAATTCTTGTCAAAACAGAAAAAATCGATTCAAAACTTCGCTGTACTGCATCCAAAGGTCTTAGCTGTGATGCAAGTAGGTATTCTAGAATGCATTTCTGTTCAAAAACTTCAGCAAAATGCAATTTTCCAGATTTCCTCCCATCTGGTTCTGAATAAATTTGTTCATCACAATTACTTCCTCTGATGATGGAAGTTTTGTATCCAAAGTTTTGAAAAACTGCATTTTAGACAAATCTAATCATCCTTCATCATCTGCACAGGAAACTACAATCGGTAGTTCACCATTATTTGTGAATCCTCGATTCATTTCATTGAGAATTATATCTATAGAGTTTCAAGAAAATATTCTTTTGAATTTTTGATCATTTTAATCCACTTCCTCTGACCTCTCTTTTTATTTATCTAAGATCTGGAAGTCTGTGAGCTTTGTATTCATCTTATTTTTTCTATCTACCGATTATTCTAGGGCAGGCAAATATTTTTTTCGGCAACCGTCCGGAAAGTACGTACTTTCCAGACGATTTTTTTTGAGAAAGTGGCATTTTTCCGGCCTAGTCCGGGAAGTACGTACTTCCCGGACTAGGCCGGGAAGAATCACATCGTTGTTGTCATTGTAAATATGAAAATCTTGGTAGTATGGTTTTGATAAATGCAGTTGATCATTACCATAGCAGCAAAATAACGACTGACAGCTATCTGACATAAAATTAGCTAACATTCAAAAATTATCAGATGAAAACAATCAATGTGAAACGGAAACTTTACCTTCTTGTTCTGACTTCAACAAAAGGCACTTGAATATACCAAGCATTTCAAACAAATTGAATACATTCAATATTAACAATAGTTATAATTTCAATATAAATATTAATATAAATAAGAATTGAAATGTTCGAAATTTTGTTCTAATAAAGAAATGTGTTTCTTTGATTTGTTATTCTACACGGTTGCCGAAAAAATTGTGTACGCAACACGCCCGAAAACAGTTTTTTTGGACTCGCAGACTTCCAGGACTCGCTACGCTCGTCCTAGAATTTTGTCCACTCATCCAAAAAAACAGTATTTTCCGGACTTGTTACGTAAATTACTATTACAGGGCAGGCTGCGCCTGCCCTGGCGTACCACTGGCTACGGCCCTGGCCATGGCACCCGCTATTCCTATTGCGGGTCGCTTTTATAAGAAACCGTCCTTTCTTTACGTTCACTAGGGCCGTATTGTAGTCTTATAACGCGATAGAGTCGATCTTGACACTGTGAAAATATGATATTTCGTCTTTGGACTATACTATGGGGAATTTGTCGATATATCGATACAACTTGTATTCTATTTGCTGTTGATTCTTCCTTGATACATTCGAGTCCTATCAATACTTGCTCTGAAATTGATATTCTTTAAGAGAACAGGACGGAAAACTGGTTTTCTGCTAATAATTTAAAACGTAATGATAGTAAATAGTAGTTCATTATACATTATAGGACAACGAAGAAGAGTACCTTATCAGTTTAGATGTCCTTCCTACTATGTTATTTCTCAATTCTAACTATGCTATGGTATTGTATTCTTCCATTTCCATACAACATACGGAATAATGTTATGGGGTAATTCAATTGACTCATCAGTAAAAGTCTTCAAATTACAAAAGAGAATTGTGAGAATTATCGCGATTTGCTGGATATTGAGACTCGAAAATAGATTGAAAAATTCTTCAAGGAATTTCTTGAACATAAGATACAAGTTTTATAAGACGCTATTTTGTCGCACGCGTTGTATGGAGTACGAACAGCGAAGCGAGGAGTGCTCCCATGTGATCAAGTGCGACAACGTGTCTTATAAAACGTGTGTCATATTCGATTAATAATAAACAATAAAAACATTGAGTTTTTCACTTCTAGTATCACCAAAAACAAAATCGCTCAAAGGAAGCTGGGCCTAATTCATTTGACTTTCATTTGACAGTTCGAATGTACCAACCTCCGAATAATAATAAATACGTGTCTAAACAGAGGCTATTTCGATACGCATTTTCGTTTCATAATGACTTCATTATAGAACCAAGATAGAAAAAAGAGTTTTATAGTTTTCATCATTATTTTCTGATCTCACCATCTCATTCTGCGAAGGAAAGATAATGTAATGAAAACACTCTGTACCTAATCTTCTTGGATGGAGGTCGGGTTTTACGATGGGGATTTACCATGATCCAGCAGCGCCATTTCTAAAGAGGATTACTATTATGGGCAGGACTGTGTTACGCCTATTTTGAAAGAATAATAATGTTTATCTACCACAAAACTTACTAACGATCTATTACTACTGATAATAGCATGTTTATTACGTTTGTGACACTGGTTGTCACTTGTCACAAAATATTTATATTCTTCAACCGTCAACTTCATTATACAACCAAAATAGAAAAATTATATGTATAAAGCATTAATCAAATCGACTTGAAAATGGGTTAGACTGGTTAGACAATTTCTGTCAGAATTCTTCTTTATCAAAGTATATAGAAACTCCATCCTCACACAAATATAATTGACTTTTGTTATAAAATGTATACAGTGAGGACCAAAATTCCGTCGCCCCCCTGTAACTTCTTTATTCTACATATAACAAAAAAATTTTGGAAACATAAGTTGTAGGGTTTCATTCGATCTCTTTAATGGTTTAAGTTTCATTCATACAGAGTGTCTCAAAAAAGCACGGTGACTTAGAAGTTATTTTTTTTAAAAGGAGCACCCTGTATTTCATTTCATTTTTAGATTCTTCCTGAAGATCTGATTTCGTCGATATATCATACTTGGGGTATAGCGAGAAAGATTACAGAGATATAGGGTGTGAAAAATCGACATTTTTCAAGTTTAGGAATTTTTTGTAACGAAACTATCCATTCTTGCTCAAAACGGCTTACATGTCCCTATCTCAACTTTCCATTTTCTATCGATTGATATTTAATTGAAACAAATACGGGTGGTTCAAAATTTTGAGTTTTGCATCACCCTCTATTTGTTTCTATTAAATGTCAGTAGATAGTAAATGAAAAGTTGAGATAGGATCATGTAAGCCGTTTTGAGCAAGAATGGATAGTTTCGACACAAAAAAGTCACCGTGCTTTTTTGAGACACTAGTATGAATGAAACTTAAACCATTAAAGAGATCGAATGAAACCCTACAACTTATATATTTAACATTTTTTTGTAATATGTAGAATAAATAAGTAACAGGGGGGGCGACGGACTTTTGGTCCTCACTGTATATTGATGTGATTAAATTAGGTAAAGTATATGTTACGTTGAAGTTCGTTTTGTAAATGTTTGTTCGTTAAATCTGAACAGATTTCTGTAACCATTACCAATCTGTAAACTTTGTCCTGACTTGCTATGGACCATCTTTTGTATTATAGTCTAGACGCCATTTTCAATTATAGAAGATTTATGTACAGGGATTTCACACGATGGACTGCCGTGATCGATATCTCGGAAAATAGACAAGATATTAAAACTTTGTCAAAGTTTCCAACTTGTATATTTTTTCATATGTAGATATATAAAAACCAATTTTTTTAGTTGATTTATACTGTACAGTTATGATGTGGATTTTTCATCGTGTGAGTACTTAGCGCACATCCAATGTAATCGAATTAGCATGTTTTTGTTGTACATCCGGAAGGATGTGTCTCAATTTCACTTGAGATATTAATGTCGTGTAGTAATCCCGTCGAGACAAATTGTTCTAGTCCTCCATCAGTTCCCCGTAATTCTCTAAATTAGATAACCGTCCACTCATCGTGAGTTATGACGTCGAATGAGGCGCCTGAGCAATTTCACCAATTCGATTGTGAAAAGTGCCGGGATAGTCTCAAGTGGCAATCTGCATCAAAGTTTCATTGCAACACTCGCGATATTCAAAAGTTATATTTGAGAATGTGAAGATGATGATATATCTTCTATCTGCCTTACCAACTACTCGAAATGGCTTCCAATCGGGTTTTCTGTGTATACTAAAGATATCGAGAACAAAGCATTGCCTTATAAAATATCGTATATCCGCTTGAAATAATTGAAATTTTAACAATTGTTGGTACAAAATTTATGTCAAAACTCTCGCCAGATCATGACACGTGACGTCACTTCTATGGTGGTTTGTTCGAACGTAAAAAACGTACGTTTTCATACAAGTGACGTATAATTCGCTTTGATTGATGTTCAAACAATCATGGCAGATTGCAGCGTTCTGTAGTTTTCTTTTATCAAAAAGAAGATCCATCGATCATAATAAATACAAATAGGTTTTAGCTTAGGTTAGGTTAGCTTTATTATCATCCACGAACCTCGATGATAGATAGGTAGATACATTTCTTCAGATTATGTTGGATTTGCCAAGAACAAAAATACAATGATGGTAGATAATTTGAGCTCCAAATTTGATAAATGCGAATGCACTCTGATACATAATACAGTAAAAAGGTATACTTGAACGCGTTCTCAGAACCATATCACTTTCACTTAATATTTCAATTCAATCATCATCGGCGTTGAAACCAGTTTCTACATTGACAATAAATCATCTCACATCGTGTGTATTATCTTTATCTCATTCCCCATAATCTTCCCATATGTGGTATGTCTGAAACGTCCCGAAGCAGGGTTTTATAATTGATTGTGGAAAATGAAATTCCGAAAGGCAACCTTTTAATTGGACAAATTGTTCACCTTGTGCCTTTCGAACATGCCGCTCATCAGGAATGTTGAATTTATGGCCCAATGCCATCATTAAAACTGAATTAGGATTCCTAACACCTCAGAACGGGATTATTACTGATTCAGTTGATGGGGAAGTTATAAAACTACCATTGAGTGGAGAACCCTTCTGCAAAAGATACCTGATAAGAGACCGGAGGCATTTGATGATGAATCTATAGCAGAATATGTCCCGAATTTTTTCATCTCTTGGTTGTACGAAAGGAAAACTCAATGTAGAAAATTTTGATGTTTTAGGCATCAGGAAAAAACTCACTAGGTGACTGAAATTGATACTGAAGTAAGATTGAAGTGCGATTCACTAGTCTCTTCCCACTTAAATCATTGCGATATGGTATATAACAATAGGTAATTGTCTAGACAGCGATGCTATGAATCGCACTCAGCAGTAACTGTTATTAGATTTATGTGAAGATCATGTTGCTTTGAGCAGGTATCATCAGGTAATGATACTTGTAAATCTCCAGGGAATAAAATTAGCTAAATACGAATTCTCCAAATAAAAACTATAAAATATAATTGACTGTCTTTGGCTTGAAAGTGACTTTCACATTCTGACACGCATTTGAGCAAATTTCCTTATAAATAAGAAACAACAATTATCCGAAAATTGGGTGAACATAATTATTGTCGCAGCCTCTCAAGCACCTCGAACTATCAGATCATTTGTGCATAACCCTCATCTATTCGAGGCCCGGGATTCCGAGACTTCGTGCAAAGTTTATCAGTTTCCTGGGAGCTAGGTTCCTGATATCGGAGGGCTCTAAGAAGGCCCCTTTCAGGAACTTGAGCCTCTTGCAGAAGAGCGCTGGGCATTCGCAAAGCAAATGTTCTGCAAATTCAGCGAAGTTCTCGCAGTAGGGGCAACTATCACTCCCTGTTTTGCCCATCTTTTTGAGGTGATACCTCAGAGGGCAGTGTCCAGTGAGGAGCCCCGTTACCAGTTTCAAGTCTTTTTTGTCCAACTCGAGAAGCTGTTTAGCTTTCCTTGGCGAAAGGCTCACTAACCTTTTTGCTTGTCTTTGTCCTGGCCCTTTATTTCAGTGAGATTTCATTTCATCCGCTTCCCAGCGTCGAACTACTTCTTCCAAGTGGGCTTTGGAGAGTCCACAGCAGGTTTCTGGGCCAGGGAATTGTGTATTTGCCCCCTCCTTTGACAAGGCAGTCTACTTCTTCGTTTCCTTTAACTCCCTTGTGACCTGATGGATGATTGGCTGAATAAGAATTCTAGAAAAATAAACTTCTACAATGTTGTCGGCTTGAAAGTGACTTTCACCTGTAATCTCCCTAGCAGCAGAATTATCAATGATAATTTTTTTTGAGGTCACGAATGTTTTTATTGTTAGAAAATTATCCCGATTCGAAGAATTCGAGGGAATTAATTCAGCTGCGTGGGAGATTCGGTAAGAAAATTTCATAAATTGGAGTTTCTTTTAATATGATGAGAAGATGAACCCTACGACTTATTCTGCGTAGATAGTAACTAAGGTTTATTACTGAAATTTCAGGAACATTTGAAACAGTTTTCAGTCATAACATCTAATATCACATGTATACCCAGAATTTATTCTGAGTGACTTTTGTCTAAGGCGCTTCATTTTTGACAGAAAAATTATCACTTATTAATTCCGTCAATAGGAACTAACAAAATTATCACTAGTTATACCACAAGTGATTGGATTTTCGCGATAAGTTTATTGATTTATTCCATATACGAAAGTTAGTTGCTTGGAAACATCACGAGTTAGTAGGACGAGTGGTGTTTCCTTCAAGCAACCAAAGCAACTCAGCTGAGTTATGAAATAAAAAACAGACTTATGAGATGAATCCAATCATGAATGGCATTTTATTAGACTATTTCACAAACAGACTTGATGGTTGAAATTGATTAATTCGATGATATTCAATTCAAATCTGCTCATTTTGAAATGTGTGCACAACATGATTATTTTTCATTTGACGTTTAACTGTCACATATACACAACTCTGAAAACACCGAACTTGACAGGCCAATCAGAGTCAAGTTTGTATTTGTGTCCGAATTTGACTAGAGCTCCTGATTGGTTCATTTGGCAAGTGCGTGAAATAGTCGCGGTAATATCCCGATGCTATAAGCAACGTATACAAATAGGAGCCGTCTAATTGGTTGAAATAGTTATTTATGTATTAAGGGAATTATGAGGGCCTTAATTACCGATGGCAAAGTTTGCGTCCCGAGGGCCTCCGGCCCGAGGGACACCAATTGCCAGAGGTTATTAAGGCTCTATAATTCCCGTGGTACATAGATAATTTTATTTTTGACCGATTTTCATAACAATATGTCCATATTTAGAACGCAATAAATGTTTAAATTCATAACCTTTCTGGTATATTTGAATTAGGTAGCGTTGATTGTAGCATTATTGTTGGTTGTTGCTAGGTTGTCGCTATGTTACATGTTTATAAGCAAACTTTCTTTATCAATGTTTTTCCGTTAAAAACGTGTTTATTTTTTACCACAAATCGACGATCTTTTTCTGATATAATGGAGGATATAATAAAAAAAGCGGAAAAAGCAAGACAATCATTACTTCCATCGAAAAGTAAAGCCCTATATCAAAAAGAATACAACTTATATCTGAAGTGGCTGACACAGAGAAATGTTATGTCAAAAGATGCCAACGAAACTGTCTTTCTGGCATATTTTCAAGAACTGGTAAAGTATTTTCAGTAATAATTGTATTTATTCGTTGCAGTCAGAAACGTTTAGCCCAAATTCGTTATGGACTAAATGGTCAATGCTCAAATCGATGGTGACCATATATGAGAAAAGATATATCACCAAGTTCAACGAACTAGAGGCTTTTTTGAAACGGAAAAGTAAGGGGTATAAGCCGAAAAAGTCTGCTGTCTTATCTCCTAAAGATGTCATCAAATTTCTAAAGGACGCCCCTAATGAAATTCATTTATTGCATAAGGTAATTTTTTTCTCATAATTTTCTTTTTCGTTTGTTTATTTCGTTTTATTTGTTATAGGTTGTTCTAATTATGGGTTATTTTGGAGGATGCAGAACTCAGGAACTTCTAAATATGAGTATAGCAGATATAGAGGACCGGGATACTGTTATGGTAGTGAACGTACCGGAAAGTAAAACTGGTGTATCGAAGAAATTTACAGTTGTGGATGAAAAAGAGTTCTCTGCTTTGCCTTTATTGAGACTTTATATGTCCTTGCGTCCTGAAGGTACAAAACGATTTTTTTTGAGCTTTCGACAAAATAAATGTACAACTCAACCAATTGGAAAGAATATGTTTGGCAAAATTCCCAGCAAAATCGCAATGTATTTAGGATTGCCAAACCCACTAACCTATACGGGACATTGCCTTCGTCGCACTTCTGCTACTGCCCTAGCCAATGCAGGAGCAACTATGACAAACTTAAAAAGACACGGAGGTCGGAGAAGTTCCACGGTGGCAGAGGGGTATCTGGAGGACAGTATTGAATTGAGAAATAAAACGGCGCGTATGCTGTCTACTTTGCCATCAGAAGAGGCAGGCACCTCGACTGTAGTGAACGGCAACAGCACCACCCATAAAAAAGAAGAAATTGTTTCCAGCGGCGGAAGTAATTTTCAGGGAACATTTGAAAATTGTATATTTATTATTTGTAATGACGTGAATAAGGAAAATATGTCTTAGTTTTCATTACATATAAACGTTTATAAGCATTTCTTGTATATCATTTTCACCTGTAAAAGGTAAGAGGGAGTTTTTGAACCTTATTATCCCAAGGGAGTTATGACCCTCATTATAGATATCGTAACTATGACGATATAAGCTTATAATGTCACTGTCAGAAATAAATAAATTTTTGAAATTTCACAATAAGACATGCATTTGAGCAAATTTCCTCATGAATAAGGAATAACGATTATCCCCAAAAATGATCACTGTCCCCCTTTGGTTAGCTAAGATTGTTCATTAATCGATTGATTCCACATTTCAACCCAACCATCTTTCAGCATCACAAATTACTCCAATTTTCCCGGAACAGCCGAATCTTTGGTGCTTGGCCCCTATCGATGACGTCAAACTCGAAATTTGCTCGGGTATGGGACTAGGGGCCCGGCATCAATTAGGTATGCGAAATAATACCGAATGGACAGTGGTGTGAGTCAGGGGTTCACGAGATTGTTGAAATTCTCCAATTTCACCCTCGCGCTTCTGGACTACACGGAATGGGAGTATAATTAAATAGGTATTTTATGGATAATGGGGCTACAATGAAGCACAATGGACCGTAATGGAGGATGGCGGGAGGTATTCTTCGCAGCGAGAATATAATAGTTAGTGAATCTTCGGGGAAGCTCGTTTCCGAAAAACTCAATCATTGAACCATCTCGAAATTTCGGGATCTGTGATAACTTCTTTTTACAAAAAGAATACAAGAATATTGAAGTAGTTTTATAAATGAAAGAACTAAGAAAAAAAACATAGCTTCACCAACGATTTTGAAATTTCACAGTTAGAAAAGTAAGGACAAGAGTTAAACCTATTAGAAAGTCTTGAAATTAATAAACTCTTATGATCACCATGAATGACCAGATTGATTTGAATAATTCCTCATTTTTAAATTCATTTTACAACAATGATAATTTTATGACCAGGTGATCTTCCGTTCCTATTAACCTTTTTCAAGAAAACCTAGGTAGAAACTAATCTTCTTGCCCCTAGATTGGTCTTCACTCTTCTCTTACCTGACACCTTCTCATATATATTTGATTAGTTTTCAGAATATATCTGTCGTGCTTTGTAACCCTCAATTAATGAAAATCTTGTAGTGTAATGTAGAATTAGTTTGGTATACACCGAAGGGGAAATATATCTGATGAGATCAGATGGAAAGAACTATTACTGTGAATATCGATGAAGTCTTCGTAACATATCTGTATAGTTTTGAAAAAAGTGTTTTAACAGTGTTTTTAACCGCCAACTTAGTTGTAAAGCAACCCTCTCGAAGTCTCCTTGAGACTTGTATGAGTAAGGAAGACAGGAACCTTAGCTTTTCAAGTGTCATCCGAAGCACTACTCGGCTGGTTACCGTTGAGAGTCCGAAAGATTGAAATCTAGGTACCAAGAATGTTCGGTTGGTCACCTACTCCTCCCTCTAAACGATACTACAGAAATAAAAAAATATTTCCAATAGCCGCCGCGGGATTTGATCCTGGGCCCTCTAGGTTATAAGCCATCAGCGATTCAACGCACCCAGCCAAGTCATTGAATAATAGTTATAGCTGTCATTTTTCACTATAGCTTCATCTAGGTTTCCATTGAATAAAGTGAAGAAAATATGTAACAACTTTACTCAACAACTGTTTATGCTTGATAATCAGCTCAGATTACCCACAAAATTTCAGAGCCATAAATTTTTCAGAGAACATTGAAATAAGAATTAAGTTCAATACAACTGGAAAGTACGCTTTTTCAGCATTGTGAACGGAGGTGGTTTTCGTTAAAGATTTCAAATTATTCGAACCAACACTCGTCCGTCATCTCGGAGACGCCATCTTGAATCCACCATCTTGATTTCATTGGATTTGACAAACAGTTCTCAATGACCGAACCCCAAAACCCTTGCAAATCAATTTCGAAACGGATCTGACCCTGACCATAATCTCAAAACTCGTCCGCCATCTTGGGCCCTTTATCTTCAATTTATCATTTGCGATAAAAGGTTTATATGCTCCGACCCCGGAATATATGGCTAAAATGTCTTGCATTTTTTCAAGACATAATTTATCGTTATCAAATATTTTTATTAATTTCGGTAACCCAAGATTGGTTTATTAGCGCTGTTTCGTCCCCCAGGTTCGACGCAGGAGACATTTATATGACCATGACGATTCTGTGGAAGTGTTTCTATTCCCAGCTGCCTTTTGTACTACTATATCGTCTATATCGATGGGAATATGGACACTATGGGGGTCGTTTTTTCGGCGGGGTGTTAGTACTCTTCATACGTTGAGAATGATGGTATCTAGAATATCTGCTTATAGTAATCAAAATATGAAGATTGAATAAATAAAACAGCTGGAGAAAATATGAGAACTTCTAATCTTCAATAATTCTCGATTCACTGTTAGGAAACTGAGAGGGTATATGTAAATGTTATGAAATATATACAACATAAAAGGTGAGGCACCCCCTTGTGAATTTTTCAACTTATTGTAGAGTCTTGGTGTTGGTCTAGCTAGAATGACATCTCACCTGAGAGTACCATGAGCTGTTTAATTTTCTTACACTACACAGATGGAGAAGCCATCATCAATGATAAAGGAAGTAATATCAACTTTCTCTCTCGCGTTGATCTAATTTTACCATTTTAATCCGACTTTTATCTGGAAATTCCAACTTTTTATCTCGGAATTCATTGGTTTACACGTAAATTGACATGATCTATCGATCTGAAATATTTTCAACGATACAACTTTGCCGCTTATACCAGAAACTTCAAATGAATCACTCAGTATAAAATATAATTTCATGGATCCTCATCTAATTTTCAAAGACTTATATGACCGTTTTAGGGATATAAATAATTCTCTTTTTTCATGTCCAAAATATGAATTACTGGGTGGTTCAAAATTACAGATGATATATTCACATGAAACGCTGTGTATATTTTCACATTTTTCAACAAGTCATTTCAATTTCATTATATGATTTAGATAACAAAATTATCGATGATAATATCGATAATCATTTTTAATAGTGATGATATCGATACATTTTTGTTATCGATAATAAATATTTCCTAATCGTTATCGCCCACCCCTACTCATAATATCACGTCACTCCATTTCGAATTTCATCGTCGTCGTTATATTCCAAAAACACAACGTTTTGAAAAGTTCATATTTGTCATAAAAAACAGAGAATAATTGATATCTCGAAAACGGTCATAGATAAGTATACATGTCGTTTTTCTTATCATATGATAACATTGCTATATTCCAAATCGTAATTGACACAAAGACGTAAAATAGGGAAAAGGGTAACTATTGAGGTGAGCAGTGAGTTGGTCACGAAAAATCTACAATTCTATTCCAAAAAAACCAATAACAGCATTTTTAGTTTTCTCTCTATTACTCTGGAAGGGGGAGACTCCCTGTCGTAATTTCGACATAAAAGTCGTATTTCCGAGATAAAAGTGGGAATTTTGAGATAAAAGTCGGAATTTCGACATAAAAGTCGGAATACCGAGATAAAAGTCGGAATTTTGAGATAAAAGTCGGAATTCCGAGATAAAAGTCGGAATTCCGAGTTAACAGTCGGAATTTCGAGATAAAAGTTGGAATTCCGAGATAAAATTTGGAATTCTGGGATAAAAGTCGGAATTCCGAGATAAAAGTCGGAATTTCGACATAAAAGTCGGAATTTCGACATAAAAGTCGGAATACTGAGATAAAAGTCGGAATTCCGAGATAAAAGTCGGAATTCCGAGTTAACAGTCGGAATTTCGAGATAAAAGTTGGAATTCCTAGATAAAATTTGGAGTTCTGGTATAAAAGTCGGAATTCCGAGATAAAAGTTGGAATTCTGGGATAAAAGTCGGGATTCCGAGATAGAACTCGGAATTCTGAGATAAAAGTCGGAATTCCGAGATAAAAGTTGGAATTCTGGGATAAAATGAGGAATTCCGAGATAAAAGTCGGAATTCCGAGTTAACAGTCGGAATTTCGAGATAAAAGTTGGAATTCCGAGATGAAATTTGGAATTCTGGGATAAAAGTCGGAATTCCGAGATGAAAGTTAGAATTCTGAGATAAAAGTCGTGATTCCGAGATAGAACTTGGAATTCTGAGATAAAAGTCGGAATTCCGAGATGGAAGTCGGTAACTTACGGAAGAGCCACGTATTATTTGATCCGTTGTCATGGTGAAGAGGACACCCAGAAAAGTATTGAAGAAGAAGATCAAGTTCGTAAGACAACTTCAATGCGGCCATTGATGGTAGGAGTGATTTTTCCCTCGCGGATCGAATCTGAAAATTGGTGATGCGAACATTTCAGCAAAAATGCAATCCTCATTCCGAACGTGTGTTGAGAAGTAACCTTTTCACCAACATAACGGCACTGTTTGTGAAACTGGGAGATAACGAGGTGAAAAGGGATTTCGTCAGAGCCATAAGAGATAACCGAAAGACGTGATATTGGGGGATAATGAACAAGATATTTCAATTATCCCATGAATTTAGTATGCGCGTGATGGCTTAGACAGTTATTAAAGCGGCATCCGTGCTTATTTTGAGCCATCTTTGCTTGTCGGCCATAAAAAATAATGGCTTCCATCAGTACGCGCCAACATTATGGGTAATCATGTGATGGCATTCGTTCGTATAATAAAATTGTCCCTCGTATGAGAATATCCATCAAGATATTATGCAGATGAATACTGTGTACTGGTGCTAGCATCTCTTTTCCTCTCATAAACTATACGAAATATTTTCTTATTGATGGGAGAGTTCAGTAACATTTTCTATTTCCCATCTTGGGTTGTTATCGCCTCGCAAAAACTTTTCTCTTTTCCGCGACTCACGAAAACATCTTTCACTCAGAAGATAACAAATAACCAAGATCCATCATAATTCATTCAGCTTCAGGCTCATATTGAAATATGCCAGTGGTGTACCACCTTTCCAGGGGGATAATCAATGAATGTCACAGGGATACCAAATGATAAAAGGAATTTATTAGGCACCAGCGTTAGCTTTTTTTATGTCCTGGTTCTCACGAAAAGTAATATCCTGTAAACATCGTGAGAACCAAGGGAGAGAAGGTAGGAGTTGGTGTTCTTATTAAATTTCTGGAGATGGTATGCCTAGGGGAACACTTCCCTGAGTTCCAAAGTCTCGATGTTCGTTGGATGAACGAGTCTTTGGAAAGGGACGTTCTGCATGGTCTCTAAAATGACCACAAAGGGGTGTGAATATTGAACTTGACGGGTTAATCTCGAAGAGACTGCTAATGGAGGAACGATTTACAAAGAGTGGCCATGTGTGGATAATATGGAAATTTTCATTAATTCATTTTCAACCAAATAGAAGGCTATTTTTTGCGATCACGTGACCTAGCTACAAAATTATTGAGTGATGATTTCACTGGCTTGACAGTGCTTGACAGCTGTACCTATCGTCCAATAAATAATATACACCTACATGTTTTCCCTCTATTATCATAATATTGTGTGAACATTACATTAGCGTGGTGGGACAATATTACGATTTGTACAATTCGATTCCTGCTATGATCTTTCTTTTTATAATTTTTCCTACGACCACGTATGAAAATGTCAATAATCACACTGTTTTGTTATTCAGAAAGTAGCTCATATCACCATGGTATTGTTTATTTGAAAGAAAAAAAAGCACTAGTGTTGATATGAAAAATATCACAACGGTCGCCTGAATTGATATAGAAATAATTAGGTATATTGTGAAGGTACTCGCTGTCAATATAAGCGTTCTCAAATCAAATTCATATTATAAATTGAAATTCCTGTCTCGTTTTAAATTATACCGAGAACTCTTTATCTATTATACATAACCTCTGAATTCACTTTAAAACTGGAACCTATACTCTTTGCTGGAACTATTTCGATGTTGATGACAGAGGGTTAGATCATTCAAAAGAGTACAGCTACAGTTTTATGCGCGGCTTGCTGCTTGCATCAGTTTGATATCACAGTATCACCAACGAAAAGATTCTTTGGTATCACAGATGTTTGCAAAGAGTCAAGGACGCACTAACTCGTACGCGCTTGCGAACTACATACTTCTATGGTTCTGTATTCCTGGTTGCGTGATTACTGGCGCTATAGCAGGCGTATGGTGTCAAGGTTGTTTATGTACGCTGGTGTCAATATCAATAAAATTTGTCCAAAGTAAATTAACTCAATCAATCAATAATTCACGTAATGAGGAATTGTCGGAGAAGTATTCAAATATCATCTTGAATATGGAAATAAACAGTACTTGATATTGAATCAAAACCACCTGAAATTCTAGAGACCGCTCAAGTTACATTTTTGACAAGACCTCCCGCGAAATGAAACTATTCGGAGTCGTAAGTAAAATAGTGTACAAAACTCGTTGGAGAGTGCATTTCCTTCACTCGTTACGTTTCCGCACTCACCGCTACTCGGCTCGTGCTAAACGACTACTCGTGTGAAATATGTCACTTTCCACACTTGTTGTGTAATATACTATTTCAATTATCAATTGATTATTCCCTTATCAAAGATTCATCGAAAATAGTCATCCGGACTCTCACTGGTACGTTAGTGAGTGAAAAAATATAAAAAAAATATAAATAATTTTGGTATAAAATTTTCTTACCGAATCCCCGCGAGCTTGAATTAAACTGCGTAATTTTTTTCTGTTCCTATTAACTGAATTAATAAGTAATAATTTTTCTGTCAAAAATGAACCGCCTGACAAAAGTCAAATTTTCCTCGTCTTCGACTAGGAATAATTTTCTATCGATAAAAACATTCGTGACCTTGAAAAAAATTACCAGTAATAATTCTGCTGCTAGGGAGATTATATGTGAGAAAATCCGCCTACGCTACTGCTAGATTATATAATTGATCACAGGCACAAAAAGTACCTACAAGAGGAAGGAAAAGAAAACTTGATGTCAACACTATAGTCCCAGGCCCAGGCTATCAAAAACATACCTAATGGAACATACCGGGGGATCTATTAATAAATGTCACGAGCATACGTAAAATGTCGATTAAAACTGGTAATTGAGCGATGTATTGGACAGCAGCGCTGATTTGTTTTCGGTTAGAAACGAGACACGATTAAATTGGGGAGGTTTCCCAATAACCGTTCTACAGGAGCATTAATTATATTATAGTTGCACTAAATGGTTGATTTATGCGATACTTTCGTTCAATGAGAACAGGAATCTTCACATGGAACATTCGAATCTAATTCCATTCGAAATGTACATTTGAATAAAAAAAATCATTTTATTTGTATGGGAAGATTGTTTCGATGTGATCATCAAATAAAACATTTTAATATACTCACAGACATCACATAACAAAAGCAATAAATATTTTACTTACTTCTCTCCTATACAATTTTTATAACCAATAATAATTTTATTTCCCATTATATCGACTTCTTATTGTTATTACATCGCATACCGGATTTTCTCCAACCCATCAGAATCAGTGTCTCCAATCTACATTCTTAATGTTCCATCAGTTCGTAGCCATTTTATTGGTAATTCAACAAGTATAAAGTTGAAACAGCGCCATCAAATCCATGTTCGATGAAGACACAAACATTCTCCTCCATTGGATTGCTGAATTGTAATGTGGAAACATAAAGACAGCAATAACCGTTCCTGCTTATACCAGATAAATGGAGTCCGTATATACAAAACACCGCATGCAGCCTGAATTGAAATTGCCGAGTTTAACACTTTTAAAACGCCGATTTATATACCAATAAAAGGTTCGGATTCGAACAGAATGGTCCATTTTTTCTCCCTCATAGTAACACGGGAATCGTTGGAGTTTGTGTTTATGACTGGTATGTGGACTCTGACTCTGAGTTTAATGTCGAAACCATATCTAGTACCTTCATAATCGATCCCAAAAACTTGGTTTTCTGTTTCGAGCCAAGAGCAATTTCACTCCCAGTCAGCTGCTTATGATCTATATGGCACAGATCCGACCTGTCTTGGAATACTGTTCCCATATTTGAACTGCGGCACCTAAACATATCCTGAAACTATTGGATTCTGTTCAAAAAAGGGCAATTCGTCTCGTCGGTGATGCCTCGCTTACAAACTCGCTCACTTCTCTAGAACACCGTGGAAAAGTTGGCGATTTATATCTATTTCATAAATATTTTCATAGGCGATGCTCTTCTGAAATATCAACAATCGTTCCTCCATTGCAGTCTCTTCGAGATTAACCCGTCAAGTTCAGTCTTTACACCCTTTCGTGGTCACTTTAGAGACCTGCAGAATAACTGCAAAGACTCGTTCATCGAACGAACATCGAGACTTTGGAACTCATTGCTTAGGGAGGTGTTCCCCGAGGCATACGATCTCCAGAAATTTAAGAAAAACACCAACTACTACCTTCTTTCTCTTGGTTCTAACAATGTTCTCTGAACATTACAGGATATCCCTTTTCGTGGGAACCAGAACATGAAAAAAATAAGGAATGCAAAGGCTCCACAAGCAACTGATGCCTGAACCCTGAACGTTTTCATAAACAACAATAATAAGATTATTGTTCCTTATTAAAATTGGTATTGGAGTAAAAATATGGAAAATTTTCTTCTCTTTTCTATTCTCTGCACTTAATGCGACATAATATATGATAAATGCTGAAGCTAGAAAAGAAACTGCCATCAAAAATTGGGTCGCTGACAGTGGAAAAACTCAAACAAATGAACCTCGGTCGACTTCATCAAACATCTTGGCTGACATGTGGGACTTGAGTGAACAGGCAAGTATAGTTCCAGCCTACTAGGTTTCCATTAACAATGATAAATAAGTGAAGATCTCGGAAGATACCTTTAAGGGCTACATTTCTCTTCCTATATCAAAGATTTCGTGTTTCTGCCGACAACAATGTCTTTTCGGCTCAGGTACGAAACATAACCAAACAAACCCAATCCAATTCCAATTAAATCCAATGGAAGATGCGACAATCCACACATACAATCGTAAAACCCATTAGCGTTAACTGCTCCGCCTTCTGACTGGGAGTTAATATCGGAAATGTTGATTTCGACACGTGTAAACAAGTTGAGGAACTGGGCAATCAGGTAGGTATACAGCGATATAGCACCTGTACAAACAGGGAACGGATGGATATTGATAATTTCTAGCTCGATATTCCAGAAGAGGTTAATTGCAATTCTCAGCTAGGTCGAAGTTGATATTGGATTGTTGGAAGCTAAATTAGAAGAAAATTAGAAAAAAAAAACGGTTTTCACGTTGTATTTGGATTATCTCAGCGATTTTAAGTCGTAAGTTTTTAGTCATTAGTCATAAGAAGTTCAATCATTGGTTTTCAATGTTTCCATTCATAAACATAAGTTTTAGGTTGCAAGTCATAAGTTTTAAGTCGTAAAAATGTTGGCCAACTTTCATCTCTTATGGCTTAAAATTGATCATATTTGCGCATGCGTTCGAAGTTTTCAATTCTGTGACGGTTTTTTATAGGTTATTGTCTGTGATTGTGTTGTTTATTCAAACTTATATCAGAATCATTAGATCATAAAAAGAAAAAATGGATATTGATGACTGAAATTGTAAAGTGACCACTGACACAACCACAGAAATTGACCAATGGGAGAAGTTATCCTTAAGATATGACAACTCCTTAATAATTCCTGCATAAATGCTCCTTTTTTCTTTATGTCTCAAATCTTATTACTAAAAACTTAGGACTTAAAACTTATGACTTAAAATTGCTGCATAAATCCACCATTATTAGGCGAAACAATATTATCTTCATCACTGCAAATATGACAAAACTTTTTCTGTAAACCAGATACATCTTTCGAACTAACCATGAACTATTTTGGGCTTGAAGTGTCATAGCTGGCTACATTTATATTTTCAAATAGCGAAGTTCGTGTTCGAAACATGAAATTGTTCGATATTATTGATATCTTAGTCTGTTTGTCTCACCTCCTGTTACAGATCGCCAAGTTCTTGAAAATTTCAAGATCTTGTCTTGATCTTGTCTGGAAATCATTTCATTTTCAGATTTCAAGACAAGACAAGAAATTTTATGTCAATACCAAGATTTCTTGTCAAGAAAACAAGAAATTTTGAAATATCTTGACTAACAATCAAACTAACAATAGAACGTATTTATTTGTGAAAAATATAACATATTTCAACCTAACATATTTACATTTATTGAACACAGTTGCAAAATGCAAATTGGAAAAAATAGTAATGATGAAACTAAAATTGCAAACTAGTTTTTCAAATCGGAATTCATAAGCCACGAACTAAGGTACAGAAGACTTCTTATGCAGTCAACGTCTAGCCGATTTCTTAGATTTTTGTTGATAGCAATCCGAGAAAATTCTTGGCCATTTGCGATAACAACGGAAAGACATTTGCGTGCCAGGGAATCATCATGTAGTAAAGGGTGTCCCACCTAAAGGTGTCACCCTCCTTTCTTCTCATCATTCTCAACATATTTTAGATTTTTTAAAATTTCTTGACTTCGTCTCAAGACAAGACAAGAAGTTGTCATCAAGACAAGAATTCTTGTCTTGTCGACCTCTTTCTCCTGTCCATAAAAATATGGAAAATATTCTTCTCTTTTCTATTCTCTGCACTTAATGCGACATAATATATGATAAATGCTGAAACTAGAAAAGAAACTGCCATAAAAAATTGGGTCGCTGACAGTGGAAAAACTCAAACAAATGAACCTCGGTCGACTTCATCAAACATCTTGGCTGACATGTGGGACTTGAGTGAACATGCAAGTAAAATTCCAGCCTACTAGTTTTCCATTAACAATGACAAATAAGTGAAGATCTCGGAAGAGACCTCTAAGGACTTTCCCATGGTCCACAAGAGAGACAATTCAACTAGAGCTTCTGAGTTCAGAGATAAACATTCCAACTGAAACAATTCAGTAAAGGTAAGTTCCCAATGCAGCGGTTTTGCTTCTCGCGTCGCGCGTCATGCACTCTGGTGAAGCAGAAATTGAAGCAAAAAAGTTCAATATGTTCGTCTTTCTTGCGTCGCTAATAGCTGCTGGCATTGGTTAGGTTATTTATTTAACTGAAATGGAGGAATAAGAGCATGACGATATCATGAGAGTGAGTAAAATTATTGGTGGCTTCCTTAATCATCTTATTGAGGTTTTCAAATAATTGCAGTGCAATTTTGTGGATTATGCAGCATAATAACACAACATGATCGTGGGAAATGAAGTGATAATTTTCTTAGCTTTTATTTTATTATCGCCCCCATTTCATTTATTTATTCTGATTCACATAACCACACTTGATTCTTTCATTGGGAACAATAAAAATAAACGAAAAGCAGCACAGCAATTTTTAATTCCGATACACCAATCAGAGTGCATGACGCGCGACGTGAGAAGCAAAAACGCTGCATTGGGAACTCACCTTAAGAATGCACAGCACATGGTTTTCTATTTCAACTTTAGAGTTTAGAGGCATTTGAAGAAGAATATTTTTCCCTTTTGTGAGATAAAGGGTGGGGAATAGGAGAAACATTTCAACAATAACATAATTAGTGCCCTCTCGAGTCTCGAGTTTCCATCATCATGGATTGCTTCACATCGAAGGAAAGGCATTCGGCAATTGACGGAAATAGCCGAGGCACACCCGTCTCTAATTGAAATTCTTCTGCTACCCTCCATATACAGCATGTATAGTGAAACATCCGACCTCTCACTCTTCACTAGCGGGTCCTCAAGTTATAACGAGGGCCTAGTCGCTGTGATATTACAAAAGTACGCGGGCTAAGTCATGAATGATATCTTTATATTTGATTCCGGCCCCTCCGACAACCAAATAATGGTGACGAAGCCGCTCGAAATGCCGCCGCACAATATTTCTGCAATGTTTCCTTCGGAAAGGGCGTCTCCTGAGGGAGGCTAAAAACCTTTTATCTTCGATGCACACCACTTCTTGCCGATAGACTTGTGGATCGATGCCTTGTGTTGAGGGGTCGAATAGTTCAGACAAAGTGTTCGGAGCACTTGAAATCTGAGAAAACTGAGTGTATACAGGGTGTCTCCGTATATTTTTGCACCCCATCTACAGGGTGTATTCGAAGAGTTATCGAAGATTGATAAACACAATTTTGTATTTTTATATGATAATGAGCGTATTCAACAAAGAAATTATTCATGAGAACTTCGGGGAAAAATATTCTTTGAGTCCAACTAACTAACTATACCAGACGTCATATTCCTTATTTGGAACATTATCTATTTTCAATTTCTGTCAGATTCTTGATTTGAGACTGAAGCGACAATATGCCTTATGTCGTTCCTGCTCAGACATTATTCTGAAATTGCTTATTTTTTTAGGTATATCTGGTCATTTTTCTTTTTGAATTCTGCGTAGTTGTCATCAAGTGCTTGAAATAGTTTGGTGTGTTATTAGGACATTGTATTTAATTTTTCGTACATTATATTCAATTTTTCGTATATATACGTCCATTACCATTCACTTCGTAATCTGAATGAATAAAATTATTTTCTTAGGCATTATGTAATTGTTTCAAACATAAGTACAGGGTTGAGCAAATTTTGATGTTTGTTTAGGGGAACTCGGTAACTACAGGATATACAAAAAAAATGAGTAACATCCTCGCATTATTTTCTAGAGACAAATTCACTGACTAAAAAAAAATTTTGTCTTTCGATTTCGATTATAAACAAAATTTCGATTTTTCGACATTTAGACATCACAGTCAATAATGTGAATATCATGGTTATTTGTAAAAATATGAGATTTCCTGTATAGGCGTCAAGAAATTTTGAAAAAAGCTGTAATTTCGAGTTAATGCATTGCCTATGGTTTGGTTTGAACTGATTTTTTCCCTTTCTAACCATGCAAGTCAGGTCGTTTTGTTGTAAGTCGTTAATAGCGAAAATAATATTTTACAATAGATTACTTTCTGTTTTTTTTACATATTTATTCCAAGTAGGCGGGTGTTATATATGACAAAATCATGTATTTCGAAAATATCTGGTAACCTTCTTATGATTACCATCTACCTGCTTATTTCCCACTAGAAATATATCAAAGCTATTATTAGATAACCAACTTATTGAATTCGCTAGAATTTGTCCCTAACCAGCCAAGCAAATTGTGCACCCTTTGTCGCTTTGCTAACTCTTCTGGCAGAAAGATTAAGTATAAATCAATCAATTGAAGCGAAACAAATTTACACCAGTGGACTTCATGATGTTTACCACCTGCTTCCAAGAAAGAAGTACAAAATGTCAACCTCGTGGAATGAATGGTTTCACCCTATATACGCATGAAAGAATCACCTTGAAAACGTTTCAAGAGAAATTCCTTGCCTACCAGCAGTTAATTGGTGAATGTTGATGAACTTAGTGGTATTTAACGAAAAGAATATACTCGTTGGGCTATTACAATTGTACTAAATCTATTACTTTTATGCCTTGCTCAGTACGCTAATACGACAACAGATAAAACCTCGATAATCTAGTACGTTTTTTGCCTAGAGCCACTGCGCATTGCGTACACGCAGCTTTCAGTGCAGTAAGCAGTGATTCCTGCCACAGAAGGCACAGAACACATATTTCTATGCCTGAATCGGTTGAACTAGGTGTTCTGTGGCCTGGGTCACCGTGTCACTGAGGTTAGGTTAATAGTTACCACACTCTGCCGCAGGTATTATAAGAATTTAATCTTTGTTAATTGACTGAATTATTTATTTTCTTTGGCACTTATCATGTGATCTATATTTTGATGAAAATTTCTGTTGGTACCCACTTATTTTGACATGAAAAACACGAATTTCATAATATTATCGTGAACATATCTCCAGTTTTCGAGATAATCGATGCCAAAGTTCGAAATTTCACCTTTTTTGTATGGCAAGTTTTGGACAAGTATTGTATCTTCATAGATCACAGGACAGGTTAATAGTTACCACACTCTGCCGCAGGTATTATAAGAATTTACTTTTTGTTATTGACTGAATTATTTATTTTCTTTGGCACTTATCATGTGATCTATATTTTGATGAAAATTTCTGTTGGTACCCACGTATTTTGACCTGAAAAACACGAATTTCATAATATTATCGTGAACATATCTCCAGTTTTCGAGATAATCGATGCCAAAGTTCGAAATTTCACCTTTTTTGTATGGCAAGTTTTGGACAAGTATTGTATCTTCATAGATCACAGGACTTACTTAGTACATACATTTACCGTGCTTAATTATCATTTTTGTCTAAAAAAACTTCATAAATATGTAATTTTTCCGTAACTTTCATATTATTTCACCAACTAGGCTACATAAACAACGGCTATTTTGAAAACCTCTGTGCAAATCTTGAGCGAATAGAGGTGGATTCATAGCTGCCTTAGAGCAATACGAGTCAGTGAAATGTGTTGTCTCTCTTCAATACATGTCAAGAAGAAAGATAGATATCAGTAAAAAAAAGGGGAATTTTCGAACTTTGGCATTGATTATCTCGAAAACTAGAGATATGTTCACGATTATATTATGAAATTCATGTCAAAATACGTGGGTTCAGAAATTTTCATCAAAATATAGATCGCATGATAAGTGCCAAATTACCTTATTTTTGACTGATTTATTTATTTTGTTTTATTTTTCGTTATGCTTGTATAAGTTATGTATTAAAACTACCAATAAAGTTACATTTTCAATATTTAAATTTGTTTTAATCACCTCTCGAATCTAGTACGATCTATTACAATTTGCGTACTAAATTATAGTACGAAGTGTCGCTACCAAAAACCCAACGCTGGTAATCAGGCGATGCCTTCACGTAACATCATCGTGTCATAAAAAAAGACTCCATCAAGGAAAAAGTCAATAATAAATGGCGCCTGCATCAGTATGCAACTGGCGTTCTCCATCTTTCTTTCGGCAGGCTCAGCTGCCTTCGTAAGTGAGACAGCTCCCGAATAATGCACCCCTCAGGGCGAGGGGGTGCATTTTTTAGTGGTCGGTCAAAAGGACGTATAAATATTGTTTCAGTGGAGTGCGATTTTCTCTTTGTTCGTGCTTTCTATAGCGGAGAATTGGAGTTCGGGGAAAGTTGCAGCCATATCGTTTTATTCGGCTTGTCGAATATTGTTTTATTTTTTCAATGAACGCATGAAAGGTCCCTTGATCTCAGAAAAAATAATGTGAAAGAAAAAAAATATATATTTGACAATAATGGGTTGTACAAGGGTCTGGAATATCGAAGTTGATTTTTTCCTTACACGAAATATCCTATATTTCAATGCATTATTCCACATAGAACATAATACAGTGAGATTCTCCATATACCTCACCCTATATATATAACATTTTCGCGATTATCCTATTTCTGTCAAAATTATGGAATTTGGATAGATTTGGGAAAATCTTCTAGGATATTTCAACTAATTCATCGATAAGTTGGTAACATATAGAGTGTTCTGAATGTTACATTTCCAAATTGAAATGTATTGTTTTTTTATTAAATACAACACCTTTCATCCATCCATTCATCCATTTTATCAGAAGATCTCTTTGGGAATGAGTCATGTTATATTTCCTTGCCATTTTCTCTTCAAGAATAATAAATAATTCTCCAATGAACATTGTTTTTAGCTTCAAAATCTTTGAATGATTTTTAGAGTAAACATTCAATTTATAATTCTATGAAAGATTTCAAATACTTAGTGCATGGTCATTTTAATGTTGATTTTTTCCATTAGGATCGAAGTGACACCTCAATTGACAAGTTAAATTACAACATTCCCAAAATTTGAAACCCCTCCAAAAAAAGATAATTTTGTGAAGAATACTTAACATTTAAAAATGTTTTCTATTTTGGTTGTATAATGAAGTCATTGTGCAACGCTAATGCGTGTCGAAATAGCCTCTATTTCGATACGTATTTTTTATTATTCAGAGGTTGGTACAATCGAACTGTCAAATGAAAGTGAGAAGAGTTAGGCCCAGCTTACTTTTGAGCGATTTGGATTTGGTGATATTAGCAGTGAAAAACTCAATTCAGAGTGTAATTTGATTCAAATTGACCAATAAAAACAATAACATTGAATTTTCACCGCTGGTATTGAAAAATTCAAAATCGCTCAACTGTAAACTGGGCTTTACGCTTCTGCGTCAGATTTCAATTATTTCAATGTTATCATTGTTACCAATCGAAGTTGATCCTGTTATTTATCGATATTGAATTATTTTTTCTCAATCAAATACTTCAAAATGATGCAAAATAGAAAAAATTGCATATGACACACGTTTTATAAAACACATTGTCGCACTTGTTCACTTGGAGCACTCCTCGCTTCGCTCGTCGTACTCCAAACAACGCGTGCGATAAAATAGAGTCTTATAAAGCTTGTGTAATAATATACTATAATAGCTTGTGTAATAATATACTATTTTTTCAATTCACTTTCGAACCAATAGTAAGAAATGATATAATATTCAATATTTCACAAAACAGTGATTCACAAAGCGAAATTTCAACATTCCCACAATTATTTAGAAGCCCTCAAAAAATAAATTTTGCGAAAAATCGATGTCAAGTAACGGAGCACTAATTGGTGAATTCACTTTTTTAAAATATACCTAGTTAGCATTTCGAAATTGTTTTATTTCAATTCACTTTCGAATCATCAGTAAGAAATGATATTCAATATTTCACAATACAATATACAATATTATATTAGAAGCTAAGCAGTGTTAGTATTTTCTTGGAGAAAAAAAGAAAAAGAAATCAAAATGGTAAATCTCCTTAGATTTCGTCGAACATTGAGAAAAATCTAACCAATCGACCGTGTTCGTTATCTAGCTAACACACTTGCGATCGAGTCTTTCATTGCCAATCTGAGCCATTCAATTAAAACTCTCAACAACAGGAAACGATTACCAACACGTAAGATGAGTTTAACGTATGTCGTCCTTGATTGGCTAGCTCTATAAGCTCAACTGTTCGAAAGAGATCAGCACAACCCTAATTCCTCGTGGTATATCCTCCATAATAACAGAGAATAATGGACATTTATTTCATTTTATTCATATTCTTATGTTTTTCCCCCACAGAGGTTGCCACATCGAGACTTTTGAAAGTGATAATCATCCCAAGACCACATTTTTTTAAGGTTCCCAAATATACATATATATATATATATATCCTTCTGTTGGTACTTATATGAGTCATATGAGCAGTGTATCAAAAGCTATGTATTCAATATTCGTCATATAATACAGTGCTTCATTTATATATAAGTGGTTTATATAGATAGCATGTCTTTCTGGATATTGTGGCATTTCTGGTGAATGCGCCAACGCCGCTAATTTCGTTCAACCGATAATCAACCGAACACTGACAGTGACAGCGCGAAACGTCTCTCTTTCAAATCAAATTTCGTTCGATGGTTCACTAAACGTCATATTTCCATTTTTGTGTGGAAATTTTAATAGGATTGTACCAAAAACCTTGTTCATTCTGTTCAAATCGAATTCACAGGATGGAGAAACGCTGTTAAATGTGTAAGAGACGATTTAAAAGTGGTGACCAAAACACAACATACCACTGGTGAGTTACTCAGTGTCGTATCATTCGTTGTATGAACATTATTCACCCCCATATGCAAAACGATTTTTGGTAATTTGAAAACATTCCTAGATTTCAAGATGATCAAGAAAGAGAATATTTCAAGAGACGCTAGAGTTTGCTCGCATCATTTCACTATAAGTGATAAAATGGTTGGCCCAAGTGGTAAGAAAATGCTCAGAGTAGTAGATAAGCCTATTTTTAGTGGAATTGAGAGGTAATAACAACATGTTTATAATTTTCCTTATTCTCGACATTTCCTTCTCGATGCTCATTAAATAACTGTTCACATAATATACAGTGTGACCCATTTGAAATTGAAGCAACCCTTATGAAACATTTGATTCTCCCATAAACTTTTTCAATCTGATCCAGTAGCGTTATTGAGAATTTTCCATTTAAAAATTAGAATAATCGGCTTTCAAACTGAGGATACACTCACTCCCAACTCATTCAATGTTATTTTTGTTATTTGTTCACGTATTTTCACGAACGAATAACGAGGTGATTTGTTCAGCAACACGAAATTTCTCGATAGACTTTGTTTATCCTAACTTGTTGGTCCCCAGTTTGAGGATCTCGGGTCCCGGTGATCGAAAATCGTTTGCAATATATATCGCCGCTCTCATGCCACCAAAAACCAAAAAAAAAAACGAACATAAAATCCCGATAAGTGACTCATCTCCAAAGTTAAATTGGTTCGGCATAGACTCCGAGTGGAGGCTGAATCTGAACGATGGATCGCGATCAAGGCAAAAAACAAAAACTCGACTAAAGCCAGCCTATCGCTATTCCTGAATTATGGGCCGACCGTTTATCAGGAAGGCTGCAGGAATGGCCGCTTCCATTTCAATGGTGCACGAGCGATTCATCGGAACAATGATCGGAACTAGACTAAGATGAGAGGTTATGCAGAATTTATTGCGGTGGACTGGGGATGGATAATGATGCAGAAACAATTGGGAAAAATGTATATCGGAATTTGCGAACGCGGCCTGGTTGGAAGAGACTGGACGTGGACGGGCGTATTGTGGCTGTTATGATGTTGCGCTAGACCGTGTAACGAGTTCATCATTTACAGTTTTTGTCGGTAGATTTTTTTCTACTCGGAGATTACCGAACATAATGGGAGTTGCCCTGTGGGCATAAAGCTCGGATTTCATGTACAACGATTCACCTAATGAACACGTTACTATAACAACCTTATAATATTCACATTTACCACAGATTTTTCAAATAAAAAGAGCTCGTTCTGAAAGAAAAATATTTTTTGTTGGACCTCATCTTTGCTATTTCGAATGAAATGTACCACTTTCTTTTGAATCTTTGAAAACTACACCAAATTCCAATAAAACTTGATGAAAACATAGGTGATGGCTATTTTTGAGTTAAGTATTCAGTGTAACCCCCGCAAAAAATATGTATATTTTTTTCGAAATCCAAGCTACTTACACAAAAAACTTTCAGGGTCTACATCATGAAATAGTTCTACAGCTTTGGAAACGTTGAAAAATGAGAGTACCTTCCCTAATGTTCACATTGCTATAGGTATCCTAAATGTGCAATTTTTGCGGACAAAATTGAATGTATCACCATTTTTTAATGGAAACTTTTGTGATGAATTAGTGGCAAATATTCACTGATATACAGGGTGCTCTAATAGACTGTGGCATATCAGCCTTCTTTTTATAAGGAACAACTTACATTTCATTGTTTGTAAGTATTTTTGAATTAGGTATACATAAGAAAGAGTATGGACTTTTTTCAAGAAAAAAACTCCATATCAGCGGCAAAGTTGAAAAATTTTGCATGAATTTTCTGTTCGAAATTGAAAGAAAAACATATCTCCTCTTGTCCAAGTGAAAAATTCAAACACAGTTGAATAACTGGTAGACCACGAGCATAAAACAACTACTTTCCTGTCAAGTACCTGCTCGTAGTCCATGCAACGATTCACACTGTGAATGCAGATCGCAAATGTTCCTTTTTTTCTACTAGTGGTCTACCATTGTTTGATTTTTGATTGGTCAAGACGATATATGTCTCTCTTTCATTTGAATAATCCGTCCAATTTCATGACTTTTTTATTTTTCATTGAGTTTTATAGGTGTTTCAACTGAATTTGCAAATACTATACCAAAGCATCAGATAATTTTTTTCTATTTTGGTTCTATAATAAAGTCATTATGAAATGCAAATGAGTAATACGCATTTTTTATTATTCGGAGGTTGATACAATCGAACTGTCAAATAAATGTCAGAAGAGTGTAAATTTACCTTTCTTTTCAAATGTTCAGTTATCAGGTATTTGACTGATACCTTTCAATTCTCAACAAATAATGATAAGCACTCACACTGTTTGTAATGGTTTCATTTAGTTCGAATTACATGACACTGCAATATTACGGGGATTCTGTATCCAAAAGTGAAAACTAGAAATTGTCTAAAGTTGGTTATACAAGAGTTAGGCGCAGCTTACTTCTGAGCGATACTATAGCAGTGGAAAACTAAATGTTTTTATTGGTAAATTATAATTCAGAGTGTGATTTGATTCAAATTGTCCAATAAAAACATTCGAAACATTGAATTTTTCACCGCTGGTATCGCTAATATCAAAATCAGATTTTAAATATTTCAATGTCATCTTTGTTAGCAATCGAAGATGTTTCTGTTATTTATCGATATTAAATTAATCTCTCTTGATAAAAGACCTCAAAATTAGTTGGAATGCAAAATAAAAAAAATTATGTAACACACATTCTATAAGACACATTATCGCACTTGTTCCCTTGGAGCACGCGTGCGAAATATTGTATCATTTTGGATGATTCGTCAAAATGCGCAGCAGTTTTTCTGGATCTTGCCAAGGCTTTTGACACAGTCTCACATGATATTTTACTAACCAAACTAGGTAACTATGGTATCCGTGGACTACCATTAGACTTAATAGGAAACTATTTGAAAAATAGAACACAAAGAGTAAAAATCGGAAATGTTGTCAGTTCAGAATCTATAATTAAAATGGGTGTACCACAGGGAACGGTACTGGGGCCAATATTGTTCCTTGTATACATGAATAATATTGCTAAAATACATGGAATTGAAGGGCGCCTTATCTGTTACGCTGACGACACAGCTTTAATACTCACCGGTGAAAATTGGCAAGATGTTAAGCAAAAAGCTGAAAATAGTCTTACAAAAATTCAATTATGGTTAAACATGAATAAGCTCACCCTTAATATCCAAAAAACCAAATTTATAACTTTCACACCCACAATAATTACCCAACCGAACAACTATATTTTTAAAATGCATCATACTCAGTGCCAAGATATACCTTGTACATGTCCTACAATAGAAAAAAATAACATCAATAAAATATTTGGGAGTCTTCTTAGACCAACACATACGATGGACAGACCATATATCCCACGTAAACAAACGGCTGAGAAACCTAATGTACAATTTCTATACTCTGAGAGACATCCTCTCTAAAAAATCTCTAATTATGCTATATAATACTCTAGTCGAATCAATATTGGCATATTGCATTACAATGTGGGGTGGAGCCTTCGATACAACCCTTAACATACTTCAAACTACACAAAACACACTTCTGAAAATCACATAAAAGAAAAACAGGCGTTATTCCACGCAAATGCTGTATGAAGAAACAAACATACTAAATATTAAACTATTATACTCTCACCAATGTTTGAAAAGGATGCACAAAACAAAACACAATTACAATCAGAAAAACTCTCGAATAACAAGATCCACTACAAATATGGACCTCAATATTGAATTCTTCAGAAAATCAATAACAAAAAGATCATTCTTTTTTTATGGACCTAAATTTTACAATTCATTACCAGTAAATATCAAAACAATCTCAAATACTGGAAAATTCAACGCTGAAACAAAAAAATTTTATTCGTAATGCTCCTAATAAATTTTACGACATTTCAAAGCTATAATAAAATGTATATACGTATTTATTAATATACACTGAGTATAAATAATAGACATGATTATTATGAACCTTAGAAACTAACTAGCCCGCCACACAGGGGTCGACTGCTCCTTTCGTGAATACCCTGGAAAATACATATACATGTAGACATTTGTCACTTATCATTGTATTAATTACCCACAATAAACATTTTGTACATTGGCATAGGAAAATCCTATGATGGAGTATAAAAGCAAGACAGGCAACCTTGCCTAGGCTAGAATACTCGATTCATGGGTTTTCCTTATTATTACTACGACATTGTATTTACAAAATTGTACTTTCTTATGAAATAAACTTACTTACTTACTTACTTACTTACTTACTTACTTACTTACTTACTTACTTACTTACTTACTTACTTACTTACTTACTTACTTACTTACTTACTTACTTACTTACTTACTTACTTACTTACTTACTTACTTACTTACTTACTTACTTACTTACTTACTTACTTACTTACTTACTTACTTACTTACTTACTTACTTACTTACTTACTTACTTACTTACTTACTTACTTACTTACTTACTTACTTACTTACTTACTTACTTACTTACTTACTTACTTACTTACTTACTTACTTACTTACTTACTTACTTACTTACTTACTTACTTACTTACTTACTTACTTACTTACTTACTTACTTACTTACTTACTTACTTACTTACTTACTTACTTACTTACTTACTTACTTACTTACTTACTTACTTACTTACTTACTTACTTACTTACTTACTTACTTACTTACTTACTTACTTACTTACTTACTTACTTACTTACTTACTTACTTACTTACTTACTTACTTACTTACTTACTTACTTACTTACTTACTTACTTACTTACTTGCTTACTTACTTACTTACTTACTTACTTACTTACTTACTTACTTACTTACTTACTTACTTACTTACTTACTTACTTACTTACTTACTTACTTACTTACTTACTTACTTACTTACTTACTTACTTACTTACTTACTTACTTACTTACTTACTTACTTACTTACTTACTTACTTACTTACTTACTTACTTACTTACTTACTTACTTACTTACTTACTTACTTACTTACTTACTTACTTACTTACTTACTTACTTACTTACTTACTTACTTACTTACTTACTTACTTACTTACTTACTTACTTACTTACTTACTTACTTACTTACTTACTTACTTACTTACTTACTTACTTACTTACTTACTTACTTACTTAATATACTATTTTGTGTCATCTAATGTTAGCGCGAAAATCCAGCATCGAGAAAACGTATTTTCAGGAAGCTGCCAACTAATCACGTTAGCACAACCAGGGCAAATCGGATTATCAATAACGTATGTCAACCCCCAAGAACAGGAAAATTCCCCATGCCTTGGGGAATTCGATTGCACAAATACGTATCAGACACCGCGTCAAAATAGTTTCCAGGGCTCCCCCGATGCATAATTCAATCGAGGTTTGCAGGATTCCCATGAAATATTCCGAATTTTCTTGTGACACACCTCCTATATTTGCCTCGGCCTTCCATGCACGTGTAACAAGGGCCCGTTAATATTTCATGCGAGCCGTAGGGCGACTTTCAGCCCTTGTCTCAAGGGATGGTTGGGTTAAGAATACGAAAATGCACTCGTAAATTTCATCGAAGCGAGTTCTTCGGTCTGGGGAGGCTAAATGTTCATTTTCGTGAAAGTTTCAGGGCGAAAACGTTTTTTTATTCGCCGATGAGTTGAGCAACGTTTCAGAGCGAGGGAAAATGTTATTCGGGTGTGGGGCGGAATTTGAGTTTTCTTCGGTGGAAATCAATCGGAAAACTCTTTGATAACGCGTGGAATTTTTTTTGTTTTCAGAATTTGAGATTTTCTGGGTAGCAAGTATACCATATTGATCACTTTTTGACGGAAACCATCTCGTTCCATGTTTTCCGGTCTAACCGGAAGTGACCCCAATTTTGATCTCAAAATATGACCCCTAGCTTGCATATCTTTCCGTTTTTGGATTCAGGGTATCATTCTACATACACCAGAATTTTTTCCTGATCAGAATGTCGCAAGAAAAACTTTTGTATTCGTTTTTATCTTTCAACAAAACCATAAATTGTTGTTGGTACCTAATCAATATCAGGTAGCCTATAGTAGGTAGTCAAATCTGGCGATGATATTTTCTGTTTTTCGAAAATGAATAATAATGATATGTTGCATGTTTATTTATATGAATGTTTGAAAAACTCGCGAAAAAAACTTGCCTTATGAGATTCTGATGATAAAAAACTGCTGGTGTATGAAAAATTATACACCGAATCCAAAAAGGGCAAAATATACAGGGAGTCCTATTTGAAAATCAAAAGTTGGGGTTACTTCCGGTTAGACCGGAAGTGATGAAATGAGTTTTTTCTGTAAAAAATTGAACAATATGGTATACTTGCTACCCAAAAAATTTCAAATTCCGATCCCAAATGATTCAGAAGTTACAGCACTGTATATATGCTGGAGAGTAAAATAATTGGCATTTCGAGGGCTAACTATTAATATTTTTCAAGTTTTGTTGTAATTTTTGAAAGGGGTGAGACACGCAATTTCTATTCCATTTTTACCAGAGCTTTTCATCAACAGATTAAAATTTCTCTCTCTCAAAATATGTATTGGAGAGAACGATCAAACTTTTTTAAATTTTGTATTGCTTTTATAGAAGCTATGGTTTCTTGATGAAAAATAACATCTCCAATATGAAAACCTACTAGATTTTTCGAATTCATAACGAATGGGCAAAAAAGGAGTGATTATTTGAAAAGATAGCGAAAGAAGTCAATTGAGAAGATTTTAGGCCGGTACCAAACCAATGCGAATTTTCATTTTCAAAATTACAGTTTCAGACCGCTAAAACTTCCCAGATACCAATTGTCAATCGAATCGGACCATACTCACCAATCTCGTTCGCCATTTCGCAGCTGCCATTTCAAGTTTCTCGAGACTTTGAGAAATAATTCGTAGTTTCCAACCTCACGTACCAATTTTTCGCCATATTGGATCTACCATTTTGTCTTCTATCTAACGAGAATTGCATTAAGCCTTGTTAACGAAATTATGCAATGAGTGCTAGAAGAATTGAACCTGAATGACAGAATGACTGTCATACGAACGAAGCAAATGAAATAAAAAAGCTGGTAATAATAATAATGATATATTTCCTATTATATAGTTACAGAATGTTTAGTGGATATCATTTTAGGTTAATCAAAAGGGTAGGAATTTCCATTCGTTATCCCTCGGGAAAGGAGCAACATGAAAAAAGATGAAACACAACGACGAAACTGAGTGAAAATCAGTATATTCCACAATACGACTGCTCGAAATTAATCAAATGCTGTTAAATTAGCTGGGTGTGATATAGCAGCCATGGCAGGAAACTCGGAAAATATCATCCGGAAAGTGTAACATAACTAATTTTATGTGCTTAATACAAATCAACAGCTCTATACCCATGCCATTTCGCAGTCAGTGTCAGGCGTTCTAATTATTCCGGCTTTGAGAGCGTAATTAATGCCTTAGAGGAAATTGTTAATAAGTTCGCGGGTTCATCAGAACTTCCTGCATTATACCTGCACAAAATTCTAACACCTATGACGAAGTTTGACGATTGCCGACCACGAGAAAATATTCAGGATCACTATTCATACCTATAACCACAGTCAGACAAATAATAAAATTATAAATAATAAAATTAGACAGAAATGTCGAAAGCGCAAAATTCAAAGGTCCAGTCATACATATGCGCAGGCGCTAAAATATTGATCGCTTTTTTCCGACGACCTACCTGAAATACGTATCATTTCGCACTGTGAACTAGTACACAAAATAAGATATTTCGCAATAGTGCGAAATGAAATATCCATCTCCACGCTCTGCGATTGGTGCGATTACCTAATATAGTTAACAATACTCTGATTTTTACTAATAGGTAGCTGTGACAATGACATATCTACAAAAGAATTCATAAAATTATAGTGTCAATGTAATTTACCAAGTAGGTAGGTACAGAATCGTATAATTTGTTCAGTTTTCTTTGCTGCAATGTCATCCGACGATAAAATGGTAGATTCTACTTCCCCAGAAGTATGCAATTTAGGTTTGATAAAAGAAAATAATAGTATTCCGTTAGTACTGAACAAATGTTCAAATATTACCATCAATAATTATTTTTCCAATATTTCATAAATACAGACCAAAATGTACCCAAATATTTTCGTTAAATGATTCAATAAAATTTGTTCTCTTTGTGTGATACATCTTTCTCATATGCTTCTTCAGGCAATTGAATTGGTTTCTTGTAAAAATGATTTGTAAGTAGGTAATGCAGTCATGCGATATTAAAGTCCGACATACCTATGTTTTTCAGGTAGGTCGTCGGAAAAGTATAGTGTACAACTCGTGCAGAATTTGGATATTTCATACTCGTTTGACAAACTCGTATGAAATATCCTATTTTCCGCACTAGTTGCACAATATACTATAGTTTTACACAATTCACGATCCACTATTTCGGATGGGTACAGTGTGTATCACAAGGATCTAGTCTGGGACCGCAGTTATTGAGGCGGAAGCATTTACTACACGAAAAAGCCACTGATCTCTTTAGACCAGTCTTCAAAGGTCAGAGTATCAACATTATTTATCTTCATTGACCTTCTAGAAGTTCATAAAAATGTTGACCCTCATTGAAAATCCAACTACAGGCTGATGGATGTGAGTCAGATAATTCCATGAGTCTTCACGTGAACAAAATAAAAAATCGAAAATCCTCTGGTTCTATGTTCTGATGACTTTTTTGTATGAATTCATGCTCACAGTCCTGGCACCTGTATCTACGTCTATATTTCGGCCCAGCAGTTTATCACCGGGCAATATTTTAGGCAGGAAAATTCAATAAACCCACTTCCGAGGGCAAAACAAACGCCCAAGGAGGACAAGCAGATTGAGCTCGGTTGAACTTGGGGATATTTTTAAACACCCATTCTTCCTTCTGGCGGCTTTGCCGTGTCAAATAAAAAACCCATCCGTTGTTATTTATGTAAAATTCCTGTTGAGAAAAATTCTTGCCGCGCGCATAATTTAACCCCGTTATCTGAAACGAATAACCCGATAAAGGCGCTCTAGAGTAGAAGAGAGGAGAAGATAAGATAGGGTCACGTATGAATATACACGCGTAAACTGATACGGTGAATTAGAAAATGAATAATGATTGGGTAAATTTATCGTACCGTCTCAGTTTCCATCTTCAATTTGTCATGCTCGAGGATGCCGCAAATCATGATTACCAGGCGGAGGTCAAGAAAACTTAGTAGACTGTATGACAGCGAGCTTAGTTCTTCTAGCGATTAAACGAGGGGCAAACATCTCTTTAAATATGGTGTACATCTTGAATTTTTAAGTACTTGAATACTTGTAATTATTTTAAATACCTGTTAATTATTTTTTCAGTCTTTTAAGTACGTCATCATTATCTCAATTATCTTTCAAATACTTTCTAAATCAGTACTTTTTCATTATTTTAAATATTTTTAAGTGCTTTAATTACATCTTCAGTACATTAAATACATTTTTGAATCCTTTAAATATATCAGATGCATGTTGAAATATCAGATATCGGCTCCGATGTCGGTTAGGATTTTTACCCGTCCGCGTCCCGACGGCTTGTGATGATTCTTCCATGACTAATAATTTTTTCAACTTCTCAGTTTACGCGAGAAAAAACGTGTTTTTTGTACTATAGTTGTTTACTTCTGAAGAATAATCATAAAAATCATTATTATATTATTACACCACTATTATTGCTGATTGTTAATACTTTCGGTCATTTTAAATTTTGAAAGGCATAGGAAAGCCTCTAAAAATATGTTTACTGCTACCCTGTTGCCAGATCTAGTGTTACTAAACCAACTTTGAAATTTCAAAACAAACACCATATTATTACATTATAATATTGGATTTTCGCATTATACAAAATATTCTGAATATATTTGCCTCGGCTATAGCATATATCTCTCTGTTATCGACATGAATTAATTTTCAATTTTCGACAGCAAATACAACATCATTAAAAAATGTAAAATTTTTCCTCGAATTTTTCTGGTCAGTAGATACCTACTGAAATCCTATAAATTTTTACGCATATTGCATTATTAAATAAAGAAGTCGATTTTTTTAAACGGAACACTATGATATGCTATAACAAATATTCTCAGAATCTTGAATTATTCAGCTACTTATTCATAATAAGGAAAAATCAATATTGATTTATGTTCCAGGAGGTCTTTTGATTCCTTAATAAATATCATTAAATAGTTCTTAAGTTGGTGAAATAAATAGATTTGACTACTTGTTAATTCCTCTATTTATTATCAAATACTGCTGTATTACCACTTTTACCCTTAAATGTTTCGAAAATCTACTCATGACAACTAAATATTCTCAATTCTTTCAAGTATATTAAATACTTCTAAATACTCGCTAATTATTTTAAGTAATCACAAATAGCTTTTAAATACCTTAATTACAAGTGTTTTAAATATGGTGTACGCTTTTTTGACGAGTTATTTGCCCCTCGCGATTAAATGACTGGGTTAGTTGAGGAAAAATAGCCATAACGAAATTCATGAAATGTATGCATGATCCGCAAGAAAATCCTGCATTTATTTATTTATTTATTCGGCAGAAACAAACAGGCAGAGTCTAATAACATGTTTCTTGATAATTCCACATACATTATAAAATATAACAAAAGTAAAGCTAAGTAAAACAATATTTTGACAAGCAACGTACAAGTCGAGTGTCTAATACCAAATAATTACCTGTACTGAAATCAGCTGAAAACTGTTGAGAACTGTCAAGAGCTGTTTATGTACGAAAGCGTATAAGGGCCACCGTTTTTTTTTTAATTTTTCCGACTTTGAACTCGGAATTATTTTTTTTCACTTCAAACTTGGAATTTTCGACTTTGAACTCGGAATTATTTTTTTCGACTCTTTTACTTTGAATTTTTTCATTCCGTCTTCAAATTTGGAAATACCGACTTCAAACTTGGAATTTTGTTTTACCTTCGATGATGGAATAACTGTTACTATCAAGTTACTATCAACGCCGGTGTTCCACAAGGATCTGTTTTGGCACCAACTTTGTTTCTAATAATAATAAAATTATTGATCCTAAGAAAATTACAATTACATGTTTATAAGTTCAAAATTTATAATAAATGTAGAACATCGAAAAAATGCAGAGTAAACGGACTACATCAGCAGACATAAGCCAAGGATGGCTTGTTAGTAGATAGCAATTTGTACTTATATTTAGGCCCGGTTTCACCAAGCGCTATATAATCTCGGTTTTTGTAATCGAAGTTAAAGTTAAACCGTGGATTTAATCTCGATTATGTTCGTAGACGTTTCACCAGTCGGTTTTCACCACACAACCAAGTTCAGTTAGCTAAACGCGATTCGCTCTGAAAATTGATAAGGCAACAGTGTAATATGTCATGAACAAGCATGAACGTCATCATATAACCTTAATTTTAATTTTCTTTTGTTTGTTTGGGATGATTTTTTCCATTCTCATCAGTTTGATATCAGACAGAGGATTCTGATGAGGACTGGATGACTGAGTGACAAGAAAGTAGGTATCCGGGGAGAGAAGGAAAATAATAAAGAGATATACTAATTTGAACATTGCCGAGAAGGCATATTTGCTGGATCTAGTGCAGGCTAGATTCAATATTGTTGAAAATATAAGTGGACATATGCAGTTATTTTAATTGATCTTCGATAGATTCCAAAACAGAAATCACTGCTCGTTTTGGAAAGAGATCTCACACTTGAATCAGTATATTCCAGTGTGTCGAATGACGTTACCAACAGGTGCGATGCACAACAAATTCATCTTCATCACTATCACTACTCTCGTCTTCGAAAGCAAGATCATACAATCGTTGCAAATTGGCCAGTTATTCTTCAATAATCCAACAACAACATTCAACATCAACCTAACCTCACTGTTTCGAGTAACTTGAGATTAAATTCAGATAACCCGTCAAAAATGGCCAGTTAATAAATAATCTCGATTATCGGATATAATCGTAGTTAGTGGTGTGGTGAAACGCGTGGAAGGCATAATCGCGATTAAAATTGTCTGTTATCTTTAAAACCGAGATTAATTCATTGGTGAAACTGGGCCTAAAATGGAAGAACAAAAAAAAACAGAAATGCAGGGTGTGTAAAGCTAATAAAACTCATCTATTGTTAACTCAACGCACTCTGTCTTAATGGGTCAACGGTCCTCTAGATTAAGTATTATTCGTTCTTGCTCTAATTTTAATACAACTTTTATCTGAGAATAATATAATATAAATGTGAAGGCAGAATAAATTATATGCATAACAATGTCAAGGGGAAGAATAGTTTTAATAATGATAGACTTCTTCACATCAATGACCTGATAGAGGTGAACTCCTGTCCTGTCCACAGCTTAGCGGATGAAAGTACACTTCTTGCTGCCTTCTGCTCTATATATAGCTCAAGAAGAAGCTAGTGGTGCAAGGCGGAGACAGGTTGACTATTCATCATGAAGGTTTAGTTACAGTTTTTGAAATGGGGATCTGATAATCTAGTAAACTCCACTTTATGTAATTGTGAAGGTTGTGATTCTCTTTAATAATTACGGGTATCTTTGCCAACAAAATAAATGGGTATACTGTCATTTATTTGGACTCAAATCATAAATACGAAAATTCTTTCTGCTTTTATTTATAGCATCAGTTTATTGCTATTCACGTTTGTCAACCCAGTAGCTCTATTTGATTAGTCACTGTTATTAATCTTCATTATAATTGTACGACCCGTATTCAAATTAATCTTGATCGTCATCTATCGCATTATGTGATTGTTTCTCATTGTCATTAATTAATGAAACTACATACGATATCCGCGAGACAGGGGATTGAGGCAAATTGATATTGAGGATGCTGTGATGACATTGTGAATTTTTTATCAACAGTAAAAACACAAGAGCTTTTTCATTGGATGAGTTTATATATCTTCTTGACGAAATAATTTTGTTAAGAGTATCCAATGCCTCATATCATGATGTCTGGCACGACTGTTACCTCAATACACATTGAGAAAAATATTACACCAGCTCACACCAGCTCACACCAGCTAACACCATCTGGTGTCCCCTGAGGTCCTGATTGTTTTAGTGTCAGTAAACACCGGCATGTTATTCACCAATGTAGGTGTTATGTGATCTTTCCCATAGGTGTTCTTAATAATCAAACCCAGTTGTGAGTGCTGAATTAAGCAGAATGAACACTGTAATGGTGCGATTTGACACTGCGATGGTGTGATGCACATTCTGTGATTTTCTCTATGCTGAATCCTACCACAACGAAATTCTCTTCGGTGCGTTTACACCTCGGTTTACACACTTAACAGGCATACATTCGAACATTTTTTTGGTGGGAAGGAACACCATATCATGAGTGTATCAGGTGCTTTTCTGCACCACGTCCGGTATTTTTCACTAGGTTGGATTATTGAAATGAAAATAAACTAGACTCAGAAGAATCTAGGAACAATTCGGTTAATGACGAACTTTTTCGGTTTATCGATAATATCGATAATGTCCATTTTTCCAATATGGCGGCTCGAGCGGCGAAGATACACGTATAAACGTATATCACGCCATGGTATGTTCGGTGTTGAAATACAATATAATTCTGTGGGGTGCTAGTAGTGGAATAAATAGAGTTTTTATTGCTCAAAAAAGAATTATTTGTTAGATTTTCAACATGAAGAGAACAGATTCCTGTAAACCTTACATCATAAAATACAAAATTCTCACTGTGCCTTGCATTTACACTCATAGTTTAATAACATATTGAAAATAATGTAGCATCAATTCCAACTAATGGCCAACAACATCGATGTAATTAAAAAAAACAGATTTATATTCCATGCAAATTATATTTCAAAATTTGTAGTAAAGCGTTTTGGACTGTTAGGTCATCATCAGTGCATACCTAAAATAAGTAAGTATGATTGATTTGATAACATTTTTCTTTGTATATATGAAGGTGTAAATCAATACTCACTCGTCAGGTATTACAATTATCAAATTTTTTTGTCTTTATCCACATTGATAAGAATGTTTTCTTATTTACGAAATCATACTTACTTATTTCAGGTATGCACTGATGATGACCTAACAGTCGAAAGCGCTTTGCTACAAATTTTGAAATATAATTTGCATGGAATACAAATCTGTTTTTTTTTTAATTACATCGATTCATGCACACAGCCTTGTGAATATTTCACTTCAACATCGATACCAAACAAGAAAAGGAGATCTTTCCAAAATAATGAAATATAATAGCACCAAGAAAATGCTGAAACAACTTTTGAGTAGTCAGTGTTTCTACACAGTTGACGATTTTATAAATTATAGAAAAAATGCAGGTTCCTCAAATAGTTCCCAGACGTTATATTCCTTTATTTTTATGTGTTTCTTCAATTTAAACTACGTCGCAACCCGAAATTTTGCCCCTGTTGAAATTTGAATAACTTTTTTCTGATTTGAACAATTCGAATTCTGTTTGCGCTGTTCGCTAGCTCAGTCCTTTAGCTATAATCTCGTACTTTTTTGTAACATGAGGTTTTCTCCATAAAATTGCTACAAGGTGTTTTTCGACACTGTGCAAAATTTCGGAATTTTCAAAAGGATCCCAAATGAAGAAAAACAGTTTGTTTTTTCAACTTTAACAGCAGAGGCATAAAGGGGATCTCATTAACTTGAGCCATCTCAAGAATTGTCTTCTCATCTCTTTTATTTACAGAGTAACTTCAAAAAATCGATTTTTTGGTTTTGCAGTTATTACTTTTTTTCTCTTCAACCGATTTTCAAGATCTCAAGATCATTTTGAAGCTGAAACGTTAGATGAACTGGCATGAAGATTAGAATTGACTAAAAATAAATGTTAAAGTTCAAGGGTTTCTGCAAAGGTGACCCAAATCTAAATCCCTCTCAAAATCCTTATTAAAAAAGAAAAATATCCAAAACGTTGTTTGATCGAAACGAAAATATCACCACCAAAAAGACATAAAAATTTTTTTGACCCCCTCCCCCCAAAAATTTTTTTTGCGGGTAAAATTTTTGCTGGTCAAACGGTTAGATATATCGGTAAACATATTTCACCTGACCCCCACATCGGGATCGGAGATTAATAAAAAAAAATCTTTCACCCCCCTTCCCCCCTTGGGTTACTTTGGGTACGGATGAAGGGGAAGGAGATTTTTGTGATTTTTTTACATATTATGCTCGTGAGTTTCGTACAAAACTATACTAAGAATCGCCCAAACTCGGGTACTCCAATTATCATGGTTTGATGTACAGGGCGAAAAAAAGTTATTTTTCAGAATCGAGAAAAACGGTACCCATAGCTGTGTTCAGCGGAAAAAGTTGATTGAAGAGATAACAAAATCTGTTTCATAGGCGTACGTATACTTTTTTTTTGGGAGTCTAAAAAATTTATTTTTTTGAAAAAATCCAAAACATGATGGAAGACTTTGTATAGGGGGTGCGAAGGTTACCCTGAAATTTTGTTGTATTCAGAATTTTATTTCATTTTGAATTTTTTTTATGAAGTCATATCTTCAGAAAACAAAGACCTACAGAGAGTTTTTTCTGTTCTGATCTTTATTTTCACGAAAACGTAATTTTCAACCTGTCTTGTCAGTCTGGTTCTTGTTACGTTGGTTACGGACCATGCATTTTTTTTTGGGCTGATTTTTTTTATAGAACATGGCGTAATTCGGTTTTCTCGCGCACAATTATTGACTACTGAAAGAAAAAGAGGTCTGGATGTATCCAGAATGAAAGATCCTTCCGAAAACAAGTTGATTTTCATTTAATTCTCCTCCCAGTCGGTATTTACAGAGTGTTTCAGATGTGGGTCACCTTTGAGTAAACCCTCGATATTGAATAGTCATCTCAAGTTAATTCTGATCTCTAAATCTTCTCATATGAGGTTTTAGCTTCAAAATGAGCCTGAGATTTTGAAAATCGCTTGAAGAGGAAAAAAATTATGACTGCAAAACCAAAAAATTGATTTTTTGAGATCACTCTGTAAAGAAAAGTGATAAGAAGACAATTTTGGAAATGGCCAAAGGTAATGAGATAATCTTCATGCCTCTGCTGTTAAAAATGAAAAAAACCTGTTTTTCTTCATTTGGGATCCTTTTGAAAATTTCGATATTTTGCACAGTTCCAAAAAACATCCTGTAGCAATTTTATGGAAATAACCTTATGTATCGAAGGAGAACAAGATTTATGCTGAAGGACTGAGCTAGCGAACAATGCAAACATAATTCAAATTGTTCAAAGAAGAAAAAAGTTATTCAAATTTCAACAGGGGCAAAATTTCGGGGTGCGATGTGATTAGTGTTGCGTAGTTTATGTATGTATATGTTATACAAATATGTTTTTATAATAATTTGTTTACGTTTTCTATGTAATCATTAATGTTTTTTTAATTGACTTTTCCTATATCATTGTACAGGGTGAACAACTAAGAACGGCTCTCGGCCATATCTCAGCTACAGATAAAGATACAACTTCGAAAAAAAATTATCTTGAGAGAAGTGACCCTAAAAAATAACTGGAAAATATTTTTAAGTTTCTAAGATAACCGCTAGGTGGCGTAACGGCTATGAGTGAAGAGAAAATTGAATTTTTCTCCGTATTTAGTATCAACAAGGTGTACTAAAAATATATGCATATTGATCCTTGATAAATTCCTAGTTTTTTTTGTTTCACACTTTTTGTCCCATCTCAAAAAATAAAGTGGTGGGGGAACGTCAAATTATGTTTTTTCTAAACGTCTGTATCTCTGGTTATCTTCAACAGAATTCAATAATCTTGAGCTCGTTGAAAAGGCCTCTTCCTGGTCTATCGACTGTGATTTGAATTGGTTTTATATTCATATCACCGTTACCGCTAGAGGGCGTGATCTAGAGTATCAATGGATATCGTGATTTTAAACAGAAAAATTAAATGAAATGGTATGCTTATTATTACATGATAAAATAGAGAAACTAGATCTCAACAGACCAACGAAAACCGCAACATGATAGCTTTCTGCTAACGGAAGATATTAACGATCAAAGTTGGAAAAATGATTTATTGCTCTAAGCATTCAAAATAAACAATGTTACAGTAAACAATGTAACAAAATCGACAATAAAAAATTACACAAATCACAACAAAGAACTACTAAGAACGTCATTAGTGGCCCCTCAGATGTTCAAAGTGTCCACCGTCATTTTCAATACAAGAAATGAGTCTGACGAGTGGATAGAACAGAAGTTTCAATTTCTGCTGCCGAAATACTCATTATTGCTTGCCGAATTCGCTCCATCATGTCATCCCTTGTCGTGGGTCTGTTGGTATACACAAGATCTTTCAATCTTCCCCACAAATAAAAGTCTAAACACGTCAGGTCTGGGGATCGGGCTGGCCAATTGAATAAACTTCCTCGTCCTATCCACTTGTCAGGATATGTAAGGTCTTAAAAATTTCGAACATCTCTATGGTAATGTGCCGGGCACCCATCATGTTGAAAAAACATGTCACGACGAATTGCCAGTGGTACATCTTCTAAAAGAAGAGGCAATTCATGCATTAAAAAATCTAAATATCTCTCCCCATTGAGAGTGTTATTAAAAAAAATGGCCCAATTATTTGTCCACCTATAATTCCAACCCACACATTCACTGACCAACGACCCTGATGTTGGACCTCCCGCATCCAGTGGGGATTCACTTCGGACCAGTAGTGTATATTATGGCGATTAACACTACCATCACTGCAAAATGTAGCCTCATCTGACCACATAATATGCATAAGTAATTCAGGATCATCTTCTATCATATTCAAGAGCCAGTTACAATAGTTCAGCCTGGTATCGAAATCTCGAGCCTTCAACTCTTGGTGTAGGACTATGTGATAGGGTGCAATCTAAAATAGTATTTGAATAATTAAGGGCAATAAGACAATTACTTCAAGAGATTTAACTCTCGTAATGCTTTGCTTTTGGACATATAAAACTTAGGTTTTCGTTACCAATAAACTATTACTTAACATGAGTAGTTACCTGTGTTCTCTTAGAATATTCAGAACGGTGGTTTGACATAATCCCAAGTCTCTTGCTATGGCTCGTGTGCTAATATGAGGGTTGAAATTAACATAAGCTAAGACATTTATTATTTGTTCCTCCGTTCGAACTCTACGACGTCTTCGATATACAAGAAGATGCACATTTCCTGTGGTCCGAAGACGCTGTGCTATTCGAAAAAACACTCTTCTTCCGGGATGTCGTCTATTTGGGTACTCCGCCGCGTACACTCTACTAGCAACAGTTGCATTTTTCATGCATTCGAAATAAATTGCCAACATATCAAATGCTTCTTCATTTGTGAAAATCATAATTTTCTGATTCAAAGATCGAAAGAGATAAGTAAAGTAGATGAATAATCAACACAATTGCAACAATATGAATACTTTTTGACATATAGGAGACAATATACAATTCCATGGATTGATATTTTTGTCTTCATGCAATAAATCATTTTTTCAACTTTGATCGTTAATATCTTCCGTTAGCAAAGAGCTATCATGTTGCGGTTTCCGTTGGTCTGTTGAGATATAGTTTCTCTTTTTTATCAAGTAATACTAAGCATACCATTACATTTAATTTTTCTGTTTAAAATCACGATATCCATTGATACTCTAGATCACGCCCTCTAGCGGCAACGGTGATATGAATATGAAACCAATTCAAAGCACAGTCGATAGACCAGGAAGAGGCCTTTTCAACGAGCTCAAGATTATTGAATTCTGTTGAAGATAACCAGAGATACAGACGTTTAGAAAAAACATTATTTGACGTTCCCCCACCACTTTATTTTTTGAGATGGGACAAAAAGTTTGAAACAAAAAAAAACTAGGAATTTATCAAGGATCAATCTGCATATATTTTCAGTACACCTTGTTGATACTAAATACGGAGAAAAATTCAATTTTCTCTTCACTCATAGCCGTTACGCCACCTAGCGGTTATCTTAGAAACTTAAAAATATTTTCCAGTTATTTTTTAGGGTCACTTTTCTCAAGATAATTTTTTTTTCAAAGTTGTATCTTTATCCGTAGCTGAGATATGGCCGAGAGCCGTTCTTAGTTGTTCACCCTGTATAATGATATATTGGATAAATAAATATTATATTCTATTCTATTCTACGAGGTGGCAAAGTAAAAATTCGAAAAGAGCACATTGAAATTCATGAAATATTTCCATCAGGTCCCCGGAGTATAAAGAAAAAATCATATCAAGTTGGACATTTCGAACTCTTGATAGATAGATGAATATAGTTGGAAAGCTCGATCGTGCTACTCCCAACTTTTTCAATCGGCTCTCCCGGTGGCAGTTTGGGAAATTCCCCATCACATCAAAAGTGATGGAGATCGTTGCTCGGGTCCATGTCAGGGGTGGCGTAAGAGGGTTGGTCGCAGAGGGGTGAAGGGTTGAGAATCCATCGGGGGACTCGTTAAGGGCCACGTACTCTGCATGCGGAGGCAAAACGTTCCCCCCGGAAAGGTTGACGGGGTTCGGTCCCGGAAAAAATCTCGAAGATGGATTGGCCAATCTCTGCGCGCCGCGGAAAGTGCAAAGTGAGGTTAGGGTGTTTCGTGTTCACGTCGCTTCGGGGAAAGTGTCGGGCCGGAAAAACTGATGTTGGTGAACTACTTTGGGTTAATTTCGAGGAGCGTTTTTCGCGGAAGGATGAATTGGTGCAAAAATAAAATTCAAGATATACAGTATGGTGGAAATGTTTGGAATAAATTCATTATCTCTGAAGTATATCAATTTCAAGGAAAATCCTGAAACAGGTCGATTTTTATTTTCAAATTGACATCTCTTGATATACATACGGAGTTTGTGACGTCATTCGCGTAGTTGTGGTGACGTCATCGATTATTTTTTTAAATAGGAAGACACCCTGTTTATTTTTTTTTCTGGAAGGTATATTCATTGCCTATCTGACCATATACTAATATCAGGACAATAAAGTGATACAGAGTGTGAAAACATTATTTTATATTTACAACATCATTATGCTATCAATGTACGCAATTACCTAAATAGGTTGGAGAGGGTCAATCGAATGGCCAACTAGATCTCCTGATTCAACTCCTATCGATTTTTCCTCTGAGGTTATCTGTAGAGCAAAGTTCATGTAGGAAGCCGGAAAGATGAGATAATTTGAAAGAACGAATACGAGTGAATATTTCACAAATATATTCAGAAACGATAGCAAAATTCAAGAATGATTTGTGTTCTGTCTATCACATTGTATTTTTGCAGAAGGTCACAAATTTGATTATTTATTATAACGGTTTCCGTTGTAAATATAAAATAATTAATAACTTTTTCTCACCCTACATTACTTTATTCTCCTAATATTAGTATACGGTCAGAAAGACAATGAATATACCTTCCAGAAAAAAAATTTAACAGGGTGTCTTCCTATTTAAAAAAATAATCGATGACGTCACCATAACTACGCGGATGACGTCACAAACTCGGTATGTATATCAAGAGATGTCAATTTGACAATAAAAATCGACCTGTCTCAGGGTTTTCCTCAATATTCATATGCGTGAGAGAAAATGAATTTATTCCATACATTTCCACCATACTGTATATAATTTCTTCATTTAGTTATATAAACTAATACAAATAATCATTTTCACGTGAATATTTCGACACATAAAGTAAAACCAATAAAATTATTAAATTTGGTCATGTAAAGTAAAACAAATACAGACATGTCATTAATAAGATCAGTTGAAGAGAAGAGAGAAACATAACTATACACCATAAATATACCTGTGCGGAATATTGAAATAAAATTACAAAGGAAAAATTCTTTATCAAGCTCCAGCATTATTAGGAGAAAGAAGAAAAATTTTCAAATTCTGTTTGACCTTGTTCAAGGAATCTGAGGATTTGATTTCTAGGAGCAGCTGATTGAATTTATTCAGGCCTTTGAAAAATACAAATGTTTGTGTCTTACTTTTTGTGCCACCAGTCGAATGTGGAATTCATTTCATGATCTTGTATTATGGGTATGCACATCAGAATTGTTACAAACAATATTTCTTAAATAACTTGGAGCATTACCTGATTTGATCTTGAATATGAATATTGGTGTATTATATTCAAAAAGTCACCTATTGACAACCACTGTATTTACTTTAAAATAATTATGCCCAATGGATGTTCTCTTTGAGCATGTGAGTATGGTTCTCATAGCTCGATTTTGAAGTTTCTTGAATCTGGACATTTCATTTTGATTTAGTAGGTAAAGTATTGTGGAACAGTAGGTGAAATGAGGTAATATTAGGGTGTTAAACAGAATAGTTTTGGCCCATCTTGTCAGAAAAGTAGAACAGTATGAGTAGTTGATTTTATATGAGATGATTTTGAGTAAATTTTTTGCATGTTCTTTAAATTTGAGCTGTCTATCCATATAGTTAGGTATTCCTAAATATTCAAAATTTCTGTACCATTTCAATTGACTCGTCACTAATATTTAGCTGACTCAACGCAAAACAATCAGTAATTATTTTCGCTGCTAATTATCATAAATTAGATTGTTGATATTTTCCAAAGTGTTGAGTGTTGTTAACAACTCTTCATTCTAAACTGGGTTTTACGCTTGTGCGTCAGATTTTAATTATTTCAATGCCATCATTGTTACCAATCGAAGATGTTTCTGTTATTTATCGAAATTTGTAGTCTAAGAACCATTAGAATCGAGAAATTTTCATTTCATTTTCCGAAATTTACAAATAGCCATACTTTCCCAACGGATGAACCGATTTTTTCCCGATAATCCTGCAATTCAATATTTCCAGATTTTGTAGTATTATAATGATCAAAGCATGATCAATGACGATATTCTGTTTGTTTGAATATGATTTCCATGATCCAATCCAATTACACCAGATACTGGGAATCGCAATCATGTGGAAATTTTGTGCGCCAACAGATGCAATCAAATTACAGCTCAAGTGCAAATATCGCATCAATCAAAATGACCGAATTCAAAATGGCAACCCCACATAATACGATTACACGGGATATCCCCCATGCACCGGGAAATTAAAAGCTTTTTAACAGTTAACTTGTGTAGTACAAAACCCCCTTTCCAGGACTCATCCATATGGCGCTGTGAATTCCCCTCTTATTTTTTCTCAGACGTCGCGAACAGTGGCGCACCACAACGGAATTTTTTCGAAAAAATTTCATCTGAATTTGGGCCACTTCGATGGTGAAAACGATTCTGGTAGAAAGAAGCTCGGCAGGTCTCGAGAGTGGCCAGTCTGAGCACATATATATTGTTGGAAAAGTGGAAGTGGGATAAAAATAATGCTGAATATTTCTGTCGCCTTTAGTATTGTACACTAGTTGCTATGGGCAACTAGTGCACAATGTTTGAAAAACACTCGCAATCTTCGTCACGAGAAAAAAGGCGTGGACTAGATAAAACAAAAGACACCTGCTGTAACCATACAGATAATATAATCACAAATATAAGTAACAATTCAATATTTCTTTGACAGAAACGATATTATAAAGGCATTTCGAAATTATAGTTCAGCATGGAAGGTAGTATATTATAAACAGTCGTAGAAAAAGTATAGTGTAAAACTCGCGCGGAATGACCATTTCATACTCGTATGAAATTTATGTTATCCCGTGCTCGTTCTAAAATATACCATTATAATTCTGAATAATTCCTAAATGTTGCAAACATTATGGCCCAGCCTGTATGTAAATAATTATACAGAATGTATATGTGCTGGCCTTCTCACACCATAATTATGAAGTTTATCCATGAGTTATTCAGGGGATACTGTATCAAACGCCTTGGCCTAGTTTGATAAGTTATTAAAATTTCTGGAACTGAATACCTACTTACTCGAGTTAACTATATCATCATCCATCGTATCACTATTCAGTCTTTGCAACGTGAGTTATTGACAGTTCTCGTTCCGTAAAATACACCAAGCAAATATAGACGGACTCAAAAAAGAAAAAGACGAAGAATACTTGCAGTAGGTATCCGTATAGATTTTTCAGGCCAATATGCATCCCAGTGGTCCCAAGGATTACTCAAGAATTATTATCAATTTGGATCAATTTTTGTGGACCTTTTCAGTAATAACCTAGAAATAGAATTAATGTCGGGTTGCATTTTTTTTTCGACTAACCGACAGGTTCAAGTGAAATAGGTGGAAATTGTAATGAAATCAATCAATACCTACAGCTCATCTTCGAGCTCATCTCATGATGGAATGATTTGCAGACTTCATGTTAACTATTATAGCAGTAATGTTAACTCAGTTAACATTTATAAATCCCTCTATAAAGCTCGTCTTTGGTTTGGCGCTATGAACACCCGTTTCGTAACTAGATACGTCCTACCTCAAACTTGTAACTCACCCGTTCACGCACTCGTGAGTTATATAGCAATTACGAGATAATACTTCTAGATTGTGAGCGCCGAATCATAATACATCATCAGTGGAACAAAAACGAGAGCCCAACACATAAATCACAACTATAAATTCCGTATTACTTCCAACACATTAACTCCAAATTTCCATTACCCATTACCCCTTTCCCGATCTGACGGAGCGTAATTTATAGATCAACATCATCTGTAGCAAGGGGCTATATTCCATTGTGATTATCGTCAACATCAGCGTAGATGTGGAAGCCACTCGCCATATGTATAAAACATCGTCGTAGCTACCTACCCTCCAAAGGGGTGACATACCCCGCGACATGCATATTTTATTTCTCCCTCGCGCTGAAATAGGAATGCGGCTTGGCCGCAATTATATAATTAGGTATTTCTAGATGTGGGTTAGGTGCACCCCTCTGTATAACTCGGGGGCCGCAGTAATGACAACTTCTCAGCCATTTTAGGTTTGGTTGGGTTGAGTATGGTAAGGTCTCCCTTCCGCTAATAGACAACAATAAATACAAATCCACTCTAGAAATTACTTTAAGACTGTTCCAAGTTGATGAGTGTTTGTTGACAACTCTTGCCTCTGACTAGTTCTTCTTCTGGGGTGGTTGAAATCATTCGTAGGACCAAATCCTGATGGTGTGGGAATCCCCGAAAAAATTGGGGGTGGGGTCATCCATTGTGGATTCCTCTCTCCTGTCTTTTTGACAGCCAGTGGCCAATTCTTCCTTGACAGTTATGTCAAATCGAGAATGAATCAGTGTCGTCTGAGTCTTCCTCGGGTTGAATTTTTTCATATTTGTGGTCCGTTTGTACCCAAGAATATGGAGAGCTTTTGGACTTCCATATTGCAGAGCATGAAGAAATAAGATCTAAAATGGAGTGCAAGCCTTACAACATCGAAATTCCAACTCATTCTTGCTCTTATTTTCTTGGGGTTTATTTTCTTTTTAGGAGTTTATCTGAAAATGAGTTGGCCTTATGATTTAAAACTTAGTATCCCTTGGTTGAACACGGCTTACAACTAACTTCATCATCATATTATATAATGCCTGCACTCGAGGAACAAAGGAAGAGGATACGTTCCACTAAATAAGACTATGCCGTTAGCGTCGAAATACAAACTCAATGACTGATATTCATTAGCCCCATCACCGTTGACTGTTGAATTCGAATATTCGAATTACACTCTCGAAATCTACTACCTGATAGCTTTCCATCTTCACTGTATCCGACCGTTTTCGAAGGGTTTCAAGCATCCTCCAGCATCCCCATCTGAATCCAGCCATCAACAACCACGGCGGTAATTCTCGAACGTAAGATCACTCGCCGGGCTCATCAATACTCGCTTCCGAGCACCCAAATATTCCACTAGGTCCGTAATGAAGTCATTAACGGCATAGCATGTTAATCGAAAGCCTTGCGACTAGGGTTGCGTCCAACGTAATTTGACTGAGCCACTCGAAAGCTAAAACAGACGGGCATGCATCATACACGCGGACTCGACTTGGTCACGTGATGCCGTGCAAGGGATTCGAGTGGGTGATGAAGGCGGAACTTCCAATTACCGTCGGCAAACAATGACATGGGCCGTCGATGGCCCATTGTTGGCCAGCAGTGTTGCCATCTTAGTGGATTTTACACCAAAACTGGTGGTTTGAGTTATCGTTTTGTAACAAAAAATTGGCTGATTTCCGGTTAATCTTTGCTACAACTGCTTACATACTTGGCGACACCAGATGTAAATGGTTCTCGTTGAGTGGTAAAATCTCACAAACACAAATAAACGTTCTATGACTAGACTGATGAAGTAGAATTTATACCGACTCAAGAACTACTCTCGAAGCCATTCGTCTAGCGACTCTAGCCTATATGGCTGAGACCTCCAGAAACTCTTAACTCTTTCCACAAAATATATCTATGATGATTCACGCTTTCTACCAGAAAAAATACGGCTATGATGAATTGACGTTACCGATTTATTTTTTTGTATTCAACTTAATTTGTAGCTGCTATCGATACCAAGATACCCATGCTCTAATAAGTCTAATACATTCTTATCATGGCCACAATGTATAATAGCCCATAATTTTAATCAATTTTGACATCTCTCTCTAGCTGTGCACATTTTTATGACATAATATAGTTGACTATAGAAACAGCGACAAAGCAACTCTGCATATCCCAAATTGTCAGGACCGCACACCCTGTATACAAACCACAGGTCAAACCTCCATTTTTTCATATCCCAAGTTTTTTCTTTGCGAAATTAAAATCATCGAACCCTGGTGCCTTTTACTTTTTCTCCCCTTGCAGTGATCGCGTAATTAAAAAAGAACCGTAAGCTCTTTTGGTATTCATATAATATTTAGCAAATAAGAGGGGAGAGAATCGTAGGGCTAATACCCTTCAGGGTCTTAGATTTCGACGCATATAGCAAGTTATTTCCTACTTACTTTCATTTTGCGGGTAGGGTGGCCTATTGTTGCATCTGAAACAAAAGAGGGGATATTTCATTAAATCCAGATATTGGGAAAGCGATGAACTTGCAATATTCATCAATCAACTAGTTATGAGATTGCATAAAGTGATATGATAGCGAGTAGCGACCAATCAACTAAACTGAATTAATCCCCTATAGATTACATAGACAATCCACTGTCAAATCCTTTCTATACGCCCATAATGAAAATTGAGCAGCAGAAAGTAGTGAAACAATTCCGAAGGACTATTCGAATAGATAAAAAAATGTAAACGTAAACAAATATTTTCAAAAACCAGACTTCTACAAATGTACAAAAAAGCGAAAAATAATATCTGCCAATGTTTGATCTAGGTTCTGTGTCGAGCTCTGTGTGTAACCAGATTTATCCAGGTGCTGAAATTTTCTTTATCTGTTGAGCAAGTACTTTTTTCTTCACAGAATGTCCAAAGAACATATGTTTATACAAATGAATTATTTCTGTCTTTAATTTGACAAAACGCTGTATCCCAACATTTGTCGATCCCCTTACTTATTAAACGGTTCAATTATTTTTTCATAGCCTATACCAGCCCAACATAATCATATCCTACGTCGCACGGCAAAAAACAAAAGAGAAATTGTACAAGAAGCTCTAATCATACGCCTCATTTCTGTGCCAGTTGTATTGTTTCCCATGATAGTACAGATTCGTGAGGCTAAAACGTAGCAATCATTTCTAAATTCCCCAGAATTAAAATGAACTCTTGTAATGGATTTCGCCAAATCTTCGAATTATGTAGACTGATGGTGATTTCCAGAAGGCATATACGACATTTTCAAATGATATAATGAAGTAATTCGAAGAATTTCAGTTAAAATCAATGCTTTGATTGAATGGGATGAATGGAAAATTTGATTGTGTTTATTCCAAATTAACCAGACATGTGGTGTTTTATTCGAATCCTCAACTTGACCCAATCAAATAGTTTCCCTGAGGATCATTTATTCAAATTGCTTTTTCGTATCATCTAAGGAGTCCTGGAAATGAAAGAGTTCTTAATCTTCACTGTTTCCTCTTCTTTGACACCTTTTCCGCTCAATTCAGGTCGAATTGTGTCAATGTTTGTCTCATTCAAAGCGTATAACACGTGGAATAAAAGCGAACAATGCAGAGGTGGTTGATGCTGAAATCAACACGATATACGAAAGTACAAATCCGAGATGATTCCAGGATGAAAAGGTATACATGTGCATCTGTCATTACGGTGACTGGGTTTTGGTTGAAGGATAATCTTCATGAGCAGATAATGGTTCAGTATTAATCGAATCAGAAAAGTCAATTAATTGTTATTTTTGGTTATGAATCGAATGATCCTGGTATTGACGGTGATGTCATTTATAATACAATGAGTGGATGATGAATCTGCTACGCTTTCTGCATAATAGACCAGGCTTGGAAAGTGCATATTATTATCAGCGTGAAAATTGAATTTGAATGAAGATACCTCTGAATGAATATCTGTTTAGCGGTCTGAATACTGTTACATAAACAAGATTAATGCAAAGCAGCATAGTGTAGCCGAGACTGTTGAGACCGAATTACATAATAAATTGTGGAGAGAGCTTATAAAAGAAACATAGGAAATGGGTGAACGAAAGAAAATCTTCAAGAGATAAAGTTATAAATATCAGGAACTCATTCAACTCCAATAAATATCTACCCATACTGCAGTTCAAGTTTTCTAATTGATAATTTTATTTGATCAACAAAAGTTTCGATAAAATTATTCGATGTGTTCTCAAACACGCATTTAACTACGGCAGTAGAAATAGTTTTCTCTCGAATATTCTGGTACAACTCACAAGTTTTAAATAAATAGGTAGGTAATCAATGAAATAAAGATGTTGGGTGACATGACTTTGTGTCCATTAGCCAGGAATACAGAGAATGTCTTAATAAAAAGTTTCAAGTAATTCCCTTGAGAATTGGAAGTTGGCTTAATTCAATTGAGTACATTCAGGGATAGAAATAATTGAATGTACATATTACTAAGTAGCTAATACAGTTAGGAGAGTCCAGAATGAGTTGGGAATATAACTTCGGAGTTCAGAATTTCAGAAGCAAAACTTTCTGATGAAACATTTTTCTCTACTGAGATTAGGAAAATATGTTGAACACACAATCGGCATGGGTACCTACGGGATGGCCCATTTAAAATGGGACCACCCTTATAAAACGTATGATAGATATTTGAAAGGTCTACCAGACCACTGAATTTCATCAATGAGTTTCAGGGCCAACAATTTCTATCCTTAAATGTCACATTTCGTGAAAAAATGTTAAGTAGCGTTTATTTTTTCAGAAAAAAGAGGCCTTCATCACTGGATTTAAGAGATTTTGATATAGATAGGGTGAAACGAGTCCCATAAAAAAGCACTAGAAATAATTGTAGACTTCTGTCTACTTGATCTTTTTGAATTTCAATCATAGTTTCAAACATTAGTAATACTTCCACGACTTCATATGGATGGCGCCACGTCTGCTGATTCCGCATGATGAATATTAATTTTCACAATTTCTTGGTCATTTTGATTTTGTGTGATTTGTTCAATCGATATCATGATTGAATAACCGAACAATATTCATATTTCAAGCCAAAACCACAATTATGAATGATCTGTCACTGTCACTTGAACACGAAACCATGCATAGAATACGGATGTTAATCTGATATCAAACGAGACATTTAATTTCTGTGGCAAACGGGTCTCCCAATGCCAAATCCCTCGCAAAAAAAAACAATTTTAGACCTTCCGTGGAAAGTCTGGCTACACAACTATAAAGAGGGGCGCCTCTTGATCTTCATCACCGGAAGATTAAACGGTATAGAATTGAACTTCTTGGTGATATCTTCGATGTCCCGAATATTCATTATATGGAATCCCATTTAAAATAGACCTCCAAAGTTCAATGAAATAGATTCGGCCTTTCCAGACTCAATTCCAAAATTGACTTCTCAAAGAGACATTGCTTTCAAAGAACAAATATACAGTATGTTCTAGAGATCACCGAACTGTTGTTAAACAGTAACTACCATCAGAGGCATCGACAAAAGCATCCTCTGTGTGGCATTTTCTATGGCGTCTGCGGCCACGGTTTTCTCTTCTTGATCCTTATTTATAGACCCGGAACTGCTCCGTCTCGCTTCGTTAGCTCATCTCAAACGTTTGACCGTTTCAAATAGACCCGGCCCTGTAATTAACAGAAATACATCGCCGAAACACAAGACTTCTTCCTCTTTATCGGATTATCCCGGGGGCTCTGGAAACAAAGAGGGGCATCTTCTGTGACGAATGTCCTCTTAATTATGTATACGGCACGCGAAATCCAGTTAAACAAACTCCCGAGTATCGGGTGGCAATAAGGGTTGATTCGATTCGCAGATAAGTTTGAGCATTCTGGAGTCGGGATAAACGACTAGCGTGGATGAGGCCCGAGGGTAACGATCTGTGACTGATAAGAGCGTTTTAGTCAGCTTTGTGGAGGAAACATTCCTTAGATCTGCGACAACAAAGTTCTTTTGGAATTCTGGCGTTTTTGTTCACTAATATTGTTGTGTGGAACAATTCCCACCCTGTATATAATATTTATGTGACTTGTAAATAATAACTGAGATAGTCTTTCTGATGACAAAGATCCTGACCAAATCGTTCTTCTTTATATATTCGGTCGAGCTGTTTAGTTTTATTTCAGCTAATAGCTTTTCGAATGTTATATACTTTTTTGACCTGAAAATCTTCACAGAAGGAAAAAACTCGGTAAATATTATAAAAAACACTTTACAGAGTAGAAAATTTATTTCGCTATAGCAAGATTTTGTTATTACTAGAATCAATTTCTTTCAAATGTCCATGTTGGATTCTCTAACATGATATTTCTGAAAAAATGGATTAGCCATAAATTGGAAAAAATTTTGAGAGAAAAATAGTCTATCCAATTAAAAATATCAAACATAGTTTGAAATGAATGTCTGGTAGACTACGAGCAGAAAACAACTACTTTCCTGGTAAATACCACGCAGAACATTGAATTATATCTGTTCGTAGTCCATGCAACGATTCACACTGTGAATGCAGATCGCAAATGTTTCTTTCTTCCTAAGACGTGACAAATTCACATCGAGACAGGCACGCCTAACAACCTACAGACCGGTTTCGGGCTTATTGGCCCTCATCAGTGCAGGGTAGTTATCCGAGTAGAGACCGTAAGATCTCAACTCGAAGCGTTGCCTGTCCCAATGCATTTTCGTCGCGTCTATTTGACCGCACCGAGCCGCGTTCCAACAGACAATTGAAAGTGGCGACATCATGCGGCAGAAGAAAGAAACACTCCAGAACCGAATCTCCCAAGTTTTACAGAACTTGGAAGTGGCTGAGAGCTCGACTAAGCTCAATAAATGAAAAAATGGATTAGCCATAAATTGGAAAAAAATTTGAGAGAAAAATAGTCTATCCAATTAAAAATATCAAACATAGTTTGAAATGAATGTCTGGTAGACTACGAGCAGAAAACAACTACTTTCCTGGTAAATACCACGCAGAACATTGAATTATATCTGTTCGTAGTCCATGCAACGATTCACACTGTGAATGCAGATCGCAAATGTTTCTTTCTTCCTAAGACGTGACAAATTCACATCGAGACAGGCACGCCTAACAACCTACAGACCGGTTTCGGGCTTATTGGCCCTCATCAGTGCAGGGTAGTTATCCGAGTAGAGACCGTAAGATCCGAACGCGGCTCGGTGCGGTCAAATAGACGCGACGAAAATGCATTGGGACAGGCAACGCTTCGAGTTGAGATCTTACGGTCTCTACTCGGATAACTACCCTGCACTGATGAGGGCCAATAAGCCCGAAACCGGTCTGTAGGTTGTTAGGCGTGCCTGTCTCGATGTGAATTTGTCACGTCTTAGGAAGAAAGAAACATTTGCGATCTGCATTCACAGTGTGAATCGTTGCATGGACTACGAACATATATAATTCAATGTTCTGCGTGGTATTTACCAGGAAAGTAGTTGTTTTCTGCTCGTAGTCTACCAGACATTCATTTCAAACTATGTTTGATATTTTTAATTGGATAGACTATTTTTCTCTCAAAATGATATTTCTGTTCTTATAAAATAAAATTCTATCTTTGTGAAAACATTTGTTTTTGTTGCAACAGATAATTCTTCACAATTGATATAAGATTCCTCTCGAATTCAGTACCTAACATGAAATGAATGTTTTGATATTCATAAAGAATATTTCTGTCTACGTTACAGAATGCCTTCCTTCGAATATAACGAAAGTTTTTTACGAGTGAAATACTGGTTTTTTCAAATTATGTAACATCAAGAAAGGTATGAAAGAGAATAGTTCGATGAAAATATGGAAAACTATAAAGACTTTATCTACCAATGGTAAAGAATAGTTTCATCATGGAGAAAAAACATTTCTATTCAATTAAAAGAACTGTTCCTGTTTCTTATGCTCACTTATTTGAGTTCTGATTTAGATTGAAAACTGGGGGAATAAAAAAAACATGAATATAAGAAAATGCATCAGCATTTAATAAAAAAAAACATATACCAAATTCATGCTTGAATAAATTTTAGATACTTAAAAACCATTACTATTCCTATTCAACTATAGAGATAAGTTTCTGAATTTCAAAGAATTGGTAATTTTCTAGTTAATGTCGGGTTTATTCCAGGAGGAACGAAATGGTACCCAAATATAACTTTCTTCAGACTGTATTTCGGTAATTGGTTTTTGATTATCTGGATTATTTTTCAACTTTTCAACTTTTCGACCCTAAAATGAGATGAAATTAGATTAGCATACCTAATAATATGAAGTATGGGCAAATTACGATTGAGTGTCACCAAGATGAAACAATCTAGCTAATCTAGCTAAATAAAGGTCCTATATGAACACATCTTACATTGGAAATGTTCGAATGATATATTATGAACTTTGAAAAATTGGTATTCCAATTAGTATTTTTCGTAAACAGTGTTGCCTCTTCATCAATGTTTTTTATTGAAATATGAACATTTAGGGAGTGATGCGGCATTTACATTCCCATTAGCTTTGTTTTATTATAAGTACTGGTATATATATCAAACATTTTTCCGCCACATCGAATGTTCCCTTTTATTATATTTGTGCATAATTTATCTTCAATACGACATCGTTTCTCATGCAACGAGCGTTCGAAACATTTTTAATAGCCAGTTAATGATGTTAGTACTGATTCGTTCGATAATGTACAGTGTGGAAAAGCCACCATATTTGAATTATTTTGCATGTTCATAAAAAATCCAGAGACTCGTCGATTTATAAATATTCATTTCATATTGTACATCCATTACGATGGTTTATTGGCCTAAAAGTAGCAGTGATTGAATATAATATATCAAATGATATGAAATTTGAAAATTCATTATTGAAATTCTGACAGCCTCTCAGATAATTTATTACAATTTCCATGTTCTGGCACTGACAGTAAAGTCGGCCTCTTTTTATTGAATTATATACAGGTAAGGACTGATACCGCATTTACATTCCCATTAGCTATGTTTTATTATTAGGTTCGTTCTCATCAAGTGTATTTTCCCATCATCATATTTGTGCATAATTTATCTTTAAAACGACGTATTTTACGCTACTAGCGTTCAAAACATTTTTAATGGCCTGTTAATGATATGAGTATCGATTGATTCGATTCATTATTCATTACGAAAATATAGATAGTTTTTAAGTAGCAGTGAACGAATCAACTGATGATGTACCCATGATATAGATAGAAATTCTTGAAAGCATATAATATATGTAGAAATTGGATACACGATGTAGTAAAACCCAACGAGAGGAATAAGAATAACAGATTGAAGGAATTGCGAAATAATGAGATGGACAAGAGAAAAAACGATCGATAATACCTATTAGACTATTAGCTCTTAGACGTATTTGCAAAATGTTCGAATTTTATGCAGATGCATATGAGTTTATAACAGAAGCTTGAGGCAAAAGAACACTGAATCTGCGAATTCGTGAACTACCATTTTCCCAACAAGGCTCTCTCAGGGTGCTGTACGTACTTTTCAATCACTAACAATGAAATTAATTTATTGATTCACTCCGTCAGCGACCTGTTGAATCTAGACCAAGTTAATCAACAATATCTTCATAACGTCTCGTAGCCGTGATCGTCTAGTGGTTAGGACCCCACGTTGTGGCCGTGGTAACCCAGGTTCGAATCCTGGTCACGGCAAGAGATTTTTTTGTTTTTCAAATTTTGCAAATCGTTGATTTTATCGAATTCTTGAGTTATCTATATGTGATTTACCCTATTCATTGTACTTGAATCATTTTTTCAGAATAAACAAAAACAAAACGAAACACAAATCCTAACCAACCTCATTCTTTCTACCCTAATTCAAGCCACAGAGCTGTATTTTTTTTCGGAAATCCTCAAAAAATCAGTTTTTTTTTGTAAATTTCGAAAAATGCCAGAGAAAAAAGTTGCTCAGTTTCCAATTTTATACATTTGTTCCAAATTTGGACTCTCTACTGTCACTTCGACTATACTACTAATTGAAACGTTTAGTTCGATTTGATCAATACCTACTATTTTCATCCCGACATGTTGCATTAGTCTTGTATTGTTTGAAATCAAGAAATTTTATATCATGTCTAGTACAAATCGCTAGAACGAAAGTCTTTTGAATAGTTATGAAACTGTAGGTCATTGTTTAATTTATTTCGGGTTTGTTTGTAACTGAATTATTGGTCAGAAAAATAATCAAACTGGATAAAAATCTATTAAAAAAAGAAATACGAGTGTAATAAGAATGAAGAGAAATTCGTTTATTCGATAACTGACATATTAACGTCCATACACTGAAAATCCACATCAATTTAACAATGAAATGAAAAAACTAGATGAACTTTGCAACAACAAAGACGAATTTCTGGAGATGCATTTTTTTTATTTTCTGATAACAGGCCAATGTGGATATTTCCTGGGCAAGATATGATATTGAAATCTCATATTCATCAAAATTATGAAATTTGAATCATGTTTCGTTCGAATCAATAGAGCGAAAGATTCGAAAAATTAAAAAAAAATCAAAAAAGTCGAAGTGACAGTGGAGAGTCCAAATTTGGAACAAATGTATAAAATTGGAATCTGAGCAACTTTTTTCTCTGTCTTATTTCGAAATTTAAAAAAAAAACAGCGTTTTTTTTGAGGATTTTCGAAAAAAATTTCGAATTTGACAGGTTTAGAGTAGCATATCAAAAAAGGAAAGATGCTGAATTCTACTCATTTTTCAAGCACAAACTAACTGCGAACTTTATGTGTGACACTGTATATATTATTTATTATTTGTTGAATCATGCTGAGCATCTTATAGCCCATCCTATCATATTATTCCTTTCTATACTGTAAGTAGGTACAACAAAATAATTTGAACAACGCATGTTGGATCTCCATTCTAAAAAGGCGAACATAACAATGAATCCACTTAATTTTCGACTTAAATGACATTCAATTTTCGTAATCTTATTCGGAATCATTGAATTTCTTTAGCCGATCACATATCCACTAATAGCTTCATCTTATATGGTCAACAAAGCACCTTTAGCAATCGACATAATGACATAACCGCTCATGGATGATTATTAAGAGAACATTCGTTGAATGTTCCATTGCCATCATACAGTTGCTAATGGATTCAGATCAGAGACTGATAGGGAGTATGGAAACTACTGTATATATAGATGAATAATCTGTCAGAATGAGATTTTTATCTTGAATGAAATTCAAGTCATACCTTAGACATTTTTGTCATCAGAGTTCTTGATTTTTTGAGGAAAATTTATCTGATGGTGCTTGAAAAATAACAATTTTTATCGGAACATTGGATCCAAGATAAATGAAATACGAAAGTTTTGTTTAATTGATTGATATCTTTCATGACTTTCCCTCAATATGAGATTTGAAATTTGAATAATTGAGATATATAGGTAACATCAACGATTTGTTGGAAGCAAATTCATGTCCTATACACAGCTTCGCGGATAATAGTATACCCTCCATACCGCTTTCTCTTCCAGGGCTCTCATATCGGCCCGTCAAACCAGAAATGAACTAGGAAGAAATGTTAACAAAATAAATATGGACTTAGCAACAATTCTCGAGTGAGGATCTAATAACCTGGAAGAATTCACTGTGCCCAACATATTTCAGGAGTCAGTCAGGAGTAACCATACCATATTGTAGTCATCCATTTCGATGCTTGGCGTTACTATCAGCAATATAACTTTAAATCACGTGGAATCCATTGCCAAAATTGCATCCCAAAAACTTGGTTTTCTGTTTCGAGCCAATAGCAATTTCATTCACTCCCAGTCAGCTGCTTATGATCTATAAGGCACAGATCGGACCTGTCCTGGAATACTGTTCCCATATTTGGAGTGCGCACCTAAACATATCCTGAAACTATTGGATTCTGGCCAAAAAATGTCAATTTGTCTCGTCGGTGATGCCTCGCTTAAAAACTCGCTAACTTCTCTGGAACACCGTAGAAAAGTTGGCGATTTATCTCTGTTTATAGATATTTTCATGGGCGATGCTCTTCTGAAATATCAACAATCGTTCCTCCATTAGCAGTCTCTTCGAGATTAACCCGTCAAGTTCAGTCTTCACACCCCTTCGTGGTCACTTTAGAGACCTGCAGAACGTCCCTTTCCAACGACTCGTTCATCCAACGAACATCGAGACTTTGGAACTCATTGCCTAGGGATGTGTTCCCTGAGGCATACAATATCCAGAAATTTAAGAAGAACACTAACTCCTTCCTTCTTTTTCTTGGTTGTCACGATGTTATCTGAACATTATCCCTTTTCGTGAGAACCAGAACATAAAAAAATATCTGCAGCTCAAAGATTATCTTTCGTATTAGGATACATAATCAGAATTATTACTGAATGTGTAGATTTTATTATTACCAATGAAATTATTTGATTACACAGATACCATACAAGTGGAGATAGCATGATTGGAAAAGCAATGACAGCTACAGTTGAAATATTTCCAATTATTAATGTATAAAATGAGCCTTGAAAAATTAAGATCAAAGTATCCGATAATTTTTTGCGATCCCTCGTAGATTCGGAAACATCGATACTAAACGCTCCCGCTATAAAAATCCGATTGGACTGTATTTATTCCATCAATAACGAGTGTTCAAATTGCGAAACGCAGTCGATCTACAACAAAATGCCTTCACAAGATAACAACCGACGATAAATGCCCGAACATTGTTCGATCTACGCTACCCCAACATAATAAAACTCGAATTCGTCGTCAGATAACGATAACGCGACCATAGAGATCGATTAGCCCATTAATCAGAACGGGAAACATGAAGAGAATCTTATCGTCTCCCCGGCATATCACTAAAAAATGATCTAATTATTCACGGGGTAGGTATATAAAGTACGAGGACTATCCTTCTGGAACGCTAACGGCATATCGAAGCCGTCCCAAAAAATTACTACGACTTTATTTTTACGATAACTCGGGGGATTTGTCTGACAGGTAATGGGTTCCCACTATCTTACACTCATCTTGAAAATTCGTTCTGGATTATATGGTTTGATGTGGATATCGGAGATGAGGTATGGGGAGGTATTTGTTCTTGTCCATTTGGCTCAAATTGGCTCGGAATCTTCGAAAACTTGGTTGCCAAAATTATTGTGTTATGAGTGATATTCGTTTGAGCACACACACATAAATTTCGCGACATAAGGAAGTTTTTTTTTATTAATAGATATGAAGAAAATTTGACTTCGCAGTTAGTTTGTGCTTGAAAAATTAGTATAATACAGCATCTTTACTCTTTTCATGTGCTAGTCTACCCCTGTCAAATTTGTTTTTTTTTCGAAAATCCTCAAAAAAACAATTTTTTTGGGAAATTTCGAAAAATACCAGAGAAAAAAGTCGCTCAGTTTCCAATTTCACACATTTGTTCCAAATCTGGACTCTCTGTTGATTTATTCCATAAGAAACTGAGTTGTTTGGAAACACCACGAGTCCGCAGGACGATGGTGTTCCCTTCAAGAAAATCAGTTGAGTTATGAAATAACTAATCGCGAGTGGAATTTTATAAGACTATTTCACAAACAAACTGAATGGTTAATTGATTAATTCGATGAAATCTATCCCAAATCTGCTCATTTTGAAATGTGTGCACAACTTGATTATTTTCATTCGAGGATTAACTGTCACATTCACAAAGCTGAAAACCCCGAACTTGACAGACCAATCAGAGTCAAGAGTCAAGTTTGTGTTATCGATAATCCGAACTTGACTAGAGCTCCTGATTGGTTCGTTTGGCAAATGCGTGAAATAGTCAAGGCCATCTCATGTTGCTTGAAGAAGTCCAAGTGGTAACTGGTAAGCTCGGAACTATTTGTTTCTGAGTGACGTTTGTGTTTTGAGGATTTCGTAGATTCAGCATCACCAAGAATAGCTTTGTTGCCCCAAAAACGCTGTTGTTTTCTCTAAAATATGTCCAAATACCTTTCAAAGACGATCTAAGCCTAGACCAGACGGTGGTTATACGTTAGGAACCGCTGGAATATAATTCAGGGAGAAGAAAGATGAAGAGATCATTACAGCTGGACTTCATCCCGACCATTGCAGAAAGAACTGAAAGTTTCGCCCGAATCTCGATCCTGATACAGTGCAGAATCCGTCCAAGATTGACAAACCCCCTATGATTATGCTCGCTTCGCTACGAACAAAGATCTTCCGTTTGAGCTCGTCCTAGCGTGTACTTTGCTTCGCAACTAAGTTCCAGACCATAATGAGTCGCAAGGGCGAGAATAGGGGGTGGACCGTCTGCAAAGGGGTGCTGTGCTGGGCCGCAGTCTGGAACTTGCGCTAATTGCTCGACGCTTACATACGCCGAGATCGGGCGTTAGCTCATGCATAAACAAGGAGATAAGTGGCGGCTCCGACGGTCTACCACTGGCCTGACGGCTAAGTCGGTCGATCAATCGTCCTGTGAACTGGTGTAGCGACTTGAAGATGCCACTGACCACACTGGAAGACCAATAGAATGGACTAGTTCAGCAATTCATTGCCAACCTTGAAAGTAGCTCAAAAGTTCTACCTCTGGAGACACATTATTTTCATAAAATATCGATGCCATTTTCTTTCTTGTTGATCTTTGTATTATCCAAAGAGTCCTCGACTTACAAATCTCAGAAGTGATAAAAAAATTGCTATCAATTGATTTCGAGGTTATTTCGTTATATTGGCTGCATGCTTGGATCAAAGTCAGCTAAATGGAACAAATCTAGTCTTCCGTGCACTATAATGTCTGTTCAATGGCCAAGTTCAGTGTATGATTGTTTGAGAGCGCTGCTTGAGTGGTATAACAAGTGAATAACGCATTTTATGGCATTTTTTGATTTTTCACATATTTTGTAGGTTGGGGGGCACATGTCAGTCATGTAAATGTCACATTCCTTCAAAACATTTCTTGTTTCTTTTATACTTTTTCATTTCCGCGAAAATGCATCCACGGCACGACTTTGCGCTAAAATTAAAACTAAACAATAAAAAGTGATAGGATTTCATGAATTCGGCAGTGTCTTCAATTTTGGAAAGCATGATGGGCAAGAAAATATACTAATAGCAGCTAATAGGTTCCTATAGTTTGCATGAAGAATCTTTGTGGTAGGTAATATAAATTGATTCATTCTAGCTTTAGAATGACTAGAGATTTCTGAATATTGTGGCATTTGTGTTAACCATTTTCATACTGAAATTCCTCAAAAAGAGCTGTGTACCTACAACTTTTCGAGGTAATTCCAAAATTTTAGATTTGGTAGTGAACTGAATTCTCGAGTGTTTTCTTTAGATGTCCCAGTGCTTCCAGTTTAAATTGTGCGATTGAAATCGTTTCGACTGGGGGTTAACATTGTATTCATTATTTATCACTATATCACAGAATACCCAAATTAGGTATGTTCATTTGGCAGGCCAGATGCTTTTACAAGTATGATTTATATAAATTCACGACTTCACGATGACTTTTGCATGACTTTTGCGCGTCCATTTCATTCAACATTCACTATATCAGAATATCATCCAATATCCTAGGTTTGGTCCAAAACAGAGATAGAAATACTAAAATAGTTTATAGGAAGCGGCGCTGCTTGAGTGGTATTAATTTTGTTTGGAAGATCAATGTAGGCGATTTTCGCTGATTGGGCAGACATTATAGTGCACGGAAGACTAGATTTTTTCCATTTAGCTGACTTTGCTTGGATACATGACACCGTCATGACACAGTAGTGACAAACTTTTGTTTTATCTTCGTGATCGTGAAATGAAAACATTGATAACCTGAAACGTGTAAAACGGTCACAGGGCTCACAGAACATCACGAAGAAATAACAAAATAAATTGTTGGCGATTTTTTTATCATTTCTGGGATTTGTGAGTCGGGGACTTCCTGGATGATATCAAAATCGATAAGAAATGAACTGTTTTATGAAAATACTGTATTTCCAGAGGTAAAACTTTTTAGGTATTTTCAAGGTTGGCAATGAATTGCTGAACTCGTCCATTGAATGGTTTTGAGGCCAATGGTGAAGGGAATACGAATACTTTGAAATGTAACTTTTTCTTTTGTGAGTTGCTGTTTCCATCAGTAGAAATTTCATTACTATCCATAATTTATTTCAAATATTGTTGAGCACGGTGATGTAGAGATGAAGTACTTATTTGTACTGGTTTTGGAATTTTGGTGTCAGATTTGTTCCGACGAAACAACACAGGGTCCTCCGACTTCGAGGGCTGAATCCGAAAATTTTAATTTTATTGGATGTGAGGAAATCATAGATGATATGAGTGAGAGTAACAATCAGTTTTGAAATATCATCAGTGGAGTGGCCTTAAGCCTCAAATAGAACTAAAGTTACTAGAAAACGATAAATATGCTCTAGGTCATATATGTATATTATACTTTCCACTATAAATCTAGTAATTTTTATGGGGACAATCTAGTACGAAATTTTGCACACCAGGAAAATGTGGACTGGAGCGAAGAGCAAGGCAAGCACTATAAGCAACGCAAAGAGCTAGAGCGAGAGCTTAGACTTATGTCTACAGATACATTTTTGAGTGAAACTTATTTTTATTCAGTCATTTGATTTGAAAATATTTGAAGAACTATTTGAAAATTGAATTTTCGACATAAATAAGCCGAAGTGTTATTTACGAAAAACTATTCTTAGTGCTGAATCTATTACACCCTCAAAGTTGAAACTTCACTCAGAAATACGAAAGACGTCGTAAATTATATTTTATCGAAAGGTCTCAACAACAAAGCAAAGCTGTGATATAGACTTCATATGAAATTCTTACGAAACTGAGTTTTCATTCAGCGGCATTATTGCTGAAATATCAAACATAACAAACATTTTTATATCGTATAATCTTAAAATTTGAAAAAGCAAGTTCTCGTGTCCACAAAGCATCAGCAAACTTATTCAATAACAACTCGGACCTTACTGAATCTGAAGTTTTATAATGTCAGTTTTCCACTATCTCAACCTTGGATTGACTTTCTTTACAGACTTTTTCCTGTAATATGAGGCGCAGTTACCACAACTCTTCGTATGCATGAGATTTTTTTACCAAATTCGGGAAAATGTCGATGGTGAAGTTTGAATATAATATTAAAAATACCTTCTTGTTCAATGCCTATTATATCTTAATTTTTTAGGTAATGGTTTTTCCGCCAGAATCACTAGAGTATTTCAATATTTGCCACTGATAACAATTTGGCACCCAACGTGGGGCACGAACAAACAAGCCTGTGTGGCATACTTGATTTGTTCAATTATTAGAATGTGTATTTTTGGAATTCATTGAATTTGAACTGTAAAATGTTGTGAGTTCATGTGAGCACGATGGAAATGATGTACGAAAAATGTTTATTCAGAATTTTTAATTGGTGGCCTTCCCACTATAGGCAGATATACGAAATCGCGACTGTGATATCATCTGACATACGAGAATCCCAGACATTTCAGACATATCTCGAAGATTCATCGTAAAAGTCCGCAGGGCTCGAAGCCTCTATGTAGTCTCGTAATGGTTGAAACCCCAGGCAGGCACTACAGCGTCATTCGGTTTTTTTCAGAAGGATCTCGAAGCTGCAATAAATGTGAACGATGTAAATTTTCCGGTTTTTCCCGCAGAATGTTTCCATGAAAATGTGAAACATTGAATAATTTCCACCTGAAAAGTACCTAGGTGTAGAAATAACAGTTGACTACTTCAACAAAAATTTCATTTGTAATATTCGAGCAAGCTGTATTCATTCTTCGACTAGATTCGCCGACATTTTCTTGCACCGTCTCAGCGGTTATATTCAAAATTGACATAATATCGTCATACAGATATCCTTCGTTCAACTGTGTTACTGGTTTAGCTGATTTGAGCAATCAATATCTGTTGTAAAAAAGTTTCCTAATCAATTACAATCACTCAAATTCGCTCCACAATATAAAAAGTGGTACCAAAACCCCAAGTATGCTCAATCTCAAAATTCAAAAAGGATAAAATGTCAATATAGCAATGTAGGGAAACAATGAACTGTCTTGTTTTTACACGAGGAATGCAAGACGAGATCCATTGAATCTTTTCAATTTCAAGGCATGAGTGCATTTTGTCTTGAATATAATTATAAACAGCCTCTAACCATCATAGACTTGTTCTTTTCCGTTCATACATTGTTCGATGAAAGTAATCTATTGAACTATTGAACATCCCTGTTATATTTTCCACTGGAAGTGATAAGTCATATTGTATTCAAACATCACGCTCGATTTTTTTTATGTTCTGGTTCTCACGAAAAGGGATATCCTGTAATGTTCATAAAACATCGTGAGAACCAAAGAAAAGAAGGCATGAGTGGGTGTTCTTCTTAAATTTCTGGAGATGGTATGCCTCGGGGAACACCTCCCTAGGCAATGAGTTCCAAAGTCTCGATGTTCGTTGGATGAACGAGTCTTTGGAAAGGGACGTTCTGCAGCTCTCTAAAGTGACCACGAAAGGGTCTGAAGACTGAACTTGACGGGTTAATCTCGAAGAGACTGCTAATGGAGGAACGATTGTTGATATTTCAGATGAGCATCGCCCATGAAAATATCTATAAAATATAGATAAATCGCCAACTTTTCTACGGTGTTCCAGAGAAGTGGGCGAGTTTGTAAGCGAGGCATCACCGACAAGATGAATTGTCCTTTTTTGGACAGAATCCAATAGTTTCAGGATATGTTCAGGTGTCGCACTCCAAATATGGGAACAGTATTCCAGGGCAGGTCGGATATGTGCCTTATATGTCATAAGCAGCTGACTGGGAGTGAAATAGCTCTTGGCTCGAAACAGAAATCCAAGTTTTTGGGATGCACTTTTGGCATTGGACGTGATTTTCCCAAGAAAGGTTATTGCTGATAGTAACGCCAAGCATCGAGATGGATGACTTCAATGGTATGGTTACTCCTGACTGAAGCATCACAGTGATATCAGATTTTCCAGAGAAAAGACATGCTTGTGTTTTGTTTGCATTGAATTCTACCAGGTTATTAGATCTCCACTCGAGAATTGTTGCTAACTCCGTATTTATTTTGTTAACATTCCAATGACATCAACAGTGAATGAATAAATTTGGAGTCAGCCCAGAACTTTCTCCCATCGTCAGGAATTGAGGATTTGGGAATTTATATAGCGTATCGAATTTTAATAAAGAAAAAAAATTGACCGCGATCTCGAGTTATTTCGAAATAGTTATTCCTGACTATCAGGGTAGGTGATTGCATCTTCTACCCCTCAAGTGACGCTTGTGCAGGCAGGTGGTACAGAGTCATCCGACTGGAGCAGGCAGGTGCAAGTGCATCGCTCTTGAGAACGCACATTGATTAAACCAGTTTTATTTTCGTTATTTTCTCTCTTTTTGACTGTGATTCACTGACGCGAAGAAAAGGAAAACGACTAGCAAAAATGGATTCTGTGAACGAACCATCCAGTCCGGATTAACAGATTTATGATCAGAAAATCTCAGTCAGCGTGTACTCATTCACATACATGTCGGGCCATTCAAGAAAAGGATTCTGCCAGGGATGCCAACTCGTATGTGAAGTGGTCGCAATAGTAGCTCGCTTAGTAGTCAGAAAAAAAAATTGGAGGTCAGCTCGTGAGTCGTCTTGACTGAGGAAGAAAAACAAGCAGGCTATTTACAGAAAATTGGGAGACACTTTCTACAATTTTTTAAGTAACGCAAAAAAAACATCTAAGATGTTTGAAAAGGTAGAAAACGAACAGTTTGCAATTCAATTGTTAATTATGAAGATCTGCTACTCGAATAAAAAATGCGTACAAAAATTGTTTAATATAATTTTCTTTCAATAGTTTTTCACCTAATAATGTTGATATAATTTGTTTTATGTAGGCAAGACTAATAACCAGAGTTACAAGACCATTTTAACTCTCATCAATAACAGGTAGACACGAGTCCATGGATCATACTGTATGGATTTTCGTGTAGTTTATATGGGCGCAATATCAATGCGATACCACAATCCTAACAACGGATTAATTTTGTACTGATACCAACGAAATTATTCGAATGGATATATGAATATTCAAACGAATTTCGCATTTGTGCACTGAATGTTTCCAATTTCACACCACATAAATACGAGCAAACTTGATTCAAGCGAATCCATATAAAGCGCTCAACAACGGATTATCCGAACGAATATGTGTTTATTATAATATCTATCGATGGTTTTAGAGTAGTGGGACTCAATGGTAGATAAAATTTATATGAGCGAGAGCGTTGGATGAAGATATTTCATTGACTAATTTGCATACCTATTTTGTACAGTTTTGTACGAGGATTTATACAGTAGACTAGAGAAAAAAAAAGATTGTATGAAAGTATAACTACGTACATAGATAAATACTACTACGTACTGTTTTACTAGAAGGATTCGATACTTGAAGGATTTTTGATATAAAAATGAAAGTACCCCTTGTATATTGACGTTTCTAAAGCAAATCTCCATTTTTTTACAATTTCGATTATTGAATTCGTCATCACTATAAAAGCATAATGAGATAATTTTCGTTTATTTCAATTATGGATGAAATACCTGTATTAAATCAACTCAGGTCTGCCGTTTGAAAGAAAACAAAAATGATAAACCTTGGCAGTAAATTACGAATTTTATGGTGTTATTGAAAAGCCGCATTTAAAGAAAAAATAATCGGGATCTCTGTAAATATATACCGAAATTGATGAAAATGCAAGCCTAGACGTGCCTAGACATGGATACTTTCATATTATAACGATTGTGGACTGTACAAAACACTGAATATTATATTGGGTTCGATGCGATCTATATTTTATTGAAAATTCTTGAATGTACTTACCTATATGTAGGTATTTTGACCCTAGGAAGCCTAATTCGATAATGAAACTGTGAACAAATTAGCACTCTTCGAGATATTCGATTCCAAAGTTCGAAATTTAACCTTATTCCTTCATACTGACATATCTATCTTCCTTTTTGACATGTATTGAAGGGAGACATGATGGTCTTTCTATGTCAACTCTAAGATATTCGTAGAATTTGCACAGAGGTTTTCGAAATGACAGCTGTCAGTATATGGTGACATGAGAGAAATTTTATAGAAAAACGACATATTATTGATTTTTTTTTAGATGAAAAGCATAATAAACCAAGGTGGTACATGCTTGTAAACTGCAGAAATTTTGCGAGACAAATAAGGTGAAGAAATTTCGAACTTTGGTATGAATCATCTCGAAAAGTACCTCACGGTTTCATTATCCAATTTGAGTCCTGGGCATAAAATGCATATCTAGGTACAAAAACATTGAAAAATCAGTGCAAAAACCGGTAATTTTGCACTTATCATGCGATCTATATTTTGATGAAAATTTTTGTTGGTACTTACGTATTTTGACCTGAAAATACGAAATTCATAATATTATCGTGAACATATATCTAGTTTTCGAGATAATCGATGTGAAAGTTCGAAATTTCACCTTCTTTGTATGGCAACTTTTAGGCAAGTATTGTATCTTCTAAGAGATCCCAGGACCTATTACATGCATTCACAATGGTTAATTATGATTTTCGTGTAAGAAAGACATCATAAATATGTAATTTTTTCGTATTTTTCCTATAATTTTTCAACTAGGCTACATAAACAACGGCCATTTTGAAAACCTCAGTGCGAATCTTGAGCGAATAAAGGTGGATTCATAGCTGCCTTATAGCAACACGAGTCAGTGATATGAGTTCTCTCTCTTCAATACATGTCAAAAAGAAAGATGGATATCTGTGAAAGAAGGTGAAATTTCGAACTTTGGCATAGATTATCCCGAAAACTAGAGATATGTTCACGGTAATATTATGAAATTCGTGTTTTTCAGTTCAAAATACGTACCAGTACCAACAAAAATTTTCATCAAAATATAAATCGCATGATAAGTGCAAAATTATCCAAAAAAACCAACTGACGGCATCCCGAGAGTTCAGATCAGCGCAGCCATTTCATCGTAGTTGGCACGTCCAGGACATCCAGACTGGCCCATTCACACCTTCGGAAGAATCCTCTGCCAATAACGAACATCAAAGTGGATTATGGCAGAGGAAGAGGAGAGCCGTTCAGATTCGAAAGCGATGCCGTCGGCATCGCTAATGCACTCGAAATCGGATTCGATTCGAGTAAGACTCATAATATCGGTGCCCATTGATGAACATATCCCTGATGCGTTTCAGAGAGACTGCCTGATGTATTCGCTAATTAAAAGGGATAGAGTGAGTAAATGCATTCCATTAGAGGTAATAGAGCAACATAGAAACGGGTTGAAATATGCATTACGATTTATTTCGTGTAGGTTCACGGAGTGATTTATGTGGGACTACGAATGAAAAAATTTGTGCCGAGTGTCCCGTTTGAGAATCTGTCTGTGACATTTCATAGCAGTGCTAAATGCTAAATCATTTATCTTTATTTGTTTCAAAGGATTTATAGTGTCAAAAACTTTTTAGATTGTCGTGAATAAGTGTAATTGTTTTTTGATTCATTTAAAATATTTGCGGTAAATATGTATAGTTCTTGCATCATGCTGCAGTAGGTACTGACATAATTACCAAGCTGTTTTTACTGAAATTATCATGCCTGGAAGAATATTCGCTATTTTCTTGTGAGAACCATCAACAATGTCTCAAAATAATCCAATTCTGTGGCAAATTTTTGGACTATCTGTTAGTGAAAGTAGAGAATCTACAAAAGTTGAAAATCATCATACTGATAAGGAAATAGGTGACGAGAACAAATTTACTTCGGAATTTTTATCGCCCTATAACAGTTCGAGTATATAATTTTGATTTGAAACATAAATCTCATTATATTGAGATAGCTAACTCATTACAATGAGATAAAAAAAATATCTATAGTGTCCCTTCAGAGCTTTCGTACGGTGTGCTATCCTTTAGTATTCCACATCCGTATAAGGCGAATAAAAAACGCACTAAACCATCCTGATGGTAGTAAGGAAGAGATTACTTACGGTCCACGGAGTTGTCGTTCCTCCCTGGTCTCCTGAGACGCAAACCATCCCCTCGTTCACAAGAAGAAACGTTGATACTAAACATTTTATTGATCATAAACCGAACCTTAGGTCAATTTCAATCTACGGCGTTTTTATGGGTTATTTCGTATTTTATTTTAATTCGCTCTTATACCTACCTACATTGGCCTCGGCTGAGTTACGGTATGGTTATGGTTCTTGTCAATGCTAGCGTAAATATTGTTTTCGAATTTCGATAATAACATTTCGAGATATATGGGAAATTGCCTACTATTTATTCTTTTATGTGGCTAGAACATTATCCATCAGCTGATACTGGACTAAGGTTATTTTCTTATTTATTTGCTTCATCTGGGTTTTCTTCTCAAGAAAGAAAATTATTGCCGAATGTATCCGAAAAATTATAAAAAATGCTTGAAATTGAACTATACACTTGTTATGTACAGGTTACTATAATAGGAGATACAAAAAAATGGAGGTCGCATCGTCGATCTCTTTTTTCCAGATGAATTCACTGGTGAAAACAAAAATTTGCTATTGTCTTTCAATTTCGAAATATGAACAAAAGTTCGATTTTGCGACTTGTAGACACATGTGAATATCATGATGGTTTTACGAGATAATGACTTTCACATTCTCAAGACACTTTTTCCTGTATAATCCATCAGTGGCGTAGAGAAAATAAAAAAAAAGGTGTTATTTCGAGTTAATGGCCTAACGTTGTAGTTTTTCAAATGAAAAACATATAGTTGGGTTTGGTTGGAACTGTTTTTTCTCTTTCTAACCATTTTTTATGTGTCGGGTCGTATTCGATGTGTAATTCTTTCAACGAAAATAATATTTTCAACTCATTTAATCGTTGAAAGCTGTAAACTTTGTTGAAAGTAAAAATGTCGTCAAAGTTTACAGAATACTATAAGAGAAAAACAAATCCGTTCCAACCAAACCATAGCCAACTATGATGGTTCCCATTTGAAAAACTACAACTTTGGGCCATATCTCGAAAGTGCCCCTCTTTATTGAAAAAGTGCATCAAGGGTGTAATAGTATATTTCATCCCAAGTCTGGGAATAGGGATTTTTCTGTGCGCGTGTGACCAATTCTGGTGTGAGGAGAAGCCGAACACTGAAAGTCATGCAAGCAAGTATAGTAATTTACGTAACAAGTCCGGAAAATACTGTTTTTTTGGATGAGTGGACAAATCTTTAGGACGAGCGTAGCGAGTCCTGGAAGTCTGCGAGTCCAAAAAAACTGTTTTCGGGCGTGTTGCGTACACAATTTTTTCGGCAACCGTGTAGAATAACAAATCAAAGAAACACATTTCTTTATTAGAACAAAATTTCGAACATTTCAATTCTTATTTATATTAATATTTATATTAAAATTAGAACAATTGTTAATATTGAATGGATTCAATTTGTTTGAAATGCTTGGTATATTTAAGTGCCTTTTGTTGAAGTCAGAACAAGAAGGTAAAGTTTCCGTTTCACATTGATTGTTTTCATCTGATAATTTTTGAATGTTAGCTAATTTTATGTCAGATAGCTGTCAGTCGTTATTTTGCTGCTATGGTAATGATCAACTGCATTTATCAAAACCATACTACCAAGATTTTCATATTTACAATGACAACAACGATGTGATTCTTCCCGGCCTAGTCCGGGAAGTACGTACTTCCCGGACTAGGCCGGAAAAATGCCACTTTCTCAAAAAAAAATCGTCTGGAAAGTACGTACTTTCCGGGCGGTTGCCGAAAAAAATCATTTCTGGACGAGTAAAGAACGATATGTTTTTTTGAACTTCGTTGGAAATGAAAACACAAGACATAAAAGAAACTTCGAACATTTTTATTTTCACAGTTGTAGGAATGAAAAAACTTGGAACTACTAGAGTAAGAATATTGAAAATCAAAAGAAAGCGCTCATTATCTACCACATCGTCTAAATTTAAACGTATTAAATCATCTCTTCGTCACGCACCAAAGATTCCAAACAGTGAAATTGCTTTTGGTAGTATATTTTGTTCATCTGGAGCTTCACATAAAAATGTTGTTACTTGTTCTGCTGTCAAAACTTTGGAATTTTTTGGAATATATCCTACAACTTGACGCTTTAGGAAAGCAACACATTTTTGGATATTTGCTGATGTCATTATCTTTAATAGCCAAACAACTCTTTAACATTGAGAATCGACTCCATAACGTGGAAGGTTTCATAGATTTAGCTTTTTCCGCAAAATAAACTACAAGACTGTCGTCACTTACAGTTTTGATTTTGTTCAGATTTCGCGCAATTCTGTAAAAAGTTGATATTTGTGTTCATATCTCGATCTGGATTTTACTGGTAATGAATTCGCGGTCGCTTGTGAAATTTGCTCTATAGGATATTATCGGGAATTTCTGGATTTTCTTCTGAGTTCATTTTGTTGACATAAATTTGATTGACAGAAAATAAACAATGCTGACAATACAGTGTTTGGCATGTATGATTTGTTTCTATTACTATTTTAGATAAAAATAAAGTGATTTCCAAGAAGTATAATAAAAAAGTTATTATCTCGTAACCTCACAAACAATTTTTTTGTAGATATCTCCTATACTACCCCATACAAACATCAAAATGTGCGAACCCTGTACAGCAGGGTGAATCCATCGTTCTGATGCTTAATTATTATGAGTGCTTCCACATTGCATGTGACACTATGAAAGTTTCTAGCTAACTAGATGAAAATACATCATTTTTGAATCACTATTTCTTACTTTGGTCAAGATTTTAAATCCGCAATTTTTGTGACATTTTTTCACTGACCTTCAGCGCCTATGATGCGTTAATCAGGGCCGACATTTTTTAATTCGACGTCAAGCTCAAAATTTAAATCATACAGGGTGTTATTCGAATAAGACGGGTCGTCCTCAACTAGAATTCGTTATGCGAACATGCCAAAGTTTTCCGCGGATCAGAGATCTGACTGGACCCTTGTGAACGCGATCACTCTGTATATGTGTGGTCGTGCACCGACATTGTCTTTTGTGGCGGTCCAGTGCCGCATATAAAGCTATTTCTGGCTGGGATGCACTAATGAGAAACCACATTGGCTTGTGTGCGTTTGTTATTATTATGCAAAACAAATAGTTTATGGTTGACCATTAATTCGGCTGGAATTTATGGGGCTGTTGAAGCACTACAGGTAGTGCATGTTTGTTTTTATGTTTTTTTTTCCGTGCCGTATGGTCGTAACGGACATTATTGTTTCAACGTTTTTGGACTCTCTTCGTCACAAATCACAATCAGTTGCGAAAACACGTTTGTGGTTCACATTGCTGTTGTAAAAAACAGTGGAATATGACTCGTTATGATCGACATACCTACTGGGATATTTTTGTTAGGCGATCGATATCAACGAGCAATTTTGTGTCAAACAAATAAATGGTTAACAGTACATTGTGTTCCATTTTCAATACACACTGTATGTTCCTTTCGTTGGGTTGGATTAGAAAACATTCCTCATCCTCAAGCAATATTTTTTTCCAGAAATCCTAACATAAAGCGCTACATGGTAATTTGGTAACATTCTCGGGTTTTCCCGAAATGAAATAGTAATTTACGTAACAAGTCTGGAAAATACTGTTTTTTTGGATGAGTGGACAAAATTCTAGGACGAGCGTAGCGAGTCCTGGAAGTCTGCGAGTCCAAAAAAACTGTTTTCGGGCGTGTTGCGTACACAATTTTTTCGGCAACCGTGTAGAATAACAAATCAAAGAAACACATTTCTTTCAAAAATTGAAATGTCAGCTAATTTTATGTCAGATAGCTGTCAGTCGTTATTTTGCTGCTATGGTAATGATCAACTGCATTTATCAAAACCATACTACCAAGATTTTCATATTTACAATGACAACAACGATGTGATTCTTCCCGGCCTAGTCCGGGAAGTACGTACTTCCCGGACTAGGCCGGAAAAATGCCACTTTCTCAAAAAAAATCGTCTGGAAAGTACGTACTTTCCGGACGGTTGCCAAAAAATATGATCGGGAAAGAGAACATTTCTAGAGACGATAGAGTTTGCTCGCATCATATTACTAAAAGTCATAAAATGTTTGGCCCAAGTAGTAAGAAAATGTTCAGAGTAGTAATAAATCTAAGATGTATATTTTCAGAAAACTTTGATTTTAGATTGTTTTTATTAACATTTAGGAAAAATGGATATGATAATTTTGTTAGTGGATAAGTCAATTTATTCAAATTCAGATCCTTCCAAGATAGCAAGACACTTGGGGGATTCTGTTGTTGCTATCCTTGTTTTAGAATGAGGTAACCCTAGTAACTGATTTAGATGTTGGCTTCAAGCAACTACTGTGGCAAGGATTGTGCATTATTCATCTAGTCTGTTATATAATCGAAAGAAAACACTAACAAATATATGGTGCAAAGCAGGAAAAAATTCACTCACGAAGTCATCTCCACAATATATTGTGGAGATGACTTATTCGTAATGTAATGTAATCTATCACTTCACTTTGAGATGCCATGGAGTTCTTCCTGAAACTAAATATAGGGTGGTCCAGATAAAAATGTACTGTATAAGTATTTCGGATATTGTGAAGGTTTTTCAGCTTATTTTCTGTACATGAAATATTAGCAAATTAAATATATACTAGACGAAATCTTCCTGACACCAAACTTTGTGATACATTTCAAAATGAAAATTGGGAAACTCGAGTATAATTTCTTTTTCGTTTTCCTAGATGTAAACTTCAGTTGTTCAACATTTCGTTCTCCTTTATCCCCTCTGAATTTCTTGCCCCCCCCCTGAATTTGCTCCTGGCGGCGCTCATGCATGGTCACAGTGACAGTTCTTATTTGCCTACATAGTCCTCAGCTCATCATCAGCCTACTGTTTTTGAGTAAAACAAGTAACGCGGTTTCGGTTATTTCGCTAGAATAAAACGTTTACCTCATCTCGATATTTCATGGTGTTGGGACTGAATAACCTCTAATGTGACCATAAAATGTTCAAAACCAACGACTTGTTAATGATCAAATGGGCTGGAGGGATAATTATTTCTCGGTCAACTATGAAAGATGCCTCATAATTGGAGATGGTCGTCGTTTTCAGCTCATTGGGAGATTTACTGTTTGCTTGAGAGGTAGTTAAACGGGTGTTTATAACATCAGAATGGGGGTAATAACAATTGTAAAATACCGAATGAGTCACAACATACATCAGGGTGTGTCTATAAAAAGGTCTTCACATATTCCTCAGATCATAAAGCCTGTATTATACAGAGAGTAAATAAATAGGATTTTCTCAATATATGTTTCTCAAAAGTCGCTCATCACAGAGAAACAGGGTGTTGTTTGTATATCAAAAAGTAGAAGCACAGTTTTGAACATTATTCAATTATTTATTTGGAAGTGTTCCATTTTGAAAAATCGGAAGATCAGAAGAAATATTCATTTTTAGAACTCCTCATTCAATGTGGAATAAAAAATTTATACTTATTTGAATCAGTAAAAATCAAGCGTTTTCAATATAATTGCGTTTTTATGGATACAAACATAGTGAAATTGTTCAGATATGGAGCAATTTTTAGAAAAAAAGATATTTGAAAGTCCTATATTTCTGTTCTGAAGAAAATCTTCTGTTTCAATTTGGCACCATAGTTTCTATTACAATATTCAATACAAATATTTCGTATAAGTCGTATGCCTACCTGTATTCAAAATTAGACTCATCTTTCCATTAACATGTTTCCTAAAATTCACCCCTGAAAAAAATTGAAAATTTCGAGTTGTGGCTACAATAATTATGGATCAAATATTCAAATAATCAACAAGCCATGTGTTTTTAAATCATTACTATTATTTAAAAATAAGGTAGCTTGAAGGGGGGGGGTATTTTGTATCAAATGTTCATGGAAAAAACACCAATTTCTGAAGTTCTCAACACTGCAAGCATATAATGGTAAATTTGGAGTACCATCTGTTGTCCCTTCCCTATATAATGTCCCTTAGATTCAGATACAATCAGCTTGAATATAAATATTCATCTATACTCAGTAATTTGTTTCTATTTCGAATTCGGGTTTAGTTTCACAAGTTTCGTTTTTCCGATCGCAGCATATAAATTAAACCACCCTCGCGGTAGAAAAAACCAACCCCCATTATCATAAAATGACTAATTCATAGCGACAGCTGTGGCCAGCATTTGTTGCTACCTTATCTGCCCCGGGTATCTTCAGAGCAATTTATTGTAACTTGATATAATTCCATATAATATAAATGTTGGAAATGTGGTTGACGAACAAAAGATTTCATGTTGATGCTCAATTGTCGGCCACCTATCGTGATCTAAATAACGGGGTGGGTAGTTCTAAAAAGACCTGAAGTGTGAAGCCTGATACCTATAATGTCACGAAAACGTGTTTTTTTTAAACTGATGCATTTCATAAAATACGGAGTAAATGGTCCACAGGTATACCTACCAAATAGCTGATGTTAATTCGAACAAAGCCGAGCAAACAAAAGCAGAGAAAACTGTTATTAAAAAAAATATTATCGGTGGTAAAATAAATCTTCTTTTTGTACAACTGTCAAAACAACTTGACATTTCTGCATCTCTATTGACATAAAATATCACTTTTTGAAGAATTTAATTTTCAACAGAGTCAATTATGAAGTGATTATTCTCCATAAAACAATTTCATTCATTGGAATAAGTGATAGTAAAGTTTGAACAATTACTTCCAGCAATTCCCGTAGATGTACCATGTTGCTGCTTATCAGAAACGTAAAATATTTCTTGAAGAGTTGATTCCACAATATCATCAGATATTTTAATTTGTTTGGAAGAATATGGACAAATCAATATTTTTTTAGAAATCTCAATTTTGATATTCGAACTATCTTATATGTATTTCATTCACATTCGATTAAAAAAATTTTGACAAATCTCTCGTGACCACCAATATGGTGGCAATATGAGTAAAAAGTGTGGTTATTTTCAAAGACAAGATGCATAAAACTCAAATTTATACCCGTAATCTGAAATATTAATCTGTAATAATCGAGACTTTTAAATTTTTATAAAGTTTAAAGTGCTTATCTCGAATAGTATTTGGTAATAACCATGCATAAACTTATTTGATCAATGAAATAAAATTCTAAATACTAAACTTTTTCATTTAAGTGCTTGAAAAATGTTAACCTAAGAAGGAACATCATCATGGTACGGTGAATATTTTTTTGTTTTTTTCGAAAATTAATACAATATTGCTGTTGATCTTGAAAACTCAGCAGTTTTTGTAAGAATATACAAATTACATATTGTGCCAATTCCAAAAATCAACCACTTTAGGACCTCGGCTGATTCTACGCTGTAACCTTGAAAAATCGATTGAATCTCTGTACTTTTTCACTCGTTTTTTTTCGTCTGCCATCCCAAATCTTACACTAATTAGTGAAGGCGTCGTGAGCATCATTCAGGCGCCGAATTTTACCCGCCAGTAAATGGAAAAGACTAATAATAATTTCAATATCGCCATTCTATAATTCATGAGGTAATCCCCGTCTCTCGCAAATGAGTTTTGATGCTTTCCCGCCAAAATCGACGTTGAGCCCTGCGACTTTTAATGAAAAAAATCGCTCCGGATGATTTGACGGTTCCATGGAATTCTTCGGTGGATTAGGCCAGTCGGTGGAAGCAAAAAAAAAACAATTTCGAGCATAATGAAAATGTATGCATTAACATCAGAATGAAAGTGTCAGATTCAGCAAATGGTTTTTTATGTTTTAACATTGATAAAATGGACACTACTACTCTCCCTTGTGCTCAGGAATAATGTTTGCCTCGTAGAAATCTCCGAGGAATCTTGTATTAACAGAATTTATCTCAGTGCATCCATTTTTGTCAAATGCGTTTCCTATGAAAGAAAGATAAAAGATTTAGAGAGAGACAATAAAAGGTGTCTATGGAATCTTTTACATGACTATACAGGGTGCCCGTTTTTCGAGCTCAACCATGGGGATCTCAGTTATTATAAGAGATGCCAAAGTTGAGCATTTTCATGCTGAACAATTACTTATGGGAAAAAAAATTATGTGTGATTTTTAGTTTTTGAATTGATAAAAAAAACTGAGATTTGTGATTTTCGTTTTTATTTTTTCAAGCGGAAATCGTAAGAATTGGACGATTTTAACATTCTCAATGCACTCTTACAAGGAATCTGAATCTGTCTTCGTATTTTCCAAATATTGGGTTTTTGCAATTTTGAAAAATCTGTCACATTCTGAATACAATGATGTGACACATGATATATTCGAATCTTACATGCTAATCAAACTTGAGAAAAAATCGTATTTACGAAGAGGGCTTTGAAAATAACGCCATCAATTTTGTTACCAAAAACTAAATTTTGATAATTCAATTGAGGATAAGGAAAGTTCACAGTCATATGTCTAATCAGAAAGAAACATACTTATTAAAAATGCAAGAATCCAATATGGCGACCATAAGAAAAACCAAAGTTGAGTGTTGTATCTCCGACATCAAGAACGCAATAGAAAATACGATGACAGATTTAGATTCCTTGGTGAAGAAGTCCTTCTAGAACGTCCTATGTTAAAAACGTCTATAGTTCGCTTCGTTTTCGATTGAAAAAATAAAAACGATAACTACAAACCTTTTTGTCACCAATATTTCAAAAACGAACAATGATACATGAAATTTTCTTTCACATAATTGTTCAGCATAAAATTGCGCAATTTTGCCCCCGACTTAGTATCTCTTAAAATAACTAAGCTCTGAAAACGAGCACCCTGTATTGAAGAAGATCTTTCATGATAGAGAAGTATTTCTGCAAATATCCATCACGATTTTTTTCTCTTGAATTTCAAAACTGCATCTCGGATTACTTTATCTTGACCGACTAGACTGAGACGGCGTATAGCAAGAGTCAAGAAGTCGTCGGCTTCCTCTTGAATATTCAACAGGGCGTTACCATAGGGCTGCGGTCCCTCTGAATCTGCAGATGTGTAATAAATGGACCCCTCAGTCAAAGGTAATTATTTCTTGAAAATGTATTTGTCGAACTAATCAGATCAGACGACGTTCGCGACGGCTTTGCCTTATGCGACCTTAATTTGATTATATAGAGGGGGGAAATGGTTTTTGAGATGTTTCTTCTCGAGCCTGATCAACCGAGAACTTTCAAATGGAAATCCAAGATCAGGAGAAATATGAACGGGAATTTTTTTGCACCAAGGAATAATTTGATTTTTTGTAAGACTGTAATAATGTTATTTCATTTATTATGCATCGTTTTATTTTTATTCACCATGGAATGCAATGAAAACTGATGACAGCTCTGTCAATTCAGTCTCAGGGGCGGATTTAGGGGGAGGGGGCGAAGAAGGTTTCTCCCCTCTCTGGCGAAACGCGAACGGGTATCCCTCATATTCCATATTGAAATATTTTTTTCGAAAATCATTACTCTGCTATTTCGAAGTCGCTCTCCTCTCAGATGAATCCTAGATGCGCCCCTGTTCAGTATCACCACGAGATACTGACGCCAGGAACTTCTTCTACTACATGTCTGATGGCTGCTGTCCATCATTGTCGATTTGCATGCAGAATGACAAACCAGTGGGTGTAGTGAGAGTATATACAGGGCTATTCAAATTCGAGTCTATGCATGCGGTAAGAGATAGAGGGTTGGTTAAATGGGAGCAAAGTAGCGTATTCCAGAGGTTAATTATATGGATAAAAAAAATTTGACCTAGCTTATTCAGTTCTGGAGTTATACAGGAAAAATTGAAAAAAAATGTTGAAATTTTACTGGTAATAGTTCAATATTTCCAAAACACTCTGTAATTCAGATGAAAATACTACGTCAGTATAATACATGACTCTTGGCATTCAAAAAAAATGCAAGAAAAAATACAGGTCCGTATTTGAAAATTAATAGTTAAGGGGGGCCCAATCTATACGATACGCTGTATATAATTTTAATTCAGATATTTGGAAAGGCTACATAAATTTGCTATGGCAAAGTGGCAAAATTTTGAAAAAATCTCTGTAAAATAAAAAGATATAGGCAAAAGAAGAATTTCGAAATTCTTAATTTTTCCTGTGTAACTCCAGAACTGAAGAAGCTAGGTCAGATTTTTTTCCTCCATATAATTAACCTCTGAAATACGCTACTTTGCCCCCATTTTACCGTTATCGAAATCCCCATGCATAGACTCGAATTTGAATAGCCATATATTGCTAATATAGAGCACATAGCAATCAATATATTATTTATGTTTCAACAAAAGTACTATATTTATTTAATGAGGTTAATCCAACAGTTGTCGTTCTAAATTGAAACCTGGAGGGCTGTAACTATAATATTGTCTGTTCATTCAAGCCCCAAACGTCTGCCAAGTTGAAGTCGCTACTTTATAGAAGTCGTTCGATGCTCATTTGTTTCAGTTTTTTTTCTGTCAGCGACCCAATTTTAGGTTGAATTTATGTTCCTCTTTGTTTTTTCAACTTCGCACATATAATGTATCAATCCTAATCTGACAAATTTTTACTTTCACATATATTTACTCAATTAGGTCCAATACCATTTATCAGGAACAATAATACCGCATTCTAACGTATGTTGGCCTCCTGAACAAAAATCTGAAACGCTTGTTTCGTGAATAATAATACCTATTAAACGACTTTTATTGCGAATAAAGAAAGGAAACATTACAGTTTAATGAAACTGATGGCGAAGTCTAGCTTAAAGCTATTCTACTCAACCACCAGAGAGCGATTGCCAAAAAAGAAAATACAAAAAAAATGTAATGTAATGTAATCACACACATATTATATAGCATATTATATAGAATGGGTACATACAGTTTATGAATGACATGAAAAATTGTAAATAATATAATTGACTATCACAAAGGGAAGTTTAGATATAAATCAGGTACCTACGTCTCAAATTTCTGCTATTAAAATCACAAAATTCGTCCTGCTTTTGACTAAAACACCACACACTCGTTTTCAATACTTTTTAGAGGAAAAAATCTATATTGTTCAGCTCCCGTCAGATTTTTTCAAATATGCTAGTTTTTTCTGGTGAAAATTGTTGAAAAAAGATTATTGTAAGTGTGTGTAGTGTTTTAGCTAAAAGGAGAACTAATTTATGTGTGCTTTCTGCGGTGGGGATGAAAAATGCGTGGAGCAAATATGCAAGTATACAACTCAACGTAAGTGATCACTGTCACTAACTGACGATGTTTTTTCTGTTTCCTGATCTGTTCAATGAAACAATGCTCAGAACAGGAGCTCCGCTGTTCTGAAAGGAGCGCGTAATTCAAAATGTAGATAAAAACGTTAGGTTATGCCCAGTATGACACTTCAGTTTCAAAATATTTCACGGTTATTATCAGAAAATGTATCTGCCTCAAAGAAAAAGTTCCAGTGAACATCAGACAATGGTCCAACCGAACGTACCAACCTATCATAGTGAGGGCACAGATCACTGTTTTGGGCAAATAAACCACCTTATATCTGTGCCTATAGTTCAAAGTGTTCTAGGCCACCCCATGATGCCTTCAGTCATCCATCGAGCGGCAGTAGATACCATTTTGGGGTGAAACCGGCAATCAAAGTGGGATTAAAGAGACCCTCATCCGCGTGTAAGTTTGCATAAAGTTGTCGTTTTTGTTTTACAGCAGGCGTTCGAGCAAGCTTTTTACTCGTCCTCAGAGAATCCGAGGGCAATCAGAGCCGTTGTTTCGAAGAAGTTGTGCAGAAGTTTGGCTTAGGGGGGAGTAGCCTATAATAACTCGCTCGAAATCTGCTAAATACCATGAGAATTGTTTCGACGATCTTGCGCGGGGTTTGCCGCTTGAGATTAGTGAGCGCGTCCCAATTAAACAATTATGTTCTTGGGTGTCCCGCAAGGCCCTCTGCTTGGACTCAATTCATTTGTGCTATACATAAAGTATGTAAACAAATAATTTGATAGGTAATAATTCATGCAGTCTATATTCATACGATTTCTCTTTTGTTTCTATTATAAGAAACATAACATCGTAATGTAGATTGGTGCTCTAAAACAGTCTATACCTTAAACTTCCATTGTAACTTGCTGTGGTATCTCCTAACTCAGCTCCTGTAAACCTTCATGCGAAGAATACAATCTTCTTCTATTTATCATTCAAAAGTCTGTCCATGTATTAAAAAATATAATATTTCTGACCAATGACCGCAAATGTGATATTTTAACTCAACAGGATAAAACTTTTACATTTTCATCTGTGCATATACTGTGACATCAAGTACCTAGTCCTATGCGTGCGTCCTATGTATATTTGTCATTTATTTTTTAATGTTGTGCTTTTTTGTGCTTTTTTTACTTGTAATGAACTTTGTCAATGAGAATGTTCTTCTTCGGACAATAAAGTATTTTTTTATTTTGATTTGATTTGAAATATCTAGGACCAAAAATATTCAATCTGTTGCCAAAAGAATTAATTGAGCTCTTTGTTCACTCAAAGGGTGATTTTAGATTTGATAAGTATTGTATATTTGGACGAAATATCACGAAAATACAATTTGGTTGCCGACAGCTAGTTTGACTGAATATTAGAATCCAATTTGAATAAACCGTCTGACGACAGGGTCGAACCGAATTTATTACTTTCAATTATGTATTTAATTTCAAAAGCTGGCCGATCACTTTATATGCAAATGAACATTTCAATTTCATTTCGTTTAATTTTTAGTTCGATTCTGATTTATTTATGGAATATGCAAAGCAAATCAATTCGCTGATGCGGTGAATTATTTATTCAGTTTCAAGTTTTTTGATGCCAACAAACATTATATGAAAACATTTGAATGCATGAAATTCATATTTCCATTTGTTTGTATATATAAGTAGGTATGCGTTATAAAATGACAGTAGATAGTATCCATGAATATCAGATTCAATCAGCGTTGATGGTGTATTATTGATCAATATCTCCGTTATATCAAGATTTCCGAATGATATAAAATCCTATTTTGACGCAGGTAATACTTGAACATTGCAATCCACTAATAATGGAGGAATCAACATATTTTTACACAACCGTATTTCGTAGAATCATTAGGACACCTTTTTTTATTTTAGACGTTTTTTTGAAAAAAAAAGACGATTGGTTACTTTTCCTTTTCTTCAAATTTTGAAATCCAAAGTTTCGTCTTTTTCCAAAAACGGAACTGGATTATTCATAAAACTTTTTGTTACCTCTGGACCAAGTCTAGACCAAGATCTGAACGAAATTTCACTTTTTTTTTCACAGGAACTGGGTTGGGGCAAATCAACCACCCTGTCCTACCAGAGCTTAAAACTTGAATGCTGCCACCTTTAAAAATGATGTAACACTTCCGTCTACAGTTTCTTCTGAAAACACGTGTTCAGTGTCTGATAAACGATTTATAGACATTGTTAAATTATTTGTTAATTGGGAGGCATAGGTGATGACATATATATAGGAAATGTTGAATCCCACAGTGATGTACACTGTCGTACAATTGATTTTTCATCAAATTTTTTTCGTTTTTTTTAATCACCTACTTTGCAAAAAATAAGTTTTTCTATATGGTACCCAGGGGTTTTTTGTTGTGAGAAGTCATAATTTTGTAGGTATTAATTATTATGTATGCTGCGTACGTTGTCATTATTTATTGAAATTGCCCTAACATTTTTGACAGCAAACTTTCGGCACTTTTCATGAAGAAAAACTCAATTCCACACCTGGTTTGAGTAAAAAAGTATAACTTCCTTACAACGCTGGACGTGATCGTTTTCAAGATATTATCTCCTATGCTCTCATTATTTATTTAAAATTGCCGTAATTTTAACTGTATACTTTTGGAACTGTTCTTGAAAAAAACGAAGTGCAATCAGAACGTGCAAATAAATATTGACAAAAGAAAATCACCACTCCTAATCATATTAATGACAAAGTGAGATCAAGAAATGAAAATGGACAATAGCCATAGTGCATAGTTTTTTTGTATTTCAATAGAAAATATACATATAATTAATTAGAATATAATAGTTTAGGTCAGAATCGATAACATTCATCTGTACTAGGAAAAATAGTTTCATTCGTAACCAACATAATTTATTTCCATTAATTTTCGATAAAGGATGGGAGGATTCACTCTGGAAGAGATTTACATTACAGGAATAAGCCTGAGACAAAAAACAACAATAAGAAATGAAAATATAATACAAAAAATGAGAACATCTCAATACACAATAATACATTGAAGATATAAATTCGATAGGAGAAAAGTTAACGTAAAAATATATTGTGTGATAACCACATAGATCAGAATCGGAAAAATGTTTATGCATTTCATATTTCTTCACTTTAGTGAGAAATCCCTGCACCCCGCCCATGTCTGCATGAAAGATACACGATGATACATCCAGGTCCACCCTAGCGTAATATGATATTTTAACAGGCAATTTGAATTCCGCAATAAATACATTATCTTTATCGCCTCAAGAGGTATGAAATGTCAGAAGTGGATATGTAGATTACCGCATATACGTATTATTAACTCCACCCATGTTAGAGTTATGGAATATCTGTACCATAATAATAATATACTGGATAGGCCCAATTAATCGACAGGTTTTATTACATGTGGTTCAAGAATCAGAAGATTATTGAAGGATTAATAATAAATCAAGACTATCTAACACTCATATTCTGCTAGGAAATGTTCACACAAATCGCCCCTTTGGTGATAGTGAAGAAAATGGTGTACGTATTTCTACTAAGGATGAAATTTATTCGGTATACCTCGGCAATAGACAATGTGCAATCGATTCAAATCCAAATTCACTGAATTCATCCGACGCAATATTGAGTTTACCCAACTGAATTAATTTGTCTCTATTAATCCAACTCGATCATTTTCTCAAAGCGAATAAGACTAATCACAAATTTACCAGCTTTATCACACTGCTTTGAGAATTCATTCAAACCTTCAAGAGATAGTTGTTATATACATATAGAGAGGATTTATTCGAATATAACAAAGAGTGATGTTATGTTTAATTCTCCACTTGTATGGATTCAATCGAATACTTTTTAGTATATGTTCTTCCATCAGTACAATAACTGACCTTGAACTTGATGCATGTGAGTAGTAGGGAGAAAAATAGACTGATAGATTTTCCTGGATGGAACATATGTTTCCACCCAAGCCTCATCTAAAAATTCCGGTTGTTTCTCAGAAGTAGCTTATTCCTATAACTTTCAATCTAGAATGCTATCTTCATTGATGGTTTATAGCGGTCAATTTTGAATCAAGTTGGCAGGGAAAAATAGTTTAGATTGAGTTTCAATTCTCATTTGTTTCACAAGTTATAAAAAGGGCATCTTGATTTTTATATCATAATTACGATTTGGTGAATTGACAATTTTAGGATGATAAATATCAAACAGTGACAAAGTGATTCTAGAAACCGATATCCTTAGGGCTAATAGAGTGTCAACTATTTCTACAAACTATGCTGAAAACTCAGTGATTATTATCCTTTACTCCTCGTTAGACATGAAAACATAAATCGCAACCTCAAGAGCTCATTTATTTCAGTTTAGCTACCAATGTATTCTGCTCGCAGTTGGAGCTAACCACCCTAAAGAACAGAGTCTAATCTTCAGGGCCATAATCTACCCATCGAAAAATCCTATTAATAACGAAAATATCGTATCATTTCAACTTTTCCGTAATTACAAAGTGGACTGCATAGAAGATTACAGGGTATGCTTTGCCTTTGTGGAAAGTGGAACTGATAGTCCTACGAAAAGGTCTCAACAGAATAACATATATTATGGGACGAAATGAAAGCAGTATAAAGGGAGAAAACATATACCTGGCCATTACTTTCTAGGCTCGGAAGTGTAGGATGGTGCCAGAGAAGCTCTCAAGATACTCATTATCCAATAATTTCGAAAGGATTGCTTTGGCTTTAGGAACGTAGAGATAAAAGAGAGTCGATCGGTTTCTTCTCCGCGAAAGAATACTTAAATTTATGAGCGGCTAAAGAGGCGAATATTTGATAGGATTTACTTGATTCCCTGAAAGATATTGTATGCATTTCATGAGTTTTCAGTATAGGCAATATAATTTTCAATGATGAAGTATCAGACTTTCATTGGTCTGAAAGAGACAACTAATTCATTTATAGATTTGGAAGTGCAATAGCCCCAATATAGAGCCTTGAAGTGTCAAATTTTTAAATAATACTGGCCTACTTTGAATTCACGAAATGAACATATTTCTACAAATTAATCATAAATGTTTCACATGATGTTATATATAGTCTTGTACATGATAAAAAACTAGGATTAGATTAGCGATGATGATCTAGAAGACTTCAGTATTATGTCAATTCGAAAAGGTGGTTTATCATTTATTTATAAAATGTATAGAAAATGTTAATGAGCTAGTTTTCAAATCAATGAGCTGAAATGTATTTGATTTCTGGTATCCTCAAGTGACATTTTCTCCCACAATTTTTTATCTTGAGCGATAACGAAAGCATCTCAAGTACCAACCAAAAGTAGATTTGCTCCAATAAATAATGTATAATGATCTATTTATCAAAGCTGAATGATGTTTAGGCGTTCTGCCTAGAACGTTGGGTTTTCTGGTTATCTTCATGACCAAATGTAAACAAACACTCGGTATCGATCTCTCAGCCGACCCATAAACATTATTTTCTGTCACCACCATGTCACACATCCTGTCTCTTCAATCAGACTGTGCTGCACATGTCGTACTCCATACCTGTTACTGTCTAAACGGCATGCCGTAGATTTTCCAATTTAGTCTTTTGGAGCCGACAAGATTTCATAGGCGTAGATCGATATATAAAATAGTAATTTACGTAACAAGTCCGGAAAATACTGTTTTTTTTGGATGAGTGGACAAAATTCTAGGACGAGCGTAGCGAGTCCTGGAAGTCTGCGAGTCCAAAAAAACTGTTTTCGGGCGTGTTGCGTACACAATTTTTTCGGCAACCGTGTAGAATAACAAATCAAAGAAACACATTTCTTTCAAAAATTGAAATGTTAGCTAATTTTATGTCAGATAGCTGTCAGTCGTTATTTTGCTGCTATGGTAATGATCAACTGCATTTATCAAAACCATACTACCAAGATTTTCATATTTACAATGACAACAACGATGTGATTCTTCCCGGCCTAGTCCGGGAAGTACGTACTTCCCGGACTAGGCCGGAAAAATGCCACTTTCTCAAAAAAAATCGTCTGGAAAGTACGTACTTTCCGGACGGTTGCCGAAAAAGAAATATACATCACCTAAGTAGGTAGGTATAGTCAATTATACAGGGCTATTCAAATTCGAGTCTATGCATGGGGATTTCGATAATGGTAAGAGATAGAGGGTTGGTTAAATGGGGGCAAAGTAGCGTATTTCAGAGGTTAATTATATGGATGAAAAAAATCTGACCTAGCTTCTTCAGTTCTGGAGTTATACAGGAAAAATCGAAAATTTCGAAATTCTTCTTTTGCCTATATCTTTTTATTTTACGAAGATTTTTTTTAAATTTCGCCATTTTGCCTATCAACTTTTTGTAGCCTTTCCAAATATCTGAATAAAAATTATTTACAGGGTATCGTATGAATTGGGCCACCCTCAACTTTCAATTTTCAAATGCGGACTTGTATTTTTTATTACAATTTTTTGAATGGCAAGAGTCATGTTTCATATTGACCTAGTATTTGAATCTAAATTACAGAGTGTTTTGGAAATATTGAACTATTACCAGTAAAATTTCAATTTTTTTTTAATTCCCGCTGTAATTAAAAAAACCCATGATCAAAACACTCTGTAATTCAGATGAAAATACTACGTCAATATGAAACATGACTATTGGCATTTGATAAAAATCCAATAAAAAAAAACAGGTTCGTATTTGAAAATTAAAAGTTGAGGGTGGCCCAATTCATACGATACCCTGTATATAATTTTTATTCAGATATTTGGAAAGGCTACTAAAAGTTGCTATGGCAAAGTGGCCAAATTTAAAAAAAATCTTCGTAAAATAAAAAGATATAGGCAAAAGAAGAATTTCGAATTTTTCGATTTTTCCTGTATAACTCCAAAACTGAAGAAGCTAGTGAAGAAAAGTTTCGGACTTCCATTGTCTAAAGGTATGAAGATTTGAATCCTGAGAAAAGAAAAGATGAGTTATGTTGAAAAAACGAAATAAGTGATGAATAAAAATTAACTATTTTATCGAATCAAGAAGATTCGAGTATCAATAAATCAGGTTAGTATTAGTGTTAGTATATATGAAGTCGAAAAATGTAGATTTAAATGGGAGTTTAACTAGTCGATGAGCCTGAAAATAAGAAAAAATTGAATTAGAGATCAATAGCCTGAAAAAGAAAGGTTGAATTAGAAATCAATAGCCTGAAAAATACCTTTAGACAATGGAAGTCCGAAACTTTTCTTCACAACTCGAGACATTGTCAGCCACCTTCAAACAAAAATGAAGAAGCTAGGTCAGATTTTTTTCATCCATATAATTGACCTCTGAAATACGCTACTTTGCCCCCCTTTAACCAACCCTCTATCTCTTACCGTTATCGAAATCCCCATGCATAGACTCGAATTCGAATAGCACTGTATAATCTACTTGTATGAGAAACTGTTGATTGATATTGGTGATTGTGAATAATCAGTAGGAAGATAAAAAATAATGAAAAATTACCCCAACCTGGCCTGGGTGACCATTATACACATAGATATTATTGCATACGCTAGATCCGGCACCCTGTAGTTATTTTTTGGTCTAGAAGGGTCTGCAAGAAAGTAGGTACTATGATCACGTGGTACAACACATATGTATGAACAAAAATAAAAACGACCATTCCCCCCCGGACCTACAAAACAAGTAACCTGGATACCTGATCTAGCGTAAGCAATAATATCTACAGGGTCGCTGATATGTATGGAAACGATCGATTATCTCTTAAAGTAAGATAGCTAGCGAAAAATGTTAGGATACCAAAGTTCAAAAGTTCAAGGGTGTTTCAAAATCTATCACACTAAATAAAAAGTAAGTATACAGGATTAGTCAAAAATTCTTGGAGAAATAAAGTTGCTTTTTATTTAATGGAACACCCTATATATTATTCCATATTTCAATTCTGCTAGAAATTCTGAAAAAAATTTCATAGTCCATCAAATTACCTTTGAAAGTTCACAGCTCCATAACAACGCCGCTTCGTTCTTTTGTCTAACAGTGATGAACTTGACAACACATGTCAAAAATACATTTAGTGCAAATAATTTTCGCGCAAAAATTGCACGTTCAACTGATACTGAGCGTATTGAAATTTTAATTATCATAGGATACAGTGGTAGAAGACGAAGTTGTGAATTGAAATATGGAAAAATATATAGGGTGTTCCATTAAAGAAAAAGCAACTTTATTTCTCCAAGACTTTTTAACTAATCCTGTATACTTAATTTTTATTTAGTGTGATATAGATTTCAAAAAACCCTAGAACTTTTGTACCTCAACATTTTTCGCTAGCTATCTTACTTTAATAGATATTCGACCGTTTCCATACATATCAGCGACCCTGTATATGATTATACACCATGATTGCGATTTTGAAAACTCACGAAAAGTGTGGTTTGTCACTCAATTCACCTAAAAATTTTGTTGAATGGCGTCTTTCTTTGTTTGTAAAGAGTTGTCAAATATAATGACATACTTTCTAAAGCCTGTGATCATGGTACCAATTTTGGCCAAAATGAAACAAACTCCCTAAAATTTTAGGGCATTATGGAAATGTTTATAGTATGAAGAATATTCCTTTGAATAAATTGCTATTGTTTATATTTTCAGAAAAAAATTTCGATCATAATATTTTTTTTACCTATAGAAACAACTCTTCCTATGGGGTATTTCAGCTATGCCTGATGGTGTTGTTTTTGAAGTTACGATTTCTTCAGCAAACATATTACAGTAAAATAATTTCAAGTTTCATTCAACCCCTATTTGAATATCAACCCCTGCCGATGTGCAATGTGAGTTTCTCTTATGAATAACTTGTAAATTTTTGAAACTTCCTAATAGAGTAATTAATTATATACGCCTCAAGAATGTGGACGTACCTAGTTACTTTCTGTCAATCAGTGGGTCCCCTCCCCTGTTAAAAACTCTAATGTGACGCTTATGATACTTCCACTTGTTAATTGAGGCGTCCTCACATTTGACACTTTGAAATATTAGGTTCTTCAAAGCCATCAGCCGAAGGTACCACCGTGTTGATTGTCGGAAGTGGTTGAGGAATATGCTTAATTGGTTCTGATGGAGTTTCTAGAAACATAAATTACATGTGCCGCTATTTCGGGAATTGGATAAGATAATTAGAAGAAGACGAAGCATTCGGATATGCTGGCATGTTGACATAATATCTCTTGAATAGTAAATAATTAAAAATAAGTATGAAGGACAGACAATACAGACAGTCTGAGAATTCGTCAAATGATGATCTGTGAAAGAAAAAAAGTTAAAGTAGGTATATGTCTGTTAGCGTTATGGTATTCCTTCATTTTACCAAAATCACCGCTGGTTTTTCTAATTTTTTTTTATGGCTGACTGCTGAACCGTAGTCCAATAAAACATCTCGCAAGGTATCTAGCGATTTATAATCATGTTACTGAAAATGCTATTGGTTCACAAATTCTGGGATCTACAGTTTACACAAGTAGACTACAAGCGGTCGTGGCATTTGAGCTGGCAGAAACTATTTTGGAACAATCTCAAGTTCAAGTTTCCAGTGCAAAATCCTCTTAGCTGAGACTCGATCAAATCGTCCAATAAGTTTCGTTTGATAGTTTATAATAAATTTCCAAGTAAAGGCCCACGGGCATGTTTACCATGTCTCTCGATTCCCCCCTCCCCATCTCAGTTCCCTTAATAGTATTTCACCTGTTAACCGTACTGCTCCAAACTTTTACCGCACACCATCGAGCAAGTTAGAGTAACACATGCGGAACAGCGCTTTGCAATGACCAAAGTTTGAGGTTACCGCAATAACTTCTCTCACTCGTCGTTCATTACGATATGTGTGTCTCAGTGTTGCCACGAACTATTTATAACATTATACACCGCGCATACTCAAATTATACACCATTATACACAACATATTCTGAATTATACACCAACGATTTCCAGAAATATTTGTTAAAAAATAGTGATTGGATCATGCATTTATTTCTGCAAACGAGATTGTTTTTTTTAATTTTAGTTTTATTTCAACTTTCAAGATTCTCTGTGTCAGTGCCTACTAACCTTGGCCTCCTGCCTAACCCCAGAACTTTACAGAACATTTTGGCGGGAATGGCACATTTATGAAAACAAAGTCAGCTAACTGGAAAAAATCTAGTCTTTCGTGCAGTGAAACCTTTTGTCTCTTTTTCTTTTGAATTTCTAAATGTTTTGGCTACATGGCAAAATTCTCAATTTATTTATCTTTATCTACTTCCTTATAATTTTCATCCTATATAGTTTTTTATAAATGCATCAAAGGTTCAACTACTTATGAAACTCACTGATATGATATTGGTATTAGTACTTGTACTAGTACTACCAGTACCAGCACAACTATTCGTTTTCAACCATGCTTTCATATTTTTATTTGCCCTGAAAATTGAAATCTTTATTTTTTCAAGCCCAAGGATATTTTAATTTATTGGCAGTAATGAGAAACCTTGAATGAGTGACTGTTGTTGCCACATGTCATTACTACGACTTCTGTGACAGCAGTCGAAAAACTCGAACACAGAACTCAAGAGACAAGAACAAACCCTATACAATGTTGCCTGTTGCCTTGTTGCCTCGTCTTAGACGTTGCTAACCAACCTAGCCATTTTTGTCGCGAAAATTTGACCAGATTGATCATTATACACCATTATACGCAAAAATGAAAGATACACACTATTATACACGGGCCATCGAATTATACACAATGTGTATAATTATACACCAAACGGCAACGCTGGTGTGTCTGTCGCTGCAGACCGGTTAGTTCAACTTCCCTTTCCATCCCTAACATCAGGGCACATAATTCTGTTTGTTGCTATTTGTCTTGATATTATTCACTCAAGTTCGTTGTTTGTTTTGATAGAAATATTGTCCATTATTAATTTTTTGACAATGTGCTTTTTTAATCACATTCGATATTTCTCTCTATTGGGCCGGTGAGGACATAATTTCGCCCGGGCAGATTCAATGGTCCAGTCCGCCCCTGTTATTAGCGCCCACGGTCTTTCTCACAAGAGTCTGAGCACAGATTAGAAGGTTCTCTGATCTGTGGTTTGGGGACCGGCCTTTAGCAAAAGCGAACGAACAGCAGTGCGCTTATGAATGGTACGACAACAACACACGATGGACAACTTTAATGAAGACCCACAATGGCGTAGTGGACAGATCATTTATTTCCGAGTCAGGTGTCCCGGTTTCGATTCCATTGCACAACTTTTTTTTCCACTCATCAACCAATCATTGTTCCTTCTTCAAAATTTTACTGAAAATAGTATAATCATGACTCTCACCAATAGGTTAGTTTGTTTAGTTCAGGTAGTCTCATTAAATAATATAGCGCGACAACGCGTTGAATCATCAATCAATTGTTCCTTCCTCAAAAATACACCTATAATAGTGATCCGGACCCTCAATGATAGATTCTTAAACCATCCTAGGTTAGTTTGTCTAGTTCAGCCAGTCTCATTTAATAATATCAAAATTATTTTCACAGCAATTACTTGCAGATGTAGCTGATGATATGTGTTGTCCTACTGCAACACACCAAGTTTGTCTCATATCAATGTCAATCAATCAATGAAGGGTATAATGAACGCTGAACAATAAAATAAAACTCTACTTTTAATCATCCGAATATATTTTCGCAGGAAGAATTAAAAACGCCCAGTATTTTTTTACCGCCATCTGTCAAAGATGACAGAGATTGTCAATTCTTCTTCCACTTCGATTAATGGAACAGAACTCAAACCAACCTACCACGTGACGTCACATTTTTAGAAAAGGATGGAGAATTTTCGATTTTTGAATGCCGATTTTGGAAAAACCCTCGAGAACAAAAATTTCAAAAAAATACTGACGTATTCTCTGGACCCCCGTGTTTCACATATATAATTTTTGAAAAAAAGTGTATAACCCTATTAACCGAAAATAGTGATCCGGACCAACATAGCAGCCTCATCAAATAATTCCACTGGTCCTCGTTCCGTTTTTGCTAAAGTGCCGGTCCCGAGACTCTTGTGGTCTTTCTCCACAAATCTTTGTTGGAGCTCAGAGACTAGCATATTATATTTCCAAACAAATTGCTACCATTGCTGATACCCACGATGTGAACACACCCTTATTTCCTGCGAGCTGTGCTCACTCGTCCGGTTTCGCTGTTCATTATTACAGCGCTCCAGCGGACTCAGCTCAGCCAACTTCAAGAAAGTGTCATTAGGAGTTCCCGAATGTCGTTTTGATGATTTTATGCAATTCCAGGCCGCTGTGTACGGAATTATCCTCAGATCTCGCGACAATTTGGGGTGGCGTATCCTCTGATGGGTCGGGTAATGTACGCGGCGAAGGGATATAACCTAACAAATATTTGGGGGAACTCGTAACGACAAGGGATTGTTATGAGTTCAAGAGGTTCGAGTGTTCGGTATCAGAGAACGAGCAGGATGTGCTCATGGTTATTAAACTGTTTATTAGTTTTACATACGTCACTTTATACACTGGAAAGCTCAAGAGCATTTGTTTTGAATTACCTACTGAAATTTCGTCATATATGTCTCATTTTATGCGTCTTATTTTGTAAAAAATGAAAAGCTCTGTGATGCAAGCCGTACTATTTTGTAGCATGTTGTGGAAGATGTCACTCGCTGCCATCATCATAATCAGAAATAGTAGAAATAGTTCAGACTATTACTATCAAAGTAACTAATTCTCCTCAAAATCCAAAAAGAGACAGGAGTGTTTATTATAGAAACTCGCGAATGAAACATTTCCCAATCAATGGATTGGAAACAAAGTGGTAGTGCGCTGGCCTGCAAGGAGCCCCGATTTATCCCCGCTGGATTATTTTTATAGGGATATTAAAAACGTAACGTTTGTTTGATATTCCACGGGACAAAAATATCATACACCAAAATTCAACATTTGAAATAACAACGCTACGAGCTAGCTGCTAGAGGAAGAAAGATCCATCACGCACTTACGGGAAACCTCTGCAAAGACGCATACGAAAATGCCTATGGGTGCATAGATTTCATCAATTGACTGAGTATTATAGAAATTGTTTTGCCAGAAGTTCAGTTTCGTAATAATTAGGCAGTGAATGGGTTTTATTGAAATACTGCCAGTGTTTAGGTGCTGCTAAGCGTTCCTTAGTTACATTACTGATGAATAGTTGTTCGTATTGGTTACTAAGAAATGGAGAAACTCTCAATTTTTGTCATCTAAACATTTGAAAACCAAATTTGCGATGGCTCATTTTAGGCTATCCAAAGGTACTTAAATAAAAAATCCAGGTCCGTATTTGAAAAAAAATAAATTGATGGTGGTTTCTAGAAGATGAAACGTCGGATTTCAAATTTGATAACGCCATCTTGTAGAGAAGAAAAAGTGGCCATGATGAAGTGTTATTTATATCTATCAATTTCTCCAAATAATACCAGAAAAAAATAAAAACGGTTTTATGAAATTTCGATTTTTTTCGGATATCTCCAAAAGTATCCGGAGTTTTCCAAGTTTCAGAACGGCATTTTGTGAGGTATCAAATTGCGCAACTTTGCCATAATTTAACCAACCCTTTATCTCTTACGGTTTACGAGATCCCAATGATGAGGCTCGAATTCCAGTCACCCTGTACAATGTTTTATACAATAAATATCCATCAGGTAACCTTCTGCGACTCCACTTATGACTACCCACAAAAACACTTATTATAGTTCAAATAAAATCGGCGAAAATACTTTCGAGTAATCAATTGAAACCGAATTTTCATATAGACACTTTGGCACTGTGCATCTTGAATTAAAATAATGACATATTTATGAGAACTTTCATTTGGTAGTAGGTATCATAAAAATTGTTCATATCCAGCGTTCACATTATTTCAGTTTCAATAATTCTGCTCGGGTATATTTTTCACCCGGACTATCCCGACATAATGAAAGTCAAATTCATGAGCATCATATTACTTTTCAGAATGTTTCATATACGTTCGACTGGCAGAGGCCTTGCCGCAATTTTTCACGACCTGAAAAATGGGTCCCGAGGCGGGAAAATTTTTATTGCAAACCGGATGACACTTCCTTCGGGTATAATAAGCCCGGGCCGTAACTGGATTTGAAAAAATCCCCGCATCACGAATATAACGAACCATTTCATTTTGAGGAATCCAGTCTGCATATAGGTGCAAAGCGAGATTATATTTTTTGGCATCACGTTGTTCAATTCATTCCTGTAGAATGAACAAGGAGTTTGATTGGGGCAGAAAAATTGGGGAGGAATAATATAACGGTTCTCTTTCCTTTGTTGGAAATTCATTGAATTTGTTTTTCATCGACAGTTTGAGCATGGTATTACATTGCAAATTTTTTGACGATTTCCATTCCTTTATGGAAAATATATTTCATCCAACTTCACCTCAGCTGCAGCTGCTACTAACTTAAATCAATTTTGAGTTTTCCTGTTAATCATGTTCTGTAAACACATTTTATAATAATTGCTCTCCCATAATTGCTCTCAATAGTTGGATTGGTAGCTAGTGGTAGCTAGTGGCTGAATATGAAACTCATGGTAAATATATAAGAAACAGTCAATCTCGACAACTTTGTATTTTATTCAACTGTTTATACACAGCCGTCCGGTCAACTATCCACTTCCATTCGCAATATCCACACTGTGTATGCTTACTTGGCGTCTAGACCAATGAGAAGCTTCATTTGGCAAGTGCGTGAAAAAGTCAATGGAATAATATAAAATACAGAAGCTGTTCATTCCAAATGAAAAAATTAATAATAACCTGCATAAACATTCAGAAAGGTCTAACTAAAATTAAAATTCTACTGTTGATATGTGTGAAAATTCTTTAACTTTTGACACAAGCCAGTGTTAAAGCTGAAAAACATGTCACTATGTAATGTACCCACTGAATATCACTGAAATATTTCAAGCAGTTTCGAAAAAAAAAATTAATAGGGTCATTGTTGATTGAGGCAAACTGTTATTTATTTTCCACGTAGAATCACACCTTTAAATATTTGGATATTACTAAGCAAGGAACACCCTGTACAGGACTTCTTCAATAACAGAGAGAAAAAAATCGTAAGATCATGATAAAAAAACTTAGAGACAGCGCTTCCGGCCTCACGAATGGAAAAATGCATCAAATATGGCGGTGCATTGTTTCCCCCGTGGCTGATCGTATTAAACGTTAGAAACCGAAGACGTCATAATAACCCCCTAATATCACTGCTTAAAATTTATTCCGACCGCTCGGTTCGCAAATCAAAGCCATTGTTTCGGGCTCGAGATGAAAATGGAAGGCTAGGAAAAAGATCCGAGATAAAGGCTGAGACGGCAAGTTTTGAAAGCCGTTTCCGGAGCGGACTAAAAGCGTTTTCATTTCCTGCGGTTTTGATTCTGGTTGGGACAATATGAGGTGGATGCCGAGACGGAAAATAAAATGAGTGCTATCGTGATAAATATAGCTTTTGCAGAACTCATCGACACCACGATTTCGCGTTGGGTTAGACTTTCCAATCTGATGGGAATAAAGACCAAAGGCGAAATGACCAAGATTTTCATTGGATTCCTGATGAAGAAGAAGGTTATCTTCCTTAACTGTTTTTCGTATAAGAAGATGAGGACCCTAGTATGCCTTCAATTTCATTTCTTTCTTCTAATATCACAATGAAGTAATTGTGACAGCTCTGGCAATTCAGTTTCACCCCGAGAGAATCACGCAAGGAACTTTTTCTACTATATGTTTGATGTCTGATGTCTGATGCCAGCAATCAATGAAAGATTCATGTTTCAACAAACGCGCCACATTTATTTATTGAAACAAAGGTCCAATTTATGCATCAGTGTCTTTATCATTGTCTCTATCATCATCTTTATCATTGTATTCATCATTGTCTTTATCATTTTCTTTATTATTGTCTTTATCATTGTCTTTATCATTGTCTTTATCATTGTCTTTATCATTGTCTTTATCATTGTCTTTATCATTGTCTTTATCATTGTCTTTATCATTGTCTTTATCATTGTCTTTATCATTGTCTTTATCATTGTCTTTATCATTGTCTTTATCATTGTCTTTATCATTGTCTTTATCATTATCATTATCATTGTCTTTATCATTGTATTTATCATTGTCTTTATCATTGTATTTATCATTGTCTTTATCATAGTATTTATCATAGTCTTCATCATTGTCTTCATCATTGTTTTTATGACAATCACAGTCAATAATAGCGAGGGCAGATCAATGTTTCAGCGAATTCTTGAGTAAGGAAATTCTTTGTTTATGTAATAACAGTAGAAAAAGTTAACGAATTTTTTTTTCGCATTCGTGTTTGTTGAAGAAGAAATTAACGAAACCATTTCGACCAATATATCCGGATGAGAAAACAATGTTTTTCTTTCATTTATATCAAAGGTTCGATATAATTGAAGCATTTTATTTTGGTTATTTTTTTAGCATAGTGTACCTCATTGATTATTGCAGCTCTTCTAGATCATTATTCTTTTTTCGTTTACCCACTTATTTTTTCAATTATTCAAAAATGCGCACCAATCTCAATGTAAAAGTTGTCAAATCCCTTTGTGAATTATTTCCTGTTCATTACCCTGCATATACTCATGGGAATGATGAAATGCTCTGCAGTATTCCCTTATGCTTATGGTGAATAGGAATGATAGAGTGGCCTCAGGATAGACCCCTGGGAGATACCCAACCTAACAACTCCTCATTACTATCTGAATAAATATGCTTGGAACGATTTTTTGATTGTTTGATGTTGTGAGTCCGAATTTCCATACCCGATACTGAATTTTCTTCTGTGCGGAAACATGTTCAGGAGTAAAAGGAAAAACGTGGGGCCTTCCAACTCGCTAGCGAACTTTCCAGTCTCGCCAACCAAACGTGTCGCTTCTTTGTGGAGCGGCGGATATATTATAAACAGTTTAGGAGTTCCAAAACTCCCAGCAGGAATCTCATCGCAGCCTTGCCGACTGAAAGGTGCACAGTAATTTATCATTACTTGCCGGGAAGTATGGGAAAGTTTAAAAGTGGGAAAATGTCCGACTAATGGGCCATATATCCTTCATTTAGAATCGCGGAAATTTCACTCCGTTTTTTTCTGGCGGCTCGAAGTTTTAATGAATCGCTCTTTTCTCGCCCAAGTTGACGATCATTGATAAGTTGGGATGTATCGGTGATATATAGATCTGGAGTTATCAATAGCAGACCACCATCGGTTCCAACTCCTTTCAAAGCGGGGACACTTCAAATCAGCGAAGCTTCAATGGTTTCTTTTTCATGAATTTCGGCATAACGCAGGTCTTAAAAAAACGAATCTGAAGCCGGAAATGTGGAGATTGCCACGTTTCTACATTTTGAAATCTTCATGAATGCAGCAAACAGGCTTCTATTGACACCAGAACGATCAAAACTATGAAGGATAGTTTTGCTGAACGATTTGATATAATGAAAAAAAATTCAGCATACGAAGCTATGACCAAAAAAAAAAAACGATTATTTATTTTTCCTGGAATATTGTGATTTTTCGCCAATTTATTCTACATGAGGAATCAAAAATCCACTGTTGATAATTTATGGATGTAACGCCAATTTTCATTGAAGTATCATAAATTACCCACTGTGAATTGAATATGATTCTCCTAGAAAAAGGAAATCGAATTTCTCATCATGTGGAAAATTCTTTCATTAACAAATTCAGACAAATATACGTTCTTCTTTTTATAAAAATACCAATTCTCTCTCAATAAACATCTATCTTCATTTTATAGCCATCTCTGAATTTGAAAGATATCTGAGAAAACAAAAAAAAATTCTCGACAATGAAACTCATTAGTTAAGCCAACAGTAATATTTGAAATGATATTTTGTACAGATTCGCGGGCTATTCATATTTTATTCGGAGAAAATTTTAAATCGGTGAATTTGTAATTTGCGTTCATCAGCTGCTTCATGAGAGGTTACAGAAATATCTTCAGGATATTATACTTATTTCCGATACACTGTTTGATATTCATAATAGCCCTTGTATCTACACAATTTTGATTTGAGTTTTTTATTGAAACGATTTTTTTTTAATATTTGACAACAAGAATTATGAAGCAACTGATTACATGGCAGATTCATATTCCGAATTTTCTCCAAAGAAAATAGAAATAACTCGCGAATCTTCACAAAATTATACTATTCGCATTACTAATGAAATTGAGTAAGAAATGTATTTTTCCAAATTGAAATTTTCTTTATGGCAAAAAAAAATATTTTTATTTCTTTATCTCAGACTTCATGCGAAACCTATTTATAACTGAATATATAAAATATCGTTCTTAACAACTTCTCTGCATAACAATTTTGGATATTTTCATATTTTCCCAAATATATGTGTTTTGAGACATAATTCCATAGTTCCCAATTGTTTTTGAATTTCCAACATTCCACAAAGATCAGCTGATCACGAATGACATCATGATTTGGGGTAAAAGTTCCAACGAATCAAGATGCTTCAACGTCCATTTTATGACGACTAGACGTTTTAGCAGGGCGATTTTAATATTTCCTCCATAAACAATGCACGCAATAACCGCAGGACAGCTGAAGCCCCCCATTTCCATATCCCCCCCTCCCCTCCCTACGAAATCCCTCTCGTATTGTTCCCACAACATCGAGACTTCCACCGAAGATTATTTCGTGCTTATGTAAATACACCTCGGGGCTCAACAGAGATTCATATTTCTCTTTGTTCGCGGATTTCGCAAGACACTTTTTCGACCGAGTCCTGCTGCAGGCTTCCTGCTACGACAGATCTCCGAGAGTATTTAGGATATATTATATTTGGAATAGAATAGAATATATTTTCGAGTCTTCCATCCAATGGATTATTTGACGATGACAAAGTAAAAGACAATTTTGAGAGATTATTAATGATGACATTACAAATTTGTAAAAATATTTCACCAATTTTGAGAACTTATTGGCAACGATATTCAGATCACCTTGATGTTCCAAGATTCAGCATTCCAGAATCATCATGTTAATGACTTTTATTGTAGACTGTTTCATCCATAACAAATCTGAAACTTTTTTTTCAATTGACTTACAAATTACAAAACATTGACCTATTTTGGACAGGCAACCGAAAAAGTAGCTTTATTTTTTGCATAAACAAGACACTAAGATTGCTTATAGAACAAATAATACTTTGGGAAAGTTTATCAAAAATGATAAAGATTTAGTTTATATAGACTGAATTGTGGAACTTGCCCGAAGGTATACATTGGTCAGACTGGGAGAACTTTCAAAAATCGCATCCATGAACACCAAATGAGTTATGTTAATAGGAAAACAAATTCAACATATTCCAACCACCTTCTAAAAGAAAATCACGATTTTGATGAAGAATTCAAAATATTACATGTTGAAAACAAAGGAGTGAAACTTAACTATTTAGAAACACTCGAAATTAATAGACTTAAGAGATCAAATATTTTGCTTAATGACCAATTAGATTTAAATAATTCTCTTTTGTTGAATATGTTTTCCTAAAAATAGCTTAATTGGATATTCATTTTATTTTTGTTATTTACCGCAATATAGAGGATAAACATTCTTTAATCCCTACAGGTACAAATATTGTTATAACTGTGTGATTAGGTATAAATATGGTTGTTATCGTAGTAGTTAGTTTAGTGTACTTATAGCTGATGAAGCTACAGTGTTAACGAAACATGTTGTGAAAAAAGAAGAAAGTATGTATATAAATATATTGTTCGTGAAAATCTAATCGTTTTCGTTTATTTACAATGAGATTAGTTTGTTTCATTCAGCAAATTCAAACTTGCGGGGAAATTAATACTACGAAACTCTGAAGTGGAATACCACGCAGAACATTGAATTATATCTTCTAGTAGTCCATGCAACAATTCACACAGGGAATGCAGAATGCAAATGTTTCTTTCTTCTTACACTTGAAAAAATTCACATTGAGACAGGCTGAACAACCTACAGACCGGTTTCGGGCATATTGGCCCTCATCAGTGCTACATATATTATACAATGAAGTTTTGGGTGTCAATGTAGTGCAGATGTGATGAATTAGACAGGTTCTGAAAGATACAATCCATAAGAAACACCGAATAGGTAGTTTGGGAGTAATATTCTCAATAGTGCTAAGATTCCGGTTAACACAAAAAAAAACACGTAGAAATTGTAAAATCTGGCCAAATAGTCGTATTCATCATTGATATATGTTTTCATCAAATCAGGACACTGTATAATAATCTTTGGTAGAAGTCCATATAGTAGCTCAAAGTAGAGTAGTGTATATTGAAAGAAGAAAAATACTCTAAATCATCTCCACAACATTTAATCTGAATACTTATATCAGGGACATGTTTGAAACGTATATACGTTCATCTTGTATGTCGGTGGTTGATAATTTTGTATTTATGTATTCCCCATTTTTCTCTTTATTTATATTTCAATCCTGATGGACTGAATTATAGGGCACAGGGCCCTAATAATTAACCTGTTTTTCCTATTTAAATTTGATATGTTGTAAACATTTTTTCATCTACATAACGTTTATTCAGGCTGAAGATGAACGTATATACATTCGAAACATGTCCCTGATATAGGTATTCAGATTAAATGTTGTGGAGATGATTTAGAGTATTTTTCTTCTTTCACTGCATGACTTTACAAATCTGACTTACCTATCCTTTGGAATGATACTGTACATAATATAGCAACCCCATCGAAGAAAAGACGTTGTGATCCTCAATATATCCTATTCACACTACTAGGATGTAGTATGAATATCGTTCGCTATACTCATACCACGCCACTTGTAAAGAATTTTCCTCTCATCCTGCTACAGGATTTATTCGTCTCAGCAGGATTTCTTGCCATAAAACCTTCCATCCACCGAAAGACATGGCATAAAACATTTTTCATATCTGAGCGGGGTTTCTTCAATAAAACTTTTTACTGTAGCAGAGGGCAAATTTCGATAAAACGTTGATCTCGTTCTCAAAAAGTACATGATGCGAATACCGGAGGATGGTGATCTTTATGCACTGAAAATCTGTCTGATGCACACAATTCTGGGAATTTACTTTTCATAAATACATTAAAAGATAATGATGGTTACTTTCGATGTAATTTTCCTCGGGCGGAAAATTCTTTGCATCAATAATAAATTATATTTGCACTAAAGGTCTGACTGGGAAAAATCTCGTTAAAATCATCATTTTCTTTGAAGTGCATGGATCTTGGAGGGGCACCAAGCCTGCAGGCGAAAAATATACAAGGCGTGATTAAGAAAAATTCATATTCCAAGGGAAACATATTGAGCTATGGATCAATCATGGAAGTTTCATCAGACAAAATGGCGTTGATCATGGAACATAATTCGACCTGTTAGAGCCTCTTAGAAATAGGACTTGAGGATGATTTTTTTCCTGGGTTGTTGAATATGGCAAAATGATATATGAAATCATGAAAAGCGAACTTGTAACCTGCCAACAATTTATTTCCTATCGACTCCAAACAACCGTCATAAATATCGAAATGGAGCATCAATAATTCATCAAAAGGAAACATCAATGTTGAGTAGAAGGTGAAATAGGACGAAAAAAACTTTTGGAATCGGCAATATATGGAACATGATGAATCTATGAGTTTTTTCTCCTGTTCCATGCATTACCCAAACGAAGTATCGAATTCAGTGGCCACATACAGTGTGTCCCGAAAATACAGATATAAAATCGTTGATAAAAATATTCCAAATGTCAGTTTCTTATTTTGAATATTCTTGTGAATATAAAATATGGCCACGAAATGTAGAGTGGAAAGTCCAAAGGCATTTTTTAACTTCTGGAAATTCAATGTGTTCCATTCATAACGATATTTTTATAATTTTAATAAAAACCTTGTGTCGCTATTTGTGTAAGTTCATTGTCATCAAAAATCACAACACAAAGGAAAGCGAGGTCAATGGTAATTTTTTGACAGTTCGCTATATTGTAACCTGATTGAAACGGTCCAGAAGACGCTTTCAAAACTTTTCGAACGAAAAGCAAGTGTGACGTCACAAATGGTTCAAGAAAATTGAGTGTTTCAAAACTGCTTAAAATTTGCCATTCGAGATATTGCATATTGGCTTGGGGAGGTGCGTAAAATACTTATATGAATGAATTAGAAACCATACAGAAGAAATGGGTATTGAGAATTATTCATAATAAGAAAATTGATTTTTCATGTGAACATATTCTGTATGAAATCTCAAAAGTTCTAGATACGATAGCTATATATATCAGTTATGTTACTCCATGAAAAAAAGATCGAAAATAAACGAAGTATTGTCCACACTTACTCAACGAGAATGAAAGAAAACAGAAATTCAGTGAAACCAAAAACAAAAAAGACATACTTACCCAAAGATGTTTCACATTTCTTGGTCCCCGCGCATTCAAAAACAAAATTGATTCAATCAAAATGTTTAAAACCAAACTGAAACAATAGTTAATAAATCAGAACAGATATTTTTCACACCAAATTATAGATATTAAAAATACTTAATAGCAATGTTTTTGAATTGTTATTGAAAATGCATATTATATGTATTTCTTTTTTTTTTTCTTCGAACTGTATATGTTAGATCGATGAATACAATCACGAAATATAGTCACAGACTGGAGAATAAATATTCAAAATAGGACTTGCCACGGACAAGAAGCTCTTTTGTGGGAACCGACTTGGAATGTTTATTTACATTATGTTCATCTCTGTTGAAAAAATTTATTCGATCCATAATACTAATTTAGAATGAATATTTATTATTTCGAGTTATTTACTGTATATTTTTTATATTTGCAAATAAATATATTTATTTATTTATGTTCATTTTTATTTTCATAGTTTCCGAACAGTTTCTCGCAAAAAAATGCCTCAAGTTGAAATAGTTGAAGAGGACCACTCTTGTATGATACGCCCCTGTATGTAAGTTGGAGGATGATTCGGGAATGTTTTGTACATGACTCCAGAAGTAATGAAAACTGGATTTCTAGCATTTATTGAGGTATCTCCAAGATCTAAAATCGAATGAATCAATATGACTAATCTGGTGGTAGATTTTGGCGCATGCACCCGTTTAAATAAATCGTATCTACACTGTATGGTTGAACAAATCTTGAGAAATCATCACTTTGTATCTTCGAAAAAATCATCTTCTCGAGTTCGACAACATCCTTGATTTAACAGTCAGTGTAAAGTCAGAAAAACACATAAATCATAAATGCATATAAGAGAAAGATGCATTGAGTCACTGTCAACTTATTATTTATTCTCCTCCTTTTTTTCTGAGAAATCACTTATAAGCAGACGATCATGGAAGAGTTTTCATGAGCTATGCAAATTGTGTGAGTTCTCTGTATAGGATATATATCTCATATATTCCATTTCTGCCATTTTTATACGTTATACGATAAAAAGATTCATCTCATAGCCAATCAGATGCCGAGCCTCAAACCAGGATTCATATCTACCTACCACTCACATTCAGTCTGCCAACCCATATACTTCTTCAAAAGTGCCTATTCATACATACAAACTTCCTGCTATAAGTAGGTCCCGCAACATATCCCATTCAACACAGCGCATTCTTGGAACTTTTCAGATCTCCACGAGAACTGCGATTTATAACTCAACTACGAATATGGCTGACTTCCGGCGGACTATCGAAAAGCGTCGTACGCGCAAGAATTTACGATTCTGTTATTATTGTGGCGGATATTCGATTGGACAAAGTCTCATTTCCTCCGTTTTCCGGATCTTATGTTTGAATTTCTGCGGAGCGTCGTATTTTACACGCGTTCCGGAGTTTGGGATACAAAGGGAAATTATTTTGATGACTCTGGATATGCGATATATATAGGTCAGGCAGAAAAACAATAGCAACGAATTATTGATTCGATAAATCACAAATATACCTTCCCGAGGAACCAATATTGTCACAAATGGGAACGCTCAGTATAACAAACTCATCCGGTTAGATAAACTGAGTTCAAGTTGAAAAATATTATTTATTGAAATCTCAAAATCAGCAGAAACGGAATATCTATTACCTAGAGTTTAACGTCGTACTAGTTATATGAACAATGGAATTGCCGATTCTGCAATCTTGCAAGAATCACCTATAAACATTAATCGCGCTAGAATAATCATTTATTGTGATCTCGGCATTTATTATCATCTCGTCATTCAGCCCTTTTACGTAAATTTGCCGGTAACTATTTGAGAGTGAAATAATTAGAGAAGCCACCCCACCCATGGTCCACTAAAGCCGACACATCTCTTCATCCTGGGAAGCCCATTTTGCGATAATCTCAATATAAGTACCTAATAATCACAATTGTCGAAAAAGGAAGATACATTTGTTTATTGTCTTGTTTACCCCCATGTTTTTCTTGGGCCGCTTGGCCAAATCATACATCAATGGATAATCCAGGAATGTAATTTTTATCAGTTTAAACTCTAAATATAATTGTTCACTCGTTTTCCTAGATAATAAGTCACCTGTTTTTTATTCACTAGCTTTCATTCACTGTATTCACTATTCACGTTCTTTTATTATGTTGTTCACTTCATTTCAAATTCACTTTGTTTTATATTTATCATGTCTTCTTTCACAAGTTAACCTCTTGCTGCCAAGCATAACCCCTTCAACTAAGGTCTGACAACTGGGTAGCAACCCCAGGTCGTAACAATATCTCTAGCAGCTAATCGAGAAATATGACCTTGACATGCAGAAAATCACAATTTGGTCAATGTTGTTCAAAACAAATAGGCCCACCCAATACCCAATATGTGTCTTGATATTATCATTAGCTGGAAGGCTTATACTTGATCAATGTAAACTTTGGCAATGGGTTACTCCATATCATCATCACCAACGTCATCGAAATTGTTTAGATATTACGAAAATATCCTCGATTACTCCACACAAAGAGGTGAAATATCTAAGAGCAAACCATTCCATTAGGCATTGTCAGGCTTTGAGAAATGAAGCAATTGGCCTTACTAGACAAAAACATTCTGTGGACTATAGAACTGGTAAAATCTCCTGGAGTAACATTATAGTATTGGAAATGAAGTGAAGTGAAGATACAAGCTTAAGTTTTTGTTGTATCGAACTTCGTACTAGATTTCCAGTCCCCCATTTCAAAATCATGGCTAGATCTTCATTCACCAGTAACAACCTGTATTCCAAGAAATGCTTCGTGCCAAACTCATTTGAATGAATTAGAGGAAGGATTCCCCGTGTTTTTGAGCAAATCTCTAGTTGATCTTGAAACAGATGAAGGTATTGAAAAAGCTATCAAACCTCGAACGAACACTTGCAATCTGAAATATAAGATCAAGTATTGTTACCATGAGGTCGACAACAGAAAATTCTTCATTTTGAACAAGTGGGCGGTCACCGATACAACCAAAATTTCTAGTAAAACCCCTCTCTCTCCGTACCCACATAATATCTTATGTTTTTTATATGATTTGTAGGTCGCTCACACGTCATATTACGGTTGCGATGTTTCTGTTATAAATTATTTTGCATCTCGGCTTCACCCGGATCGATTTTTATGATGCCAGTGGGATGTACACCGATATTCCGATATAGTGATATGGAGTCGTTCAGGGCACATTGGTTTTTTGATGTTACATGCGTTCCTCGCAAAAAGCACCTTGGGATATGGACGGTTTCATATACGGATGATTCCGAATCATGAGTACACTGGATAAGCCTCAGGGAATTTGGGTCCATATTTTTTATCCAGCTTTGATGGTTTGAGAGAGAACAAGGTATGAGTGATGAGGAAGTCGATTTGTTTCTCTTTGATCTCAGTATACATCATATGAGATATACAAGTGTACGAGTGAAATTGTCATTTCTCGATACGGTTTCATACAGGGTAATATCTTAAAGGGAAATGTTTTTGGAAGATAAATTGGATAGAAAGTTGACCTGTTATACGTCTTCCGACCCTATGTCATCCTCACCAATATGGAATTAATTATTCCGCCTTCTTTCAAATTGAACAACGTGAATCTTTAAAGATTTCTTCTTTGATAGTTATCCAAATATGCCAAATATCCTATTCTCCATTTCCCAATACCAAAGTATCCTTCGTTCTACTCTTCAGAACATATCAAAGATTCCAGGATAAATTTCAGAAAGTCATGGGGGTAAGTTCTGATGATATAACGGGATATTAGACAATTCCACGGTAATTAAAATTGTTTGACAGACGTGCTCAATATTGAATTTGGAACAAGGGGCAACAGTAGAAGGCGAATAACCAATGTTAGATAGCATGAGATTGAAGTGGAGGATGATTCAGATAGTTTCTCGAATGAAAGTGATAATCAGGAATAATTTGCGGGATAATTTGCGGGTCTTATTAAATTTGATTCTTCAAGGAAGAGATATTTTCTCCTATTTAATCGTCCTACTCAATCGTACCTTTTATGGTTTGAAATAAAGCAATGTTAAGATATGATGGAAGACACAGCCTGTCTATAGATCGTAGTTCTTCAAACTGGGCTGGTGGTCGAGTGTGTTGAATCGCTGGCTTGTAGTCTATAGGGCGGCTTCAAATCCCGCGGCGGCTATTGGAAATATATATTTATTTCCTATAGTATAGTTTAGTGGGAGCAGATAGTTGACCAACCGAACATTATTGGTATCTAGATATCAATCCTTCGGACTCTCAACGATTACCAGCCGAGTAGTGCTTCGGATGACACTTAAAAAGCTAAGGTCCCCGCCTTCCTTACTCATACAAGTCTCAATGAGACCTCGAGGGTTGCTTTGCAACTAAGTTGGAGATTAAAAACACTTTTCAAACACACACCTGATAGTGAAATAAGCAGTAGATACACCATTTTCTACTTTGTGTCCAAAGTTGAGGGATCAAATCAAATTGATTGTCTCGTATTTGTAATGTGATGTAATAACAAGAAGAATATAAATGAAACTTCGAATCCATTATTGAGGAAAAGGGAAAAACTCACTGGTGTAAGGAACATTATAGCGCGCATTTCGCGTGTTATACCCATTTTCATTTCACTTTCAGTTCCCCTTTTTTATTTATGAACTCCATACTGGCGCTTCTCCTGCGAATTTTATACGACGTATATCAATTTCCTCCTTTTGTAAACGATCGCGTGTGTAATAATCAACTTTTTTCAGAGCTTGATGAGCCCGTTAAACTGATGCGAGAACCGTTGTTTCTCGATTCTTTTGTTATGTCTGTCTGCAAGGCAACTCTGCAACTGATGGCGGATACGAATGCGAAACTAATGCTATTTTTTTTAATTGGGTATCTTGAACCAGTTGGTGAATGTGTCACAGTCGTTCATTATATCTTGCATGCGATAATCTAGTACAGGTAAGTTGATTGAAATAAAAAAGAATTCTGAAGATCTGGTGATTATAATCCTTCAAATCATCTCCTGTACCAACACACTAATGTACAACCAATCGCCGAAAGACTGAAAAAATTATCCAAGAAGTTTGCCAGAAATCAAAGCAATATTCAAATTATCCAAACCCAATCCATTCGAAGAGCCCCGACAGTGAACCCAAGATTCAAGTTTCCAGCAAACACCTTGATGGAATGCCTCATCACTTTAGCAGAAAGGCCAGGAAATTAACATCTTTCTTTTTTTTTTTTACTCACCACAAATGATTGCATATTATTAACATACCATAAAATAATGTAAATACCAATGATTACCAATGTATAACAGGCTGAAGGACTCAGGTCGGTAGCCTATTGGGTAACCAATAAAGTACTTTTATTATTATTATTATTATATTCACTTTCGTTTATTAAGATCATCATGTGATGTTGCTATAACAGTGGTGTATTTTGAGAAATAAGATCAAAATATCAAAAATAGAAATCATATCGAATAAACCTTCAATCAGAGGGATTTATAATTCATAATTTGTCATTATCATCTAGTAGGTATGAGGGTGAGACAGTTTCTCATCCAATATACGATCCTCCATCAATCCCCTTATTATTTTGCCAATAATGGCATGAGCAGTGGTGATATATCAATTTCCCTAAGCCAAAAGGAAATAAGCTCCACCACAGCTTTATCAGCCATTCTAGTGTGCAAACCTTTAAGACATCGCTCACAAAAAAGCTAAGCTCGAGCGATCTCACACAAAACCGTACGTCATGTACAAAAAATCCCATCTCAATATTCCAATAATTCACGCTCATTAAACCTCGATCCTTAAACCCAAATATTGATCCTCCCTTCACAAAGGGACCAGATGCGTGTTAAGAAAACCAAACATTCGGAGTCGCTTCGCATTTCTACGACATCATTGGAGTTTACCTGAACAATGCCGGAACCGAGCAAGGAGAATGCAAACAGACCATTGTGAGGCTCGTATTTGCGTTTTACCGCACCTGGTGGCTGTATGGATGTGTGATGATGGAAGAAACGATGTTTTAGATGTTGGAATTCCTAATGTTATTGCTACAACTCCTCCTGGTCTTCCGCATATTGAGAACTCCCCCACAACTCATGTTGAGAAAGTTGGAAGAAGATGACCAGACAACAAAGAATATTCTATCCATAATATTCTCAAAACGTTTACAACATACCATCTTGGAAATATTCTACATAATATTCTGAGATTGTGATTAGAATATTCAGTATTAGTTTATTGATTCAAATAATATTCTAGAATAATTTCATGGAACTTTCTATGAAATATATTATTTGGAAAACTTCAAAGTATAACATGAATGTTCTCCGAAGAGCTTGGGATTGATCGCTTTTTACAGAAAATCATTTTTGATATGATTCCAGGTTTCTGAAAACGTGTTAGGAATATTCCAGGATTTTATAGTTATATTGATAAAACGAGTGACCACGAAGGATGAAGACTGAACTTGACGGGTTAATCTCGAAGAGACTGCTTATGGAGGAACGATTGTTGATATTTCAGAAGAGCATCGCCCATGAAAATATCTATAAAATAGAGATAAATCGTCAACTTTTCTACGGTGTTCCAGAGATATGAGCGAGTTTGTAAGCGGGGCATCACCGATGAGACGAATTGTCCTTTTTTGGACAGAATCCAACATAGTTTCAGGATATGTTTAGGTGCCGCACTCCAAATATGGAAAGAGTATTCCAGGACAGGTCGGATATGTGCCTTATAGATCATAAGCAGCTGACTGGGAGTGAAATAGCTCTTGACTCGAAACAGAAATCCAAATTTTTGGGATGCACTTTTGGCAATGAACTTATTATGGATTAATACTTATTGAAAGAACATTAATCAAGGGTAAAGTTCACGTATACAATTACCTAAACTTTCTTTTATCAATTCATCCATTACTATTGATCCTTGAAATATTCCCGATAAGTTTCTAGACACCCTTTATATTCCTACAACAGGTATTCTGTAAATGGAATTGGCGACTGTCACGTTGCACAAATTATGAGTATAAAAGTAGTATATATTTCGAAATTATTTCGCTTGTTTTAACTTCGAACCACGTTTAATAGTGAGGAATTATCAATTAAACATATAAAGCCAAATTATGTGAATATACTTTCGAGTAAAAACGACAAGAATATCAAACGGAACGGAGTTTATAAATTACTCGAAATGACGAAATTTTCACAATTGACAGCCACCTACTACAATTTTGTAATGAAAAGGACGTTTGAGTACGTATTTTCAAAATAAAAAAATTCGTTCTGTCAGAAAATTCTTGTGAAAAATGAAATAGTGGTTGCATGTTTCAATAATTACATCAACATTAAAAATTATTCACCTCTATTGGTAGAATACACCTACAAATTGCGAGTTCTCTAACTTTCCAACAATTTCTGCGAGATCACTAATTTCTGTGAAGAAATATCACAACTTCCAAAATGATGAAAAAGTATAATGATTATTTTTTTATTTTTTTCTTGCTATAGTTTTTTCCAAAATGAATTCCCAAAGAAAAGTTTGTGAACACTGTGAAAACCAAATATCCATTTCAATAGGTACGGCAAATGCTGGTACAAATTGCGGAAGATAGCGAAACTGGCAACACAGGAATACCCCTATCAGAGGACTTGCAACGTCACAAGAAGTGGCCATGTTGCTGTTGATTGAATGTCTCGCTGTGTTGGAGGATCTGAGAGCGGTTTAGAACTACAAATACATCATATTTCACCACTACTCGGCTATAGATAAAAAAAATCGCCAAGAATCATGAAAGATATATGTCAACGATTCGAAGCCTGGATCCTCCCTTGTATATCATTCATTCGGCACCTCAAACATGACAAAAGAATCAACGATTCCTCATCGAAAGCAAAACCCCCCAAGGACACCACAACCCCCTCCCCCCATCACCCTTGGCAGTTCCCCATTTCCCAACGGGATCGGCCCCCCTCGCGGGAAGATCTCCACGAAACTTCCGGTGTTCCGGAAAGAGGACAAAAGAAGACGATCGCAACGAAATTATTTCGTCGCCCCCCATGATTGACAATAATATCGAAGGAGGCGGCGATAGGCGCCGGCCGACTTCCGGTCAAGCGGGGATAATTATGGAGGAATTGAGGTTAGAAGGACGACGCCATGCACCACGTGATGTGTGTGGGAGCCTTTTCCGGCGGCTCCGGTCGATACGTGATCACTCCGGATTCCGGGTCTCGTGGTGCGTGAGCTAATGAAAAGAATGTTGGAAAATGCATTTTATTGATAGATTTTATTGTCACTTATAATTACACGAGAGCTTTTTTTGTCTATGATGATGTTCTTCATCTAACTGCAGGTACGGTTTAATCCTATACCACTCCTGGGCAATTCAGTTACGGTGGCACCTCGATTAGAATGGTTCGCTTGACATCAAGTCCAATATTTTTCGCCAAGGATTTGGTTCATTTAGATATTTCATTCATCCCAATAGGAGAATCCTGATACCATCCTATCGAATTTGTTTTTTGCCAGAATGGATTCGGAGTTGAAATAAACTTTTCACATGTGATATGGTTTTCCCGTCTTCACATCATTTTTTTAAACAATCTTACTGGGTCATACACAATCTTCTTCAGTGTTTGCTACCAACCATTTACTGATGGCCAACTTCTGATTTCCCCACTGTGCTGTTTTCGAAAACATTGGGTTATATTCAACTCTTTCGGTCTCTCTTCCACGGTTGTCTGTCTCGATTTTAGAATAGAATACCTTACAATTTGCTGCTTCTCCACCTCTCCAAGCCACTTAATAGGCAGCAATATGATAAAATTTTCTTTGGAAGCCTACAGGTTCTTCTTCACTCCAGGACAGTGCCATTTCAGAAATGTCTCGTTTTTTGAGAGCATTAGAACTCACCTTCCTTTTTTCTTGGATTGGTTGTACAATTTTGCCTTTAGTGTCACGTGCATTTCTCGCTTTCTTAAACTGTATGTCCGTGAACGGATTAAAAATTCTTTTATAATCTTCAAAGTACTTCTCTTGTAACATTTTTGCTGAAGTGTTCCAAATCGTCTTGACTGCACTCTCTTTATAATCTTTTGTTCTTCTTTATGTTGAATGCCCAGTAACATTCGAATCGATTCTCAATGCTAAAGAGTTGTTTGAACATTAAAGATAATGACATCAACGAATATCCAATAGTACATTATATACCGCGGGACTGAAGGTAAATTATGGCCCTCCCTGCGGTCGGGCCATAAACTTTACCTTCAGGATTAAATGTACTTCAGTCGCAAGGTATATACGATACTTTTCGTACTTCCGGTATGATTTTATTAATTATTTCAATAATTTCAATCAGTTTTTTCTCTCTTCAACTCATTTAATAAACTGTCTTTAAAATAAGTTACCATAGTAACATTGCGTTGTGACAGTTATAATTTAGAAACATTGTCATTACTAGTGTCATTGTAAAGAAACATTGTTATTGATAATTATTGGTATCATGAGTGAAGAAGGTGTATCTGATATTGATAAAAGAGCAGCCGAAGTAGGTGAAGAATTGTTACCACCGAAATCTAGAAAACTATACGAGCAGCAGTACGATGCTTTTAAAAAGTGGTGCCGCTTAAAAAATGTGAGACAACCTACTGAAAATGCGCTGTTAGTCTACTTCGATGATAAATCAAAAGCGGTTTGTGCCTCAACTCTCTGAGACTGGTCAATATGACGAACTGTCACAATATTAATTTGAATATTAACGTTAATTACCATTCTAATTAATTATATTTTTCAATAAAATATCCCTTAAATTCGTTTGTTTGTGATTTAATCGTTCCGGGAGTTTCGTCAATATTTAATCCCGGAGGGATTAGATGTGACACTTCAGTACCTGTCATAAGGGAGTGAAGTTGTCACTTTAGGCCCGGAAGTACGAAAAAACTATTGCTTGCGGCAAGCAATAGTTTTTGGATATTGCCTGAAGCATCAAGCTGTAGGATATATTCCAAAAAAGTCCAAAGTTTTGACAGCAGATCAAGTAACAAAAATGTTCCTTTTGTGTCTTCATTTTCAACGAATAGTAAAGAATATCGTCCAGAAATGATTTTTTCGTACTTGCATGACTTTAGAATTTATTACACATGCACATCCCTATTTCTAGTCTCGTAATGAAATTTACTACTACATTGTACATATTGTATTTCGTTGCAGTCAATGTATTGGTAGGTATGGATGTTACTAATAGAATGGCTTCCAAGCAGCAGTAACCAATTCGTAGAATGATTGATTGTTCATATTGAAATTATTCTCAAGGATGAATAATCATCCAGTTGACAAGGAACGTATTCGCGAATCGAACGCAATTTTCTAATTGAAACCTGACGGTTTCATCCCCTGTGAAACTTTGTGATCCAGTAATAAATTACAGAATTTTTGCGATCCCCATCATATTACGTTTCTGTTCGAAGGCTGAAATTCCTTTTTGGAATCCATAATATCAGCAATATCAGTAATTTACGACGCTCATTCGAAACATAATAGCCTGAAGAGGCAAATGCGTACAGAATAAAACTCGTACTCAGGCCTGCTCCAGAGAAATTTCAAAGTCTGCTTTCGGATCATAACAGACAGTGGTGTGGTTGAGAAGGGGCAAGGTCGTAATTTATTCTCTGTCTTAACTCCTAGAAAGGTTCAATGAAAATACGATTTCGATTCAAATTAACTCCAGTTCAATATTTGGTTATCAATTCAAAATCGACTATCAGCCTTTGAAGATATTCCTGAATTATCCAATGTCAAGAACCGATTCGTGGCTCATTTAATTTTTTGGTTATCAAGCCAAAATTTACTATACCAGCCTTTGAAGATATTCCTGAATTATCAAATGTCAAGAACCGAATGTCTTTGTCAAGAACCGATTCGTGGCTCATTTCATCTTTGGTTATCAAGCAAAAATTGACTACCATTCTCTGAAGATATCTCTGAACTATACCGGGTGTAACAGGATCATGGTACACCCCCCGTATCTCCATTAGTTTCGAAGGTAAATCATTGAAATTTGGGACATGCTATGAACATAATAAGCGTCACTTTTTGACCTACAAATGATTTTTTTTCCACTTCCGGTTTCGCCGGAAGTGATACCAACTCGCGATTTTTAAATGGAACACACTGTATATTATTACATCTTTGAAATCTGCATAATTTTCTGGATTCAATGATACCACATAAGTGACATTTCAAACGTCAACGGGACGTAGGATTATTCTGAAAATTTGGTTTATTGGGTATTGAAACAAATACGCGGGTGGTTCAAAATTTTGAGTTTTGCATCACCCTCTATTTGTTTCTATTAAATGTCATTAGATAGTAAATGAAAAGTTAAGATAGGGACATGTAAGCCGTTTTGAGCAAGAATGGATAGTTTCGGCACAAAAAATTTCTAAATTTGAAAAATCTCGATTTTTTACACCCTATATCTCTGTAATATTTCTCGCTATACCCCAAGTATGATAGATCGACGAAATCAGCTCTTCAGGAAGAATCTAAAAATGAAATAAAATACAGGGTGTTCCATTTGAAATAACAAAGTTGTTGCTACTTTTTGATAGAAGCGGCAACGCCGCAACGCTTAAAGTATTTTTTATCGATAGAACAAAACTGATTACCACATAAACCAAATTTTCAGAATAATCCTACATCCCGTTCTCCGTAAACGTCTAAGGTACCATCGACCGTGAGTGACCCTGTATAATTATTCAACTGACAAACCCTGTATAATCTCGTATATAATATCACGGAATAACTGGAAGCAGTTATACCCGCGAAATGCCAACCGAAAGGGCAACACCCACGAAGGAAACTCTGCCGGAATCCAATGTTTCCTCTGGCATCCACAAGCCTGGTCTTTCCCCGCATTCCACGGTCCGGAATATCTCCTCCGGATTCCGGTAGCGAGGACATCTGTTGGGCTCGACTGCCATCACGGGAATGTCTAGGAAGCCAGCAAGATATGACCCAAATCCAGGAAGCGGTTTCAGATGTGGAAGACTTGAATTCGGGAGAATTCAGCTTGATAGCAATGAGAAATTTATCTCATATAAATACAGATTGAAATGTTTATTCGGTATTGGTACATATCTTCGATCATATAACAGACTTGATGGATAACGCACAAACAACACACAATCCTTGCCACAGTAGTTGTTTGAAGCCAAAATCTGAATTAGTTACTAGGGTTACCTTAATGATGAAAATAAGACCTGGTGGCGCTACTCTTCAACTGTTTCAGCAGAAAAATCCGTTCTTTGGAACAACAACGATAGAGGCGCTACCGTCGAAAGATATTTGAAACATTTTGTTTCAACATCATATTCGATACATATTCGCATCAAACTCATTGAAAAATGGTTTCATGAAACTGTTGGAAACGATTAGAAGTCATTCAGAATCTAATATTCATAATTCTGTATTGACACCTGCAGTAACCTGTAAATTTGGTTGAAATCTCGGCTTCACTTAGCGAGATTTACCACGAAATGTCTCGTTAGACACGTTTTATCGAAGTATTAAGCCTGGTTCATGCTTATACGAATATCGGAAAAATTCTGCGAATAAAATGGCCGCTGAAAAGAAATATCGCAATAAAGTTGAAATTTTTGAACTTTTTTGCGGATTTTCTCATATTATCATGGTCATCAGAATGCATAAATCAATATTGTTGTGGAGTAGGAATATCAATGAAATATTTATAATTTTTTGATTCGCATGCATTTTGCGAAATTCGTATCATGAACCAGGCCTTAGGCGAAATCAAGAGATTTGGGACCAGTCACAGGATAGAAAGTGAATTCACCAGTCAATATCTATCCATCTTAGTTACCTCATTCCAAAATGAGGATAGCAACAACAGAATCCCCCACTACCAGTATCTTGCTATCTTGGAAGGGACTCACTAACAAAATAACCATATCCATTCTTCCCAAATGTTAATGAAAATAATCCGAACTCAAAGTTTTCTACTGGGTTGGTGGACGAGTGCGTTGAGGCACTGTCCTATTGGCCCAGATGTTCCGGTTTCGAATCCCGGCGGAGCTATTAGAAATTTTATTTTTTTTCTGTAGCATCGTTAAGGGGGAGGATAAAGGTGGCCAACCGAACATTTTTGGTACCTAGATTTCAATCCTTCGGACTCTCAACGATAACCAGCCGAGTAGTGCTTCGGATGACACTTAAAAAGCTAAGGTCCCCGTCTTCCTTATACTCATACAAGTCTCAATGAGACTTCAAGGGTTGCTTTGCAACAATTTGGCGGTCAAAAACACTTTTCAAACACTTTTAAATGATGACAGATTCAATTCACTGTCAAACTATATTGTTGAAAACGTTATTTCTACTTTGTGACATTACACATTTTTCACAGCCATATCAATGACACTGACTGACGATATGTTTTTTTTTGTTTCCTGAATCTCTGATCAATGATATCTAACAATTCTGTGCTTGAAACAGAAGCTGCTAAAAGGAGCGCTCAATTCAAAATGTAAATAAAAACATTAGGTTATTCCCAGTACGACACTTGAAGTTCAAAATGGTTCACGGTTATTGAGAGAAGATGTCTCTAAGTTACGTCATTGCTTCCAGTGAACTGACAATATTATACGTCTTCTAGGTGTTCATTTGGATCTACAATGATCGGATATTTAAGCACCACGAACCCAGGATTTAATCAATAAAGGGCAGTCTGTGGTTTAGATATCCCATACATAACTCTTCTCCTACCGACGACACACTACCATTAGTCATTTCCCAAGTGTAAAAAGAATAAAGCTCCGTTTGATCCCCCATAAATTGGCCCCGGATTCGGACTTCTGCCCTCTGGCTAACGTCCGGAATGGAAGGGCCCTATATTAATCAAGCAACGACCCGAGTGCTCATCTACAGGAAGTGTCCGGCCAAAGGAATGGAAGCTACAGTGGTGGAAGGTTCTCTGGACAGCTCTCCATAAATACAAGGAGTTTGGATATTCAATTTGTGATTTGAGGCGGAATGCCAAAGTGGACAGTATATGTAGTATAACCAGGAGGAATAATTACATCTTCGTGATGTCTTTGGTTATCATGTTACCTTGATCATTTCAATTTGGAAATACTTTACTGACTTCGAGTTATTCGAACTACTTGCTGCCACTTCATTATGAAACAATAAAAAGTATGATTCAATCTTCGATCATAGATTATTGACGCACAATCCTTGTCACGGTAGTTGTTTGAAGCCAACATCTGTATCAGTTACTATAGGGTTACCTCATTCTAAAACAAGGATAACAACAACACAGTCCCTAAGTACCAGTGTTTTGCTATTTGGAAGGGTACGTATTTGAATAATTTGACTTACTAACAAATTTAATTCACTGTCAAACTATATTGTTTATATTCTGGTAATATAAAGTTTCCATATGTTTCGAACTTTTCATCTCTAGAATATGTTTACATATTACCACAAATTGTTTTGCATATTAAAATGGGTAAATTATGTTCAAACAACGAATGATGCGACACTGCTCAACTTACCAGTGGAATGTTGTGTTCTGGTCACCACTTCTCTTCTACACATTTCACACGTTTCACCATCCTTTCAATTAAAATTGAAAACTCTTTTTTGGTAACATCTAATTAAAATTTTCACACAAAAATCATCAAACAAATTTTCATTTGAAATAGAGACGTTTCGTGCTGTCACTGTCAGCGTTCGGTCGATTATCGGTTGAACGAAATAAGCTGCGATGGTGCATTCACCAAAGATATCGCAATCTCCAGATCAACATGATATCTTCAAACCACTTATATTTGAATGAGGACGAGACACTGTGTTATGTGACGAAAATTGCATAAATAGCTTTTAATACATTTATCTTACTCATATGAGTTAAAAAACAACTAAACGATATATATTTGGGAACCATCAAAAATGTGGTCATGGGATGATTACGATATGTTGCAAACTCTGTGGAGAAAAAACATATGAATATGAATTTCATGGTAGCTTCAGACTTGCGGCGTTTCTATTCTAGTAGGTTTGTTGTTCGGAGGATTCAATGATGATAACACAGTCTATTCATACTATGATTCGTTATGCGTTCATCCATATCATACATATACTTTACTTCTTATTTATATTTTTTCTGCGTCCCCCACAGCCGTTGTGACAAAATTGGCGCCCATGTCTTGCGAAAATCTTATCAGATCCTTATCACATTTCAATAAAGCTAGTGATGTGTCTAGCCTTTGACACCAATCACAATACCGATATTAACAAAACCTGACCTATACAAATCTATCTGAGCGATAGCATCCCGAATATTCGTCAGCAATATCTTGTTTGCGAGTACCACACAATAGCATGAATACCTGACAGGAAGTCTCCGATCATGACAGACATTTCAGACGCATGAATGCCGGAGCTTATCTCCAGTCTCCTTTGTACCATTCCAATGCCGTTGTAGTATGGACACACACAGTACACATCCCAAGAAGTTTTTCCAACCACAACAATGTATTATTTATGGGAACAGGATATATCGGTGTTGCAAATTTGTTTTCTCATTCAAAAGATGAATTGTGATGGATGATGTGAATGGATTTTGGGCTCGAGATTTATCGGAGAAAAAGTTATACATTTTCATTTCTGCTTCCGAGACGTATATGTTATGGGCTTCAAAATGTTCTTTCAAGTTTTGTCTTAATCGGGAATATATGGATTCCGGAAGCGATGCAGGAAGTTTTTACGATCATATAGAAGGCAGAGGAATTTGAGATTCGATTTCAGAACTGAAATGAGACCGTGATTTGAACTGGAACTATCCACTGATGGTATATACTTTATTGTCCGAAGAACATACATTCTCATTGACAAAGTCTCAGAATTTTAAATTAATGTGTAAAAATATAAAAGTATAAAATACAAAATATAAAATACAAAATGTCATATTCTATGAAAAATAATTAAAGATAAAACATTAAATAGATAATAAAACGAACAAGAGAGAGAGAGAGAATATACTCTATTGTCGAAAGAATAAAAAATCTTGTTGACAAAGTTTAACCTGAAACACGTCTATATAGATATATGTGTGAAAAAAAAGTGTATATATAAAATAAAATAAAATATAAAATACCACAGTCACATATTCAACTATTCAAGATATTTTAAATCACATTTACAATATTACAATAATACATGAAAGTTAATTAAAAAATATCGTCATAAAATTCATGTACACTGTAATATGGTCTATCGAGTAAAAAATATTTCACAGCCCTACGAAAATGTTTTAATGAATTTATATTTGTTATATCATCTGGAAGGTGATTATACAATTTACATCCATTATAAATAATCGAGTCCCTCACCAGAGTTGATGCTGGTATTGGCAATTTCAGATTGTTGGAGTGTCGTGTGATGTAATGTGATGGTGGAGATTTAAATTTATTGATATTCTTTTTCACCAAGCATACTGTTTCCATAATGAAAATTGAAGTTACAGTCAGAATCTTATGTATAGAAAAGAAAGGCCTACAGGAGTCCCTGCTTTTTGCCTTGCACATATTTCTTACTGCTCTTTTCTGTAGAACCAAAATATGTTGTAGTAGATGACCACTACATACACCCCAGAATGGGATTCCATACCTCAGGTGGGACTCCACCAGAGAATAATAAACCATCTTGGCTGCTGAAAGACTCAATTCTTTTGAGGCTACTCTAATTGCATAGCATCCAGATGATATTTTATGACCTAATGCTTGGATATGCTCTTCAAACTTCAATTTATGGTCAATATGCAATCCTAAAAACTTCAAATCGCTTTTGTTTGTAATGATTTCATTTCCAAGTGGTATATCTTCTAGCTCACCTTTGAAAGTAACTATATTAGTCTTATTGATATTTAGTGATAGACAATTTGCATCGCACCAGTTTTTTATTTTCTTTATGTCCCTAGATATAATATTTTCCAACTCAGAGGTATTTTTCGAGTGCCATAAGATAGTTGTATCATCCGCAAATATTGTGAATTTTCCAGATACATCCAAATCTGTCATATCGTTTATATACAACAAAAACAGAAGTGGTCCGAGTACTGACCCCTGAGGTACACCACTATTTTTTACTGCCATATTCGAAAGATTTGTAGTTTTTACCATTTGGCAACGACCCGATAAATAAGAGCTGATCCAGCTGAGGATGACTCCTCTGAAACCATAATAGGGAAGCTTACGCAGCAGTATTCCATGATCTTTTCCATGATGTTTTCTGATGTTTCAACAGCTTTCAGCAATTGTCAACCAACAAGCTCTCTTGAGAATTTTCAGAAGGATAACTGCTGACTGTTTTCGTAGGACAAAATGGTGTCCTGTATGTGAATTGAACAAACCAAACCTACTGAAAGAAAATAAAACCAGAAAATGTTAATTAGAGTTGTACTTTCAAGCTTTTTCAAAGCTTTTCGAAACTGAAAGCAGCAAAACGAGAAAATCTTTGATGTTTCCCGATTAGCGTTCAGGTGGAAAATATTATGGACACCTTTTTCACAAACATCAAAAGAAAACACACTTTGCCTTTCAATGGACTTTGCTTTGGCGCGCCAAATGGAATTGATATTTTCGACACATACCAAAGTCATTTAATAACCAAACTGCTTCGAGTTTGTTTTTCGTTTTGGAATGAAAGTTATCTTCACGGCAAACACATAGCTTTTTATATAAAAGGTATTAGTATTACATGTTCTCCTGATAAAAAAAATTTACAGGATTTTAATTATTATACCTACCGCTGATGAATCAGACATCAAACAACTTCAATTCATTAAAAAACTTCAAATTTCATGCAGTTTATGCAGAATTAGGTCGTATTAATATGGAATACCTCCGAAAGTATGGGTTTTTGGTATAGGGAAGTAAATAAGAACTTGGGACCATTTTCACAATACAATCCAATTGTGAAGAAAAATGGGGTTTCCATTTGAAAAAATTGAAATTTTCAGTGATTCTCACTTACCTCTTGGAAGTCCTGGACCCACTTTTTTTGTGCACCCTGTACATTATTCAGTTGATGTGATGATTGTAACGTTCAACCCTCAATATTCATGATCCAGTCCCTGCATATCACTGAATTTTTTAATTCACGTGAAAACTTGATAGGCTTCCTTCACACTTTTTCTAGAAAGATTCGAATGTCTCAAAAACAGTTCATTTTGTGTATGGGGTATGATGCATGAAATTGAATCATATGAGAGGAATATACCCCATAGCAAAGATGACCTCACTTCCGGTAAACCGGAAGGGTAACAGATATATTTTTGTTGATATAATTCCAAGCCTCCATGATGAATATCTATAGTCGATGAAATTCCTGAGATGAAACATTTTCTAGAAAAAAAAAATCCCAACTAACAGTCATATCACGTCTCGCACTATCACGAGCCATATCGAGAACACACAGTGCCAGGTATTATGTAGCCTCTCATTTTAAAAAAGTTCCCCACAGAAAATGCTCGAAGTTTCATAACTTATCTGCTCAATATTCCGGTCACATTTCTTGTGGAAGAGGCAGATAATTTTAAATCCGAAGTTTGATATCCGTAAGTTGCAATCAAGACGCAAGTATGGAACATGGAAGAAGTTAAATCGAGCATATATAGCGGCAACTATAATAAGAGTACCAATGAGCGCGACCAACGGCTCATAGTGAAATTCGAACCACTTGTAGGGAGAACGGAGCCTAATAACTTGATGAATAAGGCGATTGAACAAAAAAAAACATCATAGGTTCCTGCATGTCTTATAATACATACTAATCTCGAGATTTACATTTATCCGCATCTTCTACTTCAGAGAAAGGAAAGAAGGAATCCGTGATCGATAGAGGTTTGGGGAGTCGTAAATCTGAATTTTCTTACTTGAAACAAGTGGGTTTTATACTGGGAATCAATCAGACGTGAATATTGTGCATAGCTTTACTAAATTCTCGATTCCAAACAAAGAAATTCGATAGAGAGATAAATGGAGCAGATATTTCGTACAAGTAAAGAAATTGCAATAGATGGATTTTTTGGCATTCAAGGATAATGGAAATTTCATGTTATATCTAGTACTATCTGAGATAGGAAAAAACTGAAAATCATCAATTTGAACTCCAGTACCAAACTGCAAGAGAATTGCTCAGCAAAACGAAAACAAGAATAGGGTAACATTCGCATCTTGTATTCACATGCATGAGTCGTTGCATAGACTGCGAGTTGATATATTTCAATGTTCATCCCGGCATTAGCCAGGAAAGTAGGTGTTTTCTGCAGAGTTCGATACTATAAATTGGAAAGACGTGCGAAGTCTCATTTCGGAAACAAATTCAATAAAACCAAAATATGCTTTAATATTTCATTCATTAACGATAACAGGTTTGCCATGCTTCAGTCATATCAGAACCCGACTGGATCCACCAATTATCTCTGGTTGAATAGTGCTTGATATGGAGGGGTGAAATGTCTGGAAGAATGGTGTTGCCACGGTTCCTGAACATTTTGTACCCTATCTCCATGGCCTCTGCCCTGTCCTGCAATAAACCATTTGTCTGTGCCAATTCCACCATCAGCTGTTTCGGGATTCATTACTTTCCTCAGAGTTATTTCTTTCCCTTCGATGAACCTGAAAATATTAGATAAGTCAAATTATAACATAGATTCAATTTACTACCATGTTGGAATCACATTTTTTTCTTAGTGCTTGAATAGAAGTACGTGTTTTCCCCATTATCCATTCAGACACTGAGACAGTTAAAAATAGGTTTTACACCAACAACATTGGATAAATAATAATCGATATGATTTTCAATCCTACATCTCTGGTTTATATCTATTCGATTTGAAGGTTTAACAACTTCATAACTTCCAAATATTGAAGAGCAAAAGAGAAAGGATCTATATGGATACTTACAAGTGTTTTAGATCATCATCCTGATCCAAAGCATCGTGGAATTTCGGCAAAGCGGATTCCGCAAATTGGCCTTGTCCTCTACTCAGTCTTCTCAAATTCCTGTCGAAAAGTTTCTCTCGAGTTATCCACGATTCCTGTCTCTGATCGTGCCTGCGGAAAAGTGGACTTTCCTGACCTATCTCCCACAATTCCTGGTTTTCCTTGGCCTGATGTTGATCCCCTAAGAGCTCTTCTGAAGAAAACGGATGGCGATTATGCGTCCATCCTTCACGGTTACCTTGTAGCAGTCTCTTGAGGTTTTGGTGCCTGTGTAGGAAAGTTTCCAGTTCATCCAAATGATCTTGAACTGCTTCGTGACTAGCAGATGGGTCGATGAGGACTGCATTCTCTTTTATGATTCTGTCTACATCGATATTCTTGTGGTGGTATCCAGAAGTCTTGAGGAGCTTCAACAGCTTCTTCAGCGACTCGACCTCAGAGGATTGATCAACATCTAGGGTATCCTGGTCTCGATGATCAAAGGATTTCAAGATGTCGAGGACTGCTTTATCCACATGGCCTGTCTGGACAAAGTGGCGAATCTTTCGTAAAATATCCCCGAAGGTATCATCGTCGATGGTTCCTTGATGATCCTTGAAGATTCTGAGGAGAATGTCCGCTTCGGTTGGTTCATCCTGGGTTTTGAGCTCGCTCTGGTCTTGGTTGGTCTGGTCCTTGAACCAGATCTTCTTGGTAGGTCCGGTTCTGTTTTCAAAGTATATTTCTACGTTCCTTTGGCCGGGGGATTCCTGGACTTTGGAAATAACAACTTTCTTCCCGAGATATCCATCGATGGTTATGGTGTTATCTTGGTCCAAGGACACGCGCTTGTCACCACCAAAAGTGGGCAAAGCGTACCCTAGCGCCAAAGAGGATAGAATTATCACAGCACACTTCATCTCGACGAAACTTTGAAATCGATTATGCTTGTTCTGTGCCTTGCAGACATTTTATACCGTGCAATTTTTAGTCCGTGGCAAAATATTGTTTATTTAGTCGAGTGGAGGTTGTTTGTTGCTTATTGACCTATCGAACACATTAACCCCAATGCCTGTTTACCCTGAAATATTTCAGTCTGCCGATGTTTTCATGTTATGATCGGGTGGATGAGTTTCAGAAAAAATATACACACCGTTGAATAATATTTGTCCGAAGAATATTTCCACAAAATCAAAATAAAAGTGGGTAAAAATTATACTTTATGATAGGGCGATGGACAAAAAATATTCCGAATGTCGTTATTATGTCATTCGAAATATATTGGAGAAATATATTGAGTGGTGAAAGTTTAAGTTACGAAGGAATCCAGATGAAAAATGCTATGCGTTGCCATAGGAACTGCTTATACAAAAAGAAAAATTAACAGAATAGTTGAATATATCCTGAACGAAAAGTGCGATTCCAAAGTGATATCTACGTGGGCATTATTCGATATGTCTGATTCAAAAATTGAATTAGCGATGTTGCCAGATTTTGAAATTTTAGATGCGTGGCATAACTTCGTTCTCTCAAATACAACAACCTGTATATTACTGCTTGTTTTTGATATTGAGTAGATTGAAAGCTGTTTTATGTAACATATATCATGCCTAAGATTATTTGTTCTTTTGATATCGGTGTTCGAAGTCTATTCTGAGATATTGATGAAAACAGCTAAATGATTATTAGTTTCGGTCAGTTATTCTGTCGGTTCTTGCAAATCTGCCAGAAGGTGAGGAAACACGAGAAAAAAATATGACAATGGAGGTTTTATGAAGTTTAAGTTCTTTCCAAATATTATCTCCGAAAGTATTTGCAACTTCCCAAATTTCGAAAATGCACTTTGTATCGAAAAAAATTGCGCTCGAAGTTCAGCCATCCGGTATATGGAATCATCTCGAAAAAAATTGCACATTTGGAAGAATTTTCTATCTATCGAAGTATCTGAAAATATTTAGTTTATCCGAATTATTTCAATCCAAAATATTCAAAGAACACTTCATATATATTATTTTGAATTGATGACCTTAATATACAAAATAGCCTTCGAAATATATAATGTTGAAAATATTGTTCCGCTAACAGTATCAAGAAATTCGAAGAGAAAGATTATTTTGAATTATATACTAGAGAAAACAATCCTAGAAATAGTTGATTTTTACCATGAATAAAATTTGACCAAGTTAATTTTATTGGTCATGATCAAAATGCGCCGAGAGTAATCATTTCCTTCGCTTGATGAAATGATACTTATCTGAAATACAACGTGTTTTCAATATATTGAAACGATAAGTTGAATAAGGCATACATTATTTATTATGTCAACAATAAAAATATTCATCGTATTCTCAGTTAGTGATTACATCATAGGCATCATGCGATCCATCATAATCATGAGATTCTTCTGGTCCATCATGGTGCGAGGACTGTTGCGGCCATTACGATTTCTCTGTTGCATGATCATCTGACGAATCTTTCGTTCCCGAAGACGTTTCATCATCTCCTCCTGTTCCATCTGCTCTACCAAACGCAACCACTGGCGAGTAGTCATATTCCCATCGAGCGTTTCTGGTTCCATCTCTCTAGACATCCTGAAGGAAGATATCACATCATATTATGTCATCCTAAGCAGAAATTATCAAATCATACTCACACTGGGTCAACGAGGTCATCCATAACCATGCCATGTCTCATTTTCATCGTACTGTCCATGTCTGGGTCCATGGTATCATAATCAATCATCGAGTTGGGAGTCATCAACAGCCGCTGGAATCTTGGATCCTGCATTTTTCTCATGAGCTGCATGTCCATGATATCCTTCTGAGTCATCTCTGAATCTTGAGTGAACATGGGATTGTCCAACCCCATCTCCCATCTCTGTCGCATTTCCATAGGGTCGCTTCGCTGGTTCTTCAGTAGACTGCTGAGATATACAATGTCTGCTGTGTTGATGGGTTCTTGACCCACAATTAGTCTGCTGATGAACATGGGATCTCTCCTGATGAGTCTATCGATATCGGTGTCATCTGCAACCATGCCTAAGCTCTTGATGATCTTGAGCAACTTTTTCAATGAAGTAGAGCTGAGTGATTTCCTCGTTTCAGTGATAACGTCTTCTTGATCCTCTTCCGAATCGAACGACCTCAACATGTTCAAGACGTTAATATCAACTTGTCCTGTCCTGACGAATTGGCGAATCTGTTGGATGATTTTTTCGTCATCGATATCGCCTTGATATTCTTTGAAGATTTCCACGAGGATATCCATTTCGGTCATGCCCCTCTGTTTGTCAGCTTCAGTGTCCTCAATGCTTTGTTGTTTGAACCAGGTTTTCACTATCGGTCCGGATTTGTCCTCCATGTAGATGTCAACATTTCTTTGGCCTGAGGATTCTTGTGATCTGGAAATCACGATTTTTTTGCCTTGGCTTCCATCGATGGTGATTGTGCCATCTCCGTCCAAAGTTATATGCTTGGTTTTTTCAATAGCGATTGGAAGTGAGTAGCAAAATGTTGCTAAAGAAAGCAAAATTATTGAGTACTGCATCTTCACAAAACTCCGTCAAGGACTGTTGTTTGCCTTCACCTATGAAGTTATTTTATACTGTTCGCTTATCGATTTTATTGAAAACTTTGCATTTTATATCACGCAATCAGTGGTGCTTATAGACACTGAAATTGTTTATTTGTTCATATAATATTTATTGCTCACTGACCTATCAAAAAACAAATAAGCTGTTTACCATGGAAATGTTGGAGTTATTTTTTTGAATAAGTATATAGAATTTAATTATATGGATATTAGATAGTGAAAAACATTGAGAGGATTTCGCAATCTTATTTGGAGAAAATATACATTGTATATATTTTATAACATAGTAATGAAGTAGATGCGTTTTGGCCAATATAGCCCTTCTGCTAATGATATGAATTTTAGTATTTATTCCTTCGAGGAATTTTGGCCATTCCTGTCGATTAGAAATCATTATGAAAAAAATTAAACGAATATACATAACTTATGAGGTCCATTTATTCGAAGTTATATATTACATATACTGATGTGAGCAAGCCATCTTCTAGTAGACAAAAGGGGCATTCACGTAGTTATTGTAATAATCGAACTGCTTTGGAGACCTTTGGTAGATGGGTTGTTGCCACATATTATATCCCTGTTGCTGGTGGGTTGATTGAATCTGAGCGGGTTGAATGGTTTGTCTGATGAGAGTATCCAAATCCCTGACATAATACTCTTCAGGAGTGACATGCCTTTCGAATTCAGATTGTCCAACGACGTTTCTAGAACATTTTCGATATTGGGAGTTATATATTTTTATGAAGATTTGACATTGACTTACCTCGGTTCAGCAGAAAAATATTCCAAATCATATGGAACGTGGTTGGGAGTAGCATGTGTGAATTTTGATCCTGTATCTTTCAATCCCAAACGATTGAAAATAGAGTACCATTCTGGGGAAATATATTCTGCCTTATCGGCTTCTGGAGTGACATGCCTTTCCCAGCTGACTTCCCGAGCGATGAAACTCTTCAGAATGTTGTACACTGCCATGCTGACATGTCCCGACTGAACATGTGTGTGGATCTGTCTCAGTAAGTTGGTGTAGGTGTTTACATCAACATATCCTTGGTAGTTCTTGAAGATGTGAACGAGAATATCAGCTTCAGTCAAACCTGCCTGAAAGTGCACATCCGAATGTTCCACGTAGGTTTCTTGGTCCAGCAGAACCCTCTTCAATGTTCCGTGTTCATCTCCCATGAGGACCTCCACGTTCTTCTGACCAAGATGACCTAGAACTTTGGAGATGACGAGTTTGTTTCCGGTAGCACCGTTAATGCTGATGGTGACATCATCTGCAACAGCAATGCGGATGCTTGCTTCGTGGAAGAGAGTATGTCTTGATTCTGTGCCTTCTAATCCCAAACGGCTTAACATACGGTGCCATGTTGGAGAAACAGAATATGCCATATCGGCATTTGGGGTGACATGTTGCTCCCAGCTCACCTCTAGGATGACGAAACTCTTCAGAATGTTGTACACTGCCATGCTGACATGTCCTGACTGAACATGTGTGTGGATCTGTCTCAGTAAGTTGGTGTAGGTGTTTACATCTACATATCCTTGGTAGTTTTTGAAGATGTGAACGAGAATATCAGCCTCAGTCAAACCTGTCCAGTACTGGGCATTGGCAAGATCCACGGTGGTTTCTTGGTCCAGCAGAATCCTCTTCACGGCTCTGTCTTCGAATCCTGCAAAGACCTCCACGTTCCTTGGACCGGGATGTTCCAAGACTCTGGAGATGACGAGCTTGTTCTCGGCAGTACCGTAGATGCTGATGGTGCCATCATCTGCGACAGCAATGCGGATGCTAGCCTCTTGCAGGAGAGGCACAGCACAGCCCAGGGCGATCAGAGACACAAAGATGAGAGCACACTTCATGTTGAGACAATTCGAATTGAATGTACCTTCTCGATGTCTCGTTAACTTTTTATACTGTTCTCGCGACAATGAATAACAATTTTTCATCGGTTTATCTCATCTAATTAGTCCAATTATTTGTTATCTGGACCCCTTGCTTTGCATATTCTTTATCATGTGATATTGAAGTCGAGAACCACCGAAATTCGATGAAGAAATATCGAAAATATCATTTCATCACTATTGCAAACTTTCACTTTCGAATATCTATACAATGAACACGAAATTCACAAATTTGGAAGATGAAATAGGAAGAACGAACATATTTTTCGCAATGAATTGAATTGTGACTACAATTATGCATTGAATGTTTGAAAAATTACAGGCCTGTCATCTCTTGCTGCAGAAATGAAGTAACTCTAATTGAAGGGGGTGAATAGTGACTGTGTGTAGCTTGTAGGGGGACAGTCTTAGGACACATTTGTATGGTAAAAAAGTGATATGTTAACACCATGAATAAGCCAATGAAATATTTATATGAAATTTTTATATAGTATTAGTACACTAAATTCATTTCTCATGAGTTTTTTGAGTATTTCGGCAAAAATTGATTACAACTGAAAAGCAATTTCGAAGAGCTTCACTATATTGTGGAATGCCGAACGGATATGTTGGAAACCGTTGAAAGACATTTTCATTCATCATTAGGATGATGCCAAGACGTTAAAGCAACTCATTTTGGATATTTTCTACAACTGTAATTCTGAGGGGGTTGAATTCAGGGGAGAAATTTATGTGTTGCAGGATCTCATTTCAAAATAAAAAATCGACTTTTTATGGATATGCTCAATAATTGAGATACTGAATTCATTCAATTCAGTTCTTCTACAATGTAAGTTTGTATCTGTTATCAGCTAATATGTTCATATTTTCTCATTGAAATTATCTTCATCATTCCAATTCCAAAAAGAATCCGGGTGGTTCAAGATCATTCATATCGCCTTTTTCTAGATTCACATTGCGCAATTAATCGACACTCAAGGTGTTATGGAAAAGTTTATCTAAACACCAATTATTTCTATATTCTATAAACATTGCATGCAATTGTTCCATTCAACGGAGAGATTTTCAAAAATAGGATCGCAGTATGATTGGTTGGCGTGAGATCTTTCTTGTCTTGCCTACGTAATATTATCAAAATCTCATATCCATGATATTGTTATGATCATTTAACAAAGATGGATTAGCAGATGCTAGACACTAATTTTTGCAGACATTTCCTGCATAAAATATGACGAAATCTTGAAGTAGTTGTGGAAATCGTTCATGCACAAAGTGGCCCAAATTTGAATCAAATCAAATAAAAAACACGAAGTCGGTCGACCACACAATATAATGAACTAAAACCTTCATACCATGTAACTAGTTTCAGCTCAACAGCCATCATCAGACAATAGTAACTTAGAAAAATAGAAAAAAAAAATTGAAAAATGTTACAAAATTTCAAGGAATGATATCCCCACGTACTCGCATAGAAAAAACCATATCCAAGCCCAATTCAAGTAACCATAAATATATCAAAATTGAGTTTTAAAATCTGCTAAACAATTTCGAAACCAAAGTACTCCTCTTCTATACAGGATATCAATGAAAAAAGTCCAAATTCTTTGAATTTCCACAAGCAAATTCTCAAAAATTTTCTTTTCTATTGATTTCCTGAATATCACAGTACACAGTAATCCCTTGTTTAAGTGCCCCAATTTTTGGAAATGTGTTGTTTTGTAGTCTGTTTTGAGCTTCTGTGTTTGACACATTGAAGAATGGTTGGCCCAATGCGCTTGAAGATGGACATAAAATTGGCTCTAGAAGTACCAAATTGGACCAACAGTTCCTGAGATAACTAGAAAAGTCCGGGTAGCAACAGGTGTTGTGATGTGAAGACGAGCAAAAATCAAATCCACATCGCAGTAAACAATTGCAATAGTCTGATAAACGACTAAAAGTGAATCTTTTTCAAAATAATAGCGATAAGAGGTCTAATTATCGGAATGAAAAATATTCCATTCGATATTAACACATCGAGTATTACCACCAGCCGATCGTTTGCCCAAACTGCAAGATATACTGGGTTATCACGAGAATAAGGCTATTCATTCAAAACCTTCAAAATAAAATTTTGACTGCTTGGAATAATCGCTCGTGATGTAATAATGAACATGATTCTTGAAAAGATATAATTTACTTTTATGCGGGTCAATGAGTTTGTTACTGAGATGAACAGTTCCACTCTGGATATAATCTAGGAGCCCCAGCGTTGTATTGTAACTAAATGAAAATGTTTTCCGATATCCAAAAATTTGTTCAGGTTGCTTCTAGTACAACTGAAAGCTTGTCAAATCTCCAAAATGTCACTCAATGAATACTTGTAGCTGAGTATCGAGATATTTATCACTCATTGGAATATTTTCCTCAGCTCTAATTCGAAACTGATAACATTCTCCCCTGAATTTTCACATTCGTTTATCTGAATATGAATTGAATTCACCCACTAAATATGAATACCTTGCATATCCATATTCTCGTTATGAAAGATGAGATAAATATGCTATTAGTTTCACCATCCAGATCGAATCTATTTTTGTTGACCTGCGATATCATATGAAAGTATTTTATCTCACGTGATAAAAATGTTCAGGTTACAACTAAATTGGTCGAATGTGATAGCCACAACAAACCAAAAATATTGTCCAAAAAAATACTTTTTATCGCAACTGATTCCGATACGAGAACAGTATAAAAAGTTGAGAAGAAATTGAGAAGTCACATTCAATCCGAATCGTCCAAACATGAAGTGTGCTCTCATCTTTGTGTCTCTGATCGCCCTGGGCTGTGCTGTGCCTCTCCTGCAAGAGGCTAGCATCCGCATTGCTGTTGCAGATGATGACACCATCAGCATCTTCGGTACTGCCGAGAACAAGCTCGTCATCTCCAGAGTCTTGGAACATTCCGGTCCAAGGAACGTGGAGATCTTTGCGGGATTCAAAGACAGAGCCGTGAAGAGGATTCTGCTGGACCAAGAAACCACCGTGGATCTTGCCAATCCCCAGTACCAGACAGGTTTGACTGAGGCCGATATCCTCGTTCACATCTTCAAGAACTACCAAGGATATGTAGATGTAAACACCTACACCAACTTACTGAGACAGATCCACACACATGTTCAGTCAGGACATGTCAGCATGGCAGTGTACAACATTCTGAAGAGTTTCGTCGTCCTAGAGGTGAGCTGGGAGCAACATGTCACCTCAGATGCCGATATGACAGAATCCGTTTCTCCAAGATGGTACTCTCTGCTCAATCGTTTGGGATTGAAGGGTGAAGGATTTGGATTCACTCAAACGACTTCCAACGATGTTGGTGCAGTACCTCTCCAAGCAAGCATCCGCATTGATGTCGCAGTTGATGGTACCATCAGCATCTACGGTGCTACTGGAAACAAGCTCGTTATCTCCAGAGTCTTGGAACACTACGGTTCGAAGAACGTGGAGGTCTTCTTGGGAGTCGAGCAAGGAACGATGAAGAGGATTCTGATGGACCAAGAAACCAGCGTGGAGTTTGCTTATGCTCAGTACCAGACTGGTTTGACCGAGGCCGATATTCTCGTTCACATCTTCAAGAACTACCAAGGATATGTAGATGTAAACACCTACACCAACTTGCTCAGACAGGTCCACACACATGTTCAGTCGGGACATGTCAGGATGGCAGTGTTCAACATTCTGAAGAGTTTCATCGTCCGAGAAGTCAGCTGGGAAAGGCTTGTCACTCCAGAGGCTCATATGGTAGATTATACATCTCCAAAATGGTACTCTCTGTTCAATCGTTTGGGATTGAAAGGCACAGGAAAGAGATTCGCACAAATTAATGCATACGATTCAGACTATCCAACAGCTGAATTAAGGTGAGGCCAAATTTGTTTCAGAACGTCCAGAATCTCAGTTCCTTCGGGTTCCATATTATAATCCAAATAATGCCAAGAAAATTCATCCCTTATTCAACATGCATACTCTGGATACCGATTTCTAATGAATATTTTTGTTTCTAGAGACCTAGTTGGACAACCAGGATACATTGGACAAGTTGTTCCAGAACAGTACTACGCCAACGATGTCGATTCTCTCACTGGACAAATCGTTGAACCTGGTCTGTATCCATTCATTCAACAGCAACAACCAATGTACCAAAGGGCGCAACAGAAGAATTGGTATCCACAGCAGCTTACCTACATGAATGCTCCTGTTTTATACTGATTTAGTAACCATCTTGTAATAACGAGTCTTTATGAATAAATCTGAATAAGTCCTGATAATTCATGTTTTTATTTCCACAAAAATGTGTTTCGTTGTCCACTCAAAATATTTATTTTCATATATATTCAACTCTCTAGTGCAGATACATAATAACATACAGGGTATGGTCATGGTAAACAGTTTATGTTAATCAAATAAATCAGTATATTCCAGAAATTAAATGAGACGATATGTTGTTGCACGATTCCTTATAGATAGTTAAGAAATATCGAATTACCAGTCCTCTCCCAAGCCTCATTCGCGCATATAATGTGACACAAGATTCCGCAATAATAAGTCTGAAAGAAAACAAATAAAAGCTGATCTTGATGCGTATACAGAATGCTTCATTAATCATGGACAATTCCTGAACAAACATTGGAATATCAAGATTAAGACCAACATGCCTCATAAATGTTGCTGGATAAGGAGATACAGTGTTTTACTCAATATTTTTGTTACTGACATCCCAACATCACTCAATGAAATGAATGAAGCAAGATTAATAGCTAAAGCAACTTCGCATATTCTATCATTTGAAAATTTCCCAAGTTAAATACATATTTTAAAAAACTCAAACTGAAACACCGATGGAATTGGACACATTGAAGAAGATAACCTTTTTTATGTAAATTTCAACGGACTTTTAGATTCTTTACTTATTTCAACTATAATTCGTGGGACAAAAAAGATTTGATCTCATTCACCGAAATCGAAAATTGAGTTACAATCTCATATTTCTCAAATATCAGAGAATCTAGATTCTTAGGTTATGTTCATGGTGGGAAATTTATTTAAGGATATTAGGGAGTTTTAAAATAAAATTTTACCTTTGAAACCCCTTCCCCTATCTCCTCAACCAGCAACAACTTCATAAGGCTAAATCTACATATTTTGGTGAACACCATCTGTAGTATAGAGGAGCAGAAAGTCACAGGAGTTCTTTAGAGAATTCACGAGTGATTTTTACAATTGGATCATGGCCACCTATATTTCTTCAACATAGATTCTGGTGAAAATTTGAGTTCTATTGATGTTATATCTTAACTCTTCTGTTACTTTCTGGTACAAAATAATGCATCATTCGTAATAAAATTGTTTAAATTATCTAGCGTGTCCCATCTATTATTAGAAGAGATAATATTTTGCCATTTTTGAAACAGTAATTTCAGAATTCCTTCCCCATTCCATTTTTTCAAAATTTCTCTCCAGATAATTTCATGAAAATATAAGTGGACCGATCAAATATAGGTGATTTTTTCAGGAAAAATTTCATAAAAGGTTGAGGCCATGTTAAATATATATTTTTTTAGTGAACAAAAAGGTCTTATGTATTACATAATATAACTTTTAAGTTATACTCTACAGTTCTTTAGAATGAATCGATCATTTCATGATCAAATGAAACAAAAAAATATCAATATTCTAGTTTTATTCGTTATTAGTCATGTATAATCATAGACTTTAGTATACGGTAGGGGTGTTGATATAGTTATTGTAGTGATTGAGCTCTTGTGGAAACCATTTCATCTGTTGCGCCCTTTGTAAGGTGGGTTGATTCCAAAGATAACCTTGTTCCTGTTGGATTGATTGATAGTGAGCAGGGACAACTGTCTGTCTGGTGATAGCATCCCAAACATCGCCATAGTATTGTTCAGGAACCATCTGTCCAAGATAACCAGGCTGTTCAGCGAAGTTTCTAGAAAATAAATCATATTTGAAGAACTTCAAATTGTAATATTCCCTTTTGTTGATATTTAAGATGTATAATAGAGCTTGGAAAAGTTAATATTGGTAGCTGTTGATTTCGAACCTCACTTAGATATGTACTAACCTTGGTTCAGTAGTGAAATAGTCCGAATCATACGAACGACGCCCACCAAAGTTGTTAGGAGTCATTAGAGTGAATCCGAATCCTGTACCTTTCAATCCCAAACGATTGAGCATAGAGTACCATTTTGGGGAAACATAATCTGCCATATGAGCCTCTGGAGTGACAAGCCTCTCGTAGCTGACTTCTCGGACGATGAAACTCTTCAGAATGTTGAACACTGCCATGCTGACATGTCCCGACTGAACATGTGTGTAGACCTGTCTGAGCAAGTTGGTGTAGGTGTTTACATCTACATATCCTTGGTAGTTCTTGAAGATGTGAACGAGGATATCGGCCTCAGTAAAACCTGTCTGGTACTGGGGATTGGCAAGGTCCACGGTGGTTTCTTGGTCCAGCAGAATTCTCTTCACTGGTCCGTTCTTGACCCCCAAAAAGACCTCCACGTTCTTTGAACCGTAGTGTTCCAAGACTCTGGAGATGCCGAACTGGTATCCAGCAGCACCGCCGATGGTGATGGTGCCATCAACTCCAACAGCAATGTGGATGCTTGCCTCCTGTGGAAGAGGCACAGCACAGCCCAGGGCGAACAGAGACACAAAGATGAGAGCACACTTCATGTTGAGACAATTCGAGTGGAATGTGCTTTTCTCGTTTCCCCGTGGAATTTTATATTTTTTTCGTATCGAAATAATTCTCGATAAACATGTTTTTTACTGGACATTGTTTTTTTTGTGGGGTTATCGTATTCGATTAATTTGGTCAAGATTCTTCGAATAGGATCCGTGAAGTAAGGTTGAGATTAATGAAAGTGACCCGTCATATCACAAATTTGTTTTTTATTGTGACTATTCAGAATCTGAAAATTCTGATATTATTGATTCGGTGAAAACGTGAAACCAAAATTCAACGGGATGCCCTTTCAGCGTTTTCATCAACATTGAAATTTAAAAAATTATAGAACCTATCGGTGGTTGAATAAAATCAGCAAATTGAAAAGAATTCTGTATTCAAAATTTCTAGTAAGATTTCCACTCATTCCCTTAGCAAAAGTTAGACAAAATTGAATCAATGTATCTCTGTAGAAAAGCCGATCTCACTGTGCCCAAAATAATTCAGTCAGGAGTAACCATACCATTGAAGTCATCCATTTCGATGCTTGGCGTTACTATCAGCAATTACCTTTCTTGGGAAAATCACGTGAGGTCCATTGCCAAACGTGCATCCCAAAAACTTGGTTTTCTGTTTCGAGTCAAGAGCTATTTCACTCTCAGTCAGCTGCTTATGATCTATAAGGCACAGATCCGACCTTTCCTGGAATACTGTTCCCATATTTGGAGTGCAGTACCTAAGCGTATCCTGAAACTATTGGATTTTGTCCAAAAAAGGGCTTACAAACTCGCTCAATTCTATGAAACACCGAAGAAGAGTTGGCGATTTATCTCTATTTTATAGATATTTTCATGGGCGATGCTTTTCTGAAATATCATTGATCGTTCCTCCATTAGCAGACTCTTCTAGATTAACCTGTCAAGTTCAGTCTTCAGACCCCTTCGTGGTCACTTTGGAGACCTGCAGCTCGTCCCTTTCCAAATACTCGTTCATCCAACGAACATCGAGACTTTGGAACTCATTAGGGAGGTGTTCTCCGAGGCATACGATCTTTAGAAATTTAAGAACACCAACTCCTACCTCATTTCCTTTGGTTCTTACGATGTTCTGTTACATGATATACCTTTTCGTGAGAACAAGAACATAAAAAAAATTAACCAACCCTGTATATCTTACGGTTTACGAGATCCCAATGATGAGGCTCGAATTTGAAACAAAAAGTTGATGATTTCTAGAAGATGAAACGTCGGATTTCAAATTTAAGAACGCTATCTTCAAGGGAAGAAAAAAGGGCCATGATGAAGTGTTATTTATATCGATTAATTTCTTCATATAACGCCAGAAAAAAAATAAAAATGGTTTCATGAGATTTCGATTTTTTTATATTTCCGAAAGTATTCGGAGTTTCCCAAATTTCAGATCGGCATTTTGTTGGGCATCAAATTGCGCAACTTTGCCATAATTCAACCGATCCTGTATCTCTTACGGTTTACGAGATCCCAATGATGAGGCTCGAATTCCAGCCACCCTGTACAGAAGAAAACAAAAAACTGCTTCTCGCTTCAATTGTTTTGTGATTTTATACATATATTCGGAGACAATAAAATATAATCGAAATCTCTCTTTTTCTTAGGAATTATTTGGATTCCTTCACCAACATTTTTTTTTGCCTCCATTTGAATATCTCAAAGACAGACAATGGAAATGTCTGATGGATTTTAATCATATGCCTATCACTGCACATAACTCAGAGCAGGAATCCCCAAAGTGGCCGATATCTACCCCTTGGGGTAGAAATTGTTTTCCAAGGGGTCGACATAAACAAAATCTGATTATGGGGGTGAACGAGGTCAAAAATTCGACCCCTATTAATGAACACAAGTTTTTATTTGAAACTTTCACGATGCTCTTTGAGTTGTGTTTCATGTGTCAATTTGTTATAAGAATAACTAATATATTAGTAGCAAGTTGGTAACATGAGTACCTACAAGTACTTTTAAAAAACGAACAAATCAATAAGCGTGTAAAAATGTTTGCAAAATAATGATTTCGAGCGTACAAGTGTTCCAGGCATGTTTTGACTTGCTCTGTATTCATCCATCACACTGCATTTTTCACTTTTTTTCACATTTTTCTAATGTTCTTGAAAAATTTCGAAAGAATGAATAGCTTCCTGGAAATGTTCAACATATTGAATAAAAACCAACATGGGTTCAGAAAAGGGCATTCTACTGAAAGAGCAACTATTGACTTCACGAAAAAATAGAAAAAAAATCGTTTTTGACCACAAAATATTCGTGTATAAAGGGTACCAATGTTCTTTTGATAAGAATACCTATTTTTGGCGATCTTTCGCCAACAAATATCATCCGTTTCGAAATTCTCTAATTATTACAAAATCATTCGAATGTGATAACCGCCAAAAAAATCAAACAATGTCTCGAACAAACAATTATTATCAGAACTGTTCCAGATACGTGAATAGTATAAAATATCATGGAGAAATGAAGAAGTCACATTCCAATCGAATCGTCCAAACATGAAGTGTGCTCTCATCTTTGTGTCTCTGATCGCCCTGGGCTGTGCTGTGCCTCTCCTGCAAGAGGCTAGCATCCGCATTGCTGTCGCAGATGATGGCACCATCAGCATCTACGGTGCTTCCAAATACAAGCTCTGCATCTCCAGAGTCTTGGAACACTACGGTCCAAGGAACGTGGAGGTCTTCGTAGGATTCGAGGACAAAGCTGTGAAGAGAATTTTGCTGGACCAAGAAACCAGCGTGGACCTTGCCAATACTCAGTACCAGACAGGTTTGACTGAGGCTGATATTCTCGTTCAGATCTTCAAAAACTATCAAGGTTATGTAGATGTAAACACCTACACCAACTTGCTCAGACAGGTCTACACATATGTTCAGTCAGGACATGTCAGCATGGCAGTGTACAACATTCTGAAGAGTTTCATCGTCCGAGAAGTCAGCTGGGAAAGGCTTGTCACTCCAGAGGCTCATATGGCAGATTATACTTCTCCAAAATGGTACTCTATTTTCAATCTTTTGGGATTGAAAGGTAAAGGATCTGGATTCACTCAAAAAACTTCCAACGACCTTGATGCAGTTACTCTCCAAGGAAGCATCCGCATTGATGTCGCAGATGATGGCACCATCAGCATCTACGGTGCTTCCGGATACAAGCTCGTCATCTCCAGAGTCTTGGAACACTACGGTTCAAAGAACGTGGAGGTCTTCTTGGGAGTCGAGAATGGACCAGTGAAAAGGATTCTGCTGGACCAAGAAACCAGCATGGAGCTTTCATATGCTCAGTACCAGACAGGTTTGACTGAGGCCGATATCCTCGTTCACATCTTCAAGAACTACCAAGGTTATGTAGATGTGAACACCTACACCAACTTGCTCAGACAGGTCTACACTCATGTTCAGTCGGGACATGTCAGCATGGCAGTGTTCAACATTCTGAAGAGTTTCATCGTCCGAGAAGTCAGCTGGGAAAGGCTTGTCACTCCAGAGGCTCATATGGCAGATTATGTTTCCCCAAAATGGTACTCTATGTTCAATCGTTTGGGATTGAAAGGTACAGGATTCGAAATTACTCAAATGACTCCTAACAACTTTGGTGGGCGTCGTTCGTATGATTCGGACTATTTCACTACTGAACCAAGGTTAGTACATATCTAAGTGAGGTTCGAAATCAACAGCTACCAATATTAACTTTTCCAAGCTCTATTATACATCTTAAATATCAACAAAAGGAAATATTACAATTTGTACTTCTTCAAATATGATTTATTTTCTAGAAACTTCGCTGAACAGCCTGGATATCTTGGACAGATGGTTCCTGAACAATACTATGGCGATGTTTGGGATGCTATCACCAGACAGACAGTTGTCCCTGCTCACTATCAATCAATCCAACAGCAACAAGGTTATCTTTGGAATCAACCCACCTTACAAAGGGCGCAACAGATGAAATGGTTCCCACAAGAGCTCAATCACTACAATAACTATGTCAACACCCCTACCGTATACTAAAGTCTTTGATTATACATGACTATGAACGAATAAAACTGAAATATTAATATTTTGCTGTTTCATTTGATCGATTCATTCTACATGGAACACTAGACAAAAATTAAAAAGTAATATTTTGTAAAACGTTCATTAAATGAAATAATACTAGTTCAATGAATGTCTTCTGATACTCAATAATGATATTTTTATGACCAGGTAATCTTCCTTTCAAATTAAACATTTCAAGAAAATAAAGGTAGAAACTAATCTTTTTGAGCCTAGATTAGTCTTTACTTCTTTTAACCTGACAACTTTGTATGTTTATATTCGATCAGTTCGCAATAGTAGGTAGTTCAATACTCCACCTGAATTAGCTTTAGTATAGCAAAACACTTTTCGTGGTTTATAACCCTCAGTTAGTAAAAATCTGTTAGTGTACTACATTAGTAATGATGAAAGTCCATCGACTTAGAAGCAAAACCCTCGAATAATTTCTGAATCATTATACTGAGATATTTCTATGACTTTCAAGTCGCGATATACTCACAGTTGAGAGATGAATTGTAAATTCAATGAATTCAAATATGGTTCTTCTGAAATTGTCGTTCTCGGACGTGATATTGAATCTAGAGAAATAGATCAATAAAGAGTGTCCTATTGTATTTATTTTATTGGTAACAAATGAGGTATTCTGAAGCTGTTTGACAATTTTAATTCGGAACAAAAAGTAAATTAAAATGATTAGTTTTGTACAAGAACCGTATAGCATAGCTCTTTGAACTTTGAAGTTATCATCATCAGAGTATGATATTAACTTTGTTAAATAACAATGTATCAATTGGTTGCTTGCAAAGTATTGCATAAGATATTATGTTTCGTGATTGATCATTGGTTCTAGATCACACAAAAATTATCCATCGAAGGAATTGGTATTGGACATAAAACGACTGGGTAATTTTCACTTACAATATTTTATTTATCAGATATTCTCATCGACAGTATTCATAACTACTAGTTCATCAGCCCCCCTTAGTAAACAATGGAATCATCTGGTACAGATTGAATCATCACGCGCCTAATAGGCATTTTTTCATCAACGGTAGTTACACCAGGTACAGATCGAACCATAGGCACCATAAAACCTTGTCGATCAATGGTATTCACATCGGGTACAGATTGAACCAGACGCATCATAGGATTTTGTCGGTAGACGTCAGTTCCAACTGGTAAACTTTGGATCACAGTAGTCGTATCAGGGATGACAGATCTCATCATATAACTATCTAGTCCGAAGCTTTTCCTGGAAATATATTTTTCAGTAACTATATACTTGGTCAGAAGAAAAAGCAGACTCACCTACGTTCACCAACTCCAGTTATCTGATTGGTTAAGGTCTGAATTCCACTCATGTCCTTGAAAATACGTTGTCCTACAGGAACTTTCATCCCCAGGCGATTCGACCTGGACCAAAATCTTGGCCATGCAGTATCGACTGACCCAGAACCAAAGACGCAGTGCTCCAAGCTGACATACTCGACGCTGACGCATTTCAATATCTTGTAAACCACCATGTTGATGTGTCCATTCTGGATGCAAATCATGATTCTCTCCAACAAAGCCTCGTACAATGCAACATCAATTTTCCCTTCCCATCTCTTGAAGATCTCGACCAGAATGTCAGCCTCGGTCTTGCCTCCCCAGATTGGGGAATACATCAGCTCGTTGGAGGTTTCTTGGTCCACCCAGATCCTTTTCATGGGAGATGTTGCATCTTCTGAGAAAACCTCGATATTTCTCGGGCCCCGATGCTCGAGATTTCTGGAGATGAAGATCCTGGTGCCGGTGGATCCCTCTACGGTGATGGTGCCATCATCCCCTACGACGATGGTGACCGTTCTACCCACATCCACCAGGGGTGAAGTGTAGCCAAGGGCTACTAGTGATAGGAATACAACTACGAACTTCATGTTGAGGCGTTGGGAATTGAATGTATAGCTTTCATTTTGGTCGGCCAGGTTTTATATTGTTTCGTTATCAAAGCTGATATAAAAAGAATAATTTATAGCTGCTCTGCATTACATTTCCGAAAACGGTACTGGCATTTTCACCTAATTTAACCTATAGAACTTTGAGAAATAATGTGTGAAGATAAGAACTATAAAATTAGTCTCACAATGTCGACGATGATAGTTGGTATCACGAAAATGACCTTGACTTTTGAAATTCCATCTTTATCATTGTAAATTCTTTAAGTGTCAACAAATGATACTGAATGGCCACCATAATAGTCTAATTCATAGGGTAGGTCAAGTCTGTTATTATTATTATTTTCCTATTCTAACTCCAGTCCATCAATTCCTGATGATTTGAGATGACCTTCATGATTGTTCTGACATTGGATTCATTCTATTATTAATGATTTCCCATCATATCAAAAATCAGGACGGAGAGATACGTTATACATTGGGTATTAGTAAAAAGAAAATTCTACTCCTGGAATATGAAATTACATAACATTGTTCAGGTGTTTTCAAAAAAGATGTGTTAATAAATTCCATTCAAATATTACGTCCATGAGGTTCTTGGTAGCATAATTTGGAAATCTATGAGGATATGTGTAGACAGAATATACAGGGTATTTCATTGGGAAACGACGATACGTCGACAGCTAATGAAGATCACTTGGGTGGTTCCGAATATTCCATATCCAATACATTTTTGTGTGATCTAGATTTCTTGCATGGCAAAATATTCAAATTTTTCGACAATATTCTCCATTTGGAAAGTCATTCTGAGCTGTTATCGTGAAATTCAACACACTTAATAGATGAAAATTGTTCCAGCTGATAGTTCTCATATAGAGAGCTTTTTTATCTGAATCTTGTATGTCTGACCAATTTTGAAGAAGAACACATTTTAGATATACTCTGCATATACCAAAAATGTTTTCATCGATATCAACACATATAAAAAATAGACATGAGCATCGATTGAATATTATTCATCTAGGTTTGAAAAGGTAGTCGACATCGGACAAAATTCAAAATTGTTCAGTCTCCTGAAGCAGATCCTCAAACACCCTGTACAGCAATAATAAGTTCATTACCTTAATACTTATGTGACGTACCTACTAGGTATGTTATTAACGTTTTCATCAACGCTCGGAAAGGGCTACAATAGTGCCTTATTCGTAGCTCTAATAATTTCCTTTTTCTTTCCTCCAGCATTATAGGATCATGAAAAATACATTTCCTATCCCAAATTATGAATTAATATCTTGTTTGCTCAATATTTTTTTTCTTATCGTTGTTTGCCGAATGATCGTCTCTAAACATTGCATAACATATCACGGTGTTAACAGAATAATATTTTTACTTCAATGTTATTAATTTCACAATCAATAAGTTGTTGCTAACCAATTGAATGATGATTCAGATGATTCTTCAAAAGATCATTTATTAATGATCGAAGTAAACTTATTGAGTCGAAATATTAACACCAATAAAATATGTACCGCTCCCAAATACACCAACTATTGTAGAAACTTCGATGCCAATTGAAGTTTTTTTGGTTTAACCCAATATTCGGTAAAAGCGCTTAAAAGTGAGTGATTTCCCTTATTCTATACACATTCACTCATAGGATAGAGTAGGAGTCACCTGGGAAGGGTTATTCACTTCATTTTATTACTCATTTGAGTAAATTTACTCAAATTTGTCATAAATATTGTCATTAATGAAAAATATAGAGGATACACTCAATTTTGATCACGAATTCAATCAAAAATTGCACTCAGAACTTCAACTCACTACTAAATATGCAGTCACTCAAAGGCATTTTATACAGTGTACGCGCTCTGATGAACTGGGATCGGTTTCGTGTTTCGAGTCCGTCGCTTCACGGAAATCCTGCATTCGAATCTTCATACAGAAATGAAGCACTGTATTGGTGATTTATTTGTTTTATGTTTACCTTCGGAGTGAGACACCTCCATACAAAAAATTTTCCTATTTTGATTTTTTCGATTGGAGAAATGGACTTTATGGAAAAAAAATCAAGCAGATTGGTACAAGCGAAGTTAAAAATTGGTCCATCCGTTCGAAAGTTACGACGATTTGAAGAATTCGAAAAAAAAATTTCCGATTTTGGTTTCTTCGATTGAAGAAATATATTTTCTGGAAAAAAACAAGCAGATTGGTATGAGCGAAGTTGAAAATTGGTCCATCTCTTCGGAAGTTAAGGCAATCTGAAGAATTCGAAAATGTTCCATGGGTACCCCCTTTGCTAAAATTTTTTCTATTCACATAATTGTTCAGAATATAATTTTGGTTTTTTCGATTGGAGAAATGGATTTTATGGAAAAAAACAAGCAGATTGGTATGAGCAAAGTTGTAAATTGGTCCATCCGTTCGGAAGTTACGACGATTTGAAGAATTCGAAAAAAGAATGTTCGATTTTGGTTTCTTCGATTGGAGAAATCGATTTTATGGAGAAGAACAAGCAGATTGGTATGAGTTAAGTTGAAAATTGGTCCATCTCTTCGGAAGTTAAGGCGATCTGAAGAATTCGGAAAAGGATTCCATGGGAAAAAAAGCAGATTTGTATTAGCGAAGTTAAAAATTGGTCCATCCGTTCGGAAGTTACGACGATTTGAAGAATTCGAAATAAAAATTTTTCGATTTTGGTTTTTTCGATTGGAGAAATGGATTTTATGGAAAAAACAAGCAGATTGGTATGAGCAAAGTTGAAAATTGGTCCATCCGTTCGGAAGTTACGACAATTTGAAGAATTCTAAAAAAAAAATCCGATTTTGGTTTCTTCGATTGGAGAAATGGATTTTATGGAAATACTGATCAATATACAAGGTGATTCAGTGGCAAGTACAATAGACTTGTAGACGAAGCTAGATTATGAAGAATTTCAAATTCGATCCCACAAAATGGTTTGTTAACTCGATTGAAGATGAATATCTTAATATTGGAAACTACCTCGTTCTGCGTGAACGTCTGAATGAAGTTTGAATGCCAATGAACTGAAATTATAACTTTGATTTGTTCTTTTTTCTACATAAATAGACATTTTTTTATGGCGATTCGAAAAATTCATTCTTGGTGATGAAGAGAAATATCCTGTCCCGATTTCGGTTATCCTGATTGGAGAAATGGATTCTACGAGAAAAACGTAGGAGAGAATCCGATCGGAAGTTATAGCGAATTTCGAAAATGTTCCGACGGTATCCTCCAGTACCCTTCATTAATTATTCTTCGTGTGCTTGTGCGTAACAAATAATCATTCTGAATCCACCCCTGCGCCAATAATTCAATATATCCGGCAATATACTAGAATGGGAATCGAATTACTGCATGAAACGGAACATGAGATAGACCCCTCATCAACCAATTCAACGGAACAAGAACTATTCCAGAATTCAGAAAACCCAATCAAGGGCCTGAATCAATTAGAGCCCAATATATTATGTCGTCTATTGTTTTCCACTATTAACTGAATTTGCTACGCGAACGCTAAAACCAAAGCAAAGGCCCTATTCTGCGTTTATAAGCGGACTGTTAGCATATAGCAAATTTGCATGGGATTGATATTGATTTCCGAAACAGTTTTGGAGCATTGTTTCCCCTTAACGAATGAAAACAATACAGTTTTTCATTGATGTGGAGTTTGTGTATCATTTCCGATATTTGATCACAATATTCTGCTTTTTATTCTCACGATTGGGGATACATGTTCAAAGGGGTTGAATATAATTGTTGAATCGGAGTTCAAAAACATCATGATGAAGTGTGAAGCAAATATATCTTCAAACATCAATTATTACAGTATTTTGTGACTTTTCGAAAGCTTTCGATTACATCAATCTCTGGACTTCACAGTCTTATAAATTCCTATATCATACAGCAAATGGATCATCTCGGGTGTCCCACAGGAATCTATTCTAGGTCCAATGTTTTTCTTATTTTCTTAATTAGCTTGGTTTTCATTCCGATCAGAAGAAATTCAACAGTCATAAATGCTGGTGTTCCGCAGGGATCAATTTTAGCACCAACACTATTTCTACTTCACATAAACGATTTGTTGGAAGCAACTTCATGTCCTATACACAGCTTCGCAGATGATAGTACCCTCCGTACCGCTTTCTCTTCCAGGGCTCCTATGTAGGCCCGTCAAACCAGAAATGAACGAGGAAAAGATGTTGACAAAATGAATATGGCAACATATTTTGGTTGATTTAATAACTTGGTAGAATTCAATGCATACAAAACGCAAGCATGTCTTTTCTATAGAAGAGCCGATCTCACTGTGCCCAACATAATTCAGTCAGAAGTAACCATACCAATGAAGTCATCCATTTCGATGCTTGGCGTTACTATCAGCAATAACCTTTCTTGGGAAAATCACGTGAGGTCCATTGCTTAAAGTGCATCCCGAAAACTTGGTTTTCTGTGTCGAGCCAAGAGCTATTTCACTCCCAGACAGCTGCTTGAGATCTATAAGGCACTGATCCGACCTGTCCTGGAATACTGTTTCCATATTCGGAGTGCGGCACCTGAACATATCCTGAAACTATTGGATTCCGTCCGAAAAAGAGCAATTCGTCTCGTCGGTGATGCCTCGCTTACAAACTCGCTCACTTCTGTCAACACCGTAGAGAAGTTGGCGATTTATCTCTATTTTATAGATACTTTTATGGGCGATGTTCTTCTGAAATATGAACAATCGTTCCTCCATTTGCAGTCTCTTCGATATTAACCCGACAAGTTCAGTCTTCACACCCTTTCGTGGTCACTTCAGAGACCTGCAGAATAACTGCAAAGACTCGTTCATTGAACGAACATCGAGACTTTGGAACTCATTGCTTAGGGAGGTGTTTCCCGAGGCATACGATCTCCAGAAATTTAAGAAGAACACCTTCTTTCCCTTGGTTCTCACAATGTTTTCTGTACATTACAGGATATCCCTTTTCATGAGAACCAGAACATAGAAAAAAAAAACTCGAAATAATTCAGGATGCAGCGAATATATATTTTCAAATGTTTGTCACTTTCAAGCAAATACCAGTGATTCGAAAACGTTCAGAATTTACCCAACTATATGATCAGCCAAAGTTCATCATTAAACTTGTGGAACATCCTATATATCCCATTTGTCATACATATCCGATTTTAATGTCAAATCAAGTTACTCAAGAGTAGCGTCCACTTATAGTCTGTTCGCTGTGTCTCCATTAACTACACTATTGTACAGAATAGTAGATCGTGTAACACTGATACCGTTCGGTGATTTCCCGTGTACACTACACTATGTTCGTTGTTGAAATGTTGTAGCACAGGAAAACCAGGTGTTACACTCGATTTTGAGGAGGTGTGCTAAGTGTAGTGCAAATTGATGGATAATTGGATAATGAGGTTAGGTGTAATATTTGGGAAAAAATTCGTTAGTTTTCAAAGTTGAGATGGATTATCCAACAAAAGAAGCAGTTTTGGTTAGATCTCTGGACGGCCTTCCTATAAAAACAGGGGATGGATATATGTTCAGATTAATTGGTAAGTTTATATTCTCCTTCAAATAAATATATTATGAAAGGGCATGAGCCTCTTTTTTATCACCTCATGAAGCTAGAGGTAGTAATCTGTATATTCTTAAGCAACAATTGAGGACTAATATTTTCCTATATATTTTCTTAGATTCATTTCATTTATTGTAGAACATTAGTAAAGCCTACATTCTCTTGTAGGGACAACAGACCAATATATATATTGTAATGTTGATTTATCAAGTGAAGAGGGTTGGACTTGTGTTAGTAATCCTAATGAGGGTTATAATTATATTCTATTTTTTAATGATATAGAAGATGCCAGTGAAGAATTACCTAGCCAATTTGAAAACACTGCTGTTGAAAATGGATCTGATGGTTGATGGGCTTTTTTTTGTATACTTTTTTGACTCTTAACAAGAAATAAATAATAGGTCTTCCTTTACTCATAATGAAAATGGTTCTAGATGAAGAAGGTAATGAAGCAGAACATGATGATTCATGGGATGATAAGAAAACCAAGTTTTTGTTATCATTATATAAAGAATATATCAACCTTGTTAGAAACAGGAAAATAAAAACTAAAGCTAAGATGTGGGAAAAAATTCAAACTGATTTTCAAAATAAGGATATAAACTTCTCATCGAAACAAATTGAAAATAGATTCAAAACTCTCGAAAGGAGATATAAAAACCTTAAAATCAATAACAAAGGTACTGGAAGAGGAAGACAGCATTTTGACTACAAAAAGTGAGCTTCTAATGTGATCGAACTCCTAGAAATTTCATTGTATTTGTCTTCTAGAGAATTAGATGAAATTTTTGGAAATGATCCAAAAATTTTCCCAGAAATGTTGATGTCTGCTGGAACTACAGTATTGAAGGAAGATTTGAAAAAGAAATATAACATTGGGTAAGAAAACAAAAGCTAATTTATCTCTTTAGTGCTCTTCTGATGTGATTATACTAATCTCTGAACATGATATTATATATCTATTATTTTTAGCAATAAATAAATTATACATAATAATACTTAGGTAGGTATTTTTATATCCAACTAGCTCATAAATATATATTGAATGTGATTTATATTATCTTCACTGGAATAAAGTTCCAGGACAAAGACAAGCAAAAAGGCTACTGAACCTTTCGCCAAGGAAAGCTAAACAGCTTCTCAAGTTGGACAAAAAAGACTTGAAACTGGTAACGGGACTCCTCACTGGACACTGTTCCTCTGAGGTATCACCTCAAAAAGATGGGTTAAACAGAGAGTGATAGTTGCCGCTACTGCGAGAACTTCGCAGAAACTGCAGAACATTTGCTTTGCGAATGCCCAGCAATCTTCTGTAAGAGGCTCAAGTTCCTGGAAGGGGCCTTTTTAGAACCCTCCGATATCAGGAACCTAGCTCCCAGGAAACTGATGAACTTCGCACGAAGTCTCGGAATCCCGGGCCTCGAATAGATTGAGGGTTATGCACAAAAGATCTAATAGGTCGAAGTGCTTGAGAGGCTGCACAGCCTTAACGACCCCCCTTACAATCTACAATCTATATTCTCTTGGACCTTATTAATTTCCAATGTTCTGATAAATGTGATAAATTAATTTTCTAGTTCATCAGCAAGTACATCAGCAAGATCATGTGATATGAATTTGAAAGAAAATGTGCCTAATCCTGATCCTGAATTGGCACCACCAATATCCTCTAATGAAGTTGAGGGTGCTGCCCCACCAAAAAAAGTAAGGAGATCAGTGGACATTTTATTGGAGCTGAAAAATGATTTGAAGGAGCAGTTCAGACAAAAGGAAACTGATAGAGAAAAGAAAAATGATCTCATTGAAGAACGAAATATTCAGCTGAAAAGGAAAAATGATCTTTTTGAGAAATATTTGAAACTGAAATTTCGTGAATAGGAACCTCCTCCATGAGTTTTTATGTATGAATAAGTATTTTTGTTAACTATCTCAAAATTATTATTAGATTATGAGTTAAATTTTGATGATTCTATAATTTTGTTATGAGAACTAATGCAATAAAGAAAGACCAATTTTAATATTTTATTGCCTATAAATATACATACAGTCTGTCCATCTTAAGGACTTACCACCCCCTTTAAAATCGTTATTATTTGATCGATTTTGAAGTAGTTTTGTTGTTGGATAGGTATTTGAAAATTCTATCCAGCTATAGTGTGATTATATTTTTTGACTTATGGTGGCCAACAGCGACCATTTTTATTGACCTCCTTTTTTCAGAGTACTTATTTTAGGGATTTTTTTCACAAAAAATGATGATGGATTCTGAATCAGGATCACTTGAAACATTCTTGTAACGATTTTCATAATTATGAAACACAGGATGTCCGAATTATATTTTCAATATTTCATCAAAAAATGTACAATTGTATTTTTGGGGAGAATAAATGATAATTTATCATTAAGGATTATCCATCTAATTCTCCAATACAATTTTCAGTATATTCTACGATTTTTGTTCTCTACTTATTTCTCTTAATTCCTCAGACAAATCGTATATTTTAATGATAAAAATTGTTACAGGTATGTTTGAAGTAATCCCCATTGATAATTATTTGTCATTGATTCTTCCCAAAAATACAATAGTACATTTTTTTGATGAAATATTGAAAAACAAATTTCGGACATCCTGTGGTTTATGTTGATGAAAATCGGTATACAGGTATGTTTCAAGTGATCCTACGGAATCTATCGTCTTTTTTGGAAAAAAAAATATGTGTCAATAAAATTGGTCACAGTTGGTTATGATAACAGCCAAAAAATAAAATAACGATTCTACAGGGGTGGTAAGTCCTTAAGGTGGACACACTGTATATATACATATCAATACAAAATGTACTTTACAATTTTACAAACAATCACTCACTAAATCTCGCAAGATTTTACCTCTTTCTTTAGAGTCATTCAATGAAACATCTTGATCAGAATTAGAGTTATTTATGAGGTTATTCACTTCTTCTGACTCTGGTGATTCCTCTGGTGGAAATTCAGAATTTTCGCCAAGAAAGAGGAAATCATCATGAGAAGCAAGATTGTGCAGTACACAGCATGCCTTTATTTGAAGAAGAAGAAGTGATATTTTCCTGGTTTTTAAGTGGTACAGTTGTCTAAATCTTTGCTTTAACATTCCAAATGTATGTTCAACAAAAACCCTACAAGAACTCAATTTCTTGTTGAATTGTTTTTGTTTTTCTGTCAAGAAACCATTGTCCCTGTATGGGGTCAATAGAAAATCCGTGCAGGGATAGGCTGAATCACCCAGAATATATTTGGAATTTTCATTTAAATTCATAGCTAATCTCATTGCTTCTGAAGAAGCAAACACTCTGGCATCATGCACTGACCCTGGATAACCCAAGAATATATCAATAATTCTTTTCTTATGGTCACAAATGACTTGTAGGTGTACAGAATAGTAGCCTTTTCTATTAATGTAGCTTTCAGCACATTCTGCTGTAGGCTTATCTATACGAATGTGGCACCCATCTATACAACCCACAGTATTAGGAAACCCCTTATTCGAGAAAAAGAAGGTTGCACTATCATTTTGTTCCTCAGGTGTAGGCCACTTGATGCAATCGGATGCTAGGTCACCCAAAAACTTGGAAACTTTTGTTATATATTCATGTAAGGTACTCAAAGAAACATCAAATTGATTTGCTATATCACGAAATGAAGCGGTTTGATGACCTATGAACCACAGAAAAATTAACATAGGTTTCTCTGTAAAACAATCGTCAATTAATTACTCGCTACAATATAAGTTGAATTATTGCTCTACCTGGAGAGTAATGAGTCCCCATCAAATATTTTGATGCTTTTAGTTTTGTGCATAAACTTGTATAAAGTGCTTTATTTATGCGGAAATGCATGATGAAGTCTTGGTCAGAATATCTGGGTACAACTTCTTCAACATAATTTCTGATAGTCACCCGGGAATCTTTCGTCACCATAGACGAAAGCACCGATATAATTGGCCCCATTGAATAGTCGTCGTCAGATGAACTTGAAATGGATTCATCATCCGAATTAACAATGAAATTCGTTATGATTTCATCATCACTGTCCATTTTTATAGATAATTAAGCATAAACTCCAAATCAAAATCTTATGACAATGACATTAGCCGTCATTGCCTAGGATCAGCAAGAAAATGCAGGAAAGCACCGAACAGATGTGGAACTAATTACACTCCACTTCACTACACTCATCTACAACGACCAGTGGTTGTAAGAAAATGTAGTGTACAATATAAATTTCATGCATACACAGCGAACAGACCTTTATATTCAGAGAGCCACATCCTGTCATATTTAACACGTCACAGCAGTTGGCACTCTCTTTTAACTACCAACCTACGTCTGGGTCATCGAAGTCAGAGATAAGTAATAACAAGATGTGCACGTCTTATGGAAGATTTGGAAATATAGTCACGTGATTGATTTTCGTTTCAACGTATTATCACAAATGGCGTTCAACGCATGAATCTCAATTTTTGTTGATATGAAGTTAGCGTTTCGCAGCTAATTCAAATTACGAACTTTCACGAACTTAGATTACATTACAGTGTGTTACAACGGTCCTCGAGTTGATTTGTTCACTTCACGTTTTACTCTGTGGTTTTTTATATTCATTATTCATTTTCTTAAGGATGAAAGAGAAGTTTTGTTTGATAAATGATAACAGAGGTTTCATTAATATGGTGAGAAAATATGAATCACTATCAACTATTCATCCTGGTCTAAACAAAATTAACACATAATACATGTGTAGATAATAACTTGAAGATTGGAAAAAAGTGCTCTGCATTGAAGATGCGCGATGTGCCTTTGAAGCAGATTCAAATGAAATAACTACTGAAAAAATCAAATTCAGGAATTTGTTGGTATGGTGCCATTGTTGCCATGATCATAATTTCAGTTGCCACTTTAGTATGAAGAGGCTGTTTGCCTTTGAAATTGGGTTTTCACTTTTTATTTCTTCCTATCTCTATCCTCATTATAGGTAGGAATCTTTTGATCATACAATTTGAAAAAAAAAACTAGCAATGTAATAATATCAATTGATTATGAAAAATATCTTTTACTGTTGTATGAATAAATATTGAATTCAGTGATTATTTTTATGCAATATTTAACAACACATTTGAAGTGGTAATTATTTAATAATGATGACTAGTTGAAGATACATTGGCTGATGCATTTCTGTCCCTCTCCTCATCAATTTATTTACGTTTTTTTTCGTACTGATGGTCTTGAAAATGTTCTCATAGGTGCTTTGGATATTCAATCTATTACTGAGCTATGTATTATTATCCTCAGTGAAATGATATTCTTAAACTAGCCCATTGTACAGTTCTACCCAACTCGAAATCAACATCTCCTGTAACAGAAAAAGAATAATCAAGTATATCACTCAGAACACAGTGAGTGTAAAATATCAACTGGTAGTGTGACGTACCTGAATAATTAACGATCCAATTTTTTGTTCGAAGAAAATCTTTGATTGGGAAACGAAATCCTCATTTCGGCGACGTGTTCTTCCACAGTTCAAGTACTCGCAATTTTATTTCCTGATCATGACATTGCCACTGTCACTGCATTTCTCAATAATAAATTGATTATACAAATATGCAACTGGAGTATTTCATATTGTTCAATAGTACTTTGATAAAGATATGAATGAAATTCTGATGTAAAACCACAATATTCACGAGAACGGGAACAAATTTCCACCGTACAAAGTCGATAAAAATCAATAAAAATAAACAAAGTGGAAGACAGTGACAAACTGATGAAGAAAAGACAGAAAAATCTGACCTTGAACATGGCAGCCAGATATGGCAGCTGAAAAAGCTATGTTCACTCTTTGGAATCAACGGCACTAGTTCCATCTTGTGGTTGATTCCAAAAGCATGAAAAATATATTGCCAAATTTTAGCATTGACGTGCACATCTTGTTAGTGGGTTACTTATCTCTGTCGAAGTGAAGGACAATATATTCACATCAGATCTATCCAGGATTTGACGAGTATAATGAGCCGAATTTCAAAACGCGGTGTACCCCAAGGCCCAGTATTCCCTAATACAAATAACTTTTATTCCTCTCTATCAGTTGATGAATATATTCTAACGATTTCTAATCAAACTTATAGGGAATGCTTTTAGACGAATAAACGATGTTAATCAGGATTATTGTTGATATCACAATGACCTTGATACTATGAGAAACTGAAGTAGACATAAGTACTCACCCTTTTGGCTGCACTGGAGGTTGATTATTTCTTGGTCCTCTGGGTAAAACCTTTTGAACCTGTCAACAAGGCACAACTTTAAATGGGTCACCTAAATGTTCTGGAAGTTTTATTATGCCCGACGTAACACACAACTGAAATATATTTGTAGGTATCTCGGTCGGCGATGTTATCATTTTGTCGTGAATAATTCGACGTCAGTGAATGTTGAGATATTTTTGTTATTTCCCCGAATATTAGATTTATTGGGGTAAATTTCCGAAAATGAATGGGAATCGCATAGTATGGCGTTTCGTTTTTGTTCTACTGAAATTATTATCAGAGCCGAAATTTCGAATGATCTCTAATAGATGTCCCCACTTTTTAGACCGTTTCCGAGAGAGATACGTTTACTTCAGGTATTACACAAATCAATACAAGAAAATATTTCATGCATTTCAACAAGTTAGAAGATAACACTAGTGAAATCATTATCTATATGTTCATTAAAGCAATTTCCTTCAGTTGTTCCTTTCTCACAATATTCCTCAAACTTTCAGTTGATGATCATCAAACTCAAGTAAATCCGTAACACTATTCCTACATTTGGAAAACACGATTCTAATGAATTTTCCATTAAAAGTTTATAAAATTGGAGTTCCTAAGTATCTGCTTTTTGCTGTCAAAAACAGCACCCACAACTGTTCTGAGCAGTTCAGCAAACTGTACCAGTTTGTTACCCACATTGTCGAGTAACCACTAATTGGAGTTATTTTCCATCTCTTCTGTCGCTGAATATTTCAATTGGAAATATTAAAAAATACGATTGGATAATGCAGACAATACATTATCAAGTGTGATGATGAAGACCTAAATTCGAAATGTTGTCCATCAGATGTTAAATTTCCATAATTCCATTTAGAGTAGCATCTCTGAAATGGTTGCACTTTGTATGAACAAGTACATTGCTTCGATTTAAGGATTTTCAAAGATGCATCAGCAAATCATCAGTCATACTTGCAAGCGTTTCGAGTATTTTCAGTTGTGACCCAGATTGGTCAACTTAACCCATTAAATACCTATCCAGAAGTGGGATAATCGGCTTTTTTGCGTACAGTTTTTCAATTGATTTTATTGATCAACAACTGAAGATGTAGATTATGCTTTAGCGAAATGAAAAATTCGTCGCTCATATCACACCTAATGAGATACCGATTCATAACGTTATCCAATTCCGGATGAAAAATGTCCAAGTCAAGGGTGTCGCACGTGCCAATGCTATTCTTATATTTCATGGCCACCTGCTACCGATTGTTTTGCAATCGTAACTTTGGCCTTCGCCAGACTTTTTATAGTTGCCTTTTTTTTTTTGATCAGCCGTGATAGATGTTATTGCGCCAAGGGCTGGAGTCGGAAGTGAATTACGGGCGCAAATGGTGAGTTGAATATAGTTTAACGGGCAAGGGCTCCAGAATTCCTAGACGATTCATCAAGATTTGCTGAGACAGGAACGACTGGCCCGGACGACAAAAAACGTGAAGAAAACGGTATATTATTACAGCCAGATCATTTAATTCTGGAAGTTATGCTCCAATTGGCAAAGTAAACCATATCACTCGAGAAAAAAGTTGCTGGAAATAAATTTGCTATTTCAGCTAATTTTTCAGTTGAAAACCCTGTTACGAATACTACATGACAATAGTTTTCTTATCACCAACTTCATGATGTGCTCCACAAAAACTATACCCAATGCTATTGACAAAATAAATTTCAAATTGAGGTATATTCGATTCATCTGTCAGGGCTTTCGACAAATCGGACCGTGAAATACTAGTATCGAAACTATATAATCTTGGCTTCGATACAGAATCAAACTCTAGAAAAAATGTAGCTAAACAGCTGTGGATAATTTTCAGTATTGAATAAACTGAGCGCATTTACCTGAATATTTCCCTCATGTATAATATATGTCATAAGAGGAATGCAATTATCGAAAAATTAGAGCGGTAATTGCACTGCGGAGCGATGATTGCACTGCGAAAACATCCCGTCGGCATGACACCAATAACAACAACACTGACTGACAATACTGATAAATGTCAGATATACTTCAAAAAGTGAAAAAATGTCGCGTTTTGGTGAGTGGTCCATACAATCAATTGAGGAAAATGTAGTTGAAAGTGAACCAAAAAATACCAAATCCAACAGACAGTATATATGGCGACAGTTCATGGATTTTTGCAAGGCCAAAGGATATTTCCTGGACAAAGAGATGTCTATAAGCGTACTGGCAAAAATATTAACGGAATGGGCATTCAATATGCGCAAGCAGAATGGTCAGGAATATAAGGACTTCACAATAAAGACAATCTGGAATGTTACAGCAAAATTATTGATGGAAAAGTATTACAAGGAGTATGGTATTATTTTTAACCCTTTCACCGATATTGAATTCAAATCAGCAAGGGACGCTAAACAAACTAAGAGAAAGCAACTCCAAACGATACCCGAGAAAAGAAAGGAGAGTTCAGTGTTTCTCAAAGGTGACGAATACAAAAATTTGGTCCAGAATTGTGACGAAGAGACACCAGATGGATTGCAAAAAAAGGTATTTTTCATTTTTGCTTTTGAGTTAGCTTGGCGTGGTGGAGAAGGTAGCAAGTGTTTAACGTCATTCTTCAAGGAAGAAGAGAATAATAATGGTGAAAAGACGGGAAGAATAATTTATAATCCCATTTTTTCAAAAACAACACTAGGCGGGGAAAAACCGTGTGTTCCATTAAAATGGTTAATTAGGAATAAAACGAATTCTGATTTGTGTCCCATACGATTATACAAAAAATGTTTGGAGAAGCGGGAGGGAATTAAGTCAGATCGATTCTTTATTACTGTAAACCCCTTTTGGATGTCAAGCAGAGCATGGTATAAGAATATTCCTGTAGGACGAAATACAATGAGCTCTTGGACAGCCCAAGAAGCAGCAAAAATTGGCTTGGATACAAAAAACGTGAAGATAACTAATCATTCGATACGGTCTACAGCTGTCTCAAGTTTAGCAAAAAAAGGCGTCGGTGAGGAGCAGCTTATTAAAATTACCGGCCATTCGACCACTAAATCCATTACACCGTATCTGCAGTTAGACAAAGGTCACCATGAAGAAATAGTTGAAAAAATGCGTGGAAATGAAGTAGCACCACAACTAAGTTTTGTGTCGAATTCCGATAATGTGTCAGCTGCAGCTCTTAATGCGCCTGTATCGGGTCCATCCAGTCGGAATGCCAAAAACTTTTACAACTGCGTGTTCAACTGTAATTCTTGTAATTTTTAATTTGTGTGTTGAAAATAAAATTGTTTGAAAGCATGTCTAGCATAATTTTATTCATAGTCTTTGTCAGTAGAATGTGATTTTTCTCAGAAAAAAATCAATACTTATTTCTTTATTCGTGAAATATTCCATTGAATTACACTCGTGCATAAAAATGACCAGATAATTTTACATTCAAGCGTGTTATCTATAAAAATTGCACTCCGTTATTTTCATATTTTGTAAAAGAGCCCTCCTCCTTCGGAGTCGGGCTCTTTCGCCAAAATATGAAAAAAATCTTGTGAAATTTTTAGATAACACGCTTTCTTGCAAAATTATCGGTAATTTTTATGCACTTGTGCAATTATAACCGAAAATTTCTCCATTCAACCTATTACTTATGTCTTCTGGTTTTTGAGAAATACATCCACCATAAGATTAGAACACACTGTATAAGACACCGAAAAAATCTAAATCAACAATACCAACTATCATCCCATAGTTGATTTTAGCAGGATGAAGTACAACTGTACAATTGCAATGGCCTCCTTTTCTATAATTTGCTGAAATTCCGGATTCTGTCTGGGTTCAGAAAAGTCCCGTATAGCGAAGGCAAACACCGTTTCAATCGGAGAAACACAAACACAAGAATAATGAGAAGCAATCTTCGTTCCTGCCGTACTTCCTGTGGATGATGCAGACCAGTCTAGAATCCGTAGTTAGATTTTGCAGGAAGGTATCCATCTTTGTGTATCTGATGCTGGTTACGTTTCTTTTCTCTCAATTTCTCAAAGACGAATAGAATCGAATTAAATAATGAAGGTGAATACTGAAAACTCTCTTTTGGAAATTTCTAGAACCAATGTGTTTATCCTGGTTCATCCTTCACCCATATTCCCCATTTCCAGGAACAAATGGGCAAACATGGAGAATGTTAACCAGACTGACTAAAGATAAGTTGATTTTTATGGCACTTTGCCCCAGTTGGATTGGTATAGTGAAAACAAATCATAAATATTTCATGGCTGGACTTGCATCACATAACTGTACCTTGATATTTCTTCTCCTATAAACAATGTTCCATAGAGACCACCAAGTATTCTGGTTAAACTATCGCTGACTCTGAATTCAGTATATTTCTATTGACCACTGCCAACTTTCCTCTTTTTTGTTGCTCTTGCCCTAGCACTGTTCTATTTCCAGAAGGAAATCACACTCTTGAAGAGAGGTTACTATGGCCTGCAGGAATATTACAGTGACAATTTGACTTATATCTTTAATTTATATTCGTGTTTTTGATGTTTGAATCTATTTATTTTACGAATTAATTACTTTTACTTGTTTTGTTTCATTATGCTTTCTTTACCCTGTTTTATTCTTTCATTTTTTGTTTATTTATATGTTTTACACTGTATGTTTGATATGTTATACACTGTATATTTTAGTTATAATGACAGTAACATCTACCATATTTTGGAAGATGATCATTGAGTTTTTATGTATTGTTGTATGTATCGAAAAGTTTGACCATATTATGTGCATACATAAATGAGTGTGCATGTGCACATATGCATATTTCATTTAGTTGTTATGTAGATTGTGTTTTCCGAAACAATGATTTGTCAATAAGATAATATCTTGTACAATAAAGTATATTTGATGATGTTGTTGATGATGATGATGATGATGATATTTTTCACAAAGTGTTTTTATAAAATAAAATGTACAATGATTCCAGATATAAGAATCTAATAATGCGTCTATCATCTGAGGTGACAATACATTCAATTTCAATTTGAGACATACTGCATACTGCATATATTAACTATTATCTGGTCCTATGAAACTTAGATTGTGAAGATTGTATTCCGTGTTGCTGCAGTTGACGTAGTCAATATTTGCCAATGTTGGGAAATTGAAAATGAGGGTCTTGGAAAATGGGAAAGTGTAGAAGTTGGAGTTACAGCTTAGTAGAAGGTCTCATTTATTGGTTTATTTCGTCCATATTATGTGTGAAAGATGAAAAGGATCGACTGAAGACAATACAATTTTTCACACTATTTTCCTGACAGTTCCTCATAATTGCCACTTGACCTTCTTATTGTATTTGCTGACAAAACATCACCCATAAATCATCAGGAATAGAATCGTTCAACATTGAAATATTCAGGAAGGGTTTGATATGATAATAGAGTTGGGCAGGATAGAAATTAATCCATTCTCATTGCGTGCTTTGGATCATTTATAATCTGGATCGTGGTAGGCTTCGTGTGAAAACAAACATATAACTCAAACAGTAATCACGTGAGAGATTGACCTAGAAGAAAATGAATTGCCGGAAATTTCAAGCAATATTTTTTTAACACGATCATTAGAGTAAGGATTCTTTCGATCAATCAGAGAAAGGAACCCAAAATTTCGGTTGAAATATTGCACGCTAATTGCGAGCCAAAAATATCAGAAAACGAGTAGACAAATTTTACGTACTGTGAGACATTCTGAGTGGTTCATAAAAGGTGGAATTTTCTTTGTATGGAAATTGGCCTAATAAAAGCACTATAATAGCTTCAAATACACATCAAGAAATACTCACTATATATGAAGAAATATTATAAAATAAGATGAAATACTTCTCTCCATCTGAAATTTGGCTTCATCAGCTGAATGTATACTTCCTATATTCATTTTATAAATATGATTCATTTATGGATATAATTCAGAATCAGGTATAATTCTTTGTGAATGAATCGTGAATGTTTTCACTTGTTCATAAAGTAATAAATTCGCTATTCTAAAATACAACCAAACCAAATTCGAACATGAGCAGGAATAAAATGAATTATATTCAATATCAATTGACAAATTATTGTAAACACTGAAGATAAACTTCCCCCTCGAGCCCTTGTGGTTATGAGGGTGCGATAATTGAATATACGCATAGCTTATCAGGGGAGAGTGGTTGAATCTGACAGATATCCCTATGAATGTTCTATATAGAGAATCGATTATACTTGTAGTTACCTAATATACTATAGATCGAATATATGCCTAGATAATTGGACAATGATACAGTCTATTTAATTATTGAATTTGTTTCATCTGCTTGCCATATATCCATTTTTTAGATATATCATCTGGAATGGATGCAACAAAGAGTTACATTCAGGACGCCTGTGGATATGGATAACCGAGATTGACGACAGCATGTCTAAATAACGGAAATAATGGTGAGTAACGTTCCGTTTATCCATCATGCTCGCTATAGTTCAATAGCTGTTTTATATTCCCTTTATTCGTTGCTCAGAGGAGTCAGCGATCCTGAATAATCAGTAGATACGGAATCAGAGAATAACAAATCTTTTGATACATCTAATGACAGGGAATTGAAATCGAACCAGTTCAATCCCATTTCGATGATTCTTCTCATGAATATGAGCATTTACTAAATCACCTAGAAATACGACAAGTCGACTTATTTGTATTGGCGAAAAAAAAAACATCCAGTTTGATTAGATATCGAAAGCGTACTCGCTGGAAAACATTGTTGGTCAGTCACGTGTTGTTCAATCACGTTGGTAAGAAACGTGCTGGTCGATTCTGCTTCTTTATTGTCCCAGCATATTCGCTAATAATTCCCTTGTACCGCTTAGTTGAATTCCCACTTTTAACAAGAAAACTATATAATGGACAAATATGGCAATTTCAGTTTCAAAAAGTACTTAATTTTTTTGGTATTATTATGAATGTGGCTCAAGGCCAATCATTTATACTTCGTTTGAAACATATAGAGAATATCAAAGTAGGAAAAAAGCTCCAAGTCATCTCCACATCATTTAATTAGAACAAGGTTATAGGGAACATGTTTCGAGTACATATGTACTCATCATCAGCCCGAATAAAATATGATTGCTACAAGAGAACATGGGGTAAAAAATTATGGTCTTTACAAGAAGTATAACTAGTACTTACTTTTAAAGATGAAAAAATTACATAACAAATTGGAAAAATTATTACAGGAAAATTTTTATGCGGGGCCCTGTACCCACAAATTAGGGATATCAGGACGGTAACATATTGAAAAGGGTTTTATGCAATATTACAGAGTACATTATCAATAGTATCGACCACGACATTTTGCACTACAAAATGGCTGTAATGGAACCGGAAATATGGTTATTGAATGTGACAATGACATTACAATGACTTATGTGACAAGTGATCGACATAAAACATGAAACAGCAATAAGTTTAATCAAGTAATTATGATGAAAGGTATTGTCACAAAACACAATGACATAAGGCATGAAACACATTTCTCTGGAAAATAATCATAAATCGCATTGGTATGAAAACATTGGAAATTGAAGAAAATAGGAGGCAAAGATCAGAAAAATACTCGACCACAGAATTTGAGCTGATTAAAAAATTTTTGACAATCAAAGTGTGTTTGTTCATTAATTGAAATGATATTATTGTTTTTGATGGAAGAATTAATCTCATAAATTTCGAAAAGATTCAACAAGGGGCCTTTGTTGCAAACATGTAAAATATCTAGATTCTTATTGATTTCAAATTGGTGTGTAGAGTTTAGTATGTGATTAGCAAAGGAACTATTGGTATTAAAAATTTCTCTTGGAGAGTTTTTGTATTTTTCAATTAATTTAACATGTTCATTTATTCTAGTGATGAATTTTCTACCAGTTTGACCTATATATTGTGCATTACAATTGGGGGAGGAACAAGAAATTTTGTAAACACCAGATTTATGAAGTAACGGTAGTTTATCCTTGGTATTGATAAGATTGGAGGTATTGTTAATGGCAAAATCTATGAAAAATATTTTTCAGGCGATATGACACCGAACCTAAAAGAAAATTGAGATTTATGTGAATTAATTGGAAGAAGGCTCTGAATTAATAATTTATTAGAATGTCTATTGTAAATTTTGTTAATAAAACTCTGAGGAAAACCATTATTGTTAGCAATCTGTCTAATGATATCGAGTTCATTATTAAAATCTAAAGGAGACATTGGAATTGAAAATAGTCTATGAAACATAGAATTGAAAGCTGCTGTCTTGTGTGAATAAGGATGACATGAATTGTATGAAACCCTTTTCAATATGTTACCGTCCTGATATCCCTAATTTGTGGGTACAGGGCCCCGTATGAAAAATTTCCTGTAATAATTTTTCCAATTTGTTATGTAATTTTTTCATCTTCAAGTAAGTACTAGTTATACTTCTTGTGAAGACCATAATTTTTTACCCCATGTTCTCTTGTAGCAATCATATTTTATTCGGGCTGATGATGAGTACATATGTACTCGAAACATGTTCCCTATAACCTTGTTCTAATTAAATGATGTGGAGATGACTTGGAGCTTTTTTCCTACTTTGATATCTACCACTCCACTTTGAGATGCCATGGACTTCTTCCTGAGATTATATAGAGAATATGTTTTATGTTTTATTCAATATGATAGCGTTTTCCTAGTCTAGTTGATTACACTACAAGCAATTAAACAAATCCAAATTCGAGTGAGGATCCCATTAGGTCCATTCTAGGTGGATCCAAATAATTACTGTTTCTCATTACGTTCCGTTACACGTGAGTTGATTATCCCTACTCGAGAGGGAACTATCTCATTTAGTGACAGACTAATTATGTTAGTTTGGGATATATAGCAAATGTCATTTAACGCCAATGGATATGAAGATTTTGTGTTCGCTACATAGAGTATTTCGGTCAACAAAACAGAAGATTTGTAAAAATTATCTACTGATTTCTTCCGTTATTGTTCTTGTATGAGCATCATTCTATTCAACAAAATATGGATAAGATGAGCATTCTTTCACTCATGCTAATTAGTCGTACACCAGTATACTAGCTCAGCATCCTTAAAAATCGTTCCCAACATTTCTATATTCAATTTTAAATATGTTTCCTGACTGTCAGCAATGCATTGAAAATGTTATCGCCTTCATAACATGAATACTTTTGTGATTTATCTGATAGTTATGAGCGCTATGATGCCCCATCTAATAAATAACTTTACTGAAATCCACTTCCAATCGTTGCAGAACTTCGAAATGTGAACTCGAACGAACAAAAGGGCCTTGATTGACAACTCGTTGGCATTGTTAAAGTTGAATACTTACTATTTCATGATACTTCAGCTCTTGTCAGACTGTTTACAACGAAATTACTGCCTTAACAAAAGAATGAGAAGAGGCGCTTTGTATTCGTTTTAATGGAAAGGAGAATGGGATATCTCTCATCTCCGTACTTTGCATAGTGATTGATGAAATTGTGGATAGGTGTGATATCGAAATATATTTTTTTATGATGGTTCAGAAAGTTGCTACTTCTTGCACTATCTACTGTGCAGAAAATAAAAGTTATTTGCACAAGTGCAAAATAGTATGTCTTATAAAACGTGTGTGATATACAATTTTCTCTATTTTGCATCAATTTGGAGTCTTTTATCTTCTCATCTTCGATTGGTTACAATGATGACATGAAATAATTAAAATCTGACGCACGAGCGTAAAGCCCAGTTCACATGTTGAGCAATTTTGAATTTTGCGATACCAGCAGTGATTTGAATCAAATCACACTCTGAATTGAAATTTACCAATTAAAACATTGAGTTTTTCACTGCTAGTTGCATCAAATCCAAAATCGGTCAGAAGTAAGCTGGGCCTAACTCTTCTGACTTTCATTTGACAGTTCGATTGTACCAACCTCCGAATAATAAAAAATGCGTATCGAAACCAAGGCTATTTCGATACGCATTTGCGTTTTATAATAACTTCATTATGGAACCAAAATAGGATTTGTTGATCTGGCAGTAAAAAAGTCAATGTTTTATAATTGGTAAATTTTAATTCAGAGTGTGGTTTGATGCAAATTGACCGATGAAAACAATATAACAACAAACAACACGTGCGACAAAATAGCGTCCTATAAAACTTGTTACTCACTAATTTAATCTAAAGATTTCATTAAAAAAACATTAACATATAATGAAATTTCATTATAACTGGGAGGGCACTGAGAGAGTTCTATGTTTTGAACACCCTGTATTCAACTGATTTTAATAGTTTTTGTTTGTGGATTTCACCCAACCGATTTCTACAGAATTTCACCAGAGAGAAGAACAAAACTATATAAGCGAAAACATATATGATGGCTTGTAATGAAAAATATATCATCATGACGTTACACTTATTTGGGACCCCCGCGTAATCGAAAATAATTTCCTGTATTGACAAGGGATAATAATTATCAATTCCTAGCAGAAATTTGATATAAAAAGGCATCAAGCATCGTAAGAGAACGCAACGTTCTACAATTGCAAGTGTCGCTATACATAATTTTTTCATCATCAACTATTTTCGTGAGAACATCCACCTATTCGCGATAGAAAATAACACGTAGCACTATCTCATGGTAACAACTCAAACTTCTCGAAGTGGTGTCGTTTTTGTTTTGTTTTCATATTTTTGATGTTTGTGTCATTGTGACATAGGTGTCTTGTCACCAAACAATAACTGAAACGAGAAAAACGATATGATTTCACATGTATTTCACCAGAACATCTCTCGAAAGACTGCTGGAAGTACACCTTTCACATCAGAAGCGAACATAAACAGAACAGAGGTTAAGTTTTTCTGTGGGTTATCCTCCAGAGAGTTCGGTGGTTATACCACTTCGAGTGGTTCACGAGTCACCGCTAGGTAGCGTATCGCTTAGCACCTATCGCGAATAAACTGAATTTATCTATAGTTATACTATATGTCCAGTGTGCTCTGATTAATTTCATTATTCATGGCTAGACAAAAGTTGATGTCAATCTGAATCCATATCATCCCATTTATCTCTTAATAGGATTCCAGCTAGCACTACATTTGAATAATCGAAATGCAATTTCGATCGACGCTAACTATCTATTCATTAATAATTACGAACGTATTCAAATGAGATGGGATGTGATTAAAGCTCTCCTTTGGAATTACGTCAAATGCGATATTACGTGTTTGAGACTCAACTGTCGATACATTAACTATGGGATAACTTTAACGAAACAACTACGAAGTTTCTCTCGTAGCTAATTTTATAAGTCCGTTCAGGATTTAGAATAAAAAAATATTTTTATTCGTCAAAATTATACAATAGAGATTGATGTTTACAGTATGAGATTCTAGACAAGACTGAGTGTATATAAAATAATCGTTATGATGTGAAAAGTGCAAAAGCTGAAATATAATATGCAAGATAAAGGAACTGCTGACTCCGCTCCTCGCTGAGAATCTTGAGTCTACGAGAGTTCCCATGAAATGGTGATATAACTCCTCCCTCCTAAGAAAGATCCATACAGGGGGTGGATCTCTGGTGGGTAGTCACTCGTCGTCTTCAGCCCTTGGAAACAGGGATGGTAGAGAAGTAGGTGCTGCCACTGGTGTCGGAGTTCTATTTGGGTTCGAACTCCTAAGCTTCTTGAAATATATCGTTCCAATAACCAATGATACGATCAATACTATGTATATTGGTATTGACCAAAAATATGTTGTCTCGCTAGGTGTGGTTTTGAGCGAAATTCGCTCCATTCTATGTTGATCCTGTTGCAATCGATGTACTTGGTCCAACGATATGTCATTGATCACGAGTTCTTGTAGATGAGTATTCTTGATCTTCGGTATTGTGATATCTGGTAGTAACAATGGTTGGCCGGTGATGACGGTTTCGTCGTTCGTGAAGATATTGTGTGGGGTCTCGAAACTACATGTCGTGGGTACTTCTAGAAGGTAGGTACCCTTGAGAATCGTAAAATCGGTTTTGAGGCAATCGATTTTTACTTTGGTTTCTTCGGGGAAGATAGCAATGTAGTGGGCTGGATTGATTTCGAATGGTTTACTCGGAGTAGGTGTGACTTCGAATTTTTGTTTTGGGGGTTGTCTGTCGTATTTCATACGCTGACAGAGTTGACAATTGTTGATGTATTTTGTAATTGTCCCGCGAATGTTTGGCCAATAATACCGGCGTTTTATCTGAGCTTCGGTTTCAAGTATTCCACGGTGATTCGTTTTTCCTTCGTGACAAAGTTTTATTTTTTCATCACGAGAATCAGCTGATTTCACATCTTCTAAGATAGTTTTACATAACAATAATTTGAACGAAGAATTTTTGAAAGTATCTTTCAATATTCGACAGAGTCTTGGAATGAAGTCCTCTTTGTCGATGTTTATTGCAAATGTCTTTTTGACTGTCGTGAATTCCTTGAATGTATTAATTATTTCTTGTTCGAAATTATCTTCGCTTATTTGGATAACTGTTCTTGTTTTATTTTCGAATAGTCTCGTGATTTTAGGAATATTTGGAGAATGTAAAACTATTTTAAGAAATAATTGATTCTGGAATGAATTTATAGGAGTTTCAGAAATTGGTATTTCGAGTATTGGATGTTCGATACTGGTATGGGCTGTTTCGTTGTCGGAATTGTCAATTTGGTTAACTGGGGTAACGTCATCTAGATTTGGTGTTTCATCGATATTTCCTGCGACCGATTCAACGTCATTATTTTCTGTTCGATTGTTGGCATTGTTCGAAATGGGGACATTTTCAGAAAAGGTTGCATTGAATTCGTTCATGTACTCGAAAATATCATTTGTATTGATTTCGTTTATTCTGATCCTAGAAAGAGCATCGGCGTTGGTGTTCAATGAGCCTTTTTTGTATTGTATTGAATAGTCGTATTCGTCAAGTTTCAGTCTCCAACGTGTAAGTCTTGCGTTCGGATCTTTTATAGAGAATAGCCAATGTAGGGGTTTATGATCGCAAAATATGTTGAATTTTCGGCCGTACAGGTACGGACGGAAGTATTTTGTCGCCCATACAATCGCGAGAAGCTCCCTCTCGATAGTACTATAGTTTTGCTCTGCCTGAATTAAGGTCCTAGAGGCGTAAGCAATAGGCTTATCTTGACCTACTGGTCCTTGGGACAGGACTGCTCCGATGGCAAATTGACTGGCATCGGTTGTGAGGTGGAACGTCTGAGAAAAATCAGGAAATTGAAGAATCGGGTCATTTACTAAAAGTTCTTTGCAAGTCTCGAAACATTGAATATAAATTGGATCTTGGATGTCAATTTTAGAACCCTTTTTTAAACAAGACGTCAATGGTTTAGTAATTTTCGCAAAGTCAGGAATGAATTTTCTATAGTATCCGAGGAGACCTAGGAAGGATTTTATTTCTTTTGTGGTCGTCGGGATAGGAAATTCTTTAACTGCTCTTATCTTGTCCGGATTTGGTTTTATTCCATTTGTTGTTATTATATGGCCCAAATATGCGGTTTCCTTTTTCAGAAATTCGCATTTGTCCAATTGGATTTTGAAATTAGTTTCTCTTAGACGTTCGAATACCTTTTTTAAGTTAACCATGTGTTCTTGAAGTGAAGTTGAGTAAATTACTATATCGTCTAGATAGACAAGGCAAATTTCGTTTTGCAACCCTCTCAAAATATTGTCCATCACCCTTTGAAAGGTGGCTGGAGCATTTTTGAGCCCAAAAGGCATCCGCAGGTACTCGTAGTGCCCATTTTCGACATTAAAAGCGGTCTTTTGGATGTCATCCGGGTGCATCTCTATCTGGTGAAAACCACTAGCGAGGTCTAAGGTGGTGAAGTAATTGCATCTGCCAAGTTTATCAAGCACATCGGAAATATTAGGAATAGGGTATCGATCATCGATTGTTTTATCGTTAACTTTACGGTAATCAACCACAATACGCCATTTCTTTCTGCCAGAGGCATCGGCCTTTTTGGGAACCACCCAAATAGGTGATGACCATGGTGAGTTACTTGGTCTGATGATGTTTTGGCTAAGCATTTTTTGAATTTGCTCGTTAACTTCAGCTTTATGGATAAAGGGATATCGATAGCTCTTAGTGTGAACAGGTATTTCATCATGAGTATTAATTTTGTGTTTGATTTGGTTAGTGAATGATAATGAATTTTCATTTGAATGAAATATATCTGAGTATTTTCGACAGAGAGTGAGAATGTTATGTTTTTCCTCATCGTTCAAATGGTCTGTTCGTATTAAATGGTCAATGTCGTACGAATGATGTTCATAATCAGGTTCTTCTATTGTCATGTGATAGAATTCAAATTTGTTTTGCACAGGAATTGTCTTTATAGGGTGTAGTAGGGTGAAATTTGTATCACTGGTAGAATTATTATATATTTCTATGTTTGCCCAGCCATTCACGGAAACTGACAATGTTTCTGGGATGATACAATTTTGAATGATTTGTTTCGGAACTATTATTTCGCCTGATTCGGTGGTCACGGGGATTTTGATTTTTGTTACCGTGTTTCCGGGTAAATATTTTTCAATAAAAACTTTCGGATTTGCGTTGAAATATCGAATCGAAATGTCTGCGTTGGGTGTTACGAATTTAGATTTTGGAAAATCTAGTTGAGCATTCAAAGCTTGTATTAAGTCTATTCCAAGGAGTCCATCAAAAACATTATGGAATTTGTAGGAATAAAATTTTAGATCTATATTTTCATTGAATTCATCAAAAGCTCGTATAATTATAGATGTATCGTGCTTTGAAGAAGCGAAAGATGTAGATACCACGAAAGGCTCGTATTGTTTGAATTCGGAATAAAAACGATTAATTATTTCAGGATCTAAAAAGGATTTTGTCGCTCCTGTATCAATTAATAATTTGAGTGGTGGATTCTTGATGGTAATATAGGGTAATTGTCTTTTATCGAAAGAAGTGTTGAACTCAATTATGTCTCCGTTTGGTAAGGCTCCGTTGATTGAAAATCCTGAGGTTCTTCATATTCTGCATATTCATCGGAATATTCAGTATTTTCAGATTCCACTTGTGGACACTCTGTATAGTCATTAGGTATATCAAATTGTTCAGTATTATTCATTTCCATTGGAGCATACGTTTGCCTAGTATTCGAAGAGAATTGTCTAGTAGTAGTGGACATTGGAGTTGGTTTATATTGATTATTTTGATTATTATTATTATTATTAGGGTTTGGTTTCCAAACGTTTTTTGGTTTTCCGAAGACGTGATCATTCGTAAAATATTTTTGTGGGTTATTTGGTTTGGGTTGAACATTAAGTGGTGCTGATGGAAATTGCTGTCTCTGATTGAAAACTGGTGCATTCGATGGGCCAGGTTGAGCAAAATTCGGGTTATATGGTTGCCTAATTTGCTGTTGTCGAAATTGGTTAGATTGAATGAAATGATTTGAAGCATTAAAATTTGCGGGTTTGTTCTGATTTTTCTTGCCTTGTGAAAAATTCTGATTTGAACCATTATTGGATCCGGAATTTTGCAAGTATCTAATATTTTCTTCTTTGCGAATGAAATTTATGGCTTCTAACATTGTTTTCGGTTCTTTAGTACGCACCATTATTCCGAAAGGGTTTCTGAGCCCGGCTAAGAATACTTCGAGAGCTTGTTGATTATACATATTCTGTTTGTATTTACGAATATTAACGTCTGCTTCGTGAATCGATAAATAGTTTGATATTGTATTCAGTACCTTTCTTACTTTGTCATGAAACTGGTATGGAGTTTCATTTTGTGTTTGTCTCAGATTGTTCAAGTCCAATGATAAACAGGTTTCATTACGAGGATCACTAAAATTTCGAATTAATTCCTCTTTAATTTGTTGCACATCACTTGCACAGCTAATATTAACGACTTCTCTTGCAGGTCCTTTCAATTTGCTTATAATTGTTCGAAAAATAATGACATTCTGATAGTTGTTTACATTTGAATTATCAAAAAAATGTTTGACAATGCTGTCGACACTTTCTAGAAAGAAATTCAATTCGTTTACGTCACCATCGAAATCTGGAATAGTTTCGGCATGAACTTTGGAAAAATTTGGAACGGTTGTCATTATTGCTTGGTTGATAGTATTCACTGGTCTATTTGTGAAAATTCTGTCTTCGATTGAAATTGAATTCAAGTTTTCAGTTAGGAATTGTATAACAAACTCTAGATTGCCTTCACTTTCACTATAGGATGGAGAAGTTCTAGAGGAGTCTGACATGAAAAGAAAATCTACTCACAGTACAATCTCTCTGTTCATTTGGATCTGCTTGCTGCTAATCCTTCTAGTTGCTTCTTCCGACCAGCTTGTCCTCCGGGATGTGCTTTTGGAACTTTCAGCAACTTTTCACTGAACGTTTGTTTCGAATTGTTGCTTAACTATTAGAATAGAAAAGTTATCCGCACTGGATTCTTCGCAACAATCCTACCGACTGCGCCAATTTTATAAGTCCGTTCAGGATTTAGAATAAAAAAATATTTTTATTCGTCAAAATTATACAATAGAGATTGATGTTTACAGTATGAGATTCTAGACAAGACTGAGTGTATATAAAATAATCGTTATGATGTGAAAAGTGCAAAAGCTGAAATATAATATGCAAGATAAAGGAACTGCTGACTCCGCTCCTCGCTGAGAATCTTGAGTCTACGAGAGTTCCCATGAAATGGTGATATAACTAGCTTGCAGAATGGGCAGTAGTTGCCACTTGAAAAGATTTGGTCGAGAAACATTCAGAAGTGAGCAGTGAAACCGCCTATGTCTAAATGCGGTAAATTCAGTTTAACTATACTGCACTGCAATTTATTTGGATCCCCAGGTGATAATAATTATCAATTCCTAGCAGAAATTTTATATCAAAAAGGCATCAAGCATCGTAAGAGAACGCAACCCTGGTGGAAAATTCCTAGAGAGTAGAGAGTTACGAAACGAAGCGATGCAATGTGCTGTTCTCCTTATTGAACTTTTTGAATTCAGGCAGCAGACTGTTCCAGATTACATCCACTTCGTTTCACACTCATTTAATAACAGCGGCTGGAAAGTGAATGCAGTCGTGAATCTTTGAATGTGCTCATGGGTTGCCAGGCGAAAATGTGCTACTATTACAGGAACCAGGGAAGTAGATCGTTGCCACACTTTGAGATCTCGCATACAGAAATAATTAGGAGTCACCAGTGGAATATCTCTGGTGGAGCTATTTTCACTTATAACACTGTTACAGCTTCGATTATTACTCGAAATTTTTTCGACAACACGAATTTTCTTGAAAAATTATCGTAAATTGTGAATCAATAATTCAGTTCATCATTATTTACCGATACCGTCTAGATACAATGAATAGTCATGACAGAAAACTCTCAACCACTGAGGTAAAGTTGGTAGAAATATATTTACCAATGCGCACCAGTTTCACCAATTGAAAACGCTATTTGTATTTGAAGTGTAAAGGTAGGTTCACACTTATACGAATCTCGCAAAATTGATGCGAATCGGAAAATTATAAATATCAAATTGATATTCCTACTCTACGATACTATTGATTTATGCATTCTGTGGTATCAAGATATCATGATAATATAAAAAAATCCGCGAAAAAGTTCAAATATTTCAACTTTATTGCGATATTTATTTTTAGCGGCCATTTTATTCGCTTAAATTTTGCGAAATTCGTATGAGCATGAACCAGCCTTTATACCATGCTCCTTTCCCAAAGGAAGAGAGAAAAATTTCCAGAAATCGTTCTAGTTGCTATGGTAACGATACAAAATATAGGCTTTTGATTGGTCGAAAATGTTTAAATGTGAAATTTTTTCTCAAATTGAATGGAAAATTAAAAAAATATTTCTATTTTGTTTCAACTTCCATGCCTGACACTCACGAGTTTATTAATGAGGCGCGCAGCATGCCGTTTGACGGACGGTCGTGTTTCGCAACACCACCGCATGCCCGTGACCCGCGTTACACTTGAATGCAAATGGCGACGCAATCCTAATCATTCTCAGAAAAGTTCTTATTAGATCCAATAGTTTTTGTTTCATACCTACTTCAAAGTTCCTGAAGAAAATACAGTATTTTACTCGTTTACAATGAATTATCCGATACTCGCAACAATTTTCCTAACCTTGTTACATAATCTACTTTTTTATCTAGGTATAAAGAATCAAACATTTCTATAACGAATATAATCTTTCCTTTTTCTTAATATCGACTGCTGGGTGAATTAGGGTAAAATTTCATCTTGTTTCTTTTCCAATGTGAGTGGAAGTGAAAATTAAACTGCCGATATAATTGTAAACGAATCGTTCTCACTCAATAATTGGAATCGTTTTTTTTTTCCTTTTATCCAGATGCGGACAATGCGAGAACTGAATCGTACTCATTTAGTTCAAAGACAACCCTTGTCATTCTGAAAAGTTCAATTGATTCTGATGCACAAAGAACTCTGGAAACAACAAAACATTCAGAGTTGTTCGTTTATTGCAGTTGTTTCATCATTCTATCAATGTTTGTTACGCAAGAGAAGATTTGGTGAGAAATAAGTTCAAATTACGGTAGAAAAAGTTCGTTCCTGTTTTTTCTCTTCATTGAAATTGAGACAAATCATTTCTTCAAAGAGTTCCATTGGAAATAATCCAAAGGAAACCGCGCGCTGACCAAAAGGCATAACTTTTGTTGGATTAATTAGCAACCTAATTATCATCACGACGTCAAACTTTCTCGGGATCCCCTGTATAATCGTTGATAATCTTCTGGAACGAGCCTTCAGATCGGATAAAGTCTGCAAAATATGGAAATACCAACTAACAACTGAACTATACAGAAGACGGAAGGTGAGCTGCATGTTCCTGAATTATATCCAAATCAATTTGAGAATTTCTTACTGCTTTATATTCCTCATAAAATTTCCTATGATTTAGTAGCCGCATATTTTCCAAATGAGGAACAAGGTTTTGCTTATATTGATGAGTCACGATCTGATAGGATTCCGCATAAAAACCTGTTGATACAAATAAATTGCAGTGCAGTATAGTTAAACTGAATTTACCGCATTTAGACATAGGCGTTTTCACTGCTCACTTCTGAATGTTTCTCGACCAAATCTTTTCAAGTGGCACCTACTGCCCATTCTGCAAGCTAGGAGAGAAACTTCGTAGTTGTTTCATTAAAGTTATCCCATAGTTAATGTATCGACAGTTGAGTCTCAAACACGTAATATCGCATTTGACGTAATTTCAAAGGAGAGCTTTAATCACATCCCATCTCATTTGAATACGTTCGTAATTATTAATGAATAGATAGTTAGCGTCGATCGAAATTGCATTTCGATTATTCAAATGTAGTGCTAGCTGGAATCCCATTAAGAGATAAATGGGATGATATGGATTCAGATTGACATCAACTTTTGTCTAGCCATGAATAATGAAATTAATCAGAGCACACTGTGAACATACAGTATAACTAGATAAATTCAGTTTATAGGTGGATGTTCTCACGAAAATAGTCGATAGTGAGAAAATTATATCCAGCGACACTTCCAAAGTTTCCGAAATTCGGATTTTCATTCCAAGTGGAAGTTTATGAAAATGCATCGAATACGTTTCTTTTATTTACCTATTTGTTATACAGAAAGTAGCTCATATCACCATGGTATTGTTTATTTGAAAGAAAAAAAGTACAAGTGTTGATATGAAAAATATCACAACGGTCGCCTGAATTGATATAGAAATAATTAGGTATATTGTGAAGGTACTCACTGTCAATATAAGCGTTCTCAAATTAAATTCATATTATTTATTGAAATTTCTGTCTCGTTTTGAATTATACCGAGAACTCTTTATCTATTAATTTCAATGTGTCTGATACATAACCTCTGAATTCACTTTAAAACTGGAACCTATACTCTTTGCTGGAACTATTTCGATGTTGATGACAGAGGGTTAGATCATTCAAAAGAGTACGGCTACAGTTTCATGCGCGGCTTGCTGCTTGCATCAGTTTGATATCACAGTATCACCAACGAGATTATTTGGTATCACAGATGTTTGCAAAGAGTCAAGGACACACTAACTCGAGTAACTCGTACGCGCTTGCGAACTACGTACTTCTATGGTTCTGTATTCCTGGTTGCGTGATTACTGGCGCTAGCAGGTGAATGGTGTCAAGGTTGTTTATGTACGCTGATGGTGTCAATATCAATAAAATTTGTCCAAATCAAACTTACTCAATCAACCAGTAATTCACATAATGAGGAGAAGTATTCAAATATCATCTTGAATATGGAAATAAACAGTACTTGATATTGAATCAAAACCACCTGAAATTCTAGAGACCTCTCAAGTTACATTTTTGACAAGACCTCCCGCAAAATGAAAGTATTCGGAGTCGTAGGAAAAATAGTGTCGTCCGGTTCTCCGTAAACGTCTAAGTTACCATCGACCGTGAGTGACCCTGTATAGCATCACCAAAATTTGAATGACGAATGCTGGAACCTTTGGCACTATAATTATTAAGTATAAAGAGAATTTCAATTCGTTAGTCTTCGAATAAAAAGTCCCAGAATTACCCTTGATTTCAAAACATGGTGGGTCGATATGTTGATCCATCCCCACTGGACTTTAAATGACGAGTACGTGAATCAATTGCAGAGTTTTACGGACTGCGACCGGCATTCCATTATCCAGATTACAGATTTATTGGACTCTGGAGATTTAGCGGGATTGGTGGTCAAAATGGCTTTAAAGAGAGAAGTCGGGATCGTTTTTTTACGATGAGCGTTGGGGATGAAGGATGGAAGGGATGATTCGGGGTGTAACGGAAATGGTGTACATATCTAATGGCAAGATGAAAGTTGGTGCTATGGTAACGATACAAAATGTTGGTGTTTGATTGGTAGAAAATGTTGAGTGTGAATGTTTCAATAAAATAACAATACAAAAGAGCACATCAGTAGATATTTTGATGAAAATTTCACACCTAACATTTTTGATCAATTGGAAGCCTATACCTCGTATCATTACCATAGCAATTACAATAATTTCCTCGGGGTAAGGAGCTTAAAATTATAATGGAAATGTTTTGAAGTCTATAGGTAAAATGATATATTCACATTGAACTTCATATACTGAAGTACCACATTGAGTTTCTTGTAAGAAAATATATTTCTACCAATTTCAATGAAATAAATAATAATAAGCTGCCTTATTATTATTTTGCGTGAATAAAGTCGGTATTTTGTATATATGATTTAGCGTAATCTTAACTGGATTAAAAGTCCAAAATTGTCTTTCAGGTAACAAGCCAGATTTCCTTGTCAAATTTTCATATCGTATACCACCAAGCTTAAGATAAACAGATTGTTTTTCCTCGAATACGAATATATTTAGAAAATTCCCAAAATATTCGTGTTCCAGTAGAATGATAGAATCTCTATGGTGGTATTATAAGTAAAACAATTCTTCCCACAAGAATTCTGTAAGAACTGTTCTTCCGCCGAGACTGGTTCTTCGGAAGTTTCAACAAGATTGCTGTTTGGAATTAGCCCCAATTGCACCGCATTGGAGCCGGAAGGTATGGCACGAAGCTGCAGTGCACTTTCTCCGCATCATTTACTTTTTATTGCGATTTCGTTTTATTTATCGAGAGCCTTCGTGACAATTTCAATAAAGAGCAACTCTCCGTTCTTCCGATTGAAATGCAACCTCGTTTTCCAGAGTGCCGTTCGAGGCGCTACCAGCATAATAGATTGAGTCGAACACTGCGTTTTTGTAACAAATATCCCGGTTCATCGGATTTCTAACTGATGAAAACATTTTTCTTACTACTATCAATGATAACTACATGGAGTAGATGTGCTGTTTCAGGTTATTATGCACTTATCATGACTGTGATCCATATTCCAATAAACATTTCACACACCTAGGTACTTCAAAATCAAAAAGATGCCTTTATTTCGACTCGTTACTATGGCAACCCCAAAAAAACTGTAGTTGCACAGATGAAGATTCAGCATTGTTTATTATCATATATTTTTCACCGTATGAATTACTGCATTTGATAGAAACTTATTGGTCATGTTGACATTATTTTACTAACAGAATAGTAATTTACGTAACAAGTCCGGAAAATACTGTTTTTTTGGATGAGTGGACAAAATTCTAGGACGAGCGTAACGAGTCCTGGAAGTCTGCGAGTCCAAAAAAACTGTTGCGTACACAATTTTTGCGGCAACCGTGTAGAATAACAAATCAAAGAAACACATTTCATTATTAGAACAAAATTTCGAACATTTCAATTCTTATTTATATTAAAATTAGAACAATTGTTAATATTGAATGGAGTCAATTTGTTTGAAATGCTTGGTATATTTAAGTGCCTTTTGTTGAAGTCAGAACAAGAAGGTAAAGTTTCCGTTTCACATTGATTGTTTTCATCTGATAATTTTTGAATGTTAGCTAATTTTATGTCAGATAGCTGTCAGTCGTTATTTTGCTGCTATGGTAATGATCAACTGCATTTATCAAAACCATACTACCAAGATTTTCATATTTACAATGACAACAACGATGTGATTCTTCCCGGCCTAGTCCGGGAAGTACGTACTTCCCGGACTAGGCCGGAAAAATGCCACTTTCTCAAAAAAAAATCATCTGGAAAGTACGTACTTTCCGGACGGTTGCCGAAAAAATAATAAATATCTCATCACAAACAATGGGGAAGTTTCCGACATTCAGATTTTCATTCCGAGTTGAAGTTTATGAAAATTCATCGAATACGTATTTTTCATTAACCTCGTGCTATCAAATTTAACTTAGGAAAACATTCCCAAAATTGTAGTTTTGGCTCCTCCACCATTCTGATGACGTAATAATTAGAAGAGCCTTGACAGAGATGGATAGATATTTTCATTGTCTTGACGCACGCTAGCACTTTTGCGCCTGTGCACAGTTGCCGGAAGTATCGATATGTCTAAATAGTTGGATATTCTGCATCAACATCTTGGTATTGCCATCACATTGCTATGATATCCAATCGGGCCAATTCTGTTTGAATCTTGTTATGATAACCATATTGTTATGTTTATATAATTCGATATTATGACTCTAATATTCACTTTTTAGCCGAGATGACGACATGAAGTAGCAACATTTCATGGAAATTAACAAATTAAATACTTCAAAGTCGATTTTTAAAACGATAATTCATCAAATCTCTGCTGTGATAGCAATATTTTCTCTGTAACCATATTGCTATTTAAAAACAGAATAGACCTGAATGTATCATTTTGAAATTGAATCCCGATGCCCAAGGGAATGTTGATTATAGACAAGATAAATATTGAAATAGAGTATTTTTTCATTTTGAAATTATGGCCAGGTGAAAAATAATTTCGATATTGGCAAATTTTTTTGAAGTTGATTATGCTAGTCAAATATTCCATGTTTTGATGAATATTTCGGTTCATCCAAGAAATTAATGACTTCAATCTGGCTACAGTGCAAGCAACATATTTCTACTTCTTCTTTTTTCAGTCCGTAGGCTCAACCGAATTAAGTTCAGAAACTTATAACCAACACATATCCCCAAATGTCACTAAATCTAATTAGTACATCATAGTGTTCCGCCATAAATATTTTATATCGCTGTAATTTGAGAATTAAACTTATTAGGATGATTCCAAAAGTAATTCTAGACAGCAGAAACATAAAACTTGTTATTCAAACAAATATTTCATTTATAGGAGTTCACACCTAATTTCAGGTAAAAATGCCAACATGATAATTTCGTAAAAACATCAGTATATTACATCTGAAAATCAATGCTGACAAAATATAAATTCTTTAAAACTATTCAGGAAATTTTCAGCCCAAACAAACACCCTATACTTCTCCTGAATATCAGGATATCCAATATTGTTAGTATACCTTTGATCTGAAGAGGAAGGAAGAATTTTCCTACTTTCATTCGACTATACAGTGGATGGGTCCAAGGCTTTTTCACTAATCCACTAGTATCGAGAGTATCGATTGCAGATTCAATCGCCAGATGCATTTACAGAAGCACTCGTTCTGATAAAGTTGAGAGTCATTTTGAAACTTCGAATGAGAAAAGCTCAATCTAGAAAACGATTGGAATATCTATCGAAACTACTACTTCAAATCATGGTAGGTACTGCAGTTGCCAAAGTGTGATGAGAAAAACTCGAATGCTTTTATCGGGAAACAAAGATATTGAACATATCTTTGACAAAAATATAAACCACATTCAATGGGAATGCCGAATGGTATTGATAAATTAACTCCTGTATAAAATGTGTCATTTAAAGATGACTGTTTTGTCAGTTTGACAGCGATAAAAAAGGTGCATCGTTTTTTATCACCGATAAAAATGCCTGTTCCTTTTAAGCGTCTACATCTAGTATGCTTACGTTACTTTAATGTCTGCCCTGTCAGATATTTAGGTATTGTTGATGATTGTAATTGATACTGAAACATCACAACATGAGTCGTTTTGGGGAAGTTTCGACTAAACAAATAACAAAAAATATAGAAAAAGCAATCCCGCAATCCACAAAAAATACTAAAGCGTCAATATGGAGACAGTTTATGGAGTTTTGTCAAGTACGAAATCACGAACTGTCGAAAATAACTCCGTTACAAAAAGTTGTATAATATGAAAAAAAGGAATGAATAAGATTATGAAGAATATGCAGTTAAATCAATTTGGAAGTCAATTGCGAAGATGATTCAAGAAAAATATTCCAATGATTACAATATAAAATTTGATCCTTTTGCTGACATAACTTTTAAAGAATCTCGTGATGCGAGAAATGGTAAACGGAAAGAATTACAAGTTATTCCAGAGAAAAGAAAAGTAATAGTTCTGTAGCATTTAACTCGAAATATAATAGTATATGGTCAAAAATGGATTTCAATGTTATTGAAATATTGAATAAACAGGATATTATTTATTCAAAACTTGCAATTCTCAAAGGAAATCATAGTTCGGGTTTCAATTCCAATAAACGTAATTCTGAGAGTCACTGACGAACAAAAACCGCTGATTTTTCCAATACCAGGTTAACAAACTTTTCTGCTGAATATAAGAAATTGAAATCGAAAAGGTGAATGAGAAAAATCAGTCAGTGGTATTTCCAACGTTGAACCAACTGTTTCATGTGAAAAAAAAATGCAAGCTAGTTCTTTGAATCTTGAATGGGACTCCCAACCCCTAAACAGAGAGCCGGCCCTTACGTAAGTAGGTACCTAGATAATTATATATTTTATACTTATTTCGTTTGTCGATTCGATTCGAAAAAAATACTTGTATATTCAGTATCACATAATAAATGTATTATTCGGTACATAATTGTTTCTTCCACTTTATAAAAAAAACCTTGCAAGCGAGTAGCTTTTAAAAAATGTAATGTTGTTATTGTTTTCATTAGTCAATTTGAATCATATCACACTCTGAATTGAAATTTTCAAAAAAAAAAAAACATTGAGATCCTATCTGATGCTACTATCACCAGATCCAAAATCGCTTAGAAGTAAGCTGGGACAGACTTTCACTTGACAGTTCGATTCTACCAACCTCCGAATAATAAAAAGTGCGTATCGAAACAGATGCTATTTCGAAACGCATTCGCGTTTCATAATGATTTCATTATAAAAGCAAAATATGAAATTTTCCCAGAAGTCATATCATCCAACGTCTTGTTCAGTTTCAGCATCTTCAGGGGAAGATGAAACTGTTGATCTAATGCTCCTTATGACAATCTGGCATCAAATCAAGTATTCCATTCCGAGAAGACATTCGAGATACTCCGCAAGAACCATCATTAAAAGAAAAAAACTCGCTCGTCTTTTAGTTTCGTCATCGTTATAATTTCCATTCAATTAATACACCCGATCGATACAATCGTCTTGCTGTACCTTGAGATAAAGTCCTTATCTCGAATATGCTTGATCACTCAATATAAATTGTTAGTCATGAAATTCATGTCATTAAATGATGCGGTAAAGCAAGAACGCTTCAGTCGCCTGTGCCGGGATGATTTTGACAGTCAGCAATCAAGGCGGCCATCATTATGCATTCAAATTGAAATTGATTTGATAAGGGCCCTGTCGGGATTGGCCCACCAACGGCGTATTTTTGGAATTGCATGAGGATGAGATCCAATGCATTATTTCGTGGAGATGAATATCATTTTTCATGTATATTTCATGACTTTGTTTTTAGAATAAAAAACTTGTATAGCTTCAAATATCGTTACTAATTCAAATCCCTGGTTTTTATGTAAGTAGGCTTTAAAATCCAATAAACTCTCAGAATTTCGTTTGATATAAAAAATTATTGGAACTGTCTCCAGAGCACACTCCATAAAAACGAATTTTTCTCAATGTTGATCACCATGTAAGATTCAAACATATCATGTGGTATACATCATTGTATTTAGAAAGAAACAGTATTTTCAAAAATGCAGCAGAAATCCAATATGGCGCCCATAAGAATAACCAATGTTGAGTGTTGTATCTCCAACATTAAGGACGCCTTGGATAATTCGATTCCTTGTAAACAAGTGCCTCAAGTTCGTCCTAGCTGAAAATGCCAAGTTCTTTTCGTTTTCGCTCGAAAAAATGAATTTACAAATTTCAGTTTTTTTCCACTATCTCAATCGACTTGGCCGTTACTTGATGAAAATCCATAGTTATTATAAACAAACGAAAAAAAGATTTTCACGATAAATATATTTATATTTATTTTTCACAACATGTTTCGCTAACACTGTAGCTTCATCAGGTATAAGTACACTAAACTAACTACTACGATAACAACCATATTTATACCTATAACTACACAGTTATAACAATATTTGTACCTGTAGGGATTAAAGAATGTTTATCCTCTTTATTGCGGTAAATAACAAAAATAAAATGAATATCTAATTAAGCTATTGTTAGGAAAACAAATTCAACAAAGGAGAGAATTATTCGAATCTAATTGGTCATTAGGCAAAAGATTTGAATTCTTGAGTCTATTAATTTCGAGTGTTTCTAAATAGTTAAGTTTCACTTCTTTGTTTTCAACATGTAATATTTTGAATTCTTCATCAAAATCGTGATTTTCTTCCAAAAGGTGGTAGGAATATGTTGAATTTGTTTTCCTATTTACATAACTCATGTGGTGTTCATGGATGCGATTTTTGAAAGTTCTCCCAGTCTGACCAATGTATACCTTCGGGCAAGTTTCACAATTCGGTCTATCTCCTGATTTTTCATATTTAGGAACTATGTCTTTATTATTTTTGATAAACTTTCCCAAAGTCTTATTTGTTCTATAAGCAATCTTAGTGTCTTGTTTATGCAAAAATGAAGTTACTTTTTCGGTTGCTTGTCCAAAATAGGTCAATGTTTTGTAATTTCGATCGGTGTTTTTATTAAAAGGAAAAACTTGAAAAAGTTTTTACGAGATTAAAATAAAATAGTCTTTTGTTCTTGAGATAAAAAAAAGGTCGATTTCTCGACTTTTAGATACATATGAATATAATGGTTGTTTGTAAAGTTGCGAGATAATAATTACTTTTATACATTCAGCAAATTCAGTTGTGGGTATAGAAGAGACCACATTTTTCTCACGTCGTGGCAAGAAAGTCAAAAGTATGCGCGAGACCAAGGTAGACTCTAATGACACTCAACCGTTTTATTCCTATCATGCTTGAGAGGTGAAGCGAGGTATTTACAATAAAATTTACTGGTCGTGCATAAAATGTTGTATGTATTTAGAGCGTAACTTGCTTTTATGGACCTAGGCGTGTTAATTACTTACACGCTGCGGTCCATAAAAGCCTATTTTACGCCCTTGATACATAAATAACTATTATATTTCCAATTTTTTTGTTCCCAATGACCATATTGTATAGAAACAAAAAAATGTTATAACAATTTGAGAGATAAGAAATATTTTCAAAAGGAAGAATTAGATGATATCTCGACATTGTTTTTTCATAAAAAAAAAAGAATTTTATCAACACTTGATAATTCGAAAAATTTCACCTATAGACGAATTTGACAATTTCACGATGATAACGATTTATTCACTAACATTATATTTAAAAGAATTAAAAAAAATTCTCAATAATCGTAATTTTTTTCACAATCGTAACTTCTGAGTCGAACTTCAGGGTAACAATTCGAGCGCTTTATATTCCATTGCGTTAATCACCATACTGTAAGAGGGTTAGGTTAGGTTGTCCAGGCCGCAATCTATCAGCCAACTTCACAATCTGTCACATGTGAGGCAACACCTACACGTATACACTTCCATATAAAGTATGAGCTCATGCAAAGGATCGAAGCTGATAGAGTTAGCATATACTAACATGGCGTATATACATATAGTTGGATTAGACATTCGTAGCCCTAGGGCTATAAACCCATCGGATGAATAGTTGGCGTGGTATCTACAAAACACACAGCGTCGCTCTATAGTGTTCAGATAATGCCCGCTAGGGGTGTAATTAATTGTAAACAAGTTTTGAAACACGAGACGCACACACGTCACACGTAGTACAGGCCATGCCTGACGCAGCGCAGCTATCTGGACGTTAGAGATATTGTTATGGTGATTATGGGCATGCCACACGGCATATATGGGGCGTGAAAGTCGATGAGCTCTCCAAAGCTTTCTATTTTACTTATAATACCACTAGAACTTCAATTATTACTGGACATTTTTTTGACAACACGAATATTTTGAAAATTTTCTACAAAATATTCGTGTTGGAGAAAAAATACAGTTTTCAATTGAAGCTACAGTGGTATTCGTCAAGAAAATTTGACACCGAAATATTATTGAAGTCTGTGCATTGAAGAGATAGGGAAGGTTCGACCTCGTCTCTCATTGGTCTAGACGCCAGGCAAGCATACAAGTGGCTAGTTGACCGTACGACTGTGTATAAAGAGTAAAATAAAATACAACTTTGACGAGATTGACTGTTTAAGTCTTATTTCTATTGTATTCACCGTGAGTTCGGTTAATCAAGATATACAATCTCAATAATCGTATTAGGACACGAATTTGATTCTCATTAACACTTGACAGTTTTCATAGTCAGCCGATACCGGTTCACTAGCCACCAAATCCGTATCGGCTATTATGAAAAATTATCGTAAATTGTAAATCAACAATTCAGTTCATCATTATTTACCGATACTGTCTGGATAAATTGAATAATCATTACAGAAAACTCTGAACCACTGAGGTAAAGTTGGTAGAAATATATTTACACTGAGTGCGAACCAGTTTCACCAATGAAAAACGCTATTAGTATTTGAAATTAGGTAAATGTGGATGTCATTGAACCTACAAACGTCAAAAAATGTCCAGTGTGATGCCATAGATCGACCTAATATGCTTACGCTAGATCAGGTATCCAGGTTATTTGTTTGGTCCGGGGGGGTTGAAAGTACTAAGCCATTGATTAGACGTTTTGATTTTTGACCATACATAATTATGTGTTGTACCACGTGATCATAGTAACAACTTTCTTGCAGACACCTCTAATACCAAACAAATATTAGCGTAAGCATATAAGATCTATGTATAATACCATGCCCCTTCCCCAAAGAAAAATTACCGGAAATCGTTCCAGTTACTAAATAAGTCGGGTTCCGATATTACTGAATTTACTGATGACAGTCAGCAATTTCGTAACGAATTCAGGTTGAGTAAGCTTCCACCAGTATAATTCAGTAATTTCAGAACGATCTACAGTACTGAACAGTACTGGTTGGGAATTTCAGAACTCAACAATAGTAACGATACAAAATATTGGCTTTTGATTGGTCGAAAATATTAGATGTGAAATTTTCAAGGACTGAATTAGTTACAAAAGTCAGAATCCAACAACACTATCACTATTACAACACTATTTTCCTGAATAACTTGTTGATTAGATGAAATATGTTGATAACAAATTTTATCAGCCATAAATCCAGTCGATTTCGCCTTGAGCTAGCCCCAACTGATTCAAATCCTGTCACTGTTTTTCCGTTTCTCATCAGTTGGCACAGGTAATGATGGGATCAACTTTCTTCATAGATCAATTTGCTCGATAGTTTCTTTCCCTTGATATGTAGCCAGCCCAATGATGTTTATCTGGAAGCATTACTTGCAATAGTATACGAGATTCGAGTGCAAATAAAAATCTGGTTCACTGATTGTTGGCCTGAAGAAAACAATACAATGCAATACAATAGTACCCTATCACAGGGCAGTGTATAGGCTTCTGTTTGATAAGTACATGTACCTATTGTTCTTCACATCCCCACACTTCCTCAAATTTCTCTTTCAAAGACAAACGTATCCGAGGAATTTCAGTATATGTATCCCATTATCTCCACGACATTAGCGCCAAAGTGCTTCCAAGGCAGAATGGCAATAATTATTCAGAATTCCACGTTTCCAAGCAGACATTATTCAAAACTCGGAACGACAAACAGCTTTCATTATATCTCGAGCGTTTTACATCTATATATACGTGGAAACTTACACGAAAGGAGCAAAAGTTCGTTTGCAGCAACATACAGAAGACTAAGCAATCTTTGGGAGTATACGAGGATTGATGGTGAGAAATCAAGAAATGATGATTTCAACATGTTCCACATATAATTTCGTTCCTCTATCGTTGGAAGCCATAGACCTAAAATAGCCGAATAGAAGAAATTATACGAATAGAACGAAATCGAAAGGATATATATTTATAAATTTTTCTGCAAAAAAGCTTTTCATTATTTTATTTCAACCAATGAATTTCGAGCAATAAACGCATAATTCTTAACTACTTCGAGAATATACCTACTGACTTTGTTACTCTTGAAGAGTTGTTGAACTCATACTGAGCGTTTATTTTTATAGCCATTTCTGAGTTGAGGGACTGGCAACTGAATATAAAAAATTATTCACCAATGGAAAAAGAATTGATGATCTGCTCAGAAATTCAGGGTTGTACTCAAAAAACACTGTATTCTGTTCTCTCATTTCATTTTTAAATGGTAACGATTGTGAAAACCAACTTTTCTAACTTCAAAGTTCTAGGAAGTCATAATAATTACCCATCAAGAAGTTTTGTGTTGACGGATATTCCAAGATAATATACCACAATATTTTGAGAGTACACCTTCTACAATTGCACCTGCGTACCTTTTTAAAAGATATCAATTGCAACGAAAATGTATCTTCTGGAAAATTCTCTTATCTGGTAGAGATAAGACTTTTAGCATTGGAATTCAGACACTAAATATTCACCGAGAAAGCATTTTGATGTGTTACTATGAATATATACTTTGTATGTGCCCAATCAATACTATTACATTCCAAAGTGTTTGTATTCAATGAAATAAAATCATGCTCGAATCGTGAAGTATTATAAACAATACCTCATTGGATAAAATGAGATAATGAAGGGCACCTATTTTCTAGAAAATTTTATGAGAAACATTTTTAGTAGGAATGAAATGTGTTGTGCAACGAATAGATTCTTAGAAAAACTAGAAATTGATTTCAAAATCAATGGACTATCAATCGAATGCCGAAATGAATATACATGTTGACAGAAAAAACAGGGTTATCCCATTTTATGTGCTGCAAATCCCTTAACGTTGTCCCTGCAGCTTCTATGTGTATCCCACACCTGAATTTACGACGCAAATCTTGAAGCAACGCCCTTGTAAATTCCGATCAACAGAATCCCGCGGGGAATTCGATCCCGCTACCAGCAAATCTTTATTATCGCCAATGTCTCTAACTCAAACATCTTATTGGCGGATTTGTGACCCCTAGTTGATTTCTCCTTTCTTTGTCGCCCCAGCCGCAGACAGCGAATCTCGTTTAAAAGCCTTTCAGGGCTTTGCATCTGTGCGAGCAACTTTTTTATCACGATCTCTGCGGGACGAAACTTTGGTTTTAATTGCGAGATAGCGGTGGATCGGACGTGGAATGGTGGAAAAATAGCAGGCGAAATCTATTGACGGCCGAGAAATGTTGGAGTTTGGCAAGAGGCGGTTTAAACGTTCAGACACGTTCTTTATTCTTACGTTAATGAATCCCAGATGATTTCGAAGCATATTCTCATTCGGTTACCTATTAGGGATCACAAATTTTTCAAATTCGAAGGTACTTACGAAAGCGCTGAACGGACATACAGACATACAGCAAAATAAAATTAAAATTGCCAGTTTGAACTGACAATTATACATAATTGTCAGCAGATAATACTGGCATTTATAGAAAATTGCCAGTTTAAACTGACAATTATACATAATCGTCAGATAGAACTAGAAATTATCTATAAATGCCATTTCGAACTGACAATTATACATAATTGCCAGATAGACCTGGCATTTATAGATAATTGCTACACAATTGCCAGATAGAACTGGCATTTATAGATAATCGCCAGTTCTATCTGGCAATTATGTATAAATGTCAGTTCAAACTGGCAATTATAATTTTATTTTGCTGATGTCCTTTCAGTGCTTTCGTAGGTACTAATTCAATCAAGTTACTCCTTCAAACCGTTTTTTTTTCAGATTTGTGGAACATTCAAGAAATTTTGAAATGCATTGCATTTTCGAATCATCGAAAAACGCGGAAAATTTTTTAACTTGGCTCTCTCAATAACACGTTCGTTTTTTCAACGTTTATAAAGTTTTTGAGAGGTCAACGTTGAATTTTAGTTAATATTTTCAACGTTTCAACGTAAAACTATTTTTCATTGAATAGTCAAATTATTCAAGGTAAACTAACGTTTATCAGAAACGTTGGTTGAATTTTTGATATCAATGTTTTCTCAACGTGATTCTGTAGCTATATTTCATTCCACTTAGTGAAGAGAACACGAAAGTAAACGTTATTCAACTGTTTATTAATAATTATCGTGAAACTATTTTTCGAATTGTCGAATTACTGACGGTACATAAACAAACGTGCATCAGAAACGTCAGTTGAACTCAGTTGCTGGAGATAAAACGTGAAGTAAACGTTTTTCAACAACGTTATTCAACCATCATTAGTCATCGTGTATTGAATATTGTTTTCAAACTATATTTCATCGGTTCTTCGAATTACTGACGGTGAACAAAAGAAGAAATGTTTGATAGTGCATCCTTATCCAACTGAAATTTTTTTACGGACCTTCTAGCAGGTGAAACTTTCAAAACTAACGACCGTCCATGTCTAATTCCAGAACAACTTCGGCTGTGATTACGGCAGGTGTACGACTATAGAGTAATTTTCGGCAAAGTTAGATATTTATCGGTGAGATTCACCTGTCCGGAGTATGGTCATCCTCCATGGACCTTCCGCTGCTCTCACCTGTTGTTGGTCTGTGTTGTTATACGGTGGGATTTTGTAAACTCGGCTCACATTCTATATAGGAACTACCACTCGACTTCCGATTGTAGGATTCACCAGTATTTGTCTCCTATCAATGCTTGATTTCTAAAAATATATACAGTGTGTCTACTTTAGTTCGCACCATATGAGAAAATTTTGTATCGGTAATTTTCAAAAAAAATTATAAAAAATTCTACATGGTGCTGAACCTAAAATAAAACCATCATTTGTCAGACATTAAGGTTGATTAATTTCTGAAAATATCGCAAACTTTTACGCCTCTCAACCTCTATTTTGCATTATTTTAATGATGCACCAAAATAAATGATGCACAATAATTTATTTCACAATATTTATCAACTGCATAAATAAGGATTTTTTTTCATGTAATTGAATGTACTGCATATTTGAAAGTAGTTTTTAGTTCTGGCCAACTTTTGTCGATAACAATTTTTGATATCAAACATAAAGATAACTTCATAATTCATAGAAAGGAAATTAGTCTATCCAATTAGAATATCAAACATAGTTTGAAATGAATGTCTGGTAGACTACGAGCAGAAAACAACTACTTTCCTGGTAAATACCACGCAGAACATTGAATTAGCTTAGTCGAGCTATAAGCCACTTCCAAGTTCTGTGATTTGGGAGATTTAGTTCTGGAGTGTTTCTTTCTTCTGCCGCATGGTGTCGCCACTTCCAATTGTCTGTTGGAACGCGGCTCAGTGCGGTCAAATAAACGCGACGAAGGTGCATTGGGACAGGCAACGCTTCGAGTGGAGATCTTACGGTCTCTACTCGGATAACTACCCTGCACTGATGAGGGCCAATAAGCCCGAAACCGGTATGTAGGTTGTTAGGCGTGCCTGTCCCGATGTGAATTTGTCACGTCTTAGGAAGAAAGAAACATTTGCGATCTGCATTCACAGTGTGAATCGTTGCATGGATTACGAGCAGATATAATTCAATGTTCTGCGTGGTATTTACCAGGAAAGTAGTTGTTTTCTGCTCGTAGTCTACCAGACATTCATTTCAAACTATGTTTGATATTCTAATTGGATAGACTAATTTCCTTTCTAAAATTGTTGTCCAATTTATGGCTTTTCCATTTTTCATTTATTAGCTTAGTCGAGCTATAAGCCACTTCCAAGTTCTGTGATTTGGGAGATTTAGTTCTGGAGTGTTTCTTTCTTCTGCCGCATGGTGTCGCCACTTCCAATTGTCTGTTGGAACGCGGCTCAGTGCGGTCAAATAAACGCGACGAAGGTGCATTGGGACAGGCAACGCTTCGAGTGGAGATCTTACGGTCTCTACTCGGATAACTACCCTGCACTGATGAGGGCCAATAAGCCCGAAACCGGTCTGTAGGTTGTTAGGCGTGCCTGTCCCGATGTGAATTTGACACGTCTTAGGAAGAAAGAAACATTTGCGATCTGCATTCACAGTGTGAATCGTTGCATGGATTACGAGCAGATATAATTCAATGTTCTGCGTGGTATTTACCAGGAAAGTAGTTGTTTTCTGCTCGTAGTCTACCAGACATTCATTTCAAACTATGTTTGATATTCTAATTGGATAGACTAATTTCCTTTCTAAAATTGTTGTCCAATTTATGGCTTTTCCATTTTTCATTTATTAGCTTAGTCGAGCTATAAGCCACTTTCAAGTTCTGTGATTTGGGAGATTTAGTTCTGGAGTGTTTCTTTCTTCTGCCGCATGGTGTCGCCACTTCCAATTGTCTGTTGGAACGCGGCTCAGTGCGGTCAAATAAACGCGACGAAGGTGCATTGGGACAGGCAACGCTTCGAGTGGAGATCTTACGGTCTCTACTCGGATAACTACCCTGCACTGATGAGGGCCAATAAGCCCGAAACCGGTCTGTAGGTTGTTAGGCGTGCCTGTCCCGATGTGAATTTGTCACGTCTTAGGAAGAAAGAAACATTTGCGATCTGCATTCACAGTGTGAATCGTTGCATGGATTACGAGCAGATATAATTCAATGTTCTGCGTGGTATTTACCAGGAAAGTAGTTGTTTTCTGCTCGTAGTCTACCAGACATTCATTTCAAACTATGTTTGATATTCTAATTGGATAGACTAATTTCCTTTCTAAAATTGTTGTCCAATTTATGGCTTTTCCATTTTTCATTTATTAGCTTAGTCGAGCTATAAGCCACTTCCAAGTTCTGTGATTTGGGAGATTTAGTTCTGGAGTGTTTCTTTCTTCTGCCGCATGGTGTCGCCACTTCCAATTGTCTGTTGGAACGCGGCTCAGTGCGGTCAAATAAACGCGACGAAGGTGCATTGGGACAGGCAACGCTTCGAGTGGAGATCTTACGGTCTCTACTCGGATAACTACCCTGCCCTGATGAGGGCCAATAAGCCCGAAACCGGTCTGTAGGTTGTTAGGCGTGCCTGTCTCGATGTGAATTTGTCACGTCTTAGGAAGAAAGAAACATTTGCGATCTGCATTCACAGTGTGAATCGTTGCATGGATTACGAGCAGATATAATTCAATGTTCTGCGTGGTATTTACCAGGAAAGTAGTTGTTTTCTGCTCGTAGTCTACCAGACATTCATTTCAAACTATGTTTGATATTCTAATTGGATAGACTAATTTCCTTTCTAAAATTGTTGTCCAATTTATGGCTTTTCCATTTTTCATTTATTAGCTTAGTCGAGCTATAAGCCACTTCCAAGTTCTGTGATTTGGGAGATTTAGTTCTGGAGTGTTTCTTTCTTCTGCCGCATGGTGTCGCCACTTCCAATTGTCTGTTGGAACGCGGCTCAGTGCGGTCAAATAAACGCGACGAAGGTGCATTGGGACAGGCAACGCTTCGAGTGGAGATCTTACGGTCTCTACTCGGATAACTACCCTGCACTGATGAGGGCCAATAAGCCCGAAACCGGTCTGTAGGTTGTTAGGCGTGCCTGTCCCGATGTGAATTTGACACGTCTTAGGAAGAAAGAAACATTTGCGATCTGCATTCACAGTGTGAATCGTTGCATGGATTACGAGCAGATATAATTCAATGTTCTGCGTGGTATTTACCAGGAAAGTAGTTGTTTTCTGCTCGTAGTCTACCAGACATTCATTTCAAACTATGTTTGATATTCTAATTGGATAGACTAATTTCCTTTCTAAAATTGTTGTCCAATTTATGGCTTTTCCATTTTTCATTTATTAGCTTAGTCGAGCTATAAGCCACTTCCAAGTTCTGTGATTTGGGAGATTTAGTTCTGGAGTGTTTCTTTCTTCTGCCGCATGGTGTCGCCACTTCCAATTGTCTGTTGGAACGCGGCTCAGTGCGGTCAAATAAACGCGACGAAGGTGCATTGGGACAGGCAACGCTTCGAGTGGAGATCTTACGGTCTCTACTCGGATAACTACCCTGCCCTGATGAGGGCCAATAAGCCCGAAACCGGTCTGTAGGTTGTTAGGCGTGCCTGTCCCGATGTGAATTTGTCACGTCTTAGGAAGAAAGAAACATTTGCGATCTGCATTCACAGTGTGAATCGTTGCATGGATTACGAGCAGATATAATTCAATGTTCTGCGTGGTATTTACCAGGAAAGTAGTTGTTTTCTGCTCGTAGTCTACCAGACATTCATTTCAAACTATGTTTGATATTCTAATTGGAGAGACTAATTTCCTTTCTAAAATTGTTGTCCAATTTATGGCTTTTCCATTTTTCATTTATTAGCTTAGTCGAGCTATAAGCCACTTCCAAGTTCTGTGATTTGGGAGATTTAGTTCTGGAGTGTTTCTTTCTTCTGCCGCATGGTGTCGCCACTTCCAATTGTCTGTTGGAACGCGGCTCAGTGCGGTCAAATAAACGCGACGAAGGTGCATTGGGACAGGCAACGCTTCGAGTGGAGATCTTACGGTCTCTACTCGGATAACTACCCTGCCCTGATGAGGGCCAATAAGCCCGAAACCGGTCTGTAGGTTGTTAGGCGTGCCTGTCCCGATGTGAATTTGTCACGTCTTAGGAAGAAAGAAACATTTGCGATCTGCATTCACAGTGTGAATCGTTGCATGGATTACGAGCAGATATAATTCAATGTTCTGCGTGGTATTCACCAGGAAAGTAGTTGTTTTCTGCTCGTAGTCTACCAGACATTCATTTCAAACTATGTTTGATATTCTAATTGGATAGACTAATTTCCTTTCTAATATTGTTGTCCAATTTATGGCTTTTCCATTTTTCATTCATAATTCATATTTTTTGAGAAAGCGCGTACACGACTGATGACTGTATTTCAGCTGCGGTGCGAAACTTTTTATAAAGAATAACGTTTTATATGGTGCTGGTGATGAACAGTTCCATCACGAAAATACTGTCAGAAATTTTTTGTGATATCTTCGATGCATTTGAATTAACATATGAAATAGATTTCGCGAGTTTTGTAAACGATCTCTTTATTTTTCAATTTCAAAGCCCTGTTTATTAGCTTCATACGAGTTTATCCTATCAATACGTGGATTAACGGAGTTTACATGTTTTGAAATAGGCAGTCCATCCAAAATGATAATTGCTACAGCTGTGAAGATATCATAATGATTCTGGCGATACAGTCACGCGAGGCGTTAAGGGTTGGAAGAGGTAGAGACTTCTTATCGCACTATGGAAAAATATTCCATTAAAATGACAAAGCCATAGATATTCTTATAGAAATCCCACCACGAGCGATTTAGGACAGGGCTTCAATGCCAGGCTTTGGACCTGCCGCACTTCTCTTTATCAGAAATATTATTCATCGTACGGGAAGTGAGGTCTTTCCTATCTGATTATGGGTATTTTCGCGTATAAGCCAACAATCCATTCCTACGAGAACGTAGAAATAAATCGCACACCAAATTATTCGATTCAGAGTGGAAATATCTGAATACATTTTCGGTAATGTGTTGAACACATTCGAATGAATACATTTATCAAAGTGCCTACAGCAAGGCAACATTAACATGTTTCACTCGTTGAAATTCCAATGAGCAAAAATCTCATATCTTCGAGCAGTTGTATATCTACTCATTCAATCACGAAATATAAAATTTATATTCCGCTTCCGCCATGTTCACTAACGTTATTTACATATACATCTAGATAGAAGTGTGTGTATGTAGGAATAACATTATTCGGAAATTCCTCATGAGACCTACATTAAGTTACGTATAGTATGAAGTACACTTATATTATGAGGAAAATGAATGTAGCGCTACGTATATCCATAATCTAATAAAATTCAATAAGAAGAGATCGCTCTTGAGTCTAGAACCTAAGCGAGTTACTGGGAAAATTTCATTGACAGAAGCTTTATGGTCTCAAAGAGAATATTCTTGTGGTATACGTTATAAATAGCTGTGTGTATTTCAGACATATTCTGGCTACAGAGGCCCTCCCTTTCCTCTTTCCTCTCCCAACTATCAAATATATTCAATTAGAACCAAACACGCTTTCTAGGAAGTGGATTAAAAGTGTGTTCATCTTCATTCTTCATGTGTATTAACAGAATAAGCTTTTTGGGTTGTCAGTGCCTTCATCAGAGTCATTTTTCCTTGAAGGCTTCTGCTCCACATATCCATGGCAGGTCTGCTATGGTGTCTCTACCACTCATATCATCTCATATCACAGAGAAACTATGATGGGAACAACAGTTGCCAAATCATCTTGAGAAGGTTCTTGCTTTAACAGCTACTACTATGAGAAACACTAGAATAGTAACTCCCCAAATTGTCTGAAGCCAACATGACATTCATATTCATATGTTTTTCCCCCACAGAGGTTGCCACATATCGTAACATTTGAAAATGATGATCGTTCCATGACCACATTTTTTCTCTCAATTCCCAAATATATATATATCCTTTAGTAGGTATTTATATGAATCAGATATTCGCATCAAAAGATATTTATTCAATCTAAGACAGTGCCTCATTTAAATATAGGTTTATTATAGATATAACGTATTCCTGGAGTTTGAGGCATTTTTGGTGAATGCGCCAATGCAGCTTATTTCGTTCAACCTATAATCAACTGAACGCTGACAGTGACATCGCGAAAATTCTCGTTTTCAAATCAAATTTTGTTTGATAGTTCATTAAACGGCATATTTCCAGTTGTGTGTGAAAATTTGAATGATATTCTACTCAAAAACTTCGTTAATTATATTCAATTCGAATTCAAAGTATGGTGAAACGCTGTGAAATGGGTAAAGACAATTTAGAAGTGGTGACCAGAACACAACATTTCACTGGTGAGTTACTCAGTGTCGTATCATTCGTTGTATAAACATTATTCACCCATCCCAATATGCAATGCGATTGGTGGTGATTTGAAAACAACTCGAGTTTCCCCGAGATGAAAAGTTAGCGGATATATGGAAAAATATGATCGAGAAATAGAATATTTCTAGAGACGCTAGTGTATCTTCTCATCATTTTACTACAAGTGATAAAATGGTTGGTCCAAGTGGTAAGAAAATGCTCAGAGTAGTAGATAAGCCTATATTTGGTGGAATTGAAAGGTAATAACAACATCTTCGATGAAAAATGGAAAATCCATAAATTGGACAAAAATTTTAGAAAGGGAAAATAGTCTATCCAATTAGAATATCAAACATAGTTTGAAATGAATGTCTGGTAGACTACGAGCAGAAAACAACTACTTTCCTGGTAAATACCACGCAGAACATTGAATTATATCTGCTCGTAGTTCGTGCAACGATTCACACTGTGAATGTTGATCGCAAATGTTTCTTTCTTCCTATACGACGTGACAAATTCACATCGAGACAGGCACGCTTAACAACCTACAGACCGGTTTCGGGCTTATTGGCCCTCATCAGTGCAGGGTAGATATAATTCAATGTTCTGCGTGGTATTCATCAGGAAAGTAGTTGTTTTCTGCTCGTAGTCTACCAGACATTCATTTCGAACTATGTTTGATATTTTAATTGGATAGACTATTTTCTCTTTCTAACATCTTTGATGTTATATTTCTCAAGTTCGAAACATGGAAACTTTATATACCCAGAGGAAGAAGTTTGACAGTGAATTAAATCTATTAATATTCGAGTCCTTCCAAGATAGCAAGACACTGGTACTGGGGGATTTTGTTATTCATCAACTCTGTTTTATGATCGAAGGCATGGATAATCAAACAATATTCGCTGAGGTTTTGTTGATGTATGATGCTCCAGAAATACAGTAACATAGCTGTGATGTGCTATTTCTTGATATTCGCTAAATCTTTGCAATGTCAGTCGGTACAAAGAAGGTATAGGGTCTATTTAGTCATCCGTGTCTTTATCTCAAGTCTCAGTCTCAATCCCAGTCTTCAGTCTTTGTCTTAAGGAATAAGGACATGACTATTTATACAACTCAAGATACTAAGACATTAAGACAATGACATCAATATAAACAAATATTCATTATTTGAAAAAGTGAAAACATGTATGGATAATCAAACATTAATCACGACCGGTGTGTATTCTTTGATGAATGAATGTTCTTTGCACTATTCTACATTCGTAAATTTGCCAAAAATCGTCACAGACGGTTAACACATTATATTTCTGTGGTTACTCTGGAATGAGGAGCATGCGCACTGACTCCGTGGTCTTAGTCCTAAACATAAAGTTGGAAATTAGGAACTCTCAAGGTCACGTTTTTAGGACGAAGACGAGTCTAAGACAAAAATTGTTGTATAAATGCTCTTATGTAAATGCATGGATTCAACTTGGCTCAAAGAATAAAATTAGGACAAAGACTAAGACTGAGGGCCACTTTATAAAAAACTTCAAGACTTAAGATTTATCACCTAAAATTTAATACTTATCACTTATGACAGATGAATCATGGAAATATCATTGATTGTGTTATAAACCCATTTAAGACTTATGGTTTAACACTCAAGAAGATCACCAACTTCCAACTTAAGAAATGGATGATAAATGATCATAAATGAAAATAGGAGATGCGCATGTTCGAGCAACGAAAAGTGACATCCTGTTTCCCGCGATATTTGAATTTTGGGTTATATTTTCGAATATTATTTGTTGGTTATAGTCTGTAATTATTTGGTTGCATTCATCAATTTTTTTATAATAGTGATGAGACCATGGGCATCATTTACTTCATGTAGTTTGCTAATGATTTTTGGGCTTGGTGTTTACTTGAGATGCATGAGAAAAAAAGGTCGGAATTGAAAATACAAACTTAAACCCATAAATGGGAAGAGGAATACCCATTCCAACTCTATTTATTTGAACATGACGGATAATATGGTTATTGAACAGTTTTTTATTTTGAAATCGATGTCAACAATAATAACTTCAAATTTTAGCTATTTATCAGATCAGAAGGATGCTCTATGCAGCAAATTGCTTATGTTAGACTGACTACTATGTACACATGTCATCATACAGGAAACCAGCGATGTACTGTAGAAAATTTTGGCATGGAATCTCAATGGAATTTTATGAAAAATGGAATATGCCAAACTGGTATTGGTGCCCTTGATGGAAAGCATATCCAGATACAAAATCCAAAACATGCTGAAACAGGATACTTCTTCTACAAGAAGACTTTTAAGCATAGTATTGATGGCTATCTGTGATGCATCTCATAAATTCATCTTCATTGATGTAAGCTATCTAGGATCAAATCATGATGGAAATGTATTCCGTAATTCAATTTTCCATTTCTACCTTCAGTTTTCTAAGATATATTTGGCCAATTGTTTTCCAGACAGTTTTCCTGGCGAGTTTATTTTAGAATAACTATACTTTGTTTATCATAAATATATCTGAATTTTTCAACTTGTTGAAATAATAGAGCATCGTCCATGACACAAATAATATTTAAATGAAATTGAAGAAAATTCAAACAAAAACAATGATAATAGATATAGGTTAGAACTTGCCAACGTCAAAATCATTTGTTCCGTGTCAAATATTCCTAAATAATAATAATAATAATAATAATAATAATAATAATAATAATAATAATAATAATAATAATAATAATAATAATAATAATAATAATAATAATAATAATAATAATAATAATAATAATAATAATAATAATAATAATAATAATAATAATAATAATAATAATAATAATAATAATAATAATAATAATAATGATAATAATAATAATAATAATAATAATAATAATAATAATAATAATAATAATAATAATAATAATAATAATAATAATAATAATAATAATAATAATAATAATAATAATAATAATAATAATAATAATAATAATAATAATAATAATAATAATAATAATAATAATAATAATAATAATAATAATAATAATAATAATAATAATAATAATAATAATAATAATAATAATAATAATAATAATAATAATAATAATAATAATAATAATAATAATAATAATAATAATAATAATAATAATAATAATAATAATAATAATAATAATAATAATAATAATAATAATAATAATAATAATAATAATAATAATAATAATAATAATAATAATAATAATAATAATAATAATAATAATAATAATAATAATAATAATAATAATAATAATAATAATAATAATAATAATAATAATAATAATAATAATAATAATAATAATAATAATAATAATAATAATAATAATAATAATAATAATAATAATAATAATAATAATAATAATAATAATAATAATAATAATAATAATAATAATAATAATAATAATAATAATAATAATAATAATAATAATAATAATAATAATAATAATAATAATAATAATAATAATAATAATAATAATAATAATAATAATAATAATAATAATAATAATAATAATAATAATAATAATAATAATAATAATAATAATAATAATAATAATAATAATAATAATAATAATAATAATAATAATAATAATAATAATCTTCATTCATGATAATACAATTTTGACAACATTATTGACAAAATTGAAAAGGCGAAGTTCAGTTGATGAAGCAATATCATCAAACTGTTCTACCACTTAACCTTTGAAATGCACCTTAACCCTAAAGTGCATGAATGAAATGACAAAGTACAATATAATATATAACTAAACCTAACCTATCCTAAAGGCACAAACAAATCTAAACTACGAAGATACGACAGGTGACACACATACAATAAAATCGACGGAGCTTTAGGTGAAGAACGACATCAGGTGAGATAACGGAGAAGTGATCAACTAGATTATAATATTAGGCGATATTTACGTTTGAAGATAGTGGTAGAGGGAATGTTCTGGAGTTGCGGAGGCAGAGTATTGAACATTTTAGATATATTATATGAAAAAGATCTCTCATATGCTGAGGTGCGATGCTGTGGAGTAGTGATATTATTCCTTGTTCTGACATTTCGGTCATGAGTATTGTGTCTGAACGATATCTTATTATAGAGATAGCTGGGGCTTTTTTCTGTTGATATTCGATGGTATAGGGTCATTGTATGAAGTTTTCTTCTGCTGGCCATGTTCAGCCAACCTGTCTCAGCTAATTTGTGAGATACTCTTCCGCCTCTTCGTATCCCATGGATGAGACGCAAACAGCTATTCTGAATTTTTTGAATTCTTCTTATATCAATATGATCCAGACAGGAATTATAGAGAACATCACAGTAGTTGAAATGCGAGAGGACAAGAGTATCACACAACAATATTTTGAGCTTTCTATTTAAAATTTTTCTGGAATTATATATTAACTTGAGCTGACAGAATGCTTTCTTGATACAGCTGGATACATGTTTTTTGAACCTCAGCCTATCATCAAACATAACTCCAAGGTTTTTAGCTACTTCTTGTTTATGAATAGGTTCATCATCAATTCTAATATCTAATAAATTCTCAACTTTCTGTTTAACAGCCGATGAGCGATATATCATAAGGACAGATTTCTTTGGATTCAGTAACAAGGAATGTTTCGATGATATTTCATTCAAGTTAGTTAAGTCTTTATTGATTCTCAAACAGCTCTCAAGCACATCATCAGGCCGAAATGAATAGAATATTTGGGTGTCATCAGCATAATATTGAACTTTAGCATATTCCACATAGCGGTACAGCTGTGATGTATAAATTATATATAATAAGGGACCAAGTATAGAGCCTTGGGGTACTCCTCGAGTCACTTCTACAGTATTAGACATCTGATGATCTATAATGACTCTTTGTTGTCTTCCGGGTAGATACTCTTTGAAAAATGATACAGCTCGCTGGTCAAGACCAATGAATTTGAGAATTGACATAAGTATAGAGTGATTGATAGTGTCGAATGCCCTGGAATAGTCTAGAAGCACCAGAACGGCTGCTTCTCCTCTGTCACTGGCTGTCAAGATATCATCAGAAACATTCAAAAGTGCAGTACAACAGCTGTGACCAGACCGAAATCCTGATTGAGTTGGGGGTAAAATAGTGTTTTTTTCAATATATGTTCTCAATTGTGAGTCAATTATTCGTTCTAAGACTTTTGATAATACCGGTAGGACACTAATGGGTCGAAGATCTTTATAACTCTGAGGATTATGTAATTTGGGAATTGGTTTTATGAGTGCAAGTTTCCAACATCCAGGAAAGACAGAATGTTTGATGCAAAAGTTTATTAAATGTGTTACAAACGGTAATAAAAATGGACAACAAATTAGTATAAAGTCAATTTGTAAATTGTCAGAGCCTGACGATTTGCTTTTTATAGAGCTCAGATGCTTGAGAACAGTAGTCTCGTCAACTTCAGAAAAACCAAATTTTTTGTCATTCAGCTGATTTTCATTATAGAAAGTTGTTAATTCCAAAATATTATTATAATCATCAACTTTAGGGATTGACTTCACAAAAAACTGATTTATATCATTTACATCAGCTATATTAGGAGGAATGATAGCTGACTGTTTTTTTGTGTGAATACTCATATTTTTTAATTCTTTCCAAATATTAGCCCCTTGTTGCAACTGATGAGTTAGGTACGCTTTTTTCTCACGTTTAATCGCTGATGTTGTGTAGTTCCTCAATTGCTTATAGTAATCCCAATCCCCAATGTCTTTAGTCCTTTTAAATTTAATCAGAGATTTATTTCTAAGTTTTGTTAATAACTTGATATTGTCCGTGAACCACGGATTATATGGCTTAGTGAATGATCGAGTAATAAAAGGGATATGCTTGTCCTGCAATTGCTGAAGACATTCATTGAAAAATGATAATTTCTGATCGATAGACTCATAGTCATAGATTACTTGCCAAGGTATCGACATCAAATCAGCTGTCAAATTTTCAATATTTAGTTTTTTATAATTTCTATAGGTATGCACCATAGGCGCGCTTCTTGAGTTCGAAATAATTTCACAGTCTATCATTTCATGATCAGATATATTGTGCACTGAGTATACTCGAGCATTAGCTGTGACTGTATTGTCAGATGTTATAATTAAATCCAGTAGGGAAGAAGAAGTATGTGTGATGCGAGTTGGTTCATCAATAATTTGACACAAGCCCAATGATTCTAATAAGTCAGAAAAAAGTTCAGAATCACGAGATATCTTCAACATAATCTTAAGTTTTTTTATAACAGAATTAACTTATCGGCTCTCAAGTCTTAAATGTTAGGTGATAAATTTTAAGGGTGACTTTATAACAACTTTTAACATTTAAGATTTATCTCCTAACATTTAAGACTCAAGATCTGATAAGTTGATTCTGTTATGAAGAAACTTAAAATCAAAGAATATTTGACACGGAACAAATAATTTTGACGTTGGCAAGTTCTAACCTATATTTATTATTATTGTTTTTGTTTGAATTTTCTTTAATTTTTGTGTCATGGATGATTTATGATAAACAAAAGTAGTTATTCTAGAATAAACTCCTCGGGAAAACTGCCTAAAAAACACTTGGCCAAATATATCTTAGAAAACTGAAGGTAGAAATGGAAAATTGAATAACGGAATACATTTCCATCATGAATTGATCCTGGACAGCCTACATCAATGAAGATGAATTTATGAGATGCATCACAGATGAAAGTCTTCTTCATAGATGGTATTATGATTCATAGATGTGTAATATAATATGATTTCTATGGTCTTCTTGTAGAAGTATATCCTGTTCCAGCATGTTTTGGATTTTGTATCTCAATATGCTTTACATCAAGGGCACCAATACAGTTTGGCATATTCCATTTTTCATAAAATTCCATTGAGATTCCATGCCAATCGATTTTTTCAGTAAATTTTCTACAATATACATAGCTGGTTTCCTGTTTGATGACATGTGTACATAGTATTCAGTCTAACATAAGCAATTTGCTGCATAGAGCATCCCTTTGATCTGATAAATAGCTAGAATTTGAAGTTATTATTGTTGACATCGATTTCAAAATAAAAAACTGTTCAATATCCATATAATCCATCATGTTTAAATAAAAATGGAGTTGGAATGGGTATTCCTCTTCCTATGTATGGGTTTAACTTTTCTTTCTTTCTCATGCATCTCAAGTAAACAACAAGCCCAAAAATCATGAGCAAACTACATGAAGTAAATGATGCCCATGGTCTTATCACTATTATAAGAAAATTGATAAATGCAACCAAATAATTACAGACTATCCACACGAACAAATAATATTCGAAAATATAACCCAAAATTCAAATATCGCGGGAAACAGGATGTCACTTTTCGTTGCTCAAACATGCGCATCTCTTATTTCATTTATGATCATTTATCATCCATTTCTTAAGTTGGAAGTTGGTATTAAATGTTAGGTGATAAATCTTAAGTCTTAAAGTTTTTTATAAAGTGGCCCTAAATGTTGAAAGTTTTAATAAAGTCACCCTGAGACGAAGGCAAATCTGACTAAATTGACCCTATGTTTCGACAATTTCCTCGAGTATCGTGTATGCGGGTGATGAATTAGGTCTGCGTGGCATTACGAAAGCCGAACGTCCGAAGTTGAAGAGGTGACCGTTTAAAGGGGACTCGGGAAGGCGTTGCAGACCACCTAGGGCAAATTGATGGTACGTCATGATGAGCACGGCAGGCGTAGATCAATCAGCGAGGGGCTCGCCTCTTGGAGGCGATCTGAAATCCAAGCAGGCTCACGTGCGTGAGATACGGCTCGCGTGTCTAGGAGCACACGGGGCACGGGTAATAATTAAGAGTGTAGTGTTGATTAGGATTGGGTGCAGACGGTGGATTTCGTGCGAGGGAGTCCAGTTCGTACGGAATGAGTAGTTGTTAACGAATGTTGCTGATTTTTGGGTTGGGTGATTTTTATTCGGGGAAAACAATCCCAGAACAATGACTGGATATGCACCTGTTCGTTCCATTCCATTCCATTTCTCCAATGGATAAACCAAAATCGGGAAATTTCAAATTTCAAATTCTTCAAATCGTCGTAACTTCCGAAAGGATGGACCAATTTTCAACTTCGCTCATACCAATCTGCTTGTTTTTTCCATAAAATCCATTTCTCCAATCGAAAAAACCAAAATCGGATTTTTTTCGAATTCTTCAAGTTATCGTAACTTCCGAACGGATGGACCAATTTTTAACTTCGCTTATACCAATCTGCTTGTTTTTTACCATGGAATCCATTTCTCCAATCGGAGAAATCGAAATCGAACAAAAATGTTCTCGTTATAGAAAAAATAGTAGCAAAAGTGGTACCCATGGAACTTTTTCGAATTCTTCAAATCGTCGTAACTTCCGAACGGATGGACCAATTTTCAACTTCACTCATACCAATCTGCTTGTTTTTTTCCATGAAATCCATTTCTTCAATCGAAGAAACCAAAATCGGATTTTTTTCGAATTCTTCAAATTATCGTAACTTCCGAACGGATGGACCAATTTTTAACTTCGCTTATACCAATCTGCTTGTTTTTTACCATGGAATCCATTTCTCCAATCGGAGAAATCGAAATCGAACAAAAATGTTCTCGTTATAGAAAAAATAGTAGCAAAAGTGGTACCCATGGAACTTTTTCGAATTCTTCAAATCGTCGTAACTTCCGAACGGATGGACCAATTTTCAACTTCACTCATACCAATCTGCTTGTTTTCCCCATAAAATCCATTTCTCCAATCGAAGAAACCAACATCGGAATTTTTTTTTCGAATTCTCCAAATTGTCGTAACTTCCGAACGGATGGACCAATTTGCAACTTCGCTCACACCAATCTGCTTGTTTTCCTCCATAAAATCCATTTCTCCAATCGAAAAAACCATAATCGGAATTTTTTTTCGAATTCTTCAAATCGTCGTAACCTTCCGAACGGATGGACTAATTTTCAACTTCGCTCATACCAATCTGCTTGTTTTTTTCCAGAAAATCCATGTCTTCAATCGAAGAAACCAAAATCGGATTTTTTTTTCGAATTCTTCAAATCGTCGTAACTTCCGAACGGATGGAACAATTTTCAACTTCGCTCATACCAATCTGCTCGTTTTTTTCCATAAAATCCATTTCTCCAATCGAAGAAACCAAAATCGGAAAATTTTTTGTATGGAGGTGTCTCACTCCGAAGGTAATCATAAAACAAATAAATCACCAATACAGTGCCTCATTTCTGTATACAGATTCGAATGCAGGATTTCCGTGAAGCGACGGACTCGAAACACGAAACCGATCCCAGTTCATCAGAGCGCGTATATTTTCCTCTCGATCCGATCCCCGGACTATCCCTCGGACAACGGACCCTCGAAGGGCGAGAGAGTGTATATTGGCTTTTCTCGCCTTGACGCCCTCTTTGATATGCTCGGGCGCGTCCAGATAAGATCGTCCAGCGTCCATATATTTTCCATCTTATTGGTTTGATTTTGCAGCGTCTCTATGTGTTCGGCCCGGATCACAAAAGGATCGGACGCTGGAGACGGCTTTCCAGGCCGCCGCCTAATGAAATTCACCTTTTGTGCCGGGGGATGTTGTTTTCTTTCTTGCGAGAAAGAATATCCGAGCCGGGGTGATTTGTCTCTGGTTTCCTGATTTCCAGACGCCCATGCAGACCTGGTGATTGAGTTTTTTTCGTATACTGTTGGATTTTTTGTAGCCAGCCAGGTCGCCAGATTTTAGCTCTATTGACTTGATTTCATATTGATTTCATAAGAGTGAAGAGCGTTTTTATTTGAATTTTCTGAAATTTAGGAAACAATTTATTGTTCTCTATGCAAAAGAATATACAGAGCTATTCAAATTCGAGTCTATGCATGGGGATTTAGATAAACGGTAAGAGATAGAGGGTTGGTTAAATGGGGACAAAGTAGCGTATTCCAGAGGTTAATTATATGGATGAAAAAATCTGACCTAGCTTCTTCAGGTCTGGAGTTATACTGGAAAAATCGAAAATTTCGAAATTCTTCTTTTGCCTATATCTTTTTATTTTACGAAGATTTTTTTCAAATTTTGCCACTTTGCCATAGCAACTTTTTGTAGCCTTTCCAAATATCTGAATGAAAATTATATACAGGGTATCGTATGAATTGGGTCACCCTCAACTTTTAATTTTCAAATACGGACCTGTATTTTTTATTGCATTTTTTTGAATGGCAAGAGTCATGTTTCATATTGACGTAGTATTTAAATCTTAATTACAGAGTGTTTTGGACATATTGAACTATTACCAGTAAAATTTAATTTTTTTTTTAGTTCCAACTGTAATTAAAAAAAATATATCATAGAATAAGGTATGGAATGCATAGGATTTGGAATAAAATCAACATTATTCGACGAAGATTGTGTTCTTTAAGAAATCATCCACATTTCAGTTCACGCAACCCATAATCAAAACACTCTGTAATTCAGATGACGCAAATTATGATAACTAATGTATTGTGAGTAACTAGGTTTTGGTACGTTTATGATGTTGATAATATTATTAATAGAGATATCATATAATAATGTCCTAATCTTCAATAATACGACAATAACCATAAAAATAAGTCCATATAATAAAGATGTGAACTGTGAGATCATATAAGAGCTTTCTGGCCTTTCAGTGATATTGTCAGGTGAAAATCCAGAGTATACGAATTGTAAATATTGTGAATATTTTCAAAATATTCGTGTTGTCGAAAAAATTAACAGTAACGAAGCTCTATTGGTATTATAAGTGAAAATTCCACCACAAAGCGATTTTCCTGGGGGCGACACCTGACTTTCAATCTACGTAACATTTTGTAAAAGGTAGTAACTTGCCATTTCTTCTCTACTGGTTGGCTAAATATCTACTATCCCTGGTAATCCAATTAAATTTGTAACAATCCCTTTAGTCCAACCATACAAACAGTTGGAAAAGCAAAGCGCCATAGCAGCCCCATTCTAGCTAAACCTGTAACCAGTGTAACCCAAACAACAATTCGGTGGACTAGCCGTGGTTCACTGACCACACTGTGAAATAGAGGCAGTACTTTCATGCACAGACTTTCGCAAAAAAAACAACAATCGCCCACATATATCTCGATACTATTCCCAAGACGCTGAGCAAATCACCAACGTCCCCCCATTGTATTTGACGTATAAATTCCGGGAATATGGCGTCTCCAGTCGGCTCTTTGTTGAACGGAGAACTGGGTCGCAATGTCTGCCTTGGCTTATATGGTTTTTGCACCTTTCCTCTCTGATTTCCGCGGTAGGGCAATCGGCGTAGAGATAAACACACGAAATTAAAGTTACATTCGATAAAGGAGCATCCGCTCGAGCGTTGTTTCCCTTTCTTTGCACCAGTTTTTCCGTTTCTTGGTATGTTCGGAGTTGCAAGCAACGATGTAATCTAATATGGTAATCTTCTCTGGCGATGCTGCAGTTCAGTGTGGATGTGGAAACTTTGATAATACAGAATAATCACGAACAGAAGTTCTCATTCCAGTGAAATGGGTTAGATGTTATGATTCTATTCGAATTGGCTTACGACAATTTCTTTTGAAGGTCACATTTCACATCATGGATCTGGTCAAGAAAATTATGTACTTCCGTTATTTGTAAAGATCGGTTAGGTACAGATTTCACAGCATCGCCAGTGTTAGTTTCGGTAACATTTTCAATCATCCTTGAATGGAGATTTTTTCTAGAAACAAAAAGTTGACGTTCTCCGAGGAATGTCATTATGTGACAGCTTTGTCGCTCGTGTGCGAAAATAATGTCATCAAGTGACAGCATGTTTGCGCTCGCATCCATCATTGTTGAAAACTAACCTATCATTCCGTTGCATAATGAGTAATAATAGTGACAAGGAATTACCTAACACATCTCCTGATGTAACAGAAAGTGCAAACATTGCAAATTCGAACCTCCTACCAGAGAAATCGAGGAAAAGTATGAATTACTATATGATAGATTCATGACATGAAGATGTCAAAGGAAGTATCCTAAACTTGTCTCATTTAAAACACCAATCCGTTGAATATAAAGCAAAAATGAATTTAACTATCTTTTTTGTTTCATAACGTTTTATAACTGTAGGATAGACGCAAGTTTTCAAGTAGCCTCAATAGCCAACGGATTCAGAGCGCGACTCCTCAATCCCTCAGCCAGGGTTCGATTCCTGGGCAGAGCATGAATTATTGGATTGAATTTCAATATAATAGTGATATTAATTGATGAAACTAATGATTTACATTAGGAATAATGTTACGAACCGTGCTGGCATTTCTGAGAACACCGGAGGTCATTATCTCGGCGACTCGCGTCTGGCTGATATATGACCTCGCGATAACATCGGTAGCCGACATACGTAATTAGAGGATAATAGCGGATGACTCAATATTTCTAAAATGATCGGTATTTCAAGATTTTGCTAGATTGAGTATTTTTTCTATATAAAAGGAGCGCAGTTGTGCGTACAGTCAGTTTAGGTTTGGAAAGAGTTCAGTTTAGAAATAAAGCTAGTATTGTGAACATTGAGATTTGTAAAGCGAATATCGTTGTGATTCAAGTAAGAGTTTATTGAGTTGTCTTTCGAGTGTTTAGGGAAATAAGTTGTTCAGATTTGTACTGAGTGTTTTGAATTCACGAACCCAAATAGAAATATCCTAACAATATTATGAAATATAAGTAAATTGAAAAAAGTGTCGACTTTTATGTCTATAAACTGTGTTTGTATAAAAAATATTGTGTGTATTTCGAGCTCAAAGTGTCTTGCCACTCTCGAAAGATCATCTTAACTGTCTTTGTAGAGCGGAAATCTATCACTTGGTTCTCACGATGTTCTCTGAACATCACAGGATATCCCTTTTCGTGACAACCAGAACATAAAAAAACAAACAGCTATTACGGCGGTAATGTTATTTTTAAAGACCTTCTATATGATTGTTGGTTTCTAGATATACCTCACTGGTATTGTTTCATAAGAGGTAGGATCTACACCAGTTTGTAGTCATATTGCAGTGAGTGGTGCATGCGAGTAGAAATCATTACATTAAGCATCCTGGGGAGCATTTCCTTTCAACGTCGCCATTCTCTCTGATTAAACACCAACAGTTCCGTAGATGAACCAAAGCGTGGGAGATATGTTCGCTTATGTTTGGTGTTCATCAATCAAGCAAGGCATACGCAGCTTGCTTTAAAGATATTCCTGCAACGACACAGACGACGAGGTATCTCGTTTTCCACGTTGATTTATGGATGCCTTTCGAGACAGTGAAACGATAAGAAGGAATCGTATCACCTTACATGAATATAAGAGAGAACGACTCCATAAGCTCAGATTTTCCAAGTGGATACAGCTGGGAAATCTGAAAATCTGATAGGATATAGTCCTCTGGAGAAAAATCAAACGGTTTGGCATGTTATCATCGGTTTTTGTACATGGTCGAATTCATCTCGACTCTCGTCAGATGCTTCGAAGATATGAAAGCTGTTGTGGCATATCAGTTATCAATCAAAGATTGACAATTTTCACTCATAATAAATAACACTAGAGCCTCTATTATTATCTACTGGATTTTTTCCAGAACACGATTTTTATTGAATATTTGTGTTCGAGAAAAAAATTTTCTGATTTTAATTGAATCTTGAGGAGGTGGTGGGAAAATTGAGAGATAATTTCAGACCAGAACTCCCATAGAACTCCAGTTAAAATAATAATGGGGCAGATGGTGGTAGTTCATAACATTTTTTTGGCGAACTTTATTCCACTGAAGTATAGAATTTCAATTGGTCGAAAATATTAGACGTGACATTTTTTTGCAGGATCTCGTGGGTATTCTGTTGAAGTATCCTCATTCATTTTTCAAAAGCGAACGGTTAACTAGAAACTCTAACTAGAAAATCCTATCAGAAGTCACGTACTAGTTTCTGCACTAGGTGTCACATGAGCTTATCGAACATTTTCGATCCGTTTATAAATAAAATTTAGAGCATCTAATACTGGTAATTGAAACTCTACCTATATCGCATTTTTTTCCTTGCTGAATTTAATATATTTCGGCACCACAGATAACTCTTTTTTAAATTCCTGCCAAATCTGGGGTCACGTGTTATAAGTCGCAACGGATTTTTAGTTGTTAGACATGCAGAAACGAACTGCCATCGGAGATTTTTTCAGAAATTTCAATAACAATTTTTTTCAAATGTAGCCAAATTGATGACAGATATATCATTTTCATCAAATCGATAATGTCGAACCCAGCACCCTGTTCATCAAGAATGGGAAACTGGCGCATCAGCTTCGGGTCAGTCCAGCAGGCCCGCTGAGACCTCGAAGGTGTACCTTTCTAATTGCTCGCCGGGCACGCTTTCCACTGGATCCGACCCTGGAGGATCGGACCCATCGTACTGTGGCGTCCCTCATTATAACTACTCAACAACCTGGGTTGTTACTCGTATGAGTCTAGGAGCAGCGGCGTAGATATAGTCAAAGACCAACGTGGTAGCACTCAAAATTACAGTTGGAAAAGAGTTTTTTTCTCATATGGTTGACAAAGTAGCCTTTGACGCTTTCACATCTCAACACAAAGTTGAAGTTTTCCGAGGAATGTCATTAAGTGACAGCTTTGCCGCTCGTGCGCGGAAATAATGTCATTAAGTGACGGCATATTCACGCTCGCATCCGTCATTGTTGAAAACGAATTCATTATTATGTTGCATGATGGAGAATAAAAATAGTGACAGTGAATTATCTAACACATCTCTTGATGCAGCAGAAAGTGCGAACATTGTAAATTTGAACCTCCTACCAGAGAAGTCGAGGAAAAGTATGAATTATGATTTAATACAAATGGGGTGATAAATAGTTTTACTGATGATAATATGTAATTTTACAATTCGAAAACATACAACAAATACATTGAATCATTTCAAAACAGCAATCAAAAATGTTCTATTCTCCAATGACAGAAAACTGATTACACCTTTTTTTTGAATGGAACCATACTAATTCCATCATATATCTTCCTTTCATCAAATCCACATATTGATTTTATTCTTTTCTGATTATGTTTATTTGTTTATTGGTATAATTATTGTCCCAATATCGTTTTCATTCTCACTTAAAAGATTTGATTCAGACAGTCTTCTATCAAGGGCAGGAATCACATCAACCTATAGAGATGTGTTCTGAAGTGATGAACAAAGGGAATTACCAGAGTGTACAAAAAAGTTGAAAATTAATAGATGTGAACATATAAACAACCAAGTAGTTTCGAACATACACAGTAGCATTCTGATTCTAGGCATTATTCATCTTGACGAGAATCTCAGTTAGATAACCCATTGTCAAACGCTTTTCATCGATTCGAGAGATGCTCTGGAAAATCTGCAAAGTATCCGTTTACATTGAGCAGAAGAATATTTTTAAAAATAAAGAAGAACTATTGTGCAATAGAGACCTTCTCAATCAGGATACTGACCTGAAGGAAATAACCGTTCTTCATTTAGAGCTAACATGAATGTAATATATCATTGTTCCACAGATTTCCATTGAACATTAGGCAAGAACTCACTGAAAAAATTCAATTCAGCCTGGAAAAGTTTATATTACACCATTGCTTACGCAAGTTCAGTGAGTTTTTATATGTGAAATGATTCATGACTATAGCCTTAAACTGCGTGCATACACATAATGGCAATTTCCATACATTTTGAATTACTAAATGGAATATAAATTATGATGATAGGTATAGTTGAGACCAAAATCAATTGATTATCTGGTCGTATTCATAGACATTTCTGCGTACGAATTCTCGGGATAATATTTATCCATTTCGGAGTAATCCTATGCTGTATACTTTGCTTCAGGTTGAAGTTGCTTCAAAAATTACGATTTTCCACTGATGGCAAGACAAGTTTCTGCGAAGCAGTTTCCGCATGATTAGACGAGATGCTTATATGTCTCGGTCCAGAGCAAAAAGAGACAAGATCTGCTCAGTTATGGGTGAACCCTAAGGTGCGCTTTTCGCCACTTCATCCCCTGTCTACGCCACTATAGTCGGATGGGGGAATGGGGCTAATATCGTTTGCCCGGCTCCGACCAAATTCCGCTCCACGAAATTGCGGATTTATACGTTGGGGATTCCTCCGCGTTTAATGTTCATTTCGACTTTGGCTGCGGATAATGTTAATCTACATTTCCTATTGTTGCGAGAGAATGCTTCGAGGATTTCATACCGACGGGCGCTAGCGAATTTCACCGATGGATACGTATCAGATGGCTCGGTAATTGTTTGATTCGGATTCTTGACTGATTATTTTGTTCTTCGAGCCGGATAGTGTACCTACACCGGTACGAGACCAAGATGGTCACCATGGGGTACCCATTACGTCATCCAAGATGGCCAACAAGAGGCACCTATGACATATGTCAACTGTCAGATGTCAACTGTCAGATGTCAACTGTCAGATGTCAACTGTCAGATGTCAACTGTCAGATGTCAACTGTCATATGTCAACTGTCATATGTCGATTATTAAGTGTTCCATGCCACTGTGTCATCTGTCAAGTGTTCCATGCCTTTGATGATTACGTCAGAAGCCGACATAGCCCCACCCATTTTTGTTGGCAGGAAATTCAAATTATTTTTGAGGTTATGTATACTGTACCCCCTTGACCCCCCTTTGAACTTTCCCCCCTAGGCCACCATTATGACTCCGATATGTGTGCTCTATTATTACGTCAGGAACGCGTCATAGACTACTGACAATAAGAATTAATGAAAAAAGTTCTTCTATCGGCGGGATTCGAACCCTAGACCACCGGGTTACGAGTCCGATGCGTTCCAACAGAGCTAGGACCACTATTTAATTTAATTGAAGTCAATGTCGATGCAACGTTTTTGCACAGCGACTGATGAGAACAATCAAGGTCAACTTGAACATGGTCCTTCGAGCCGGATAGTAATAAGAACAATCAATGTGGAATATTTTATTTCTCTCTGGAAATCTTTCGTTTCAATTTGGCGCAATCGATTTCAAAAAAGAAATTTACGCTCTTCCAATACGGAGAATATGACTAATGTGAATTTTCTCCCTTGGATATTCTCAGCGACTTTTCAGTGAACGGTGCTCTGTGGATTATTGAGAATATTCCCGAATTCGCTATCGATAAAATGATTATACTTCAGTACGAACCAAATACTTCGAGGCAAGTTGTTACACTTGAACAAGTTTCACGGCAGGAAGAGTTTTTGTTCTTTATCGGTGAGGAATTTATTGCAAACCGTAATTTCCTGGAATTTTATGGGTTTATTCAAAAGAGTTCTTGCAGCGAGTTCGTGAAGTATTCGGAAACATGAATTGAAGAGAAAAAGTCTAGCAGTGCTATGAATTCGAGGAAAAAGAAACCATCAACGAAGTTGGAGAAGAACTTTCATCTGAGATAATTGAGAATTTGATATTATATTGGTTATGGTTTCATCATTTCAGTTTGAATTAAACAGGTTGGGTTGTATTGCAAGTTTTATTACCATTATTATTAGATGGTCGAATAGTCATAATGAAAATCCGAGATTTTCCATCTTTCTAATCGACCCTCGAACTTCAACCCTGGCCTTTGGTTATGCGTGGATATCCCAGAAATTAGATGGCCAACTCACTGTAACGTTACGAGTCAAACAAATATTGAATAAAAAGAGGTAGAACAACAAAACTTCTATTGATAAAAATAAGGAAAACCTCATGCCAAATGACAAACGAACTAATATGTGAGAGAGAAGGTAAGGTAGTTGGATGAAGAACTAATAGATACATGCATACACCTAAATTGAGGAAATTACATGAGATAATACATGGAAATATTCTTTCAGATAATGGATTTTTCTGATGAATCTTGTTGGGGTTAGGAAATGGTAATCATGACTTCAAATCTTCCATTCCGGAGAAAATTTCTATACAAAAATAAGTATTACTCTTCATAACATTGTCGAGAAACGAATGACAAATATTGGAATAATGGGGAATATTCCTCAATTCGGTTCATTACATCAAATGCAACCATATGAACTTATTGATTATGAGTTTTATTCATGAATCTTTCGAATTCGTTGCGGAAACTATCAAAATTAATTTTTCAAATATGAGGTTTTGAATTTTAAATAGCTTGTTTCTAGTTCACGAATTGGCAACAGCACCTAGTAGGCTAAAATAACAACAAGTCACATTTGACCACACTTTTATTATGTACACTTGCTGTCAATGTATAATCCAGGAATCAAACTGTCAATATGAATAGGTATAAACATGACCTTCAAAATTGAGTAGCATATCTTTTGAGGAGCATGGAACAGAAATAAGCAGAATGGCACATTTCTAACCCATAGAACTTGTTATATAAGTTGTTATATAAGTTCTGTGTTCTAACCTGATCAAATATAGGAAATATATGGGAATTGTTCACCTATTCAACGTAACGGATATGTTGTCCTTTATTATTTATGAAATCTGCAACTTTAAATATTCACAAGTTTTTTTTTTAAGCACTCAAAATATTTTTTTATTCTTCGAAAAAACAATGAAATAGTAAGTGTAAAATGCGACGTTTGTAAGAATCACTTCATTATCATCTGAAGGAGAATTTCCCATTGAGAAGCATTTTTTTTTCAGTATAATTAGAACGATTCTTGCTATCATTTAGCCTAGATTCCTAGAATCTTCTCACAAAATATTCCAACCCTTTTCCGAATCTCCTTGTATTATGTGAACTTTTTTTCCCTCCTCTATGTGTCCAGGAAATGAAATGGGAAGTGCTTTCCTTTGTTGAATCAGGAGCGGCAGGCGACAATGGATTTAATCGACAAGAAATATAAAAAATATATACAGACCAAAAGACCTTTCAACTCGCTAAGTTGAAGGGAACGAGACCTTTTTCCTTTTTGTACGAGTGTTTATCCCATTTGCTCTGAGAACTCTGACTCTCGTATGTGTACTTTGTATGTAGTATCGAAAATCATGCAATTGGAATTGGAAATTAGTGTATCAAAATGATTGAAAACAAAAAATGTTTCAAAAAATGAAAGACATACTATCGTCTTATCCAATTAAAATATGAAACACAGTTTTAATGACTGGTAGACTACGAGCAGAAAACAACTACTTTTCTGGCAGACAATTTTTGTTTGCCTATTTCTTGTGACTTGTAAAAAATGTTATGAGAAGTGTACTGATATAAGTAGAGGAAAGAAACAGGACAACTGGAAATGTTGACAGCAGTATATAAAGGCAGTTAAATTTGTCAAGAAATTAATAATGCATTGTCACCGGATATTATGAACGTTTCAACGTTTGCAAATAGGTGAAAATTAATTTCGAAGATTCTTTGTCATATATCATACATATAGGTACAGGGTCTTCACGTATATTTTGAACCCCCCCTTAGCTTTTTTATTTATTGTTCAATTTTCATTTCCAAGAAATGTTCCTATGTAATTTTTCATGTAGATTTTATGTATGTGAACAGAAAAACAATTGATGATCTGAAAAAAAGTTATGGGCAACAAATATATTTTTTCAAATGGAACACCCTATATATTTTGCCATTTTTGGATAGAGTAAATTCCTCTGATTTCAAATATTTATACATGTATCATGTTATCTCTAATGGATTTCGAAATATTTGACGTTGAAATTCAGATTTAAAACGGATTATTTCAGATAATTAGGACAAAGATGGTCAGGGTAGCTATGGAAATAATCGAATTATATGTTGTCAAATCAAAGAATGCCATAATATGTCACTTATTTGTGAGGTTATTCGTTATAATGGGTTTTAGTGACAGGGAAAAATGTGATATACCATCAGTATATTTGGAAAATAATAAAAAGGTCAGAGCCGCACAACAGAAATATGGTGATATATATAGTTTATAGCGCATATTAACAATTTTTTTTTCTAATCCGAGAGAAAATCCGGATGAAATCCGGATAAAATCCGACTTTAAACGTCAAATATCTCGAAATCTATGACATATTATAGAATTCATCAAATTGACAACATATATTTCAATAATTTCCATAGCTACCCTGACCATCTTTGTCCTAATTATCTGAAATTTCAACGTCAAATATCTCGAAATCTATTAGAGATAACATGATACATGTATATGTATCTGAAATCAGAAAAAGATACTATTAGAAAGTGGCAAAATGTATAGGGTGTTCCCATCACGCCCCTGCGTCATTCTGATCTGGAGGATCCTCGATCCATAATTGAAAAAATGAGGAAAGCTGCGTAGCCATTCGAGATATAACATGCGCCGCTCCTTAATCTCTCGCAAACGTATTAGGCGAGGTAAGGGTTAATGCGCCCACGTAAATATTGTCATAAAAACCTTTTAGTCCTTGCCTCCACGTCGTTTACTTGTCACGGCTGACCTATTTCCAGGACGAATCAGGAATCGAAACCGTTGCAGGAACGGTGGTGAAGGATGAGAGAACGAAAAATCGGGGGGAAACTTCAGAGAAACACTGTTGCGAGCTACAAATTCTGGTTCTAGAACCTTGTCCAACTCAATTTTCAAACGATAGTTTTGATCTTGAACACCCGAAATGAAGTTTTCATATAAGTTTGATTTTTTTCATAGTTCAGCTACTATAATATATTTAATTATAATTTTGAATGAACGCTTTTCATTCTATACTATATAAATTAGAGTGGTATTCGACTATTGCGCTTAAAGACCCAGTTTAACAGTAATATTTGTCTGGACTAGCTATAAAAATCTCGATAAAAACTGAAAATTATCTAAATACAGGTCTAATGCAGAACTTGCTTATCTTGTCACAGTTTCGAGGATTGTTTTAGTTGTCATCGAAAAATGATTTGTACGTTTACATTGCAACTTTTTCAGCTTCACAATATGGCGTTAACGAATTTCGAGTCCAACGTTTGGTCTTTGTTAAATCATCATCAACTTTGATTTTTCTTGGGTAGAAACAAAAATTCAAATTGCTTTCATAATCTCCAAGTTGATTCTTATCTTGGCCACCCTATATACTTAATACTGGAAGAGTTCATGATTATCGTTTTTTATTTCCTACACTTGACATTTCCATTTCAAGATTATGTAAAAGGATTGATTTTATACTTCAATATTCAATAAGATGGAAAATTCTTAATGAGGTTTACTTGGTTTTCTTATTTTACTTTTGTGGGGAAGTAATCTATTTTGCTCTCAGTAAAATATCGTGAAAAAAAGAAACTGCCAGTGATATTACATCTCCTTTATTTTGTTATTCTGGAAGATATATAATACATATTTCTGAAAACGGTAATAAATGTAGATGAGGAAAATTTCAACCCAAACAAGCTTCAAGCAGAGCTTGAAAATAATCGTCATAATTTATAATATTTATAATTTAAAGATTTTCAACTGAGTGTGAAAGTGAAGAATCGTTATTACATGATACAAACTATTATATTTCGATCTTGGCTCTCAACGAATGACTCAATTACTACTATTAATTACATTAATACGAACTATCATCATTCGAATCTCATTTAGAATTTCCATCAAGATACCCTGTTCCAGAATGATCGAGGTCGAAACTCTCAGTTAGGCTCGGAAAATCTGAGTAAGGACGAAGACGAATGGCTCAAGGCGACATTCAAGTAATGTATCAATCCATCATGGGGAATTTTGTGCTGTTCAATGGGCTTCAAGACGCGTTTCTGATGGGTGGCAATCACGGGTTAATTAGTTTTAGGCAGTTCAATGGATAACTATTACTTACTGATCGGTTGAAAGCTACCCAATGAATAGTAAGGAATTCGATGTAATTATAGTAAGGGCTCCTACTCCATTGGTAGAATAGTGAGCCATCTCGTTTAACTTTGACAATAAGTTCGTTTTGTCCACCCCATCCTTAGGCACCGACTTATTTTTGTTCTGAAATCAGCTCTTGAAATTGACGTCTACCACAATATACTACTCTACTCTAATAACCCTCTATCAAAGTATTCAAATCCCTAAATACTGAATAAGTAGAACAAATAGAAGTAAGGTTAATTCTTCTTCTTTTTCGTGTTATAGGCCTCTTCTTGCCAGAAAATCAGCCACGGTTAGATTGATGCGGGCCACAATTGTGGTTACTTCACTTATATTTTATCGATTGTATATAAATTCTTGTAAGTGCAGAGAAAATGACATGTTTCGCTATTGCTTCGCCTCGCGCAAACGCATCAAATTTTTTCATTCGTAAATTTCAATTCAAAGTGTGATTTGATTTAAATTGACCAATAATATGAAACGCAAATGCGTATCAAAATGGCATTTGTTTCGATACGCATTTTTTTTATTCGGAGGTTGGTACAATCGAACTGACAAATGAAAGTCAGAAGAGTTTACTTCTAAGCGATTTTGGATTTGGTGATACTAGCAGTGAAAAACTCAATGTTTTTATTGGTACATTTTAATCCAGAGTCTGATTTCATTTGAATTGACCAATAAAAACAAAAACAACATTGCATTTTTCACCGCTGATATGGCAAAAACAGTAAACCGGGCTTTACGCTTGTGCGTCATATTTTGAATATTTCAATCTCATCATTGTTACCAATCGAATATCTATCAGTTATTTAACGTTATTGAATCAATGTTTTTCAATAATAAGACTTCGAATTGACATACGCCTCGCGCAAACGCATCAAATGTTTTCATTCGTAAATTTCAATTCAAAGTGTGATTTGATTTAAATTAACCAATAATATGAAACGCAAATGCGTATCAAAATGACATTTGTTTCGATACGCATTTTTTTTATTCGGAGGTTGGTACAATCGAACTGACAAATGAAAGTCAGAAGAGTTTACTTCTAAGCGATTTTGGATTTGGTGATACTAGCAGTGAAAAACTCAATGTTTTTATTGGTACATTTTAATCCAGAGTCTGATTTCATTTGAATTGACCAATAAAAACAAAAACAACATTGCATTTTTCACCGCTGATATGGCAAAAACAGTAAACCGGGCTTTACGCTTGTGCGTCATATTTTGAATATTTCAATCTCATCATTGTTACCAATCGAATATCTATCAGTTATTTAACGTTATTGAATCAATGTTTTTCAATAATAAGACTTCGAATTGACATACGCCTCGCGCAAACGCATCAAATGTTTTCATTCGTAAATTTCAATTCAAAGTGTGATTTGATTTAAATTAACCAATAATATGAAACGCAAATGCGTATCAAAATGGCATTTGTTTCGATACGCATTTTTTTTATTCGGAGGTTGGTACAATCGAACTGACAAATGAAAGTCAGAAGAGTTTACTTCTAAGCGATTTTGGATTTGGTGATACTAGCAGTGAAAAACTCAATGTTTTTATTGGTACATTTTAATCCAGAGTCTGATTTCATTTGAATTGACCAATAAAAACAAAAACAACATTGCATTTTTCACCGCTGATATGGCAAAAACAGTAAACCGGGCTTTACACTTGTGCGTCATATTTTGAATATTTCAATCTCATCATTGTTACCAATCGAATATCTATCAGTTATTTAACGTTATTGAATCAATGTTTTTCAATAATAATCGAATTGACATACGCCTCGCGCAAACGCATCAAATGTTTTCATTCGTAAATTTCAATTCAAAGTGTGATTTGATTTAAATTAACCAATAATATGAAACGCAAATGCGTATCAAAATGGCATTTGTTTCGATACGCATTTTTTTTATTCGGAGGTTGGTACAATCGAACTGACAAATGAAAGTCAGAAGAGTTTACTTCTAAGCGATTTTGGATTTGGTGATACTAGCAGTGAAAAACTCAATGTTTTTATTGGTACATTTTAATCCAGAGTCTGATTTCATTTGAATCGACCAATAAAAACAAAAACAACATTGCATTTTTCACCGCTGATATGGCAAAAACAGTAAACCGGGCTTTACGCTTGTGCGTCATATTTTGAATATTTCAATCTCATCATTGTTACCAATCGAATATCTATCAGTTATTTAACGTTATTGAATCAATGTTTTTCAATAATAAGACTTCGAATTGACATACGCCTCGCGCAAACGCATCAAATGTTTTCATTCGTAAATTTCAATTCAAAGTGTGATTTGATTTAAATTAACCAATAATATGAAACGCAAATGCGTATCAAAATGGCATTTGTTTCGATACGCATTTTTTTTATTCGGAGGTTGGTACAATCGAACTGACAAATGAAAGTCAGAAGAGTTTACTTCTAAGCGATTTTGGATTTGGTGATACTAGCAGTGAAAAACTCAATGTTTTTATTGGTACATTTTAATCCAGAGTCTGATTTCATTTGAATTGACCAATAAAAACAAAAACAACATTGCATTTTTCACCGCTGATATGGCAAAAACAGTAAACCGGGCTTTACACTTGTGCGTCATATTTTGAATATTTCAATCTCATCATTGTTACCAATCGAATATCTATCAGTTATTTAACGTTATTGAATCAATGTTTTTCAATAATAAGACTTCGAATTGACATACGCCTCGCGCAAACGCATCAAATGTTTTCATTCGTAAATTTCAATTCAAAGTGTGATTTGATTTAAATTAACCAATAATATGAAACGCAAATGCGTATCAAAATGGCATTTGTTTCGATACGCATTTTTTTTATTCGGAGGTTGGTACAATCGAACTGACAAATGAAAGTCAGAAGAGTTTACTTCTAAGCGATTTTGGATTTGGTGATACTAGCAGTGAAAAACTCAATGTTTTTATTGGTACATTTTAATCCAGAGTCTGATTTCATTTGAATTGACCAATAAAAACAAAAACAACATTGCATTTTTCACCGCTCATATGGCAAAAACAGTAAACCGGGCTTTACGCTTGTGCGTCATATTTTGAATATTTCAATCTCATCATTGTTACCAATCGAATATCTATCAGTTATTTAACGTTATTGAATCAATGTTTTTCAATAATAAGACTTCGAATTGACATACGTTTTATATGACAACGCGTGCGAAAAAATAGCATCTCATTAAACTTGTATCATAATACTGTTTAGGTTCGTTTTTATAAACAAGTATGAACTCCGTTTAATAGTCAATCAAATCACTGGTTCTCTATAGCAACTAAACCAAGATTAGCTCAAACGGAGCTTATTCTGGTTTATAAAAATGGCCCATAGGGTTTTTTTTATGTTTGTAAGGGCGTTTTCGTATTAAACCTCGATTGTGATAATGTTCATACTGCCATGGTAACGCGTTATACTTAATAATACAAGAACCTAATTATTTTGCAGTTGACACAAGTAAAGTCAGATTTTTATCTTGATTCTGAATTCGTACATGCTTCGTAAGCTGCGAGTAGTATTCTCATTTCTGTAAATAATGAATAACAACGAAAGAACTGCCATACTCCAAGACAGTTTGTATATTACATAGATGTAGAATGTGAGTGAAATTGTGGTAAAGCAGCTCTCCCCTTTTCGTCAACAAAGGGAATCGACCTTCGTTAAGAGAAATAAATTCTGCCTCATTAGCCAAGGAAGAAGAAAAGGGGTAGATAAGGGATGGGATTGCGATGGTGTTCCCAATGTTGACCTGGCTGCGTCAGATCCAAGACATTCGACGTGGCGTTCCATTTGAAAAGCGGGGAAAATCTCCCGGAGAAATCCGGAATTAGACGTGATTGAATCACTAAGTCGGCTTTCTTGGTATTTCCTTTCATTTCTCTTCCGTTTATTGCGGAGACAGTAATGCATTCCCAGAAGAGATTCCATTATTTGGCTTGGAAAAATTGTGGAAAACAAAACAGCAGCCCGTGAAATGAAAATTCATAAAGCTGATTACAGCGGTTCGCTATTTAGATTAATAACAACGAATTCATGGTATGCAGGGGCGAATTTTCGACCAAACAGTAGAAAACGAACCATAGAGCAGGTCTTCTCTTGATTTAATAACCTTAGATATGATCAGATCAGATAAACATCATTTTGGTGCCGTGCGTTTTTATTGATATAAAAAGGGGTCGATTTTTCAAAAAAATCATATGAGGCATTTTTTTACAGGAAATCTAACCTCTTATTATTGTTCTTCATTGAGAGTTCCGAAAAACTGGCACATCGAAACTGCATTTTTGCGATCATTAATACTCCTTCGATTGATTTATAAAAAAAATTGTGTTTGGTTTCTGTGAGAGAGAATTTGGATGAAGAAATTTTGAATTAGTTTGAGCAGGATGGTCCATTTTCTGGGCCACCACACTTTATGTCCACTAGATATTTTTCTACTACACTATATGGACAATTGATATGAAATACATAGATTTCTTTAATCTGGCATTCTGATCTAAGTTATTCATCAATAATAATTGAAATATATTATATTACCTATTGAAATTTTGGTGGATGCGAAGCAAATTATACTTTAGTGCCTCCGGCAAAAATTGTACCGTTCCACTTGTGAGCTTGAATTTTTTCTTCTAGTTGGATCAAAGTCAAACCAAATATTGTTCAAAATATCATTTTGCCTATACTCTATACACCCTAATTGATGAATTCCTTTGAAGTAGTGAGTTTGTTAGGTTATGGAATAAAAAATTTAGGAATCAATCAATAATAAATCGAGTCCATGTACATGTTGTTTTACATTACATAATCGAGTGAGTACTAAACTACGCAACACTAATTACGTCGCACCCCGAAATTTTGCCCCTGTTTAAATTTGAATAACATTTTTCTTCTTTGAACAATTTGAATTCTGTTCGCACTGTTCGCTAGCTCAGTCCTTCAGCTATAATCTCGTACTTCTTCGATACATGAGGTTATTTCCATAAAATTGCTACAGGATGTTTTTTGGAACTGTGCAAAATTTTGAAATTTTCAAAAGGATCCCAAATGAAGAAAAACCGTTTTTTTTCAACTTCAACAGCAGAGGCATGAATATTATCTCATAACCTTTGACCATTTCCAAAATTGTCTTCTTATCACTTTTCTTTACAGAGTGATCTCAAAAAAACAATTTTTTGGTTTTGCAGTCATAACTTTTTTCCTCTTCAACCGATTTTCGAAATCTCAGGCTCATTTTGAAGCTGAAACCTCATATGAGAAGATTTAAAGATCAGAATTAACTCAAGATGAACATTCAGAATCGAAGGTTTCTTCAAAGGTGACCCAAATCTGAAACACTCTGTAAATCCCGACTGGGAGGAGAATTAAATGAAAATCAACTTGTTTTCGGAAGGATCTTCCATTCTGGACACATCCAGATCTTCTTTTCTTTCAGTTGGCAACATTTGTGCGTGAGAAAACCGAAATGAAACGCCATGTTCTAGAAAAAAAATCAGCCCAAAAAAAAATGCATGGTCCGTAACCAACGTAACAAAAATAATAATGAGTGACTGACAAGACAGGTTGAAAATTACGTTCTCGTGAAAATAAAAACCAGGACAGAAAAAACTATTCGTAGGTCTTTCTTTTCTGAAGATATAAGACTTCATAAAAAAATTCAAAATAAAAAAAAAATTCTGAATACAACAAAATTTCAGGGTAACCTTATCACCCCCTATACGAAGTCTTCCATCATGTTTTGAATTTTTTTAAAAGAATTAAATTTTTTAGACCCCAAAAAAAATGTTATGCGTACGCCTATGAAACAAATTTTTTTATCTCTTTGATCAACTTTTTTCGCTGAACACAGCTATGGGTACCGCTTGTCTCGATTTTGGAAAATAACTTTTTTTCGCCCTGTACATCAAACTATGATACTTGGAGAACTCGAGTTTGGGCGATTCTTAGTAGTTTTGTACGAAACTCACGAAAATTATATGTAAAAAAATCACAAAAATCTCCTTCCCCTTCATTCGTACCCAAAGTACCCCAAGGGGGCAAGGGGGGCGGAAAAAATTTTTTTTTCAATATCCGATCCCATTGTGGTGGTATGTGGGGGCCGTTTGACCAGCAAAAATTTTACCAGCAAAAAAAAATTTGGGGGGGAGGGGGTAAAAAATTTTTCTTCAGTATTTTTGGTGGTGATATTTTCGATTCGATCAAACAACGTTTTGGATATTTTTCTTTTTTAATCGGGATTTCGAGGGGGATTTAGATTTTGGTCACCTTTGCAGAAACCCTTGATCTTTAATATTTATTTTTAGTCAATTCTAATCTTCATGTCTGTTCATCTAACGTTTCAGCTTCTAAATGATCCTGAGATTTTGAAAATCGGTTGAAGAAGAAAAAAGTTTGACTGCAAAACCAAAAAAATGATTTTTTGAGGTCACTCTGTAAAGAAAAGTGATAAGAAGACAATTTTGGAAATGGCCAAAGCTAATGAGATGATATTCATGCCTCTGCTGTTGAAGTTGAAAGAAAACTGTTTTTCTTCATTTGGGATCCTTTTGAAAATTTCGAAATTTTGCACAGTTCCAAAAAACATCCTGTAGCAATTTTATGGAAATAACCTTATGTATAGAAGAAGTACGAGATTATAGCAGAAGGACTGAGCTAGCGAACAGTGCAAACAGAATTCAAATTGTTCAAAGAAGAAAAAAGTTATTCAAATCTTAACAGGGGCAAAATTTCGGGGTGCGACGTAATTAGTGTTGCGTAGTTTATTTTGCACCCAGAATTTTTTTGCAAAAAATTGAGTAGTATTTTCGGAACCTCACAATTTTAAAATTATTGGTGGATGTACCATCTCTTGAACCATTCACCATAATTGATAAACAAATTCAAAAACGTTTTGTTGAATGCACTTGCGGAAAACAAAACCATTCAATGAAATCGTATCATCTGAACTGATTTACTCATATTTACTTAAATTTCTTCAATGCAAACTAGAATATTTGAAGCGCTTTTAATAAATGAGTGAATGAATGAATGAGGGTGAATGAAAGGTGAGAGCGAATCTTTAAAAAAAACTACCACAAACCTTACAACAAGAGCAATGTGTGAAAGGGAGATGGATAGATGCATTTATTTCAATAGGCAACTTTTCTCATATATACCAATATTTTCGATAGTTGTGATATGTCATCATCATCAGGGTACCAAAAGAAAACAAAATCCAAAATGAAAAGTTCAGGTCCCTATTTGAAACGTCATCTTGTAGGAAAGAAAAAGTGGCAACAATGAACTGCCATTCATTTTGAAAGTTTTCTTCAAATAACATCAGGAGAACGAAATTTCGGATATCTCCGGGAGTAGTGGGAATTTTTCGATTTTCTCGACAGCATTTCATTGAGCACAAAATTACGCAAATTTGACCGACTGTGTATCTCTTACAGTTTACAAGATCTCCATCATGTTACGCCTCGAATTTGGTCCACCCGCGATTAATTCCGCAATTCTTGCGTGCCGATTGGGCTGTCGTATACTGAAGACGGATTACCGAGATATGGCTTATCGCGACGTTGAGGTAATTAGGGCCCTTAAGACCCGAGGTGGAGTAGCCATTGTTATTCGATCGGAAAGAAAGCGAAACAATTTCTTATCTCTCGCCACAGTAATAACCAGCGATGGTGTGTTGGGCCTGTTTGCGTGAAGCAATTTGAAAAAATGAAATTACTTTTCTACTTTCCTGGCGTTCCTTTCACACTTACTATGGAATCATTTGCATTTTTATTAGTACTCGCAGGGCTTTCTATTCCTCTATACAACATGTCATGTACCCTGAGAGATTGAGTGTATGATGGTTAAATGGAAATGGCATTATTGTCGCAGTATCTATAAAATATATGCCTACTGCTGCCGGGGTCCTAATATTTTCAATTGAATATATCTCAGCCATTTTTGAATGTGAAAATTATAAATTCCTATCATATTACTATTTCGAGGACCTTTTCTCGTACAGTTAAATACATATCTAGATTTAACAAAAAATTACTCTCTCTCATTTCGAATTGCAAGCTCTCAATTCCTGAATTGTACTCAATTTTTCCATTGCAGTGGGCTTCTATATTCTTATAACCTTGAATTCGATTCCGAAAGCTAAGAATCCATCAATGAAAATGACTCATTTTATAGGGAAACATTTTATAAGCAAACATTCATTTCGTTACTTTGACAGTTCTCAATGGTTGTACGCATTAAATTTTTACTGAGGCCTTAAAGCATAATTGATTTGAAATAATACTTTTATTTATTATTATAGTATGTAATTTTTCTCAAATTATATTGATTAGTTTTGGGTATGTATATTTTTCGAACCTATCACATATTGTGTCGTGCTGTAATGAAAAAATATGGTGTATTCATGATTCCTTAAGGCTCAAGGAATGACATATTTCTCCACTATACATTCTATGCAATGAATACGAAGAAAATTGAACACTACAATTTTTTTCGGAAGATTTTGTTCATCTTGCTTTGTGGCTACCTCATTTCAATTGATAATGACATATTCCTTCCAAGCACATCTGTTCCGTGACATTAAAAATTTTGAAAAAATGGTGAAGTCGAAATATTCTCGCATTCACCATAGTATATAATATATGCAAAAAAAATTGGAATGTCGCAAACATTTTTGGAATGTATCTAAGCTAATGAAACGTCAATAGAATTTTGATCACTTCAGGTCAGTATGAGGCAGTGAGTAACATAAAAAATGGCTTCCACTCGCGGAACGTCGATTTTCCTTGAATTCTTTTTGCCAATCGGTATTCATACTCACCATCTGAATGAGTTCAATTACTGAAAACCCCATATACCTGAAAATCAGTGCACAAATATCGTTGTTTCGGGAAATTCTCTTCAGAGAAAACTGAAAGGCAAGCCAGGGTTCTCTTCTGAGAAATGAAATTATTTTTGTTACACATCACGAACGAAACTCCAAAATAACCCTCCATCAGCTTTATAGTATTCTAAAGACCCGTTTGTTCTAAGTTAGAAAACTATCTTCAGCAATTCCGTGAGAAATAATCTTCAATTCCCATCACAAACCCTTTCCCTTTGCACTTTCAACAAATTTTTTGTTGGAAATAGCGCGTGGGTCGTATAGATCCTGCCATTCTGCATCAGGTTAGCATCCCGGAGTCGAGCCAGACCGCGACTCCGGAACTCGTGTACACTGCCAAGAAAGTGGGCAGAGCGTGCCAATGGAAATCATTAGGAAATCAAAGAGCGAGTCAAATTTATGGGTAACATCCTTGCTACTTGTTGGGAGCTCACTAGAAGATTTCATGAATGATTTCTTGAGCAATGGTTGACGTATTCAGAAGGTTTTCGTTTTTTAATCCTTTTTTAGGAAATTTAACGTCTGCAATCCTTGTAGGTGTGAAAATAAACACACTAATGAAGACCAAGGTAAAAACACTCTGGAGGATGCAATCATCACCTATCACGATTGAATCCAGACCGATTATGAATCATAACGACATACGATGTAAATATCCACTCTTTGCATTTTACATCCTGAATACACTTGATTTCACATAAATTAATAGGAATATTGTATGTGAACACGTGCATGGTGTGAATTTCATGAGTTCGGTCATAGAATCTTATAACTTTTGCCACTAGGTGGCACTGCCGTCTTTCCTACCATACTTGACTTCAATATAGAGCAGATATTAGATGATGGATGATGCGTGAATAGAAATACCACCTGTTGGAAATGCTGGTGCTAATTGACCCTGGGACAGTTGGGACCTCATGGAACATAGTGACATATTTTTCACTGTGTGAGTGAGTGCCCCGACTATCGTAAAACATAACAATTTTTGCTTCCCTTAGTGAGCCTCCAATTAACCAAACAAGGGGCCTTCCTGCCGAATTGCACCCCCTGCTTTCACCCTTTTGACCTTGTCGTGCCCCAATTCCTCGCGTTTACCCTGTCACCTCTGAACTCGACCCTAGAACGAAAAGAAAATGAAAACCGTAAAAGAGTCACGTCCGAAAATAAACTTCTCCAGCTAATGACATCGACATTCGACGAGAACGAAATGAATCCCATTTTGTTCCATTTGCGCTAAACTTTCAGCTTCAGCAATGTCGGATGATGTTTACGTGAGACGGTCAAACTTGGCTAGAACTCGAGGGAGTTGCTGGTGTTTTTCGCTAGTCGTTTTATATCGCATACGCGGTGAGAGATTGCAGTAGATGGGCTGGGAGAGTTCTGGTTCACGGAAAAGAGTGGGGGTGAGCATGATGGTATTGGGTATTGGCAACAAGGAAGGCGTGGTCGAGTAGCGGATTGGTTAGAAAAGGTACTCACATGAACCCCACTCATATACTCAAAATAAACTTGATAGAGGTAAGGGATTAGAACAAATACTAAAACACCATTAGTTCCATAATGTACGGGTTATTCAGAACAATGGACTGAGCTGATAGGAATGCAACCTGGTGTTTACCAATTGATGAGAATCAAGCTGTAGTTGGTAAACGCGTTCTCCATTGGGAAATCAAAGCAATGTCAAAAAATCCATAATAACATCGCTCTACACACTTTTATAACTCGATTGTGTTAGCTAACGGAACTTTTTCTACAAGAAATATTTGATGTTCACCTTCAAATTGGAGGAGTGAAAGAAACTTCCAGTCAATCAAAATCTGATGAAATATTAACTACTCGACCTCTCATTTTCCTTTCGGTTTGTGGAAGTACAATGGTGAGAAGTTACTCAAGTTGTTGAGTCTAAGAGCAAACAAACTTTCTTGATGTAGGAACAATTATTCACAATGATATACTTGGGAAACTTCTGCTCATATTAGTTTATTAATTGAAATTCTGATTTGGATTGTGCTGAAGAGAAAGGTATATATCAGAGTAGTTTCCCGAAACATGATTCAAGTTCGCTATACAGAAGAAGGCGAAAATATGAATCAGATACTCGAAACTAGTGTTGCTATTAAAGCTTACTCGTGATTTCTTTGATGAAAACAAACTAATAAGGGATACAGACTCTTCAATAGGCTTCATCCAGACTACTAAACTTGATCAGGGATACGATCCTCGTTTCGTCAAATATTGGGATGATATCAAAAGGAGAAATAATATATGAAGTGAATCCAAATCGGTGGAGTCAGACAATCTTCCAAATAGTCGGATATATTTCCTAATTATATGGTTAATCGAATAACTTAGAGCTTTCATTTCATGATCGCTGGAATTTTGTATGTGTCTGTATGAAGTTTTTGAATTTGGTTTTTCGAAGATTCGTAGGCGCATTTGAAAACCAATGATTTCGAAAGGCTTGGCAATCCAAAACAGGTTGTCGATCATACACGAAAAGTGCCCCTGGACTCTTGGTTGGATTTTCAGCTCATTTACACTTTATTTTATATCTAACAGAGAAGTGGTGGTGTTCATTACTTAGTGAAGTAAGTACTTCCTATTTCTTATAACCGCCAGATAATCATGGCGGTTATAGGGATGATCACTTTATACTATCTGTTATCGAGGTTAAAAGTTTTTTCTACTCCGAACATGATCATTTACATAACAATGAGGATGTTTTTGCTATATCATCGAAGGCATCGCATCAGGCTTAGTAAATTCCCCAGATCTCAATAACGCTGACAACAAAATTGTGTCGGCCATTATGGCATTCTCCCGAAGCCAATAACCCACCAGATCTCCGAAGTCTCCTCGAAGAATATAATGAAAAATTCATATTCGGCTCGAACTAACTAGGGACCGCATTTGCATTTTTATTATGTCCGACCTCTGCCGCTTTGCCAATCTCCTCCATTTATTTTCTCTTGTCGGTTTTTGCCTGTTTACACACAATCGATTGATATACAAAAACGCTTATCGTTTCGCGACGTCTCATTAGCCTTTCAGTGTATTTTTGGGAACGAACAAGTGAAATTCATCCGAGATTTTTTACTCTTTCTCTATTATTTGGAGGTTGGTACAATCGAACTGTCAAATGAAAGTCAGAAGAGTATATAGGCCCAGTTTACTTCTGAGCGATTTGGATTTGGTGATACTATATTAGCAGTGAAAAACTCAATGTTTTAATTAGTAAATTTCAATTCAGAATGTAATTTGATTTAAATTGACCAGTGAAAACATTAACAACATTGCATTTTTCACCGCTGGTATTGCAAAAATCGAAATCGCTCAACAGTAAACAGGGCTTATGCTTGTGCGCCAGATTTAAAATATTTCAATGTCATCATTGTTACCAATCGAAGATGTTTCTGTTATTTATCGATATGAAATAATTTTTTTTTTCAATAAAAGACTTCGAATTAATGCAAAATAGAAGAAATCGTATGTGTCGTACTTGTTCCCTTCAAACAACGCGTGCGACAAAATAGCGTCTGATAATTCTTTCCATAGAAACATATTTTTACAAGAAAATAACATAATCGAAGAACTATCTACAGACGATCACAAGTTCGGAAACGTTTTTGCTATTTTTTTCCTAGATCTCTCGTGCCTGTAAGCAATTCATCAGAAAAATGTTGGCGTTTTGTTTTTCGTAGGTCTATTCACTTTCAGCAAAGACGTGATGGAAAATTGGCAATTTCGGATGCGAGACAATAAATTCGATCCGGCACATAACGGCTTACAACATACAAGGTATCTCGATGAGCTGACCAGATGGAAAACTAAAGACAGCACAATCGATAAAAATGTATTCATTTCACTTCATTTCATCCATTTGCCCACAAAAGTTAACAAAAAGGAGGTTTATTTTTTATTTATTTTTAATTATCAATCAAGAGTATATCCACTGATTTCGACAAAACTTGATGTGTTTTAGCGTTAACAGGAATATTCTGAAAAAGCTTCGAATTTACTGAAGATTTGCCAACATGGTAATTAGATCCAAACTGAGAGAAAAGCTAATATTAACTTTTTCCTGAAATACTAGCTTTCCAATTCCGAGAGTTACTTATCTTTTCAGAATTTTTCTCGATCGAAGGATTTCTGGCTTGAATAATAATCAGTACGATATGATAAATGAAGTGTGAAATATTTCTTGACGGTATCAGAATAACATTTTGAATAACCTCGATTCATATTTCGTGAATTTTTAACCAATATGAATTACACAAACTCTCAAGAGGAGCGAGGAGCGAAAGTAAGGAGCGATACATGAGATAATAAAATTCAGACTCAACAGTACTAAAAATAAATAACATACTGTATGTAAATCGACGAAGTATAACATGACATACAGTTATAAAAGATATGTATCCGATGTTGATGTCTTTTTGCGGCTAAATTAAGCATAGGTATAAGGAAAGTTTAGTTCGATATCACTGTTATGTTAATCATTTCGAAATCACCTTGTATTTTCATATCTGATCATGGAGAAGTTGATAATTTGTTTCCTATCAAAAATATTTTCTTGAAGTTGTCAAAGAAACAAAAACGTGCGATGTTTCTATGTTCAATGTAACAACTACAACTTGAATATTCTTCAAATCCATTGATGAATTTGTAATGAAGTTTTTTTTTGCCAGTAACTTCATTACTACAGGTTCCGGATAGTCCAGATAATATCAACCAGAAACCAGAAACCCTGTTCAATATGTAACAACCAGTCTAGTAACACCCTGTATAATTCCTGACTGCGGAAAAGTTGATTTTCAGTTATATCACGTTACTTTCCATAAGTCTTAGGCGGATATTTATAATGTTAAGAAGAACCTATTATTCCTGTTATACAATAAGTTTGTTAAACTAACAGTATTGGCAATGAACCGAAATAATATTTTCCGGAAAATCATGGATTTTGGGCATTTTCTTTTTGGAAATGTTCCTAAGTATCCTAGTCAAAAGAAATGTTATTCCGAGTCTTTTTCATATATTATTTCTAACACTCTGCAAAGTCTTTTTTATTGAGAGTGTTTTGCTTACTTTCTTGCTCATTTTTAGAGGTCAAGCAATGACAAAATGCTTCGTTTTTACTCTGATTTTTTCGAAAATTCAGATTTCATATAAATACCCCCAGACAGAAGGATTGAAGGGGTTAGTTTGAGTTCTTCGCGAATAACGTTCAGCCGTGAGAGTGTAAATTGCCGATTTTCGAGAGTGCCCCGTTTTGAACTTGTGAACCTGTGAACCCTAGTGAACCAGACACCCTGTACAGTGCGAGTGCTTCTGCCCTGGATTAGCCGTGCCGTGGTGTTTTGTCCAGCTCACCCCCAGTACAACTGTAAGCGATATTTCGGAGTTATATTGATTCTATATTCCTGTTAAAATTTTGTTGAACCTAGAGAAACGTGGAAACTCAAATTTAACTAAGATTACTGTTTCGTTGGGCTAGTTGTCACTTACATTTCCGTTTACTCGTGTAGTACGACACTTGCATTTTCATAAGTGAAAGGAAAGTGCCAGTTTCCGGATTCATAACTTGCGATTTGATCGTCGAATATTGGACCTGTACCTGACTACGATCAACTCACAAGCCTGTTACCGTAAAGATCAGTAATAGCTAGTACTTGCTCTATATCTCATAGTTTGGTTTTGCATTTCCCTGTCTTTTCAATTTCAAACTTACGAATTGATCGTCGAATATTGGACCTGTACCTGACTACGATCAACTCGCAAGCCGTTACCGTAAAAATCAGTAATAGCTAGTACTTTCTCTTTATCTCGTAGTGTGGTTCCGCATTTTCCTGTCTTTTCACTTGCCTTTCTTTTAAATTTTGAACTTACGAATTGATCATAGAATATTGGACCTGTCCCTGACTACGATCAACTCGCAAGCCAGTTATAGTAAAAATCCAACAACATCCAGTACACTCGGTATATTTCTTTTCCTTCATTTCCTGTGGCTTCCATTCCGGAACTTGTGAATTGATTGTCGAACATTGGACGTGTACCTGACTACGATCAACTCGCAAGCCAGTTACACCATATTATTTTGTTGTTTATACTGGATGCCCTATTCACATCTACGGTGTTATGTCAGTAAGAAAGGAAACCGTCTAAACAGTATAGGAAAGTAATATTGTAGACGTCAGTATTTACGTTAGTAGTTGATTTGAAGTTTTCACTTTTCACCCGTAAAATCTAGACCAGAAAACCCTGCCTGAGAATCAATATAACGCCCCATACCAGAATATACTCTGAATTGCACTTTACCTGACACCGGTATTGAATTACACTCTCCCTGAAATTTTTGAATTGCATTTGCTGATTTGTCACAACTCAGAGCTAACAAACCGCCCTGTATAATAAAATCGAAGTAACACGGTCACATTTTCCTTGCATTCACTGTTAGTGTTGGATTTTCTATGTTCAGATTCATTTTAGTCCGGTGTTTATTGTTGTAATAATATAACCTGTAAACCTGATTATTTCAACTTGAACTAACGACCTGAACCAGCCTGTCATTGAGAGTTCGGGTAGTTCCGCGAAAATAGAAACTTTGTGATCGTATCCGATTCTGCGACAATTGGACGTAAACTTCCTGTTGTATTTTAATCAGCTGTTGTAAATTGTGATTTTCTTTGTTGCTTTGTTTGAGACTGATGTTTTGTTTAATTTCCGGAAAATCGTACCTGTACCTGATATTTGACGATGTGTGGAAAGTGTTTTTCATGAAATAAATAGTCTGAAACCGGTTCCGATTTTCATTGTGTATTTTGTGCCTGATTGTATGATTTGATTTTGCCTGTACTTAGATCTTTTATCTAGTTATTTTGAATAAAACCTGTGGAAATAAAAATAAAACAACATCAATTCTGTTTAACGTAGCTTGTATTCCAGTCTAGTCTAAGGAGGTGTAACTAAAGACTACATTTTCTTAGAAGTTTATTGTTATCCTGGTCTAACTAGCTGACCTCTGGTTTACACAAGGGGGTGCATTGTATGGATTTACTCTGCGTCCCTTCTTCACTGTAGCTACCCTAGGGCCTTCCAAAGAACTCCTAGTTCTGGAAGAAAGTGGAGCATACCACTTCAAAAAAAAACTGGCGCTCGAGGCAACCGCTCTAACTTAAATAGAGAACTAAGCCCTGAGGCCCTTTGTAGGGCTCTTTACCGAGAAAAGAGCCTTACAAATTGGCGCCCGAGCAGGGACCCAAGTTAGGGAAACCTGAAAGAAAATCCGAGGAAAACCTGTGAAAAATCGAATTTGAAATTTTGTAACCAGACCTGTTTCAAAAAAATTCCTGATAATTCTGTAGTTGCTGCTTGAAAGCACGATCAATAATATTCTTTTCACTACTAGGTAAAATCAAATCACTTTGAAAATATATTCCACTCTTGATTTTCACTGAACTTTCCACCGAGCTTTTCACAGTCACCAATCTTCAGTCAAGCAAAGTAAAAAAGGAAAGCTCTAACCTGAATACAATTTTTATTATTTCACTATCTAATTTAAACATTGTCAGCTGTTGCAGTCTCATTTTCCAGGAATTTTCCTTTCCTGGAAAACCTAAATTACAAACCCTGATAGGAATCCGGAGTTAGGAAATTTAAGTTAAATCCTGGGCTTAAAAACACTGATTGAGATAAATTTTCCTGATTTTCCAAAATATTTCATTTTTCGAATTTTTTTTTTCATACCTGGAAATAATTAGAAAACCTGATAGAGAAGGTATCCGAACTTTGAACTGACAGAGTGCCATAACCTGATTATTAACTTGATTAAATTGATTTTGATAATTTCCACCACTAAGTTTGAATCCTGGAATTTTCTCTCTTTGTTTGAGAATACCTGACTGCTATTACTAAAACCTGAGGGATATTCAATCCCAGTACAACTTGCTACTCTGGGTGGTAATTTTTCTGATATCCTGACCTGAATCAAATTACCAGACACCCAGAAAACCTGTTGTTGATTTTCCTGAATTTGCCCTGAATATACCCGATTGGATAGCCATGTCTCAAGATAAACTACCCTGTGACAACCCCGACCAGCTATTCGTTCCCCCGGAACACTCTAAACAGAGTAGCAGAGCATCTTCTCCTGATCCAGACCGGGAATATAGCGAAGATTTCGGTACAACTCTAGAACCTAGAGTAGGGTGGGTTTATCGCCTGAAGAAACCTGATTTAGAAGAAGAACTTAACAGATATGGCCTGTCATCTGAGGGAACAGTGAGTGAACTCCGGAAACGTTTGGTGTGGTTCCTGAGGGAAGAACTTCCCAAACTGATTGGATACAAATATCAGCAGGCGGGATCCACAGCCACCACTAACCCCAACGTACCCCCTGGATGTTTTGGAACACAACCCGGAGTGAATAACCCGACAAACCAGACAAACCCCCCAGTCCCCCCGCAAAATAATATTCCAACTGTCAACACATCTGACAATCATCAGACGTCACCACCACAGTGGCTACAATACCGACCGCCGTTGCCAGTCCCTATACCCACAAAACTGAAAACGCATCACTGGAATCTTCACTTTGATGGAACCAGAGATCCAGTGGCGTTCCTGGAAAGACTCGAAGAAATAGGGCAAGCTGAAAAAGCCCGACCAGAACAACTACTCGATGTATTGCCGGAATTATTGCAAGGACGAGTACTGTTATGGTACCGTTGCAATAAAAGATTTTGGAATTCGTAGTCGTCCTTCAAAAGAGTTTTCCAAAAATCATATTTTCCCATCGGATACCAGGATGACTTGGAAATGGCCATAAGTAGAAGACTTCAAAGAGATAACGAGCCGGCCATGGATTATGTGGTAGATTTACAAACTCTCATCCGACGTCATGGAAACCTTGATCCGGCCCAAGAACTAGCCTGGTTATATCGGAACCTTCTTCCGGACTACCGCCAATACATCAAAAAGAATGATTTCTTCGATGTCCCTTCCTTGATTTCCTTAATCTTGGAATTCCAGCAGTTACGTGGCGAGATCCGCCGAATGTACTACCGGAACCCGCCTTCTGCTCCCCCGGTTCGAATGTCTTACCCCGAACCGCCACCAATCGCTCGACCGCTACCAGCTAACCAACCCCTGACCAGTAGACCGCCGCCGAGGGCTATCCTGCCCCCGACCTCAAATACTCCGGCGATATCACCAGCATCTGGAGAACCCGTATACAACCGAGGAAATACCTGCTGGAGATGTGGACAGTCTGGGCATCAACGAGCAGATTGTCGCAATGCCTTTAGGCTATTTTGCTCAAGATGTGGCCGTGATGGAATCCTTTCGAAGGATTGTACCTGTGCCCAGCCGGAAAACTCCACCGGAGCCCGCCCGAACCGAGGACAGGCCGGCTCCAGCAGTTAACTATCCCGGAAAATCTACCGAAATCCCGACCCGATGATAACCGGCCGTTTATTCCAGTAGCTATTGGGGATACGATCTTCTCCGCTTTAGTGGATACCGGAGCTACTAGGTCGTTTGCGAATATCAGAGTAGCTAACTGTTGCAAACGACATAGGTATAAAGAATACCCGAACACAGTAGTCCAGTCCCGACAAGCTGATGGTTCGCTCATCCAGGTAACCGGAGTTTTCAAACCTGTGATGACGATCGGCACCGAGGAAATCCCCTGTGAGTTACTTATAATTCCCAGCCTGGCCGCAGATATCGTGATAGGAATGGATGTACTTCGCACACAAGGCTTTGGGATTGATCTACAAACCGCCACTGTGTATTGGAATCAGAAGAACGTGTCAGTTCTTGGTTCCCAGAGAAAGACAGAACTAGTTCCGGATCCGACACCTAACCTACAGCCAGAAACTGAGAATCCGGGTCTTCCCGGAAACCGACCTGTTCCGGAGAATAGGAAAACCGAAAAGGAAAACATTCCGGGGCTTCCCGGAACCAGACAATTTCCAGACAGGAAGTCCGAAAACCGAAGAAAAACTCGAAAACGAAATAGAGCCAGAAAACATAAAAACTGCAGAACATCCGGAACCAGAGCAGCGGAAAATCAACTGGAACCAGAAACTACCTGCAGCCCGATAGTAGTTGAGGATCCACCGTGCCGAAATCTTTCACCGGAACAACACAGTAGATTGCAACGATTCCTGGACCATGAATTACCGGCATTTGAGAGGATTAGAGGACCTACACCTTTAGTGGAACATCGCATTCGTTTGAAGACGACAGAACCGATCAAACAAAGGTACCGCCCGCAAAATCCGAAAATGCAAGAGGTAATCAATGAAGAAGTCGATAAGATGTTGACAGATGGCATCATCGAACCTTCCAGTAGTCCATGGAGTTCCCCTGTTGTAATTGTGAAAAAGAAAGATGGAAAGCACCGATTTTGCATCGATTTCCAGAAAGTCAACGACGTAGCCGAAAAAGATGCATATCCGCTGCCGTTCATCAATGCTATCCTGGACAAGTTGAGAGAAGCAAAATTCATCTCTAGCCTAGACCTGAGGCAGGGATATTGGCAAATACCGCTATCAGCCGATAGCAAACCGATAACCGCCTTCACCGTACCTGGAAGGGGGTTATTCCAGTTTAAGGTAATGCCGTTTGGGCTTCACTCCGCACCTGCCACGTTCCAGAGATTGATGGACACCCTGATAGGACCCGAAATGGAACCGTTTGCCTTTGCATACTTAGATGACATAATTGTGCTAAGCAAAACCTTCGACGAGCATTTGATCAACCTGCAGCGAGTTTTTGACCAGCTACGTCAGGCTAACCTGCAACTCAACCCGGAGAAATGCAAGTTTTGCCTGAGCTCGCTGAAGTACCTGGGACATGTAGTGACCGCCGACGGAATAAAAACCGATCCGGACAAAATAGAGTCTATAGTACAGTGGCCTGCCCCAAACACCCTGAAGAAACTTCGCCAATTCTTGGGAATGGCATCCTGGTATAGGAGATTTATACCGAATTTCTCCGGGATAGTGGCACCACTGACGAAGCTTCTGAAAAAAGGTAACCGTTGGAAGTGGACAGAGACTGAAGATACCGCCTTCGAGTTTCTGAAAACTCGGCTTACCGAAGCTCCTGCTTTGACCTGTCCAGATTTCACCAAGCCGTTCACACTACAAACTGATGCCTCCGATTGTGGACTGGGAGCTGCGCTCACACAGGACATAGAGGGTCAGGAAAAGGTAGTGGCGTACGCGAGTAGGATGTTAACCGGACCAGAACGTAACTACTCCGTGACCGAGAAGGAATGCTTGGCGATAGTCTGGAGCATAGAAAAGCTCAGACCCTACCTGGAAGGCTATCACTTCACCGTCCTCACCGATCATTTGGCTCTGAAATGGTTACAGTCCATAAAGAGTCCGGCCGGCCGTATAGCCCGATGGGCTATGTTCTTGCAACAGTTTGACTTCGAAGTCAAATACCGTCGTGGAGTTCTGAACAAAGTTGCCGATGCCTTGTCCCGTCAACCGTTACCGGATACCAGTACCGAAGAATCCGACTTAAATGTCCTCCTGTGTGCTACCGACGCCGAAATAGAGGCGGGACAGAAATGTTCCTGGTATCAAGGAAGAAAGGCCGAAATCGAGAAAAATCCTGAGACGCATCCCGATTACTGCCTCAAGGACGGCCGGTTATTCCGCCATTTCTGGGATGCCAATAATCTGTGTGAACTGGAAATGGGCGATCCCTGGAAGCTATGTGTCCCAAAATCACTGCGTGCACGAGTACTCCAGGAAAACCATGATGACGTCACGGCTGGACACATGGGGATTGCAAAGACCACCGCCCGTATCACACAGAAATACTATTGGCCTGGAATGTTTCGAGAAATTGCTCGATATGTACGGAGTTGTAAAACCTGCCAGGAATATAAGAGTTCTCAACAACAACCTCCTGGAAAAATGCATTCGTCCCGGAATACCAAACCGTGGGATACTGTCTCCACCGACTTGGTCGGCCCGTTACCCCGTTCCAGTAAGGGAAACTGTTACCTAGCCGTATACCAGGACCGTTTCACGAAGTGGGTACAATTGAAAGCCCTTCGCAAAGCTACGTCCAGAGCCGTTTCCCAAGCTTTTTATGAGGATATCGTCTTGAGATTTGGACGCCCGGAAACCGTCATCAGTGACAATGGCACCCAGTATACCGGAAAAGTGTTCGAAGAACTGTTGAGGGACCTGGGAATAAAACACCGCCTAACGCCTCCCTATACTCCGCAAGCCAATCCTGTCGAGAGAACCAATAAAACGGTAAAAACTATGATCGCCCAGTACTGCGATAATGACCACCGTAAATGGGACCAGTACCTTCCAGAACTCCAGTTCGCCCTGAATACCGCCCGTCATGACTCAACTGGGTTTAGTCCCTCTTTCCTCGTTTTCGGACGAGAACCGGAACCACCGAAGGCTCTACACCGAATCACCCGAACAGAGTCGACAGAGACACCAGACGAGACCGAAAACACCGCTTCATCAACCTGGATCAAGCATTTGGAGAAACTCCAGGAAGTACATGAATTAGTCAGGATGAACTTGGCCCGTGCTTTCAACTCCCAGAGTCACTACTATAACCTGCGGCGACGAGACTGGAGATGTCACCTGGGTGACCAGGTAATGAAGAGAGAACATAATCTCTCTTCTGGAATCCGTGGCTATGCAGCAAAATTGGCCCCAAAATATTCCGGTCCTTTCATTGTCACTCGAGTCATTTCCCCAGTAGTTTACGACCTAAAGGGTAGCACAGGAAAACGTTATAGCAGGATTCATATAAAGGACCTGAAACCATTTCACCCCAGTAACCTGTGAAATAAATTCCGATAGATGTCCAAACGATCCACGACCCATAGCCCCGCCAGTCCCGCTCGGAAAATTGTAATACTTCAAGATGTGATGATACAGCCAGCCCAAGAAGACCCCGTCCTGCACCTCCCCGAAGAGACGTCAGCGATGAACGCTCTGGACCTGTCTTCGTCCGCCAGCAACCCGGGCCTGGCCACCCCGACTCTGGACGAGCTGATGGATGAATACGAGCAGTCTCTGTATTTCGTCCCTCAGGCACCCCCGTACTCGCCCATCTCTCCCGCGACAGAGACGTCTCTCGGTATACCAATCCGGAGCCCCAGTCCATCCACTAGGTTCCCGGAACTATACCGGCAGATGAGAGTCGCCGAACCTGATACCACACCTGTTGCCGAACCTGTTGCCGAACCTGTTGCCGAACCTGATGCCGAACCTGTTGCCCACCCTGAAACGGATAACCTAGGCGGGGTAATGCCGCTTCTCCCTGCTCCTCGTAGTCCTCTGACGAGCAACTCAATGCTGGAGGATGGAATTGCACAGTGGGTGGTGGCCAAATACCCACTGTATAAGAACTGCAACGAGTGGACGACGTTGATGCGATATATGGTAGGACAACTCAGGCCGGTCCACATCCCCCTCGACGTCCCGTATCGCCGACGTCTGAGAACTCCCGAGGGCAAATATACCTGGATTCGAATACCGGCCGGAGTAGGCCGGCACTGATCGAAGAGGCACGAGAGACCAAGGTGAGGTTTACCAGGATTTCATTGCAGTTCTACGTTTTAGATGGAGGACATCCTAGATCTAGAAGGCAACTCTCTGGATGGATGGGAACTCACGAGTTCTCCAGACACCGAGACCCTGCTCCCGGATACCAAGACCCTGCCCCCGGACATCAAGAACCTGCCGCTAGTCACCGAGACCCTGCCCCCGGACACCGGGACCTTGCAGCCAGACACCGAGACTCTGCATACACATCAGGACCCCGAGGAACTGCCAGACCCCGCCGTAGACACCTCGTCTACCCCGACGGACATCACCCCAAGTAGTGCCCTGCTAGACCAGCCGGCGAATAGGCCGTGCTCTGCAACCACTAGTCAGCGCAGGCAAGACGCTGCTACCACGGCAACTCTACCGCCGCTGTCCCTGGACACCGTCGTCCACCGAAGCCTGACTACCGACATCTACCTGCCGGTAGAGCGGCAGCTATGCTGGCGATGTGGATATCCCGGCCATACACGACCGGATTGCCAAGCCCCTAGTCGGCTATTCTGCTCCCGATGCGGCCTCGTAGGAGTGCGGTCCTGCGAATGCCTCTGCCCACCTAGGCGGCCCCAGTTCCCGGCACATTTACCCAGGCTGACTCCCGAACGCCAGCCTGCCCAGCGACGAACCCTGCCACCGGGATTGCGGGTCAATCAAATTAACCAGAGGGTCCAGACCAGTACCGTCATCGTGGCCGACAGAGCCACTCAGTGCGACCTGTGTCCCTGCCGGAAGCCCGGAATCGGCTTTCGCCGTTGACACCAGAAGACCAGGGTGGTCAACGATAGTTTATTTTTCTCTTTTGTTATTTTTATCACCTAGTATATTTTTCATTTTTGGTAAAATAAAGGATTTTTTTTTAAGTTTCAAAAATTACAGCTGAAGCAATAATTTTTTTTTTGCAAGTAGGGGGGGTGTGTAATGAAGTTTTTTTTTGCCAGTAACTTCATTACTACAGGTTCCGGATAGTCCAGATAATATCAACCAGAAACCAGAAACCAGAAACCCTGTTCAATATGTAACAACCAGTCTAGTAACACCCTGTATAATTCCTGACTGCGGAAAAGTTGATTTTCAGTTATATCACGTTACTTTCCATAAGTCTTAGGCGGATATTTATAATGTTAAGAAGAACCTATTATTCCTGTTATACAATAAGTTTGTTAAACTAACAGTATTGGCAATGAACCGAAATAATATTTTCCGGAAAATCATGGATTTTGGGCATTTTCTTTTTGGAAATGTTCCTAAGTATCCTAGTCAAAAGAAATGTTATTCCGAGTCTTTTTCATATATTATTTCTAACACTCTGCAAAGTCTTTTTTATTGAGAGTGTTTTGCTTACTTTCTTGCTCATTTTTAGAGGTCAAGCAATGACAAAATGCTTCGTTTTTACTCTGATTTTTTCGAAAATTCAGATTTCATATAAATACCCCCAGACAGAAGGATTGAAGGGGTTAGTTTGAGTTCTTCGCGAATAACGTTCAGCCGTGAGAGTGTAAATTGCCGATTTTCGAGAGTGCCCCGTTTTGAACTTGTGAACCTGTGAACCCTAGTGAACCAGACACCCTGTACAGTGCGAGTGCTTCTGCCCTGGATTAGCCGTGCCGTGGTGTTTTGTCCAGCTCACCCCCAGTACAACTGTAAGCGATATTTCGGAGTTATATTGATTCTATATTCCTGTTAAAATTTTGTTGAACCTAGAGAAACGTGGAAACTCAAATTTAACTAAGATTACTGTTTCGTTGGGCTAGTTGTCACTTACATTTCCGTTTACTCGTGTAGTACGACACTTGCATTTTCATAAGTGAAAGGAAAGTGCCAGTTTCCGGATTCATAACTTGCGATTTGATCGTCGAATATTGGACCTGTACCTGACTACGATCAACTCACAAGCCTGTTACCGTAAAGATCAGTAATAGCTAGTACTTGCTCTATATCTCATAGTTTGGTTTTGCATTTCCCTGTCTTTTCAATTTCAAACTTACGAATTGATCGTCGAATATTGGACCTGTACCTGACTACGATCAACTCGCAAGCCGTTACCGTAAAAATCAGTAATAGCTAGTACTTTCTCTTTATCTCGTAGTGTGGTTCCGCATTTTCCTGTCTTTTCACTTGCCTTTCTTTTAAATTTTGAACTTACGAATTGATCATAGAATATTGGACCTGTCCCTGACTACGATCAACTCGCAAGCCAGTTATAGTAAAAATCCAACAACATCCAGTACACTCGGTATATTTCTTTTCCTTCATTTCCTGTGGCTTCCATTCCGGAACTTGTGAATTGATTGTCGAACATTGGACGTGTACCTGACTACGATCAACTCGCAAGCCAGTTACACCATATTATTTTGTTGTTTATACTGGATGCCCTATTCACATCTACGGTGTTATGTCAGTAAGAAAGGAAACCGTCTAAACAGTATAGGAAAGTAATATTGTAGACGTCAGTATTTACGTTAGTAGTTGATTTGAAGTTTTCACTTTTCACCCGTAAAATCTAGACCAGAAAACCCTGCCTGAGAATCAATATAACGCCCCATACCAGAATATACTCTGAATTGCACTTTACCTGACACCGGTATTGAATTACACTCTCCCTGAAATTTTTGAATTGCATTTGCTGATTTGTCACAACTCAGAGCTAACAAACCGCCCTGTATAATAAAATCGAAGTAACACGGTCACATTTTCCTTGCATTCACTGTTAGTGTTGGATTTTCTATGTTCAGATTCATTTTAGTCCGGTGTTTATTGTTGTAATAATATAACCTGTAAACCTGATTATTTCAACTTGAACTAACGACCTGAACCAGCCTGTCATTGAGAGTTCGGGTAGTTCCGCGAAAATAGAAACTTTGTGATCGTATCCGATTCTGCGACAATTGGACGTAAACTTCCTGTTGTATTTTAATCAGCTGTTGTAAATTGTGATTTTCTTTGTTGCTTTGTTTGAGACTGATGTTTTGTTTAATTTCCGGAAAATCGTACCTGTACCTGATATTTGACGATGTGTGGAAAGTGTTTTTCATGAAATAAATAGTCTGAAACCGGTTCCGATTTTCATTGTGTATTTTGTGCCTGATTGTATGATTTGATTTTGCCTGTACTTAGATCTTTTATCTAGTTATTTTGAATAAAACCTGTGGAAATAAAAATAAAACAACATCAATTCTGTTTAACGTAGCTTGTATTCCAGTCTAGTCTAAGGAGGTGTAACTAAAGACTACATTTTCTTAGAAGTTTATTGTTATCCTGGTCTAACTAGCTGACCTCTGGTTTACACAAGGGGGTGCATTGTATGGATTTACTCTGCGTCCCTTCTTCACTGTAGCTACCCTAGGGCCTTCCAAAGAACTCCTAGTTCTGGAAGAAAGTGGAGCATACCACTTCAAAAAAAAACTGGCGCTCGAGGCAACCGCTCTAACTTAAATAGAGAACTAAGCCCTGAGGCCCTTTGTAGGGCTCTTTACCGAGAAAAGAGCCTTACAAATTTATATTATTTTCTTCAATATATTACCAAAAACTGATATGTCATCGAAATAAACGATTACACTAGGAGGACCTTTTAATATTTATGATAACTAGTTGAAAAATACCTGGATCAATAGAAATTCCAAATGGCATTATCTGATGTTGAAAATTACCAAAATGTGTTGCTACTGTACACATTATTGAACTCTCGTCATCTCATATACTTGTGAAAAAGCTGACGAAGCGTCTAGCAACGAATATATTCAAGACCCATTCAATTGTGAAAACAAATCTTCGAATTTTAAGGTAGAAAAATGTTCTCTTTCGATATTTTAGTGGAGAGTTATTGGGAGCTACACAGTGAATGAAAATTGGGTGTAATTTCAATCAAATGGATGACAGAGCAAATTCTGAAGAATACAACACCTGAATATCAAAGTGGGGTCCTTTTTGTTACATTCGACAATTGAGTTTTGAGTGGTGTTAATTCCGATCTTAGTTGTGAAAAATGATACGGATGTGATGAAGTTGAACGATTCTGTAACATAAAATCATAGAAACACCAAATGGTTGAAGTTTAATATTCTCAATGGTGCTATCATTGACGTTAACGCATAAAAACATATATTTTATAACATTAACACCAAGTTACACCGTGTCATATCACGATGGAATCGAGGCGGTGTATGAATCATCTTATTTGGTGGCAATAATCATTAATTGAGTATTGCATCCTAAAAACACCAGTTTTGATGTAAATTGATTAAAATATTGTGAATGTGAATGGTTTGAATTTGATGCACTCATCTGTTAAAACTTAGAACCTTAGCACGTTTGCCAATAGGTGGCACTGACGTCCTTCCTACCGTACCTGATTTCAATATTGGGCATGATATATCAGATGATTTTGATATAGATTAGTACCAATTGACCTATAGGCCCTAGTGCCAATGATCAGGATAAATAAGCCGAAACAGTTCGTTATATCATTCGAATTGTCCCTAGATTCTTCTGAGTTTAGTTTATTATCATATGAATCATATTTCAATAGGTAATCCAACTTAGTGAACACACTCATGATATGGTGTTCCTTCCCACCAGAAAAGTATTCGCATCCGAATATAATTTGGTGGAGATAGGATTCAGCATCAAGAAAATCACAGAATGTGCATCACACCACTGCGGTGTCAAATCGTACTTTGGGAAATGCATAAAGAGCACCACCAAAGTGTTCATTCAGCTAAATTCAGCACCAACACCAGTGTTACTGACAACTGGGTTTGATTATTAGAAACACCTATGGAAAAGGTCACATAACACCTACAGTGGTGTATAATATGCCGGTGTTCACTGACACCAAAACAATCAGGACCTCAGGGGACACCAGACGGTGTTAGCTGGTATGAGCTGGTGTACATTTTTTTCACTGTATAATACGAATCCTGACATCCACATTCGGTTTATTGATGATAACTATTGGATTAACCCATGAACTTCTTCTTTGAATGATGCCAAAGGCAGACTAACGTCAAGGCAAATGCCATCATAATGGAAGCGATCCCTAACAATATCTACTAAAAGAACCGCTCTGGTACATTCTCCCATGACGATCGATCCCTAGAGAAACCGCCACATCACCAATGTCCAGCATTTAATCTATGGTCCAGCTGAACGCGATACGACTAGAGGAAAAGTGGAAACTGCAATTATTTCCAAACGCAAGGGGATCACGTGTCCCCCCCACAATGTATCTTTCAGCGACGCCGTGCGTCCAATCGCTTCGACGTCCGACAATTCATCAAGCACCTTCTGCGTCTGACGTCGTGTGATCCGTGTTACTGTTGCATGAATGTTTCGTGAGGCGGCCGAAAGAGATGGATGGTCCAACATTTATGAAGGTGTTCTCGTTTGATGATGAATAATTGCCGTTAGAACTCAGGATCGACATGGGGCTCGGGTGGCAAAGGTTGTATTGATGATGATGATGAGGCTGATAACGCAGCAGTGACTTAACAACGATCTGGATGATATTGCAGATATATCGATGATCACCAGTCTCTTATAATAGATGCAAACAAAACTATAGCTCTAGTTCTCGGAAATGTCCAATAAAATCTTGAAATAATATTATTATAAGTACAGAATTCATGCAAAAGATTCATATACAAAATAAGACATCATGAACCTCCAAAACTGAAGGAGTTGAGGTAGCTTCGAGGGTAGCTTTCAATGAAAGAACATTACTTTGAGCATAATTCACAAAAATATTCACGAATCATATGATGCGATATCTGATGAAATAAAAATATAGAACATATACAAATTCAGAAAGAAACTGAAATCATTCGTATTCAAAGAACGTCAAATTATCAGGAACCTTATTTTTCTTCTTCCAATTCAAAAAGAGCGTCTAAATGATTTATTAGGGACCGCACTTGCTCACAAAGAACAATGAGGAAAGCATGATGAAGCAGCTCTTTTATATGCGCAAAATTAAGTTGGAGAATGGTGTGTAGTTATTGTGTAGTTGAGTATGGGTAAAATAATTTTATGATAGTAGAACACTGAAGAATGTAGACCACTACAAGATTTTCACTAGGTTTAAACGTGTTTATCGTATCATTGAAGATTAAGACATTATAATATGAAATCTTTATTAATGATTATCAACATCGTAAACATACCAAAACATTAGTTGATCGCAATACATTAGTTACAATAACTTACGTCAGTTACGAAAGCATACAAGTATATATAGGTAATATGTTAGATACAAAATAATATTCATTTATTTTCGCATCATCGTTGTCAATGATACGATAAAGCTTTGAATGCAACTCGATTATTAACGATTTAACACCGTCTCGGACATTGCGGTTGACTCGGCTACCACCTCGTAACCAAGGAAATGTCCTCGACTATCGCATAATAACCTCGTTGCATTAATAGCTATCAGTTAAACTATGATTGTGATTTTCCCATTGAAGTCAATTTTCTGTTCAATCTCTTCGAGATAAAGACCATTATATGATGTTTATAACTTTCAAACTTTCGAAAAAATTCCAATATTCAAAGTACTTCCAATATCAATGGTGATATTGCTATTCGGTTCGCGTCAAACTATCTTCATTTTCAACATGAAAAATATACAAACAGTTTTACTTAACCTTCATTCGCGTTTACGAAGTTTATAACGATAGTGTAACGAGTTGTTGATTCTGAATTCTGAGAACGTCTGAGGATGAATAAATGATGAAATGCCCTCTTATTGATTTTCACTGGTGCTTCAGAAGTAGACGATGTTATATTCGAAGCACATCAATATGAAATTGATTTCGTTATGGAGGTATCCAAACAGGAATGAATATTATTCCTAATGGGCAAAGTACCGGTTATAAAAGAATACAAATGGAATTGTTACCGAGCTTTCTATAAATTGCTAAATTCTATAATGACATATTTCGAACGAGGGTTGATTCTCATTCTGCTGTCTGTAATTCAATATCGTTTTATTCAGAATAATTCAGCTTCAGATCGTTGCGAGTAATAGATTCTTGATGGATATTCACTAATGGACAAGTTGATGATGTCTAAATTGACATAGTTAGTATATATGGATTCAAGTAGACGTGTTCTTCTATTTCTTCTTCTTCTGACATGCAACACATGGAATTTCTCTATTTTCTTCTAGATTATATATAGATATTGGCTACGACTGTCTCTCAACCCATCGTTAGAAAATTAATAGGTGATGGAATTGTGAATTCATGACGCATATGGCAGAGGTTGTTAAAGACTGGTTGTTGTTCGAAAATTCTGCCAATGCTGCATCTCTCAGAACTTTTTGGCTACACATATAAACTACGCAACATTAATTACGTCGCACCCCAAAATTTTGCCCCTGTTGCAGAAACCCTCGATCTTTTCTGTTTATCTTGAGTCAATTCTGATCTTCATATTGTCTCATGTAATGTTTCAACTACAGAGATTTTGAAAATCGGTTGAAGAGGTAGAAAGTTATGACTGCAAAACCAAAAAGTTAGGTTTTTGAGATCACTCTGTTAAAGTTAAAAAAACTGTTTTTCTTCATTTGGGATCTTTTTGAAAATTCCGAAGTTTTGCACAGTTTCAAATAACCTGTAGCAATATTATGGATTATATCTGAAGGATTGAGCTAGCGAACAATTGCTCGAGACCGGTATGTAGGTTGTTAAGCGTGCCTGTCTCGATGTGAATTTGTCACGTCTTAGGAAGAAAGAAACCTTTGTGATCTGCATTCACAGTGTGAATCGTTGCATGGACTACGAGCCGATATAATTCAATGTTCTGCGTGGTATTTACCAGGAAAGTAGTTGTTTTCTGCTCGTAGTCAAACAGACATTCAATTCCAAACTATGTTTGAAGTGTTTGATTGGATAGACTATTTTCTCTTTCAGAATTCAAATTGTTAGTGTCAGTTAGTGTTGTTAAGTTTATTTGAAAATAAATTATTGTTCGTTATATGCGTGTTTTCCTGAATGACATTCATCCGATTGAAACAGAGAAAACAATCTCAAACGATCTTTATAGAATAAAGTAACCACACTCCGTATCCAGCGTTGCCAGCCCTAAAAAGTACTAGAACTCCACCGAGAAAGGTACTATTTTTCGAAAAAGTACTAGTTCAGAATTCTCAAATTTCAATACATTCAGGAACCTAGTCTCTGATTCAGGTATGAGGTTGAATAAATAGGTAATTTTGCACTTATCATGCAATCTATTTTTCAATGAATAGGTATGTATTTTGATCTCAGGAATTTCAATTCGATGATTAAATGGTAAACATTTCCCTATTTTTCGGGATAATCCGTGTCAAAGTTGGAAGTTTCACCTTCTTTGTCTGGCAAGTTTTCGGCAAGTATTCTATCTTTCTAGATCACTGTACATAATATAACATGCATTCACTATGCTTGTTGTCTAAGAAAAACATCTTAAATATGGCTTGACTTGTAGGTGTAGCAAAAGAAGGTGAAATTTTGAACTTTAGCATGTATTATCTGGAAAAGTGAAGTTATATTCACGATTTCATTACAAAATTCGGATTACTGAGGTGAAAACACATGGGTAAAAAAAAATTTCACTGAAGAATATGCGATCTATTCTTAGGGTAAGAACAAAATTATCAATAAATATGTAAACAAAAGAAGTTTTATTCGAAAAAATTATAATTTTATAATGTCCATTACTGCACAATGTGAACTGTCATTGCGACTATGCGAAGAAACATGAAACAATATAAGCACAAACGTATTTATGAGACAAAGCAGGTATCGCACTTTTTGTGTTTCTTGATTCATTTCAGTTACCTATGTTTTGAGATTTTTTGTTTCAGGTCAGAAAACATGAAAAAGTACTAATTTTGTATCGGGCGTACTAGCGTTCTAGACAAGGTTGAAAAGTACAAGATCTAGTACGAAAGTACTAGCACTGGCAACGCTGCGTATCTATATAATTGTGTCAGCATTCTAGATCACTGTGGGTGAATCCCAGTTTTGGAAACGCAAACCCGAATCGGACCCTTGTTTTGGTTTCGAGGCCTAGCCCGAGATAATGTGTAAGCCTAGATTACGTGAGATATTAATTACAACTAAGACGGGCGCTCAAAGTGCCCTTGGGCGGTCCAGAAGTCCGATTCTGGGGATTCTGGAAAGCAACCGCGGGGCAAATCCAACGGCGTACGTGACAAGTGTCCTGTTCAGTATAAATTGGGGGTTTAAGCATATAAAGTACCAGGTTTTCGACTCGAATGGGACGATTTATACGTGTAGGATCAAGATCACATTGATCCTGGGTGCAGGGTTTTTTGAAAATTATTACAACATCGTAGTCGCTGTTGGAATATTTCTGCGATATATCTCCATTCTATTGTGGTTAGACCAACTATAACACTTTGAGACAGATGAATATCATCATAAATGCCGAATACAACATTTATTATCTCCTATTTTTCAACATTATAACTTACCTCATCAGTTGTTCTCAGAGCACCTGAAACAAAAACAAGCGCTTTAGTGTCAACAGATCATGAAAGATGTATACCATTATTCGTCGATTTTGGATGCCAAGAATAAGTGCAACAAGATTTTCAAATTCTATTCGCTTTCTCTCTTATTAGCTATCGAAATCTAATACCATTTACTACCAACTCTTATTTCATCTGAGCAATCATTCTCGAACTCGGTTAGTTTCTTTATTTTCATCAGCTCTTTTCCTATCTATAGACACAATAAAATAAAAAGTTGTAAGTGAGTCTTCAACTTTTTCACTTGTTTCAGAACTTTGTAGACGCTTTGTTCTCTTTAGTTAGCCCATCACAACAGACCCATTTATACATTCATGAGTTATTTCATTGTTCTTCAGTATACAGTGATATTAAACTCTTTGGAGCAGTGGTGGAGAAACCAATGGCTTCTCAAAGATACTCAAATATCATTCAATATCCTAAATTGATCTGGAATAGCAAAAGTTGCCAAGTCTACTCAATGTCCTGTTATTCTCCTTTTCTGCTAGGATTTCAATGGAATGAAGAACATCGTCATCTAAATCCTGGTTCCTCATTAAGAAATTGGTCAGTCACAATCTTCATTTGTTTTTTTTTATTGATTCGGTGATAACTTATTGTTTGTTATGTTTTATATGATATGTTTCTACCTAATAATCAATAATTACCAATAGATTATAAATAATGATAAAATAGAAATAAATCCAGTCATCAAGAAATCGTCAGGTAATATTTCTCTATCGATCCAGTTTCCTCCGAAGTTGCATTCTCGATAATTAGCTAATCATAATATCAGTTCACTCATACAACCTTCAATTTCTTGTTTTAATCGGGCAATTAACAATAGATCGCCACCACTGCTCCAAAGTAATTTCTGTCGACGAGATCTGATAAACGGCAAAAAGCAGCCTCCATTTATGACACTGTTCTCTCTTCTTGTAATAACTGTGTGCCATTATCGCATTACAGCCATTACTGGCAGCAAGAAGGGCACAGCGCTCCTGATAATAGGACTCGAGACTGGAAGATGTATTACTATAAATCAGACAACGGTGTAATTAATGAACGGTGTGAATGGAATTTGTCTCCCAGATGGAAAAGCACTTTCCACTGTTAGCATAGGACCGAGTACTCGACATATAATTCGACTGTGACAGATATCGACTGATAAGACAGTGTTTTTTGGGGTCGAGGGGTGACGCAGTTAGTGATTATCGAGTCGGACCGCAGACTGACCGCTGGGACAAGTTTCGCGTGATTGGTTTCAGCTATGAGGGCGGAGCCTACGATAATTCCATATCTTATTAGACCCCTTCTTTTCTTTGTTCGTGCAATATTTCGTAGTCAAAAGTATCTTTGTGAAGAAAAGATGATGCTCATCTTTATCTGTATCAATAATAATATCATCAGAGATTTTCGTGAAATGTTTGTCCATAATTCAATGATCTTAATAAGGAAAACATCGACGCATGAACTTTTGATAATTTCTGATAACTCCCAACGCGAATGAAAGTTAATATTATTCTGTCCTTTAGCTCTGTATACATTTCGACCAACCAACCATAAATCGCCTGGTTGACATGGACGAAAATGGAATATAACCTGATTATATTTTCGCTCGGAAATGAGATAATAAATAACCCGATTATACCTCTTCATGGAAAACCACAACCGCGAGAGGTCAAAGTAGCAAATAAAATAATCGCTCTCGTATAATGATAATGGATACCGCGGGAGATTTCCAGGGTATGCAACGAAACGAACGCGTATCCAGAAGTTTAATCCCGCTATAGGGTTCCCCAGATATCTATTATTCCATTCGCTTTAACTAAATCACCTGTGAAAAATCGCTCCTGTAACTGCCAAGGATTGCCAGCGGAATGATTTGTTACAGCAGCTATACGAATAAACACGTTAGTTCATGTCTCACGGTCAAACTATTTGATCAAATCTGTTTGACGTTACGTCATTTCTGTCTATTTGATTCGAATGTTTGAAATGTGCAGAAATCATGTTCACACGATTTGAAGAAGTTTGCTCAAACAGTTCAAAAATTGATTGATCATAACGGAAGAGAAATATACATTCAAGATGGAATCTCGCTTTTTCAACAATATCATTTATGAATAGAAATAATACACAAAAATCTCTAAACATTTATTTCATGGTAAGTTGCGCGTCCCTTCAGAGATTAGTGAAGTAGAAACGAAAGTACCTCAGTTCCCTATTGAACTGTGTTTGCAAAACATTGAACAATGCCTCAACTCCTGATTATATGGAATATATATGTAGGTATACTTATTATCAATTGAAAGGATGACGAGTGATTCAGAACACGTACCAGTTATTTGGCCGTGAGAATTACTAGCAATATCATTCAATGCTTCTGGCATCTTATCACTCTTGTGGTAATCTTTTTGTCTGATGTTATACAAAAGTTATTTATTGCTTCTATGGAGATCTATTAGGAACGTTACTTGCTCCTCGGTCCAATTTCAAGCAGCAGACATTTCCAACAGTCCAAAAATCAAGTCTATTATTAGTATTCTGACGTTTCGATTTTCGGTGTCAACAAAAAATGTTAACCTTAGTTTTTCATCAAACAGGTAAAATATTTTGAACATGTTCTAATTTCAGCTGCTGTTTGATGTGACGTCATTGATGACATCACACTTTCATAGTTTGATCAAATAGTTTGACCGTGAGACACGGACTTTAGAATGCAAGAGGTGTTTCCCATTTCCGATATATATAATATATATATTTCGTATAAAATATAATAATTCACTCCATCTCTATTCGATGAAAATGAAAAACTTTGGAAAGTAATGAAAACTAAACACTGAATGGGTGTACCTACTGATTCATCAAAAATCCATCAGTTCGCTGAACAAATTGCTCTGGATAATATAATTATGGGAGAATCATCGTGATTGAATCTAAAACATGGCAGCTCACAAACAACACTCAGCTAGTCCCAATTCATTAGCCAAATTGTGAACTGCGTGACATTATTGTCCGAATCTAGTTGAATATTTATGAATGACGTAATCAGAATATTCAAGCCGGTTAATCAACGCGAATCTGTTAATTGAATTGATCCTTTGAAACACGATCCTTTGTGGGGAATCACTGATGTATCCAATTTTAAAAGCCTCCATCATGAGACCGTTTTCACCAACGAATAAGTCTTGTTAATGGATCCAACGAATAGCATTGGTAGGAGATGTTCATCTTATCGCAAAAGATAGGTGTTGAATATGAACATCTAAGAATGTATCTATGAAAATTTCATAAATTTATTTTCGACCAATTAGAAGGCTCCTTTTTGTATACGTTGCTTATAGCAACGGGTGATTATCGTGATTATTTCATTCATGGTAAAATACACGTTTTTGATTGGTTGAAATGATTGTGTTGATAAGCAATAACACCATATTTTCAATTTTGTATTTCGGCTCCTTATTGGCTATTGGATACCTACATGCTGTGTTTTCGTTTCTGTATTTCGCTTTCTGAATCGTAGGCAGTAGGGTAGTTTAATTAAACAACGACTTACTAGTTGCAAGCTGTCATAGTATTTTCCGATTGCCTGGTAAATAAATGAATGCCACATCCACTTCATTTTCCACAAATTCTGGACAATTTCAGCATCAATAGAATTAATCTAATGTAACCTAACCATACAAATTGTAACAATCAAAATGAATTCATGTTTTTGTTGATAGAAAATGTCCCTCGTCTTCGACTCGGGATAAACAATACAAACATTCGTGACCTCGAAAAAAATTATCGGTAATAATTCTGCTGCTGGGGAGATAACAAGTGAAAATAGTCAGGGGGCAGGAATACACACCCCATGGCTTCAGAAGTACTGATGTGTCAGTCCTGATTATCAAGTTGTTATTAAGAAAAGATCTTGAGACAGTTGGTTTTCGAAAAAGGTTATCTTTCAGAACATTTTTTATACATGAATATGTTCACATGCTGGATAAACTCACAATTCTTGCTGATGATACCATCATCATTATTAGACCCAGAATGGATGGTACAGGCTGTCCCATTTTCGATGTCCTTACGGGATATCTCGCTTATTTTCAAAGATAGAGATTTGCGGTCTTCGCGAACTTTGGCTACTTTTTTTTTAAACTCATGATACCGCAAACAACATTTTCATAGCCCGCTTCGTTTCTGAGAGACAGGGCGAAATTGAAAATATTACATTTTGGTACCCCCCTGTATCTCAGCTATCTTTCAGTTCATGGGAGAATAAGGTTGTACACTTTTTTTCAAAAATTATATATGTGAAACGCGGGTCCCCAGAGAATACGTCGATATTTTTTTGAAATTTTTATTTTCAAGGGTTTTTCCAAAATCGGCATTCAAAAATCGAAAATTCTCTATCCTTTTCTAATAATGTGACGTCACCTGGTAGGTTGGTTTAGGTTCTGTTCCATTAATCGAAGTGAAAGAAGAATTGACAATCTCTTTGACAGATGGCGTTAAAAAATTACTGGGCGATTTTAATTCTTCCTGCGAAAATATATTTGGATGATTAAAAGTAAGTTACTATTGAGTTTCATTTCATTGTTCAGCGTTCTTTATACCCCTCACCGACCACTTTTTTCAGAAAGTTTAAGCATTCAAAGACTTATTGTGCTTCATGTAGCAACAATAATGTGGATTCTCGAAATTCATATTTGTACTCCAGTGTTAATATGAGACAAACTTTGTGTTTTGCAGTAGGACAACACATAGCTACATCTGCAAGTAATTGCTGTGAAGATAATTTTGATTTAAGTTGGAATTCTTATCCTTATTCTTTTAATCTTTGTACATGAACATCATGAGAACCTGTGAAGTGAGAGCACAAAATATTTTAGTAATAGGTATAAGCTAATAAACCAAATCCTTATTGTCATGCACTTCTGTAAATAATAAATGTTTTCCTAAATCCTCAGTTATTGTTAGTACGTACTCTATCTATGATGTGAGTTTATATGAGATATCTTCTTTACATTATATTGTGAATATGTAATTATAATATCAACTTGTGTTGTTTATTTAAAATATTATCAGATGCACCACTACACTTACCTTCTTTTCCCAGACAATAAAGTTATTAATTGAATTAATTCTTCATTTTTATTTCTCTATTTTGTAGTATCTTTGAGTTCAATCGTCTCATTGACTTAGCTGAGGTGGTATTGAAAATCCTATCAAAATATTAACTCATATAAAATACCTGACTTGCGTTATATAGATGATAAACAATCAATTAATGCGCCCTTTTAAATATTTCGAATAAGTTTCGTTATCTAAAAAAATTCGAATTAAAATTTGACATATTGTCATCTGACTTATCTGCCATCACTTATGTCAAAAAATTCTTCTTCCCTATTATTTTCGATATTTTTACGATACCATCCCGATCTACCAGGTGACGTCAGCAGAAATATGGTGCTGTCAAATAATTATTTTTGATTTCGATTTTCTCGAGCATAAAAGAATATTCCGATTTAATTTTGATGCCATGTCGGTAGTAGTTTAGTAAGGTATCGGAAAACGATTATTAATTCTGCTAAAGCTTTAGAGGTTTATGACCCTATTAAAAACTGCCATTTATACATATTCTTACGTAGAATCCAGTGACATTGTCAGATTTTTTAAACGAGCTGTCATTATTGAGATAACCCAAGGTTATGTTTTTTCAAATGAAAACCCTATATATTTTTCAATATTTAGAACAAAAATGCTTCGCGCTTTCCAAAAATATATTACACTCAAAGTATTAAGAAAATTTACAGTTTTTATTGCTAATCAAGACGAATAATATAATAATCTTTTGAAGCATCAATCAAATATCACCATTTTTATATGGGTAGAACAGAAAGTATTCATTCAAAATTATTGTTAAATATAAAAAGCTAAACTATTTGACAAATCAATAAATTATAACTTACATGAAAACACTACAATAAAACAAATCTCTATTGATTATTCTTCTGTTGAAAATGTTTTTTATAATATTGTTCAAATTGATGCTCATATCATCTCGAAGACACAGCCGACATCTTCTGAGAATATCGTTAATCGACCGCAGTAAAAACAGAGGTTTTGTAAGTATCCGGAAGTATTTTTCGTAACATAATTCAGTGCATTTCGATTTTCATGCTGCGACTGTTTTTGTGGTCAGTATATTAACTTTTTTATGTAGCTTCATAAGAAGAAATCTAATATCTACTGGTCAGGCGACCTTGATGGTGGCTATTATCTTGCAACATATATTCATAAAAGTTTAAATTCATTGATTTGTTAAATAGTGTTGCTACTATATCAAAAAATATAAGATCTATTTTAAAGGTAATATTTGTCTTTGACTAGCTATAAAAACTGAAATTTATCTGAAAACAGGGCTAAGTGTATTATATTTGTGGAATATTACAAAATTATATAGGATATTTTATCTGAAAAAACATAACTTTGTGTTATATATCAATAATGACAACTCATCTCAAAAATCTGACTACGCTACTGGATTCTACGTAATATATATATAAGCCATTTCATTTTTTTCCCATAAGTTGAAAGATCGCTGAGAGGGGGTGTCCCAAAATTCAACATTTTCAATTTCGCCCTGTCTCTCAGAAACGAAGCGGGCTATGAAAACGTACTATATAATGTCAAATAAAACGTAAAATTCCAAAAAAATTTATAACGACAAAAATTCTTCCTTGAAAATAAGTCCCGTAAGGACATCGAAAATGGGACAGCCTGTACAACTTTTCAGGAGATAAAAAATATCAGTTAGGGGAAACGTCTGAAACAACTGTGATGGTAAGAACTATAATTATCCTTCAATACTATACCAGAACTTTTCCTCATTGAGTCTCATTCGCGATATAGACTCTGTTGAAGATGGAACATGGAACAAATGTCACATCCACATCTTACAGATCGTAACAGAAAACTTGAAAGAAAATGAAAATGATGAGAAGAAGGCCTTGGTTCTAAACTCTGTTTGTAAAATGCATGGACGCATGAATTCAAGGAAATGTGGAAGTTTCACTAAAACAATTCCGTGATTCCGCTGGGAAATGGAAACCGCCACATTTGTAGTTGTTGTTCGCTAGAAATTATCATTTATATGCAAATAAAAAATGATCACAAATTACTGCCAGCTCGTGTTTAATGTACTGCCATAATAAGTCCTAGCAAGACCAGCAGCACTCTTTCCGCTATAGCTAACGAATACGTTCGTTTTAAATTGCGCGGTTGCCAAGGTAATGGATTGTACGTCAGAATTTATGGACTCACTTTAAAAATACTTACTGTGCTGAATTTACTCGTTTCCTGTTACGGTATGCTTTGAAGTTTTTTTCATGGCAGATTAGATTCGAGGAAAGTTAGTCTCGTTTGGAAAATCGCCTTGCAAATAACGTAATTTTCGGAGGATTTTATCCAACATTCACGGAAAAAAATCACTTGCTACTCATAACAAAAACAGAATTGCTGGTGAGATATTTGCTCTCACAACAACATTTCTAGGTGTAGATGAAACATTTATGCCATCATTACGAATATGCATTTGTCACAGATGATAATTGAAAATGCTATAATCAATCTGCTGTAGGGACTGGAATTATATTTATATCCAGCTATAATAATTTGTTGGCTCGAATCCCTCACCAACAATGCTGCGATAGCATATTAGTTCTGTAACATTGGACAGTTTTATTTGCAAAGACTACCTACTTGAAGTTTGGATTCGGGTGAACTATTATTTTTGCTGGGTATATATCCATATGTTCAAGTGGGAATAGTTAATGAAATCACCTATTTTCCAATCATTCATGGTTTTGAAAATGAACACAGCAAACATTTTTACCCAATTATCTATTTGCTGTCAATGATCCGTCACCACGCAAAGTCATTAACATAATAATAATAATTATTATTATTTACTAAGTATCGAACCTAAACAACGTCAATCAATGTATTGAACTTTGGTATGCGCAACCGCAAAAATCTCAGGACTCGAATGAAGCAAATTCAATTTGCTAAGAGCGCCTGGGTAACTTTGTGGTGGTGCAAATAAAATTTGCTAAAATTCACATGGCAACAAGAAAGAAGCGTCCTGATTGGCTACATGGAATGGCGTGACCTACTTTTGTGCGAATTCTTAATAACGACGCATCGATCTTTGTCTTCAGTTGAGTTGATACTGTTGAGAGTATTAACACGTGGATCAGCTAGTGTCCTGCTTGTTGTTGTTCTTCTTCTGCATGCAAATAATAATGTATAGTTTAGAACTGTCAGAAACAATATATGTGAAAAATGGAAAAATTTTATGTCTGTCGAAGAGCTCTTGGAATCGTGGGGATTCGGACACCTGAGGCAAAAATTTGAAGGTATGATTTCAAAATTTCACTGAGGGTACTATACATTTATGTTGTAATCACTGATGAGGTGAAAAACCCTATATAGATGTGACAAAGTATATTCTAGGTTTATTATTCTCATTTACGTTTTTTTTTTCAGACCATCATACAAATTTTGAGGGATTATCATTACATCAATCGTCTATGAAAAAAATAGTATACCACTTCTCGGAGATAAAATGCAAATTGAGAGTTTACCAGAAATTTTTGTTCTAGTGGACCTACCTGAAGTAATGTTTCTATTTATACCGGGTGTAACATTATTCCAGCTCTCAGAGTTTCGTCTTTTATTACAACTGATGCATTTGCAAAAATACCAAGAAAACCTCACTACTGGTGCAAAATTAGTATGCTGTTAATATTCAATACATCGTTACCTACAGCACTAATATTTGTCACTAGTACAAACACATCTGGCTGAGAGTGTCAACTACAATGTTTCTTACAGCAATTGCATTCATAATGATACCTGAAAATACTTGCTACTGCTGCGAAATATATTAGTAATAACAGCTTAGGAATGTTCTTACATGCAGCCAAAATGTCGGAAGTTTGGTTTGCTTCCGACACCAGTTGGATTAGTTGATACTGCAAAGAATTATTAGGAGGAAATATTTGTTGCTTTCACATAGTTTTTTGCTGTCTCTATAGGTACTAATTTTTTTTGTTGCGTTGACCTATATTTTAGTACCTGTAGCGAATCATTTTTTTCCGTGTTCATAATTGCTTCAGCATCGTTGGGGTTAGCGAAAAATACGATGAGAAAATGAATCAAGTCCCCTCTCTCTTTAGCAGACAAAAATCTACTAAAATTGAATTAGTTTTGGAAATCAACACTACAAAATGAGAAGGACACTTTCTTGTTCTATACAGGGTCACTCACGGTCGATGGTACCTTAGACGTTTACGAAGAACGGGACATAGGATCATTCTAAAAGTTTGGTTTCTCAAGTAGTTGCTCTTGGTCTATCGATCTAAAATATTTTCAGCAATGCAGCATTGCCGCTTATAACAGATCTTTGTTATTTCAAATGGGTCACCCTGTATTTTATTTCATTTTTAGATTCTTCCTGAAGAGCTGATTTCGTAGATCTATCATACTTGGGGTATAGCGAGAAAGATTACAGAGAAAAAGGGTGTAAAAATCGAGATTTTTCAAATTTTCGTGCTGAAACTATCCAATCATGCTCAAAACGGCTTACATGTCCCTATCTCGACTTTCCATTTACTATCGATTGATATTTAATTGAAACAAATACGGGTGGTTCAAAATTTTGAGTTTTGCATCACCCTCTATTTGTTTCTATTAAATGTCAGTAGATAGTAAATGAAAAGTTAATATAGGAATATGTGAGCCGTTTTGAGCAGAAATGATTAGTTTCGACACAAAAAATTCCTAAAGTTGAAAAATCTCGATTTTTCACACCCTATATCTCTGTAATTTTTCGCGCTATACCCCAAGTATGATATATCGACGAAATCAGCTCTCCAGGAAGAATCTAAAAATGAAATAAAATATAGGGTGTTCTATTTGAAATAACAAAGTTGTTGCCACTTTTTGATAGAAGCGGCAACGCCGCAACGCTGAAAGTATTTTAGATCGATAGAACAAAACTGATTACCCAATAAACCAAATTTTCAGAATAATCCTACGTCCCGTTCTCCGTAAACGTCTAAGGTACCATCGACCGTGACCCACCCTGTATACATTTCGTAATGCGAACATACTAAATGCAACAAACATTTATGAATGCATATTTCATTACTTTTCCAGTAAAACGAAATGACATTCTGTCCTGATTTCCCAGATTTCCCTACAACAGTAGCCGCAAAATACTACCCTTCATCTTCATGAAATATGCATGGTGTAAAATAACAGCATTTCGACCCAATTGCAGTGCAAATGTCAGGATTTTGTAGCTGCGGAGTGAAACTTATATTTGCCCGTTTTTGTCGAAACAGTTTTAAGCCTGAGGACTTGAAAGTTCACCGGAGAAATAATCCTTTTTGCATTTTGTATTTCCTCGAAAATATATATGGAAATATATGATTCGTTTGAGAGAGGAAATAGGTTACGAATTGTTGGTCGTAACAGGTTATCAAACTTTGGTTATTACTTTCGAGGCACTTGCCAGATCCGCTTTGAACTTTGTACAGTAATCAATAATCAGAAGGTTCCAGATAAAAATTTTATGTTCTGGTTCTCACGAAAAGGGATATCCTGTAATGTTCAGAGAACATCGTGAGAACCAAGAGAAAGAAGGTAGGAGTTAGTGTTCTTCTTTGATTTCTGGAGATGGTATGCCTTGGGGAACACCTCCCTCAAGCGAGTCTTTGGAAAGGAACGTTTTGCAGGTCTCGTAAGTGACCACGAAAAGGTGTGAAGACTGAACTTGACGGGTTAATCTCGAAGAGACTGCTAATGGAGGAACGATTGTTGAAATTTCAGAAGAGCATCGCCCATGAAAATATCTATAAAATAGAGATAAATCGCCAACTTTTCTACAATGTTCCAGAGAAGTGAGCGAGTTTGTAAGCGAGGCATCACCGATGAGACGAATTGCCCTTTTTTGGACAGAATCCAATAGTTTCAGGATATGTTTAGGTGCCACACTGAAAATATGGGAACAGTATTTCAGGACAGGTCGGATCTATGCCTTATAGATCATAAGCAGCTGACTGGGAGTGAGATAGCTCTTGGCTCGAAACAGAAATCCAAGTTTTTGGGATGCACTTTTGGCAATGGACCTCACGTGATTTTCCCAAGAAAGGTTATTGCTGATAGTAACGCCAATCATCGAAATGGATGACTTCAATGGTATGGTTACTCCTGACTGAATTATGTTGGGCACAGTGAGATCGGCTCTTCTAGAGAAAAGACATGCTTGTGTTTCGTTTGCATTGAATTCCCCACTCGAGAATTGTTGCTAAGTCATTGATTCCATTGTCAAAAAGTAGTAACCCAACAATAATCTCCATATTGGAGGATGAAGGAAAAATGTATCTAACAATATTTGAGTAACACCGCAATAACTCGAATGCCTGTCTTTTAAATGTCACTGACCAAGTAACATGTTTCACTTGGTCAGAGTTGAGCAGTCACTGTGTTCTGTCAGTGTCAGTGATAGTTGTCGCAGTAGCGGCAACTATCATTATCTGATTTGACCACATTTTGAGGTGATACCTCAGAGGGCAGTGTCCAGTGAGGAGTCGCGTCACCAGTTCTTTTTTGTCCAACTCGAGAAGCTGTTTAGCTTTCATTGGCTCACTAGTCTTTTCGCTTGTCTTTGTTCTGGTACTTTATTCCAGTGAGATTTCATTTCATCCGCTTCCCAACGTCGAACCTCTCCTCTCAAGTGGGCCTTGGAGAGTCCACAGAAGGGTTATGGGCCGAGAAATTGTGTATTTGCCCCTTCTTTGGCAAGGAAGTCTGCTTCCTTGTTCCCTTCAACTCCCTTATGACCTGGCACCCACATCAAAGTGACCTGGTTGTTCGCTGCCGGTTGTCTCAGGGATTGTTAATAGTCCCAAGTATATAAGTTCATAGTAACAAGTGTATGGTTTCAGAGCAACTTATAGACTTGGTGAACTCATAAAGTATTTCCATCATACATTTCTGATGATACATACAAAGAAGAGAGCTGTCCATCTTTCTCTCGAATGAGATCCGACATAGTTCAAAAAGTAACTCTCCTATAACGGTACCTATTGACTTTATCAATTAATGCTTCTGGGAAGTCAACAATGAATATTCTGTTCCCGTAGTATGAAGGGTATAAAAGAACTAAAATCAGGAAAAATCTCGACAATTCAGAAAATTACACCTCGCGGATTTTTCTATCTTTTCCAGCTACTTTAACGCCCTCTACACCTTAGAGAGCACAGCAGGAAAATCCATTCCTGCTGGAGCAACGATGGCTAACGACGTAACCTTATGGCCGAACGTAACCGTAAACACTGATTACAAGCAAATGCCCCTTGGCCGAATTAAGTTTTTAGTGGGAAATGGCCTGCCTTTACGGTCCAAATGGGCCGTATCGACGTGTTCGTCTCTGATTTGTCCTGGACTAATCGGGACCCTCCAGGCTTTGTGGGATATTCCGGTGTGGTTATAGTCGTGAGGGATAAAAAGGCACGAATTGGTTATTGAGGTGAAATTGGGTTTCTATCGGCCAATTATATTCATGCGTCCGGAATCAATTGACTCTTTGTGGCTGTATTGCCTAAACAGAATAAACTGCTCCACTATAGGAGGATTGTGTGCAACAGGATAAACTCTTCATAGCAACAGTTTTTATAATATACATTTTTCTCAACATGTGATCCAAGTTATAAGTCTGAATTTCAATATTATAAATCAGTAATTTAGTTGAAAAATGTAAATCCCATGAATTGGACAGAAATTTTGAAAGAGAAAATAGTCTATCCAATTGAAAATATAAAACAGAGTCAGAAAAGAATAGCCAAAAACTCTAAGTGGAGTGGTAGTGTTAAAAAGAGGAAAAATAAATCCATGTCATCTCCACAACAATAATTAGAATAATCTAATTACAGAAGGTAGAAAACGAGCAGAAAACAACTACATTCCTGGCAAATACCAAAAATGACAAATTACAGGTTTAGAGTAGCACATGAAAAAAGGAGAGATGCTGTATTTTACTCATTTTTCAAGCACAAACTAACTACGAAGTCAAATTTTCTTTACATCTATCAATAAAAAAACTTTCATATGTCGCGAACTTTATGAGTGACAATGTATATATTATACCTACAAATGCATGTTCCTTATGAATAGTACCTTATATCGACGAGATTTCACAAGTTTCTCAACTCGATGTATTGATTTCCATCAAACTATGTTCTACTAGTTTGAATCTTGTAGTCGGATATTTTTTCATAAATTATTTCGACTCAGTTTACATTTTACTGTTTTCACTAAAGTAAACTCACGGCAGGTAGTGCTGATGGATAGAAAATTGTTATTTCATTGGGATTCGCTTAGATGTCATTTGAGATTATACTCCCATGTTTGTTATTGTTACCATAAAGTCACAACGGGTTGTAACATATTCTCAATCATAATGAAAGGCTTAAAAAATATGTGAGGAGTATGTTACTTTGGTCACACATCAGTTCTATAGAAGGTCGATAACCTATAACCTTCATTCATTCAAGTATGTATCTTGATTGATTGATCTAATGATGAAGAATATTGTGTTTCGAGGGTAGTAATAAGGTTGGCATTCCTTCATCCTCATATCCCGCAACAATCCTCGAGACATGAGTCAAGATATTTTCAGCTATATCCTTTCGAGCGTAATATCTGTCACAAAGATTTATTAAAAGCGGTAAACGACATAGAAATTACGGAACACATTCGGTGGGGTGTAATTTCGCCTTATCACTAGCTAATTGAAGGTAATAACCATCTTGAGACGATCTCGCAATTTCGTACAATGTTTAAAGGAAATTAACCTTCAAGTTTGAGGTTGGATGCGTCTCGTAGATATTATTAAATTATCCAGTTATGAAACTGAGATATACCTACTCAATTTTCATCCTGGGGATTTCTGGATGTTTTCGTTATTTTCCATCGTTTTCTTTGTTCCCGTGTCGGAAAATGCCAGAAATATCAATCAAGGGTATTTCGAATATTCCAGATTGATTTGTATGTCAAAAATACTCTCGTGGAATATACCGGGATATGACATTCCCTGTCGCATTATTGGATTCCTTTATATGGAATTCAAAAACGAATGAGGTCTCGGTTCTTCAGATCCTCTCAAATATTCAAAAGGCAGGATGCAATTCCAAATGTGAACGATAGAACTCTATTTTGTGTTAGTCTACAACAAGAATTTATTATTTGACCAACTTATCTCGTGTTTCTTTGAAGAAGGCAGAAATTCAATATATTAGTGAATAGCCAAATGTATTAATAATATACAGGATGTTCCAAGACGAAAGGGGCAAACTTGTCTCAGTTTTGAATCTCAAAATTTTATTGTAACTCATAAATCTAGAATATCCATAGAATAGCGATGAAAATGCGATATGGAAATTATTGAAAGATTGCAATTATCACTAATTCATTTCAAAACTTTTGACTGAGACGTAATACTAATTATATTCCAAATAAATCTAATGAGTCTCACATTTCCTAAAATCCCGTTTCCAACACTAATTAATCATGTCTTGCATTTTAACTAACTTTTCGTCATCTATTCGATTGAAGATAGAAAATGTGTGCTCATTATTCCTGATGAGACTTCCAGTTATCTTGGGATTTACAAGTAGAGCATCACTCGTATTTCTGCATTTAATTGAAAATTCAGTATTTGATGTACGAGGAATTATATATGAACTTCTCAGAAGATAAACATCTGGAACAAGAAAGATGAGTTGTAAATTTCTAGTATGAATAGGTATATCTAACTCAAATATTCAATGTGAAACATCCGAATCTGCTAACTTAGGAAGAGTGACGACTTGATCCATCAGAACACCTATAGTTGGATAAAGTTGAGGAATGTACAGAATGTTTCACAACCAATCTTTCGATAACTATTATTATTACTCCTAAAATATTTCTCTTGGACATTTGTGTACATAATTAAATGTAATATGAGCATTTCAAATTGATATTGTGTGATAACTAATCATTGTGTTCCATGAATTAATACTTTCCTCGAAGAAGAAACCACAAAGGTGCCATATGGGTGATATATTTTTGCATAATTTTGATGGGGGAGCCAAAAAAAAATACATTGCTGCCACTCTTCTACCGATACTGCTATAGAAAATAGATGAAATGAAGAATTATTTATCCTTCCTGGATTTCCATATACCGGGCGATCCAGTATACCTGTTCCAATGGATCATCCCAGCCATTTCGAAAGAAAAACAAAAATTGAATGGTGGAAGTGACTGAATTTTTTATTTCTACTCAAAATTACCTTTTCAACGATGTATCAGACTTTGTATTTTACATTTGATTTGATGGAGAAAATATCAATTGAAATTTCAAATTGAAAAAATTCAATTGACGTCAAATCAAATATAAAATACAAAGTGTGATACATCGTTGGAAAGGTCATTTCGAGTAGAAATCAAAAATTGCAAAGAAATACAGGGTGCTATTCGAAATAAAAAAGTTGGGAGATAATCCATTGGAACATGTATACTGGGACACCCGGTATAGGTTCTTGTGAAACCATCAAGGCATCTTGGAATGATTCCTTTGTGAGCACTTTCCCATACAAGAATGTAATACGGGATATCGTGAAATGAGTTGCAGTTTAAATTTTAAAGATTAATAACAGGGTGAGCCAATAAAACGAGGCGATTTCAAAACAGCATAGACATCATATTTTCAAAAGTCTACTTTCAAAAACAAGATCTACATTGAAGGGACAATATGTCACTACGAAATAATTCTGAAAAGGTGCTTTGCTCATTCCTGCAGTTGGTGTTTTGAATACCGAATCAGAAAAAATGTGTATTCTCAAATGCAATCTGAAAGTTTAGGAACACCCTTTGAAGATCCCTGGAAATCATTCACATAGACATATTTTAGACATAACAACTGAACTTTGTACCCATAAACCACAAGAGAATGAGCAACTTATGAAATTGAAATTGTTTTGTATACACTAGGTATTGTTTACACTAGGAAAAAAGTATTATACGATGACAAATATAAATAAAATGATCAATATCGCAATATCCGATTATTTTTCTTTCTGCGTTCAAACCAAAGGAGTTGTGACTCATTGGACTATTTTCTGTTATTCTATTCGTAATGTAAGGTTTGTGTCAATTATAATTTCCAGCATCGAGAAAATATTTGAAGTAAACAGTAAACAGTAAACAGTAAACAGTAAACATTTTCCCAATCTCAAAATATATATTTTCTCATTTCAATATACTTACGTCTTTGGTTCGGCCAGTGAGACCAGTCTATTGTTAATTTTCACAAACACGCACAAATATCATCGGTCATATGAGAGTCCAAATTACCGAAAAGTCAATCAGTCATACAGCATAAATATGACGTCAACTACGTCATCAACAGGGCAAACTGGCGCAGACCTCTCGAATGGATCGCAAGCATGGAAGATACTGGATGCTGGAGAGAACTCGAAGTGCCGGAGGATTCCCAAAGGGAGTTGCGCTCGCGCAGTTAATTCCCACTTCAGAAGTGGTAATAGGTGCTAGTTTGGGAGTTTTTCTGCCTGCGTTTATTGCAGGTTCAACAACTCGTCATCTCCCTGCATGAGGTTCGTTACTCGGTGAATATGTTGCCTTGAAAGTTTAGATTGCGAAGCTAATAGAGGTTTTGTTGTTGTAACTCCGACATCATAGACAACATTCTGAACAAGCATATTTGTGAACGGAATAGGAATATAGTATGCAATAGTCTCAATTTGTTTGCAACGGTCCATTATTAGTATTAATGATTTAATGAATTGAACACTCTGTACGATAAATATAAAACAAAGGTATCTTGAAAGAGTTGCCAAGGAAAATAAAAAAAATGATAGGGAGAATAATAAATAAGGGGAATAAAAAGAACAGATATATAGAAGGGTTTTTGGAATACAATATAATTATATATTTAATACTGGTTAAAGTACTTGAAAAAATTATAACTCTTAAAAATTTGAAGAAGAAGGATTACATTGGAATAGCAGATACCACATATATATATACTAGAAGAAATAATAATTATCCTGATCGAGGCAGTAACTATTTGAAAACATATATTCATGGTACTCACTAGGAGATGGTTTGTTGAAAAGAAATAAGAATCGTATGCAGAGCAGAAGGTAGGAGTTTCTATAAGTTCATATCGATCGAGCGGTAGACCTGTGTGAGCAGTCAACGTACCTACGACTAGATTCCTCTTCGAGATATTATCCGGCCAGAAACATAAATAAAAAATAAATTAATATAATATATTGAATCTTGATTGTAAAGGGTTCTGGCCAGAATTTCTACAAAAATAAGAAATCAATCAAATGTGACATTTGTCAAATGAAGTTCAATAATCATTTATATTGTATCTACAGAGTGTTTATGAAGATTGTCAATAAATTGTAAAAAAATAATTGGTATATAGAAAAAAATATAAAAGAAACAAATTGGAAATACCCTGAGATCGTTACAAGTTACACCACCAAGGTATTTTCCTCCACCTTTCATTAATTGAGTTCCAAACCAAATATTTGAATATTTCACACAGAATAACTGAACAATTCAGGCTCTTCATCAATCAATACTAAGGAAAAAATTAAATTATTTTGTTCAGATTGCAACAGTACAGGCTGTCCTCTTATATTTTGACCCCTACCTACAGCTTCAACTATACGAGGTGGAAAATAACATTGAACATAGAAGTTGTATAATATAGGATTTCATCGGTACCAAATATTCTGTAAACTTTGTAGGTACTATCTTTTGGCATACAAAAATGACAAAAAATATATTTTTTAAATGAGTGAGCTGTAGTCAACTACTATTTTCTTCCGTTTCCAAATATATATAGTTTGCTGCTGTTTCCTCAAGCCGTTTATCACTTTTTGTCATTTTTTTTATCGTGTTTTCTTCCTCTATTTTGAGTCTCAGAAGTTCACTTGTTCATTTTATCGTCTGGTTTCTATGGTATTCTATTGTATTCAAGGAAATATTTATTTTGTTTGTAATTTTCATTCAATATATTGAAATTGGAATGAGTGGAAAACGACTTGAGAAACTATATGTATTTGGAAACAGAAGAAGAAAATATTTCACTATAGTCGTCTTTTGCGATTTGCATTTGTTTGTTTCGGAAGTGCCAAATAATAGTTCCGATGAAACCGAGGATGAAACCCTACAACTATCAGTTCCAATGTTTTTTTCCACCTCGTATAGTCAAAGCTGTAGGTACAGGTCAAAATATAAGAGGACATCCTGTACATACGTAGGCAAAACAATTAGAAATATATCTTTGAGAGTTCGTAAATATATCAATAAACCGAGAACTTCTATATACATTCTGGAATAAAAATATTACTTATTTTAAAAGGTCAAACTACAATTTGAAGGCCTCTATACCCCAATTCGATACACTATTTCAATCGAAGATTATCGATTTTTTGGTTGAATTTGAACCTCATTATGTATCTATGTGTGAAATACCAGTAGATCGTAATTATATGTATAAAACTTCCACCAAAACATATCGTATATATCTGCCGCAAATCATGGTTTGTTGAAAAATATACAATTTTAATAATTCGTTGAAAATTCAATTGTAGTGTTATGTTATCAAATAAATATTACGCTCGGTATTGAAGAAATCAATAGGTTTTTATAATCCATAAATACTAATTCATTAGATAAATACGTAATTTTAGTGATCAACCCTATTCATTAGGATTTTGATAATAAAATACATTTTTCGCGAGCCTAAGACAATCTCCATCGTTGCAGGTTTCCATAATGCATATCAGAAAGGCCAATCATATTCATGGAATTCTTAGACGACGCGAGGAAAATAATGGGGCAATGTTTCACAGAGGACGTAAGGAGAGATTAGAATTTTTAATTTAATATCTTTTGAACATATTAATGGCCATTTGAAAAGATTCAGTGAGCAATATGCCGCGATAGTGAAAACTCGGTAAGAGCTCTTTTGCATGGCCTAATTGGATTCGTGATGAATTGCTCGTCATTTCTATTTCCGCAAGATATTTATTCCTACCCGAATTCTCACCCTCCGACTTCACCATTCCATGAGCTTTAGAAATGATGTGCTTTGTGTGATTTCGGCTACTATAGCGTGCGGAACAAAATTGTTGAGAGAGATGCATGCGCCATTTTTTTCGTCTGACAGACACTTCGTTTATCAAACATGCAAATATATCCCACGGTGATTCGCCCATCAGATAATTATGAAGAAATATCCTTCTAATTGGTATAAAATATTTCCGATTATTTCATTCATGCTAAAATACACGTTTTTGATTGGTTAAAATGATTGTGTTGATAAGCAATAACACCATGTTTTCGATTTTGAATTTCGGCTCCTGATTGGCTATTGGATACCTACATGCTGTGTTTTCGTTTCTGTATTTCGCTTTCTGATTCGTAGGCAGTAGGGTAGTTTAATTTAACAACGAATTACTAGTTGGTGTTCCCTGGTGAATAAATGAATGCCACTACACCAAATTTTCGTCTGAACCATGATAAACACACACTATTAATGTGTATCCACTTCATTTTCCACAAATTCTAGACAATTTCAGCATTGATAGAATAGAAATAATAGAATTAATCTAATGTAACCTAACCACACAAACTGTGTCTACAATCATAATGAATTTAGCTCAGTAGTAACTAGTGCTTAGGTAATCTTGCCTATATCATACAATGGCATAAATGTATTGTTGGTTGCATAACGAATCTTCTTGTGTCGAATTAAAATGCATAATCAAAATAACTAATTCCATTAACTGTACGTTTAATAATATTTATATCAACAATAAATAGGAAATCATCAAAATGGCTTTGATTTTATTCATGAAATAATCTGAACAAATACAACTTGTGTTATTGATGGTTATCGAAAATTCCGTGCGCTCGTGTAGTTTCCAAGCAACATGATTTGTTTCTCAAAATCGAAAGGATTTTTGTTTTGAATGCACCTAGCAACTCTCACATCCTTGAGTGAACACCCATCTGTATATTATCACATTTAATTGACTAACATTACTTCCCTGTACATATCTCGAACCGTTTTTGAGATATTAATAAATTCACGAAATTTCGGAATAAAACTTGGCTCTTGAAAATAGAACATTGTTTTATTAGGATCAGAAGTACTCTTTTTCATTTGATAATATAGGTATGTTAGATATTATTACGTAATCCATTTGAGTGGAAGTATTGGAGGTTCATCATTCTATACAACTTGAACTGAATGGATATTATGACCTCAAATGTGGCTGGAGTCCTCAGCATTCATACTCATCATAAATTGCTGTTGAACCTATGATGTTCGTGCTTAATGAGCTATTTAATAATCACAATCATACCACAATGCTACAGAGCTATAGGTAGGTACCTCATTTTCAAATCCTAGAATCTTATAAAAATCTACTTCATCTCCTAGGCTCTAATAGTGTTGCCTAGCAACATACATAGGATTAAAAAATGAGGGAGGTACCTTATATTATAGCATTTTGACATGTTATGATCATATTTCAGAAAGAACTAACCATCAATTAAAAATAAACAACATCTATGTTCAACAAGAAACTGATACAATTACACTAGATAAAACATTCAATCCATTTCTGATATTGATATTGAAACTACACTTGAAAACTGAATAAACCTGATTTGTCAACATCCACAAATAATAAATATTTTGTTGTTCCTTCATGCGGCCTTGATGTGTTTCCTGCGAGGTTTCCTGGGACCAACCCCTTTTTTTGACTTTCCAAGGGCCACCTTTGAAATGACTTCCATCCAGTTGCTGAGTATAAAATGTTGAAATTCCAGTACTTCCACTGTAATATCATGTATTATCTCTCAAATGGAAATCAAATCCCTAAATTCCAAATACTTGAATCTTTCAGACCAGCAGAAATAGGGGTTAGGTTATATTTCTTCTTCTTATTTTTGTCTGATTGCCCTCATTCACCTCTTCCTTTCCTGTCAATTTCACGTTACATTTTATAAATTAGATATAATTTCTTTTGGTTACAGAATGAAAAGCATGTTTCATTCGGACCAAAAGTGTCTCGCTGTTCGACTCGCACAAAAACAAAATTTCCCTTTTGATCCTAATAAAACAATGTACTATTTATCCACAATGCAAATCAATACAAACACAAAATTTGACATTTTTCTTTCACATGGAATGCATCGCAATCTATACTCTATTAGTAGCAGTGAATAGAGAGCTCGGCACTCTCAAGACCATCAACGAATACTCGAAACATCTCCCCATATTAGACATTCCAGCTTTTCATCCCATCATAATTTTCGGTTTATCCGCTCATTGAAACCGAATCCCACTCAAAACTTTCTAATCCCTCTACAGGAGCTCACGTTACATTTTATAAATTAGATATAATTTCTTTTGGTTACAGAATGAAAAGCATGTTTCAATCGGACCAAAAGTGTCTCGCTGTTCGACTCGCACAAAAACAAAATTTCCCTTTTGATCCTAATAAAACAATGTACTATTTATCCACAATGCAAATCAATACAAACACAAAATTTGACATTTTTCTTTCACATGGAATGCATCGCAATCTATACTCTATTAGTAGCAGTGAATAGAGAGCTCGGCACTCTCAAGACCATCAACGAATACTCGAAACATCTCCCCATATTAGACATTCCAGCTTTTCATCCCATCATAATTTTCGGTTTATCCGCTCATTGAAACCGAATCCCACTCAAAACTTTCTAATCCCTCTACAGGAGCTCACGTTGCGGGAAAATCCCATCAAAGATTTACAATTCGGCAAGTATTTTCACTATTCGGCAACCTAAAAAAACCAAATAGCGCGTCTTGATGACGTTTTAATTCGAGTTTGAATACCGCACGCCTAATGAGATTATTTATCATGGCCTCTCTCCGGGTAATGAGCATCAATTCCGGAGTGTAAATTGCTGGAAGATGCTTCCAAGTAGTGAGAATTCAATTTGACGGTAAATCATTTGGATTGGCGTTCGACCTATTCTGAAAGGAAACTTGACTGAAGAAGATGGATCCAAAGAGAAGCAGGGAAATTTGGAAAGCGGAATGTTCATTATATTCATACGTCTATCAAGAACCTCTTTGGGGTAGGAATGGAGATTCCTAAATACATTATTTAGACTAAACGTACATAGATAAGGTATAGGATGGTTGCATACAAAAGAAACTGCATCGAAAATTCCTATATATACAGGGAAATGCAAATTTCATGGTACACTATTGTCAAATCGGAAACAGGGAGAGATACGAACTAGGATAAATTACGAAAAAGATGCGCAATTTTATGGTTATCTCGAATATCAAAAGAAATCGAGGATATCTTGAGTAGTTCCTGAAACATCCTGAAAAACTTGAAAATTGTCGATTCCTATAATCATCTATAACATCGATGAATTGGCATCTATCCGATGGAGTGAAAATCCAATATGGCTACCATTAAAATTATCAAAGTTGACTTCGATATCTTCGAATCTAGTGTTCCTAGATCATTTTTCATATCACCGTTGGATTCAGCATGCGAACTTTAGTAACTAAACCAAATTTCAAAATCCTAGCAGCAATAGCTGAAAAGTTATCCATGACTATAAGAATCGACAATTTTTAGTTTTTCCAGGATATCTCAGGAACTACGTAAGATATTTTTGATTCCTTTATTTTTCGTAATTTAACTTCTCTCCGTTTACGATTTGACAATAGTGGACCATGGAATATGCATTACCCTGTATAATAAGAGATCCATAATTTGTATGATGCACAGTGCCACCATCAAATAATGGTAATATCTGATTCTTAATTTGATATACCTTACTCCCCTCCACATTGTATGAATGATAAGTTACAAATAATGTGTCTGAATTAATGCCATTTCATTTCTTTATCCCAGCAATGGTTCCTCATGAAGCTCAAATAGTCGACAGTTAGAATATGAAGAAATTGAAGTGGCTTATTGACATCACATTCCTTTGTAGCTGTACTCGAATGGCGTTGACCAAACTTGTTGTAGTGAAATAACCCCAGAAGATCGAATGACATTCAACATGTGTTGCAAAGAACAATCTTTCCTGACAAGTCAACACTTCATCCAAACGAATTCTTCACTACATTCATCCAGAACAGAATCAGAATTCAGTCCAATCGATTGTCAGCAATGTTGGATAAATAAATCTTTCTCCTACCATTATTACCCTTCGCCTGGACATTCATGGGTATTGTTGGTATGTCGAAACAAACTTTTTATCTTGCAATTTTCTTCAGTTCGTCAAGATAACAAATATAACCCAACATGAACAAGTCCTCTTGTGAAATTAGCCAGAAACTTTGTCATACACACATACTGCATAGGCAACTGGACAACTTTGGATTGCAGAAGACAGTAAGTCAATTTTGGGCAACCAATTGGCAAACCATCAGAACTCTACAACAAACACTCACCCCAATAAACCTAGCAGAACCATTTTCGAATTTCAAAATCGTAATAGTGTAGTAATTTATTACTAATTTATTACTAATTTATTACTAATTTATAACCACATTCCCGAATTTATTACCCTTCATTAAGGCAAAAAAACCAACGGTTCTGCTAGCTTTATATAAACCTAGCAGAACCACACCTTCAAAAATATTTTTTTTCAAAGTTGACATAGGGCATAATTTGTTACTCTTTTATTACTAATTTATTACCATATTCCCGAATTTTTTACTTTCAATTTCAAGGAAAAAGTCATCAATTCCAATTTTTCGATCTAAACCTAGCAGAACCAAAATCCAAGTATCCGTGTATTGAAATTTCATTCAGTCCATATATCATTACTAATTTATTACTAATCTATTACTAATTTATTACCACATTGGAGAATTTATTACTCTTCAATAAGACAAAAAAACCAACGGCTCTGTTATATAAACCTAGCAGAACCACACCTTCAAAAATATTTTTTTCATAATTGACATATGTCATAATTTCTCACTCTTTTAATACTAATTTATTATTATATTCCTGAATTTTTTTTCCATTTCAAGGAAAAAATCATAAATTCCGATATTTCGATTTCAACATAGCAGAACCAAAACTCCGAGTAAAACTCCGAGTAAAACTCCAAGTATCAGTGAATAGAAATTTCATACAGTCCATAGTTTATTACTAATTAATCACCAATTTATTACAACATTGGCGAATCTATCACCTTTAATGAGAAGAACAAACCAACAGCTCTGCTAGCTTAATTGACATCAATTGATATGGAATTGAAACAAATATTCAAAATCCAGAATTCTAAATCACCATGTATTCGTTAAAATGAAATTTCAGTAGATTGTAGATGAAAATGAATGACAGATTTTTTATATGATTTGTTTTCAATCAATCAGTTTTAACCAGAACAGAGGTCCCGAAAAATGTTACCGCCAAAAATTTTGCCGCTGATCGAATAATTTGAAATAAGAAAATCAAATTTCTCATAACTGTACAATGGCATCTACTTCATCATATCCTGATATTATGATTAACCAAGGACCCAAGAAACCCCGAATTTAAAGAATGATCCTATCTCCCGTTCTCCATAAATGTCTTAAGATACCATCGACCGTGACCCACCCTGTATAAAGCTAGCAGAGCCGTGTTTTTTTTGTCTTGATGAAGGGTAATAAATTTTTCGATGAAGTAAGTCAGTAATGAGCTATGGACTGGGGTACAAGGGGTTTAGATTCTGCCTCTCGGGTTATGCTATAGGTTGATATCGAAATATCAGTATTGATGATCTTTTTCTTGAAACGAAGAATAAAAAATCGAGAATGTGGTAATAAATTAGTAATAAAAGAGTAAAAAATTATGACATATGTCAATTATGAAAAAAATATTTTTGAAGGTGTGGTTTTGCTAGGTTTATATAACAGAGCCGTTGGTTTTTTTGTCTTAATGAAGAGTAATAAATTCGCCAATGTGGTAATGAATTAGTAATAAATTAGCAATAAATTATGAACTGAATGAAATTTCTATACACGGATACTTGGAGTTTTGGTTCTGCTAGGTTTAGATCGAAATATTGGAATTGATGATTTTTTCCATGAAAAATGGGAAGTAAAAAATTCGGGAATATGGTAATAAATTAGTAATAAAAGAGTAACAAATTATGCCCTATGCCAACTTTGTAAAAAAATATTTTTGAAGGTGTGGTTCTGCTAGGTTTATATAAAGCTAGCAGAACCGTTGGTTTTTTTGCCTTAATGAAGGGTAATAAATTCGGGAATGTGGTAATAAATTAGTAATAAATTAGTAACAAATTACTACACTATTACGATTTTGAAATTCGAAAATGGTTCTGCTAGGTTTATTGGGGTCAAACACTCAGTTAAGGAAGGAAGTGGTACTGCAAGAGATAACAATAGGCAATAGGATACCATAAGCAAAAACACCAAAGTGTTATCGGAGGTCTATCTGTGATTTTTCAAAATGACGGTATGATCGAAAAAAACGTCTCGTTTGGATAGTTCGCACACATTTTATTCGAATCAGCCAATTGCCTAACGCTGCTGCAATGTGGATCGAATTATTATGCATGTGGGCGCAAAATTCAGCCAATGCGGTGCCTCTTTTCAGTGTTAATTAGAAATTCCTAGGTATGAATATGCAAATGGCTTTGTGGTGAGCGTGAGGAAAGATGTGTAATACGAGCTTCCCGGTCCAAAAATGCCGGCGCCGCATCCTCAGAATATAATTATTCAAATAGGAGGATATTCAAATCATGGGAGATCAGTGGAAGTGGACCAAATTCCGGTTCGTATGTGGATATATGTAACAAATTAAAATGTTTGCAGTGGAGTTTGGTAGAGAGCGCAATTGGATGTTTCATTTTCTGCTACCAAATTAAAACCAAAGCCAAAGTTGGAGTGTTTTGGATTCGCAATTATTTATATACTCGCGTATACTGCTCGCTATACATGCATCATTAATAATTATTATGGAATGTATCAAGCTTCTCAGCGGTATCCATAGACTAGCGTGTTATACCGTAGCCATGAGAATAAATCTGATGAGAGCTCCATAGAGGACAGCTCGTCAATCTCCTGATATAACTAAAAGCATCATCATCTCCCACAGATAGTATCTCCATCTACTATCAGAATAATATACTGACATCCTTGGTATAGGCATCCAGTGACTATTGTGCACGTATAAACGAATTTCCAGGGTGAAAACTTCCGTAGGTATTGTTACGAAGTAAAGTCATAAAATAACCGGAACACAAAACATTCCGACCTCATAAAAGAATCGTACAAACTCAAAATCCCATTCACTTAGGATGAGAAATGAGTGAAGTAGCTGACACAAGCAAAGAGAGAAAGAAACGTGCGACTGACTAAGTCGCTACAAAATCGCATATAACGCCCTAGTTATTGTTCTCAGGGCACTCAGATTCACTGGACATCACCAACTCGGCTGTTTCTCTCAGCTTCAAGTACTCAAAGCGTGTTGGGAACAAAGGAAAGTGGCTTGCGCGAGTATAGAACAAGAGGCAAAGTTGGCAATATCTTCGCGTTTTACACTCATAATTGAGTTATATTTTAGGCAGTGGCGTTCTTAAAACAACATTAGCATGTCTGAGAATTGGCTAGCTATAGATATTTAGAATTTGTTCACATGTACATAAATTAATAGCGTAACCAAGTTATAGAGGTCAAAGATCCGGAAGTGGGTATGGTATGACACGGTATGACAGATTATATATCACAAATTGTTTGCTTTTTCTTAAATATGTATAACGATTGGGCAATTTCTGATAATATTAACTTTTCTTGAATATATTCATTTTCAAAATTATAATACTGTATAAATGCTAATGAAAATTGAGATATTTGTGTGAAATACAGGGTAATGCAAATCTCATGGTACACTATTGTCAAATCGGTAACAGGGAGAACGAACTAGGTTAAATTACGAGAAATATGCACAATTTCATTGCCATTTCTAATATCAAAAGAAATCGAGGATATCTTACGTAGTTCCTGAAATATCCTGGAGAAACTGAAAATTGTCGATTCTTATAGTCATCGTTATAAACAAGTTTTTTGAAGAGAGAACAAATCCTGATTTTATAGATTTATTTCACTGATCCTGCAGCCGGATTAAAAAGGAATTATTCAGGTTTGTAAGGCAACCTCAACTATTGCTGCTAAAATTTTGACTATATTGTAGACTCATATTTCTTGAGGATTCAGATGATATGATGAATACTTGAAAACCTCTAGAAATAAAGAAATCATAGTACTCTTGAAATATGAGAATCACTTTGATATAAAAATTAACATCATGCTGATAAACCAAATATTTCTGAAAATAAGGAGAAGTTAAGTTGCTCAAGATTTCAAATACACCGCACCATTGTAGATATATCGATTTGTAATCAAAATGATTCGCATACCCGATTTTGCAATTTTTTTAACTGATTTCTTTTGGTAAAATCTAACATAAATAATATGGAAGCCATTCGGCTCAAAATATATCTGGATTATAGTGATGTTTACAGTTACTTTAGATTCAATTGAGAGATATTGTGCAATTCTGGAGAAGAAATTAGTTATTTGTTTAGTATTTTTTTGTTGACGAATTAAAAATTGTTTTTCCTACGACCACATATGAAAACGGCAATAATCACACTGTTTTGTTATTCAGAAAGTAGCTCATATCACCATGGTATTGTTTATTTGAAAAAAAAGCACTAGTGTTGATATGAAATATATCACAACGCTCGCCTGAATTGATAGAAATAATTAGGAAAATTACTACTCACTGTCAATATTAGCGTTCTCAAATCACATTCATATTATTTATTGAAATTTCTGTCTCGTTTTGAATTATACCGTGAACTCTTTATCTATTAATTTCAATGTGTCTGATACATAACCTCTGAATTCACTTCAAAACTGGAACCTATTATACTCTTTGCTGGAACTATTTCGATGTTGATGACAGAGGGTTAGATTATTCAAAAGAGTACGGCTATAGTTTTTTGCGCGGCTTGCTGCTTGCATCAGTTTGATATCACAGTATCACCAACGAGAAGATTATTCGGTATCACAGATGTTTGCAAAGAGTCAAGGACGCACTAACTCGAGTAACTCGTACGCGCTTGCGAACTACATACTTCTATGGTTCTATATTCCTGGTTGCGTGATTACTGGCGCTAGCAGGCGTATGGTGTCAAGTTTGTTTATGTACGCTGTGTCAATATCAATATTTCTCCAAACTGAACTAACTCAATCAATCAGTAATTCACATAATGAGGAATTGTCGGAGAAGTATTTCAATATCATCTTGAATATGGAAATAAACAGTACTTGATATTGAATCAAAACCACCCGAAATTCTAGAGACCGCTCAAGTTACATTTTTGACAAGACCTTCCGCGAAATGAAAGTATTCGGAGTCGTAGGAAAAATAGTGTACAAAACTCGTTGGAAAGTGCATATCCTTCCCTCGTTACGTTTTTGCACTCACCGCTACGCGGCTCGTGCTAAACGACTATTCCTGTGAAATATGTCACTTTCCACACTTGTTGTGTAATATACTATTCCAAAGGAGAGGATATCATCTAACAGATCAGAAAAATGTCGACGTTGACAGTACGAGTAGAAAACCTATGTCAAATGTTATGTCGAATAAAATATTTTTCTTAGGATATGGCTAAGGTATAACCTTAAATAGAATACGGTTCCTGAACCTGCTTTTTTATATCTGTCTGAGAACCGAACCAGACATTTTCTAATTGAATTAGAGCCTGTCCACCCATCAATCGTCTGCAAACAACACTTTCTGCGCGAATGTGTTTTCCGTTTGTTGATAGAAATAAATCGGGGCAAAATGGGGTTGTAAATATAAGGCGAAGCAAGAATTGCATCATAAATCTCCGTACTTATTTTGAGAAGTGCCCGCGGATCTGTACGGGGGTGTGGTCTGTGGCCATTTACCCTCGAAACATTGATTTATACATAAGGTGTTCCGCTGGCCCTGCACTTATATATAAGTGAAGCAGGGGAAATAGATCCCGACCCGAATGAAAAAGAATTGCCGGGAGATGCTCGAAATGGGAATTGCGAGGTGGTGCATTTTTCTCGGGAAATACAGTTATACCATGCAATTGATTGCTGGGAATTTATCCGTCGACTTCACCTATTTAGATGCATTTCGAAAAAGGTCGAGGTGTCAGCTCAAAATACTCCACATATACAGTGTGTCCAAGATAAGAATGAACAGCATGGGGATATCGGAAACGGTAAGTGATACGGGGTCGATTAAATTAGAGAAAAGTAGCGCATTTATGTGCCTAATAATATGACATTTAGAAAGTTTTAATATTTCAAGTAGTTTCGGAGATATCCGAGAAAAACCGAAATTTTAGAATTTCGTTTTTATTTTCTCCTAGCTTTATTTTAATGCAAATAGCACTTCGCCATGGCCACTTTTTAAGGACTACACGATAACATGAGCAGAATTTTTCTGCGACGTTTCGTCTCTTAGAAAACATCATCAACTTTGTATTTTTATAAGAGCCGAAACTAAAGTATACCCTGTATACGACTCCATTTTTTATTTTTATTACAGCAATGTATCACACAATATGATTTCGGAACCATTTCTCGCGCAAAATGTAATTTAGTGATTACTTAATCTGTTTTTCTTCAATTTTAGACAGTAGGCGCTGGAAAAAATGACCACATTATGTTCTGTTGTCATAATAATACTGTAGTTTGGTAGAATTTTTGACATATTACCGTTCCTACTCTTACATCTCGTTACCTACCTAATTTGTGTTAAAAATGAAAAACGCCAGCTTTTCGAATACTGAAAAATTGGATATGTTGTCATGTTACATTTTGTGCCAAAGAAATTGTGTTGATGCTGAACGTGCGTACTCTAATAAGTAACCAGAGAGGTGACAACCTGGTAAATCAATATTTAGACGCCTACTATCTGAAATTGAAGAAAAACAAATTAAGTAATCACTAAATTACATTTTGCGCGAGAAATGGTTCCGAAATCATATTGTGTGATACATTGCTGTATTCACAATGAAAAATGGAGTCGTATACTTTAGTTTCGGCCCATATAAAAATACAAAGTTGATGATGTTTTCTAAAAGACGAAACGTCGCAGAAAAATTCTGCTTATATCGTGTAGTCCTCAAAAAGTGGCCATGGCGAAGTGCTATTGGTTTTACATTTCCTTTGAAAATAAAGCTAGCAGAAAATAAAAACGAAATTCTCAAATTTCGGTTTTTCTCGGATATCTCCGAAACTACTTGAAATATTAAAACTTTCTAAATATCATATTATTAGGCACATAAATGCGCTACTTTTCTCTAATTCAATCGACCCCGTATCACTTACCGTTTCCGATATCCCTATGCTGTTCATTCTTATCTTGGACACAGTATATAAAGATACTCTGATTCGAATACTTATTTATCTGGATAAGACGAAATATATTATTCATATCAACCATCAGACTAGACACAACCACATAGCTTTGTCATTATAACAATATTATATCATTATAATCACTTGATTCTTTATTTTGATAAAAATTATAGTAAGGATAACGATATAATATATTTGGTATAATCATATTACCGTTGTGTCTATGCTAATCAGACACTTCTGAATAAGAATGAGAGTAATAAGTCTTATTACTATCAGTACTATCGAACCAAACTCTAGAAGTTTTTGTTGGACAACACATAATTCTGTCATCATGACGATGTAACAACCAAACCTATGCCTAACCATATGGATTGTCATGCTAACAAAATTGTGGTTGGGATAACAGTATCGTATTGTTGGTGTCACCAATCCATATTACAGTTGTGTATATGCTAATCAGACATCTCTTTCCGTGATTTTTTCTGTGTTCTGAGATGACAATGTTATTTTGTTACCCTGACCCTATGGATTTGTTAGGATAACGATTCTTATTGTTGGTGTAATAAAATCATTCCACAGTTATGTCTCATCGGACAACTTTTTATGTGTTCTGGGATACTTACAATCGAACAATCGAAAATTTTGATGGACTTGGACAACACGCATGAACCCCTACAAAATGGATTGTAAAGCTAACAAAATTAGTGTTACGATAACAATATGATATTGTTGATTCAACAAGAAGATGTTACGGTCTCTCTGTCTATTTTTTCCGTGTCCTGTGATATTTTCTGAATAAAATTCCCTACAATCGGACAAACAACCAGTGATCATCCAAGTGTTTGACAATATTTCATTGCGACAAACAATCGATCTGCTGCACACCCATCAGACCCCCAACAGATGGGTTTTAACGCACGGTTGAGCTTCATTATGAACGCAACGTGAGACGCTAACAATATTGTGCATCAAGTAAATCATAATCCGACGCCGATAGAGGCCTATCACTAGCACTCGATGTGTACGTAACAAGGCCTAATTTAAATATTTCACGCAAGTCTGGATATAGCGGCCGATCATCCCCATTGTTCTGGGGGTGCGATGTCTGCAAACTGAAATATGGCAGGCAGTGGCTTGGCAAAATGAAATGTTTGGCACGATTGGTTGGAAGGAATTCGAACAGAACGCAACCACAGCTGGAATGGCGGAGCCACAGTCAATGATGTTATCTCAGACGTAACAATACTGAAGGTGTATTCACTATTTTTGCAGACGACACAACAATATTATAGTTTGTTAAATAAAGTTTTATTGAAATCATTTTTCCATTCATGAAATTGCCTTACTAAATACCACTCGAGCTCATATTGAGCAGGATATTTTTTAGGGTGGTTTTTTCATACTTACTTTTATGTAACGTGATTTTGACAATACAGCTTTCGTTAACTTGCCAATAAAAGTATAAGTATTCGAAAACAACCACAAAAAATATCCGTCTCAATCTGAGCTGAAGTAGTATTACGCCCAGACATTTTTTGACGTTTATAGGTTAAATAACATTAACATGTTACTTCGTAGATATCAAGCAAGGATATTAAACTGTAAAGGATTGCTCAATCGACCAAGTTTTTCTTCCGGATGTATGACGTCACTGACTCCGCTCGTAATTTCATTGGCTGTTGACTATCCATCTTTGTCATTGATTTTAGTTTCAGTTTCTCACTTTATTTTTGTTATTCCACAAGAGGTTATTTTTTAAATACACGAAAGAAATTGATGAGTTTTAGTCAATATATATATGAGAACATGAAATATCTGGACAATCAATTTATAGCCATTATTAGTTCCATTTGCAAAATTTTAGGAATAGAAATGGAATGAAAACATGTTTTTTCATTCTTTGAAGACTGTTGTGGCACTGGTTTACCTTTTTGGTTTGTGGCCGAATAATTATTGAAGTGAATTATATTCTACAGTAGTCACAGAAATCATTTACACAGTGAATTTTGGAACCAAAGGTATTAAAAATGAAATGAGGGTTTATTATTAATATCTATTGGTTTTTTTAGGGTACTATCAAAGATTACATAGTCAGAATATAGAATATATTTCTGGATATTGTCCAGTGCAAGTAGATATGGAAGCAATTATGAAATTGAAAATGTCCTCGGAAGTTTGTAGTGCATGTACATTTTACATTTCAAGTATACATGTATTATTATCCATTATGAACTGTATAGATCAATAATAAATCATTCCCTATTAAGGTAGGCATATCATTTTGCAATCAGTAGCAGATTTTATTTCATGATATACAATATTTTTTATCAATCACACAGTACTTAAATACTATACCATTTTCAACCAACAAATTATGTTATTTTCCACCTATATTGTTTCTGAGTGCATCCAGAAACAGTGATCTACCTATAATGCCTCAAAAATAAAAGACTATACCTATTTAGATCAAAGGATGATGTCCATTCAAGTTCAGGGCACTGAGAAATACCTATCATAAAATCATAATATGAAAATAGGTATATGGAACAAATAAAACATTTTGATTTTATAATTTATATAATATATGATTTCCATAGTATAATACACCAACAATTTTGATTTTTTTATTATATCTACCTGAGTTGATTGTTTGAATTTTATTGAATCACTTTCTTCAATTTATTAAGTTCAGTCATTACTTATTATGAGATGAAGATGTGATAATTTCAGGATCAGAAGAGAATATGCATTTTCTGAAATGGAGCAAAATGTTCAGATACATTTTGGGATATGGCGGATGATGTTCTCAATATTTTCTGTCACACGACCTTATTCAGTCATGGAACATTTGTGTTCCAATTATCTCTTCACTAGTAAATCTACAATACAACGACAACAATAACAAGATATTACTCCTCAAGAGCATGTATTATAAAAATATACCTTCAGGGTTCATTTAGTAGGTTCCTGCCAAGTTCCTTCTCATAATCTTGATCACATAAAATAGAACAAATCTACTGGAGTCACTTGAATTACACAAAGGGAGTCTTCCAGATCGTGAAATCCACTTCTTATTGTTGTGGGTTTTGGAAAAACACATGGAAATTATTTGTTGATTTGGGTTTTCTTAAATCATCTACACCCTCAGCCTCAGCCACTAAACAACTAATTCACCTATAAAAGTAAGATTTTATATATTCAGCATTTTGTATTGCATGAACTTACTTCATTCACTTATATAAAGTACCATTTTATTTTTAATTTTTTCCATTTTTGAAATTTCGCAAAAAGTTTCAATGGCGACATAATAACTTCCGATGGTCGTCCTCTCGACCAATGAACAACAAGGTCGAATCAGTGACGTCATTCAACGTGTTTACATTGCCAGCATAGGGATTGAGCAATCCTTTACAGTTTAATATCCTTGGATATCAAGTACTACTTCGAGTTTCTTGTATGAAAGTACAATTCTACCAATTTTAGTGGAATCAAGTTAGTGTTAGGTATGTTGTATTTTATTTAGCGTAATCTTAACTGGAGTGTTTTGGTATGAAGACGAAAAGACGAAAAATGTTCAGTAACAATTGAAGCTCTATGGTGGTATTATAAGTTCGATAATACTAATAGCACAAACACAAATCTAAAATATATAAATAAAATATATAAATCCAAATCGGCAGCAACCAAATTGTTTATCTTTTCCCATTTTTCCCATTTTTCCATTCTTCCCATTTTCCATAAAATCACATTAATTTTGAATGATTATGAGGGATAAAGGTGATGTCATTTTTGACCACAAAACATGAGCAAATCCTATAAGTTGAAAGTTTTGTCATGTTCTCGAATCTCAAATGTTGAATTATAAATGTTTTCATAACATTAACAATGCTTTTCCTATATCATATCTGTCTTTGGTGATGAGTCTCAAATCTGAAGTGGTAAATCTTAGTTTTTAAATTTTTTTATAGTCACCCTCACTCTGATTTAACGTGCACTAGAGTATCATAACTTTCAATTGTATCATGCATATCGAAAGCCGATTTCGAAAAATCTATCAGAATTGGCATTCTGCTTGTTTTTTTTTCTGGAGTGTTTCTTTCTTTCGCCACATGATGTCGCTGATTCCAAGTTGCTTTTGTACGATGTCTCCAAGCGTTCTAATACGTATTCATTTTTCATTGGTACAGGCATCGCTTCGGTGTAGATGTTAGGAACAAAAGAAGATTTGCATACTGTATGCACTCAGTGAATCGGTGCATATATTGCGAGTTTAATTGATGTTGTGCGCGGCATTAGTTAGGGAAGTAGTTGCTTTGACTATCACCTATGACCCAGATTTGCATCAAGTTTCTATCGATCGAATTGTGATCTCATGAATATTTACACGTAGGTATACCAATTTATGCATATATCCACATCACCTATAATGCGAGGCTTCGCATCTGGATATGACGGCGTCGCGACGATCCATAAGTGAATTTCACTGGAGTCGCAGACATGGACAGCAATATCCAGGATGAAATTGGGTTTCACCGAGTAGATTTATCTGATGGAAAGTGGCATCAAATTGATGTATATTGGCATCGCCCAATTTTTTTTGTGTATGATAACATCAATACGAGAAGATGGCCTGTGATATATTTTCGGTAGGTTTAGGGGAACTCAACGAAATTTATAACAAATTCAATATATTTTATGGGCTGATGTCATATCCGAAAGTGACCATTTTAAATTATCTGTTATTATAGAATGGCAAATCTCAATATATGTTGAGCAACAACGGATTATGTCGAAAAGATGATATTCATGGCTTTTCATTTATTAGCTTAGTCGAGCTCTCAGCCACTTCCAAGTTCTGTAACTTGGAAGATTTGTTTCTAGAGTGTTTCTTCCTTCTGTCGTATGGTGTCGCCACTTCCAATTGTCTGTTGGAACGCGGCTCAGTGCGGTCAAATAGACGCGACGAAAACGCATTTGGACAGGCAACGCTTCGAGTGGAGATCTCACGGTCTCTACTCGGATAACTACCCTGCACTGATGATGGCCGATAAGCCCGAAACCGGTCTGTGGGTTGTTAAGCGTGCCTGTCCCTATGTGAATTTTTCACGTCTTAGGAAGAAAGAAACATTTGTGATCTGCATTCACAATTTGAATCGTTGCATGGACTACGAGCAGATATAATTCAATGTTCTGCGTGATATTTACCAGGGAAGTTGTTGTTTTCTGCTCGTAGTCTACCAGACTAACTATGTCTGATATTTTAATTGGATATACTATTTTCTCTTTCAAAAATTTTTGTTCAGTTCATGGCTTCTCCATTTTTCAGAAACAAAAAACTTGTAGAAAAACAAAATAAATAGTCTGTCACTTGTTTTATATTGGAGATATTTTGTGTCGTTTCCACTACACGAACAATTTTCATCATGCCACAAAGTCACATACCACTACCAGAACAAAATAGTGAGCTGTTGTCACTAGCCGTTTTCACATAGCGAACTCTTTCCACAAAAACAGAGACAAAACAACTGAAACATTTTGATCTTTCCGCGTGGCGACAGGACTTTTTGTTGTTGAAGAAAACACGAACTCGCGACACAAAATCTTCAAAATGTTTCTCATTTTGACAACAAAAGTTTTTGTTTTGTCGACATCGACACAGTTGCTGTTTTGTTGCGGTTTTGTCCGTTTGGTGAAAATAATCAAATTTTCCGTAAATTTTAAGGATACGCGGTTTAAAAATGTAAATCAAATATCTGGTGAGGCATTTCCAATGTAGGTAGTATAGTTGCCCGAAGAGTTTGTCTTTTGCAACATTCCATTCGTAATGCTTTTTCCTAAAGTATTACAGGATATTTCCTACATTTTAGTCACTAGGAAATGTATAAGGAAATAGAAAAGGAATATCATTCACCAAATACATACCTATAGATGTTATATACTTTTTTTGAAAATGATGTCATCATAGTCATGAGAAGTACGTTTATATCTCCATATCGACATACGAAAAGCTGCCACGAAGCTAGAGAAATCGTTTTCCATGCATTATCCGGCGCCCGGAAAAATCCAGAGGCGTCATTTCCCGTAACTTTCAAACTTTCTCGTCACGTTCCGCCGGGAAAGAAACTGAGATAGACAACGAAAAATGAACGGTCAGCTGCCGGTGACATGTAGTCTACTCCGTTTAGGAAAAACAAAAGACTATTTGTCTTTCAATGCTTCAACGAGAATCTCGAGTTTCGTTCACCCTGATGCGAAAAGTAGGCGATGATATATCGGAATATAGTCGTATCTGCACTTTGAGCAGTAAAATCGTTGAATTTTTTCAATCGCCTGTCGATACCTACCAAATGAATTGTATCAAAATTTGGTAGGTATTCATTTAATGGGGTCTGCCAGAAAAAAATTAGTGTATGGTAAACGGTAAATCTATAACGTCTATAACGTTTGAATTGGCTGATTCGAATTTTGATTAAAAACCACAGTAAACCATGTTACTATTGACACCGTATGGGTGTCAAATGTAACACTCGAAGTTTGTAACTCAAGGCATTGTTTTTTATATTAATAGGATTTTAAGATACTAGAATTCATTTTCAATCAATATATTATATCGGAGATCAAGACTTCTCCATGGGTGTGAAAACAACATGAAGTCATAGTTTCTAAATGAATTTCTCAAGGAGTGAGCATATATGAGGAATCAGTCAGATTCACAGTTTTAACAAATTAAGAGTTTCCGATGTAACATTAAAAAAATATGACAGCAACAAATGGTCACTGTCACCATTTGAATCTTATTGCTTACGTTAGATCTGGTATTCAGGTTATTTGTTTTGTAGGTCCGGGGGGGGTTGAAAGTACTAAGCCATTGATTGGTAGTTTTCATTTTTGTTCATACATGTGTTGTACCACGTGATCATGTAGTACCTACTTTCTTGCAGATCCCTCTGAATCTAGCGTAAGCAATAAAATCTATGATTTGAATAGACCATTCACCACTTTCTGAGAGTAGGGAAAAATCACGGAGTGGGCGACATCTATAATTGATCGCATGAACTACTCGAGAGGTGAACAACAAACTAACCTCCATATGTTCATATGGGTGAAATGTGAACTTTATTTATAAATTTCAGTGATTTAAGCATTGAAAGTGTTGTATTTTGATGATATTTTGTGAAGAATTGTTGTTAATAGACCACACAATCTGAAAATGCAAAAGATTAGAAGAGCTGATATGGAGATAAAATCGCGAAAAATATGCTCGTTCCACAATGCTCTACATAAATTTCCTTCAAATTCTAAAGCTGAAGATGGGCAGGATTTGGGGAAACCTAAATACTAAGGCAACTAGCCTAGAAATGGAAGATGATCTCGAATATAGAAAAAGCTATCTTAGAATTTATGTTTGTAGCAAGCACTTTATGATGATTTTTTCAGTGGTAAGTTCGATTTTTCATTAATTATTGTTGTCACTATGCTACCACCTCTTCTCCACCTCATTTGGTACATTTTAATCATTTTGTAATTTATTACAGGCTCAGGCAAATATCAAATAATTATATGCAGTTGGAGCAACATGGAAATGAACAAGTAGGGGAAGAATTATAAAGAAGACATGATGAAAGATCTACCAAAGAGTTCTTTGGATCTACACTTGGATGATGATTAACATGATAATGTGATGGATCTTGGAGAGTTCCACTATAAAGACAAAACCAACAACAACCTATATGACACAACAATGTTCCTGATGAGAATGATATGAAGTTTTGGGTGATTCTGGTGTTGTGTAAATGGAAGACTAATTTATCATCTGCTTGCTTGGCAGTAATATTTGGATTTAGTAATTTAACATGTTCAAGAATGTTTTATTATTGCATTTTTTATGAGTTTTGTAGTCTTTCTCAGTCTGAAGGGAATCTATTCCACATTTCTATTTCATTCACCAATGATTAAAAGATTTGAATACTGATTTATTATTATTGTGTTACATTTCCCAAATTATTCTATTAAGAAAAACATAATGGCATGCTGAAGAAAGCCATTTACTCTTGTTAACCCAATAAAACTATGATTTTTTAAAATAATTTATTTGAACACTATATCATTTCTTCAGGATAAATCTCCACAAAATGATGAATTTATATCAACTGTCACTTCCAGGTAGTTTTTGCACTTCACTTTGTTCTAATAGGTATATCTATTTGAATACATTACCATATAATCTAGGTTCCTGAAAATAAAAACAAACCAACACAGAAAAGAAAACTGATAAGTCAAAAAAGTGGAGCTTATATGCTTCCAGTCGAAATGGCCAATAAATCTTTTCAATATTGAATTATACAACATTATCAATAAATATGCTTTACAGGAACATTGAAATAAACCCACATATCTCATCTAGTTTCATGGTGATTTCATGTGAAAATTGTGGAGGATCTCATACACAAAACTTTTTATGATTTCTTCATTGAGGCCTTCAGTTCCAATTGTGTGATTGCTGAAACACTTTCACCCCACATAATATCCGAAATATTCGAAATTAATATTTCGACTTTCACACAGGCATTTTCAAAAGAATTTCAGGAACTAAGAACTGGAAAACTTCGAATAAAACCCGAAATTGATACCTGGACACACCTGTACTTTGGTCGCATTTAACAAGAATCCAGTTACAATAAAACTGAAACGTCGACAACAAACCCTAAATACAACTTCAATCCAATGGTCGAGTGCGAAAAATCGACTTAAATCTCTGAGATAACTGAAATTTTGTTCAATAAAATCTTTGGTTTAACAAGTGATCAAATGACAGATTATTTGTTGTTCACCCCTCGATCCGACATTTTGTCATTTACAGCGCCATCTGGCGTTTCGTGATTTTTCCCTGTAGTGAAATTTTAAATATAGCTTGTTAGATGGCGCTATAATCCCCAATGTTACAATTTTATTGAACACTCGTTACAATTGGCACTTATTCTAACAGGACCATCATCGGAGTTGTGATTGTATAGATAAATAAAAGCGTTACATTTTTTCAACTATGAGGGATACGAAGATGGCTGAAATTATCAAAGTTTTACAGGGTGATTCTACGCGGCCCGCGGTCATTTTCCTCGTTCTTCTTTTGTTTCCAATTTAGTCGCTTCCTACCTTTCGTTCTTCTTTCACGACGACATTGATGGGCATGTTGAAGCCCCGAGATTCTCTAACGGACAAAACGAATTTCAAATCGAATTATAACCCTTCAGCAGAACTGGGTCAATCCAGTCCACATCTAGCCAATGATAAAGCTCAGGCGGCCAATTAAAACGACGCCGATTCGGATTCAATTATCAGTCATAATTAATTAGGTAATTAGTACTCTTCAAACGAGTGCTAGCTCGGTTTTTATACGTAGTTATTGGGAGTGGAAAGGCACGTGTTTCAGAATTTATTTTCCGGGATCTGTATACGCTTCTTGTGGCTCTGGGCACACAAAGTGTTGATAATGAGAAAAAATTAAAAATACACAGGTATAGGTATTTCACTGAAGGTAACGGGAAACGTGCAACCCTTCAAACCTATTCATAAAAATGTGTAGCTAGACAATTTGGATTGAAAAAAAATCGGTCATCAAATATTTCAAAAACTGGGTCATACTTTCATGTACATTTTTCGACCTAAAATATTGCAATGAATCATCCCTCACTTGCCAAAATTCTAAATGAACACTCTATATTCCATGTGACAACGATATCATCAGCAGTATACTACCTTTCCCATTGTTTTTTTCTGCATAACAGAATATAATAGTTAATATCAACGTTATATGCCACATTTTGGTGTATCTGGTGATTTTTCCGGACTTCCGGTTAAGCCGGATGATTTCCGAATGGAACACCCTATATATTGTATTGCATTTTCAGATTCCTTGGGAAGAATCAGAATCATCATAATTGATATAGAAAGTATGTAATAGAAAAATTTAAATTCAACAATTAAATCCCTTATTGCAAAAAGTACAGTGGTGTGCAGATCTCAGGGTACACGAAGAATAATATATTTTCCGAATCAAATACCCATCCTATATATTATTGCATTTTGGGAATGATCATTTGTTTGTGACTTCAAAAATACATTTGTCGATGAGTGACATTTTTTTCAAACGTTGTAACGTAGCTCACATTGACAATCTCAACTTTCCATATGGTACTGTAACCAACCTATATTTCATAACTCAAAACGGCATGTGATAGGAGTAGCATAGCATCATTTTTGAAATCCGCAAATTATCATTTCAAAATAATATACAGGGTTTTACATTGAAAATTAATATTTTTTGTATATATATATATATATATATGGTAAACCTGGTGAGTTTCTTGGGGAAAGCAGCAAGTAAAAAGTGTACTCTTTTAAGTTCCAAGCTTTCGGAAAATTTTAATTTCCATCTTCAGGGAAGAACTAAGTTGAGGATGATTACTGTTAAGATGTTAAAAATTTTTTTTTTTTGTAAATGACATACTTTGGAACACATTAAATTACAGAAACAAAAATCATTACACAATATGACAAAACAGTTACAAGGATAAAAATTAATATTGTTAATTACATCACTCAGCGAATTTAAGTCATACTGGTGATGTAAGTCTAATTATTATTGGTCAGCAAAGAATATATTTCTCCTATATATATATATATATATGTATACTATATAATAATTGTAGTTCCACTGATTATACGTTTAATTGAATAAATACTTCATTTTGAATTATGTTTTCATATTTTCACAAACAAATGAATCACTTTTAGCACCAGTGCTTAAAGCAAAGTTTACAGAAAATAGTATATTATGATACAAGTTTTATAAGACGCTATTTTGTCGCACGCGTTGTTTGGAGTACGATGCTCCAAGTGAACAAGTGCGACAACGTGTCTTATAAAACGTGTGTCATATGCAATTTTTTCTATTTTGATTTGATTTGAAGAAAAAAATGGATTTAATATCGATAATTAAGAGAAACATCTTCGATTGGTAACAATGATTACATTAAAATAATTAAAATCTGACGCACAATCGTAAAGCCCAGTTTACAGTCGAGCGATTTTGATTTTTGCAATTTGAATCAAATAACACTCAGAATTGAAATTTACCAATTGAAACATTGAGTTTTTTACTGCTAATATCACCAAATCCAAATTGCTCAGAAGTAAACTGGGCCTAACTCTTCTGACTTTCATTTGACAGTTCGATTGTACCAACCGAATAATAAAAAATGCGTATCGAAATAGAGGCTATTTCGACACGCATTTGCGTTGCACAATGAGTTCATTATACAACCAAAAGAGAAAAAAGTGATTTACTTTTTAACACCAGTGTGATAAAATGACATTTTAGACACTGACAGCATGCGTTGAAAATTGGACTTTTACTGACTTTTGGAGGAGAAAAAAAGTTATCACCACCCAAATATTTCTTCAGGAAACTGAAATCGAAAATAATATTCACCCTTATTACGCAATCCTGCCTATGTACAACCCCGAAATAATCAAGGAGATATTGTTGGCGGGGTCCGAAAAATCGTCTGGCGGTCAATTTCCTGTATTTGTTTGGGTATCTGGACGACCTCGATAGGATCTGTCAGATTCGGGGATTGTTGACAGAAATCAAGGAGTTTATTTGGACCCTGGATTGTGAAGGACGAGATTGGATTGGAAGACTCGATAGCGGGAGAGAGCGACGATATCGTTATTGGAGCTTTATTTTCTGAACCACCTAACAGGAATATGTGAGTGGAATAAATGAATTAGCAGAAATTTTGGGGAAACTTGAAAAGCATTGTGGAGCAATAATCTCTCATTGATGATAATATATTGATCAGTAAATATAAATATTATAATCATGTGGTGGACTCTTTGTTAATTTTCGTTACAATGTAGATTTGTTTTTTCCTCAGCCACATTTCCTAATAATCACAGAAAGAATCGTCAGATCAATCAGAAGTGTTGTTCCACAAAATATATATAGGTTGGGCACTGGGAAAAAAAAACGTCGGAAAAACTTCGAGAAACGTCTGATAGATTTGTATAGAACACGCCACGCATCTGCCAAAAACGTATAGAATAACTTTATATGACCTAACCTATATTCGCAACTTTTTTGGTACCTTCGTCTTTTTGAAGTTTTTTTTGTTTTCCCGTTGTTTTATGTATAAGGACTCGACCTAGGTTAACAACATAACAGCAAAACTTATAATATTCGAACAATTGTTCAGTACTAACGGAATACTATTATTTTCTTTTATCAAACCTAAATTGCATACTTCTGTGGGAGTAGAATCTACCATTTCATCGTCGGATGACATTGCTATCTACTTGGTAAATCACACTGACACTATAATGTTATGAATTCGTTCGTAGATATGTCATTCTCACAGCTACCTAAGAGTAAAAATCAGAGTATTGTTATAACTATATTAAGTAATCGCACCAATCGCAGAGCGTGGAGATGAATATTTCATTTCGCACTTTTGCGAAATATCTTATTTTGTGTACTAGTTTACAATGCCAAATAATATGTATTTTGGGCAGGTCGTCGGAAAAAACAATTGTTTGGATATAAAAGATACGATGACATAATTATTTGGTATTGACATTGGTAAACATTTCCATGTTCAAAATCTCCGTTCTTAATGCAAACACAAATATTTTTCGTATTGAAAAATGCATTTTTGATGGATGTAATTAACTTTCATAATTGTAGTTGTATACTGAGTAAATCTTCCACTATTATATATGCTCAAATATAATAAGTTAGTATATTCAACGTTTCTACATCATGTGAGATCGCTTTTTCAATTCACATCATTTGATGGGATGTGTGCCTTACTTTTTTTCTTCGACTACACGTGGACCAATGACGGTAATTGGCAATCAGCATTGCTATGAATCGCGAAACTTCAATTATCTTTACTGGGCATCAATCCAAAAACCAATTGTGACCTGTCGAGATTCGAATTGCAAAAAACAAAAAAAAGTCGCTCAAACTATCAGTCCGGCATTTTTTCAGCTGCTTGTTTCGAGACGAGTTTTTCGAACGAACGTGGATATGTGACGTAATTCGAGATTGTCGAAAATTCGATCTGGAAGACATTAATCGAATCACACAGAATGGTGAATAGGTATTCATCTAGCTGTCAGAGGTACCAAACAACAACCCTTGACATTAAACAGCTAGGTACCTCAAAAAACCTCAATAAATCATATATTTAGTATCCTATTAATCATTTCATTCATTTGCTTATCCTAAAAAAAATTAAAATCTCGTTCTCATCATACAATCCGGTTATTCTATATACATTATGAAATCCTCGTAATATAATTATTCTTTTTTATTTTGCATACAATGCAATGGCTTTGTGGTCCCTATCTGGATGTGATTCTATTTATATATGACGATGCTGATGCTTTTTATGAAGGGATTAGCATTATCCTTTGTGGTGGAATGATGTTAGGAACATTATATCATTTGCATCACCACAAACAATCTACTGATTTGAAGAATACGAGACAAACTGAGCGATATTTTCCAGTGCAAAAATCAACGGAAATTATCATATGCTGTAGTCGCTCACAAAATGGGTGCATACGAAAATCATCAACCTGAAAGAATCTATATTTTTTGTCAATAATCAGAAACTGTTGTTCTTCTGATGATTTAGAGTTACATAGTCATGTAAGGATAGTTTTTGAACCCAACCAAGACGAACTTTTGAGTTCTGATTGCATAAAACTCTACTAGGTGATTATATTTCAGTTTCAAATGACTGCCATGGAGTGCCAAGTCTTCCAAGAAGGCCTTCCTCCAATATCATCAAGATATCCAGTGCTACAGACAGTTTTTCAATGGAGGACTTCCATATATGTGTCGGCTGTTCATATTTCTAAATCTCTTCAGGTATACTTTAGACCTGCCATAAAGTTATTTAAAAAATAGGATACAGTACGTTGAAATCAGGGAACATAAGTCAGAGCAGATCTTATCAACAATCGGAGTACCCCAAGGCTCAGTATTGGGGCCACTGTTATACATTATTTACGTTAATGATATCAAAAGCAAAAACTGCATAATGTATGCAGATGACACCACTTTAACAGTTACAGGGGAAAATATAGTTGACGTGACAAAAAAATCAAATACGGAGTAAAAACAAATATGGCCCAATGGTTTCCAGATAATGGTTTGATACTGAATGAGGACAAGTCAAAATTTATTAGATTCAACTATTCAAATAGAAGAAATAATCTCAGTCTATTAATAAGAAATGGTAGATCACTTGAACAAGTTCAATCATTAAAGTTTCTAGGTGTACATGTTTCAGAGGATTGTAACTGGACTATTCACATCAATGAGGTATGCAAAAAAATTGCACCCATCTGTTATATGATTTATCAACTAAAGAAGACGGTAGATGAATCTGTCCTAGTTATGCTCTATTTCGCCAGATTTCATTCAGTTATCTCATATGGAATAGCTGTGTGGGGTGTCTGCATAGACTATCAAAGAGTGTTCGTTCTACAAAAACGAGCAATTCGAAATATTTCAGGAGTCAGTAGGAGAACAAGTTGCAGGGAACTTTTCAGACAACTAAAAATTTTAACAGTTCCATGCTTATATATACTAGAGGTGCTAGTGTACATTAAGGTAGATCTGAAAAATCTCGCAAAACTTGGTAAAAATTATAGCACTAGAAATGCTTCAGTGTTGGAAGTACCAAGACACAATAGGGCTAAAACTGAACAGTGTCCAAAGCTCATGGGAATAAAATTCTTCAACCATGTCAATATGTCAAAAACCTCTCTATTGACCAATTTAAGAAAACAATTAAGGAAGTTCTTTTGGAACAATCTTTTTATAGTGTGGATGAATTTTTAAACTTTGCATTTTAAAACAAACGAAATTGTATTTATATTCGAACTGTCTATTATTTTGTGTTTTATTGTTAATCTGAAAAAAAACTGTATTCGGTAGTGTGAGATGTATTTATTTATGTTTTAATGTTATACTTTAAATCCATACCTTATACTTTATATTATTTATACTATATATACATACATACTTTTATTATAATTATATACTCACTTTGACTGACTTATTCCATATCATGTAAATGATCGAAGGAACAAATAAACTATTATCATTATTATAGTGTTCTCGCCTTTTTTGGAATTGTTTTTTGCTGGATTGTAAGCTGGTCTTATAAACTTATCATCCCTTGTAAGGAAATGAACTATTAGGGGGGTAATTTCTTTCAATTCCCAAGGCAAAAATCCAAAACGCGATGGAATAGCGTCAACTCTTCAAAATTTGATTTGTGCATTCGAATTCCGAATATTATATATCGTTAGGCCTCTGTCATAAATTGTTTTGGCTTCCGTTTGCACGGCAATCGCACTCGTTTTAGAGCCATAAATAACGAATCAAAGGCCGCGTAATGCCGTGTCCATGACAATATTGGTGCTGCGACTGGCCAACAAATGTCACTCAGCTGATTATCATATAAACAATGTGCTGGCGACCGAGCCAGATGCATAATGCATTGCCTCTGACATGTGCATTGTCTGTGCTCTTTCTGAATTTGACGCTCTACGTATTGGGGTACGCATATTGCGATCCTCTGAGAAGCACCAGGGAAATTAGAGTCGAGCTAACAGTCTTGACAAGTTCACAAGTATAGATATAGACGATTAATGTGGAGAATGCCACATGTTCAATATAGTAATACTCCTTGAAACAATTTTGACATTTGCTGCATAGCACAGCTGATGGAGCCAAATCAGCTAGGTCCAACATCTCCAAAAAGCTGGATAGCACATAGCCATTGCATTATCGCATGTAATACAACAAGTGTATTGATGATTATCGAAACAAAAATTCCATCGATTTAGAGAAACAAATCATGTTGCTTGGAAACTACACGAGCGCACAGCGCGAGTGTGGTTTCCCAAAGCAACATGATTTGTTTCGAAAAAGAGAAGGAATTTTCGATAATCATCAATAACACAAGTTGTATTTGTTCAGATTATTTCATGAATAAAATCAAAGCCATTTCGATGATTTTCTATTTTAAACGTACAGTTTATGGAATTAATTATTTTGATTATGCATTGTAGTTCGACACAAGATTCGTTATGCAACCAACAATACAGTTATGCCATTGTATGATGTAGGCAAGATTACCTATGCACTAGGTACTACTGAGCTAAGTTCATTATGATTGTTGTCACAATTTGTGTGGTTAGGTTACATTAGATTAATATTCTAATATTTCTAATTCTATTAATGCTGAAATTGTCTAAAATTTGTGGAAAATGAAGTGGATACATATTAATAGTGTGTGTTTATCATGGTTCAGACGAAAATTTGGTGTAGTGGCATTCATTTATTCACCAGGGAATCGAAAAATACTATGACAGATTGCAACAAGTAAGTCGTTGTTTAATTAAAACCCTACTGCCTTACTGCCTACGAATCAGGAAGCGAAATACAGAAACGAAAACACAGCATGTAGGTATCCAATAGCCAATCAGGAGCCGAAATACAAAATCGAAAACATGGTGTTATTGCTTATCAACACAATCATTTCAACCAATCAAAAACGTGTATTTCAGCATGAATGAAATAATCGTTATCATGGCATCGAGGTTTTTCTTGTTTCAAGAGTTATGCTAATACAAATACAAATATTTATTTCCATAAACTTCACAGTATTGGATAATGTCAAGTTGAGTAGATACTTCAATTAAAAGAAATCGAACGACTACAAGAAAGTTATATTACACTGAATATTTCCATCGTATGTTAAAAATCCCATATGAAGCGGGACATTTTCGATCAATTACAGCGATAAATTCCCGGCGGGGGATGGTGAAACAGCTCTTCAATTGTTTCTGCGAAAAACTTGTAGACCGTTTGAGAAGGTACTAATATTTCCACGACTTGAATGAAGATGGCGGTGAGATCGATTATCGAAGAAGAAATCTGTTACTCATGTATTTCTGTGGTTCGCATCTGACAGACATGAATTGAAATGACATCAAAACACAATATTTTCAGTGAATCTGGAATAATTATCGATATTTTGACTCTTCTCAGTCATTTTTCATCTAGAATAGATGAAACTGATAAAAATGTGACAGATGCACAGATTCTGTTTTACCGACACAAGGTATGTTGCCATCTCTGATAACTTCAGGAAATATTACTACGGTATGAAATCAAGTAGGCAAAGGTCTACAGTTTATTCTAGTGCTTGTTAATAGGAAGCTGTTTCACCATCCTATATCCACCTTGCTCGGTAGGTATCGAAAAATACCCGCTCGGTCCGTGTATCTATAGTAACGATTGTTGAAATGTACATTTGTCATCTTGACAGGCATAAATACTGAATTTTCAACGTCGTTGAAATGTCACGTTTCGGAAATGATTCGATAACTGTAATTCAAGAAAAAATCACCAAGAGCAAACCAAAAAATACAATGTTGAACCATCAATATATATGGAAACAGTTTATGGATTTCATTAAAGAAAGAAATTATGTTTAAACGAAAATACTTCAATACCGTCGCTGGCAAATATTCTCACTGACTTTGTTTTAACTCCGGAAATATTCTACCGAATTACACTCGTGCATCAAAATAAACCTGATCGGTTATTTTCATATTTTGCTAAAAGACAAAATATGAAAATAAACTCATGCAGTTTTTAGACAACATGCTTTCATGGAAAATTATCGGTAATTTTGAAGCACTTGTGTAATTACTCCCGATAATTATCAGAAGAAAACAAACTACAAAAATATATCATAACAAAACTGCGAGGTCAGAGACGCTGCAATTTAAGAAATCATTGATAGTATAAAAATAATGTTTTATCAAAATATTTTTGAGGATATTTTTGAATTTATGCTTATTCGGTATTTTTTTCAATTCAATTAGGAGTTTATTATACAATCTGATAGGTATAGCACTATAGGAGTATTAGCTACCTTGGTTGGTCTGTTTTTGGGTAAGACCAAATCCAGGCTTACTCTAAGACCATATTGACTGTTACTAAAAACAGGGTAATCAGATAGGTTATTCTTGATCTGCATTATTGAAGTAAGAATTAACAGGAAGGAACATGTTAGTAAATTCAATTCGGCAAGATTGAATATATTAAAAATAATAAAGCAACAGGAGATTTGAGTCGACTTTATCTCTTCGTTGTTAAAGATCGTAAGTTTGAATAGACATTTTTTTCAATACTGCATCGATTTGACTTGACCAAGTTAGATGTTCATCAATGAGAATATGAAGATATTTGGTTATCCTGGCTTGTTCAATTGATTTATTGTTGATTTTATATATATATACTTTTATTCAAATCAGTGAGGCTCAAAAGTATCATTTCGGTTTAAACTTTATTCAACACAAGTCTCTTAACTTTGCAGAAGTTAATCATTTGTTTGACCGCATTAGATGAGTTATCTTAATAAAGAAAAAAAATCATTTGAAGTTAGTTCATCCGATACTCTTTGTTGAGTGAATCCTCTATATAATATGCTAATATGCTCTCCAGTCTCTGAACACTTTTAATAAAGCTTGCAATTTTTATTTTTTCCTAACTGAAGCTAAAAGCTTCTATAACTGCCATATAACAACTTTCGCATTGAATAATTAGAGAATAATGAGGCATGGGTAATAGTGGTGAACTGAAAAGTGATGGTGTACTCTTCATAAAATATTTTTTGTCGCGTATGCGAGTAGTAGAGGCGCCTACTCCATTAGTAGGTATGATACTGTTAATTTTTTAATGGAACTCTCAAGACAAAAGACGTGCAACGATATGAAGTTAATATTGGTAGATAATGTTGGAAGAAAATGTCCAACATCTCCTTCAGAAATTCCGCCCTCTAAGGTATCTGGGCTGGAATATATCAAAGTTGAATTCGTGTCTTTTACTGGTCAGATTTGATGGCACCGTTTGCGTTGACATGGCCTGACTGAAATTAACGAAGTTTTCCAACTAATTTGGAAAGTAAAACATGGGAGGCAGGGGCAAAGTAGAATATCTTGAGTGGGTCGAGGAAGATATGATGCCAGAACAAAACTTGTGTGCCTATACAGGCACAACTCATACCAACTAAGTCAGAGATTAGATAGGTAATGTATAATGTAGATAAATAATTCGAAGTATCATAAAAATGATTAGCCATTGGAGATGTTTGTAGTTCCTATAGTATAGATGCCATTTCACAGCACCTGTACATATTTTTTTTTATCCGACTACCAACAATTTTCAAATTATCGAGCGGACACAATAGGTATGTTTTACAGATCACTCCAACTGAAACTGGTTTCATCCTCTGTCTAGCATATCCTCATAAATTAATGAGGTTGCTGCTTCTGCTGAAGTGGCTGTGATCATTCAAAAAAAAGCTTTACAATGTATGAGCAAGTCTCGATAATCTGTCACGTAGTTATGTTATTATTATCACATTGTTGAAACGTTTTCCGTTCATGATTATATAATTCAAATAATCATCTAGACCAGGTGGCGTAGATAATCATCAGAAATGTTTTTTACCATTAATTTTGTTGGCATTGACTGAGGATCTTACACTGTTATCTAAGCTTCTCCGTTGAACAATAACCTCATTTTTTTTAACTGACAGATCAATCATAGGTGTAATTTTCAAATCATTTATACAATATGAGCATTCATAGAACTTGATAAAAACAAACCGCACGTAGGTGTGACCAATTATGCACAAGCGAATGTATAATTTAGGATTCAGAAAAAAAATTACGTTATTTGTTCAAGTGTTTCTTAGAATCCCGCTTGGAGATAATATTTGCGAAAAAAACCAGTATCGTTGAACTATTTGCTTTATTTTTATTTCGGAAAGATGTTCTTGAGAATATCTGAAAACACATCAATGTTTCTAACAACTCTAACAAGTTTCTGTTGTTGGGTTACCTAGAGGAAATAATAATTAAGCATCAATATTTCAACTTCAAAGTGGTTTATTCTAAAAAGTGTTTTTCTATTTTGGTTGTATAATGAAGTCATTGTGCAACGCAAATGCGTGTCGAAATAGCCTCTATTTCGATACGCATTTTTTATTATTCAGAGATTGGTACAATCGAACTGTCAAATGAAAGTCAGAAGAGTTAGGCCCAGTTTACTTCTGAGCGATATGGATTTGGTGATATTAGTAGTGAAAAACTCAATGTTTTAATTGGAAAATTCCAATTCAGAGTGTAATTTGATTCAAATTGACCAATAAAAACAATAACAACATTGAATTTTTCACCTCTGGTATTTCAATAATCAAAATCGCTCAACTGTAAACTGGGCCTTACGCTTGTGCGTCAGATTTGAATTATTTCAATGTCATCATTGTTACCAATCGAAGATGTTTCTGTTATTAATCGATATCAAATCCATTTTTTCTTCAAATTAATTCAAAATAGAAAAAATTACATATGACACACGTTTTATAAGACACGTTGTCGCACTTGTTCACTTGGAGCACTCCTTGCTTCGCTCGTCGTACTCCAAACAACGCGTGCGACAAAATAGCGTCTTATAAAACTTGTATCATAATATACTATTTTGTCTCAGTTTCATACACATGTCACAGGAAATAGGCGATGTTCACACCATCTTCAAATATTTGATCATCAATGTTGACAAAATAATTGTGAATTCTTTGGAACTGAGAATGAAGAGACTCGTTTGAAATGTTTTTCTTCATCATGCATGCGTCAATTCAAACAGTTAGTTGACCTCAAATATTTTGTTCACGAAGTAAAATTTTGCATGAGAAACTGGTTTGAATACCAGCATCAATTAACATCATCAACAAAATTAGCATAATAACATATCTATTTTATTTCAACATCATTAGGTATATATTTTAATTAAAAATTATACTGCCAATCGAACCCAATACATTATAGATTTCATACTTTGTCAACAACTTCTGTCTATAGGGTAATATTATGTACAGTGTGTCGTGAGTCCAATTTTATCACTTTTCAAGCACCCCATATTTCTTGGTAATCATACACTCTATATATCTTTATTCATCTCGAAAATGAAGCAGAAGGCATAAACGCTAAGAAAAATACTTCTCAAAAATGCATCTGAAACACCTGATTTTTTTTTAAGAGGGCACCATGACGCAAGAATTATGTAATACAATCGCAGTCCCAGAATGTTAAATGATTTCATATATAATGTGAGATGAGTACTAGAAATATGAAACATTCTAGACTGAATCTGACAAATAATATTGTTTGAGAACCATACACTTACCTATGAAAACTCTCAGGTCCTTATAGTAACCCACCAAAACAGTTTTCTGTAAATATTTCTCTTTTTTTTTGGGACATGCTGGTCGAAATTGACAAAAAATCGTTTTTGCAGAGTGCTATGGAAACAATGCCAAACATTTTGTTTAACAAACTGAATTCTGATAGTTCAATTGAATTCGAAAGCTTACTTTCATAAAAACCAAGGTTATTTAAAATTAGGAACGACATTTAAAGTTATAAAATTTTGTTCTTCGCAAAACAAAACAGTCATAAAAGATGCACGAATATTCCATCATTCACTTCTTAACACAATTTTATTCTTCATCGAGAATCAGATCTTAGAAGAAAAAATACTGGATTACTGTTTATGAAGGTAATCTTGACAGAAATGTGAACTTTCCTTATCCTCAATTAAACTATCGAAATTCAGTTATTGTTAAACAAAATTGCTGGCGTTATTTTCGAAAATACGATGACAGAGTTAGATTCCTTATAAAAAAGTGCCTCAAGAACGTCCTAGTTAGAAACGTCCAGTTCTTATGGTTTTCGCATGAAAAAATATAAACTGAATTTGCAAATTTGTTTTTTTTTTTTCATTAATTCAGAAACTAAGAATGATACATTGAATTTTATAGCATGAAAATGCTCAACTTTGACCCAATTCAACCGACCTCGTATCTCTTATAAATAACTGAGATCCCCATAACGGGCACCCTGTATATCTGACGACTAACCAAACAGGTAGGTACGCGAATCCGATACAAAGCTTACAGCGAATCTTCGTGAATCCCAGCAGAGGATGGCAATTTGTTTGGTATATAAATATAACTGACCGTGGTAAACTTCAGTTGCTTCAGTACCATCAACACGCTCAACATGACGAAAACATTCAGCCAATTGGCCTTATTGGCCACTTTGACGGCAGTGATTGCTGCTTACGATTTTCAAGACCTCGAATTCAGTAAGTTTTCATTTCATTTCATTCAATTATTAATTATTTATATAATTAATTGATCCAATAAATTAGTGTGTTCGATGATTGAAACTGTCATATGTAGAGTTTTCTACTAGTATTTCATTTGGGTACTGCTATGTAATAATACTTGAAACCATTGCTTCAAAAAATAGTTTTCTTTCATTCGTTTTCAAAAACTGTCTAGCTGAAAAATTCTCAAAAAATTTATCATTGGGCATTCCTTGGAACAAATATATTGTGTTCATTTTGTTGGATGGAATGCTTATAGATTAAAAGTTTCATCTGATCTGGATAATTGCTGAGTAAGAGAGGATATCAACGTGAAAAACTCTAAAGACAATGAATACTTGATGCTCCAAAGTAGGAGTAGAAGTATGGATCGCAACAGTGGAGCAAAGTACATACATTATTTAAAAGGTAAATCTCCAGAAAGTTTTCCCAAGCCACAGAACTATTTGTTATTCATACCCTGCCGAGTTGCAAGAAATAATACGGCTTGTTTCTCATTCAGAAAAAAAATTATTCATAAAGCTTCTCTTATTCACAAACCTACGGCTAGGAATAGAATTCTTCGAATGTTCATTTTGATCCACAAAGGATATTCAAAAGTAAATGTTGTAAATCGAGGACAATCATGAAGTTTTGCACATCGGATATGCTTCAAATACTATATATCGTTCGCATTTATTTCCGATAATATTTTGAACGCTAGAATTACTAAAAATGGCGCTATTATTACTAAATAGCCATTGGTGACCAAACAGGTCAATGTTTGAGAAAAGTTTTTCCTTGATACCTTCCTGTTCGAATTGTTTTATCTGTCATTTTTTAAAAACAAATTTATAATTATTTCTAGTGAAAAACTGCATGTATAAATATATGAAATGCCCGTATGGTATTATTCCTAATTATTTTCTTATATGAATTTGAGCACAAAATGTCAAACCTACTTCAATTTTGTTTTCCTGGAAAATTCTTTTATTTTACACATCACAACACGCTTCGATAGCGATGCCTATATAATAATGTAATCATCAGCTGACTGCAGCGCTCTAAAATCTCTGCATATTTCCGCTTTCAGTTCATCCGACAAATTCCCCTGAAATTTATGCATCTGAATATTTTTACCAACTTCAATTTTCCCAAGAACGGACGAAGAAAATTTTTTTTTTCAATAAATGTAAATTTGTGAATATTAATGGTTCGTTACGCAACAAGTACAAAGAGTGAAATTGGACCACACGTTGGGAGAAATTAAAATTTTTGAGAAATTCTGAAAAACGGATGGTTCATTAAAATAAGGATAAGCTATGTTCCTCTCTCTTTCCATAGATATTCTTTCAACTTTGCCACTATTTTACGAATATACAGGTTGGCTGGAATTCGAGCCTCATCATTGGGATTTCATAAACCGTAAATGATACAGGATCGGTTGAATTATGGCAAAGTTGATGCCTAACAAAATGCTGTTTTGAAAGTGGGAGAATTCCGAACACTTCCGGAGATATCCGAAAAAAATCGAAATTTCATAAAATCATTTTTATTTTTTCTGGTGTTATTTGAAGAAGTTAATGTATATAAATAACACTTCATCATGACCACTTTTTCAGTCCTACAAGATAGCGTTATCAAATTTGAAAACTGACGTTTCATTTTTTAGAAACCATCATCAACTTATTTTTTTCAAATACGTCAAACTATGACATGTTTCGAAAAATTTGCAGGATCAAAAATGTTGTTTTCCAATTCAGATCAACGTTATATGGTCTGAATTGATCAATAGGAATTCGCAAATGAAACGTTTCCCAATCAGTGGATTGGAAACCAAGGGGTGGTGCGCTGGCCTGCAAGGAGCCCCGATTTATCCCCGCTGGATTATTTTTCATCGGAATATTTAAAACGAACCGTTTATTTAAAGATATTCCACAGGAAATTAATATCTTACGTCAAAATTTAAAGTTTGAAATAACAACCCTACGAGCTAGACGAAGAATGATCGCGCGCTTATGGGCAACCTGATGCGAAGATGCATACGAAAAGTTAGTTTTCATCAATTGACTGAGTAGATATTTATTTCAGAAGTTCATTTCCGTAATAATAAGGCAGTGGATGGGTGAGGGGTTTCATTGAAATATTGTTTAGGTGCTGATAAGCGTTTCTCAATCATATCACTGATGAATTACAATGTTTTAAAAATTCTGAATTCTAAGCCACCCTGTATGTGATTCAAATAAATGTCATAAGATAGTTAATCAAAAGTTAAGATAGGGATATGTAAGCCGTTTCGACAAATAATGAATAGTTTCCACACAAAAAATCCCTCGAATCCCCAAGTGTGATAGATCGATGAAATCAGCTCTTCAGGGAGAATCTGAAAATGCAATAAAATACCGGGTGTTCTATTAAAAAAAACCTAACTTTGATATACCACAACTTTTTGGGACATCCTGTAATTTTCAAAATAATTTTTAAATGTGGCCTCAATCGATATACAAACTACTGCGGTGACAAAAAGTTGAGATGTTAGGCCGTTTTGCTATAAACTCCGTCGCGCTAGTCGTGACCCACCCTGTATAGATATTTATTCGAGCTCCAACGAATCATGTACCTTCTAGACCAGATCTTGGCTGGGGACTTGGAAGACGTCTACACCGACACTTTCAGCCACCCCAGGGTGCGCAGGGAAGAAAACTCCCCCGAAGAAGACAAATGCCGCCCGAAAAGGGGAAGACCCCTATGCTGTGGGGAGGAGCTCTTCAAGAAACCTACTGACGACGACAAAGACATGAAGAGGGCCTGCTTCAAGGAGATCACCGGCAAGGACAAGCCAGAGGGCAGGCCGGACAAACACCACGGTCATTTTGGAGGTCCTTTTGACCCCTTCAACTGCGATAGGGTGCAACAGTTCAGGAAGGACATGATTGTGAGTATTTTTTGCACTCGAAGATTGCGCCTGATGATGTTGGCTACATCAGTCAGAATAAGACACCATAATGTGTCAATTATTCATAGAAACACTAGGTATATACAGTGTGTACCAGCCAAATGGAATAAATTCGTTAATAAATAAACGGTGGCGTTTCAGGAGAAACGCTCGGACACGTCGATTTGTATCATTAGTTGCGCTTTTTTTTCAAAAAAAACTTTTTATACAGGGTGTGTCATGCCACAGTGGCCAATATCAACTTTCTTATTTTAAATGCAACACCCTGTATTTTATTTCATTATCAGATTCTTCCTGAAGAGCTGATTTCGTCGATACATCATACTTGGGGTATAGCGCGAAATATTACAGAGATATAGGGTGTGAAAAATCGAGATTTTTCAAATTCAGTAATTTTTTGTGCCGAAACTATCCATTCTTGCTCAAAACGGCTTACATGTCCCTATCTCACAACAAATACGGGTGGTTCAAAATTTTGAGTTTTGCATCACCCTCTATTTGTTTCTATTAAATGTCAGTAGATAGTAAATGAAAAGTTAAGATAGGGACATGTAAGCCGTTTTGAGCAGAAATGATTAGTTTCGACTTTCGACACAAAAGATTCCTAAAGTTGAAAAATCTCGATTTTTCACACCCTATATCTCTGTAATTTTACGCGCTATACCCCAAGTATGATAGATCGACGAAATCAGCTCTTCAGGAAGAATCTGAAAATGAAATAAAATACAGGGTGTTGCATTTAAAATAAGAAAGTTGATATTGGCCACTGTGGCATGACACACCCTGTATAAAAAGTTTTTTTTGAAAAAAAAGCGCAACTAAAGATACTAATCGACGTGTCCGAGCGTTTTTCCTAAAACTCCACCGTTTATTTATTAACGAATTTATTCCATTCGGCTGGTACACACTGTATAAATTATTGTAGTACTGAATCAATTATTGAAACCATGAGATATTGACCACATTTTTTTTTCTTTCAGTGTATCGAGCAATGTGTAGGCCAGAAGCAGAACATTGTAAGTATTCAACATTGCTATTCATATACCAACATTCAATAATTTTTCAAAAGAGGTCAGCGATTATAGGTGTATACCGGGTGTAACAGGATGATGGTACACCCCCCGTATCTCCGTTAGTTTAAAAGGTAATTTATTGAAATTTGGGACATGCTATGAACATAATAAGCGTCACTTTTTGACCTACAAATGATTTGTTTTTCACTTCCGGTTTCGCCGGAAGTGATACCAACTTTCGATTTTTGAACGGAACACTATCTGTATATCATTGCATTTCTGAAATCTGCAAAATTTTTTGAATCCGATGACATCAAATAAAAGACATTTTAAACGTAAAAATTTTCAATAGTTTTATTTTCTTTTAATTGTAATTGCCATTGTATTTATCGCACATTTTATTACCAGCTATGAATAAATTCCTTATTGGTAGTACTGATGAGTTTTACCGCAAAATCGACTATGATGAACTTTATTTGCTCATAAAAAACGCAATTTAGTATTTTTGACGGAATTTAGATTTTTCTAGCATTAGACGGATCAATTGGAATAAGTCGGAACCATCATGGCACACCTAAATGGAAAACTAAAAATATAATTTTGAAAAATTTTTACGTTTGAAATGTCACTTTTGTGGTATCATTGGATCCAGAAAATTATGCAGATTTCAAAAATGTAATAATATGCAGGGTGTTCCATTCAAAAATCGAGAGTTGGTATCACTTCCGGCGAAACCGGAAGTGGAAAAAAATTCATTTGTAGGTCAAAAAGTGACGCTTATTATATTCATAGCATGTCTCAAATTCCAATAAATTACTTCTGTAACTAACGGAGATACGGGGGTGTACCATGATCCTGTTACACCCGGTATAGATGGAGTTTTAACTACAAGAATCCGAACATGCCTAATGAGGCATGATATTGAAGTACGGAGGAGAAACAGAATGGAATAATTGCTGACAATTATTGTTCCAACCATGACCCTCATTTATAACCACGAGGGGAAACACTTTGAATTATGAAAAATAATATAATTTGCTCGTCACGGTATGAACCTGCCAGTTCCCAAATTATTTGATGATATACATATCATTATTGTAAACATCGAAATCATCACCGCAAGTACTTACCTATTGAATATTTTTTCACATCCGTCAATCGAAATCATTGAAGTTGAAAGACCATTACGCAGCCACATTTGATATACAGGATATCAACGGTACTGGTGGCTCAGTGGTAGAAGCGGCAGTTTTGTAAACTGTCCACTGGTCTAACAGGCTCGAATCCTGGCGACAGTGGGAATTTACCCAATGCCCCAAAAAGTGGATTCGAATTCATCTGTAAATAGGTTTCCCCTATCCTAACTTGTGAAATTTTCTGTAGTAAAACTTCAAGAGATGGGTTGGGCAACTAGGACAGTGGTTATAACGCAATTGAACAAAAAAAAATCTAATAAACACTGGTGTTGAGATGAAGAACCTTTCGAAAAGGCTCACGAAAGAGATCATGTAACTTAACAGACGGGCTCTCAAGATGGTGGTTGGTCTCCTATAACGAGACACAAGCATCTCAATAGGCACCTAGGGCTAATCGGGATAATAAACGATTCCCTTCTGCAGATGCTGATTGGAGGATGATGAAACATCCTCACATCCTCACTGAGTGCTCCATGCTATTGCACTAGAAAACATCGTAGATTGAAAGTGATTCAACTGAGATAAGCTCGAAAGTAAAAATAAACTATCACGAGTGATAGCCTACCTTATTCCCTATCATATTATGAATAGAATCATCAATAACATGGGAACCCATGAACCATCTTTATCAATTTAACAGGAGTATCTGACACTATGCAGTCAGTAAGAAGATGTGAAACGTAACTTTCCATTCACTTCAGATTGACTCTGAGGGCAACCTGAAGCAAGAGGACTTCCAGAAATTCGTCCAGAACCAGCTGGCCAAAGACCCCGCCCTGGCTAAAATCGCTGACAAGGTAGCAGCAGGCTGCTTGGAAGAGGTGAAGAATGCGACAGCGCTAGCCCAAAAGTTGGAAACTGGGGATGGCTGCAAACCAGTCGGACTGGCTCTGCACCACTGCATCTTCAAGCACGTCCAGCTGAACTGCCCCGAAGACCAGATCAAGGACAAGGGCGCTTGCGCCAAGTTCCAGGAGAGGCTCAAGAAGGGAAGGGAAGGCATGCCCGGAGGACCTCCTGGACCACCTGGACCGCCTGGACCGCCAGGGCCTGAAGGGGACGAGGAATGATGGACAGTTTAGTTGATGTTGATTGACCAGTTTGATGTTTTTGTGATCAGTATTATAAATTATAATCGGAGTTTGTTTTCATTTGTTCGTTTGGAGGGGATGAAACTTTCCACACTTCTCCACACCAAATGTTTCTGGATTCATCTGCTAAATAGAATCATAGGAAAATGGTGAAAGGAATTCACATGCAACATGGATTCGTCAAAAAATAAACCTGGTTTAATCGATTTATCGATGTATATACAATGAAGAACAATAACAATTACATCTGAATTAACGAGTGATAAAAACACATATACTAACAACTCCTCAGCTAAATGGGATGTACACTTTATTTTCCTTATTTCCATCATGTTTCTTCCAACACTTGGTCTGCATGAAATTAACTCAACATTATCATTCGCTCCCTTTCTGCTCCAAGAAAAGTTTTCATAACTATATACAAGAGTGGGATATTTAGGAATTGTTCTGAAGATATATTATTCATCGCTTGGATTCATGAGGAACATCAGTGAGGCGACTTTACCATGCCGGACGAGATGTTTAAGAACTTTCCTCCAGCCGGTAATGACTTGCCATTCTTCTTTGTGTTCCGTTTGTAGCTAGATGCGTGTGTTTAAAACTAAAACAGACTTTCGAATTTCTGGGAAATTAGCTTATGAAGTGTTAAGAAGAATGAGTATGCCACAACTTTGAGCTCTGGCCTTATGTAGGAGAAAAAGTCATTATGAATTTATGGAAGCCATTCGAGAATCCTCAAGATAGCGTTCAAATAGTCCTGGCATAATTATTTCTGCATCATGCATAGGGGATTAATTTGAAAGAGTATTTTCATCAGCGTTCGATTCAATCAAACCATGTCTCGAAACAAACATCGATTCGAATGAATCGTTTAGTTTGTTTTGGGGTTATTTGCTGAAGAGAATGGTCAGCTGTCATTACACGTGCAGCCCACACAAACATTGGGCAAAATACGCGAACGTTCGGAATCGTTTGAAGATTGTTTGAAAGTACATCCTGTTTTGACCCAACTTTGCTCGCGATCTAAAAGGAATTAGTGATTGAGGTTTCATCGAACAAAGAGTGTTGACAGTGAATGTTCTGGTTCACAAAGTATTTCTCGTGTACATTAGCTGTGCTGGAGAGCACGGAAATTCAAAAGAATAATGACGATCTTATGGTGAAGAGTAAAAACCATTCTGATCTCCATACATCATCTCTGTCTATTGAATTGGCAAATTCCATTGAGAATTAATATTAATCATTCAATATGTGCGTATAAGATTTCTTCAATTTTTCAAACCTCAATTATTATTTTCTCGCAAGTTGTGTACAGAAATGTATACATTACTGTAGCCAATTTCCATAAATTACTTCGAATGATTCTATCCGTTTGAGAAAATGAATTCAATTCACTGAATGCTTGTTCTGCTCTGATGATTTTCATAAATATCTGTCCACGAAAACAAACATATTGCTAGATACACCAATTACACCGAAGAATATTAGATATACGAATCAAAGCACACCATGACGAGATCGAGATAATGCCATCAGTCAGATGTTTATGAATCCATCCAGTTACCTATTAGCAGCCTTTGTATTCACCAAATATTTTGGACCGTGACCACGTTTGTTGTATGTACAAAAGGACTTTGGTTATCGCATACCAGTGTAATGTGGATGTAGGTTTAGTAGGTGAAATGCCAAATGACAATAATTACGAAGTTTGATATCGCGTCTATATGAATTTTACTGAATCAACACTTGAACTATAGTGTACATTATTAGCACTCTTATCATTTCAAAGTATGGTTGGGCCATCCGCATTATGCGAATGCTTGTCAAATCGTTGAAATAAGGTGAAAATTATACTGGACCCAGAATAGAGCCCTGAGGCATCCCTGGTACGACTTCACCAAAAAGGAGCTATGTTCCTGGATTCATACAGCTGTTGGGCGAGTTCTTTGTGAAACGAAAATGCTTCCTCATGATTTTCGATCGCAAGCAGATATGAATAATGCATGATCAGTAACGTCTTCAATTGTATCTGCATTCGACAATAACTCGCGAATCACCCTTTCCGATGCCCTTGGCGGTTGGGGATGAAGGCGAAACTGCACCCCCACACCCTGCTGGGATCGAGTTGGAGCTTCTGCGAAGGGATGCGACTATATAGCGAAAGATCAAAGCAGCGCATTGTACCGTGCTTTCGAGCCTGGAGCTTTGCCATTGCAAATTCAATATGTATTTAATATTTCGTTTTGTAGCGGAATTAAAGGGATGATTCTCGCCGTAGGAAAACGTCAGCGTGGCTTTTTGGGTAGATCCCGAGCCTAAATCTGGATAGCTATGATAAATTAATGGCAACAATTCCAGCGATATGGAGCAAAAGATAAAAGGTAATGAATATGGATGACAAGTAATGTTTCATATTAAATTTAATTTGGAATGATATTTTCGGGAGCTTCCCTTAAAGGTGATTCACGATTCCAGAAACTCTTTAGAATACGTAGGTATATATTTTTATACACGAAAGGACAACCTCGTGAAGTGGAGGTATATTGAAAGAATATATGGGTGTTGAAAATACCTCACTAGGCAAGGAGCTCATATTCGACAAGAATTAATCCTGATTTGGATCCTGATACTGCTAGTCTGAGCCCGTCTAATCTAGATGTCCAGAATTGCTTGTGGTTCTGTATCTGATAGACTGTGTGTCCTGCTATAACTCATTTGATCTTCTGTATATTTCAATTGGAACTACCTGTAAATCTGATATTTACGTAATCCTTAAAAGCATCTCCACTCATCAGATCTTTTGTGAATGACCCCATGACCCCCTTCTTTGGAGCTGAGTTTCAGAGGTCGAAAGGTGTTAAGAGAGCCCTTTCTAGGAACTTAAGCCTCTTGCAGTAAAGCTCTCGGCATTCGCAAAGCAAATGTTCTGCAGTTTCAGCGAAGTCATCTTTTTCACATGATACCTCAGAAGGCAGTGTTCAGTGAGAAGTCACGTTACCAGTTTCAAGTATCCCTTATCCAACTCTAGAAACTTTTCTTGGTGATAGGCTCACCAGCATTTTTGCTCGTCTCCCTCATATCACTTTATTCCAGTGAGATTCCATTCCATCTCTTCCTCAGCATCAAAACTATTACTTTAAATAGACTTTGGAAAGTCCACAAAATGATTCTGGGCCTGGCAAAGCAGTTTGCTTCTTTGTTGCCTCTAACTTCCTTGTCACCTGGCACCAACATCAAAGTCACCTGGTTGTTTGCTGCCAGTTTTCTCAGTGCTTCCTGACTAGATATAGGTTTCTGTCCTTCGAGTGCCCCCTTTAAGGCACTCTTATGAACTAATGTTTCAATGATGGTTGGGGTGTCACCAAGAGGTTTTGAAAGCCTAGAACGTGGTCCTGTAACGCCCTCCACAGACCTTTCATCCATCTTGGAGCATTCCTCCATTGATCATTATCGATGAAAATTGCGTTTTGATTAAAGAACAGAATCGGCTGGATCTCAGAGTGAATGATATGCAAAAATTACTTAATGGGATCGTTGAACTTTTATTTTTCACAGTTCTCCACGTCCATACCGCAGGACACCTCGTCATTTGCAGGTCTCCAGTGGTCCCCAAAGGCCGGCCTTAATTGGCGATAGCCAGTGCATTATTCAGATACATCGGGATGCTACCATAACTAGCTTTGTTGGATATCTACACCGCTCTCTGGACTTCGCCAATCTCGGATGAAATATTTACGACGGCTGCAGCGAACAGATAGGGGTGGCGTTTTCCTGGACCACGCTTCTTTTTTTTTCTCTGGAATGTGGAAAAAATTGGGATAGGTTGGGGATATATTTTTACCAATTCAGCATGCTGACCTACGCGGTTCTACGGGAATTGCGTGCGTGATAAAAGTTTATTTCGATTTTTTGCTACACGTCGTTTTTCTGCTGGGAATTCTGGAAATGGAGAACGTTGGGTTGGACTGTGAACGGGTTTCTTCTGGGAATATTTCGATATCAATATGGTTTGGCGATAAAGTCGATTTATGATGCTTTTTATCTCTTCCAACGATATAAGTGAAGTGAATTTCGACTGTCCTTTATCAACCTACTTTTTGGGGTTTCATTTCTGAATGGTGTTTCATTAATGATTGGAAATATTCAACTCAAAATAGTGAAGAATTCGATGATGTAGATCATGATACGCAGAATCTTGCGATCATTATTGTTTCTGAGAATTTTTATCTTAGAAGGACATCATATTTCGTTCGATTGCAATTTTCCCTCCGAATAAATCCATCATTTCCATTGTCGCTTTTCTATTGAACTTCGAATGGAAAAATCTTGGGAAAGCGATTTCCTGAAAGCTAACTCCAATTATGTGACAGTTCGAAGAAAAATCGCGCGGCTAAAAATTAATACGCAAATAATGGCAAACGAAGCGCCGATATTCGTGCCGAACCAATTTCCGAATTGTCCTCTTGTGGGGGGGGGGGGGTTGGTAATAGCTTTCGCACTAACCCCATTTTTACCCCCTTCGATCGATGCCGCGACTAATGGAGGGTTGATAGAAACGGAATTACCTGCCACAATCACAGCTTTGTGGTGCAGGGAAAATGATTGCGGAATTTGTTATAGAGCACCATGGCGAAAAAATAAATCTTCATTATTGATTATATCTTATGATTGTCAATAAATTCAGTGGTGCCATCTTTTAGTCAGCAATAAGAACAAAATTATTTCGATATACTGCTATTTCAATTGCTGTGTAAAATTCTCAATCAAGATCAACGAGAAGAAAACACTCAATACAGGATGACTCATGGTAGATGATCTATCAGAATTATTTAATGAACGGAAAAATTGATAAATTTGAAAATTTGCATGCGTGACAACTCCATTCAAATGTACAGTTGTATGCATAAAGAAGTCGTGCAAGGTTTGTATGGTGTAAACCTGCCTATGATGTTCCAAATTTCATCAAAATTTAGTACACGCACACATTAGAAACTTTTGTGGCAAAAATAGTTTGATTTTTGACACTACTTGTCAAATTCGATAAGAAGTTTAATTAAGATTGACAAGCCTGACTCAAAATAGCCTATAACTCATGTACGACTTCTTTATGCAAACAACTATACCCATTTGTCGAATATATCTACGTTGATTTTACATCGATTTTGTTTCATAATATCCTCTAGATCCAGAAATTTCTATTGACATTTACTTCCTATAGATTTCCTACGGTATTGAGGAACAAAAAACGACAGTATAGGATGGTGAAAATATATTAACTTGGTTTATCGAATATTACTTCTACATTATTGCAATATATATACTAATGACGCCTTCAAATATTTCCATCAGAGATTCATGGTAGAAAGTATTTCTGGAAAAAATAAAAAATCGATATCGAGAGATATCATAACATTTCCCAATATAGTTCTCGAACTTTATGATGAGTTATCTGGTGAAATCGTTATGAAAAAAATGCTCACCTCTGGGTTACAGATATACATGCATTTTGCTAATTCGTATGCGGCAATACATTTGTCGTCCAAGGTCACAACTAAAAATTAAATTATTTTCTTAATTCAATAAAGAATCTAGAAATTCAAGAATAATCTTAGAAATGTTGTCTTCAGATATTTGCAGTCCTCAGAAAAAATTTTGAAATACAATATTTTCCAATTTGATTATTGAAATTCATTCATCTCACCAGAATCTTTGCAGTTGTCCATGCAGACTTTCGTAGCATCCTGATACGTATCTGGTAACATTTTCAGTTGCTTCATTGCTGATTCATAATTGAGAGTATTATCTTTGTTCATCTGAAAAATAGTTAATCACACGATAATATTGCTTGTTCATACTTAATAATTCCTTTGAAATGTCGACCACTGCCTCACAGCAAAAAATATAAAAAAATATATATTTAAGAGTAGAATCTACTCACCAACTTATACATATTCAATGAGCAGAACATATAACACTGAAAAAATAGATTGATAAGTTCTTTACACTAGATATAAATATAATATTTACCATAGTATTGTGATCAATATCCCAATTTCCTTGGTGCATTTTATCAATATCCTCTGAAAATGAGAAAGAGGCAGAGAAATATTGAATACCGTTGACAGGTGAGGAAAAGGAAAATTAAAATAAGCCCAGCAAAATCCATACCTGCTGTAGCTTTCGTTTTGGGCATGCATACATTTCTCACTACTTTCACAGCGGCTTGCATTTGTTTTTCGTTCATCTGGAATATCAATAGAAGAATATCGATTATAAAAAAATAATTTGCACCAATTCCTCGACTCACCCCTGTAACATTCAGGAGGATGAATGATAGTAGTATAATCAGCATGGGTTTCAATGTTCTCATGGTTTTTTTTATGAATGAACCACCGAAATTCACAAAGAAATGAATGAAACTTGAGATTTCTCATTGAATTATAGTTTCTTCCAGTGAAGTCATTCTACATGCACTATTGATCAATTATATGATATTAGGGCGAATTAGATGATTCTTCGGACATGAACATACTATTACCTAGTAGATGGATTTAATTACTAAGTAGATTTTATGTAATGAATAAATCACATGTTGAATAATTACTGATTATTTTGCACATATGATTAATTGAATTATTAATGATATAGGGATGGATCAAAGCAAGACAATCCTAGTCTTGTGAAATTTCTCGGAATGATACTTATAGAAACTGTTATGAACAAGAAATGAAGCAAAATTATTATATGGCTCAATGTGAATATCACATTCGCGACGTTATATTTTCGACAACTATATCTCCGAGATATTCATGAGATTCAAATTTGGGATCACCACCTATTAGAAGCCCAGATATTCGGGACGATACATATACAGAAATTGTTGTAGTCCTCGCAAACATTGTCTATATCGGGTGTACCCCTTGATACGACGACGCTCCGTACATATATTAATAATGAAAATGCCAACAGCACGTAGATATCGAGACTTCATTATCGGGTCCGACATGACAAGTGTACGCTTTGGGGGTTGGTCCTGACAGCCCTAGGATGTAAAACACCCTGGTGGAATCGTGACTCTGATACATAATGAATAGCCAGAACAATATGGCTATGAAGCTTCGTCGAACCTGACTCATGGATCAAAAATTACTACTATAATCTCGTCCAAGGTGGTTAACTTCATACTGTATCAAATCAGGATATCACAAAACAAGTGTGGGAAGTGACTTTCCCTACGACCATATTTTTTTATTTCGCGGGAAGTAATTTCAACTCTGAGTTTTGCGGTATTGAGCTTCTCGATTACAAACTTACGATCCTAAACACTTATAGATCCTGTAAAGGCGATATAACTATTTATCTCAAAAATCTTGAGTATAATATTATTCTCGCAGGTGACTTAGTAACATATCGAAAGCCAGCTGGGAGCTTATAAACTATGAAGGAAACAGAAAACAAAAAAGAAACCCCCAACATAATATGGCACCTGACCAATTCAATGATTATTTTGTAAACGTCGCTGTTAATCTAATTAAATCATTAGGTACCTTCTTTACATGAACAAGAACTACTCAACTTCAAACGTGTTCCTGTCCCAAGAGCCTAATTTTTTCTTGCACCAGCTACTGAATTAGAAGTCGCCGATGCAATTGGGTCATTGAATTTACTCAAAGCTGTGTCTCAAATTATCCATTACAACGCTCACTCATATATTTACCCGTGGCACTTTTCCTAACTTCCTCAAATTAGCCAATTTTCAAAAAAGGGGATTACACAGTCCCAAGTAACTTCCGACCAACCTCGATTATATGTATTTTTTCTAAGGTCATCGAGGTAATCTCAAAGCAAAGGTTATTCGACTTTTTTGAAAAAAAGCTTTTTCTGTCTTATAATCGTCTTCTTTTCAACTAATCAAATATGAGGTCCCACATGGTTCTGTACTGGGTCCGCTATTATTTATAGTCTATGTGAACGACCTAGAGAATTTTGTTGGCTCAGATAAACGTATTTTGTTCGTTGACAACGCAGAAAAAAACAAGAAGACATTAACTGAACAAACTGACAATATAAAACATCGTACATAACGCTGGTTTGCATCCAAAAACATTGTCCTTAATATCGAAAAAACACAAAATATAATTTTTTCCACCAACCAAAACATCCCAACTGGACAGAGTGTGAAACTATTAGGAATAATCCTTCGCTCGTCGTACTCCAAACGACTTTTACAGTTGAGAATGTGTCAATTTGTGTCCTGTAAATTTGATGTGAAGAATATTGGTTGCTGTTATTTTCAGAAGTTTTTGGTGCTGTTCGATGCTGTTGCCAAATTTACCGATTAGCACAAACAATAATTCCCACAGTTGTCCACCAGGGTGTTTACTAATATTTAGTACATCCTGTATGATTTTGAGTGACACGTGTCAGGGACTCGGGTCGTTTTTGAATGAGTATTAGGGTTGTACACTTTTTTCAAAAATTATATATGTGAAACGCGGGCCTCTAGAGAATACGTCGATATTTTTTTGAAATTTTAATTTTCAAGGGTTTTTCCAAAATCGACATTGAAAAATCGAAATTTCCCCTTTTCTGAAAATGTGACTTCACCTGGTAGGTTGGTTAAGGTTCTATTCCATTAATCGAAGTGGAAAAAGAATTGACATCTTTCACATCTTTGACAGATGGCGGTAAAATTCATTGGACCCCACAGATCACAGATCTAGAACATATCTCAGATCAATTAATTTCACTGGTTGCCAGTGAAATATAATCTTCAAACAAAAAAACGTTGACTATAGTTATCTAGAATAAGTTAGAACTTTGAGATAAGGCCCAAAAAATAAAAAATTACTGGGCGATTTTAATTCTTCCTCTGAAAATATATTCGGATGATTCATGGTAAGTTACTATTGAGTTTTATTCCAATGTTCAGCGTTCATTATACTCTTCACTGACCACTATCTTCAGAAAAATGGTCCATCTCTTCGGAAGTAAAGGCGATCTGAAGAATTCGAAAAAGTTCCATGGGTACCCCCTTTGCTACAATTTTTTCTATAACGAGAACATTTCTTTTTCGATTTCTTCCGTCCATTATTTCTATGATGAAATTTTTTTTTTATTTCGATTTTTTCGATTGGAGAAACGGATTCTATGGAAAAAATAAGCAGATTGGTATGAGCGAAGTTGAAAATTGGTCCATCTCTTCGGAAGTTAAGGCGATCTGAAGAAATCGAAAAAGTTACCCCTTTGCTAAAATTTTTTCTATAACGAGAAGATTTTTTTTCGATTCCGATTTCTTCGATTGGAGAAATGGATTCCATGGAAAAAAACAAGCACATTGGTATGAGCGAAGTTGAAAATTGGTCCATCCGTTCGAAAGTTATGGCGATTTGCTACATCATTTCTATGATGAATTTTTTTTTTATTTAGATTTTTTCTATTGGAGAAACGGATTCTATGGAAAAAAAATAAGCAGATTGGTATGACCAAAGTTGAAAATTGGTCCATCCGTTCGAAAGTTATGGAGATTTGCTACATCATTTCTATGATGAAATTTTTTTTTTATTTCGATTTTTTCGATTGGAGAAACGGATTCTATGGAAAAAAATAAGCAGATTGGTATGATCGAAGTTGAAAATTGGTCCATCTCTTCGGAAGTTATGGCGATTTGCTACATCATTTCTATGATGAAATTTTTTTTTATTTCGATTTTTTCGATTGGAGAAACGGATTCTATGGAAAAAAATAAGCAGATTGGCATGATCGAAGTTGAAAATTGGTCCATCTCTTCGGAAGTTATGGCGATTTGCTACATCATTTCTATAAAGAATTTTTTTTTGATTTCGATTTTTTCGATTGGAGAAACGGATTCTATGGAAAAAAAATAAGCAGATTGGTATGATCGAAGTTGAAAATTGGTCCATCTCTTCGGAAGTTATGGCGATTTGCTACATCATTTCTATGATGAAATTTTTTTTTTGATTTCGATTTGAGAAACGGATTCTATGGAAAAAAATAAGCAGATTGGTATGATCGAAGTTGAAAATTGGTCCATCTCTTCGGAAGTTATGGAGATTTGCTACATCATTTCTATGATGAAATTTTTTTTTTATTTCGATTTTTTTGATTGGAGAAACGGAGTCTATGGAAAAAAATAAGCAGATTGGTATGACCGAAGTTGAAAATTGGTCCATCCGTTCGAAAGTTATGGAGATTTGCTACATCATTTCTATGATGAAAATTTTTTTTTTATTTCGATTTTTTCGATTGGAGAAACGGATTCTATGGAAAAAAATAAGCAGATTGGTATGATCGAAGTTGAAAATTGGTCTATCTCTTCGGAAGTTATGGAGATTTGCTACATCATTTCTATGATGAAATTTTTTTTTTGATTTCGATTTTTTCGATTGGAGAAACGGATTCTATAGAAAAAATAAGCAGATTGGTATGATCGAAGTTGAAAATTGGTCCATCCGTTCGAAAGTTACGACGATTTGAAGAATTCGAAAAAAAAATTCCGATTTTGTCTTTTTCGATTGGAGAAATGGATTTTATGGAAAAAAACAAGCAGATTGGTATGAGTTAAGTTGAAAATTGGTCCATCCGTTCGAAAGTTATGGCGATTTGCTACATTATTTCTATGATGAAATTTTTTTTTATTTCGATTTTTTCGATTGAAGAAACGATTCTATGGAAAAAAATAAGCAGATTGGTATGAGCGAAGTTGAAAATTGGTCCATCTCTTCGGAAGTTAAGGCGATCTGAAGAATTCGAAAAAGTTCCATGGGTACCACCTTTGCTACTATTTTTTCTATAACGAGAACTTTTTTTTTTTTCGATTTCGATTTCTTCGATTGGAGAAATGGATTCCTTGGAAAAAAACAAGCAGATTGGTATGAGCGAAGTTGAAAATTGGTCCATCCGTTCGAAAGTTATGGCGATTTGCTACATTATTTCTATGATGAAAAATTTTTTTTATTTCGATTTTTTCGATTGGAGAAACGGATTCTATGGAAAAAAACGAGCAGATTGGTATTGGCGAAGTTGAAAATTGGTCCATCCGTTCGGAAGTTACGACGATTTGAGGAATTCGAAAAAAAAAACCGATTTTGGTTTTTTCGATTGGAGAAATGGATTTTATGGAAAAAAACAAGCAGATTGGTATTAGCGAAGTTGAAAATTGGTCCATCCGTTCGAAAGTTATGGAGATTTGCTACATCATTTCTATGATGAAAATTTTTTTTTATTTCGATTTATTCGATTGGAGGAACGGATTTTATGGAAAAAAATAAGCAGATTGGTATGATCGAAGTTGAAAAATGGTCCATCTCTTCGGAAGTTATGGCGATTTGCTACATCATTTCTATGATGAAATTTTATTTTTATTTCGATTTGAGAAACGGATTCTATGGAAAAAAATAAGCAGATTGGTATGATCGAAGTTGAAAATTGGTCCATCTCTTCGGAAGTTATGGCGATTTGCTACATCATTTCTATGATGAAATTTTTTGTTTTATTTCGATTTTTTTGATTGGAGAAACGGATTCTATGGAAAAAAATAAGCAGATTGGTATGATCGAAGTTGAAAATTGGTCCATCTCTTCGGAAGTTATGGAGATTTGCTACATCATTTCTATGATGAATTTTTTTTTTATTTCGATTTTTTCGATTGGAGAAACGGATTCTATGGAAAAAATAAGCATATTGGTATGATCGAAGTTGAAAATTGGTCCATCCGTTCGGAAGTTACGACGATTTGAAGAATTCGAAAAAAAAATTCCGATTTTGTCTTTTTCGATTGGAGAAATGGATTTTATGGAAAAAAACAAGCAGATTGGTATGAGTTAAGTTGAAAATTGGTCCATCCGTTCGAAAGTTATGGCGATTTGCTACATTATTTCTATGATGAAAATTTTTTTTTATTTCGATTTTTTCGATTGGAGAAACGGATTCTATGGAAAAAAATAAGCAGATTGGTATGAGCGAAGCTGAAAATTGGTCCATCCGTTTGAAAGTTATGGCGATTTGCTACATTATTTCTATGTGATGAAAAATTTTTTTTGATTTCGATTTTTTCGATTGGAGAAACGGATTCTATGGAAAAAAATAAGCAGATTGGTATGAGCGAAGTTGAAAATTGGTCCATCTCTTCGGAAGTTAAGGCGATCTGAAGAATTCGAAATAGTTCCATGGGTACCACTTTTGCCACTATTTTTTCTATAACGAGAACATTTTTTTTTCGATTTCGATTTCTTCGATTGGAGAAATGGATTACATGGGAAAAAACAAGCAGATTGGTATGAGCGAACTTGAAAATTGGTCCATCCGTTCGAAAGTTATGGAGATTTGCTACATTATTTCTATGATGAATTTTTTTTTATTTCGATTTTTTCGATTGAAGAAACGATTCTATGGAAAAAAATAAGCAGATTGGTATGAGCGAAGTTGAAAATTGGTCAATCTGTTCTGAAATTATGGCGATTTGAAAAATTCGAGAAGTTTTTTTTTTTCATATTTCGGTTTTTTCGATTGAACAATCGTATTCTATGGACAAAAACAAGCAGATTGGTATCAATTGAATTAATTCTTTATTTTTATTTCTCTATTTTATAGTCTCTTTATTGAGTTCAATCATCTCATTGACTTCGCAAAAGTGGTATAGAAATATTATTAACTCATATTAAATACCTGACTTGCGTTATATAGATGATGAACAATCAATTGATGCGCCCTTTTGAATTAGTTTCGTTATCGAAAAAAAATTTAATCAAAAATTGACATATTGTCACCTGACTTATCTGCCATCAATTATGTCGAAAAATTCTTCTTTCCTTTTATTTTCAATATTATTACGGTACTATCCCGATCTACCAGGTGATGTCAGCAGAAATATGGTGCTGTCAAATAATTACTTTTGATTTCGATTTTCTCGAGCATGAATGAATAATCCGATTTAATTTTGATGCCATTTCGGTAGTAGTTTAGTAAGGTATCGGAAGACGACAATCAATTCTACTAAAGCTTTAGAGGTTTATTACCCTATTGCCAGAGGAACGTCGGCACTGATGAATTAGCCTTCCCCAGGACTTTTTCCTGCCACAGAAACCATCTGAAAGTCCGACTCCAGAAGACCAAAGGCTCGCGACTGCTCGAGAGTGGTCATACTGACGAAAGACAAACGACCCATGAGATTAATGATGATGTGTTGACACTTGACATTCCAATTCTGTACGGAAATAAATTAATAATGTCCATTCTTGCGTCGGTCCGGTTTCTTTTCTCGATCCTTTCTTCGACGTTGCCGTCGTTTTTTTCTGAGAAGAGGGAGCCGCTAAGTCGTGTTAATTGAAATGTAGAAGAAAAAGCAATCTATTAATGTCACGTGGCCGTGCAGCGCGGGTTAATTCAGGGGGCAGCCCCGATCTCTGTTTAATAACAAAAAGTTCGCTAGGAAAGAAAATTACATTTTCGTTGCTCGATGTTCCTTTTTTGGATAGTTACGATTCGTCAATTACAGGCGTTGTTTCCTCAGTTCTTTGTTCTGCTCCTACTACAAAGGTTAATTTCTCAACGAGAGATACACAACGGAAAGTGGATGAAAATTACTTCAACAAAGAGAATAATGTTGTCGCTCAGTTCCGGCTATAATTCACTCAAGGATTTTTTTATAACAAAAACCTCTTATTTTATGATAAAAACGAAGTTCTTCGTGTTGATTGATAATTTTCTTTCCGATTATTCTCATATTATTTGAATCAGCTGTACATACAGTTAATCAGGTATCAGCAAAAATCATCGGGCTGCAGTAGTACCAAAGAAAATAATTATACTTACTGGACTCTCGACAAAAAGGTGAATATAATTCAATATTCTTCGTGGTATTAGCCAGGAAAGTAGTTATTTTCTACTCGTAGTCTACCAGTCATTACAACTGCGTTGTATCATGAATTGGTTGAGACTTAAAATGTATTTTCTTCATTTATTGATACTATCCAATTCATTTGTTGGTCAAAAACGATATTCAAGTTGGAGGTGTAAACAGTTGAAGATATCAATCCTATTTAAAATGAGAAACCACGACTGGAATCGATGATAACCGACTGAAAATGAGAGAATCATTGTGGCACAACGTTTCGGAGATAATCCGGCAATAGTCAAAACGCCAAACAATCGCGATTTATAAACTCATTAAGCGGTATTGACAATCGCCGCTACGGTTCTCGCAACAAAATTGAATCGGCCTTAATGCGTAATTACTGGGAAATTCGAACTCTGATTGATCGGGAAAGTGCATTCATTTCGACGTTCCCTTTATAATTTAGTTAATGTCGATTCACGTCAAACATAGTGGATGATTCGTGGCTAATATTCAGATAAACGAGAGGCAGGTAAGGTATGGATGATAATTATAAAGTCAGGAGCGCTCTTCAGTTGTAGAATGTAGATTGTCGTTGAGGCTATACCGAGGGCTATACACATCCTCTCAAGCACCTCGATCATTCGTGCATAACCCCTGATCTATTCGAGGCCCGGGATTCCGAGGCTTCTTGTGAAGTTTATCAGTTTCCTGGGAGCTAGGTTCCTTACATCGGAGGGCACAATGAAGGCCCCTTCCAGAAACTTGAGCCTCTTGCAGAAGGGTGCTGGGCATTCGCAAAGCACATGTTCTGCAGTTTCAGCGAAGTTCTCGCAGTAGCGGCAACTATCACTCTCTGTTTTACCCATCTTTTTGAGGTGATACCTCAGAGGGCAGTGTCCAGTGAGGAGTCCCGTTACCAGTTTCAAGTCTTTTTTGTCCAACTCGAGAAGTTGCTTAGCTTACCTTGGCGAAAGGCTCAGTAGCCTTTTCGCTTGTCTTTGTCCTGGCACTTTATTCCAGTGAGATTTCATTCCATCTGCTTCGCAGCGTCGGAACTCTTCTCTCAAGTGGGCCTTGGCGAGTCCAAAGAAGGGTTCTGGGCCGAGAAATTGTGTATTTGCCCCTTCTTTAGCAAGGCAGTCTGCTTCCTCGTTGCCTTCAACTCCCTTATGACCTAGCACCCACATCAAAGTGACCTGGTTGTTCGCTGCCAGTTGTCTCAGGAATTGTTTACAGTCCCAAGTCAGCTTAGACTCACAAGTGTATGATTTCAGAGCTTTTAGTGCTGCTTGGCTATCTGATAGAACATAGATTTTTGCCCTTCGAGTGTCCCTTTCGAGGCACTCCTGGTCACATATCTCTATAGCATGTAGTTCTGCTTGAAAGATGGTTGGGGTGTTACCAAGGGGTTTTGAGAGCCTGACGTTTGGGCGCTCTTCAGTTGGTTCGAATTGAAATTGTTAACCCAAGCAAATGCCTCGTCGAGGAGCATTGTTCCCATGTTTGGAGTTTAGCTCCCAAGCGTATGTGATGAAAATTCTAGATTTTATCCAGAGTAGAGCTGTTCGTAGTCCTGGACTTATGAACTAATTTGCCTCTCTAGAACATCGTTAATTTCGTTTTCGGTGCTCATCAGAAATCATGTTTATTATCACACGCTTACAAGCTACTGCTGATTTCAACAACATTAAAAATATTTTCAAAATCCAGCGACAATTCTTCGTGTATGTTCGGGAGGTCCAACATAGCTGCTAACAAAATAATATAAACCGAGAATGAATCTTCAGAACTTCTAGAATTACTTTTGATTAGATGGAAAAATCTCATTTCGTTTTTAATTCATCTGCTCGTAATGCCTCGAGAATTTGTTTTTTATGTTTTCGTATAATTCGTTTGTTGTTGACAGGAAACTATAGTTCTGTAAAGAAATAGTGGAAAAAAATACACCAACGCCCGAATGAATCTTCCAAACGAAAGAGAAATGACAATAAAATACAGACGTCGTTTGAAAAGCCATTCCCACCAGAAAGCATCTCAGTGTCGACGAGACGTGATATCATTTCGACGGTAAAGAATTTTCTAGGATACTGTTGAAGGGTATCGACCCTGTGCATTTTTCAACCGAGACTTTGCAAATCTTTTGTGAGATTCACCAGAAATATTCAAAATGAACCGATCGAAATTGAGATTAGTTATTTCAGAAAATATAAGTACACTAGTTTCCAACTAGGTAAGGTTAGATTACCTAACATCTATTAATGTTTGATAAGATATATAAAAATTAATACTTGTTAAATTTGTTGAACTAGAAGTACCTATCTGTAATGTTCTTATAAATGCATTATTCGACGACATATTGATTAATTTAATATTTTTCGCATTCATAATCTATACCTATACAAGTTCTAGGTAGGAATCTGATTGAAAAACTCAAAGAAACTAGATGAGAGATGAAGGAAATCATAGTGAAAATCTATGTTTTGATACAAACCTTTGAGACCTATTCCTTGCATATACACTGTGTCCAAGATAAGAATGAACAGCATGGGGATATCGGAAACGGTATGTGATACGGGGTCGATTAAATTAGAGAAAAGTAGCGCATTTATGTGCCTAATAATATGACATTTAGAAAGTTTTAATATTCCAAGTAGTTTAGGAGATATCCGAGAAAAACTGAAATTTGAGAATTTCGTTTTTATTTTCTGCTAGCTTTATTTTCAAAGGAAATGTAAAACAAATAGCACTTCGACATGGCCACTTTTTAAGGACTACACTATAACATAAGCAGAATTTTTCTGCGACGTTTCGTCATAAACTTTGTATTTTTATATGGGCCGAAACTAAAGTATATATATACGACTCCATTTTTCATTGTTAATACATGTATGTATCACACAATATGATTTCGGAACCATTACTCGCGCAAAATGTAATTAAGTGATTGCTTAAATTGTTTTTCTTCAATTTTAGATAGTAGGCGTCTAAATATTGATTTACCAGGTTTTCGCCTCTCTGGATACTTATTAGAGTACGCACGTTTAGCATCAACACAATTTCTTTGGCACAACATGTAACATAACAACATATCAAATTCTTCAGTATTCGAAAAGCTGCCGTTTTCCATTTTTAACACAAATTAGGTAGGTAACGAGATGTAATATATATGTCAAAAATTCTACCAAACTACAGTATTATTATGACAACAGAACATAATGTGGCCATTTTTTCCAGCGCCTACTATCTAAAATTGAAAAAAAAAACAGATTAAGTAATCACTAAATTACATTTTGCGCGAGAAATGGTTCCGAAATCATATTGTGTGATACATTGCTGTATTAACAATGCGAAATGGAGTCGTATACAGTGTATACTTTAGTTTCGGCTCATATAAAAATACAAAGTTGATGATGTTTTCTAAAAGAAGAAACGTCGCAGAAAAATTCTGCTTATGTTATCGTGTAGTCCTTAAAAAGTGGCCGTGGCGAAGTGCTATTTGTTTTACATTTCCTTTGAAAATAAAGCTAGGAGAAAATAAAAACGAAATTTCGGTTTTTCTCGGATATCTCCGAAACTACTTGGAATATTAAAACTTTCTAAATGTCATATTATTAGGCACATAAATGTGCTACTTTTCTCTAATTTATTCGACCTCGTATCACTTACCGGTTCCGATATCCCCATGCTGTTCATTCTTATCTTGGACACAGTGTATACAACACCTAACTCTTATTGATTTTTTTCGGACAAATCGATTTTTTTTTGTCGAAACCCATTATTAGCTGGTGGTACAAAACTCACTCCTGTCAAAACTAATAGAGGTTACTGTCTATATAATTTACCAGACGTCGACGGCGTGTGTCTGACACTTCTGAATAAAAATGCATCCGATTCCGATTAATCCATTCGAGCTGGTTGTTTTGCAAGAAACAAACACAAAATTATAAAACGCTCGTTCCATTCTGAATCTCTTCATTCAGAAATCGGGTACACGGTTTATTTACCGTAATGGGAGAAAAACCTTCTTTCCTTTCATCTGCGTTCCAAGCTGGAAAAACGAACGCTTTCACAATAATGACAATGAAATGACGAAATGTTCAAGAACAGATATGTTCACGCTAAATCAAGCTTCCTTATTGTTGTTCACTGGGGCCTGCATTTCCAGCAGGAATCATTTCCAACCCTGCTGGAGTTATTTTCTACTCCGCAGGATAGGTACTCACAATAAACAATGGTCTTGGAGCCAATAGAAGTAGTGTTGAAGTGAGTCAAATAACAAATATAAAATACGCAACACTAATTACGTCGCACCCCGAAATTTTGCACCTGTTTAAATTTGAATAACTTTTTTCTTCTTTAAAGAATTTGAATTCTGTTTGCACTGTTCGCTAGCTCAGTCCTTCAGCTATAATCTCGTACTTCTTCGATACATAAGGTTATTTCCATAAAATTGCTACAGGATGTGTTTTCGAACTGTGCAAAATTTCTAAATTTTCAAAAAGATCCCAAATGAAGAAAAACAGTTTTTTTCACAACTTCCACAGCAGAGGCATGAAGATTATCTCATTACCTTTGGCCGTTTCCGAAATTGTCTTCTTATCACTTTTCTTCACAGAGTGATCTCAAAAAATGAACTTTTTGGTTTTGCAGTCATAACTTTTTTCTTCTTCAACTGATTTTCAAAATCTCAGGCTCATTTTGAAGCTGAAACCTCATATGAGAAGATTTAGAGATCAGAATTTACTCAAGATGAATATTCAGAATCGAGGGTTTCCTCAAAGGTGACCCAAATCTGAAACACTCTGTAAATCCCGACTGGGAGGAGAATTAAATGAAAATCAACTTGTTTTCGGAAGGATCATTCATTCTGGACACATCCACTCATCCAGATCTTTTTCTCTTTCATTTTTCAAAAATCGTGCGTGAGAAAACCGAATTGAAACGCCATGTTCTAGAAAAAAAATCAGCCCAAAAAAATGCATGGTCCGTAACCAACGTAACAAGAATCATAATGAGTGACTGACAAGACAGGTTGAAAATCACGTTCTCTTGAAAATAAAGACCAGGACAGAAAAAACTATTTGTAGGTATTTCTTTTCTGAAGAAATAAGACTTCATAAAAAAATTCAAAACAAAAAAAAATTTTTCAAAGAATTTAATTTTTTAGACCCCCAAAAAAATGTTATACGTACGCCTATGAAACAAATTTTGTCATCTCTTCGATCAACTTTTTCCGCTGAACACAGCTATGGGTACCGCTTGTCTCGATTCTGATTTTCGCCCTGTACATCAAACTATGATACTTGGAGACCCCGAGTTTGGGCGATTCTTAGTAGTTTTGTACGAAACTCACGAAAATTATATGTAAAAAAATTCATCTATCGTTTCAGCTTCAAACTGATCCTGAGATTTTGAAAATCGGTTGAAGAGGAAAAAAGTTATGACTGCAAAACCAAAAATTTGATTTTTTGAGATCACTCTGTAAATAAAAGTGAGAAGACAATTTTGGAAACGGCCAAAGGTAATGAGATAATCTTCATGCCTCTGCTGTTAAAGTTGAAAAAACACTGTTTTTCTTCATTTGGGATCCTTTTGGAAATTTCGAAATTTTGCACAGAAATAACCTTATGTATCGAAGAGGGTGCGACGTAATTAGTGTTGCGTAGTTTATATGAACCAATATTCTTGAATTTCCCTAAATAAGTTCAACTCCATCTCAAGTTCTGAAGTACCTATGTCAATATTGAAAAAATTATCCTAGCCAAGCCCAGAACCTTCTGTTTCAAGCCTACTTGAAAGAAGATTATTATTGAGGTTTCTTATAGCTTATTAATATTATTGATAAATACGAATATTTCAAGTGACACTGACAATACTTATATATACTTATACTCAGAATGAACACAGAAAATAGTATATTATGATACAAGTTTAATAAGACGCTATTTTGTCGCACGCGTTTTTTGGAGTACGACAAGATAGGCGAGGAGTGCTCCAAGGGAACAAGTGCGACAACGTGTCTTATATAAAACGTGTGTCATGTACATTTTTTCTATTTTGCGTTAATTTAAGATCTCATATTGAAAAAAAATGATTTTATATCGATAAATTACTGAAAGATCTCCGATTGGTAACAATGATGACATTGAAATATTCAAAATATGACGCACAAGCCTAAAGCCCAGTTTATTGTTGAGCGAGCAACGTTTTTATTATCATTCTGTGGCAAAAATACTTTGTGCTAATGCCAATAACAAAAAAAAACTTTTTTATTTCTTCTATTGGTAAATTTAAACCAAATCACACTCTTAATTGAAATTTAACAATGAAAACATTGAGTTTTTCACTGCTGGTATGACCAAATCCAAAATCGCTCCGAAGTAAGCTTAGCCTAACTCTTCTGACTTTCATTTGACAGTTCGATTGTACCAATCTCCGAATAATAAAAAAAGCGTATCGAAGCAGAGACTACTTCGATACGCATTTGCGTTTCATAATGACTTCATTATAGAACCAAAATAGAGAATAGAATATTATGATACAAGTTTTATAAGACGCTATTTTGTCGCACGCGTTGTTTGGAGTACGACGAGCTAAGCGAGGAGTGCTCCAAGTCTTATAAAACGTGCGTCATATGCAATTTTTTCTATTTTGAATTGATTTGATGAGAAAAAATTATTCAATATCGATAAATAACAGAAACATCTGCGATTGGTAACAATGATGACATTGAAATAATTAAAATCTGACGCATAAGCGTAAAGCCGCGTAAAGCCCAGTTTACAGCTGAGCGATTTTGATTATTGCAATACCAGCGGTGAAAAACTCAATGTTGTTATTGTTTTTATTGGTCAATTTAAATCAAATTACACTCTGAATTGAAATTTAACAATTAAAATATTGAGTTTTTCACTGTTACGTTTATATTGACTGTAGGCCTGAAAACAGTTAAAATATGCCAATCGGGTTACCACAGCGGTGCTAGGGGTGGGTCGTTTAATACACAAAAAAATAGAAAAGGGCGCCAAGTAATTTTGTCTGTCAATCAGCATATAATATAGTAACCAAAAAAATGTAAATTACTAAAATATTTTTCTGTTTCTTCTAGATATTCAATGGTTTCAGTGCTTAAATTGAAGGGAGTTTTTCCACATATAGACATATATATATATAAACGAGTTTGCATAGAGAGGGATTTTTATTATGGATTTTTGATCATATGATAGTGAAAATATTTATATCAATTCCTAGCTCTTGCAAGAGTATCGGAGCTGGGACCAGAAGTATATGAAATAAAAGAAAATAACAACCGAACTTCAGTCCAAACTCTGGTACATATTTGGGTGGAGATAAAGAAATAAATGGTTATAGGAGAATATGAACGAATAGTAAATGAGATTCAATTCTGATTAACTAAATTTCCCGCACTGGGGTACTTAAGTGTAAGCTGGGAGGTGTCCTTTGCGGCCCAATCGAATACCCGGGAGGACGGCACTGGAAGAAGTTTCGGTTCCCCAACAAAAGGTGAAGGTGGAATTTGCACTCTCCGTATAAAGCCTGATTTTCTATCCCTTCCAACGGGCGACGATGGAAAATTTGCACCCCCAATAAACGCCTAATACAAAAAAAACAATAGCAATTAATATCCCCAGAAAACTATTATATTAGAAAACTTCAATGACTAATTTTGAAGATGAAAATCGACACAGCAAAATAATTCAAAATTTTGACATTTTACAGATGATGAGGATGCTATATAATACATAGCAATAGAAAAAAACATTATATAGGTACATACCTCTAGCACAGTTTCCTTATTGCAGAGACGTTTCCGAAAAACAGCGAATGGCCTAGTTTGATCCGTATACAACGATGAAAATTGCGAGTAGGTACACCAATGGAACAACTCAACGATACCCGCAATTCGTGATATAATTATGATTGACTAGGATCCGTCTAAACGGTACTTCGGAAATTCCGAATGAAAAATGTCAACTCATATAGTTCTTTGACCACTGCTGGACAGCTTAACCACAAGTGACGCTTCTCGCGATCGAGCGATCGTTTCAGGCAGTCGTGCTGTTTTTTCCTTCAATCCGACAAAAACTTCGAATATTTTGGCTATCGATATGATGAACAGGGTGATGCATATTAAAATATACCGAAACGAAAATATTCGTTTCATCACTGCTAATATCACCAAAACCAAATCGCTCAGAAGTGAGCTGTGCCTAACTCTTCTGACTCTCATTTGACAGTTCGATTGTACCAATCTCCGAATAGTAAAAAAAGCGTATCGAAGCAGAGACTACTTCGATACGCATTTGCGTTTCATAATGACTTCATTATAGAACCAAAATATGTAGAGAAATATATTTTAACACCTTCCTAGAGAATCAGACCGATTCTTATTGAGTAAAATTCCAATATTTTTTTCAGTGTAGTTTGACACCCTATCCTATAAACCTATAAACTCTCGAAGGGAGATTTACCCGCGCATCTGGAATAATGGAAATCAAGTAACAACAACGCAATTTTCTTTCCGTTTATATATGCATGAATCCGTTCCCGTTGACTCGTGAACTGCCTTTCATTTCTGCCATTCCGGGGTGTTAACGACTCTTAACGGTGTTAGAATCATTAGAGTGAATTATGACTCCCGACGCCGATTGCGTTTTGATGGAAAAGCGGCCCCTATACGACTCGAAATCGGGTTATTGGGGATGCTTGACGAAGAAATCAAGCTGATAGAATTCAATTAGTCCTTCGAAAAGAGAATTCAGAAGTGGGATCCGCAGATGTGGATCGTTATTCAAAATAATCGCCTAACCTCACTAATATGGTCTATATACTCTACAGGTAACAGGTATGTGAAGATGTAAATATTTTCTATTTGTTGAAGCTCTGAATATTGATTATACAAACGTTCTATCCTCTCAAGTGTGAGAGATGTTCTGTCTCATTCTCCGATTAGGGAGCACTACGAGTTCTTCGTTTTTGGGGGATCCTTGTATGGATTTACTCGAAACCCGTAATTTCTCAAGAGTTTATAGAGGTAGGACAGAACCCGTATCTTCTCCTCGACATTTATAATCCATCGTGTCGCAAGTGTAACAAATTTCTAGGATGTGTTGAGACAGTAGCGGATTTACCATACAAGGGGGCCTTAAATAGCACAAAGTCGTTATCTTTAATTTCAATTATATAACAATGAAAAATCTCAATCAACCCCTTTTTTGTCAAATAGTTTTGAGTATACGAATAGCGAACTGCCTATTCAATATTATGCTCGGTATTATGAATTGATTCCAATATTGCGAATACCTTTGGTCGAGTTCCTAGCAAGCACCAGCAAGAGTGAATCAACCATACCGTTGAGTACCGTTTTCATAATTATAGTAAGGGCATTTTCTTATTATCGCATGAATTATCGAAATGTCGGAAGCTTTTGAAACCACTCAGTTGATGAAATTGCAAGAGCCTTTTCTATTTCAATCTATCTCAATGCACATTGTTCGTTATAAAATGGCTATCAAATCGAAATAATCGTTTTCTGCGAAATATGATACACCAGAGAGCACGAACCTATATCGGTTTATATTGGAATCCAATTACCAGATTTGGATTTCAAAATAGTAGTCAATTATCCAGTGTTTGACATGCACACGTCGATTTAGATGAAATCTCGCCGAGAGTTTAATTGATATATTGTAGATGGTAGGGTCATACCTTCGATCATATAACATACTAGATGAATAACTCCCAATCTTTGCCACAGTATAGTTGTTTGTTGTTTGATGCCAAGATCTTAATCAGTTACTAGGGTTACCTCATTAAAACAAATATAGCAACAACAGATTCCCCCAGCATCAGTGTTGTGTCTGAATTTCAATAAATTGACCTACTAACAAAATTATCGTATCCATTCTTCCTCATAGATTGAATGAAAACACAGTAATATCAAAGTTTTCTGAAAATATACATATTTTATTTATTACCACTGTCACAACTATATTGTTTATTTTCTGACAATATAAAGTTTCAAAGTGTCGAACTTGAGAAATATAACATCAAACATGTTGTTATTACTTTTCAATTCCTCTAAATATAGGCTTATCTACTACTTTGAGCATATTATTACTACTTGTGCCAAACATTTTATCACTTGTAGTTAAATGATGCGAGCAAAATCTACCGTCTCATGAAATTTTCTCTTTCTTAATCATTTTTTTACATATATCCACTAACTTTTCATCTCAGGAAAACCCGAGAATGATTTTGAATCACCAAAAATCGTTTCGCATATGAGGGTGGGTGAATAATGTTTATACAACGAATGATACGACACTGAGTAACTCACCAGTGGAATGTTGTGTTCTGGTCACCAGTTTTAAATCGTCTCTTACACATTTAAGAGCGTTGCACTATCCTTTCAATTCGATTCGAACAGAATAATCAAGGTTTTTGTAGTAAAATGCTATTCAAATTTTCACACACAACTGGAAATATGCCGTTTAATGAACCATCAAACAAAATTTTATTCGAAAACGAGACTTTTCTCATCATCTAATATCAGACCTTCACATTTTCTCAAGTGATTACCCGAAGGATTTAGAAATTCGTCTGCTTGTACGGAATATGAAATACTAGCATTCCATATTATCACATGGCCAACATTTTAGATTATATATCACGGTACACATTATGAGTAAATGTAATTATTTTATCTAGAACTTCAATTCATATATAACCGCATGCTTGAAACTTATTTAGTAAAAATATCTCACACAAAATGCTGATGTAGACTAACGAATACATACCTGATGCAAAAGTTTCCAGAGCACAAAGACAATTCTACCAGACAGCAAAGTTTATAATAATTGTTACAGCGCTCTTCATATGTTTGAGTGAAGGTAGATCAGTAATTTTGACCGAATACCGCGAGATGTGGATACTAGAAACGTTAGTATTCCATAATACAAGCACATTCCATATTTGCACCTTCTATAGTTGTAATGCTACTAGTCACCTCTGAAGACATTCCACAATCTAATTCCGATGAATGGAAAGAGAAGCAGAAATAATCAGTTCTATCAGGGGGCAACGATGAAATTTACGATCTCACACCGCATATAGCGATCTTTTCTGAGGTTAGTTAAGTCCTTTGTGTCTTCGTAAAGACAAATGAAGGGATTTGCACTTATTTTACGGGGTACGTGATCTGAAAGATGGGATTTTCTATATGTTTGCGGACAATATCGAACGTTCGGCCAGACGAGGTCATCAAAGTGAATATAACGAGATTATCGATAGGATCCTCTCTGAGACTGCCAGGATAAAGAAGTTGAAGAATGCAGCTACGCTAAATTCATTATTCAAATAACATATTATCATTTCTCAATGTTTCGTTAAAAAACACCTGATGCGCAAATCACGTATATTTTCACTTAATTTGTCGTTAAAAGATGAAAGATGCCTAAGGGTTGGTTTGGTATACGTGAATTTTGAATAATTGGTTGGTTATGTAAAAATTTCTATCGTGTGAAAGAATTTTAATGAGGTATTACCTAAATGTGAAAAAGCAGTGTATATGAATCCGCCTCAAGTATCTGAAAATTTATCATAGCCAAGTTTATTGACAGTGGAAAATATCGTGTTCAAAATATAATATTTTTTATGAACATCATTGAGCACATTCGATCTCATTCAGAAACCATTTCCTGTTGAATTTGGATACACCATCAGATTACTCTCAATTTGCAATTCACGCAGCTAAAGTCCCGATAATTGATCACTATAATACACCAAACAGTTAACCAGATATCATTACTGATTATACTAAATTCATCATGACAACAATACTAACGATCCGTACATGAAAATTAACAGTATTTACTTTGTATATTAACATGGATGTTTGTAGCAACAAATGAAACCGGGGCCATCATCGTTTTGGTGCTTCTATATTTTGATAAATTGAAGCAAACATGTCCGCTGGTATAGTATAGCAAAATTACAAAATTACATCCGTTCTCGTATATTCTGCTTTGAGTCGAATTTATTGCTGTTGCTGGAGATAATCAAATATTTACGCATGAATACGGAACATGGAGTATTATACGAATTTTTAAATTAACGATGAATATCCACGGCTGAACCCTCCGTTGAATGCCCGAAGATGTGATTATGAACACAATTTTTCAGGGGTGCAGAATGAGAAAATCAAAAATCCAACTAATATCAATATTTGTGAAATTTTCTGCGTGAGCAGAAATGGAATATTATACTGATAGAAATCAGTATATTATTCACGTATAAATTTTAATGCAATCCCAATAATAAACACTGATCAACAAATCGGTAGAATGGTAGATGGAAATCTATTTACTGATCAGCAGATTAACACAATTATTTATGGGGTTATCAAAATACAATAGTTTATTTGATCTGAAAATATTAGGGTGTTAAACAAAGGGATTCATAAAGAAATCGGTTCAATCATCATTGAAATTGTAAACAATTATGGAAAAGCCTTCGTCACTATAGATTTGGGCATTGAACAATAAATTGGATGATTCATTTTAGCGTTATACATCATTATTTGGTATGAATATTCCCATTATGCATCTACCTATGAATTGAATATTTTTTTTATTTTTATTTTTTAGTCCCAAGTCAAAATTGAATGCAAAAGTAATGAAGGTAAAGTCATATAGCCATCTCATATGATTGTGATGGCTTGGAGACTGTGAAAGTGATAATAATAATAATAATACGTGATTCTACGAAGTTTGACGATATAATAAAATTGTTTTCTGATAATAGCGGTTGTATCACATATTTAAAGATACTCATGAAAGTTTATACCAATGTCACTTATAAGGATATATAACTCACAAATGAAATCAACAGTGCCAAAAGGTCATTCAACATGAATAATTTTACCTCCCTATTTTGAATTCAAGAAATGCATTTTTCTTGAGTATACTTTTCTAGATTTTCACACTATTATTCGAGTAATGTACGATGATAACAACGAAGTAATTGAAAATATAGATAGATCCCACAAAAATCGTTTTGCTCTATGTGTATTATCAAGCATAGCTTCCCCTTATTGATCCCACTTTTTGCTAGGCATGAGCATGATTTGAAAAAGCTATTACTCAGGCACTAGACATATAATTTCCTACGGTTTATTTCCCCAACATCAGCTGAAACCAAGTAAGTACACATCACGTTAGAGCTCGAGGTATTTGCATAAACTCTCACACGCAACAATAGTTTACTCGTCAAACATAATTACATGTAACGACGTTGTACAACGACAAAGTTTTACAGTACGTGGAAGTCACGAAGAAGTGAATAACGAAATTTTCGAAGTCACTTATCGGAGTTGAATCAATGTCGGAGTGAGAGATACTGATGCAGGATGATAAAACAAATCTAGAGGCCTTATTGGAGTTTCTGCCAAAGTGTCAATGAGACATAACCTCCAAGTATACGCACATTATGGATACATCGTGAATGGAATTATTTCTACCTTCGATTTCTACTCGATTTCTACTATACATAGCTGATTATATTGATGGCAGCGTGAGATCACAGATGTTTGCACTCTCAAAGTTTGAGAATAATGTCACGTATGGGATCATACAGTATATAAAGAATTATCCATTTATCAAGTTCATTGCATTTCCATTTATTCAAAATTGCGAAACATATACCTAACGATCGGTCCACGATAACAATAACATACCAGGTTTATCGACTTAGGAAAATTTAAAGTAAGCTTCCTAAATTGAATTCATTGAACTTCAAAACTTGCAGTTTCGAAACTGGTGACGATGCGCCCGGTCAAGTCGTGCTTGTTTACTGATCTTGCAAGAGTCGGATATAAGTACTTATTGATCGGGGTATCGAATTCATGAATGATTAATTATTATGATTCCGATTTCAATTCCGATTATTACACTCATTCTGAATTCGGCTTCCTAATTCGCGATTCTGATTTATCGGGGAGTGATATAACTTCACCATTATTTGAACGGAAGCCATGGACCCTAGTATGAGACACATCTCCTCGGCCTGGACGACATTTATATTATTCATGTAAGTACTTATATTATTTTGTTACCTTTTTTTCATCCCTCGTTGTGCCCTCATGTCGCAGTTGAGTCAGGAAATAACGTAAAATGCCTTTAGTCACAAAACACACTTCACTTTGTTCACTATTATGAGTCACTTTGTTATTTTAAATATTCACATGTTCACTATTTTCTCACCAAAAGATTATGTTGGCTAATTTCACTTATTAAATGTTTGAACTGAATAATGCATTCTTTCTTGGATGTGGTCATGATAGGGCTGAAAGTAATCAACTCCTTCTCGTAGCCAAGCGATAACCCCAAATCAAGCTCACAGCCCAAGGTATAGGCACACCCCTGGGGCGTGACATATGGTGGAGGCGCCTCGTCTCGATTCCGTAGATATTTGGATAAATTTTTATTTTTTTTTAATTATTATTCTAACATAAATTTGATTATGAATTTGAACGAAGTGAAGTGCATTTTTTATTATATGGAGTATTCATTGAGTTTTTATTTCTTTTTATTAATGCAATTTTTTTTTAAATGACTGATTTCGATAACTATAACGGTATTTTATAGAGAGGTATTTATATTCGAAATCATCTCGAAAATGTTTTCATAGATGAATATGATCATGAAGTTATTAGGTTGAATATGTTGAGTTACGATATGTATTTAAAGAGTTATCGGCCTTCAGGGAGCTCATGGAAGATGCCTGAAATATTGGTGAATGATTACCCTTGAAAAGGTCAAGGCATGATACGAAGCGAAATTACTTATAGTATGACTTCATGACAAATTAATTCGAGGCAATACAAAAAAAATCGGGGTTCAACAACAATATGATGATCTGTTCTTTATTTATTTTTTTGATCTGATGCAATTGGCTTTAGTTATTTATAATTACTATTATATGAAAAACATACAGGGACTATTTTTTATACATATATAACGATCCAAAAACTACAACAAAAATGCAGGTCCGTATTTAAAAATTCAAAGATAGGGGTGACCCAAGTCAGATGACACCCTGTATAAAAGATTCATGAACATATTCTGATAGCCCACATCAAGATCCAATAGCAAAATGTGGATAGATTTTCAATATGTCTATATATGTAAATAAAGAAGATACAGGCAAATAAATAATTTGGGATTTTTTGTTTTTCCTGTATATCTCCAGAACCAAACGAGCTAAATTCGATTTTTTCACATCATTGAATAGGTCCCTAAAATACGCAACTTTGCCACAATTTAACCGACACTGTATCTCTTATCGTTTACGAGATCCCCATGTACAGAAACGAATTTGAATAGCCCTGTATATATATATATGGGACACTATAAAATATAGAATATTATGTAAAGAAAACTTACTGCTTATATCTGTTTTTTATATTGCATGTGACATGGTTTGGCAAAGGAGAGACCACAGTCCACACACACACTGCCAACCCACCCCCGCGGCATTGGAGGAGGGCCTGGCTGAGATGGTATGGCTGAAGGCTCTGATGACAAACCCCTTTTGACACACCAGGACACCTATGGAAGGATAGAGTTATAGAATTCGAAGTTGGATATTTTGTGACACTGATAGTACTACCATGGAAATAACTTACCGGGTATAGCCGATTTTTACGAAAACCATCCAAGGACGAGAGGCTATATCCAGGGTAATTCTTCCGTTAGGTGGCGATGTCTTTTTTTATCAAAATTTTTCTTTAATTGTTGTTTGAAGAGCTATATACCTTCCTTATTAACTATAAAGTAATATTTCATGAGAAACGGCATTCTATTTATTAATTTAACCATTTATTTCAAAATTATTATCAATGCTCATATTAACATCTTCCATGACAAAAGGTTACATTGGTGACAAACCTCAGCACAAATTTTCTCGTGGAGCATTCAGTATTTCTTTCTATCTACTTCATGACGAAAAGAAGGACAGATATATATTGAATGAGAATTACCTCGCGTGAACGGACGACCACTGGCAACATTGCCAGTGTTGTCTCTGTTGACAGCTATCATGGCCGTTATTTAAAAAACTAGATAAATATTTAAGGTAATATCAAATTTTAGCAATCTCGTTTTGTTTTTGTGATAACTGAATTATAATGAATATGGAATATGTTTTCCGCGAGCACTTACACCGAGTTTCGTGTACAATAGACAAGCCAGTGATGAGCAGTTGAACAATAGCAAAAGAAGGATGATGAAGGTTTTATTTTGCGAATATCTCGAAAAGTATTGGTTTCCGCACAATTTGGTTTTCAGATTCGTGATCAGGAGGCCAAAATACGCAAGTAAAGCCAACAATTTTGAAAAAAAAAGACATCGCATCCTAACGGAAGAATTACCATATCCAGAATGGGAAATTGTGGAAATAAACTCCAGAGGTTGCAGACACCGATTTCGTTAGCGAAGTAATAATCCGTTAACGCCTACCTGGGAAATAAAGGTTATCTTGGAAAAGTGCCATGAGGCAGCCATTTTGCTTACCGATATAAATGTTCATGAAGCTACCAGATAACGCCAAAAAACTAAAGGGAATAATCCGATCCATTCCACGCACACAAAAGTACAGGAACCGAACCGGTCATAAACAAAAATCTCACTCACAAATCACAAAGAAATTAACTGGAAAAATAAATATGGAGACGAAACAAGTCTGATCGCATCATTTCCGAAACAAGAAACCGAAAACTACTTACATCAGAATCAGAAAGGCACAGAGGCTTATAAAAAAGCCACTGACACATACAAAATTCGCGGGTATTACAAATTGACCGATGTGGGAACATCCCAAGCAATCCCAAGAATAGCAGCCATATGTTCCGAAGATTCCCGAAGTACCAGTGGCGTCCCAAGTAAACTTGATTTATCCAATCGAACAATGGATCGAAGAAGCTTCTAAACTTAACAGACACAAACCAAGAACCCTGATGGTATGCAACCCTACCGGAAATAACTTCTAAATCACCCTACCCATAGGTCAAAGGTTGGTACTGTCCAAACCACTGAACCCAAACAAGAAATTGAACGACAATATAGCAGGATGCGCCAGGATTATTTACGGCCAACAGGCGAATCATAAACCTTGAATCGAGCACATGCGCAATATGTGCCGGGGTTAGCTGGGCACGTCTGAGATTACGTTTTTGATGTGTTATGTGAACGTATGTCTGAAATTACATATTTCAGCCACAGAACCAAGAGTTGGCGTCAGCCCACTCGTCAGCCTATAAGGTTTGTTTACATTGTATTTGATTGCTCTTTGTTCTCGAATCTTGTCCATTTCGATTTACAGCAAGCTGTTTTCGGCTTCATATTGAGTTTTTGTGTTCTTGTTGAATTATCTGTTGTTTAAAAAGCTGTGTTATTGAGTTTGTCATCTTTGGTAGTGCCGGTCCTGTGCAAAATGTTTCTGCGCATGTTCCACATTCAATTTTGCTATATGATCACGTGGTATGCGCGAATTCAATTTAGCGTAAAACTGCTGAATTGCATTATCGTTCCATTTCTTGTTTGAGTTCAGTGGTCCAAACAGAGCGAGCCTTCCTAGACCAACCCAACGACATCTAGGAGCTGCAGACGAAAGCTTCATTCGAGTCGTCATCACCAAATGCCGTTCCACACACAGGTTCCACACCTCAGCATGTTGCAGTTACAGTGACTCTATACTTGCAGTCACTGAACTCAAACAAATAACGTGAACTGTCGTGAACAGTGCCGGACACATGTTCACTATTTTCTCACCATAAGATTATGTTGGCTAATTTCACTTATTAAATGTTTAAACTGAATAAAGCATTCTTTCTTTGATGTGGTCATGATAGGGCTGAAAGTAATCAACCCCCTCTCGTAGCCAAGCGATAACCCCAAATCAAGCTCATAGCCCAGGGTAGGCACACCCCTGGGGCGTGACAATAACTCGCTATTTTTTCGGTTGATGATCCACCATTATATACAGTCACATACAGGGTTGCCACTGCTATTACTTTCGTAATAGATCTATTACTATTGAACTAAATCTATTACGCTATTACTATAGACCAAAAAACTGTTACTATTTCGCTGAACAGCCATCAACAGTGAACAGCCCGTAATTCTACCCAAGAATTCTACCAACTTCGATATTTTGCTTGTGTCATCCACCTTTCTTATGTCTTTGATTGTGAATCGAAGCACTATATTTGCAGGCGGAAAATTCGAATCTTGAGCAATGCCTTGAAATATTGAAATAAATAAAAAAATTACTATGGATTTGTTCATATTTTGTTATTGTAGCATGAAAATTTGTAGGTACAAAAATGAAATTCATCAGTTGCAAGTTGAAAAGTGGTTGAAATGAGATTATCAGTACGCTACAAGAACAAAAACTCATCATTATGTTTTGTAAACATCTCGAATACATCACAACGAAAAATTTATTACTTTCTATTACTATCTCAACTCCAATTCTATTACGTTGTATTTCAAAGTGGTGGCAAAGTTGCCTCCACTTGGCACTTATAGTGCTTAATGTATATACAGGGTCACTCACGGTGGATAGTAGGTTAGACCTTTCTGGAGAACAGGACGTAGGATTTTTCTGAAACGGTTTTGTTCTATCGTTCTGAAATATTCTCAGCGTGGCGGCGATGCCGCTTCTATCGAAAAGTAGCAACAACTTTGTTATTTCAAATGAAACACCCTGTATTTTGTTACATTCTCGAATTCTCCCTAGAGAGCTGATTTCGTCAATGCGTCATACTTGGGGTCTAGGGTGAATGATTACAGAGATATAGGGTGTGAAAAATCGAGATTTTTCAACTTTAGGAATTTTTTGTGCCGAAACTATCCATTATTGCTCAAAACGACTATCATTTTCCTATCTCAACTCTCCATTTACTATCGATTGATATCTAATTGAAACAAACACAGGGTGGTTCCGAATTTTGAGATTTGCACTACCCTGTATTTGTTTCTATTTAATGTCAGTGGATATTCAATGAAGAGTTTAGATAGGGACATGTAAGCCGTTTCGAGCAAAAATCTCGATTTTTCACACCCTATATCTCTGTAATCTTTCTCGCTATACCCCAAGAATGATTGATCGATGAAATCAGCTACAGGAAGAATCTAAATACAGGGTGTTGCTACTTTTCGATAGAAGCGGCAACGCCGCAACGCTGAGAATATTTTAGATCGATAGAACAAAACTGATTACCAAATAAACCAAATTTTCAGAATAATCCTACGTCCCGTTCTCCGTAAACGTCTAAGGTACCATCGACCGTGAGTGACCCTGTATAGCAGTCAATGTTTTTCGCTGGTTCTGGACCTCTCCCCAAGGTCACACAACTCCACGTGGCCTTGGGGAGTGACCTTGGGTTGACCTTGATAAAAGGGTGGCCTTGGGAGTTGATGCGGCTTTGGGGAGTGATAGATAAAAATCTAATGGTCCCTGCTGTGGCCATAAATGGAAAAAATAATAAAAGCATGTCCATGGTTGGAATTTCAGAAATATTCAAGAATGAATTGAATATTCTCATAAGAAATTCTAGCGGAATTTGAAAATTAACTAATGACGATCAATTATTGATCAAATCATGTTTAGATCAAAGTAATTCGCTGGAATTTCAATAATATTCGGAAATAAACTCAATATTTTTAGGTACACATCATTCTTGAATTTTGATTAATCTCGAATAATTCCACTTTTGAAGAATTCTGAATGATTCCCCAGTTAAATAGAAAGTATCTTCGAAACACATAAAAGCTGGAAATTTTAAGGAAATTCAATTGATCTATAAAATCCTTTGCAAATTTGAAAATCAACGAGACTCGGTATATAGTATCGCCTCTCATCGACTTGGATATGATTGATTCATGCTCAAAAAAAAGCAGTAAAAAGATTATAGTTTTTTTTGCATTGCTCTTTGTTCTCATTCGTATCATTGTGGACAGTCATATACAACTTATATAATTGTTCTTGAACCATATCGATAAGCTAGGAATCATTGTCTGTTCGCGATGCTTGAACACTTAGGTTGTTCGGCACAATATTGATGATATTATATACGCCGGTGTCATCATCATTGTCGTGACGGTATTATACAGAAATATAATAAAGACATCATCATCCCTCTAAGACATCGGAAGTGCGTTCTCCTTTACCCAATTAAGAGTGGGCAATGGGACGCGCAGAATACCGAATGCAGCACTCCCGCTCTTGACTTCTCATTTGAAAACCAATCAATATTTCCATGATTTTTTGATCCCATCATGTAGATAAAGGATCAAGCTAGGGAGGATACTATCTCTTTTTTCGAAATTTCGAAAAGAAAAGATATAAAAATATATCTGAACATAGCAAATTTTTAGCCAATTTGGCGAATCAAAAAAAAATATTTCTACATCAAATAATCAATTTTGAGATAGCATCCTCCCTCGGTCGAACCTTCATCTTTCTACACAAAAAAAATCAGATCAAAATATGGATTAGTATCGTCACAGGAAGTCAAGAGCCGAGGCTCTACAACGTCAGAAATACGCACGATTTATCCGATGATATTTGCGCCCCCTGGTGAAACTCAACGAAGTAGATTATAAACACGATACAATCGATAGTACGGGTGATATTATGAAATTAGAATAGGAAATAGAAATTTATATGAATCAGTTTGCTAGGTTTGCTAGTAAATATGGTATATTATATGTATAAAATAATTATACATTGTGTGGAAAATAAAAATATTCTGAATTGTTCACAATGAAAAAATTCTCATACATAATGAGGAATAGGTATGTATGATATTCAAATAAGAATATTTATATATACACCCAGAAGGTATACAATATGAATGAATAGAAACCTATCGACAAAGGTCGCTTCTATTTACCGGGGATCGATTTAGGATTTATCATTGCGATGATTTGAATGTTGAACAGATCTCAATACGTAAAAGTAGAGAGGGAACAGTATAAATATGAAACCGTGTTGTATTTAACGTTGTATAACTGAATGATAATTTGCAATCGGGTATTGACACTATATATACAGGATGCTACCTAATGGCATTTTAATATAGGAATTCTTAAATCTATTCAAAAAAATATATACAGTATGGTGGAAATGTATGGAATAAATTCATTATCTCTAACGCATATGAATTTTAAGGGAAATCCTGAGACAGGTCGATTTTCATTTTCAAATTGACATCTCTTGATATACATACGGAGTTTGTGACGTCATCCGCGTAGTTGTGGTGACGTCATCGATTATTTTTTAAATAGGAAGACACCCTGTTCAATTTTTTTTCTGGAAGGTGTTTCCATTGTCTATCTGACCATATACTGATATTAGGAAAATAAAGTGATACAGGGTGAGAAAAAATATTATTGTGGATGTGTGAAGTGCGGATTATTGGGTTACCGTGTGATTTGCGGTTTATTCGTTCGGTTTATTCGTACTGCAGTACGTGTGCAGTGTTCTAAAATGTGAGGTGCCGAAATAGCAGCATCATCATGGCATGTAGTTCCAGAAAAAAAATGGAAATAACTACTCAAGCAGGGGTGGATTGAAGAATTGGTTACCGAGGGTGAGTGAATTTTCATTTTGCATGCATTTGTTCCGGACGAGGCCCCCGTTCCTGTCGGGGCCCTATGTAGATATTTATGCACCAAAACCTGTGAATCTATTCAAACAATACATTTTTGTAACTTGGTTATATAAACTCGATTTTATTGTTGCTACGCTACGCTTAGTTAGGTGAAAAAAAACCTGACATATCAATCTTTATTGTTCGGCTAGTTACAAGTGGAGTCATACCACGTAACTACTTTTTTTCTCATCAACGGTCATTACCTATAACGTCGTATTACTCTGATCTCTTTGTTAGGTTAGGTGGAAAAAAAATATCAGGTTGAACCGTTCAAACCGTTGATTGATCAATCAATGGGTTGAACCGTTATATATATTGAATCATACCCTTTGTTTGACAAGCTAAATTTGCTTTTGCGTGGCGAATGGATATATAATTGATTAAATATAAGTGATGTAATCACCATTGTGGCTCACGCCAATCTAACATTGGTCCATTTTTTGGGAAGAGGCCAATGAAAAAAAAAATCATTTGATTTTGACATTTAATATTAGTTGCTGTTGAAGTGTTTTGATTTTTAATGATTTCATTGATTCTCGGTTTGAAAACTAACGTAAATTGCAACAAGTAATTTCATATTTTTATCTACTGTGAATTCCTTCATGACAGATGACTTCCATAATTGGTTTTTATTCAAAATATTGAAACAGAAATCAAAAAAACGGGGTTATGATGTCTACATAATCCTGGCTTAAAATATAAAGCCGCCAATTGTGGTCGCTTAGAGTTGAGCGAGCTTAAATGATTTTGTAGATACGGTGCATAAAAAATCGTAACTTTAAGCGAGCTTAAGTCTTAAGCTTAGCTTAATAGCATACGGCGAATACGGCCGTGAAATACATTAAAAATGACAATAGATTTGTTCATATTCTGTTTTCGTGGTATGAGAATTTGTAAGTACAAAAATGAAATTCATCAGTTGCAAGTTGGAATATGGTAATCAGTACGCTACAAGAACAAAATCTGATCATTATATCTTGCAAACATCTCATTACATCACAACACAACGAAAAATCACTTTCTATTACTATTTCGACTCCAATTCTATTACGATGAATTTCAAAGTGGTGGCAACACTGGTCACAATCATAGTCACATGTCACATGTTAGAGAACAGAACACGTGGAGAAGACCCAACCACGAATACAAGAAGTGTTCATGGTTTTGTGATTATTGGAGATAACAGATGGCATTTGAAAAATCTTTTTCTATGACTGTTGAAAAATGGACCGTTTTTATGCAACATTTTCTTTGAGTACTTACATGGATGCGTTAGCAATCAGTTGAATTATTTGTGCTAACGAAACAATTCAGTCATTCACACCTGGGAATATTGAAAACGTTTCCAATTTTCTAGAATATGGAAATGAACAGTGCTATCGAATCGACATCATGAAATTAAGAGACCGCTTAAGTTACATTACTAAAACTACTTGCGCTACGCTATACTCGTCGCGCTCTAAATACACACATAGCTATTATGCACGCGGTTATCCGAATGTAATTGAAAAGTGTGTTTGAAATAGTATATTACACAACAAGTGTGGAAAGTGACATATTTCACACGAGTAGTCGTTTAGCACGAGCCGCCTAGCGGTGAGTGCGGAAACGTAACGAGTGAAGGAAATGCACTTTCCAACGAGTTTTGTACACTATTTTTCCTACGACTCCGAATAATACTTTCATTTCGCGGGAGTTCTTGTCAAAAATGTAACTTGAGCGGTCTCTAGAATTTCAGGTGGTTTTGATTCAATATCAAGTACTGTTTATTTCCATATTCAAGATGATATTTGAATACTTCTCCGACAATTCCTCATTATGTGAATTACTGATTGATTGAGTTAGTTTAGTTTGGACAAATTTTATTGATATTGACACCAGCGTACATAAACAACCTTGACACCATTCGCCTGCTAGCGCCAGTAATCACGCAACAAGGAATACAGAACATATAAGTATCAAAAAACTGTACTCTGTGTAAGTATGTTGTTCGCAAGCGCGTACGAGTTACTCGAGTTAGTGCGTCCTTGACTCTTTGCAAACATCTGTGATACCAAATAATCTTCTCGTTGGTGATACTGTGATATCAAACTGATGCAAGCAGCAAGCCGCGCATAAAACTGTAGCCATACTCTTTTGAATGATCTAACCCTCTGTCATCAACATCGAAATAGTTCCAGCAAAGAGTATAGGTTCCAGTTTTAAAGTGAATTCAGAGGTTATGTATCAGACACATTGAAATTAATAGATAAAGAGTTCTCGGTATAATTCAAAACGAGACAGAAATTTCAGTAAATAATATGAATTTGATTTGAGAACGCTTATATTGACAGTGAGTACCTTCACAATATACCTAATTATTTCTATATCAATTCAGGCGACCGTTGTGATATTTTTCATATCAACACTAGTACTTTTTTTTCAAATAGACAATACCATGGTGATATAAGCTACTTTCTGAATAACAAAACAGTGTGATTATTGAAGTTTCCATACGTGGTCGTAGGAAAAGTATTTTTCCTACGACGTTGATGACAGAGGGTTAGATCATTCAAAAGAGTACGGCTATAGTTTTTTGCACGGCTTGCTGCTTGCATCAGTTTGATATCACAGTATCACCAACGAGAAGATTCTTTGGTATCACAGATGTTTGCAAAGAGTCAAGGACGCACTAACTCGAGTAACTCGTACGCGCTTGCCAACTACATACTTCTATGGTTCTGTATTCCTGGTTGCGTGATTACTGGCGCTAGCAGGCGTATGGTGTCAAGGTTGTTTATGTACGCTGGTGTCAATATCAATAAAATTTGTCCAAACTAAACTAACTCAATCAATCAGTAATTCACATAATGAGGAAATGTCGGAGAAGTATTCAAATATCATCTTGAATATGGAAATAAACAGTAAATTATTGATATCGAAACAAAACCATGCACCTGAAATTCTAGAGACCGCTCAAGTTACATTTTTGACAAGACCTCCCGCGAAATGAAAGTATTCGGAGTCGTAGGAAAAATAGTGTACAAAACTCGTTGGAAAGTGCATTGCCTTCACTCGTTACGTTTGCGCATGAAATATGTCACTTTCCACACTTGTTGTGTAATATACTATTTCAACCGCCAACTTAGTTGCAAAGCACCTCACGAATTCTCATTGAGACTTGTATGAGTAAGGAAGACGGGGACCTTAGCTTTTTAAGTGTCATCCGAAGCGCTACTCGGTTGGTTACCGTTGAGAGTCCGAAGGATTGAAATCTAGATACCAAGAATGTTCGGTTGGTCACCTATCTCCTCCCGCTAAATGATACTATAGAAAAAAAATTATGTCCAATAGCCGCCGCGGGATTTAAACCCGGGCCCTCTAGACTATAAGCCAGCGATTCAACGCACTCGACCATCAGCCCAGTTGAACAATTCGATATGAATTTATACCATCGCTATTGAGTTGATAATTGAAGGTGGAGGTATTAGGAAATAAAAATTCGATACATCTACATATTCATTTGTAAATGGGGCACATGATTATATTTGTAGACACGGTGATGTTAACCTGCCTCTTGAATATTTATGTTTTTGTAAATTGGCCTGTCCGTATACGAATGAATAAATAATCATAAAATTTCGTCTGGCCAACTGTCATCGTCTTCTTGCGCCGTTTTCACCGAACGAAATCTGAGTCCTAGTTTTCCGCACACGGTGTTATTCCCTCTCCCATAAATAAGGCAGACGATCCTCGTTCTCACAAATCCAGACTACATATTCGTCAAAAGAACCCCGGTTCCCTCCTCCACTGTAAATAACCGACTATTACGTGCCTGGAATCCGAAAAAAGAGAAACCAGAAAACATATCTCGGAAATTTTTCACCGTCTGGGAAACCCGACAAGGCTCCTTCACGGCAGATTAGGATATCAAGCACCTCCATGAGGCGGGTTACGTTTCTAATTACTTTTTAGAGCAAACACTCTAGCTAGCCAGGAGAACTGAGGGAAAGTTGATACGATGGTGAAGTTCATAATTAGGCAGCAGATTCCCTATTGAGAGTTAATTGGCAGGTATTTGTAATAGACTTCGAATGAAACAGCAATTGAAAAGTCTTGTTGGCTCAGTATCAGTATACTCCAGGAGACTCTGATTCCTTCACTTAATTTGAGGTCGGGCAATGTTGAATTTCCAGTTGTAATACTTTTCAAGCTGACCCTTTCATGTATGAAGAGTTCCTGATGACACGGTCGTTTCATACAGTTCGTTGCTATTCAAATTGAAACAGATCGTATGTTGGGAATCACTCACTTTTGCAATTTTTCAAACAAGCAGATTGTACCTGTGTTTTTGCCGATGTGAATTTCCTCGTTTCTAGTTCCTGCTCATAACTGGTTGTTCGATTGCGTATCAGGTTTTTAATATTCGTTAGTTCATATTTGTTCAAATAGTATCTACTAACTGGAAATTCGAGTTCAAGACTGTCGTAAATAATATGTCTAGTTCATATCCAGGTTATTTTTGACAATTCCAGAAATCAAGACACGATGTAATCATCATCAATATATGTACAAAATATTGCGAAATACATGATAATTTATGTGCCTAAAAAAACCTTTTCGAAAAAATATTGGCTGCGCTCCAGTCTGAAATCATGAATCTGACATAAATGGAAAATAGTATGTCAAGCATGTGATTCCGCGTTTGATTGGTCGACATGGATTTATATTTACAGCTCAAATACAATGAATTTCAATATTGTTTTGAAAAATCCAAGGAAACTCTGAGAAAAACACGGTTTGAAGTATTGATTTAGATTAGACTAGTATTTTCGAATTATGCATGGAATAAAAATAATTAATGGGATATGCCCATTATAATTTAAGTTGTGTAACCACTTGCCAATTAATATCGAAGATATTAAATCGATCATTACAAAACTTTAAAAAGGCTGTGAAATGTCTCTTGATCGATAAATCGTAAATATAATATACAAGAATTTTATGATGATATCTTTAACTATGGGTATGACCCAATCATGTGATTGTTCGTTTTAAACTCAATCTCAGGATTTGTATACACTGTGTCCAAGATAAGAATGAACAGCATGGGGATATCGGAAACGGTGGGTGATACAGGGTCGATTAAATTAGAGAAAAGTAGCGCATTTATGTGCCTAATAATATGCCATTTAGAAAGTTTCGATATTCCGAGCAGTTTCGGAGATATCCGGGAAAAACCGAAATTTGAGAATTTCGTTTTTATTTTCTCCTAGCTTTATTTTCGAAGGAAATGTAAAACAAATAGCACTTCGTCATGACCACTTTTCGAGGACTACACGATAACATAAGCAGAATTTTCGTGCGACGTTTCGTTTTTTAGAAAACATCATCAACTTTGTATTTTTATTTGGCCGAAACTAAAGTATACCCTGTATACGACTCCATTTTTCATTGTGAATACAGCAACGTATCACACAATATGGTTTCGGAACCTTTTCTCGCGCAAAATGTAATTTAGTGATTACTTAATCTGTTTTTCTTCAATTTTAGATAGTAGGCGCTGGAAAAAATGTCATATTTTGATACATGTAGTGAATTGAATAGTCCTATTTATAAAAGTATAAATTTAAACTAACCACTTGCCGGAATTATTGCGTTGTTGAATACAAAGATGAGTCGCAATATCAAAAGTTTAGTTTATAAATGTAATTGTAATGTAATAAATAACAAGGAGCTAATATGTATTACAGGAAATGAACATAAACTCATAACAAGTGTTCAAATAACCCGCCATTATTTTCTAAGCACGAGTACGCTCGTCTCACAGACGAATTTAAAACTTGATTTAACATATCCGGAAAAATATTGTTAAAGGATTCAGTAACCAATCTTAGCAAATCTTCTTCATTCTGAAAATCATGATTAGAGTACACTTGATTCTTGATATATCCCCAAAGGAAAAAGTCTAGTGGGGTTAAGTCGGGGGATCTTGCAGGCCAGGCTGTATCACAATGAGTACCAATCCACTGTCCTGGGAATCGACGGTTCAAATAATCACGAACAATTCTAGCGTTATGTGCTGGAGCACCATCTTGTTGAAACCAGCAGCTGTGAGTAACCGCTAAAGGCAAATTATCTAGAGCGTCTTCCAAATCATTCACTAACAAATTCATGTACCGCTCTCTTGTTAAATTGTTTCGGTAGATAAAAGGCCCAATTATATTCGTACCGAGAATCCCAACCCACATATTGAAACCGAAACGATGTTGATGTCTGGACACTTTGTGTACACGCGGATTTTGTTGTGACCAATAATGAACATTCCGCCTATTAAAAATGCCATTGTTGGTGATCATGCTTTCATCAGACCAAATTATTTTGAAAGGAAAATTTTCATCGTCTTGGCATTTTCTAGTGTACCATTCACAAAAGGTTCTTCGTCATGTATGTTACGCTGACACGACCACTTCAACAAAATCAAAAAAAATCATACCAGAATTTAGTGCTTTTTTGTTGCTAATTTGTTCCCGTTTTGGAAAATTTGTTGCTGGTACCGATATATAAAAAATGGGCCCATGTCAGCTTCACGGGATGCTAGCACGGCAAATTTTTTATTCCGCGGCTGTATTGAAAAACAAATATACCAATATAAAGCCCTAATTTGTTGCTAATTTGTTCCCTCTTTCAAATTTTCGCATTATTTCCCATTACAGAAAAAAATGAGTCCATGCCAGCTTCACGATAAGTTGACACAGCAACTTTTTTATTCCGCGACTGTATAAAAAAATAATGAATATACCAAAATGAAGAGCTAATTTGTTGCTAATTTGTTCCCCCTTTCAGATTCTCGAATTTTTCTCTATTACAGAAAAAAAATGATATACAGCTGTACCTACCATCATAAGCATAATTTTTTCTATCAGACATGTTGGATTGAAAACTACCCGGAAAACTATAATACCTAAATAATTGTTGTTGCTGATTCGTTCATATTTTAGAATATTTATTTGTTGTTTGATTTTTTTTAAATTGTAACCATCGTGCAAGATAAATTTCACGATAATTTCGTTATCTGACATGTAAACTAAAAATGTATTATACCAGAATTTGTTGCTTTCCGGATGCTAATTTGTTCCCCTTTCAGAATTTTTGTTGCTCTTGTTTCGAAAATTTTCGAAAAACAAGGTGCCATGCCAGATCAATTTCACGATAGTTTCGTTATCTGACATGTAAACTAAAAAATGATTATACCAGAATTTGTTGCTTTCCGGATGCTTATTTGTTCCCCTTTCAGAATTTTTGTTGTTCTTGTTTTGAAAATTTTGATGTACGATGCTGCCATGCGCTGCCATGCCAGATTAATTTCTCGATAATTTCGTTATCTGACATGTGAACTAAAAAATGATTATACCAGATTTTGTTGCTTTCTTGTTGCTAATTTGTTCCCCTTTCAGAATTTTTGTTGCTCTTTTTTTGAAAATTTTGATGGAAGAAGATGTCATGCCAGATTAATTTCTCGATAATTTCGTTATCTGACATGTGAACTAAAAAATGATTATACCAGATTTTGTTGCTTTCTTGTTGCTAATTTGTTCCCCTTTCAGAATTTTTGTTGCTCTTTTTTTGAAAATTTTGATGGAAGAAGATGCCATGCCAGATCAATTTCACGATAATTTCGTTATTTGACAAGTGAATTAAAAAACGATCACACTAGAATTTGTTGCTTTCTGGATGCTAATTTGTTCCCCTTTCAGAATTTTTGTTGCTCTTGTTTTGAAAATTTTGATGTACGATGCTGCCATGCGCTGCCATGCCAGATTAATTTCTCGATAATTTCGTTATCTGACATGTGAACTAAAAAATGATTATACCAGATTTTGTTGCTTTCTTGTTGCTAATTTGTTCCCCTTTCAGAATTTTTGTTGCTCTTTTTTTGAAAATTTTGATGGAAGAAGATGCCATGCCAGATCAATTTCACGATAATTTCGTTATTTGACAAGTGAATTAAAAAACGATCACACTAGAATTTGTTGCTTTCTGGATGCTAATTTGTTCCACTTTCAGAATTTTTGTTGCTCTTGTTTTGAAAATTTTGATGTACGATGCTGCCATGCGCTGCCATGCCAGATTAATTTCTCGATAATTTCGTTATCTGACATGTGAACTAAAAAATGATTATACCAGAATTTGTTGCTTTCCGGATGCTAATTTGTTCCCCTTTCAGAATTTTTGTTGCTCTTGTTTTGAAAATTTTGATGTACCATGCTGCCATGCCAGATTAATTTCTCGATAATTTCGTCATCTGACATGTGAACTAAAAAATGATTATACCAGATTTTGTTGCTTCCTTGTTGCTAATTTGTTCCCCTTTCAAAATTTTTATTGCTCTTGTTTTGAAAATTTTGATGTACCATGCTGCCATGCCAGATTAATTTCTCGATAATTTCGTTATCTGACATGTGAACTAAAAAATGATTATACCAGATTTTGTTGCTTTCTTGTTGCTAATTTGTTCCCCTTTCAGAATTTTTGTTGCTCTTTTTTTGAAAATTTTGATGGAAGAAGATGCCATGCCAGATCAATTTCACGATAATTTCGTTATTTGACAAGTGAATTAAAAAACGATCACACTAGAATTTGTTGCTTTCTGGATGCTAATTTGTTCCCCTTTCAGAATTTTTGTTGCTCTTGTTTTGAAAATTTTGATGTACGATGCTGCCATGCGCTGCCATGCCAGATTAATTTCTCGATAATTTCGTTATCTGACATGTGAACTAAAAAATGATTATACCAGAATTTGTTGCTTTCCGGATGCTAATTTGTTCCCCTTTCAGAATTTTTGTTGCTCTTGTTTTGAAAATTTTGATGTACCATGCTGCCATGCCAGATTAATTTCTCGATAATTTCGTCATCTGACATGTGAACTAAAAAATGATTATACCAGATTTTGTTGCTTCCTTGTTGCTAATTTGTTCCCCTTTCAGAATTTTTATTGCTCTTGTTTTGAAAATTTTGATGTACCATGCTGCCATGCCAGATTAATTTCTCGATAATTTCGTCATCTGACATCTGAACTCAAAAACGATCACACTAGAATTTGTTGCTTTCTTGTTGCTAATTTGTTCCCCTTTCAGAATTTTTATTGCTCTTGTTTTGAAAATTTTGATGTACCATGCTGCCATGCCAGATTAATTTCTCGATAATTTCTTCATCTGACATCTGAACTCAAAAACGATCACACTAGAATTTGTTGCTTTCTTGTTGCTAATTTGTTTCCCTTTCAGAATTTTTGTTGCTCTTGTTTTGAAAATTTTGATGTACCATGCTGCCATGCGCTGCCATGCCAGATTAATTTCTTGATAATTTCGTTATCTGACATGTGAACTAAAAAATGATTATACCAGATTTTGTTTCTTTCTTGTTGATAATTTGTTCCCCTTTCAGAATTTTTGTTGCTCTTTTTTTTGAAAATTGGCATTATTCTACAAAAATAATGCAGCACTTTTGGAAACGTTGGTCTGTTGATTATTTGAATAAATTACAATATCGTCCAGAATGGATGAAAGATTCAGAAAATTTATGTCCAAATATGTTGTGCTAGTTGAAGAAGATAACTCACCACCACTTCAGTGGAATTTGGCACGTATTTTAGAAATTCTGCCAGGCCAGGACAATAGAGTTCGTGTTGTCAAAATATTAACGAAAAATGGAATTTTCATAAGACCTATAACTAAACTTTGTCCACTTCCTAGAGAATAATAATTCATTTTATTTCGTCGTTGGGGCAGGATGTTGAGAAATACATCAAATCATTTTAGAGAACCAAAGTATGTGGTATGTGTTAACATCTGAATGAGTTTTCTTTTCCATAGAAACGTATTATGATTGTAATAAATGATAGAATTATATAGAACAGATTTGTCAGAATACTATCAAATAAAATCTTGTTCAAAAAAACAAATCTCCTGACTGATATTGCCATCACCATCCTATTGAAGATCCTCATCACTCTCCCTGAACATTGATCCGGCTCGAAGGACAAATCTGTTCTAATTCTATCATTTATTACAATCATAATACGTTTCTATGGAAAAGAAAACTCATTCAGATGTTAACACATACCACATACTTTGGTTCTCTAAAATGATTTGAGGTTTTTCTCAACAGATTATTATGATTGTTCATGTTTATATATTTATACCTATTTTATTTATATTTTACAAGACTTTGTCAACCAGATGTAAATCTTCAGACAATAAAGGATATTGATTGATTGATTGATTGATTGAGTTTTTATTTATGACTCAATAACTGCTCCACCTTTGGACACATATGTCGGCGTACCCTGCAATGAATCTCGCTCCTGCTGGCTGGCTGCCTTCGCAGCATGTTCTGCAACTCCTGCGAATGTTCCTGCTACCGTCCATATGCGACTCAACATGAATTGTACCATACAGTGGTGACTCGTGACTTCTCCCAATATTTGTTGAGGGCTTCATCGGGAATTATCTCTATGGATTTTTTACTATAGGTATATCTTATGGCAGGTATTAAACCTGGTTTTGTTATATTTTTCATGTGTGCACTAATGAACTTATTATGTTACGTAATGCACGTATAAACTTATTGATTGAGAGTTTCATTCATGAATTTTTAGCATTCTTTGCGGAAAGTATCTGAATTAATTTTTCAAATACGTGTGGTTTCAAATTTTGAATTGGCTACAGCGCCTAGTTATAGTTCAGAATAACAACAACTCACATTTGGCCACACTTCTTTTATATGTACACTTGACGTCAATGTATTCAGGAATCAAACTGCTAATATGAAAATATAATCAGTCAAACGTCAAAACATAAATGTCAGTCCAATAAAAACACCAATCCACAAGTCAAATATAAACAAACTTCAAAACTGAGTAGCATATCTTTTGAGGAGCACGGAACAGAAATAAGCAGAATGGCACATTTCTAACCCACAGAACTTATTGGTAGTATAAATTCTGTGTTCTAACCTGATCAAAATAGGTATGGCTTTCTTTGTTCACCTAATCAACGTAACGGATATGCTGTCCTTTATTATTTATGAAATCTGTAGTCGATGTTGCGAAATGGTGAAATGGAAACAAGGTGCTTTAAATTTTAAATCCCCATATCATCTTTTTTTCAAGCACTCAAAATGTTTTTTCTTTCGGAGATTTTTCGGTTGAAATATTTAGTTTGGAATGCGACCCTTTGAAGATATTTGATTATAGTCGGAAAGAGAATTCCCCATTTGATGAAATGAAATGCAGGAGGCACTCTTTCAATAATTGGTGTTCAGAGAATATCCCTCCCGCCATATTTGAAATTTTCAAGGAAGAACCGGCAGAAACTGTGCTTCATATTAAGTAAAATTATTCTTTAAATAAATTTTGACAAATATCGATTCATACAATCGCTTCTTCATGAAAATAAATCACCAAAGACGTTATACAGCGGCGTTCTTGATTCCGTGTGTGACGGGATATAAATTAAAATGTTAAAAAAAAATACCGAAAAATTTTATTCGGAAAGGTTATTAAAAAAACATTATATATACAGAGAATCCAAATTTCAATTTGGAGAAATACATTTCTGACAAAGAAAGACAAGTGGTAAGCAAACAGTAATAATTTGTTAAGAGTCAGAAGCTATTTCTATTCTATTCGTGGAAAATTTTAATCAGTGAATTTGCATGGATTCAACTGATAATAAATAGCACTTATATTCTTTTTCATTTAAACTAGAAGGCCTACCAGAAGTTTTCAAAGCGATAATGCATTTATTCTTCGAGTAAACCATTGAAAATTTTATTCAGTTTGTAGATACAAAATATATAAATATATATATGAAACAATACTTACGTCATCTTTTTACTGTACAGAAGTAGAACTCGCAGAAGTCTCAGTTCCTTAGTCATATTTCTTTTTATTGTAAAAATGTAATGAACTGAATATCACAACACGGCTTTTGAGGATGTAAATCAATAGTAACTAACTTTTTATTATTTCAAAACGATATTTTCAACGCACTGGAACATAATCAAATTGGGTCCCCTGTTGTTTGACATTTTCATAAACGGCTTAGAAACTATTTTATTCTATTCAGATTATGATCAATCATCTAGACGGTATTATTTATAACTAGTGTTTGAGATGTATTGCAAATAAATGGGTTAGTTCTTATAATATCTACACATACTTATGAACTTCCCAGCATTCTCTTTCATCATACTAGCCTTGAATGAATAAATTGTACTCCTGAAAACAAGCTGATTGAGCCCGTTTTACTACTTATATACCTTCAACGAGCCGCCACTGGCACTTATTCCAGACGTGACCGTCCCTAACGGGGTTAATGGGGCGGCTTCCGCAAAAATTTTGAAATATGTATTGGACAGGTCCATGGACGTATAAACACAGATGGACTCAGTTGTTTACATTATAATGTGAAGCCGAGAAATTCAGTGACATGGTCACATTCTGTACACCTGCCATTGAAGTAGATGTTGTCACGTCTTGTCATTGATAAATCCTAATTTTAGTCTTAGATCATATTCTGTTCTTTTGGGATATTTTAATTATCCAATCCTATCGTAATAAATTCAGAAAGTTCCTGAAACAAATGGGATCAACTCAATAGAATGAAAATTGCTCGTAATCGAGGTAGTATTACGTGGTATTACTCCTGCCAAAGACTACAGAATCTCCTGCGGAAGTAGCAGAGCCAACAGAGGTTATGTACAACTGGCAACATTGCTTCGAATCAGTCTCGTTTGACATTCGCTTGGAGCAAGTCTTTGTTTACCAAACTCCGTTTGAGTGATTAATAGTGTTTTATCGAGTTATTTTGTGAAATACTTTGAACATAGACAGTAAAAATGGTGAAGCAGTGCTGGTTATGCAGGAAAACTAAGTTTTTACACCCAGATCTGACATTTCATTCGTAAATACTATATGTTTACATTATCGAATCTGAGTAACATAGGCGTAACAATGGGTTCATTTATCATTTCATGATCATAATAGTATTACAATGATATTGTTAGTAATATAGCAGGTTTCATATCAAGGAGTTTGAATTCTATTGTCACTTGCTCCAGATGTAAAAAGTTATTGACGGATGAAAATGAGGAAACTTTTTCCAAGCTACAGAAAAGGAAAGAGTATGAAAACCTTACAAAAGCATCTAAATTAGTCATTGTAATTCGTAAAGAGGCTGAGAAATATTTTAGATTTTTTAATAAAACAACGAATATTTATAATAAAAGAGTTAATAACCTTATGAATATTTTGGTGAGTAAAACATTACAAAATATTACGAAATAATTATATCAACATTTTGGTGATCACTTCCTATGATGGAGATAATATTGATGGCTACCCTGTACAATTTTTGAAACTAATCCTTCATAAATATTTCAAAATAAGAATACACCACGAAACGATGAATAAATTAGATTCATCAACTGTCAGATTACGGAGTGTTTTACGAAGACTATTCTGTTCAGAAATCGATAGTCACATTGAGGACCTGTTTCAGAAATCGCAATTCTATGTCAGTCACTGTATCTACAAAATTAATAAAGTTACCTTAAAATAAAACTTTGTTTTATTACATCATATTATCTTTCTACATTAACTTTGAGTTACCTATCTATAAAGAACAATAAAATTATCACAGGGGTTTAATATCATGTTATTTATTCAACTTAGGATACTTCTGCCGTTAGATGTTCGATATATTATAAGAGTTGTCAAAATAACTGATATTATTTATTTTTATTCATTCTATATACCGATAGCTACTAATTCAATGATAAGCTCATATTTGAATGTGTATTTAGTTTTGAATCGTCCATTGAATTTTATTGACAACGAAATAAAACTTCTCGATACGTTAATCACGTACGCCACTGTAACGGAGGGAACAATCACAGTATATCGTTTCCAACTCTCTTCCCTTCAACCCGACTGCCTACGAACTCTAAGCCTTCAAAACAATGTGCGATGAAGGTATAGGCGTGCTGTGTCCATCTGTGTTTATACGTCCATGGACAGGTCTTTTATGTTTTCGAAGGTGCAACCCTACATCAGCCTCGTAACCTCCATTCTGAATGAAATGTATGGTTATTGTGAAACTGAAAAGCTTCGGGAACTCTTGCAGTTATAATATAGGTATAAAACTCTTGTGGTATATATTGGCATGTGCAATACTCGTAAAATGTAGCCCTCGAAATATGTACCGCTCATAAAAAATTTTAGTTCACATCTATGATAATAGCGACAATATTTTTTGTTGATGTGAATTAATGTTACGTACTTCAGATGTTGGTTCGATATCAACAATATCTTTCCATTTAATCCCATGAATTTTAGACCAGCTGATTGAATATTGGGACTTAAACTAATTGAAAAGAATTAGGGAAATATCCTCATCCACCTGAGTAAGAAAATCCAAGTTATTTTTACTTAAGAATGAACAATGAAATAATCTTGCAGGGTATAGTATCAATATGCCATTTCAATTGTTCATTTGTACTCATCCGATCAGGGATACTTCAATTTGAATCGCTATTGTCAGGACCGAGATTCCCTTATTCACGGAGAAGATTTGCCAACAACTAGAACTCAAACTTTGCTATCACACATTCCCGACACTTATGAACTTTTGATATTCGTTATAAACCCGCGGTTACACGGTTATGTGGAGAAATATTGGTCTAGAATGAGAGAACTTCTTTATGATAATCTACTTCAATATTCATCACAGGAGTATATAGCGAGAATTTTATCTTTATCTAACTGAAGAAAAAACGATAATATTTAAACATTGAGAATAACCTAACATTTTTTGAGGAATATTTTGAATCATAGAAGACACAGAAGATACAAAAGATATGGAAGATATGGAAGATATGGAAGATATGGAAGATATGGAAGATATGGAAGATATGGAAGATATGGAAGATATGGAAGATATGGAAGATATGGAAGATATGGAAGATATGGAAGATATGGAAGATATGGAAGATATGGAAGATATGGAAGATATGGAAGATATGGAAGATATGGAAGATATGGAAGATATGGAAGATATGGAAGATATGGAAGATATGGAAGATATGGAAGATATGGAAGATATGGAAGATATGGAAGATATGGAAGATATGGAAGATATGGAAGATATTGAAGATATAGAAGGTACAGAAAATACAGAAAACAGCAGACACATAAGATACAGAAGACACAGAAGACACATCGGAAGACACATCAGAAGACACAGCAGAATACATAGCAGAAGACACAGCAGAAGACACAGCAGAAGACACAGCAGGATACACAGCAGAAAACACATCAGAAGACCCATCATAAGACACAGCAAAAGACACAGCAGAATACACAGCAGAAGATACAGCAGAAGATACAGCAGAAGACACATCAGAAGACTGTGCATAAGACACAGCAAAAGACACAGCAAAAGACATTGCAAAAGACACAGCAGAAGACACAGATGGTAAATAAAATACAGGCATTTTCGAAGTCATGGCTTTCTGAATAGATATAAATTTATAAATACATTTAAAATAGTTATTGAATTCAGCTCATCAATTGGAAAAACTGAAGCATTAACATTTCAGATTTTGTTGTTGTTGGGGAATTTAAATTTTGTTCCCTACTAAAGTATTCGAGTCAGTTTCTTCTGTTCGTAAAAATGGCTCCATCGATTCAAAAGGCCTCTGATTTCCAATTTATTTACTATTTTTCCTTTGTGTACAGTTTTTCTCGTGAAGGCGTCACGAAACTTGGCTCATTCAAACGCCGAAATCGAATCGGAGTCGTTTTGAGACCGAAAGGAAAAACTTTATTTCAATGTCTATCATTTTTAACTGATTTCCGAATTTTACGGTTATTTTTATGGAGCAGCTTTGTTCGAATTCCTCTGAAGACGGTTTGGAATGCTGCAATTTGTTTTCCGCCGCGATAGAAAATCTGTTCATTTTCGGAAGAGCACGAACGGCATCGGATGCCAAAGTGAAAACAGAGCCGGGAAGTTATTTTGAATGCATGAATATAAAAGGGTGGCAATTTGACCGATAGTCATGATTTTATTTCTTATCAGCAAAAATTTATCGATCCAAGCATTTATATTCAGATGAAGTCGAATTATTTTTTTCATCTCATCCAAAAAAATATACAGGTTGTTTCAAACAGATCTGAACAGGGTGGACATATTTCTAAAAAGAATGTAGATCACATTCTCGATTTGTTTTTTTTTAGAGAAATTCACTGGCGAAAACAAAAACTTGCTATCATCTTATGATAAACAAAAATTTTATTATTCAACTTCAAGACACATGTGGATATCATTGTTATTCGTAAAGTGTCGACATAATAACTTTAACAATTTTGAGCCACTTTTTCATGTATAATCTTATGCGATTTCCAGTTATGGCCTCGAGTTGTATTTTTTCAAATGGGGATAAAAATATCAAACACAGTTTGTATGACTGGTAGAATACGAGCAGAAAACAACTACTTTCCTGGCAGATACCACGCACAATATCTCTACTCGTAGTCCATGCAACCATTCTGAATGCAAATCACATGTTTTCTTTATTTTTAACACGTAGAAAAGTTCACATCGAGACTGGCACGCCTAACAATCACCGGTTTCGGGCGAATTGGTACTCATAAGTGCAGGGTAGTCAAATGAGTAGAGACCGTGAGATCCCCACTCGAAGCGTTGCCTGTCCCAATGCATTTTCGACACGTCTATTTGACCGCACTGAGCCGCGTTTCAACAGACACTTGGAATTAGCGACACCTCGTGGCGGAAGAAAGAAACTTTCCAGAAATAAAGTTTCCATGTTGAAAAACATGGGAGTGGCTGATAGCTCGATTAAACTTAATCAGTGCAAAGTCATCAATTGGACGAAGTGTCGGTTGGAACTGAATTTTTCCTTTCTACAGTGAAAAAAAATTACACCAGCTCACACCATCTGGTGTACCCTGAGGTCCTGATTGTTTTAGTGTCAGTAAACACCGGTATATTATTCACCACTGTAGGTGTTATGTGATCTTTCCCATAGGTGTTTTTAAAAATCAAACCCAGTTGTCTTCAACACATTCATACGAATCAGTGCTTTTATTCACCACCTCCGGTGTTTTTCACTAAGTTGGATTACCTTTTGAAATATAATTCACATGATAATGAACTAGACTCAGAAGAATCTAGGGACAATTGGAATGATGATGATGATGAACTGTTTCGGCTCATTGATACTGATCTATATCAAAATCATCTGATATATCATGACCAATATTGAATTCAGATACGGTAAGAAGGACGACAGTGCCACCAATTGGCAAAATTTATGAGGTTCTAAAATCGAACAGATCAGCGCATGAAATTCACACCATTCAGATGCCTACATACAATATTGCAATACTTAACGAATGATTATTGCCACCAAATTAGATGATTTATACATCGTGATATGACATGGTGTAACTTGGTGTTAATGTTATAAAATAGATGTTTTTATGCGTTAACGTCACTGATAACGTCACTGATAGCAAAATCGGAATTAACATCACCCAACACTCAATTGTGAAATGTTTAATAAAAAGGACACAACTCTGATATTCGGGTGTTGTAGTCGTCGGAGTTTTTTTTACTGTGTAACCATCATGTACCTGTCACCTTTGAGGTGTAAGCAAGGTGGCTATAGGATGGTGAAACAGCTCTTCAATTGTTTCTGCGAAAAACTTGTAGACCGTTTGAGAAGGTCGTAATATTTCAGCTACTTGAATGAAGATGGCGGTAAGATCGATTATCGAAGAAGATTTCTGTTGCTTACGTATTTCTGTGGTTCGCATCTGACAGACGTGACTTGAAACGGCATTAAACAAAATATTTTTTATAAATCTGGAATGAATATTGATATTTTGACTCTTCTCAGTCATTTTTCTAGAACAGATGAAACTGATACAAAGATGACAGAAGCACAGTTTCTGTTTTACCGACACAAGGTATGTCGCCATCTCTGTTAATTTCAGGAAATATTACTACGGTATGAAATCAAGTAGGCAAAGGTCTACAGTTTATTCTAGTGCTTGTTAATAGGAAGCTGTTTCACCATCCTATATCAACCTTGGGTGTAAGTGTTTAATAGCGAAAATCATATTGTACCAAAGAACTTATTGTGTTATTTTTTTATAATTATTCCGAGTAGGCGGGTGTCATCTATGACAGGCTTTGTCCGATTGTTTCCTTGGTGGGTATCCTCGCAGAAAACCCGAGAACTCTTTCGACAGACAAAACCTAGTGACCCAATTTCGGACGTGATTCACCCCCACTCGCATTTTGACATGTGGACGAAACAATCGCGCATATCATCCACCAAACCAACTTCGCGATCAGTGTTGCATATGCTATTACTATAGTAATAGTTCTATTACTTTCGAAGCCTATCTATTACGCTATTACGTACACTCTGAAAATAAGGAAAATCTATTTCTATTTGCAGCAAACTGTGAAAGAAGAAGTTCTGTGTCAGTCCTGTGCTTATTCTGTGCGCACGACACGCATCACGGACAAACATCAATTAGGTGACATTACGACATTACTGACATTGACTTGACAATTTGACATCGGTTCACTTCACTCGTTGAACTCGTTCACTAATCACTCCACTCACTCTCCAATCGAATTTTCGAAGTTTGATTTATGATCAAGGGTTTATAATCTATACTCTTTGCCAAAACTGCCAAAAGTAGCGAAAACCAAGAAACAGACTGATGACAATTTCAATTTTCTTGTACTTGAAATATTTGATATGGAGAGGTAGGTAAACAATATTTTATCATCAGAATTTTTGTCTTGAATAAGATGGAAATTTGGCTTATTTATTTCAAGGTTTCTGGTGAAAAATAAAACATCTACTGCTACCCTCGCAAATCAGCTATCAAATGATATCCCAGGAATTTCGAAAATATGAAACTGTCGTTTCCCGCCTTCAAGGCAGCTTCCGCGTTATAAAACACAAAATTTTTAGGAATCTATTACAATTCATGGAATACTATTACGATTCATCAAAAACGTAATAGATTTTCGATAAATTGTAATAGATTCCTCATCTATTACTATTGTGTCTTTGAAACCATTACTATTTTTTCTTTGTGATATGCAACGCTTTTCGCGATCGACATTCGACGATCGACCGGTGAATAACTACGTTCTATAACGGGCAACGGGAAACGGCCAATTTGGGTGATACCTACCAGCTGCACAATACAGCTTTCGCAGCTAAATAATAAGCCTATAAATCCGGGGGTTGACATAGCGAGCGGGCTTTTTGCAAGGCGCAGAGACTGTTCTACCCGGTAAACATCACTGGGTCATGATTCACCGACCGCACAGGAGTTTTGGCCGTAGATCATTGCCGGTGCCATCGGAATCCAGGAAGATTGTTATGAAGTGTTGATGTATAGTTTTCTGGGACTCGGTTGCCGGAAATGAGTCCCGAGCTTTTTCGGTCTTAGTTGCTCGGTGAAAAATGTGTTTTGTTGTTGAATCGTTCTGAAAATAACCTGACGAGTACTGGCGAGTTTATACAAAGGAAAAGCCACAAAATGCAATAAGTAACGCATAAACATAAAATGAGATTAAATCTCAAACATCAAAAATGCACCAAAGAACCATCCAAGTTGTTTAAAAACGAGCATAAACCAACTACTTTCCTGGCAAATACCACGCAGAACATTGAATTCCCAGATAGCACAAATATCCTGAGAGTATTTTAATAATATGCGAAAATGTCATGTTGTACAAAATTGGCATCGATTATTCCTTGAATGTTCATGGAATGTTTGGAACATTCACATTTCATTAAAATATTCTAATATAATCTCAAATAACATTCTTATAACCTTCTGAGATGAACCTATCCAGATTTTTTATCGCATAATGTTCTCAGAATATTCAAGGATTGTTCCGTGCGAATATTCTGAAAATATTCTCAGATGACATTCCTATAATCTTCTCGGATGAAATATTCCGGCATGTTCAATGCATGATAATCTCAGAATATTCAAGGGTTGTTTCTTGAGAATATCCTCATAATATTCTAAAATAACATCCATATAATCTTCTGAAATGAAATTAACCAGAATATTCATCAAATAATGTTCTCAGAATATTCAAGGAATGTTCCGTGCGAATATTCTGATATTATTCTCAGATATATGACATTCCTATAATCTTCTGGGATGAAATATTCCGGGATATTCAATACATGATAATCTCAGAATATTCAAGGGTTGTTTCTTTGAGAATATCCTCATAATATTCTAAAATAACATCCATATAATCTTCTGTAATGAAATTAATCAGAATATTCATCAAATAATGTTCTAAGAATATTCAAGGAATGTTCCGTGCGAATTTACTGATTTTATTCTCAGATATATGACATTCCTATAATCTTCTGGGAAGAAATGTTCCGGGATGTTCATGAAATAATGTCCTCAGAATAATGTCCTCAGAATAATGTTCTGTAACGTAAATGACTTTTATTCTCCTGAATCTCTTTGAAAAACGTCAGAAAAAAATAAAAACGAATCGGTGAATTTCGGTTTTTTAGACATATATCTGGAACTGCTCGGAATTTTAAAACTTTCTGAACGGCATATTGTTAGGCTTGGAAATGCGCAACTTTTCTCTAATTTAAGCATCTTCGTATCTCTTATGGTTTTCGAGATCCCCATGATAGATATCCTTATCATGGACACCGTGCATAAGATCTTGATATAAATGTATGCATCAACAGCTTGAAATATTTTTTTAGTTCATTCTCTCAAGCATTTGTTAATTTTCAATTCGTTTCCTGCATTCAATTATATCTAAATATGCGCCCTAACGTTAATAACCCCTTAGACTATCAATACCTAACCAAAAATTCAAAGATTAATTACCATTTTAAATCTGTTCTTCCATTAAAACAGAAGGAAATACCAAAATCTGCGACTTATACATACTATATTTATTTTGGTGTACAAATCCTTGTTTGTAAATGTGTTTCAAACTGATGATAACGACTATTATAATATAATGTTAGCAGTATTTTTGACCATTATTTCAATGTACTTTCTGAGGTCGTCACCTTCTCTATGCTTTTTTCATTAATTCACAAGTGTATTTTCTCAAAAATTAATATCTATCTATCTAACACAATACTTGTCAGCAACCTTCAAATGAAGGTACTAATTCACTGGCATTTTCACATTACAATCATTCAGCAAATATCTCGGATAGCGTCTAGCGATTTTCCTAGATGAATTCTATTTTTATCATATCGAATAATCCATCTCCTCATGACAAAAGTTTTGGATTCATATCATCCATCAACAGCAGAACCGGCGCCAAAGATAATAGTTTTATTATGAAGTTTCGTTATTCTTCGCCAAGCAACTTAGTTCATCCATCAATATCCTATTCAGCTCGATATTACAATCAGCCTAGAGTAGAGAATCAACAAACTGTTTGAAACTCGCCTATAGTCGATAGTCGCGAATGGTTTCTGAATCACCCGACCATTCATTCGTTGAAATTATGATATTGTTCTGAAGTGGGAGTTTGAATCAACTCCCAAATGGCAATCATCTCTTCTGCCTTCGGCTCTCTCTCAATGTTTCTTTAGTAAATATGGGGAAGTTATATTATTCCAGTGATATGAGATCGGTAATAATAATTTGTGCATATAGGGTGACCAATTTTCAACATTTTTTGTAGGAGCAGAACGGGTGTATTAGTATTTCCAGTGATTACACAGTTACGATATTTCTACTTTAGGTTCAAACACTGAACCATTTATTCCACTTACTACTCGTAATAATACGAAAGCGTAGAGGGGCCACAATAATTTTATTTTCATTTTCGAAACTAATTCCGACTTAGATCTCATGATTCCGACTATATATATAAGATCTCGGAATCCCGACTTAGATCTCAGAATTCCTACTAAGATCTCGGAATCCCGACTTCAATCTCGTAATTCCGACTTAGATCTCGGATTTCCTACTTAGATCTCGGAATTCCGACTTCAATCTCGTAATTCCGATTTAGATCTCGGAATTTTGATATTGGTGCCCAAATGGCAAACATTATCCTATTGATATCCGTTTTGAGTCCATTTCATGTCGGGATAAAGGACATCTTCATCTTACAACATCCGTCAGATACCTTAGTATATCCATTTCAAATTCGTTGACGGATATGAAGCGAAAAATATTCTGCAGGAAATTTTACATGATCGAGTGCTTCCTCAAACATAAAGAATCATTTCACGAAAATTTGCTATCAACAGAAATAATAGTTGACTTATAACGGTGGCTTTCATTCACATCAAAATATCGAGGACATGTAACTAATATAACAGTAATTTAGTAAGTAAGTAAGTTTGTGACAGCTGCATTGCAGGCGTGTTCTGATGAATTTCAATCACCCTTTATAAGTTCATCCCGTCTCTGAAACATAATTATTGCATGGTCTCTCATGTACTCTAACAGAATTAAAAGGAAACTGACATGTTGACGTAAACATACACATGCAGAGAATGGGTTTTTTATTTAATTAAAATGTCATGTGTTTTTATGCTCGCATTTTATTCGATGGACATTGCGGTACTAATTCATCAAATATGTATATGCATTATGTTTCTCAATGTAATTCGATTTAATTCCACATTGGACGAAACATTCAAAGGTACGATAGATTTCTTTTTCTAAAATATTGGAATTATTCGAAATGGTTCCAATTCATAAAATATCGAAAATAAATATCTCATGAACTTCCTTCTTTACCAGGCTCAGTTTTCCAATTCCAAACTTCCTGTATATTATTGAATATTAGGATTTGATTCTGACTTCAACATGAAGAGCAAAAATCTATGTTCCATCAGATAGCCAAGCAGCACTGAAAGCTCTGAAGTCATACCCTTTTGAGTCTAAGCTGACTTGGGACTGTAAACATTCCTTGAGACAACTGGCAGCGAACAACCAGGTCACTTCGATGTGGGTGCCAGGTCATAAGGGAGTTAAAGGCAACGAGGTTGCCAAAGAAGGGGCAAATACACAATTTCTCGGCCCAGAACCCTTCTGTGTACTCTCCAAGGCCCACTTGAGAAAAGAGGTTCGACGTTGGGAAGCGGATGAAATGAAATCTCACTGGAATAAAGTGCCAGGACAAAGACAAGCGAAAAGGCTAGTGAGCCTTCCGCCAAGGAAAGCTAAACAGCTTCTCGAGTTGGACAAAAAAGACTTGAAACTGGTAACGGGACTTCTCACTGGACACTGCCCTCTGAGGTATCACCTCAAAAAGATGGGTAAAACAGAGAGTGATAGTTGCCGCTACTGCGAGAACTTCGCTGAAACTGCAGAACATTTGCTTTGCGAATGCCCAGCACTCTTCTGCAAGAGGCTCAAGTTCCTGGAAGGGGCCTTCTTAGAGCCCTCCGATGTCAGGATACTAGCACCCAGGAAATTGATAAACTTTGCACGAAGTCTCGGATTCCTGGGCCTCGAATAGATTAAGGGTTATGCACAAAATATCTAATAGGTCGAGGTGCTTGAGATGCTGCACAGCCTTAACGACCCCCCCCCCCCTACAATCTACAATCCTCAGTAGTCCAGGAATTACCATTATTGTATTCCATCATTTGAAACAGTCTTCAAAAGTTCAATTTCATCATCTGTACCTGCTATACATATGTATATTTTTCCATCTACATCGCATAGTGCATCAAGTATTCCTAGAATGAATCCATTTGCTATAAAAATTCACCTTTCCTGTGAATATATACCTGCTCTATATTACTAGGTTTTATGAGATTTTGTTCCCTCTTGAATAAATTCTATGCCAATATGTATATTTTCCTGTCTGTATGGAAATATGGCCTTGTTTTAGTTTCCTCTTACGATTGGTAATTTCAGAATATTCTCAATAAGCGCCCCAGTGGTGTATTGTATTCATTTATTCATAAACCCACAGCTGGCTCCGGTGTGTTCATGTCTGTGCTGTTATCTATGGAAATACTCCCATTTAGCACAAAATTCTGCGGAAACAATCGGAATAACTTTGCTTTTCTATGTAAACTTCATTCCGCAACTTTCTACAAGGTCGATTCAAGTTTAACATGGAAAACAAGAAAACATTTATGGTGTGAGACCCTGGCGGCTACATAAAACCTAGAACAACCAAGTAAGAAATGTTCCGGATAGAAGTCCTAATTTGTGTACACATTATGTACAGGTAAAAATAGCTATATTTATGTATTTGAAGCACTCGAAATACACTCAAGATTTTGTTTCTGATGTATAATGTACAGTTCTCATGTGCTTGATGTTATAACACGAGAAAATCAGAACTATCAATTTCACAGTTAGAAGACTTACTTACTCGAAAAATATAGTTTATTTCAGAACAATCAGTGTCGCCGCATGATTTGCAAAAAAAATTACAATCAATTGAATGCAGGAGGCAACACAACGGAGAACAGCACTTAGGTACCTTTATTTTGCCTTCTAGTTTTAGTGAAAATATTTGGAATTATGAGCCTGAAAGATCTCGCTTTAACTTGATATTTTCTATTATTTCTATTATTTCGACCTTTCTTTCATTAAACACACAAGTGATGTGATGTATCGGTGAATTGCCAATTTTATGATCTATCCAATGGTGTTTCAATCCAATATGGCTACCATTATAAATATCAAAGTTGGCGTCGATATCTTCGAATCTAGTGTGCCTAGATTTTTTTTCATATCACCGTTGAATTCAGCATGCAAACTTTAGTAACTATACCAAATTTCAAAATCCTAGCAGCAATAGTTCAAAAGTTATCGATGAATATAAGAATCGACAATTTCCAGTTTTTTCAGGATATTTCAAAAACCACGTGAGATATCCTCGATTTCTTTTGAAATTCGAGATGGCCATAAAATTTTTCATCTTTTTCCTAATTCAACCTAGTTCGTATCTCTGCCCGTTTCCGATTTGTCAATAGTGTAACATTTGCATTACCCTGACTAGAGAATGTTGGAATTCACCTTTTTCAGTTAACATTATTTTTGCTTTTTATTCAACTGACTGATTTTTTTTTGAAAAATGTTACAAGGTTTCAAGGCACAAACTGAAATGAGTGATAGATCCCATCATTTTAATCAAGAAACTTCATATAAATATAAGTCCGAGTTCAATAGTTTTTTTTTCTATTAATCAGAATATTTTGCTTACTTTTGAAGCTATCAATTCGAAATTTGGTGTGGTTAATACTTCCTGAAAAACCATAATTCCAAGCAGTCTATAGATTTCCAAAATCTACAGGGCGATACATTTTTAGGGGTAAAGGCTTCTTTATTCTCATCAAACCTTTACTTGTTATCCAATCAGAAATGCTCTTAAGAAGTTTTCACGCAGTATGTATGAATCCGAAGGTCACCAAATCTGATTTGTTCACTCAATAACTAATGAAATATTGATTTTTTTCCATTCTCCAAGACCATAAGGTAATAAGTGATATCTCGTCGACGCCCTAAAGAACCCTTCAAATTCTGTGCATGAAATTCGCTTACTGCGTGTCGATATCGCCCAGAAAACTCTGACTTTCCGCTCTACTTTTCAAACAATACAAATTGCCATTCGATTCCACTTGGAGTAAAGACAATGGGGGAGCATTTCGATGGAATCGCAACAAATATCGACGGTTAAAAACAATAAAACGCCAACAGAAAAAGGGGATCAGAGAGTTGCGATGGAAAAGTTCGCAGAGGAGTACGGGAAGTTGTGTCAAAGTGACCTCCTTACTTTGTTGCTCGGATAATTGTATTTATTGGTTTTGACGTTAGATTTCTCCGATGAGAAACCAAATCTGGTCTTTTCGTGTGTTTTTAACCACCAACTTAGTTGCAAAGCAACCCTCGAAGTCTCATTGAGACTTGTATGAGTAAGGAAGACGGAGACCTTAGCTTTTTAAGTGTCATCCGAAGCACTACTCGGCTGGTTACCGTTGAGAGTCCGAAGGATTGAAATCTAGGTTAGTACCAAGAATGTTCGCGGTTGGTCACCTATCTCCTTTCGCTTAACGATACTATAGAAATAAATCAATATTTCCAAATGCCGTGCGGGATTTGAACTCGGGCCGGAGGCCCTCTAGAGTCTACACTATAAGACAGAGATTCAACACACTCGACCACCAGCCCGTTGCTTGAGCCAAAGTCAGCTAAATGGAAAAAATCTAGTCTTTCGTGCACTATACGACGTTCTGAAGTTCACTAAAGTCCCAAACGTCTGCCGCCAAGGTGAGGTCGCTACTTTGGTTGAGTTCCGAAATTCCCAACCAGTACTGTTCAGTGCTTTAGATCGTTCTTAAATTACTGAATTCTACTGAAAGTAACTTACTAAACCTGAATTCGTCATCAGTAAAATCATATCGGAATTCGACTTTTATAGAAGTCGTTCGATTCTCATTTGTTTTAGTTTTTCTCTGTCAGCGACCCAATTTTGGGTTAAAGTTATGTTCTTCTTTTTTTTTTCTAACCTCAGTACGTAGTGTATTATACCTATCATAATCTGATATATTTTCACTTTCATAAATCTTTTTACTCAAACAGGTCCAATACCAGTTTTTAGGAATGCTAATAAGGCATTCCAAGAAAAATTTTTGGAGGTACTCACGTATTTTGTCTCCAGAATAAGAATCAAAAAGCTAGTTTCGTTAACACACCATTTGACATCTTGAATTTCTTCTACTAAAAACACAAAATTCGTCCTTCTTTCAACTAAAACAACACGCACGCTTACATTTACTTCTTTTCAACACTTTTTTGCCAACAAATTCAATTTTTTGAACACATGTATTGTTCTTCGAAAACAGGACACTTTGATATGTCAACTTGACCTTGTCACAAAGTTCAGCACCCGTCATGCTCGGTTCTCGATGGGTTTGGTAAAATGTTTCGAATTTTTTCGAATATACTAACGTATTCTACTGAAAATTGTTGAAAACAGTTAAATGTGAGTGTGTGTGGTATGTTAGTTTCAAGGTGGATATAGGATGGTGAAACAGCTTCCTATTAACAAGCACTAGAATAAACTGTAGACCTTTGCCTACTTGATTTCATACCGTAGTAATATTTCCTGAAGTTATCAGAGATGGCGACATACCTTGTGTCGGTAAAACAGAAACTGTGCATCTGTCATACTTTTATCAGTTTCATCTGTTCTAGATGAAAAATGATTGAGAAGAGTCAAAATATCAATATTCATTCAAGATTTATCGAAAATGTATTGTTTTAATGTCGTTTCAAGTCACGTCTGTCAGATGTGAACCACAGAAATACGTAAGAAACAGAAATCTTCTTCGATAATCGATCTTACCGCCATCTTCTTTCAAGTCGCGGAAATATTAGTACCTTCTCGAACGGTCTACAAGTTTTTCGCAGAAACAAATGAAGAGCTGTTTCACCATCCTATATCCACCTTGGTTAGTTTAAAAATAAGACTAAGTTTGGTGAGTTTTCTTCAGTGGGTATGAATTATGCGTGGAGCAGGCAACTGGGTAATTCTTCCGTTAGGTGGCGATGTCTTATTTTTTCAAAATTTTTGGCCTTACTTACGTATTTTGGCCTCCTGATCACGAATCTGAAAACCAAATTGTGCGGAAACCAATACTTTTCAAGATATTCGCAAAATAAAACCTTCATCATCCTTCTTTTGCTATTGTTCAACTGCTCATCACTGGCTTATCTGTTGTACACGAAACTCGGTGTAAGTGCTCGCGGAAAACAGATTCCATATTGATTATAATTCAGTTATCACAAAAACAAAACGAGATTGCTAAAATTTGATATTACCTTGAATATTTATGTAGTTTTTTAAATAACGGCCATGATAGCTGTCAACAGAGACAACACTGGCAATGTTGCAAGTGGTCGTCCGTTCACGCGAGGTAATTCTCATTCAATATATATCTGTCCTTCTTTTCGTGACGAAGTAGAGATAGAAAGAAATACTGAATGCTCCACGAGTAAATTTGTGCTGAGGTTTGTCACCAATGTAACCTTTTGTCATGGAAGATATGAGCATTGATAATAATTTTGAAACAAATGGTTGAATTAATAAATAGAATGCCGTTTCTCATGGAATATTACTTTATAGTTAATAAGGAAGGTATATAGCTCTTCAAACAACAATTAAAGAATGATGATAAAGGTTGAATCACTGAATAAGTGTTGCTAAATAATAGGGTTATAATGACTTTATTTTTCGAGTATCTCGAAAAGTATTGGTTTCCGCACAATTTGGTTTTCAGATTCGTGATCAGGAGGCCAAAATACGTAAGTAAAGCCAAAAAAAAAAGACATCGCCACCTAACGGAAGAATTACCGGCAACTGAACGTAAGTGATCAAAATAATTGTATTCTATCGTACAATCAATATGCCAACATTCTAGTTTCTTAATTTTGAACACTCTCCACTTTGTGATATTTACACATTTTTCAGCCACATCACATTTAAAGTTCAAAATAGTTCACGGTTATTATGATGATGTCTCTGCCTTATAGAAGAAGTAATTTTTTTTCAGTGAACAGACAATATTATACCTTCTACAAGGTGTTCATTTAGATCGACAATATTTGAGCCTTTACGATGTGAACGACACATCCCATCATTTTTGAATTGTCATGCTAAACACGTTCCATCTGTGCAGGACAATATACACAGTTTTTTTTTTCTCGTCTGGTGTTAATCATTTTTGGAACGAATGTAATTAGCGAAGAGGAACATAAAACTCGCAGAGTTCACAGCGAAATTCCCGGACGCAGAAACAATGCCGGAGTTTTTTAATAATGTCAGATTGAAACTGCTCGCGAAAATAATGCGGATAATTTCGTTGTAAGCAGCTGGACAAATTTGCTAACTGGAACAAATTAACAAAGAAAAATATTTAGGTGATAAACTCACTCATCATTGCGCGATTATATTCAAGCGCAAGCGTTGGGAAAATTACTGTGAAACCCGTGTTTGCTATGCCTTATTGGCAAATGAACCCCAGGGGTTGCAGTAGTTGGCAAGACAACTAAGAACACTAGATAGAGTCCTTTTTCAATTTTTGAAGATTCTATCAGAATTGAATTTTTTGTAGGATAAACTTTTACCAGCTTCACTATTGAAAAATAGTGCATTTTTACTGATTTTTCAATTAAAACAAAAAAGATTTTATATTGTGCTTTCGTAAGATCCATTCTTGAATACTGTTCGATCATTTGGGACCATACTATAATGTGAATATAGACTTGATTGAGAATGTTCAGAAGAAATTCTTGAGGAATTGTGATTTTCACTTTGGTATTCAACGAAATGAATATGAGTACCTACAGTCAACTCTTAACCAAGTTGAATATAAAATCATTGGAAGATAGGAGAATTTCTATGAACTTGATTTTTTTTATGTTCTGGTTCTCCCGAAAAGGGATATCCTGGTAATGTTCAGAGAACATCGTGAGAACAAAGGACAAGAAGGTAGGAGTTGGTGTTCTTCTTAAATTTCTGAAGATGGTATGCCTCCCTAGACAATGAGTTCCAAAGTCTCGATGTTCGTTGGATGAACGAGTCTTTGGAAAGGGACGTTCTGCAGGTCTCTAAAGTGACTACGAAGGGGTGTGAAGACTAAACTTGACAGGTTAAGCTCGAAGAGACTGCTAATGGAGAAACGATTGTTGATATTTCAGAAGAGCATCGCCCATGAAAATATCTATTAAATAGAGATAAATCGCCAACTTTTCTACGGTATTCCAGAGAAGTGAGCGAGTTTGTAAGCGAGGCATCACCGACGAGATGAGACAGAATCCAATAGTTTCAGGATATGTTTAGGTGCCGCACTCCACAAATATAGTAACAATATTCCAGGACAGGTCGGATATGTACCTTATAGATCATAATTGATTAGGATATTATATCGTTTCCGAAGCTTTTCTTTACCATTATTTTTCGTAAGTACCAGATTTGTTTCATCTTTTAGTAATGTAGTCACTATACATAAGGAGTCATTAATACTTCGTATTTCACACTTTGCTAAATATTTTGAAGAATTGTAAATTGTAATGTAGACATTAGACATGAGCATTCGAAAATACTTTGTAAAGTTCTTCGCACTTTGTTGAATATGCTTTTGTAAATTGGCTTTGCCGTTGAACAAATAAATAAATAAATGGGTAAATAAATAAATTAATGAATTTATGTGACCTATGAAGTACCAGAAACAATTATTATATCTTCCATAGCCAAGAATTGGATGAACATAACCAAAGAGTTGTGGTACTACTTGTTCGAGAGCCTCAATTGAATAAATTATACCATGAAATTTCAGTTCCATAAAATATAGCTTGGTGGGATTTGGAGGCTTTAAAAAAATATAAGTACTTATCACAATTACTCAGCCAGTCGATATTCTAGAGAAATAACATGCGAGTAGAAACATCTAATTTGCTAAGCCAACAGCAAATAAGTAGTGAGATATTGTAGTAGAAGATGATTCGAGAAGAACGAAGTGATTGGTGATGAAATGAATTTTTCCTACGACCATCTATGAAAACGTCAATAATCACACTGTTTTGTTATTCAGAAAGTAGCTCATATCACCATGGTATTGTTTATTTGAAAGAAAAAAAGCAGTGTTGATATGAAAAATATCACAACGGTCGCCTGAATTGATATAGAAATAATTAGGTATATTGTGAAGGTACTCACTATCAATATAAGAGTTCTCAAATCAAATTCATATTATTTATTGAAATTTCTGTCTCGTTTTGAATTATACCGAGAACTCTTTATCTATTAATTTCAATGTGTCCATAACCTCTGAATTCACTTTAAAACTGGAACATATACTCTTTGCTGGAACTATTTCGATGTTGATGACAGATGGTTAGATCATTCAAAAGAGTACGGCTACAGTTTAATGCGCGGCTTGCTGCTTGCATCAGTTTGATATCACAGATTATTTGGTATCACAGATGTTTGCAAAGAATCAAGGACGCACTAACTCGAGTAACTCGTACGCGCTTGCGAACTACGTACTTCTATGGTTCTGTATTCCTGGTTGCGTGATTACTGGCGCTAGCAGGCGAATGGTGTCAAGGTTGTTTATGTACGCTGGTGTCAATATCAATAAAATTTGTCCAAACTAGACTAACTCAATCAAACAGTAATTCACATAATGAGGAATTGAAGTATTCAAATATCATCTTGAATATGGAAATAAACAGTACTTGACATTGAATCAAAACCACCTGAAATTCTAGAGACCGCTAAAGTTACATTTTTGACAAGTCCTCCCGCGAAATGAAAATATTCGGAGTCGTAGGAAAAATAGTGTACAAAACTCGTTGGAAAGTGCATCTCCTTCACTCGTTACGTTTCCGCACTCACCACTACGCGGCTCGTGCTAAACGACTACTCGCGTGAAATATGTCACTTTTTACACTTGTTGTGTAATATACTATATCAAGTGCTTTATATGGAATCATTAGTCTCCATCAACACATCTCCACTGTTCGTATTGTCCGTATTGATGTATATTGGCAATAAAGCTATGAAAAAATGAACGAGAACCACTTTTTCTTCGCTCAGACTCGAAGGAAACTTGTGCACTTCAACATTGTTCAAACCTCACAATAGAAATCCCATTTTTCAATTACACTTTCGCAAGTCGTTAAAAAATCGGCACCCACACATTCATTTTTCGAAATCCAACAAATGCATAATAAATCAGACCGTGATGTGATGCAATTAAATCCCAACTAGGCAATGAACTTCTGAAAGTTCTGAGAGTTGAAGGAAGTTTTTAATCAAAGACTCGGCGGGCGAGGCCTTATTCAATTTCGAGTCGCAGAGGGCCCTATTGTCCCCCTCGGTGTTATGCAGCCTCTTGCATGAGAACTTAAGATTACGTTGTTATCGAGTTAGATGGCCTTTTCTGAATATCCTTCCATTCACGAGAACACTTTGCTTTGTCTTCCGGGACTGCAAGGAATTAATAAGTGTTCCCCACTTCGCCTGATTAAACTCGCAGACAATATTTGGCCCTTGAAGGGCCATCCAGAGGAATCTTTACGTAATCATATTCTCAAAGAACACATTGCGCTTTCTCGTGTGATATCGCCGGAGATTCAATGCAAGGCGAAGATTATTCACCAGACAAACTTCTTGCAAAATTTCATTACAATGTTGTCATTACTGGAAATTTTATTGAAAACACGATATTTTGAAAATTTTCGACAAAATATTCGTGTTGAAGAAAACATTTATAGTTTTTGAACTCAGAGTGGTATTCGGTAAGAAAATTTCACAACAAAATATTACTGAAGTATGTGCGTTGAAGAGATACGGAAGGTTCGACCTCGTTTCTCATTGGTCTAGACGCCAGGCAAGCATACAAGTTGACCATACGGCTGTGTATAAACAGTAAAATGACTTACAACTGTGACGAGATTGACTGTTTGAGTCTTATTTCTATTATATTTACCGTTAGTTCAGTTAATCAAGATGTACAATTTCAATAATCACAGGGGACACGAATTTGATTCTCATTAACACTTTTCAAATATTATCGTAAATTGTGAATCAACAAATCAGTGCATCATTATTTACCGACACCGTCTGGATAAAAAATTTGATATTCATGACAGAAAACTTTGAATCACTGAGTTAAAGTTGGTAGAAATATATTCACACTCAGTGCGCACCACTTTCACCAATGGAAAACGCTATTAGTATTTGAAGTTAGGTAAATGTGGATGTCATTAAACTTATAAACGTCAAACAATTTCCAGTGTAAATCCTGGTTCATGCTAATACGAATATCGAAAAATTTATGCGAATAAAATGGCCGCTGAAAAGAAATATCGCAATAAAGTTGAATTATCTTAACTTTTTTGAGGATTTTTTCATAATATTTTCACTGATGAGTTTTTAGTTTTTACTGATGAGCAAACCCACCTTTTTTGCAATGTTCTACCTACCCTAGCACGGGGCCACCATTTTTTGAAACACCCTGTATAATTTTGAATCCGAATGACAGCAATGAACCAACGTTTCATGTTTGACTGACGTAAATATTCACAGCTGCATATTCTCGAGTATTCCATCATTACCAACACCCTGTTCAACTTATTTCAGTGAATTTGCATTTCAGCATTTTTTCATATGTTTTGATGGAGAATAAAGAGAATATGTAACTAGATGCTCTCTAAAAGCAACATCGAGAAATATACACTTGAATTGAATTCTCAATCTCAATACTCTCACAGTAGCAAATTGATATTCAGGAACATGTAAGAATTGGTTTCGAAAAATATTGTTCGTATACGTATAGATGCCTTATTCAATTTATATAGACCTCACCAGTATGATGAATAGATACTCTATCATTTATTATTCAATGAGATTCTCGAATTTTCTTATAATGAGTAATCCGATCATGGAAATTGCCTCAGAAATCAACCTGGCAAACACCCTATATGATTTGATAATGTGCATGTTATGGTAATGAAACAAAACCCTAAACTTGGCACGAAATATTTCCATTATTGGAAGTTTTGTCATGAGTGAAGTAGAATGTTAATTATAAGGGCTAGTTTCATGCGAAAATCCAATCCATCACAATCAACCACAACTATTTTAAATTTCATGTGTTTTCAATTGCGGACTAAACCTTCCGATGGAAGATTTGACTCGTATCTGATGAATACCCAAAGGGTGTTTAGCAAACTCTTGATATAAGTGAGTCTGGGAATACTTCCAAAGTGCGAAAAACTATATGAATTGTCGAATATATCTTCCATTAGATGTGAATAATTTATCCGCATCTATCTCTATGCTGGGCCCATTGTGAATAAGTTCACAACTTCGAAAAGAGAAATACCTTCAAAAAAGGTTTTATGTATCGTATGTCCAGGCAAATTTAGTGACAATGCTGATACTTCTCTGTTACCAATGATGGTTTAGAAAAATTAAATCAAACATAATATTTCAATGAAATACAATCATGCTCGAGAATTGGTTAAATAAATATTCGAAATCAATCTATGTTGGCAACAACCATCGCATTCATCCCGAACCGCTATACAGCGTCAAATAAAATTGGTAAAAAGATCACCCAATAAATTTTCGAGCGTTCCATTCCTGTATAACAATACGATAAATTACGTTTGAAAATTATGTTGAAGAGAATCCGATCTCGAACATAGCAATCGAACAGTGAATCCAAATCGTATAATGCATTAATGTACCAGACTGCACAGCTGCCACATTTCTCAGCAGTCAATTCTCAGTTTCATAATGATGTACTTTTTTCCAACTGAAGATATTCATATTGATTTTCCATTTGATAACAATACTAGTGGACCAGAAGAAGTTATTAATTATTTTCAATTTTCGTGATTGTTCTAATGAACACAAAGCTTCAAGAATACATGCGCAAAAAAGGGTAACAAAAAATTTCGTACAACAGGCATAGTGCTCAGTTTGAGAAACAAAATAAAGTAAAACCAATCATCAATCACGACGAGAAAGAATTGCAATTGGAAATCCAAGTACGAGTATCTGAGTAGTAATTGCAATTCGTACCTATAGATATAAGTCAAACTAAATATATGAAGAATACAAAAAAAAACACCTCTAACACTTCTCAACCTGGATGTATTTTCTCGCCTAACTCATCCAAACATGCATTTCGAAAGCAAACATAATTTTCTTTCTGAATCACAAATCAATTTGAGACATCAACAACCCCGAACATCCATGCAGACAGTCCAGTTCAAAAGTACAAATAATATTTTTTCTAAATCACAAACTCACACATTCCATCAAAAACATCCTCAAACATCCAGTCTTCGTCTGCCACATACACCCTCTCCTTTTCCGCTTCTGGCTCCCTAAGCCGACTCCCCTCATACCCCTCCCATTCCTCGTCTTCACTGTCAATGTCAGGATTCTTCACGAGAGGCTTGGCTGGCGAATCCCAATCTTCCGTTTCCTCCGTCTCGCAGTTGCTGATGGACTTGCTGACGTAATGCGCCAACTCGGTCTCATCTTCATCCGAGTACGAGCACGAGTACCTCTCAACTGAAGACGAAAAGCTCTCTCTCCTCGGTATCGGACCGTCAAACCTAGTGCCGGTGTTCTCGAAGGTCTTCCTCAAGTTGTCCTTCTTCGCTTCGTAGCTTTCGCATGGGGTGCACTCGGCAGTGTTCAGGTGGTTGCACTCGAGATCGACTGCTTCGATGGCTTCGCCATTCAAAGAAATGTCCCTCAAGATGTTGTTGTACAAATCGAGCACCCGCAAAGACGGCATGGAAGCGAAATCCGGGGCGCTGTCTATGTAGTTGTCCTGGGCTAAAACCATCCTCAGACCCTTCAGCGAGGCTAAGAAGGGCGGTAAGGCCACCAGAGCGTTATGGGACACGTCGAGGATCTCCAAGTTCACCATGAACTGCATGCCATCAGACAACCAGGAGATGGAGTTGTTGTTGATGCGCAACTCGGTCAACGTTTCGAGCCAGGCGACGCCCTCAGGGAACACGGACAGGCCCAAGCGGTTCAACCTCAGCACTTTCAACTGTTTCCACTGTGGTCTCACGAAAAGGTCGTCAACGTCGTGTAGTATATTGGGGGTGTTCTTGTGTTTGTTGCTGATGTCCAGGTATTCCAGTTTTCTGAAGCATTTCAGGAATCCGTAGTCGGTGTTCAGCAAGTGGCAGTTCCTGAGCTTGAGCTTCCTGAGCTGGATGATGTTTAGGTTGTAGCTGTTTTTGAAATACTTGTAGTGTATGGCTCTGTTGGAGCTGAAGTTCAGTTCCTCTAAGTTCGTACATCTGAATGTCATCAGCCACTCTGGTAGCCATTTGAGCTGGTTATTGTTGAGTTTCAGTTTTCTGATATGTCGAAGGCACTTAGGTTCCATGTCGAAATGATCTATCATGTTGTGACTAAGATCGAGATATTCTAAGTATTTCCAGTTACTATATAGACATGCAGGTACTTTTTTCAAATTGTTGTATGATAATCCAAGGTGTCTCAAATTAGGGATATTGGACGCTATTGCTAAGTCCATTAGATCACAATGAGCCAGATCAAGTATGGTTAATTGATCTATTTTGAGTTTATTCAATTTAGGACCCGATAATATGTCTTTGAAAAATTCTCTGACTGTGACAGTTTCGCATTCTTCAGTCTCTTCAGAAACCTTACTACGTATTTCGATAGTTTCGGACCCATTTCTGAGTATCTTCAGTTCTTTGGAACGTTTATCAAAACCTGAAAAAATATCAGCTACAAATAACAAACGCAGCTCGAAGTTTTAAAACTTCATTCTGTCAAGAAACGTCCAAAGAAATGCCTATAATGATCGCATAACTACAGTATAATTAGTTCCATGGCATGGCACGGCACATAAAAAAGTTTATGAAAACACTACTGATAACTGATTTAATGGGATTATATAAAATTTATACTCAAAATGATCAAATTTTCTGTTAAAATTATATACATATCATTCACTATTTGACAATATCTAAAATGATACTAAACATCTCGCAGAAGTTTTGTATTTGCTCCTAATTCACTAATTCTGTTCTTCAATTATTATTCTTCAAAAGACAAAAGTAACAAAAATCTAAGATTCAATCCCGGATTCAAAACACTTTCAGATACTTACTGGTAGGGGTGGGCGATAATGATTTGGAAATATCGATTATTGATATTATAGATAGTTGATATTTCGATATTATCGATAAGTCCATATTTTTTAATCCTTCACAAAAATTGTTTATATTGTGTACGTGGAAATGTAAAAACTATTGATACAGGATTCAGAAAATCAGGGGTGGGCGATAACGGTTTGGAAATATCGATTAAATATAATAAGAATTCATCGATATTATCGATACTATCGATTATCATGACGTTGTTTCTTTGATATTGATGCAACGCCTATGTATTTTACATCGTTGTCAGATTCTTTATCTATTTTCACCAATTTTACTGGACATTACACAAATACGTGTTCAATGATTCAAAAACTACTAATTCTACCACGAATCCTGAGGATACTAACGTTAAGACCCGTTATGTACAAAAACGATAATTTTTAGGATATGGCATGTCGAGAGTCGAGATATGAAAGTACTCCTCATCTTCTTTCAAAGAGTGGATACGAAGACGTACTACCTACTTTTATCTCAATCTGGCAACACTGTAATGGCGAAAGCATGCTTCGCAATCCTACAATGTAAACAAAAATAGAAACAGAACACGCAGATATTTCGATAAATCCACACCATAACAATGTGATAGATAAAGCGATTGAACTTACCCATGATAGCACACCTATTCAATCACTTTTTATGTTCATTATTCGACGAAAGCACAGTCACACAACATAGTCATCATATTTTAAAATGAGGTTATGTGATTGTGACGAAACGCCGAGCCGAACTGCCAAACGGAAGATTGGGTAGAGATGGGTAGTCATAAATCGATTCATCAGAAATCGCGCGATACATTTTTGTACAATTTCGAATACGAACTCGTAGTTTAGCAATATTGAAATTTCATCATATTGCAGAAGTCAGAATTTTACTCTGGTTTGATTTCGAAGTCGTAATTTGATTAAATTTCGTTTTTCAATAGGTATAGCATTTACAAATGTAACGAAATATAGGTTGTTTTAATTGAATCAAATCCACTGCCGATCTAAATTTCATTCGCTTTAATCAAAAGTGATGACCATTATTTTTATGTCATGCGATTAACTTGTCACATACTTTGGAATAACTGCCCATCTCTAGTATATCGCGTTTCTCCTACGCCATCGTCCATAGATCTACGCGCTAGAATCAAAGAAAGGTTGCCATAGGCGTCTCTCGGTCAAGTCCACAAAAGTACCTAGCTTACTGAAATTATAGAAATGAAATGGAAAAAATTTTAATTTGAAATGAAACATTCTTTCTCGATCACAAATATTTTTTAGAAAATTCTCAAAATATTTGTGTTCTCGAAAAAATTTTCAGTGATAATTGAATTTTAGTGGTATTATGAGTGAAAATCTGATCTGTTGGTTTTCAAAAATCTTTCATCATATAGATTATTCATTCGATGTTTTATATACATATATGTATTTCCACAAAATATGTAGTTTCAAACCAAAATTGAAGAAGCTTCATTATGGCTAGTTTAATAAAACACGATTGTTTGTCCCCTATCAGCTGATGATTGCCATGTTGTGACATCAGCTGGGAGTGGCCTATTATCAGAAAATTGCACTCCTGACATTCGGATTTTAATTATTTATCTAAATCCCTAAATCATGTAAATAAATATTATCTAACCTGACCAACCTCTACGAACAAAAACATATTTGTATATTGTTTGATTCGATAAAATGCTTTCGCTGGTGCAAATATAGAAATGTATATGAAGAATAAAGGGCTTATCAATTAGTCATCATATTTCGTGTGAAATCAGGTGATTCTTTTTTCGTATTTTCTCTTACGACAAAGAGGCCTTCGGCAATAACGAACACTGTTGTACTTTTGGAAATAATCGAGTTAGGAAATTGAAACAGCTGTAGACGCCCTGTAATTTTCTCCTCGAGGAGAAGAATGGTAAATAAAATTTCGATAGCGAGGCGACTCGCTTGGAGAACATGATTTATTGCAAAAATAATTTCCTTAACGTCGTTATAACGAGAGCGACGACAACAGAAAAGTCTTAAAAATACGGATAATGGAATTTGATATGGGAATAAATGGCAAACGGCGCAAATTTCGCATATACGGTAACATATGCCAGGGTCTGGCAATATTATCACCATTAGATTAGATTATATTGTATATTCGTGAAAGTTATGAACCCTCATTACGAGATCTTAGACCTATCAAGATCTTTTGTGCATAACCCTAAATCTCGGATTTTTGAGTCTTCACACAAAGTTTATCATCAGTTTTCTGAGAGCCAAGCGCTCCTTCCTGAAAGTCAAGCTTCTTGCAGAAAAGCTCTGGGCGTTCGCAAAGCAAATGTTCTGCAGCGAAGTTCACGCAGTAACGACAAAGTATAAAAAAATTCTGAACATTTTGGTGATACCTATAGGGCAGTGTCCAGTGAGAAGTCCCGTTACCAGTTTCGAGTATTTCTTCCAACTCGAGAAGCTGTTTAGCTTCTCTTAGTGAAAGACGTCGAAACTTCCAGTTTGAAGAGTTCTGAGAATCGTGGGAATTAAGTGTTGCCTTCTTTGGCAAGGCAGTCTGCTTCTTCGTTGCCTTCAACTCACTTGTGACCTGGAACCCACATCAAAGCGACCTGTCACTTGTCGCAGGAAATGTTTGCAGAGCTTTCATTGATTCTCGGCTAACTGATATCACTCATTTCTCTATAGGTTGAAGGTTGCCATATGTCACCAAGGGTGTTTGACTTGGCCCTGTAACACCCACAATAGTCTTTTCATCTATCTTGAATCATCAGTATACCACACTGGGTATAATCATCTAGATGGAGGAGCTTCAGATCGCAGTGTCAACCGTGTCGACTTCACGCCGTTTTCATTTAACAAAAATCCAGCTCTGGTCACATACATCTCTTCTCTTTACCTTTTTGTAGTCACTTCTGCTTGTTTTGGCACCGTTAAACCGAATGGAATAACATTTCATCGAGGATATTAGCAATTTATGTCGCTTCTCCGATCCTATCTTACTTGAGTTCGAGTTGGGAATGTTCGGCTGTGATACTAGGAATAGGGGATGGACGAATAACCGTAAAACGGTAATCACTTCACCGTATAAAAAGTGAAGGGAATTTGGAGGAAATAAAAGATAAATCCGGTTGTCATCTCATGAGAGCGACGATATAAATATAAGTATAATATATCCTTCAACTCAGTGGCAGTGCTCCATTTTATGGATTAAAGTCAGTTTTAAAAATAAAAATCTATCCTGCATCTAGTGAAATTAAACGATGATTGGGAATCTCTCTTGCTGAGGAAAATGGATAGTGCTATAGAACAATGTCTTATACTTATAGCAAATAGGTAGAGCCTCATATTAGAAGAGAAGTGAGTGAAGGATAAGGAGTGTGTGGATCTGCATGCGCTGAATCAACTTGGACATATGCGTGGAACTCAAAATTATAAATCATGTGCCATAATAGTTATGTGGAGCCTGTCTCGACAGATCTGAAATGTGCGAAATTGAGTTGCAAACACATATGAATAAGTTATTAAAACGCCTTCTTATTGAAGTCGGTAAGTTTTTTCAACTCCTCTGATTCGTGTGTTGTCATCAACTGATTTATAATGCTGACATCAATTGAAGAATACTTGATAACTTCAAACTTGATCAGTTTTGAGATTTTTTAAGAATACTTCATTTTCGGGAGTTGCTATTGGCAAATGACGTATATTGATCATTCATCCATATTTGCAGCAAATTTCAACGTATTTACCCTAACCATATCGTTCACCGCTCACGAGTTGAAAAATAAATAACTGGATATAATTCGGTTATCTATGCCATAGCTTCATCCAGGATATTTCTTTATCATCTTTACGAGAATTAAATTTATATTCTGACAGAACAGAGACTCTTTGGGGTGCATATTTCCGCTACGATAGAGGCGGCGCTAGTGTCATCGCTACCAATCAACATTTTACGACAGCCACAGCACACTAGAGAACTATAAAACGGTTTGGCGCGCTCGCTTTCTCAGAACACCGCCAGAAACTGACAGATTTATACTTATTTCATCCTCCAGGCGTTCATCCAGAATGTGTCTCGGATAAACAACAGACTTCTGATAGGCAACCTCAATTTCAGATGCAGAATATGAGGGGATCAGATTTTGTTTACAATCTGCACGTGAGAATAGGATACAGGCAATTTTGAAAATGAAATTTCGCTAGATGAATCGACTGTTATTTTATACGTGTTATTCACCTCATCATATATGCGAACTAGCAAGCTTTATTATTCGTTGTAAAAGGCCATCAACATGAGCATATGCAACTTAGAGAAGTATATTGCTCAGAGAAGAAAACATGCCATCATTTAGGTTTCACCCGTTTATTCTGAATGAGGTTTGCGATCTTCCTGATTTGTAAACATAACTTCATTTTTTACTACACCTAATAAGCAACTTTTGTCCAATCCAGGCGGTTTATTAGCATCATCCACAATAATCATGGAAGATATACAAATGTATCATCACCACTTGTCGACTTGAACATGGGTATCCCACAAGGATCGACATTAGGCCCTATGTTATTCATTATTTATATTAATGAAATAAGTAGTGTATCACCGTATGCTAGATTCACACCTTATACTGATGATGTCGCTGTCATTGTATCGGATTAAAATGATGACAATATTGCTATCAAGAGTTATCTAGTACTGAACTCTCTCAGTGTCTGGTTTTCCTATAACTCACTTAAATCCAACCAAAACTAATTTAGTGAGATTTTATGCAAGCCAAAGAAATGCAGAATCTGAAAATTTAGGCATTGACAATGCATACGTCGATCAAAAAAGAGTTACTAATTTTTAGGTGTCACAGCTGGAGGATTCACTGCTTGTTTCGAAGCTATATCCTACCTCACTTTTCTGTTCAGAACATATGAGATCCCTATTGAATAAACAATAGTTTCCAAACTTGTACTTCGCCCAAGTCTAAGTGTAGTTCGTTTATGGGGGAATTCAGTATCAGTAAATGAAGTGTTGGTATAGCAAAGAAGAGAATCGTTCGATTTTTAGCTATCAAAAAATTTCAATAGTGACTGGTATTTATATTTTCGAAAAGTGTATGTTCGTTTTCAGAAATAAGTACAGGGTGGACCAAATTAGGCGTAACATGATAGGGATCTCGTAAACCGAAAGAGATACATCAGGGTCGGTTGAATTATGGCAAAGTTGCGTAATTTTGTGCTCAATGAAATGCTGTCGAGAAAATCGGAAATGTCCCACTACTTCCGGAGATATACGAAGAAAAACACTGAAATTTCGTGAAATCGTTTTCCTGATGTTATTTGAAGAAAATTTTTCAAATGAATGGCAGTTCATCATTGCCACTTTTTATTTCCTACAAGATAACAATGTCACATTTCCAGTCCGACGTTTCGTCTTCGGCCCACCACCATCAACTTCATTTTTTTTCAAATACAGACCTGAATTTTTCATTTTGGATTTAGTTTTCTCTTAATACCCTGATTATAAGGACAATATCACAACTATTGGAAAAATTAGTATATATGAGAAAAAGTGTCTGTACACAACACCTTTTTAGCCTGTTGCGAGAACAAAAATTAGAGAAAATGCGCCAAATCGTTTGGCAATAAAACTTAACAACAAGCTTCCTAGAAATTTGAAAAACATCGAAAATATGAATTCTTTCAAAAGCCAACTCAGTGAGATCTAGGCATTCTCATCTTCATACTCGCATAGAGAATTTTTGACTTGAATTTAAGTTAATTGATTTTTTGATATTTTGTTCACTTGACTAATTATTATTATTATTTAAAGTATAGTATACGACATAAAAAATACAGACTGTGTATCCAAAATATCGATGTATTTTTTGTCTGGGATCTAGAGTTTAAGCACAAAGAAGTGCCTAATATCTTCATCAATATTCTAGTGAGGAAAACTGGAAAATGGAGTTATATTCAATCGACATTCGAAAATCCTTCACAAATCCAACATTCCATAGTGGTCCAGCCCGAGTTCACCCACTAATCCATAAACACACGAGTCATGAATAGCAGTAAATAACCCGATAGCATCGGCTAGCTGCCCAATACCGTCACTAGGCGGCATTGCCCATGTATAACGGCCACCACAACGATAATCTATCATTCAAGAGCCTAACCCAATCAATGTTCTATTCCCAATTATCCGATTGAATTCAATCGACAGGTCCCATTACTGTCCTCAACAGGAAACACCTAGTATTCGGCTTTGAAGGAAGCTGGCATACTATACACATCTATAACAGCGATACTAAAAACAAAGAATGTGGTAACTTTCATCATCATCAGATCATCCAATTGATGATAAGACATGATGGGTACTAGAAACAACCATATGATCTTCTCACCATAACAATATCATGTTGTTATACGAACCATACTTTTTTCAACATAACAACTTATATATATGGTCATGGTAACAATATTATCTGATGGTTGTGCTTATATAATAGTATATTATGATACAAGTTTTATAAGACGCTATTTTGTAGCACGCGTTGTTTCACAGTAAAAACTGGGTAGTTAAAATTAACTACAACTTGTTGCTCAGCTCGATCCACTAACCTTATTTAGTTAAATTAACAAAAATACATGTAGTCGAATGGATCTTGTCAATTTGTGCAATAGCTTAGTTGACAAATAACAAAACTTAGTTGCGAAATCATACTAGTTTTTTTGGAGTTACTACAAAACGGTTTTGCGAAATCACCGGATATATTTCGTATTTTCAACAATATTCTTTCGATAAAAGTAAAACCAATGATGGTGATTCGACAAATCATTTTGGTTAATTAGTACTAAATAACGTAGTGGATTGTTGTTCTATTTTGTTACTTTAGCAATATGATATTGTTAATTCAAAAATATAATTTTGCTCTTTCAAATATAATATTGTGAATTTAACAATATAATATTATATAAACTCAATAATAGCATATTGTCGATTTCACGAGTTCAGTGGTATGGTATGAAAATTTATAAGCAATAGATGTACCATGAGGAAAATGAATAAAACTCAATGAATATGTTTCAATTCAATTTTATTTAAAGAATGAGGGCATTCACAAATATGTATTACCTCTTGACAGATTTCTATACATTGAGAAAAAAATGTATATATATGATTAACCGAATATTACCAGCGGATTTGGTAATATATAACTATCAGAAATGATATAATTCACGTAGATGTATTCTTTGCCTGTTTATTCCATCTCTCGAACTGGAATCTCCGTCTAGAATGAAACAAAAAGGTGAATGATGAATCAGGAATAACATGAATTTCAAATAATGAAATTGAAATGAGAATGAATGAAATGGGAATGAAAAAACTCAAAGGAATACTTACGTTCGAAAGAAGTTATTGAATATTCTTATGTCGTCAACCCTGAACTCCTATTTTGGAACATTTTATGAATGCCTTCAGGAAATCCCTCGAGAAATCCGCTTGTAGTTCCATGCTGAGCAACTAGAAGGAACTTCTAACTTTCAAGTAATGAACATAGTTGCCCAAATTGAATGATGCTGAAGTTATAAGATGACGAATTTCACCTGGAATCAACTGCATCTTTCCATAAATCTCCAAAATATCTGCAATAATTGAAAAAAATTTGTTATGATTTCAATTATTATTGTTGAAGGTACTGGGTAGTTTGTTTGAACACGATTAGTGAATTTAACATCAAAAATTACAGAACAAGAATAAACCGTGAAGATAGCAGTGAAATACCTCTACCTTATTGGAAAATACAGCACTTGATTGAGTTTTTATACTCAAGGGTACATCTCATCTGCTCTAGGTCAATGAATACATTTTTCATCTGATTACTTCCTGTTGCAATTTCTCTGTTGGCGTTTACTACTCTCGTATACTGCTTCATTTTTCACTCGAATTTTGTGGGATATGTTGAATATAAATTAAGTCAACCACATCCATCTTGAATTCTTCAATCGACGATATTGTAACTTGATATATTATAGCTGAAAAAGGAAATGATTATTTACAAATTGGTTTCTTACCAAAACAATATTGCCTTTATCTTTATGTGGAAGTTGGGCACTCTTATTACATTGTCAAGACTCCACCCTATTGATTTTTCCTGCTTTTTGAAATAATCTAGAACCAGATAATAATTTTTACATACATATTATAGTCGATGATAATGCATTAGATGAATCACGAAACGGTTTTGCAAAATCACCAAACATTTTGTATTCGTAACAATGTACTTTCGATTAAAATTAAACCAGTGATGGTTATTCAACAAATCAATTTGATTAATTACTACTAAATATAATGAAATATCATTTCATTTCGTTACTTCAACAATAAGATATTGTCAATTCAACAAATGGTTTGGTATGGGAACAAATATATTCTTGAATGAATATGTAACCAAAAATAAACAATTAAACCTTACCTTCAATATATATTTAATATGCAGCAATTCTTCATCATCGACCAGAGATTAGTTCAGTGGATTCTAACTCGATGGAGGTGTTGCTTCTTTTCTGATGAGACAAAACTTTGCACGCTCACCTCACACCGCACAACTCAACGATACGAAAGACTACCAAGTACTGAGCTTACCTCATTCTGACTTGCACATCGTCGTCAAACGTTGATTAAATGACAACTACTTTTTGGAAGATTAAATATTTGTTTTGTCTATTTCACTCAAATTTATAGAAATCAACAAAATACATAGTATTTTTCACTACAATTTTTGTTACGGACATTTTTTAACTAATCGTTGTAGTGAAAAGAACAAATTTCATCATTAACAAGTTCCTCGGATGAATTTCATGCTAATATAGATATAATGTTTGTGGTTATTAACAAATTTCTTGCTATTTTCAACTAAATAGACATTAACATTACTGTGTTGGAGTACGACGAGCGAATCGAGGAGTGCTCCAAGTGAACAAGTGCGACAACGTGTCTTATAAAACGTGTGTAAAATGTAATTTTTTCTATTTCGAATCAATTTGAAGAAAAAATGACGCACAAGCGTAAAGCCCAGTTTACAGTTGAGCGATTTTGATTTTTGCAATACCAGCGGTGAAAAATTCAATGTTGTTATTTTTATTGGTCAATTCAAATCAAATTACACTCTGAATTAAAATTTATCAATTAAAACATTGAATTCTTCACTGCTAATATCACCAAATCCAAATTGCTCAGAAGTAAGCTGGGCCTAACACTTCTGACTTACATTTGACAGTTCGATTGTACCAATCTCCGAATAATAAAAAATGCGTATCGAAATAGAGGCTATTTCGACACGCATTTGCGTTGCACAATGACTTCATTATACATCCAAAATAGAAAAAAGACTTTCATATAAGCACAACCGTGATGAAGGAGGAATAAAACAGACAGATTAGTTGCAAAGGAACAACATTTGATATAGGTTTACTGGTTCATACTGGTCAACAAAAGAGAAAATGTAATGCTATATTTGAAATGATACCTAATGTAGTTGCGGTTCAGTGCTCTCAGTTTTCGAATTTCACCAAACGGTGTAATTTCGGTATCGGTACTAATTGTAATGATGATTACCATTTTCGTAATATAGATGAATATTGATGGTTACCAAGATTATATCAAATGAAATTTTTCTTCATATCTTTTAACATACAACTCATCACGTTTTGATGCAATGAACAATGTTTATCTATCAGATATTAGTGATAATCTTCATTCCGAAAGCATTATTGGTGAGTTGGAATAGTGTGCTATTTGATGGAGCGGTACCTATGTGTTTTTTCAAATTCCGTACGGCCGTCGTACCCACTACAAAATTGAAAATATCTTTTCACTCGCAAAAACGATATAGTATATCTGAATTTTTCAGTCTTATCATGTCAAATTGACGAAAATTGAAGGACATTGTAAGGAATATTCTCATACAAAAGCAGTCGCTAACATGGATATGTCCAATAAAGAAGGACAACTCTATTTATCAGTATCTTTGAATGTAACTCAGCAATTTAGTAGAATGGGAAAGGTAAGGGAAAAGGAAAAAAATATAACTGAATAATTTCGAATATATTCATGGTGACACATATTTTAGTGCCCAAAATTAAATGAGCGCATCAGAGGAGAAGATGCAAAGATGCTCATTGAAAAAACTGGATGTGAATGTGGAATATCTAACAAAATTGATGTCATCTGCCCAGTACAGATGAAGTACAATTTATATATAACTGCATGATTGCAAAAAAATTTAGTAAAAATATCCCACACTGCAAAATGTTGTAAACTAACAATTATATACCTACAAAAATTTTCAGTACACGTCATTCACAATAACAATAATTCTGTCAGACAACAGATTTCATAAAGTAGAAAGTTCGACTGATTGAAACGTTACAATTCCATACTACAAGCATATTCCATATTTTCACCTTCTCCTCTATCATCATTTTTTCAATTTGATCTGAACGAAATTATAGATTATCTGAGTTACAGATACTTTTCAAGCTGAGTAAATGTCGAAGTCAAGCCGTAGAAGAAAGTGATTGTGAGAATCTGAGGAATATCACAATACCGAAAATCAACTTCATGGTGTCCGATACGAAAAGCGAATGGTCACAAATCATGAAGTATGATCCACCATTGAAGGAACCTGTAATGTCCGTAAGTTTTCAATACACCGGCTAATCAAAAAACAAGCGAATATGCATTTATAATCAGATGTATGGCCTAACCCACAGCAGAGATAAGTAACCCACTAACAAGATGTGCACGTCAATGCTAAAATTTGGCAATATATTTTTCATGCTTTTGGAATCAACCACAAGATGGAACTAGTGCCGTTGATTCCAAAGAGTGAACATAGCTTTTTCAGCTGCCAAATCTGGCTGCCACGTTCAAGGTCAGATTTTTCTTTCTTTTTCTTCATCAGTTTGTCTTTGTCTTTTTTATTCAACTGTCTTCCACTTTGTTTATTTTTATTGATTTTTATCGACTTTGTATGGTGGAAATTTGTTCCCGTTCTCGTGAATATTGTGGTTTTACATCAGAATTTCATTCATATCTTTATCAAAGTACTATTGAACAATATGAAATACTCCAGTTGCATATTTGTATAATCAATTTATTATTAAGAAATGCAGTGACAGTGGCAATGTCATGATCAGGAAATAAAATTGCGAGTACTTGAACTGTGAAAGAACACGTCGCCGAAATGAGGATTTCGTTTCCCAATCAAAGATTTTCTTCGAACAAAAAATTGGATCGTTAATTATTCAGGTACGTCACACTACCAGTTGATTTTTTACACTCACTATGTTCTGAGTGATATACTTGATTATTCTTTTTCTGTTACATGAGATGTTGAGCTAATAGATTCGAGTTGGGTAGAACTGTACAAAGGGCTAGTTTGTGAATATCATTTCACTGATGATAATAATCCATTGCTCAGGAATAGATTGAATATCCAAAGCACCTATGAGAACATTTTCTAGACCATCAGTATGAAAAAAAACGTAAATAAATTGATGAGGAGAGGGACAGCAATGCATCAGCCAATGTATCTTCAACTAGTCTAAATAATTACCAGTTCCAATGTATTGTTGAATATTGTATAAAAATAATCACTGACAATTCAATATTTATTCATACAACAGTAAAATATATTTTTCATAATCAATTGATATTATTACATTGCTCGTTTTTTTTTCAAATTGTATGATCAAAAGATCCCTAATGAGGATAGAGATAGAAAGAAATAAAAAGTGGAAACCCAATTTCAAAGGCAAACAGCCTCTTCATACTAAAGTGGCAACTGAAATTATGATCATGGCAGTCATGGCACCATACCAACAAATTCCTGAATTTGATTTTTTCAGTAGTTATTTCATTTGAATCTGCTTCAAAGGCACATCGCGCATCTTCAATGCAGATCACTTTTTTCCAATCTTCAAGTTATTATCTACACATGTCTTATGTGTTAATTTTGTTTAGACCAGGATGAATAGTTGATAGTGATTCATATTTTCTCACCATATTAATGAAACCTCTGTTATCATTTATCAAACAAAACTTCTCTTTCATCCTTAAGAAAATGAATAATAAATATAAAAAACCACAGAGGTGGTAAAACGTGAAGTGAACAAATCAACTCGAGTACTGTAACACACAACTACACACAACACACTAATGAGGGTAGGTGGTCTGTGACTGTAATGTAATCTAAGTTCGTGAAAGTTCGTAATTTGAATTAGCTGCGAAACGCTAACTTCATATCAACAAAAATTGAGATTCAAGCGTTAAACGCCATCTGTGATAATACGTTGAAACGAAAATCAATCACGTGACTATATTTCCAAATCTTCCATAAGACGTGCACATCTTGTTATTACTTATCTCTGCCCACAGTAAGCAAAACCTTAAGATTTGTATATATACATTTATATCACACACATTTTGTTCGAAATTCGATATGCCTTGAATTCAAGGTGTGGTAAACGAATCACTAACTCCTTTCAATCCAATAAATTTTGCTTCAAGTTCTGAAAATATAATGACAGAATTTCGTGTCTCAAGTATTTAGTTCAAAAAACACTGTATACAAGTGGGTTAGGTCACTCTAGCGCTTATTGCCTCATTTATTATCTATTAAAATTCGATTTAAGGGCGTCTATGTTGCTGCTAACAGAGTCATTAATATGGATAACTGGCATATTGTCGTAGCTAAAGGATTTTGGAAAGTGCACACTGTGATATTCGAAGACGGAACCAATAACGTAATATTATGTGTTTATTGTGAAGGTGTAGTATCATAATTAATACAATGAATGAGTGGGTGAAATTTTCCAACAACTTTCGAAATAAAATATATCTCAGCAGAAATCACATTTTTCATAGTTAGAAGAACAATATAAACTACGCAACACTAATTACGTCGCACCCCGAAATTTTGCCCCTGTTCAAATTTGAATAACTTTTTTCTTCTTTGAACAATTTGAATTCTGTTAGCACTGTTCGCTAGCTCAGTCCTTCAGCTATAATCTCGTACTTCTGCGATACATGAGGTTATTTCCATAAAATTTCTACAGGATGTTTTTTGGAACTGTGCAAAATTTCGAAATTTTCAAAAGGATCCCAAATGAAGAAAAACAATTTTTTTTAACTTTAACAGCAGAGGCATGAAGATTATCTCATTACCTTTGGCCATTTCCAAAATTGTATTCTTATCACTTTTCTTTACAGAGTGATCTCAAAAAATCAATTTTTTGGTTTTGCAGTCATAACTTTTTTTCTCTTCAACCGATTTTCAAAATCTCAGGCTCATTTTGAAGCTGAAACCTCATATAAGAAGATTTAAAGACTAGAATTAACTCAAGATGAACATTCAGAATCGAGGGTTTCCTCAAAGGTGACCCAAATCTGAAACACTCTGTAAATCCCGACTGGGAGGAGAATTAAATGAAAATCAACTTGTTTTCGGAAGGATCTTCCATTCTGGACACATCCAGATCTCTTTTCTTTCAGTAGTCAAAATTTGTGCGTGAGAAAACCGAAATGAAACGCCATGTTCTAGAAAAAAAATCAGCCCAAAAAAATGCATGGTCCGTAACCAACGTAACAAAAATCATAATGAGTGACTGACAAGACAGGTTGAAAATTACGTTCTCGTGAAAATAAAGACCAGGACAGAAAAAACTATTCGTAGGTCTTTCTTTTCTGAAGATATAAGACTTCATAAAAAAATTCAAAATAAAAAAAAAATTCTGAATACAACAAAATTTCAGGGTAACCTTCTCACCCCCTATACAAAGTCTTCCATCATGTTTTGGATTTTTTTCAAAGAATTTAATTTATTAGACCCCAAAAAAAAAATGTTATGCGTACGCCTATGAAAAAATTTTTTTATCTCTTTGATAAACTTTTTCCGCTGAACACAGCTATGGGTACCGCTTGTCTCGATTCTGAAAAATAACTTTTTTTCGCCCTGTACATCAAACTATGATACTTGGAGAACTCGAGTTTGGGCGATTCTTAGTAGTTTTGTACGAAACTCGCGAAAATTATATGTAAAAAAATCACAAAAATCTCCTTCCCCTTCATCCGTACCCAAAGTACCCCAAGGGGGGAAGGGGGGTGAAAGAATTTATTTTTTTTTTAATCTCCGATCCCGATGTGGGGGTCAGGTGAAATATGTTTACCGATATATCTAACCGTTTGACCAGCAAAAATTTTATCCGCAAATAAATTTTGGGGGGGAGGGGGTAAACAATTTTTTATCAGTATTTTTGGTGGTGATATTTTCGTTTCGATCAAACAACGGTTTGGATATTTTTCTTTTTTAATCGGGATTTCGAGGGGGATTTAGATTTGGGTCACCTTTGCAGAAACCCTTGATCTTTAATATTTATTTTTAGTCAATTCTAATCTTCATGTCTGTTCATCTAACGTTTCAGCTTCAAAATGATCCTGAGATTTTGAAAATCGGTTGAAGAAGAAAAAAGTTATGACTGCAAAACCAAAAAAATGCTTTTTTGAGGTCACTCTGTAAAGAAAAAAAAACTGTTTTTCTTCATTTGGGATCCTTTTGAAAATTTCGAAATTTTGCACAGTTCCAAAAAACATCCTGTAGCAATTTTATGGAAATAACTTTATGTATCGAAGAAGTACGAGATTATAGCTGAAGGACTGAGCTAGCGAACAGTGCAAACAGAATTCAAATTGTTCGAAGAAGAAAAAAGTTATTCAAATTTCAACAGGGGCAAAATTTCGGGGTGCGACGTAATTAGTGTTGCGTATTTTATTATAGCAAAAAGAAAAAGATTAGTACATAATCAAATTACGTTTTTTTAATACATGGATACATGAAACTAGAAGATGAAACCTACTTTTTCATCAACCATCAGGACTTTTGGAGTCGCCCAAAACCGATCTGGGCAGACTATAAACTTTTTCGAGACAGCCATTCTCGGAACTAATAGCTTCCCCTATCGCGAAATCTCCCATGAATGGAAATAATAACCCGAGTGATAAGAAACGAGTGAGTTCAATCTCTAGACGGTGCTTTTTCCAGCCGTTTCCTTCTTTTCTCCACGTCGACCTGAGTGTTAATTGCGCTGGCCGCTGTCAGTTATCAAGATCCGAGTCATTCCAGCCTGGATTTCTGTAATCTGGGCCTATCTCCACAGGAAATTGGCTCCGGACGGTGAAATATAAGTTTGTTTCAGACAGGCATCGCCGAGCTTATAACGAATCCACGGTGGTATTCAAGCAGGATGAACCATAATCCGGCCCGATTCGAACAAGAGATTTTTCGCATCCCTACTGTTGGCTGTCAGATCATATACACTGTGTCCAAGATAAGAATAAACAGCATGGAGATATCGGAAACGGTAAGTGATACGGGGTCGATTAAATTAGAGAAAAGTAGCGCATTTATGTGCCTATTAATATGACATTTAGAAAGTTTTGATATTCCAAGTAGTTTCGGAGATATCCGAGAAAAACCGAAATTTGAGAATTTCGTTTTTATTTTCTCCTAGCTTTATTTTCAAAGGAAATGTAAAACAAATAGCACTTCACCATGGCCACTTTTTAAGGACTACACGATAACATAAGCAGAATTTTTCTGCGACGTTTCGTCCTTTAGAAAACATCATCAACTTTGTATTTTTATATTGGCCGAAACTAAAGTATACCCTGTACGACTCCATTTTTCATTGTTAATACAGCAATGTATCACACAATATGATTTCGGAACCATTTCTCGCGCAAAATGTAATTTAGTGATTACTTAATTTGTTTTTCTTCAATTTTAGATAGTAGGCGTCTAAATATATTGATTTACCAGGTTGTCGCCTCTCTGGTTACTTATTAGAGTACGCACGTTCAGCATCAACACAATTTCTTTGGCAACATGACAACATATCAATTTTTTCAGTATTCGAAAAGCTGCAGTTTTCCATTTTCAACACAAATTAGGTAGGTAACGAGATGTAAGAGTAGGAACGGTAATATGTCAAAAATTCTACCAAACTACAGTATCATTATGACAACAGAACATAATGTGGTCATTTTTTCCAGCGCCTACTGTCTAAAATTGAAGAAAAACAGATTAAGTAATCACTAAATTACAATTTGCGCGAGAAATGGTTCCGAAATCATATTGTGTGATACATTGCTGTATTCACAATGAAAAATGGAGTCGTATACTTTAGTTTCGGCCCATATAAAAATACAAAGTTGATGATGTTTTCTAAAAGACGAAACGTCGCAGAAAAATTCTGCTTATGTTATCGTGTAGTCCTTAAAAAGTGGCCATGGCGAAGTGCTATTTGTTTTACATTTCCTTTCAAAATAAAGCTAGAAGAAAATAAAAACGAAATTCTCAAATTTCGGTTTTTCTCGGATATCTCCGAAACTACTTGTAATATTAAAACTTTCTAAATGTCATATCATTAGGCACATAAATGCGCTACTTTTCTCTAATTTAATCGACCCCGTATCACTTACCGTTTCCGACATCCCCATGCTGTTCATTCTTATCTTGGACACAGTGTATATATAGCCCAATGAAGATATTTTGGATTGTGATGAGATTGAATTTACGCATCGACACAGCATAATATGTTTATTCATTACACGATTTTTTATACTTCAGAAGTCGTGAACTTCAGCATGTGATGATTTTTATAGTAGGTATATTATGTCACGAGTCAATGACGATAGAGCTATGAAATGAATATTCCCGAGAGAATAATAATAACCATTATTGTGTTGTGAGTAGTTTATCAATTTAATAATTTCAGATTTCAATTTAACTGTCAATAACATTTCAGTTTGGTAATAGTACAATTTATAAACTGGATCGATTGTGACTGGAAGAGTTTTCACCACGAACATTTGGTATTTCGGTTTCTGCAGCTATAGTAGTACAATTTCTGTAGTTTTTAAAGTATTATTCCATCATATAGGATATTTATTTCATACTTATTCAGAAAAAGTAACCTCAAAAGTGTACCAAATAAAGACGATTCAAAGTTTGGAGCTTTCGTAGTCACGGCATCAGCTCGATAGCTGTTCACATTGAGGGAAGACCATTTGGCCTTTATAATGCACCGGCGATGTTTCGAAGTATCATTAACGAAATTGTGGGATGATACCGTCAATAGACAAAAACCAAATATAGTTCTATTTTCCAAAGAAAAAACGATTTAATTCTTGGAGCATTATCAATGTGAATCCTCAGAGAATTACTTGAATTTTGTTCTCAATCCCGCAATTGAATACATTTCGGTGAATTTATATCTGTTATTCATTGACTGATTTCAATATCTACTTGTATATTCTTGTTTTCGTAATAAGAACACTGTATAGGCATGTAACAAGCTGACAGTGATTCCTTTGACACGAATCCCAGAACAAATTTAATTCCCTTCGACAAAATTATTCCTATTCATCGCAATGTTCCTAATGAAACTCCCAAACAAAGAATACAATTTGGCCCATTTAACCAGAAATTATTTCGACGATTCATCTCATTCTCGATCCCTCTCTATACCTGATTCAAACTTACACAAAGGGGAAATTTATTGCGAATACAAAATCTGCGTTGACAAATAGAAATTACCCATCGTATGGGGTGATTTAGAGCGTTTTATTGTGCCAAGGAGGTTGCTTGATATTCATTGCAACTTCCTGCCTGTCTATCTGCGGTCATACCACGAATCGTAATGAAGTCTTACAAGCAATTCCTGGAGGAACGTCTCAAATCCACAGTGATATATTCTCAGTTGCCCTGATAAATGTTAATGAAAGTTCCAGCCACACGAATAAGAAAAGGGAGATTCTCAAAAGGGTGGTACTGTTGTAACACCCTCCACACAAACGTAGCTATTGATGTCCTTGTTCCTGTCGTTTTAGAACATATTGGTTAGTTGAACGCATCTCACCAAAGTTTCATCACAATCGGATTAATAGTATCGGTATACTCGTACAGGACAAAGGAAGAAGCATCAATTTTTATAATCGTTGGAAGACATGATTATACTAATATAGGAACCTTCCCGGACGTAGTTTTATCGCGTAGTTTTATAGGTGAATCCCGATATTCATGCAGTTTCCGTACAGCCCTGATAGGGTTTCCTCAACCTTGCCTTTCCCCTGCAGGCATGTGATAATGGATGCATCTCTGCAATATCTCGCAAGGCGCATGAATCGCATAATTAATCGCATTCACGTTTCGATCGTGAATCAGAAGCCTGAAGACGTCTTTCTATAAATCACCCTTCGAAGTGGAACGTACTAAAGGTGAGGTCCGGAATCTACTTGTGGAATTCGTGATCACATGATAATGCCCTCGAAGGAGTTGGTAGACGATAACATTTCCAGAACCGTTCGAGCAATCGAGAATGTTGGATGAAGTTGACCAGAATGTTTGTAATGGTAAGAACATTCAATGAATTCAACTATTGCTAAACTGAAAGATTCATCTGTGGGACCAAACAGTATGTTCAAATAATATGATTGCACATCGAACATATTTTTTTTCTTTTCTTTTTCTATGGTACTCAGACATATCAATAATGACTACGAAGTGGAGGTGCATTTGGAAGTAAATTCATACAGCAGATTGTTTACCCATTCTCGGTGCATATTTCTCAGACTGAAAGAAGGTTGGATATTGGATATGTTCTCAATTTTCGAATTGAAAATCGATATCCTCTGACAAAGGCGGATATTGATAACGCATTAATCCGCCAAACAACAAAATATCGGTGGGAGCAAGAATTTCTTGACAATCTTTCGAGGATGCCAAATGTACCTACCCACGAAATATACTGAATCCGATGAAAAAAAATTATATTCGAGACATGATTTCTGGTATAGTTTATTATACGAGAATCTATCCATCATCATTCACATTATTACCAAATGAAATATAGTTAACTATCTCAATATCAATTATTATTATGTTCAAAATATCATAATAACAGCACAAACGATTCCATGAAAATGACAACTGCGTAGAATGTCGTTATGTTCTGTGACAGTTGTGTCAATTTGGAACAATAAATGTCAAGACAGCCCTAAAGATTAGAATTACGACATCGGCATATTGGTCGGTCGTTGAAATTTAGAAAACTGAACCTGGTATTCATAGACACATTGCACTACAAGAGAAAGCAATGAACATATACCCATCGAGAAGTAAATCAATTCTATACCACGAACTGAATTCATTGTTTCTTAATTTCGAACACCTAATGAAAATAACCCGAACAATTTTTGAAGAATATGCATCGTCTGTATGGTGAAAATGAAGCGTCTTAGTTCCACGACTCCTCCATAAAAAGTATGATGCAGTCTAGGAATAGTGTTAGACGACGAGGTCAAAACGAAGATTAATATCACTTCAATTAGTAACGTAGACCTGGATGAAATTTATAACAGGAAACATTGTCTAGAAAATGAGTCTTCTAATGGCCCGTGATATTTCATAGAGTCGTAACAACCAACATTTTCACATTTTGCTCCAGTGAGGACGATGTAACTAAATGGATAACCTCTTAGCGAGTTAAATGAGATATATGATCAACAAGAAAGAGGATTATTCTAAAGGGGAATATACACGGAATTAATCGGCAGGTTTGTATAGAGCACCAAAAAACTTCAATTGAAGAGCCCACTGGACCACTTCCAGAGTTTATCGAAGTCATATATTCTGCAGCTTTATTCATCCTGCACCTATCTCAAGTTACTTATGTCGTCACACCCTATCATAAAATTCATGTTTAGATAATGCACAGCAGTGAGTTTGTACATATGCTACGATAACATTAAGCTATTGAGTTTATTATGATTGTTATTGCTTCCGAAGATATCGGATAATACCCTGTTGGTCTAACCAAATCCATTAGGTGAAGTTACTTATTTCAAGTCCACAACAGTTATTAATTGTGAACTTCTATTTATTATAAATGCTATATATATACACATCCCAATTCCAATATTCACGTTATTCGAAGATTTGATTGGGATATATTCAGATTGAATATACAACGGAATCGATCAATCGATATTCATTACATTCATAATTATTGCCAGCACTTTCTGAAAATTTAGAGATTCAATTAAAGTTCGTTTTTTTTTCGATATTTCGATAATACGGTGTTACTCCGTGAGAACAGGAAATCACCGGAATAGTGGACGGGACGAACGACGTACGACAGACGAGATGAACTGTTGCAAAAGTCTGGCGATAAAATGAAAACGATACCAACCGAACTGCGATTTTGGCATGTCCGAATCGCTTTCAGCAATTTATTTTTGCTGGGATAGCAAAGGACATATTTCAATATGTGCAAATATTTTCTGCTAGGATAGCAGAGAACATTACGGTTATTATAAAGAAATCTTCTATGCTACAACAGTAACATATCTAACTATCGTGAAAAATTATACATTTTCATTGTGGCAGAAAATTATTCTTCGCAGTTACGATAGAGCAGTTTCAGTAGAGTGATATCTTCTGTAAGAGCGAAGCAACATTACTACGTTTATTGTTACTTTTTTGGCTACGACAGCTGAATAAAACTCAGCCAAGATCTTTCTCCTGTGGGACTTTTCTAAGTGAACTGTTCATGAATTCATCATAATAACTTTTGAGTACTGTAGATCTAACCTCAAATATCGATAACATGGGTTGTCGATAATATGGAATAGTAGTATTCCATACATGCACCAAGTAAAATGAATTCTTCTTTGCCTTCCCCACATCGTTTTTGTTAGTTTACAACTTAGTTTCTATGCGTTTTATGTCTGTTTTAGCTCTAGCCCTTTTAAGTTCGGGATCAACCCTTACCTAAAATGTCACATGCATATATCTAAGTCGTGATGACTTGATAATGCCAGACGGCAAATATTTGATGGTCTTCATTAATCATGCGACGTAATCTCTGTACCTATTCCTAATATTTCAGTGACTGACTGATAGACAGAGCGATAGTACAAACGTAATCAAGCCCCATTTAGATTTAATGGCCTTTTAATATTTACCCGAAGGCCTCTGTACATTTTGGAGCAACGAGATACAGAAGCGCTATTCAATTCGTATATGATGTTACTTTCTGCAATAATAGGGGCCAATGGAGCTGCTTCATCCGTCATTTATATCATGTGGTGTAGAAATGTGAAAAAGTTTTGAAAATTAGCTGTGGACCATGTTAGACTACTACATCATCAGGTACCTATATCAAAAATAATGCATCAGTTTTTCAATTTGGGTATTATACCATAGGCACATAATTTAAACTTTGGAACCTTGAGGATCTTAGTCAGATGTCTGAAAGTCTGATTCTAACCTTATCGCGTACAAACCATTAATCAAATATTTTCAACATACAAATTTTACATTTTTTTGCTTCGGTGTTGGCAAGGTATTTATTAATTTCATATTCTACGCGTAATTCCAGGTAAAATGAGAAAACCTCTTCATTGGGCGTATTTTGGGGGGCCATCATAATTTATTAATTTTTGGATTTCGAAAAAAATTGACCCCGACGTGATTTGAACACGCAACCTTCTGATCTGGAGTCAGACGCGCTACCGTTGCGCCACGGAGTCTTATTAGAATGTTATATTGTTGTCAATTTAGTGGGATATGTTAAATATTCGAATATCATAGTAAAGTAAAAGTACAGTGACTCTATACAAGAAGTAAAAGTACCTTTCTGAGTCCTCCGAACAACAAACCCACTAGAATAGTTAAACCCCGAATTGCCTGAAGCCAACATACAATTTATATTCATATGTTTTTCCCCCACAGAGGTTGCCACATCGTAATATTTGAAAGTGATAATCATCTCATGAGCACATCTTTTCAAGATTCCCAAATATATTTATCCTTCGGTTAGTACTGACATGACATCAAGAGCTATTTATTCAATGTTCGTCACATGATACAGTGCCTCATTTATATAAAAAGGCCGATTCAGATTCATGCGTGCTCACCCTGCATTTTTGACCCTGCATGAAAAATGCATGCCTGTCGTCGTTCACATCGATGCCTTTCGGCGTGCTTGTAAAATGCGTGGTGGGCATGCATGGAATAATGACAAGTTCTTATTTTCCACATCCCTAAAAGTCTGTGAATATTCGACTATCTTTAATTTGAATTTGACATTTGATATATTTTGAATTTGATGATCATTTTGTAAAGTTTGTAATACATTCCCGCCTTTCTCTGTTGTGATTTTAATCTCGAGAAAATTAATGAGATGAAATTTTCGATTTACTTGAACTGACAATACTGAAAAAACCAATTAAAATGTGACCTTGAGTGAGAAATGCAATGGAAATGCACATATGTAAAATGTCATGCCTTTTTCAGGCACAAGCGGCATGTGCCTGTAAATCGCACGTGCTTCAAAAACCCTGCATGGAAATGCATGAATCTGAATCGGCCTTAAGTGGTTAATAGATAGCACACGCGGCATTTTTGGTGAAAGCGACAACGCCGCTAATTTCCTTCAACCGATATTCGACCGAACGTTGACATTGACAGCGCGAAACGTCTCGTTTTCAAATCAAATTTTGTTTGATGGTTCATTACGGCATATTTCCAGTTTTGTGCGAAAATTTGAATAGGATTTTACTTAAAAACCTTGTCTATTCTGTTCAAATCGAATTTAAAGGACGGTGAAATGTGTAAGGGACGATTCAAAAGTGGTGACCAGAACAAAAGATTACACTGGTGAGTTACTTATAGTGTCGTATCATTGGTTATGTATAAACATTATTCACCCACCCTCATTATGCAAAACGATTTTTGGTAACTTGAAAATATTCTCGGGTGTCCCCGAGATGAAAAAATATATAATCGAGAAAGAGAATAAGTATTTCAAGAAACGCTAGAGTTTGCTATGATAATTTTACTACAAGTGATTACATGGTTGAGACAAGTCGTAAGAAAATGCTCTAAGTATAGTAGATAAGCCCAGAAAATAAACAATATAGTTGTAAATGTGATTTAAATCCATTATCATTCGGGTAATAAATCGAAGACGTATATTTTCAGAAAACTTTGATATTACATTGTTTTCATTCAGTCTTAGGAAGAATGGATACGAGAATTTTGTTATAGTAGGTCAATTTATTCAAATTCAGATCCTCTCAAGATAGCAAGACACTGCTGCTGGGGGAATCTGTTGTTGCTATCCTAGTTTTAGAATGAGGTAACCCTAGTAAATGATTTAAATGTTGGTTTTAAACAACTACTGTGGTAAGGATATCGTTATTCATATAGTCTGTTATATTATGATCGAAGTCTTAGTCAGATGATATAAGCGCTTGATGAACATGAAGTAACAATATACTGTAGGTAAAACTTCATATAGTCTGTTATATTATGATCGAAGTCTTAGTCAGATGATATAAGCGCTTGATGAACATGAAGTAACAATATACTGTAGGTAAAACTTTGTTTATCGCACTCCTATGAGTTCGGAAAAAATTTTTGGTGGAACTTACGTATTTTGACCTCCTGATCACGAATCTGAAGTCGAAACGCGGCGGTCTCAAGTATTTTCATTTTGTCTCAAAAATGCACCATTTGACATGTCAAATTTCTGCTATTAGGAATACAAAAAATTCACCCTTCTTTGAGCCAAAACATCACACATGCTCACATTCACTTGTTTCCAACACTTTTTTTGCATAAAAAACTGTTATTTTCACAAAAATTCGTCCTTCTTCAAAACGTAAACAAAACATCTTTTTTCACTGATTTTCTGGTTATTTTTATTTGAGATGTTGGCAACGTCTCACCAAGAGCCAAACAATCACGTTGCCAACATCATAAATACAAATTACCAGAAAATCAGTGTAAAAAGGTTGTTTTGTTCACATTTCAAAGAAGGGTGAATTTTTTGAAAAACAATCGTTTTTTCTGCTGAGAAGTGTTGGAAACAAGTAAATATATGCGTGTATAGTGTTTTGGTTCGAAGAAGGGTTAATTTTGTGTATTCCTAATAGCAGAAATTTGACATGTCAAATGGTGCATTATTGAGACAAAATGGGGCCGTATCTCCGAAAATACTTGAGACCGCAGCGTTTTGACTTCAGATTCGTGATCAGGAGGTCAAAATACGTAAGTTCCACCAAAGTTTTTTTCCGAATTCATAGGAGTGCGATAAACGAAGTTTTACCATACTGTATTCCATAGACTTTTTATCCTAATATGTACCATAATATTTTACATTTACTTATTTTTCTCATTCACCAACGATATCAAATACCTATACCCACCTTCATCAATCATCATTAACTCAGCAGCCAGTATCACATAAAGAGCTTCTCATACGGATACAGCTGAAGAAGCTCCACACACACAAAACTCATTTTGTTGCTTTTACTAGGACTCATTTCGAAAGCCAGGTAGCCAGTGTAGTTCATGAGGGTAGGCCAAGGGTTTTGAATTCAATGAATTAAATATCATTTAATTTCTATATCTTTCAGACAGAGATTTATGTCATGAATTATATGAAAAAGAAACCTTTGATGAACAGAATCATGATCAGACAAGCTTGTCTGAGACCCATTCACATTGCAGTGGCTTGTTATTATAGCTAAAGCAGCTTTTATACGTACTATATAGGTATTCAGAAAAGCTGTAACATTAAATCTACTGGAACTAGAGTAATATCATTAATCTCAACGATTTCCATAAAAGTATCAGATTATGAATATTTTCAACGGCTCTATATATACCTACATCTAAGATCACTTATTAAAGTTTTATTAATTTTTACCATCAACGTTCTCTACATAAATTGATGGTTATGCCTGCCTGTTTATAAAGGTTTGGGATACCTATACCGAAAAAATTCCCAAATTCAAATATAGATAGTGACGCCCATGTAAAAACCGGAACAGAAACATAAGATGCACAAGATTTACGATTTACGGTAATGTCTGATGTATTATATATTACCAAAGTGATAAAGAGAAAATATAAAGAAGCCAAATAGGTACATTAATCACGGCGAATTTCTTTCGAGTGGCATATCAGTATTAGGTAGATACCGTTACCAATATCAATATATATAGCTAATATTTTAAAAAAATTAACCATTTACGTACCTTCTTTACTTCTCACTGGAAAAAATGTTCAGTAGTGAAATACACTACAATAATAATTAGTCTTGTGTCGGTGACTGTCAGAGTGACAAGAAAAATAGGGTTGTTGAATTTTTTTGCAACACTAACAGCACCGCAAAACTTTGTTTATTTATTTTCGAATCGAAACATCCAAATGATCGTGACATGTATTCAATTATTCTTCAATATATCGCAATCAAATTCGGTCGAGAACATTTTCCATCGACCAAACAATTTTCATTCCATTTGAAGTAGAAATTCGTACGAAAATTAATTAAAAAGTATAAAACTGTTACCGCACACAACTCTCTATATGTTTTCACAACCCATTCGTTTTGGGTTTTCCACATTTCACGTTTATTAGAACTTCTGCCAAATACAGATCAAACGTAATTTCAATTATTCTTTTTTAATTAATTAATTAATTTTACCGCTCTCGTGAAAATAGTTCAACTTACTGCCAATTTCAATGGAAAATTTCATCACCAATGCATCAATAAAGCTATGATATTGGTTCTGCTCCTTTCTCAGTACATTTTGACTTCAAGTCTAAATAAAATGTATATGTAGTAAACATTCCAATTTTATTGGTCTGATATTTATGAAAATACTTATGCAAGGAATTTGAAAATACTATAAACTAATGAATTATGATTCATTATGAATTATGTTGTATTTCTCCGAGGGGTTGACCACTAGGAGAAAATGTGTACACTGGAATTCCTATAAGCCGGAATACCCCTGGAATTCCCCGGAATTCCTCCGGAAGAAATATTTCAATTTGAACCGAGATTTGACAAATAACGATGGAATTTTGAAACTAAATGTAGATAATACTCGGAATTCCGGGGGAATTACGGGCGAAAAAATAAGCAGATTGGTATGAGCGAAGTTGAAAATTGGTCCATCCGTTCGAAAGCGATTTGCTACATTTTTTCTATGATGAAATAAAGTTTTTTTTCATTTCGATTTTTTCGATTGAAGAAACGGATTCTATGGAAGAAAATAAGCAGATTGGTATGAGCGAAGTTGAAAATTGGTCCATCCGTTCGAAAGTTATGGCGATTCGCTTCATTTTTTCTATGATGAAAAATTTTTTTTTCGATCTCGATTCTTTTGATTGGAGAAACGGATTATATGGAAAAAAATAAGCAGATTGGTATGAGCGAAGTTGAAAATTGGTCCATCCGTTCGAAAGTTATGGCGATTTGTTTCATTTTTTCTATGATGAAAAAAAGTTTTTTTTGATTTCGATTTTTTCGATTGGAGAAACGGATTCTATGGAAAAAAATAAGCAGATTGGTATCAGCGAAGTTGAAGATTTGTCCATCCGTTCGAAAGTTGTGGCGATTTGCTACATTTTTTCTATGATGAAAAAAAGTTTTTGTTGATTTCGATTTTTTTGATTGGAGAAACGGATTCTATGGAAAAAAATAAGCAGATTGGTATGAGCGAAGTTGAAAATTGGTCCATCCGTTCGAAAGTTATGGCGATTTGCTTCATTTTTTCTATTATGAAAAAAAGTTTTTTTTGAATTCGATTTTTTTGATTGGATAAACGGATTCTATGGAAGAAAATAAGCAGATTGGTATGAGCGAAGTTGAAAATTGGTCCATCCTTTCGAAATTCCAGGGGAATTCCGGGGAAATCCGCGGTGAAATATGAAATATTTAGGAACTTCACACACAAAATCATTCGGGATTCCCGAGGGGATTTCTGAGTTCAAGATAAACTTCAGACCTAGTTCCAGAGTGATGTCACTAAATATTACCGAATCTGAATATTACCGAATTATATTGACATCAAAATTTCAAAATTTGTCATCAGTAAGGCTATAGGCAGTATTGTATTATATCGAAATCCTCGTTGGAAACAGAATATTTCATCTGATGGTATTTTTCTATTTTATTCCCTCCTTTTTTCAAGATCTGAATCCGTAAGAAGGAAAATCCTAGGAAAACATTTTTATTCAGAAAAAAATCAGCAAATCTAGGGTGTAAACTGTAAATCATCATATCTATCGAACACATGATATAATTTACATAGGAACATACAGGGTGGTTCCTAGTAGTGAACCAGACAGCAACCCTATATTTCTGTAATCGTTCCAGCTAGACCCCAAGTATTATAATAAAAATCAGATTTTCAGAGACAATCTGAAAAAGCAATAAAATATAGGGTGTTCCAAAAGAAACAAGATAATTAACATTGATATGCCACATTTTTTTGGAACATCCTTCCTGTACATTTCAAAATAATTTTAAAATATAGCCTTCATATAAAAACTACTGAAGTTACAAAATCACAGTCAGCAGAAATTGTTTAAAAAAAAAAGACTGGAATGAACTTATCGATGATCATGAGTGGTTAAAATAATTTTAACATTTTTAGTGAGAATTTATCAGATTTTCTTGAACATTTCGTATTTTTTCTGGCGTAAAAAAGAAAGGAATTCCCCGGAATTCCCCAGGAATTCCTATCAATTGTACACCGGAATTCCCATGTGGTCAACCCCTCGTATTTCTCAAACAGTTGAGTATTTCAGAAACTAATCCATTCCATAATTTAATCATTATTATTGTGATCACTCATGCTGGAATAAAGAAAAAAGAAAAACTTTTTTTGTCAATTCATGCAGCAGCAATACAAAAAATCTGTTGCAAGTAGGAATTCCAGATAGACAATTCAGAATAGATATTTTCTTTTCAGAATCTAGACCATTATATATCGACCTTTATCGCCACCTTTTAGCTTTCATGAGAAATAGTTCAATATACGCTTTTAGCTTCATAAGTTACAGTAATCTACTACATTACTGAAAGCCCAGAGTACTATCGCCATCTAAATGAGAAATCTGATTGAGAGGTTTTCAATAAACGGTGATATTTTGGTGTAGTAATATTACAGAATGGATAGTTCCACTTCGAACGATATTCGAGAGGTGGATAATATTTTCAAAATGAACATTCTTGGAATAATTTGACAGAATATATAGGATGCTCTTTAAATTTCCATATAGTGGTTGAGTTATTTCAGAATGACATTATTATACGGTGAATGACACATTTCCATTATCCCTAACATCTTTTTTTTTTAACTGACTCACCACAATGCGAATGTTGCTAATTTTATAGAATATCTGTGACGTGACCCTGATTCATCACTTATTCATCGATTTTGTGCGCTTCGAACATTGATTGAGAAATTTTCTCAATCAACGCTCTGACAATAACTGTGCCAGTTACAGTGGACTTTATTGCCAGTGCCCTCAGAACTGCGGTCAACTATTGCCCTCTATCGATAAATTATTGAACGATAGGCATCCCAATACGGTTTCTAGAGAACTGTACAGACATTTCGGGTTTCGCGTGGTTTCGATTCATCATCTGAATTTGGTTCCAAGTGTACTCGACAGATGGCGGACATAGTAACAAAAAGAAAATAGAACAAAATCAGTGACTACCAGAATGGCAGAACAGAACGCAGACAATACGCAGATAACTGCAGGAAAGAAAAACCTTATGTTCGCGGAGGAATATCGTGCAAGCCAGTAGCGGGGAAATAGTGTTTATACGTCCATGGGTAGACTTCTGAGATAATTTATTTGGAGCATCTTACAATGAAGTTCATAACATAAAATATGATTACAAGAACTCTTTTCACTTTTAATACTCAAGGCTCAAGTAAAAAATAGCAAAAATAAAATTCGACCGTGACAGGACTCGAACCTGCAATCTTCGGATCCGAAGTCCGACGCCTTATCCATTAGGCCACACGGTCGCTGATAATGAAGTAATATATTCAAAACTCAAACGACATGATTTAATAAAAAATCAATAAATATTAACCGCTATTGAAAGAGGTATCTATTATTATTATTCTATGCATGAGACTATAATATAAACTAGTAGTTTGTTTATGACTATAAGTCCATACAAAACGAATGCATTCAGATCAGTTCATCAATGTTATCCTTATTATGAATTAATAAGTACAATTTAAAGCTACCACCCTGTACAAAACCGAGAACCGACAGCATGAAGCACAAACACGCCACAAGCAAGTTTTGTACATTAAGAGTGGGCAATGGGACGCGCAGAATACCGAATGCAGCACTCCCGCTCTTGACTTCTCATTTGAACACCAATCAATATTTTCATGATTTTTTGATCCCATCATGTAGATAAAGGATCAAGCTAGGGAGGATACTATCTCTTTTTTCGAAATTTCGAAAAGAAAAGATATAAAAATATATCTGAACATAGCAAATTTTTAGCCAATTTGGCGAATCAAAAAAAAATATTTCTACATCAAATAATCAATTTTGAGATAGCATCCTCCCTCGGTCGAACCTTCATCTTTCTACACAAAAAAAATCAGATCAAAATATGGATTAGTATCGTCAACAGTAACAATATGCGACATAGGGATTTCGCCCAATGAATAGGAGCATTCAGTGTAAAGGATGTAGCGACTATAGGTACACCTGCGACATTCTAAATTGGTAATTAGTGGGTGAAACCGGTGTGAAATCTGCCGCAGTCCTACGCCCCACAGGACGATATTGTGTATAATCGTATTGTCCCTTTATCCATATAGAGGACTCTCTTCTTCTTGTTTTTGAGGAGTGAAAAATAGTACCGTCAAGTTGAAGTGAAGGTGATGTGGACAAATTTACGCGTGTACCTAATTCAAAAATCACAAAACTCAGTAGATACCTACCTATGTAGCTCCACATATGAGATATCAGATGGCTATATAAATGTTCAGAAAACAAACCGTTGCGATCAGATCTAACGTCTCGGACTGTCCTGCCTTTTTGAGTTTTTGCTCATTTTATATTATTTCTTTGTCCAACTCACCCCTGAAAAAAGCAATATTTTATTTAACATATAATGAAGCAACTTTTCTCAAATATATAAGATATATAGATGTTTACCACTAATAAAGATTGCCACTAACCATACAAAGCTTGTACACAGATCAAGATTCAAAAACAACAAAAATCCAGCGGAATGATTTACAATTATCGATATACGAGCTATTTGTTCTGCATGAGCTGATATGTAGGTACTAAAAAAAATAAGTAAAATTGCCATCATACATTAAATCTTACTTAGATAAGTCCGTCATTCCTGTCACATGTGACTGTGGAATTGTGATGAGAAATAATGTCCATTTCGTGGTTAAAAAATATACCAGTTTCAAAGAGGAGAAAATCCAGACATTTCGATTCACCAATGCCAAAAATAAACCGCCCATTGTGCCGCGATGACTCAGAAACTCAGAAACGAAGGCTGCCACAATCAGAACATTTCTACGGGGGCTTCGCCAATTATAAAACCCAATCGGTTTCTTTACAAAGTCACGGTTAGATTTAATCTACATCATTTGATCTGAGAACTTGTAGCGATTACCTGAAAGGTTTCCGATTCAGCCTGAAATTGAAACTTTACAAGCGAAATCTTTCGAGAATTATTTGCTTTCGTACTCAATTAGCGGCTGTATTGTTGCTTGTCCTAGTGACATCCACAGAAAATCATGGTTTCGAGCTTTGAAAAGCGATCAAAGTAACCGCAATAGATGAACTTCTTATATCTCAAAATTGTGTTCTTGATGTTCCGATCATTTATCTTATCGAAATTTCCTCAACTTTCAACGATAATTGTTTTTATTTGACGAATCAAGAAGGTAATTTTTTTTGAAATATCGAGGTGAGTGAAATGAAAGAGCTTCAAATATCTCCTTTGAAAACTCTAGAAAGTTGGATGTCAAATGAAATTGGTTATGGCGATTTAATTCGGAATAATTCAAGGAAAAAAATATTCTATGATAGAAACAATGCAAACCGAACGTATCGCGGATAAATCGTTGGAAGTAAAAGACGATTTGAAAAATTATGAAAACGTAAAAATATCTATACCTATTTGAAAATCAGGATTTTCTTTTTGATTTTTTTTTGTGATCATTCAAATGACTGAAAGTCGAAACCCCCACACCATTTTTCTTATATCATCCAGCATATACAGTGTTAGTTTAATTATTCATATATGAGGCATTTTATTAACCCCCAAACATTGATTGAAATTGCAATACCTTCATCATTTGCCAATATCTACTCTTCTCTGGCTTGCACGATGTTCCAAAAACATTATAAGTTTTTCTTTTTATTTCGTGCATCAGTTACATAATAAGAAAAAATAAACCTCAACCAAGTACCACATAAAAATCAAAGTAACTTGACAGCCACTACTAGATTCTTTCGATTCCACTGATTATTTTTTCGTATACGATTCTCAAACAATCGGTACGTCCATAGATTACATACTTACGTCCAAATAAACTAAGCTACCTCGTATTATTTCGAATATATTTTGATATACCTACATCAAGTAGCTCCACCAATCAGAAATTTATAAATATTCGAATTTCCATTTTAACCGGTTCATATTGTTACATACAAACGAAGTGTGCTGTAAAATTTTGACGTTTTTCTCATAATAATTGTCAGGAAAGGAGTCGATGCTTCATCATAGGAAGTGATAGACGAGTGTGATAGAACGACTGTACTAAAAAAATAATCGCATCGAATGTCGAATAAATCAACGCTTCCTGGTTTAGCTGCTGCATTACTCTTTGAAATTATGCAACAAGTTAATTTTGTTAGTTCCTATTGGCAGAATTATTAATTGAATATTTCCATCGCATGTTAAAAATCCCATATGAAGCGGGACATTTTCGATCAATTACAGCGATAAATTCCCGGCGGAACATTTTCGGGCTGCTAAATACCCGGTAGGTATCGAAAAATACCCGCTCTATAGTAACGATTGTTAAAATGTACATTTGTCATCTTGACAGGCACACATACATACTCGTGCATCAAAATAAACCTGATAATTTGAAGCACTTGTGTAATTACTCCCGATAATTTTTCTGTCAAAAATAAAGCGCTTTATATCTATTGACAAAAGTCACTCAGAATAAAATCTGGGTAGACATGTGATATTAGATGTTATGATTGAAAACGGATTACTGTTTAAAATGTTCCTGAATTTTTAGTAATAAACCTTAGTTACTATCTACGCAGAAAAAGTCGTAGGGTTCATCTTCTCATCATATTAAAAGCAACTCCAATTTATGAAATTTTCTTACCGAATCTCCCACGCAGCAGAATTAATTCCCTATAATTTTTTTCTCGGTTTCACTCATGTTTTTGTTCCCTCGTCTTCGGCTATGGATAATTTTCTATAAAAAAAAACATTCGTGACCTTGAAAATATTATCGGTAATAATTCTGCTGCTATAGGGAGATAACAAGAGAAAATCCATTGCCTATTTTTTTGTTTCCCCTACATAAGTTTTTTAATGATAACAGCTTGAAGTTGATTGAAGCTCTATATTTACTTACCTCAAGTATTTTCAAAAAATCGAAAAACAGTTGCACTTATTAGTCGATTCAATTTCAACTCATCCATGACAAATACAATGAAACGAAAAATAATTTAGCAAACATGAACAAAAAAAAAACTAGGAAAAACAGGCTCTCATTATGAGAGACCAATCTTTCAGGTTCCCTGATGATGACGTCAAATGACATTGACAACCTCCGACACCCGAAGACGGTCCTGTGAGGTGAGGGACCGAAGGAGGAGAGATCATTTCGCGATTGTTCGAAACGGGCGGCCAATCCAGAAAGCGAAAGCGTTTTCCGCGAGAACAATTGTTTTGTGCGCACACACAAAGGAAGCACTTCGTTTGTTACTCACACCCCCCGGACTCCCGGACCCACCCCCGGAGGGGGGAGCGGGGGCGGCGAGCGTCACCCCTCGCGTCCTCATCCAGGTGTTATAATGCGCCCTCGTTGGGGGGATCAATCAATTTGAAGGACTTCGGCTCGTTAGGGATGTCTCCCGATTTATCTCTTTCGCGCTGCTTCTTTGCCGCATTCTTCTTGACTCGCCTGTTGAAGATATTGGGTCACTCATTTCGTGGCTATTTAATTTCCGGACGATCCAGGTTCATGAATTCGCACAATTCATCAATTCGCACAATTCATCAATTCGCACAATTCATCAATTCGCACAATTCATTAATTCGCACAATTCATGAATTCGCACAATTCATCAATTCGCACAATTCATCAATTCGCACAATTCATCAATTCGCACAATTCATCAATTCGCACAATTCATCAATTCGCACAATTCATCAATTCGCACAATTCATCAATTCGCACAATTCATCAATTCGCACAATTCATCAATTCGCACAATTCATCAATTCGCACAATTCATCAATTCATCAATTCTCATCAATTCACATCAATTCACATCAATTCACATCAATTCACATCAATTCTCATCAATTCACATCAATTCTCATCAATTCTCATCAATTCTCATCAATTCTCATCAATTCTCATCAATTCTCATCAATTCTCATCGATTCTCATCGATTCTCATCAATTCTCATCAATTCTCATCAATTCTCATCAATTCTCATCAATTCACATCGATTCTCATCAATTCTCATCAATTCTCATCAATTCTCATCAATTCTCATCAATTCTCATCAATTCTCATCAATTCTCATCAATTCTCATCAATTATCATCGATTCTCATCGATTCTCATCGATTCTCATCGATTCTCATCAATTCTAATCAATTCTCATCAATTCTCATCAATTCTCATCAATTCTCATCAATTCTCATCAATTCTCATCAATTCTCATCAATTCTCATCAATTCTCATCAATTCTCATCGATTCTCATCAATTATCATCAATTCTCATCGATGCTCATCAATTCTCATCAATTCTCATCAATTCATTTCAAAAAATAATTTCACCTAAATCTATTAATCGCCCTATTCATTCACACAAATACCGGGTGTCCACGAAAGGTGGCTGGCCCATCTAACTTTCTTTGTTTTCGGAGATAATGGAATGAAATTTGGAGGATCCGTTTAATGCATCAAACATAACCTAACTTCCAACTTCATTTCACCGAAAGTGACATAAACTTTCGATTTTTAAATGTGACAATTGTATATTTTCAGTTTTTGTCTTCATATGACCATAATTATAGAATTCAACCATGTATCATTTGTTACTGTTTGTAACAGTTTCTTTTAATGTTTTCATTCCAGAGGACTATGATATGGATACGTTCAAATAATTAATTTCAGTCTAATCTTTGTAAAAAATAACTTCATTGTTTTAGATCAAAATGTATCTGCTATCGTGGTCGTATATAGAAAAAAAATATTTTCAATGTATATTAACGAATATTGTTCAAATGGTTATCTCTAATATTGACTACAATTCGTTTAAGTTCATTTGTGTATATTTTGTTTCGTGAATTCGAACATTTCGAAAAATGTTTGATGAGACTGATTGCGTGACACTATATTGATAAAAATAGAGAATAATGGATGTGAAACATTTGGAAATGAGAAATTCTGGTGAAAATGGCACCGAACAAAACATTTCAATCCGACCATAATATAAAACGCCATTATAGTCGTCAGTATCGGATGAATAACGTGAAAGCATCCAGAATGAGCTTTGTTCTCTCAAAGCTATAGGAAGAACGTAAAAGTCATACAACGACGAGCTTTTCGATGGAAAAAGGCGCATTGTTGGAATCGAGCGCGTTCTCTAGAGATTCACTTCAAGAAAGAACTGTGGCTGCTATTTTCTGAAAAGAATGCCTCCGGTGGAATATTGTCTTGTGTTCGTTCCATCTATACTTCAATGGAAAATTATTCTTGTGACAAATATCACGAGAAGTCCCACTACAGCTATATCTACAATTATCGGGAAAATGTAAGTGCTTTTCCATGGAAAACAACAAAACTTATTATATTGAAAGAATCTGTTGGAAGACCGTATGCTTTGGAATAATAAACAAGAATGAATCTCGGAAATATCTATATGCCTAATTCATGGCATCTTGCAATATTTTTATTGAAATATAATATCAGAAGAGAATCCTGAAGGAATATGGATGCAGCAGATTTTAAAATGTTGAAATTCACTTCTACCAATACATTAAGAATATGTGGAAGTTCTTGATTCATTCATCTTCCTGCAAAGATTCATGATAGATTTTAATACCTTCCTTTATACACATCAGTGAAAAACTTGGGTGTGATATCAATCAAATGGATTTCAGAGCAAACTTCGACGAATACAACACCTTATGAATATCAAAGTTGTGTCCTTTTTATTATACATTTAACAATCGAGTGTTAAGTTGTGTTAATTCCGATCTTAGTAGTGGAAAATGACACGAATTCATGAGAAACACCAAATGATTGCAATTTAATATTCTCAATGGTGCTATCATTGACGTTAACGCATACAAAACACCTATTATATAAAATCAACACCAAGTTACACCGTGTCATATCACGATGGAATCGTGGCGGTGTATGAATCATCTAATTTGGTGGCAATAATCATTCGTTAAGTATTGCATCCTGAAAACACCTGATTTGATATAAATCAATAAAAATATTTTATGTGAGCATGATGTGAATGGTGTGAATTTCATGCGCTCATCTGTTCCATCTTAGAACCTTATAGAACTGTTGCAAATAGGTGGCACTGACGTCCTTCCTACCGTACCAAAGTATTTATTCTGATAAATTCAGCTCCAAGTAATTTTTTATTTCACTGTGTAATTTATACCAATATTCCTCCAATGGTTTTCATCACGTGTTTGGAAAAAACCAAATCCTTCTTATACCATTTTCCATCATCACAATTATCGAATGAAGCATGGTGGTTTGATACTTCAACCAAGTTGAATGCTACTATATTCATTTAATGATGGGATACTTAATGGAAATGAAGAAATCTGAATATGTTAGCGACTACGAACATCTTCCTGATGGTCCAAAAATATTTCATTCAATATCCAGAAAAATTGTTCCCTATCCCCATCCTTAGACGGCTAAATTGATATATTTTCTGTTGAAAAGTGCTGTTCCATCGACCGTATCCCGCTCGATGATGAAACGGTTGAAAAGGCATATGTAATTTTAGAATCACTCAATCACAAATACAAGTTGTATTGACAAAGGACGGCTCTGATTAGGCGAACATACAGCGTTCGGGCTCCCTCTATTGTTGAAGTCCAGATTCACATTTTTAATCAAGGGGTAAGGGGCGCTTCTTACCCGAGAGACTCGAAATTAAATGAACTGGATCTTATTTCCGCATTCGATGTAAATAGCTAGCACATATAGGATATACATCAGTATACACCAAAATACCTCCAAGCCTCAAGTAAATCTTGAACCTTCGTAAGATATGAAGTCAGAGGCGCATACTTGAAAAATGCTCTCCTAAATAAGTGTTCAATAATGATAATAATAAGTTCAATAACAACGGAATAGAGGAATAGTCACGTGACTAATGGATAAAACTAGCATTATGACATTTTTTTTATAAATACTCTACTTTTCGTCAGTCCGTTGATCTCCTCATGTAGACCTCATCTTGGAGAAATTCTATAATCGGAAACATAGGAGAAAATAAAACCACAATTTTTCTGTGGTGATTGTTCTCAATGAAATAAATATTGCATGAAATCAATTGGTTCACTTCAAAATATTCACGTTTCCATTAGCAACAATTGCGTATGTAAATGGTTCAAATTAATCCTCAGTATTAGAGCTACACCATAAAATTTGCATCACAGTTCCATGAAAGTATTCCCTTAACACTGATGATCCATTTCCTGGAAAGCTTTTACTTGATTGCGGCCTCAAATGAATCAATTTATAGTCGTCTCCAGTCTACAATAAAGTTTATCTTCATCATCCAGTCCAACGAGATTTCCAGAGAATTTCTCCATCACAAAAACATATACGAGGTGAATCTGAACTTAGCCCATTGACACTCCATCAGAAGAGTGAATGTGAAATTTGACTAGCCCTTGGCTGAATTTTCGAAAGTTCACTAACACAAACCTGTCAGAGGGTGAATTGGTATAAATGAAGCTTCCACCTATACGCACAATGTCCGCCGTTGGAATGATTATTCAATCCAATCCTGATGATGAATAAACACGCCCCAAACGCCATCAGGTGAGTAATAGCAGGAACTGAATTCATTACTCCAATTCTTCATTCTTCACGTCGAATTCACCGCCATCTTATAAATGCATGATCCCACCTATCAATGTCAAAACGCAATTTCGAGGTGTGCTCCTATACTGATTCATCATCTCCTCCACCCATTACATCCGACATTTCCCCATAGGAACCCCCTCGTCCCCCTACGACGTTCTTCCCACGTCACAAATCTTAATATGTGCATTAATATGTCACCGGGAACGTGGAATCAATTTATTTTCACCTTTCATTGCTAAAATCGCATTATCATCTGGAGTTTCTCGGGAGAATTTATCATGCAAATCAAATGCTGGTGACAGCAATGGGAGATCTTATAGGGTGCACGCGAGATATGAATGCCGCAATATACGAGTCTTCCTAATGAATTTAGTGCTTGTGATATATTATGAACTAGCTCGCATGGTGCCTAAAGACGCCATGATTTTATTGAAGCAGCTATCCTATAGACAACGCAGATGTATTTTCGTAGGTGTGACAGAATTCATATCGAAAACCCGCATTCCTTATCATGAACAGAGTATCAAGAAAAAAAAGGAGCAGCCACGATATACCTGTCAAATCGCCTCGAATCAATACAAATTGAACCAGGAGACACCACGCTTTCTCTGGACAAAAATATACTTCCGCATATGAGACGTCTTCTGACTAGATCTCATCTTAATATGTTCTGCTTCTTGAGGCTTTAGCTTCCAAAGCAGTTTTCAATCAGAAATCGTCTCTCTCTGCAGTCTGTTCATGGGGGTCTCATAGAGGAGTAGTTAATAAATCTATGGAGTCTATATGACTCGTAAAAAATTCTCCAAACCATCTTGGAGTTGATTATATTGGAGTTCAGAACATATAAATGATGACTGACATGATGATAATAGCTTGTCGACTAAAATTTCTTTCCATGATGAACTGGTCTTGGTCTATATACCAATGCTGATCTCTTCTTGCTTCTGTTTGAAGTTCATCAGATGTGTTTTTGTGTCATGAACCCAAATCAATTTCCAAAATGGAACCATATAAACTCTTGAGCAGAACAATGATTAACAACCTGAATAAACATAAATGTTTTGGAGGGTTCTATAATGAAAACATTCCAGAGTGCTCGAATAAATGTCAGATTACTGAATGACAAAATTTGTGATGTATCGAACAAGGCACTTGCTTCCAAATACTCATGATGAAACAAAGATAATGCAGGATGGTCAGGCAAACAATATCGAACAACATCAATTCAGATCGGTAATGGGTGTATCGTTTACTGCATAGTTAATCTATAGTTAGTTGTTATAGCTTGACTGTATCAATAGTAGAACTGGGTCTGCCCAATAGAGACAATAGTAGACAATGGAGACATACATGGAATTGTATGCATTGTTAACTACGCCATCTATCTATCACAATGCTGGGAAATGACATGCCAACCGTCGAATATGCATTTCCAATTCCAATGCCACGAAACGTTTATGACAAAAATCATTGGGATTAGAAGGATTATTTCATATCTTTTAGATTCGTATTATAACTTAAAAAGTGCTAGTAAGACGTATTCAGATCCAAATCATTTGGGTGCTCTCACATGACATTGCCCAGCAGTATTTCTTGAAGAGGTATGGTAATCAGTAGGCCGCCATAAAAACAGTTCTCATAGTCGACGATAATATACCAGTTAGAATGAAAAAATAGAAAATTAGTTCTTCTACACCACACTCGCTCCATATAGTCAAATGTCGAATATGAATGCGTATATATCTGACGAATTCACAGCCTCCTATAGATCCCTATATTGATGTTCGAGTTAAGTTTAAACTACGAATGCACTGAGAAAAAGTCAAGATCCACAAAGAGATGAGGATGATATTACTGAAACTCAATTGACAATAAAAATGCGTTCATTGACAAAGTAATGAAAAGCTATCAGATTTTATTATCTACTAACATGGCGACTTGAATAAACAGAACATTAATTTCTTTCCTGGTACTAAAAATATTTACCCAACACATTAGAACGATTCCATGATAAAATTGCTAAATTTATAGCTCAACTTTTATAGCATGGAATACAGCCGATAGTAATTTGGAGATTGAGTATACTTTTGAATCGTACAAGTTGACAGAACCTGACATATAACAATAAACTTCTTGGACATTTCTCTACAATAATTTATTCACAGTGTAAGCCATCCTGTAATGACTGTTTGTTTTTAAATGAAAAAAAAAAGAATTTATAAATGATCGTTTGAATATATCTATATATGAGTCATTTCAGTATCCACATTATTAATAACTATCTTGAAATCATTAATCAACTTACTTGATATTGAAATATTCAAAAACACTTTTTACACACCATACTCATAATCATGGGAAAAGTTAATTTGAGGCTGGGCAAACTTTTACATCACAGATATTTTAATCTAAGAAAGTAGCATAGAATAAATTCCCCTGTGACCTATATAACATGTACAGTGTGTTCTATACATTGACTCACCCTATGGTTTTTAATTGTAAATCCGAATAATGAATTCAAGGAAAATACATTGGTAAGGCGGTCCCAGAAACAAAATCGTGGTAAGCACACAACGAAGCCGCTCTCAACAAAGCCCTCTGATTCAAACTTCCTTGCAAAGCCGTGTAAGGGGGCAAAGATGGAAGCGCAGCATCCGCAATATCGTGGGGACTTATTCCACAAGTCTTCTTCTGGATCTCTTGATGATAACAGGAAAACTGTAACGGTTCTGGGTGAGGTATGGAATTGCTCAACGTGTAACTGTGATGACTTGTCGGTTGGTCTGATGATAGTAATGATATCAGAGGAAGTGTATCTAAAATAAATAAACGTCCTTCTATTGGAAGTATCCAAGATATATATGATGTCATTAGCAGTGAGTAGGGAAGAATGGTTTACCTTTCGGCCTGTACATGTTCCTGTTGCTTTCCATACTGACAAATCCATTGGGTTCTTGGTGGGGCTTCAAAGAGTCCTTTTCCAGTAATTTTGGCCTCCTTCTAGGTTTGTACTTATAATTGGGATGCTCCAGTATGTGCTGAATCCTCAAACGTTTCGCCTCATCGATGAAGGGTTTTTTCTCTGCCTCAGGTAAAATTTTCCATTCGGCTCCCAGTAGTTTCGATATTTCCGAATTGTGCAGTCGTGGGTGTTCCTGAAAACGAGGTGTTGGCAAAACGTTGATGTGGAAGAGGAAGGTGACAAGTAGAAGAACGATTGCTCACCAGAGATATCCTCTTTCTCCTCAGTCTGGACCACACCATGAAGGCATTCATGGGTCTCTTCACATGCTCAGCTCTACTAGACATTATTGAATCGGGCTATCCTATCGTCTATCTGTCGTCGATTGAAAGGGAAGCTGTGCTCGCATTTAACGCTGTGTAAACACTGATTTAAATCTCATTGTGATATCGACAATGTGCCATTGTCGGGAACGTATTGTCACTTCGGAAAAATGTTTTTGTTCGAAATTGAATTTGTTGGGTATTGTGCATACGACGCCAGTAGCTCGAATCCGAATAATTATATAATTTTATGAAATTATATAATGGGGCGATAAAAAATACAGGTTCGTGATTTGGCAATGTCTTAAGCCTATATGGACATTCTTCCACACGATTCTTCGAATATGTCGATTGAAATAACAATTGGAAGCAAAGCTGAAACTGAATTCCTTGGCTTAGACATTGATAACAATCTGAAGAGTCTCTAATTGGAGGATTATATACAGGGTGTCCCACCAAGGTCGGCGAGGTACGATATTATGGAAACCATAAACCTTAGGGCTCCTAGAAAAAAATATTGAGGACTAAATCGGCCAAGAGAAATTGATGGAAAATACTTTCAAGTTCCTAAAAAGACCGCTAGAGGGCACAACTACTAGGACATAAATGAAAATTCGATTTTTCTCAAAAATCACCATATCAAGGTACTGTTTCAATGACGGAAATGAAGAGTTCAGCAAAATTTGCGTCAGTTTGTTCTTTTACTTTTTTTCATATCTCGAAAAATAATGGTGGAAGAAGCTGTTGAAAAAATAAATTTTTAAATCGCTGTATCTCCTGAACCCTTGCTCCAAATTCGATCAACTTGGACTCGTTTGAAAGATAATTTCACAATCATTCGAACGCTCCATTCGATGTTGATCTCTAGTTGTTCACACCACGTCTACTAGAGGGCGTTGTTCACCCAAGGTTCAGTTTTTTCTGATTTTCTCAAAAAATTCAAATGGAATGCTACAAATTTCTAACATTTCTTTCGAAGAGAATGAAATTAGCTACATTTTGGTGAAAACCGCGATTCGATATCTCCATTCGTTTTTGAGTTATTTGCAAATAACTAAGTCAACCTGAAAAAATCAAGTTCATTGTTGAAAAAAATTCTACGATTTCCGTTATCTTCAATTAGTCTGAATTGCATGTAAAATATGAGGTGATTCAATCCTATTTGCCTGTGCTAGTGATTAAAACGGTTATTATTCAAATGTTCACCATTTTGGTGCATTTGTGCGTTGATCTAATATTCCGTACTATACGCAAAATAACAATTGATGCAAACTATTCCTCTATTTTCATCGTGATATCTATGGGAATCGTTCTTCAATCATGCTAGTTGCATTGAAAATAATGGAATGCATTTTGAACATTTGTAGGGACATTTTTTTGTGTCACGTTGTCGATAAAGATGTGTGATAGAAATGGCTTCAGAATGTAGAGGGTATTTGATATTCTTCTATTTGTTATTATTAAAAGTCACTTTCCATTATCGTAGTTTAGTTCTTGACTAGTAGGATCCACATTTTCATTATCAGTAAGTGGCATTTGCATCAATTGTTATTTTGCGTATAAGTACGGAATATTGGATCAACGCACAAATGCACCAAAAGGCTGAACATTTGAATAATAACCGTTTTAATCACTAGCACAGGTGAATTGGATTGAAAAACCTCACATTTCGCTTGCAACGTAGAGTCATTGAAGAAAACGGAAATCATAGAATATTTTTTTCAACAAAATACTTGATTTTTTCAGGTTAAATTAATTATTTGCGAATAACTGAAAAACGAATGAAGATATCGAAACGGGGTTTTCACCAAATTGTAGCTAATATTATTCTCTTCGAAAGAAATGTTAGAAATTTGTAGCATTCCATTTGAATTTTCTGAGAAAATCAGAAAAAACTGAACCTTGGGTGAACAACGCCCTCTAGTAGACGTGGTGTGAACTGGAGATCAACATCGAATGGAGCGTTCGAATGATTGTGAAATTATCTTTCAAACAAGCCCAAGTTGATCGAATTTGGAGCAAGGGTTCAGGAGATACAGCGATTTAAAAAATTATTTTTTCAACAGCTTCTTCCACCATTATTTTTCGAGATATGAAAAAAAGTAAATGAACAAACTGACGCAAATTTTGCTGAACTCTTCATTTCCGTCATTGAAACAGTACCTTGATATGGTGATTTTCTGAGAAAAATCGAATTTCAATTTATTTCATAGTAGTTGTGCCCTCTAGCGGTCATTTTAGGAACTTGAAAATATTTTTCATCAATTTCTCTTGGCCGATTTAGTCCTCAATATTTTTTTCTAGGAGCCCTACGGTTTATGGTTTCCATAATATCGTACCTCGCCGACCTTATTGGGACACCCTGTATATAGGTATATATATAAATCAACTTTCCATAGTTAAGATGAAGACAAAGACATGTTTATGTTTATACAAAGATAAAAAAATACATGAAAAACCTCTAAACTTAAGTAAAATATATAAATTATGCATCTATCATCATCCATAAATTCATGTTTTTTGATAATTTCCATTGTACCATGCGGAAAATATGTGAAATTACCAGTATAACATCGTCCAGTTCAATATTTCATCAATGTCATCTATGTAGTATAACATAATGTGTTCCGGAAGTTTCGAATAATCGAGTTTTTTAACGTTAATTACCATTATGATGTGTGAATTAAATCAAAAAATTATAAAAACATTATATATGAAGCCCTGAAATGTAATTATGAATGAATAGGAAAATATAGGAAATTGTCTGCGCTATCATGAAATGGAACACCATTAGTTATTGTTATAATTTCCATTCAGTCCCCATTAGTTCAAAATAGTTCAAAATTTAACTGGTGATGGGTAATGATTTCATCTCAAATAAAAATTGAACAGTTGGACCAATCTTTTAGCTGTGAATTCTTCGACTCGAATATAATCATGAAGAACGATTTACACCCAACTTATGGGATTCAATGAAAGAAAGTTAATCAAGGGGCTCGGATCTCGATCTCAAACCTATATATTCAGATGTCTATTATTGTGTTCAATCATCAAGTCCTCAAATCACAATCAATTCCAGCCTTTGCCCCATTGAATAACATTCCCAGTCGACTAATTGCATTGAAAAACAAAAGCTCAATACGTAATGCACGGCCGACTGTATAATTAGCAGGATAAGGATCAGGTAGGGATAAAACCTCTCGAAGAAAACGAGGCTTCATAAGCCAAATCCACGCTGCTTTTAGCGCAAATGCCAGAACAATGCCGCTAAAAAAGCGATAATTAAGAAAGGCTTATTCACACATCTTGATAATAATTAGAAGAGTCAAATGCAGCTCCCGAATGGAAAATACCAATATCCAGAGGTAATTGGTGTGAAATGACGGTGAATGGAGAATAGAAAATCGGAGATCCTTCTATACCGTGATTCTAGGGAGTGTTCAGAGGCAAAGAAGCGATCAAACATGACCTATCAGGATTTCTTCTGAATAGATATCTCCATGCAGTGGTTGTTACAGCTTCTCATCTGAAGGAATGACTATCACGTATATTATTCAATATTACTGCAATCCATGCAAGGTTGTAAGGTTTGTCGCTACCTTACTGCAAGATTTCAGCAACCTCTGAAACGGACCTTCCCTAATATAACAAATTCCATATTTCTTGATGACACATTCTAGCAAGGTTCCTGCAACATTACATATAAATTGAATGGAAGTTATTTTTTTTATATTGTGAATGTAATGTTTTCAGTAAAGTTACTGCAATATAACATGTAAAGTATATGAAGTATATGAAAACTAAATATTGAATATTCCTACTACCACCTTGTTGCAATATAGCAGTGACTACTTAATAGAAAAGTATGTGTGAAGCCTATTGAAATCTTGAAAATAAAAGCACAAATTTCAAACATAAAACATATAATTCACAAAATGAACGCAAAATACACCAAAAATAAAATAAGTAATGAACTAAAATTAACATCTACAAATATTTCTTGAAGTGGCAGTTCAATATTCATTAGGAAAACTGAAACAAAAAACGACAGATGAAATATGGTGACAATAAAAAAATCAGTAACTTGATCTAATCATGAATGAACTCTGACAAAACGAGTATACTACTTCACGTAAACATTTGATTGACATTAGCGAAAATTTCTTACGATGATTCTGTTTCTGAAAACCTTATACATTCAATATCACGATAGAATAAAAAATTCACCTTACCTTTGAACTATCCTTATCAACAGCTTATTTTTTTGTGAAAGTGCACTTTATCACTTACTCCAATATATCAGTTGAAAGGAAACCTGTGCAATAGTCTTGTGAATTGCAAATATGTAATTCCGATTGCCGATTCACAAAGAACTTGACGAAACAACAATGGTTGATTGCCGTTGCGAGATCTCTGATGCAATGATCCTCCATCTCCAATGATCGAACCGATTCCACCCGATACAACACGAGTGGACATGAAATGAACTTACAAAGTTTAGGCAATATTACAAATGAAATTGAAACAAAAATTGAATTCATCACATGCTATAAAATTGTTTATAGATTGTTCATAGAATGTTGCGAATGTAATGAACTTTTATAGTTGAGACAATATTGCAATTGAAACTCGATCAAAAGTTACTTTTGTACTTAAAAAAATATTTGATAGTATGTTATGATTTGGAATATAACATTACAAGAAACCTTAAGCAATATTGTCATGCCATATTACGGGAGCAAGCCGCACAAAATATTGTAGCAATATTTTGTAACATTGCATGTTCAGTGGGATGTTCCACAAGGATCTGTTTTGGCACTAAATTCGTACATACCTTTCTCTAAATCCTCCATGTTGTCTATATTCTATATCATCCTATGAAACCTGATACTGTGAACTGTGAATGAGAATCTAACAAGAATTTTGAAATGGGGATCTCATGTGCAGTTCCCATGAAGTTCCCAGTAGCTATTTTTGTCCGAAATCATAGCCGATCGAAAAATTGCGAATATATGTCAACACGCTGCCATCAACATCATCAGACATGTAGTAGTAATAGTTCCGCTATGCGGCTCTTGCTAAACGACTACTCGTGCAAAATAGTAACACTAAACTTGTTATGTGATATACTATTTCATGATCACGATGAAATTAATCATCACTATTCCGAATAATATCGTGCAAATTTCGATTTCTGGGCAAAAACCCGCTCCCCAATATCAATTAGACGGGTATAATGGGACGATGCCGACCCACCCTAGGTCCCTGACGCAAATGCGACCTTAGTATGCAGCAGGAACAACAAACGGATCCTCGGGGGGCTTCTTATCACGCCTCGACAGACACATGCACAGGAGATAAGCCGAACACAATGCCGTGGTTCTCACTTTCTTTAATTAGGATGTGTCATGATAAACGTATCATCCGAAATATGTCCATCAATTCGATGTGTGTATGTACCTTTACCTACTGGAATGGGTGAAACTTTCGAATTATGTATATTCCAACAGATATTTGTGTATTTAGAGGGCAAAGTGAGATATAGCTGCTAGAAAAAGACAGTTATTTTTCTACAAACGCATCAGTTCCTAGATACGAAAGCTCTGAAGGGACACTCTAGATATTTTTTTATCTCATTATAATGAGTTAGCTATCTCAATATAATGAGATACCTAACTCAATATAATGAGTTAGGTTTCTCATTATTATGAGATAGCCTACTTGATTTCATACCGTAGTAATATTTCCTGAAATCACCATCAGAGATAGCGCCATACCTTGTGTTAGTAAAACAGAAACTGTGCTTCTGTCAGTTTCATCTGTTCTAAGAGAAAAAATACCGATAAGAGTAAAAATATTGATAATTATTCCAGATTCACTAAAAATATAGGGCCACTTTATAAAAGACTTAAGATTTATCACCTAACATTTAATACTTATCACTTATGACAGATGAATCATGGAAATATCATTGATTGTGTTATAAAACCATTTAAGACTTATAATTTTGCACCTAAGACTTAAGAAGATGACCAACTTCCAACTTAAGAAATGGATAATAAATGATCATAAATGAAAATAGGAGATGCGCATGTTCAAGCAACGAAAAGTGACATACTGTTTCCCGCGATATTTTCGAATATTACTTGTTGGTGTGGATAGTCTGTAATTATTTGGATGCATTCATCAATTTTTTTATAATAGTGATGAGACCATGGGCGTCATTGTAGTTTGCTCATGATTTTTGGGCTTGGTGTTTACTTGAGACGCATGAGAAAGAAAGTTCGGGATTGAAAATACAAAGTTAAACCCATACATAGGAAAAGAAATACCCATTCCAACTCCATTTTTATTTGAACATGATGGATAATATGGATATTGAACAGTTTTTTATTTTGAAATCGATGTCAACAATAACTCCAAATTCTATCTATTTATCAGATCAGAGGGATGCTCTATGCAGCAAATTGCTTATGTAGCACTGACTACATGTACACATGTCATCATAGAGGAAACCAGCGATGTACTGTGGAAAATTCACTGAAAAAATCGATTGGCATGGAATCTAAATGGAATTTTATGAAAAATGGAATATGCCAAACTGTATTGGTGCCCTTGATGGAAAGCATATTCAGATACAAAATACAAAACATGCTGTAACAGGATACTTCTCCTACAAGAAGACTTTCAAGCATAGTATTGATGGCTATCTGTGATGCATCTCATAAATTCATCTTCATTGGTGTAGGATGTCCAGGATCAAATCATGATGGAAATGTATTCTGTAATTTAATTTTCCATTTCTACCTTCAGTTTTCTAAGATATATTTGGCCAATTGTTTTCCAGGCAGTTTTCCTGGCGAGTTTATGTTAGAATAACTACTTTGTTCATCATAAATATGTCTGAATTCTTCAACTTGTTGGATTAATACAGCATATCGTCCATGACACAAATAATATTTAAATGAAATTAAAGAAAATTCAAACAAAAACAATAATAATAGATATAGGTTAGAACTTGCCAACGTCAAAATTATTTGTTCCGTGTCAAATATTCCTAAATCTTAAGTTTTTTTATAACAGAATCAACTTATCAGCTCTTAAGTTTTAAATGTTAGGTGATAAATCTTAAATGTTAAAAGTTTTTATAAAGTCACCCATAGTGTTTTAATATCGTTATAATTCACGCCTGTCATATTAAAACCACAGAAATACATAAGCAACAGAAACCGACCGCCATCTTCATTCAAGTCGTGGAAATATTACTATATCTTCTCAAACGGTCTACAAGTTTTTCACAGAAATAATTGAAGAGCTGTTTCACACCATCCTATATCAACCTGCGAGATAGCTAACTCATTATAATGAGATAAATTATCTCATAATAATGAGATACCATAAGTCATAATAATGAGTTAATATTGAGCAATGTTGCCAACAAGTGCTTTTTGTCAATAAATATGGAATGTTCAGTTAAGTTTGAGTTGCAATAATGGTATAAGGATAGAACAAAGAATATGAAAATATGCGAATGTTTGAAATTTCAGCTTAATGTTGTTTACATTTCTGCAGGTTTTAGTTTGATCACTGAACCTGGAGGTGACACAACCTAATTTTTTCTATTCATTCTATGGTTTCACGAATTTGTAAAGAACTTTCAATAAGTCGCGCCTATAACATCCATATCATCTACTTAGTTCAACAGAAAGCAGTAATATTTTGTAACCTCACCACCTCTCTCTATAGTCTTGCTTGAAACAAATTAAAGGATCTTATCTCGGATCTTATACCTTTGTGTATTATAATAATTATCAATATTAGCTTTGTTTTGGTTTTCGTCAGAACCGTTCTAGAACCGTCCTAGAACGGTTCTGCTCATGCGTATTTGCTTCAAGGGATTAATTTGAAGAGAATGCGCATGAGCAGTATAGTTCAAGAACGGTTCTGAGAAGAACCAAAACAAACCTATTATCATCAGAATTCTGAGATTCTTTAGTCAACTGCTGAAGCATCTACGTCTACTATTGATGAAACAAGAGAAAATTGCACTAAAACTGTGGCAACTCAGCAGTAGCATAAATATTATTTTAACATTTATGCTATCTCATTTTGATGAAATAGAGTATCTCATTATTAGCATCAGATAACTAATTCATGAGGTGCCTTATCTAATTCACAATCACTATTTTCAATCGTGCAAGAGGATATGAGTTCGTATTCAACAATATATCTAGAGTAAAGGCGATCATTTTTTCAATATTATTGCTCAAGAGCACAAATGCTTAATTATAGTCTTCGAAAAACATCAATTTTGTGTTGGAATCTGAAAGCGTCAAAGACTATATTTTGTTAACCGGTTGTAGAAAAAAAATTCCATAACAAAAATTGAGAATATTGAATCTTCATCTATAGAAGAAATACCTTCACTTGCCTTCACATAATATAACAATCTCAGAACAACGCGACGTGCTCCACATACCTATGCGTGCTTAATTCGTAATGATATGTTCTATATAAAAAAAAATTATAAGCCCAGCATATTTCATGTCATCATGAATCATGACTTTAGACATTTTTGTCGGTCTTGAAACCGACAACAGGCATATAGCGAATAGCAAATCCCATTGGAAATACTAGAGCACAATCAATGCATATATTTCTCTCTTCAACACATGTCAAAAAGCAGGATATATATATACTGAACGCGTAGCTTTGAACTTTCATTTAATAATATGGCTTGATGAAGGTTGATTTACCTCAGGACAAATGTTCAGTGCGGAAAAAATCTAATCCGCACGGCGTGCGGAGAAGTGTGAATCTGGTATTCTATAATTAATCAAAAAATTACTTTCAAATTGTATTGATTGATGGATGAACGTTTGATGCAGAAGAGGTCATTGCGGCCTCTCTTGAATCAATGAACTAGTTATGAAAAAATATCTTGATGCATGATGAAATGAGAGTATCAATTACCATCGTCCTGTCTGTATTTGTCAGCTATACGCATTCAGACAATTTCGAACTTATTCAATCGTCAGATTAGCGAAAGCCTCGCTGTCATCGCATTTCAAATAACAGCCAATTCCTAACTCGACGTATTGAACTGTCACTGAATCTAGAATCCGGCTTACATAGGATTTAATTGAATTCATGAGAGTCAAGCCTTCTATTGAAAAGCTAGTGGATGTTGGAGAATTTCCAATTTATTCTGAATCGGTACAAAGAAGACAAAACTGATTCACAAGAGTGATGATGCATGATGCGTACTAGCGTTTTGGTTCTTCCAGAATGGCGAAGCTGGAATAGAAAAAAACAAATAATGCAATTATTATCAGTACCTACCTATAGAGCCAGTATGTTTATCAAGTGGTCGGGTGAATGACATTGACAGATGTTTACAAAGATAAATACGAAACATTATTTCTATGCGTGTTTCTGTGGATGTCACAAAAAATGTGTTATTATAAATACGTAATGTAAGGTCAATCTTTGATGTTATTCGTGATTGTTGATTGATATACCTATCATATTATATAATAAAGATTATGGGAATTGAATGGTGAATTCATCATCTGAAGACGATTAATCAATAATCAACAAATCTTCAAGCCAAATATGAATCCACTGTAATGATGCCAGATTTTGTCAATATATTTTATCGTCCAGAAAAACTAATGAATGAATCGTAACGAGTTCGATATCAGGTACCAGCAAATATTCCTTTGAGTGGCCACCTGTTTTTAATATTTATATGGGTCGCTAGGTCGTCTCGGCTCGAAATATAAACAAATTTGATATTCTCGTTTATACTCCAGGAAAGTTTTGTTTTATAAAAGAATGTACGAATTAGATGCATTTGGAATGGCAATTTCGTTTACGAGGGTTTTGATGATTATTAAGAACAAGCTTAGGTATATTATTATCACGAGAATTGAATATGGTATAAAGATTCATTGAGTATAGACATTTTATAAATACGAGGCACAATACGATGACTATAGGATGGACTTACCAGCTTGGTGAAACACTTAGGAACTGAAGAATATAGTCTGAATAGAGTCACTCGAAGTCATTGAAGTCATAGGAACGTTGGTTTTGTTTACACTTCAAGTTAGCTCGTGTATAATTTATGGGCAAAAACTAATTATTCCAGTAACCATCATGAAAAGTCCCTATAAATTCTCTGGAACTAGAATCAGAGGGCAGAGCAGATCCAACATCCAACAGTTAAGCTCTCGACTCCAGACAATGTTCCTCAGTTCGTAATCTCAGTGCCGCCCTCGTAAAGTGTGTTACAAGTGAACGTGAATTTGCAGAACACTGAAAAATAGATTTCCATCAGAAAGTTAGGTTTTGGTCCATTTAATAAAAGTCATTCAGTTCAATTCACGTGAGTTTTATAGTTCAGGAAAACATCTCGAAAGTTACTATAATTGTGATCAACCACCAAACATGTAAGAAATCTTATTAATATTGTCGACTTTGCCTGTCTAATTGATTCAAATGCTAAATAGATATTTGTACTCTAAGATAAGTTTATTTATATGTCTATACACCCTGTTCTTTCTCCTGCTTAAATATTCACGAACCCAGTTAAAGAAGTTATATTGTTACCACCCTGTATAGGCCAACTTGAATATAGAGCAGGGTGTCATAACACCACCATTTTTTAAAAGAAGAATCAATTCATCACCTTCTTCCAGAGTGACTATTCCATTGAAAATTTTGAACTTATATCTACCAAGATTATACCCATTTGGCATCGATTTGACGTTCTCATGGATTTGTTCAGCTTGTTTACAACCACACAATTTTTAAATTCATTTCGAGTGTATTTCACACTTGGTTCGGACTAGGTGGAAATAAACTACACTGGTGTAGAATACACCTCGCGAAACGAATGCTCAGAAGTGGTGCAAAATACATGAGGTGTAAAGGAACAATTTGCAAAAAAACGGAAGGAGCTAATGTTATAATTCTTCAAGCAGATGTTCCTCAAATTTTATTGTGTCCTGTCTGCGCATTTCTTTTTTCTTGTGCAACATTCAGTCCCAAAAACAAAAAAAGGTATCCAGAAACGAATCCAATCAGTCAACTATAGGCAAGCCTTCCAATTCATTGATCAACAAATCAACGTACCTTTTATTACTTTTCGTACATAAAAGGGAGAAAAAAATGAGGGAAGCGAGCTCTCTATTGTTTTTCGGCGTTTCATCTCCGCTTCCTCAATTCCGTCCATTCAACGTTCGATTCCACCCTCACATACAAGGGTTAAATCTTCGATTAAACTGTAGAAGGCGTCAAATATCGGCGAAAGGCGCCCCTCGATTTACCATTGTTGTCGAAAGAGGGGGCATCAACTCAAATTTCCATTCAGATGTTATTTTGCATGTGCCTCTGTTTGTTGTTTCTGCAGTAAATGGAAAATCTGTTCCACTTTGATATGTTTGCTGATGCCTGTCTGATGATTTCTTGGATAAGTATATAATAATAATAATAATAATAATAAATTTATTTGCCAATAAAATACATTCACATTAGGAAAAAACTACGAATCCGAGCAAATATTCGAGAGACCCAAAAAGGTTTTTTACAAAACCTGACTATGGGGAAAATTCTCCTTTCAATTTGGCACAATATATCTATCTATTCTCTATATTTGAACATACCTAACTACACAAATACACAAATTGAAGACAGTAAAATGGAAAATAAAAATACAAAAAATAAACTGTACATCATGTCATCAAGTACTACATAAGGATGCATGATGAGGGCATTTATGGAACATAATTTCATTTAATTATTAATTTTCACTATTATTTCGACTGCCACACAATAATTTCTAATTAAAATTAAAATTAAAAGGGAGGATCAATTATATTCTTAATGATGTTTCTGTCCTGTGATAATATCCAATTTTTCAGATGTTTTTTGAAGCTGTGCATATTTTTCATGTTTTTAATCATTGTTGGTAAGATATTCGAAAATCTTGGTGCGAGATAAACGAAACATCTTTGACCAATTGACTTGTTTGCTCGTGGTAAAAATTCTCGTCCGGAACTAATGGCTCTAGTATTGAGATTATGAGTCAATTTCATTGTATATTTTCGTTTCATCTTAATGTAAGTAAGGACTGATTTTGCAAACAACTGGCGAATGTCCAGTATCTTCAGTTCTACATATAACTGATCAGAAGGAAATCTACTTGGTTTAAAATATATATATACAGGAAGCCTAGCTTGATAGACGTGATGCATACTATCTTGTGAGTTTTCTTGATTTGAGGTTTCATACTGATGATGGTTACGCCAATTGTTTGTTGTCGAAATCACGTCTTTTAACATTTTTCTTCAGGTTTTCTCTCGTTTTATATTCGCAAATTCAAATTGAATTTTCAGATGAAGAAATGTTCGAAAACATTGTCTCAAGAAAAGTAATAGAAACAGTCTTTTTTTGTACTTGGGAAATTTAGTTTGTCTGGTCTAATTTTTGGATCTGAGCAAAATTTATAGAAGCAAAATACCGGAGCCAATACCCTGAGCTGATTGTTCCCCAATGATGAAAGCTATAATAAAGATATTAAGACAAAATGTCGATGTTGGAAAAATTCTACGAATTGACAAAAAACATAATTTATCGTTCTTTCTGCTTCTTTAAATAATCTTGATCCCAACTCTCGTATTTTTCCAGCCCTCATCAACTGCACTCTGCTATATAGTAAATAGTATTTCACAGAAACAAAAAAATATTATGTATCTGTGAATCTGTATCTGTTTCTACTCCAAATCTCAAGTTAAGCATTATTCAATTTTGTTTACTTATAATCGGTCCGATTTTTTAAAAAGTGGTTAACACAATGGATACATTAGCAACGTTGATAACAACTACTTTTTTAACCACTTTAGATTTTCCACTATTCATATGTGGTATTCTTCAAATACGAAATTTATCAAGGTTGATAATTTCTTACATTTCCACTCAGTGGTAAATAAATGCGGAAAAGTTAGTAACTCCTCTTCTTTTTATTATAGTTTGCTGTTTTTCTGCAATTTCAACGTCAATCTAACCTCATTTTTTGGATTCGATGTAGTATTAGCACATAGAAAATATCGGCACACAGATTACTTTTTGGTCTTCTGTGTCCGGGACTGCCAAGTTTTTCGTGAATAATTGCAGGAATAATAATTATATGTTTTGTTAATGAACCTAGTGATGTAGGTATAAATATATCCTGGAATGCATATTATTACACAGGATCATTGCTCATTGATTCAGCTAGGTATCTAATTTTTCAGTAGCAATACATTCTACCATGTTGAACATCATTGGTTCTATCAGAGACATCATTAACATTAATATTGGTTTGTATAATTTCATAAGGATGCTATCTGTTTCTTGAGCATATATATGTAGATATTTTTATGATATTTTTTTCAGTAGGAAGGTATAGGTTCTCAATAATATCGATTATCCTACCATATAATTATTTTCTGAGCGACTCAAATCCTGATAACTGTTACCAATTTCCTTCATAACTGCCCCTTCAAATATATATCACCTTTATGATGAATTATTATTTCATTTCCACCAGTAAAATCTGGTGGATAAATTAGTCACTTTATCAGTGGTAAACCAACGACAAGTTGTTAATTTTTTTCCATTTTGACGTTAGAGAATTGAAAATTCGGAAAGTGACTCAAATAACAACTGACCTTCCTATTTGCCACCCAAATGACAGTGGTTGAGATAACCACTTTCCTTAGAGAATCAGACCGATTGACACAGTTTCTCAGAAATGATTGTACAAAATGATACCATGTACAGAATACTGAGAATAACATAAGTTAATTAAAAAACTACTTCCATACCAAAATAATACAGGATGTTGATATCTTGACTACCTATACCTACCAACCTGAAAAATGGATACTTATAAATATCTATTTATACCCTTCAACATTATTTAATTATTGTATTAGGTTAGTAATTAAAATGTTTTCTGATAAGCAGGTATCAAAAGTGTACGAAATTAAAATAAGAAAATGTTTATTGCGTACTGAGTATACCTAATAGATTTCACAAAGGATTTCTGGCTAAATATCGATAAAAAAACTGACAAATATACTTCCTAACTATTATCAATTTATTCTGCAGATTTATATTCATTATCTGAATTTTTTACTTTCGAATTTGAAAAAAAGTGGAATACAAATCTGACAAATCCTCAGAAATCAGACCTATGAATTAGGTAGGTATGTGCTTTCTATTATTGACAACTGTAAACGAATATCGAATCATCGAATGCATGTCTTGATAATGGAAATACAGATCGTGAAATGAAAGGAAAATTTATGAAAACTGCCATATTCGTGATTTTTTCTTATAGATGAAATGCATAATAATTTATAGTGCATGCTTTTGAATTGTATGGTTTCTTAGAGGTCAAAACACGCATGATAAGTTCAAATAGGTACACCAATCTGAATGGATACTCTTGACATGATTATTTTCGAATCCCACTTCTGAAACACTCGCGCATCGCGCACATCTTTTCCCAGCGCTTGACGCCGTTTCGAAAACTCGACAAAAGTGGAAAGCGTCGAAAATCCATTACCAATATCTGCATTATTTCTGAAGCTCCTTCAACGCCAACTTACATAATGAAACCGTCCCGATGCCGACAATGGCGTCGGCGAGACAGTTCCACAATGGCCGGGCTGCCGTGCATTTGACATATTTTAAAAAGAATCCACGATAACGGTCCAAAATGTGGAAATGCATCGCGGGAGGGGGGGGGGGGAGAAGAGGAAAAGCTGGCTGGCTGGTTTGCCGGGGTTTGAATCGGAAAAAATAGGAAATGAGTAAGTCGCTTGTGTTTCCGTCGATCAATGCAGAATCATAGACTGAACAGTGTTAATGGTATTTTTTGTTGTTGTTTGATATGTCTCGAATGGTCCGTCATCATTCGATGTTTGGCTCATTCGGTCACTTTTATCCATATTAGGAGCCATCATGCATTTTATTGAATACTCATCCAAGTGTCGATCAATGTAAATTAGTATTCAAGTTGAGTCAAAACCAAGATGGATAAAGATATGGTGAAACGAGTCCCATTTATAAGGCACTAGAAAAATTTGTAGACTTGCCTATACTTGATTATGTCGAATTTCAAACGCTGGTAATACTTCCACGACTTCTTAGGTATGGATGGCGCCACTTCTGCTGATTTCACATGATGAATATTAATTTTCACAATTTCGCAGTAATTTTGTTTTTGTGTAATTTGTTTAATCAATAACATGCGATTGAACAATCGAACAATATTCATATTTCAAGCTAAATCCATAATTATGAATTTTTTGTCACTGTCACTTGAGCACGAAGCAGCAAAAAGCGTGAAATACTGATAATATAGATAACTTTATTATCGATAGTGTTATCAAATGCGATATTAACGCCATCTTCAAACGATTATTGAAATATCACCAGGGATATGATCTTTGCTAAGCCAGGTCTATATTTTTTGACGAAGAACGTCGTTTCACCATATCTGTATATCCACCTTTATCAAAGCTAATGTCTACCACAAATCAATCGCCAAGTGGAGTGTAGAAACAAAATTATAAAACTCAACGTCATAACAATTCACCGAAACAGGCACGCCTAACCACATGCAGACATTTTTCGTGCTTATTGTCCCTCAGCAATGCAGGGTAATCGCACCAAGTAGCGATCCTGAGATCTCCACCCTAAGCGATGCTTGTCCAAATGAAAGCTCGGTACGTATTTGAATGCATGGAGACATCGTCCAAGAGCAACTTGGAACAGTGACACCTTGCGGCGACAGAAAGAAACAATAAGGGTCACACGTCATGTGTGGCATGGCAGTGGCTGATAGCTCGACTATGCGGTTCAATTTTTTTATCTTTGGAGAATTTTTATAACATTGAGTTCTCACATTTCGTTTTCATGTCCAAAACAAAGCTTACAATAATCATATTGACTCGTAGCTATGCATTGATGCGCTTGGAAACATGACGACTGTGAGTTGCCCTGGGTAAGATGATGTGAACTACGAAAATCCTCTTATATATGAACTTTTATGTTGTTTGCGCAAGCTAAAGAAGTATCTTAGATTTTCCACTGCGTATTTCAAAAATATCTTCTGAAAATACCTACGTTGGGAAAGGACCGATTTTTATAAAATCAATGAATTAATCTTTAGTATTATAATTTACAGAGTAGAGTGAATTCCTTCAACAGAAGATATCAGAGTTGAAGATTAGTTTTTGCGAAAAAATCTTCATTTTCTCAGCAAAACTGTAAATTCTCTTAAAAAATCCGAATCCGTTTTTTGTGGAATTTTGACGGTTGAAAAAATAGAAATGTAAATCAAGGAGAAATTCCAAATTTCTTCTATTCACCTCCGTCTGGTACAGCAAAATGGCACTCGTGAAATTTGCAGAATAATCATCAGTTATGGAAGTTTTATCATTCTTCCTCGAAAAGGACAGACAAGAAGGGGTGCTCTGATGAGAAGTAAAAAATTCGGATTGTTTAGAATTGATAGAAATTCATCTATAGGAAATATTCAAAAATTATTACCTATTCCTATAAGTTTTCGAACACCGGTATCTAGAAAACAAAATATTTCAGGCATAATGTAGTTGAATAAAAATGCTTCAGATTGAATGAATATTCAAAATATACACACAATATAAATTCCATGCGAAAAAAGTGGTAGGTATCTTTGTGATATAAATTTTCTTTCCTTCGCATCCGATAACAAAACCCATCTGACCGTTCAACACAAACTACCCCGCGGTTCCGCCCTTTCGTAATACCACTAATAGCCGCCGGAAGAGGGTGGCGCAGCAATCGCTATAGGCCGCCATTTAGCAAGTTTCCTGACTTACCGGAAACATTAGCCGTTTGTTGTCGGCTCATATATTCAGCCATTCATCATATCTTGTTTTTCAGTTGAAAGGATTCCCTTGGCTGGACGGAATACACTGAGAAAAAAACTATTCCTGTAACTACTGTATTTTTTTCTAATTTAGTGGTGGATAACTTCACACTGAATTATATGATTGTTAATATCGACACTGTTGCTTCGGCGCTTTCTGTCAGTTAGCATGATTGTCATAATCACTGATAAAAACAAATAATACTGCAGATTTAAAAATTATGTACCAACTAGATTGTCAGCCAAAAGTCTGATTTTTGAAATGCAATGAAATATTGACTATCAGGTCATTATATTTTCATGCCTTTCAAGTTTTCTCAATAAAGTACATTTTAAATCCCTAGGCTAGGGATGAAATATTCATTTCGTTCGAGGGGTTGACCACTAGGAGAAAATGTGTACACTGGAATTCCCCTGGAATTCCCCGAAATACTTCCAGAAGAAATATGTCGATTTGAACCGAGATTTGAACAAATAACGATGGAATTTTGAAACTAAATGTAGATAATACTCGGAATTCCGGGGGGAAAAATAAGCAGATTGGTATGAACGAAGTTGAAAATTGGTCCATTCTTTCGAAAGTTATGGCGATTTGCTTCATTTTTTCTATGATGAAAAAAGTTTTATTCGATTTCGATTCTTTCGATTGGAGAAACGGATTCTATGGAAAAAATAAGCAGATTGGTATGAGTTGAGTTGAAAATTGGTCCATCCTTTCGGAAGTTAAGGCGATCTGAAGAATTCGAAAAAGTTCCATGGGTACCACCTTTGCTACTATTTTTTCTATAACGAGAACATTTTTTTTCGATTTCGATTTCTTCGATTGGAGAAATGGATTCCATGGAAAAAAAACAAGCAAATTGGTATGAGCGAAGTTGAAAATTGGTCCATCCGTTCGAATGTTATGGCGATTTGCTTAATTTTTTCTATGATGAAAAAAAGTTTTTTGTGATTTCGATTTTCTCAATTGAAGAAACGGATTCTATGGAAAAAAATAAGCAGATTGGTATGAGCGAAGTTGAAAATTGGTCCATCCGTTCGAAAGTTATGGCGTTTTGCTTAATTTTTTCTATGATGAAAAAGTTTTTTTTATTTCGATTTTTTCGATTGAAGAAACGGATTCTATGGAAAAAAATAAGCAGATTGGTATGAGCGAAGTTGAAAATTGGTCCATCCGTTCGAAAGTTATGGCGATTTGCTTCATTTTTTCTATGATGAAAAAAAGTTTTTTTTATTTCGATTTTTTCGATTGGAGAAACGGATTCTTTGTAAAAAAATAAGCAGATTGGTATGAGCGAAGTTGAAAATTGGTCCATCCGTTCGAAAGTTATGGCGATTTGCTTCATTTTTTCTATGATGAAAAAAAATTTTTTTTTATTTCGATTCTTTCGATTGGAGAAACGGATTCTATGGAAAAAAATAAGCAGATTGGTATGAGCGAAGTTGAAAATAAAAAGTCAAGATAGAGACATGTTAGCCGTTTTGATCAATAATGAATAGGTCCGACACAAAATATTCCTTGAGTTGCAAAATCTCAATTTTTCTTACCCTATATTTGTGTAATCGTTCCAGCTAGACCCCAAGTATGATAATAAAATCAGATTTTCAGACAGAATCTGAAAAAGCAATAAAATATAGGGTGTTCCAAAAGAAACAAGATAATGAACATTGATGTGCCACAATTTTTTGGAACATCATTCCTGTACATTTCAAAATAATTGTAAAATATAGCCTTCATATACAAACTACTAAAGTTACAAAATCACAGAGTCAGCAGAAATTGTTTTTTCTAAAAAAAAAAAAAAAGACGGGAATGAACTTGATGAGAATTTATCAGATTTTCTCGAACATTTCGTATTTTTTCTGGCGTAAAAAAGAAAGGAATTCCCCAAAATTCCCCTGGAATTCCTCGGAATTCCTATCAATTGTACACCGGAATTCCCTCGATTTCGTACAAGATCTGATAGCGATTTGACTTTTCTAAAGTCCTAAATATCCATTACATCCATACCATCAACAATAGCTTATAATGATCTTCACGTCAGAATTTCTTCTAACAGTGACATTGTATTTATATTATGAACCATGTTAAGCAAAATAATTTTCCGTGATCTAGCAAATAAGTATATTTATTTAGAATACACACTTTTCTCAGTGTATCTCATTTCTATTGTGGCGGATTATTATTATTGATATTCTTGTTTGCCATTTCGGACCCAATTCGTGTTATAAATGATATTTGTTGGCACGAAGCAAGAGCATGTTTCTTTTTAGATGGCATTGTGCTCTTTCCCGGTTCATCTGAAACTTTTGGCTGGTAATGCGTTCTGTTCTCTGTTATGTCCGCTTTTATTCGCGTTATTTATGACATTCTGGGGAGGCTTTGCCACGACAGCAAACTTGAATATCTGATTAATGTCTTCATGGCTTCGCGAGGACACGATAATATATACAGAGTTTCTTTCGAAACTGGCCACATTAACCAAAATATAGAATGATAATTACATTCTTTTTGTCATTTTGTCTAATATTCAACGGTCTTGAAGTTTTCTCTATGTTACACTTATACACTGAGAAAAGTCCCAGGAGAAAGATATCTGATGCTGAGTTTTTTTCACCTGAGTAACAAACCTGATAATGTTGCTTCGCTCTCACCAGAAAAGATCACTTTACTGAATCTGCTTTTATTGGAACTGCGAAGAAACTCTCTATCACAGAAAAATTCTAACATATGCATAGTTACTTTTCCATAACATGAGAGTATCTTTATTATGACAGCAGAGTTACTTTCTAAAGTAGCTGTGCTAATACCACATCAGGTAGACGTTGCCAGTTAAGTGTTCTCTTCTGCAATAGTAAAGATATTTCCTGTCCCCTATGAAACCAAAATTTTTGGCAAACATTTTGTCAGTGTACCTAAAGACTGGAATAAATACTAGGTAGGTATGTAGCACTTTATTGTAGTTTTGGTCCTGCTGAATCTCAATTGATTTAATCTTTATTCAACAAACAAAAAGAACAATAAGTAGATGAATAAATATCTTCAAACCTCGACATACTTACTGGAATATTATTTGCTGTTTAATTCGTTTTTGACATTTACATTTGCAATGAAGGTGATGTGATATTAAATTCCACTGAATTTTATGGTGAAGGAGCCAGGTATAAATGGAGTTTGTTCGCATGCGCCAAAATTGATGACTATGTGTAGAGAAATGATCCGGACGCCGGAGTCTCATTATAACTTCCCTAGAAACCAAAACATGGACCTTCATTTCATTGTGAACCTTCACCAATCTCCATTTACAGCACAGCTACGCCAATGCACTTCCACAACCGATCATTAGGCAATCATGACATGTGTGTTTTTCTGTTTACACAAAGAAAACCGAATCTCGTATAAACATCAGAAATGAAAGATAACCGGCTTTCGGCCATTACTTTCACGCCTGATTGACTATTGATGAAGAATCAACGCGCCGCAGATGCTTCCAATGAGTGATGATCCTTATCAATTCAATTGATGCGTCTGCCGGCTTCAAGATGGCGTGGGGGTGGAGCCAAACCCTTTTTTCCACATCCTTTGACCTTTTGCCTGATGGTGATGGTGTTGGTTATGTTGATATTATGGGGACTCAACATGGGCATACAACATAGAAATTAATTACATCTAATTATACATCATGCGGGTCTATCATGTATAACATGAATTATTTCAGATCAAACTATAATTTTTAAACGTGTGTGCATGGGGGGTTTCGTCTATTATATTCAATTGTTCCATCACAGTGTGGATACATGTATAAGTAGTTAACTATACTATAGATAGTGTGACAAAACACCCAGTACCTATCAGCCCTTGTCAGTTGTCTGCAGAATATAATCGCACATCAAAAATCAAACAGTTCATTTCACGCAGTGTATTGTATACGGAAGTATTTGAATGAACGGTGAACAAAACACCTAAGAACTAAGTAGGTATTATATAGACGAAGAACACGAATATTTACGGTGAATTACCTATTGTTACTCCGTGAAAACAGAGAATCAACGGAATAGTGGACGGGACGAACGACGCGGATGACAGGCGAGATGAACTTTTGCAAGTCTGGCGATATAAAATGAAAACGATACTAACCGAACTGCGATTTTGGCATGTCCGAATCGCTTTCAGCAATTTATTTTTGCTGGGCTAGCAAAGAACATTACCGTTATTGTAAAGAAATGTTTTGTGATGCAAATATTTTCTGCTAGGATAGCAGAGAGCATTGCGGTTATACAAAGAAATATTGATTAAATCTTCTTTGCTACAACAGTAACATCATATCTAAGGGCCACTTTATAAAAAACTTTAAGACCTAAGATTTATCACCTAACATTTAATACTTATCACTTATGACAGATGAATCATGGAAATATCATTGGTTGTGTTATAAAACCATTTAAGACTTATGATTTTACACCTAAGACTTAAGAAGATGACCAACTTCCAACTTAAGAAATGGATGATAAATGATCATAAATGACAATAGGAGATGCGCATGTTTGAGCAACGAAAAGTGACATACTGTTTCCCGCGATATTTGAATTTTGGGTTATATTTTCGAATATTATTTGTTGATGTGGATAGTCTGTAATTATTTGGTTGCATTTATCAATTTTTTTATAAAAGTGACAGTTTTCTATTTTGAAATCGATGTCATCAATAATAACTCCAAATTATAGCTATTTGTCAGATCAGAGGGATGCTCTTATGCAGCAAATTGCTTATGTTGGACTGACTACTATGTACACATGTCATCATAGAGGAAAACAGCGATGTACTGTGGAAATTTTACTGAAAAAATCGATTGGCATGGAATCTCCATGGAATTTTATGAAAAATGGAATATGCCAAACTGCATTGGTGCCCTTGATGGAAAGCATATTCAGATACAAAATACAAAACATGCTGGAACAGGATACTTCTCCTACAAGAAGACTTTCAAGCATAGTATTGATCTGGCTATCTGTGATGCATCTTATAAATTCATCTTCATTGATGTAGGCTGTCCAGGATCAAATCATGATGGAAATGTATTCCGTAATTCAATTTTCCATTTCTACCTGCAGTTTTCTAAGATAGGTATATTTGGCCAATTTTTTTCCAGGCAGTTTTCCTGGCGAGTTCATTTCAGAATAACTACTTTTTTATCATAAATATGCCTGAATTCTTCAACAATATTTGATTAAAATTGAAGAAAATTCTAACAAAAACAATAATAATAGATATAGGTTAGAACTTGCCAACGTCAAAATTATTTGTTCCATGTCAAATATTCCTAAATCTTAAGTTTTTTTATAACAGAATGAACTGATCAGCTCTTAAGTCTAAAATGTTAGGTGATAAATCTTAAATGTTAAAAGTTTTTATAAAGTCACCCTAACTATCGTGGAAAAGTATACATTTTCATGGTAGCAGAAATAATTTTATAGAATTGCAGTTCTACTATACTACAGTCTTTTTTTTTCTGTGAGACTTTCTTCGCAGTGCCAATAAAGCAGTTTTTGTAAAATGATCTTTTCGATAAGAGCGAAGCAACATTACTAGGTTTGTTACACTGTTGGAAATTAGTTGCTAAATCAACAAAAAATATAGTCCCAGTAGGTCTACAACCATTTTATAGTTGAAATATCTGTGTGTTTGAAGTAAATTTCCACCATAATGGGAATTGCTCGTCCTAACAACCTCCTATTTGTATGGCTACTACGTCTTATTGGTGAATTAACTACAGTAAGTTAATAATTCTACTTCACCTTATAGTTGTTCGCAGTATTCTCTGAAGTTAATTGAGCAATTACCAATTGTCATTTTCACTTTAATTTGTTGTTATAAGCCCTACGTCCTAAGGTAGTACTAGCTACAAAAAATTGTCGATTGTTCTATAACTCAGTGTATTTTCAACAATATTTTACTGCTAGAATTCAAAGTTCAAATTACTGAAATAACCATATCATGAAACAAATTTTATTTTCTGAATAACAACAAAACGAAAAAAATCCGTTATTGGCACAAAAACACATCAAAAGATGTCAGTAAATCGAAAGAACACCGCGGCACGTGATTCACTACAATGCTGGTCAACCTCTGTCTGTGTTTGTCAACCGAGAGAAAACTTCCTATCCTCCTCTGGAGTGTTGAGTATCTCTCGTTCAATTGCTGAAACAAAAATTATATTAATATTTCATTTCGGAATCATTTTTTCACGAATTTTTCAGAACAAATCTTACCAGTAGGTACATTAATTTCTCTTCAACTCAACTAAGTTTTTGTTCTCTTTTTTGAAGTAACCCAGTAGTATAGCTTGAAAATCCATCCATCGAACAAATACCTACCTGAAATGAAGAATTGTATAAATAATCACATCACACCTTCAACAGTTCAGTTTTGACCTAGATGTTGCAGTTATCTTCATTAGTATAGTGAAAAATATGTAATATGTATAAGAACTAGTAGAACTTTCATAATAATAATTTTAAAATATGAATATATAATTATACTCACTTTTTTGCAGCGAAACTTCAATAATCACAGACAGAATCCAAGAAAAATTCTCAAAAAATCTTGTGAAATTATTGCGCTTGCAGATTCCGACAAAACATTGTTATTTGTTGCTCTAGATCAGGAAAAATATTCTTAACTGAAACAAAACAAAAATAACATCAATATTGGCATGAGTAAATAAAAGTTATGTACGAGTCCGCATCATCAATCTACTTACTCCATGTAGGTACTTACCTCTTTATATCTTGACTACACGAGAGGAAAACCTATAATGTATTCGTTCTAATGCTCTACAACGGCAACAGACTGCAGGGAACTGAGCAAACTGGGGATGGGACTTGTAAGGAATCGGTTTTCGTGAGAAGACAAACGAAAAGTAGCGAATATATCCGAAGAGATCGGAACTAAAAAATCTTTGTAACCGAGCAAAAACTGTTGCAAATTGTAAAACTAGGTGATGTTAATTTGTCAACAGAGTACGATGGAACCGCGATTTAATATTAATGTATTAGCAACTAGATGATGTTCTACTGTCTTTATGTTTCAATAACCATTATTGAAGTTCTAGTTACAATTATTTGTTGTTGTGTTACAGATCAAGTTGTTTGGACAGGAATTTTTATCTCTTCATTTCATGCAAACTTGTTGCTGTTGTATTGACATTATCAGTAGTGAATTCAACAAATACATTGAATGATTCAACAAATACATTGAAAATTTTGGAAGTGAAATTGAGACACAATTGTTGTTGAATTCGACTACAATTTTTTAACGATATGAGAAGTTGTTGAAAGTAACAACTGATTTCCAACAGTGTACCTACTTTTTCGGCTATATAAGACAGGTGAAAAAAACTCAGCAAAGATCTTTCTCCTAGGACTTTTCTCAGTGAATACATTGACCAGATAATCTCTGTTGGTATACAGTCCGCACACGAATGATATAAGTATAAAATGTCCTATCCCTTCTGAACGCCCTAAACAATGGCACATCGTCATCAGGGTGTAGATGACGTTATCAAGATAAAACATTCGCATGGTCGGACAGGACAGGGTCAACCGCAGCTCTCACACCCACCGGCCTAATTGCACCCCCTGCGGTTGCCAAAAAACACCCCCTTGGTGTAAATTCGACGCCCCTTGTCGTTGCCACTGTATATTATTAAAGTGTCAAAATAAGGGCCACGTCGCACGTTTGGATGATGTTGGGTGATGACGTAATGTTGATGTGAAAGGTTTCATCAGAAGAATGGTAGTACAGTTTCTATAAAAGAATGTAACATTTAAATTTTGATTTTTCGATATAATTGATAATGTTTCTTATATACTTCAGGAATAGAACACATCTACTTGTTTCCTTACTCTTTAGTTTAGTATATAAACTAGGACGTGAAGTATGAAGATATTAAACAAAATCTACACCATAAAAGAAAAAAAATACATAAAATCGTCCTATAATGCATAATTACAAGATGAAAATTTGTTTTACCTCTCTAAAAAAAATCATTACCTATTCAAATCTAAAAATATTTTTATGTCTGATGAATTTGAGCATTTAAATTTTGCATGCTGATGTCTTAACATTCTTTTTCCTTTATCCAAGGCCGGATTATCCATAAGGCGGATAAGGCAACTGCCTAAGGGCCCCGCACCGACTAGGGGCCCACGGGTGCATAATTGATGTTGAACGCACCAAGTAAAAAAGTTTCATTCGGTTTCATTCGGTTTCATTCGGTTTCATTCGGTTTCATTCGGTTTCATTCGGTTTCATTCGGTTTCATTCGGTTTCATTCGGTTTCATTCGGTTTCATTCGGTTTCATTCGGTTTCATTCGGTTTCATTCGGTTTCATTCGGTTTCATTCGGTTTCATTCGGTTTCATTCGGTTTCATTCGGTTTCATGCGGTTTCATTCGGTTTCATTCGGTTTCATTCGGTTTCATTCGGTTTCATTCGTGAAATTCCCGATTATCAACATCCGGTAATATCACCATAGAAAAAATGATGGATGCGGGGACAGATAACATGGTTTGGATTGATTTTTGATAATATATGGTCAATCTACTTTTCCGATGGTAATAATAGCATTGCAAATATATAGAAGTCTGATGATATCAAACGCCACAGGTGAACGAAATTTTTCAAAATAAAATTAATGAAAACTGTTTTCGTTCAGCAATATCACAGAACCGTTTAAATTCATTGTCAATATAAAATGGCGATTGAAAATGATGTGTTGAAAAAGCTCAACTTCCAAGATGATTTTAACGATTTGGTATCCTAAAAGTTACAAGATTTGCTATTTAAACGTATATTGTACCTACTTCACAAAAATATCATAATCATTTCATTCAAGAAAGCAAAAAGCAGGAGTCGATCTGATCGACTCGACTTTCAATCGATTGGCATGGTTTTTCTTCATCAGATGAACACTTGAAGAGTCTACCAGACCATCACCAAATTTTATGAATGAGTGATAATTTCCATTGCCAACTTTTATTATTTTTCAATTTCAATAATCGAAAATATAAGCGATTTTTTAGAAAAAATCTGACTACACCAATGGATTCACGAGATTTAAGTATGTTGAAATTACGTCCAAATGGGTTCATTTATGAGAAGATCACAAAGAGATAACATTTGAAAAACATATGGGTACCGTTAAATCAATAGTTAGGTATATCCATCTATATTAAATTTCAGACAAAATTCTTACTACTGGGAAATCCCAGTTTACGTAATTCCATCGAAATCTGTCAATCAATTGCTATAATAATAATAAAATTCGATTCATTTAATGAAAATTAACGAAATTCTGATACGCCACTGGTAATACTTTACCAAAATATAATCTATAATTTTATTCATGAAAAAGTTATGGACGTCAGAATTTCTTAACTCCAATCGATTGACTAAAATATCCAATTTTAAATGGGTCGCACTTTGCAAGACAGTAAATAAAAAAAGTAAGCGACCGTGACAGGACTCGAACCTGCAATCTTCGGATTCGAAGTCCGACGCCTTATCCATTAGGCCACACGGTCTTATATTCATCCCCTCCACTCTTTTTGGCATCGACCCCCCCAATACCAACCCCCTCCCGAAATAATACCCCCGGAACATTCCACAACTTTATCAACTCTCAACATAATCTTAGATAGTCGACAGTGTCGACACTTTTTTGCATACTCGGCTTCTCTAATGGCATATAAGGCTCATATAAGACTGATGTAAGACTGCTACACGTCTGTCAAGTCAATGTACCTATATACAGGGCTATTCAAATTCGAGTCTATGCATGGGGATTTCGACAACGGTAAGAGATAGAAGGTTGGTTAAAAGGGGGCAAAGTAGCGTATTTCAGAGGTTAATTATATGGATGAAAAAAATCTGACCTAGCTTCTTCAGTTCTGGAGTTATACAGGAAAAATTAAGAATTTCGAAATTCTTCTTTTGCCTATATCTTTTTATTTTACAGAGATTTTTTCAAAATTTTGCCACTTTGCCATAGCAACTTTATGTAGCCTTTCCAAATATCTGAATTAAAATTATATACAGGGTATCGTATAGATTGGGCCACCCTCAACTATTAATTTTCAAATACGTACCTGTATTTTTTCTTGCATGTTTTAGAATGCCAAAAGTCATGTATTATACTGACGTAGTATCTTCATCTGAATTACAGAGTGTTTTGGAAATATTTAATTATTACCAGTAAAATTTCAACATTTTTTCAATTTTTCCTGTACAACTCCAGAACTGAAGAAGCTAGGTCATATTTTTTTCATCCATATAATTAACCTCTGAAATACGCTACTTTGCCCCCATTTAACCAACCCTCTATCTCTTACCGTTATCGAAATCCCCATGCATAGACTCGAATTTGAATAGCCCTGTATAGATACAATCAAATCAAATAGTTGATGTGGTGCTATAGCACCACATCAACTGCTTCAATGTACATATTGTAATAATCATGTTCAAATCCGGTATAGTTCTCCAGCGTCAGTCTGAAACACTGTTGAATTTCGTCCTAGATCCTATAGTCCCATATCTTTCAACCACTCAATTTGTCCTTGAACCGTCTATATGACCTACCAGCTTTTCTGCGCCTCCTGTTAGGTATACTATTTGGTGAATCTCCTCTCATCGATAATTTTTTTTATCTCTCCGCCCCTGATTCTTCCACCGCATCCATGAAACGGATCGTTACTTCTCATTCTCCGGATACACAAATCATTAGATGAGTATTGTACGATGAGAAGCGAGAGACGATCTTCGGGCTTTCGGTTAAGGGTTAATGATTAATTATTCCGATCGGTACCGTAATCCTTTTTTAATCAATTAAATCTGCCTGAATGGGACCCTGATGGCGGTGTCATCGGGCCACAATGCCAGGCGCCAAAGATCCCATTGTGGAAGCTGGGCCGCAGATAGTAGATGTGCCCTCTTGTGCCTCCCAAGTTTTGAGCTGTCTTTGAGGTGCACGAAGGATAATCAAGAGGGTTTTGTTTGATTTTATGGTTCTGGTGTGGTCGGAGAAAAAAATACCTATATATATATATATATACCCATCTTTCCCAAGAGAATAATGATGAAGGGAGTCCACCAGGGAACTCCAAGATTTCGATGTATCTAATTTTTTTACAACCGGTTAACAAAGTATAGCCTTTGACGCTTTCACATCTTAACACAAAATTGACATTTTCAGAGGAATTTCATTGAGTGACAGCATTTCCGCGCTCGTCAGCGGAAATATCAAAAAAATAACGCACGCCTATGGTATGTTTTTGAGAACGAACCAATCTATTCTCTTGCATGATTGAAAATAGTGATTGTGAATTATCTAAGACACCTCCACTTGTAGCAAAGAGATCAGATTTTCAGGATGATTTTGATAATTTGGATAATGGTCAAATCACCTGAAAATCAACTTTGAATGACACTGTATGATATGTCGTTGAATTCAGCGTTTGAAGTTATTTCGAAAAGTGTCCTGAAATATGCAGGTCCGTATTGAAAAAAATGAGGTTGAGGGTAGCCCAGAGCGTACGAAACGTTGGATACGAAATCTGAATACGTCAAATTGAGGATAATTTACTGTCGATCAAAAAGCTCCGGTGACATTTTTTGATAAAATTCGAAATAAAGTGGAAAAAAAATCAAAATGACAGAATTTACTTTTCTTATAATATCTCAATAACCGGCCCTGATAATCTCGATTTGTTTGAACTGCTTGACAATGCTTCTATGAATGCAACTTTTTCTCCATTCGACCGACCTTCTAACTCTTATGGTTCAAAAGTTACCAATACAATCCCAATAAAAAAGTGGCCACTTTGTATATATATGCAAAATTTCAAGAAATTTCAGCCTGCTATTCAATCAAAGCATTTCTTGAATGAATATAAGGAACATACCTGAGAAGTTTACTAAAAGGTATATACAGAGTGTTTCAAATTCGATCCTCACCATTGATGATGATGGGATTTCGGAAATTATAAGAGATACGAAAATGATTAAATTGGGGCAAAATTGCGCATTCACCCAACTAGCGATATGCCGTTCAGAAAATTTCGAATTTCCAAATATGTCCGGAGATATCCGAAAAAAAAACGAAAATTTGTAAATTTGATTTTATTTTTCTCTGGTTCCATTTATTGTATAGGATTTTTAAATTAATCGCATTTTTGCATCGCCATTTCTTTATCTTCTGCATGATAGTGCTTTCAGATTTGCTAACCGACGTTTCATCTCCCGGCCACCATCATCAACTTTATTTTTTCCATTGGGCGCCATATTGGATTTTTGCTGTTTTGAATAAAACCTGTTATTTTATTTTCAATGGTGTATATCACAAGTTGCCATTCTCTTTGAAAATATCGGAGATATATTTAAAAAAATATATTGCATCACAGTCGAGATCACATCAGTGGAAAATTTATTTTTAATACTGAAACAGTATTTCATGTCTCAATGAGACTTCGAGGGTTGCTTTGCAACTAGGTTGGCGGTTAAAAACACTTTTCAAACACACACACAGTGTTCTAACATCTGAAATGTATTCTCGTTTTTTTTTCTATGTGAGCCCTACTGCAACTATTTTTCCCGTGTGTAAAAACACAAGCTCTATCACATAATGTGATAAAAATCTTAGCTTCCCATTAAAAAAATTTGTTGATGACGTCATAACTTTGACAACTTTGACGTGTTATTTTTCTAACTTATGTCAAAAGATGCCGAATAAAAAGAACAGTTTGACGTGTTAGCATTTTTTTCAAAAGTGATCGTTGTACGTTTTATGAATTTTGTGCATTACTTTATCATAACCCTGTATTTCTCTCGTAACAATCTCCAGATCGGTTCCCCTGCAGACTCCTCGACCCCCAAGCTGGCGTGTTGTTTTCTTCGACAAAAGAAATCACCGTAGAGGCCCAGCAGTTCCCACAGCGCAGCCACCGTCCACTCATCTCAAGTGGCTGATGAGGCGACAATCGGCGTTGCCCTCCGAGGCAATCCAAGTTCAACTTTCTTTGTGCGCCAGCCACTCCAACGATGCTCTCGCATGGTCCAAAATAGCTTTATAATAAATCTAATTCGGTTTTGATGCTGTGAATTTAACGCTCGCACGGGAATGGTCGATCTGGAGTGGCCGAAACAACAACGGATAATGAACTGAGCGTGTTTCTTTGTGAGGGCAGGAATATAATGAAGCCTTATTGCTCTGGGTGTGGAGACACCCCATGGCAGGGTGAAATTGAGAGAGAAACATCACAGTGTTGGTCCATGGAGTATGAAGGCGAAGTGCCAAATATTATTTTCATATACACAGTAAAAAAACTTGGGTGTGAGGTGTAATTTCAATCAAATGGATTTCAGAGCAAACTCCGACGAATACAACACCTGGAATATCAAAGTTGTGTTCTTGTTATTATAAATTTCATAACTGAGTGTTAAGTGGTGTTCATTCTGATCTTAGTTGTGGAAAATGACATAGGGTCGGATCCAGGGGGGGCCCAATAAATATAATAATTTTGTTACCCTGATTCACCAAAACGCCTTGATGCATATATACAGGGCCATTTGCGGCAGTCTGTATGTATAGATGATATTATCCAAATTAGACTTCAATGATATTACAGCACTCTCATCTCTTTTCTTCAGTCTAGTAAGGTCTAAACTAGAATATGGATCATTAATATGGAATCCCATTTATAGTCAATCCTCAACAACTATCGAGAAAGTCCAGAAAAAGTTTTTAAAACTTCTATGCTTCAAGGTTGATGGCGTCTATCCCCCAAGAATTTACTTCGCAGATTCGATTTTGTATCTCTTGAGAAACGCAGAAATGAAGCATCCATTATATTATATTATTATTATATATATACGCCACTTAGTTAATTCAACAACGATCTGTCTGGATAGAGAAGATATGAAAATGTATACAGGTACCTACGTGCATGCATTTGTATCATAAAAAAGAAGACTTATAGCATCTGTCTTTGAAGCTGATTTATATTGAATTCCATTTAAATGGAATGGAAATGAAAGTTTGCTATATAAGACTGAAATATTGTGTGTTTACTAAAAAACGACACTTTTTTGAGAGCTATAGAGAGTACCTATATAACTGATATTTAAAATGATGATGGTATATATTTCAGGTGTATACTTATATAGGTATACTTTTATAGTTCTTCGACGGTTAACTATATGTTAGGTTAGGTTCGAATTATTGAAGTGATGGAGAATGAGGATCTTATCTTCACCGAAGAATCAGGATCAAATATTATTTCTACTAACGCGTATAGAAATCGCAGAAAAACAGAGGAAATACATCATCATGTGCAAATTTTGTTCTTACTCTCGTTGAGAAATCAAAATTCTACGGTCCCCGAGCTCCATTCAGCTTCCTGTGAAAAAATCAATGAAACCGAAATTCGGTATTCAGTTCCAATGATTTTCTCGCACAGTGAAAAATCTTTAATCCAACAAATACAACCCATTTCCTCCGTACAAGAAACGCGGACTGCTACAAATAAAATACACAAATGCGGCATTGTGCGGTCTGAATTTACAAAGCAATTCAAAAGATTTCAATATATCCACTGTGGGGGCCTGTATGCTGCAGATATTTGTATACCGAATTCGATTGAAAGAGCCTCGCGATTCACCATTATGCCGAAAATTTACACTGCAGCACTCTAAGGCACATGTTTTTGTGATACAGTGTGTCCATATATAATAGGTACTGTATACTTCACATCATCACACACACCAGAGTTACTTTTTGTATAGGCATCTATATACCTAAAGGCACGGTTGACGTGCGATGTCAGGTGGAAATATGGAATATGCTTGTATCAGTGAACAAAATACACATCATATCGCGCGGCATTCGGTCAAAATTTCCTGAGCTTCCTTGATGTCTCAAACATTACGCAGAGTTGATGTGCAACCAAAATATTTGCAGTTATTTCACAGTTTTGCAAGCATGATGCATGAATTTTTCATAAGCAGGAGAATTTCATTCAACGTTTTTATTTTTGAAATATATTACCTATATGATCATTAATTCAAAGACTTGTTCATAATTTTATATGAGCCAAACAACTGAAGTTTTTATTCATAAAAAGGCAGTTTGAAAATCTGTTTATCCATGTTATAAGGTATTCCATACCTATTTACCTATACACCAAATTATTTCGAAGAGTATAATATATAGTTTTGACACTTTAATTTGTTATTCAAAATCTTTCAAGATCGCAATAATTTCAATTTCACATTATATTATTATGATTCAAAGATCCATTGAGTTACAGCAGAGTGACAAACTGTATATACATCCTGTTGTATATGTATATAGGAGATTGTGAATCGAGAACTTTCTTTACTTTCCGGAAAAATTTAATTCGTTTTCAGTTTGCGGCGTTTCTAAGACATCGATTTATCCATATTGTGAGTGTATACCTTTTGGCACTCTGGCAGCACAAAGGCTTTCCATATTCCATATTTCCCTCGGGATTGACGCCTTTAACACTCTCGAGTTTTGTCGAATCCGAGTTTGGACGACCCTTTTTTGTTGTAATAGAAGTTCCTTCGGATGCCTGATGCTTTGTTACTTAATTTTTTTCTCGCAGAAATGCTCGTTTACACATGTGGGACTTTTTTTTCTTGTTTCAATGAACACTATTCCCCATTGTAGTTATAGGCAAACTGAAACACCTTGTATAAATAGGAAGCTCGCTTATATTATGAGGTTCGAAATGTAGCACTATATTGAATCGCTGTACCCGGGAGTGTTTGCAATTCACCAGAACTGTTCGAAACAGTTGAAACAATGACCCTTTGTGACTGTTACAGTTGACCCTGTCGGAGGCATCACCATGCATGACGTGAACTCATTGTCCCCATGTCCCTTGTCTTTGACCGGCTGGCTTCGGTCTTATTTGGTGTGTATCTCCATCAACTGTGAGAAAATGTCAGGAGAGTTTTCTCGAAAACACGATGTTAATCAACTCTATACTATACCATGCACCTTTATTGGACTTGGTATTTTGAACATCGAAATATTCTATTAACCTCTAATATAGAAGAGCTAGGATGTTTTTCCGTAAAATCACATAATTCCAAATATTAATTATGTACCTACCAAGAAAACATGTAGGTAAAATGTAAAATAAAAATAACGCAGGCACTCAAAAGTACCATGTTATCTATTACCAACCAAGGTGCATGGATACATCAGGATGGTAAACAGCTTCCTCAGAAATACATATGCTACAGAAATCTTCCTTGAAATTCGATCTTACTGCCATCATCTTCATTCAGGTCGTGGAAATATAACGATTGAAGAGCTGTTTCACCATCCTATATCCCACCTTGCTACCTATAAGTATACCTATATAGGTATATATGTTGCTGAATCAACAACATTTAGTCCCATCGCAGTATCAAAAGTGTTTGATGAAATCAATTTTTACCGTGCGTGTACAGTGTCATATATACCTATATACATATATATATACATAAAGTTCCCGACATATGGAAGTTTTTTTATTAATAGATAGCTAGGTATAAAGAAAATTTTACTTCGCAAATAGTTTGTGCTTGAAAAATGAGTAAAATACAGCATCTTTCCTGTTTTTATGTGCTACTCTAAACCTGTCAAATTTGACATTTTTTTTCGAAAATCCTGAAAAATCTGTTTTTTTTTTGAAATTTCGAAAAATGCCAGAGGAAAAAGTTGCTCAGTTTCCAATTTTATATACATTTGTATACCAAGTTTGGAGTCACTTCGACTTTTTTTCATTTTTTAATTGTTCGAATCTTTCGCTCTATCGATTCGAACGAAACATTATTCTAATTTCATAATTTTGATGAATAAGAGATATCAATATCATATATTGCCCAGGAAATATACCCACATCCCACATTGGCCTGTTACCAGAAAATAATAAAAATGCATCTGATGCAGAAATTCGTCTTTGTTATTGTTGCAAAGTTCATCTAAGTTTTTTCATTTCATTGTTAAACTGATGTGGATTTTCAATGTATGGACGTTAATATGTCATCAGTAATCGAATAAACGAATTTCTCTTCGTTCTTATTACACTCGTATATTCTTTTACTAGATTTTTATCCAGTTTGATTATTTTTCTGACCAATAATTAAGTTACAAAGAATAATCCGAAATATCATACTTTTCTGTTAACTAAACAATGACCTACATTTTCATAACTAGGTATTCAAAACACTTTCGTTCTAGCGATTTGTACTAGACATGATAGAAAATTTCGCGAGTTTAAACAATAAAATGTTCACTTAGTAGGTATATATAGTAGTCGAAGTGACAGTAGAGAGTCCAAATTTGAAACAAATGTATAAAAGTGGAAACTGAGCAACTTTTATCTCTGGCATTTTTCGAAATTTCCAAAAAAAAATCTGATTTTTTGAGGATTTTCGAAAAAAATTTCAGATTTGAGTTGTATGCAATAAACCAAATGAGTATTCCATATTTGCACCTTGCATCTCCTTTTATTGGAGTGAATATGTGGAAAAGTCAATATTTTGTTGATAGTGTAGGTAAATACCTCTGAATAAGTATATATAATATATATATATAGACATTCATAAGTATACCTATATTCACTCAAGTAACAATAGTTTTGTAGTAGTTGTGTAGGTATACTTATACCATGATCAGATATAGTTAGATGTAAGTCCTTATACCATATAACATATTACCTATCTACTCCTTCATTGTAACACGTTATAATCATTCAAAAACATCATGCATGCATTGATCACCATCGAACATTACCTATTACCTCCATGAAAATAGCATGCCTCTCATTCTCAAACATTTGCAAAACACATAACAATAGCACAAGAAAACATGAGCAGGTATCCTGTAAGAATATCATTATTGTATACGGCCACAATAAAACGAGAGAAACCCATTGTGCGCTATCAAGCGAAAGAGAAGGGGGAAAAGTAACCAATGGCAAAAAACAAGGGCGTGCTCTCCCCCCATACCGCCGATTCTCTTAGCCGCAAGCTCCGCCCCACCACATCACAAAACCTTTTAACAACCAGCAGCAACACCAGTCTCATTCTAACGTTGGTGCAGTGAACAACCGAGTGCAGTGACGATATCAAATTATGAGCAACATGTACGGTTTCGCTGCCAGTCCGATGATGGAGGACTACCACCAAGCCCCCAACCCCCACGCATCTCCACCCCCTTGCGCAGACGCTCACATCAAGCGCCCCATGAACGCCTTCATGGTGTGGTCGCGAATCCAAAGGCGCAAGATAGCCGTGGATAACCCCAAGATGCACAACTCCGAGATCTCCAAGAGGCTGGGTGCCGAGTGGAAGCTGCTAACAGAAGCAGAGAAGAGGCCCTTCATCGACGAAGCCAAGCGGCTGCGCGCGCTGCACATGAAAGAGCACCCCGACTACAAGTACCGGCCGAGGAGGAAGCCCAAGGGGCCCCTGGCGGGGGGCCTGAAGCCCCCGGTGGGGGCCTTCCAAATGCACCAGGTACCGTATTTCGGCGGCATGGAGGCCCTGGGGGCGCCCTATCCGTATTTCGGTCCGGCGTTCGACTTTGCGAGGATGCCTGCGATCAAGCACGAGGAGCAGCACCTGGGGCACCAGCCAGCTGTGGTGACGTCGCTGTACTCGAGCTTTTACCAGCCGACCAAGGCTTTTGCGCCCGCTCCGCACATGGGTATGTTTTATTCGACTCCGCCTGCCCCCATGATGTACTCGACGTCATCTAGTCCGGCGTCTAGTCCGTCGGGTTCGGATCTGGATATCCGCAGGCCGGTGCCCGTGATGTACTAGTTGGGACGCATTTGTTGGTTTTTGTTGTTGATGTAAATATGTTATCTCGTTTCGGTTATCACAAGATGGTTCACCTGTGATTGTATTATTGCGACTGATTTTTTTGTAAATAGTTCATAGCGTATATCTTTATATTGTATCGAAACGTGGAGTGTTGATATAGGTATATTATGTTTATTTATTTTATTTGCGATATGTAAATATATTTTGATGAATAAAACGAAGTAGGTACTTATATATAGACAAGAAATACTTATCTAGTTTTATTCCTTTTCATATTATCATCAGGATTTTCTATACACTCTCATTTTTTCTCTCATGATATTCGAAGAGATACCCATAGCTTCAATTGAGCAAAATGAAAGAAGTTAGATATATACAAGTTTTTACTTTCATTTCTCTATCACAAAATTTAGATAATGCCAATACCACTTCCCACTACTGTCCCAACCTTTCATCTCATATAGAGGTTATATAAAATATTTTTCAAATATGGTAGGTACCTATATACAACTTCAGAGGTGAGAACTGAGAGGAGGAATAATTGTTGTTTTACCGTCGGAAAGAATATATACCTATCTTTTATATAAGCTACCAACCTATTTCAGAAACTTCATGACATTTATGAAAATATACATAGATGTTATGAAATATTTCAGCATCAAATATATCACTACTAATTCATAAAATAGAATGACACCAATAAGAGAAATTTCATATCATGTTGCTATCATGCCTATACTATTGGATTTGATTATATGTATAGTTTCTAAATCTATATGGATTCTTGGCATGATGAGTATTATATATAGTCAGTATAGGTAGGTAGGTACAAACTATACTATACCTATGAGTTTTTATTAGAAACCCATCGGAACTAACAATTGTCGCCATGGGTAGATATCTAACATTCTACAATCATGTACCTATATGATGTTTGTACAAAAATCGCCTTCAAATAAAATAATTCTACCTATAAATACAATTGACGACATGCACACAGAAGTATAGGTATAGGTACATTATAATGTAAGTATAGGTATATACAGAGTGGCCACTTTTTTATTGGGAATGTAAATGTATTTTTCTTTCACTATATTTCGAATATTATCAAAAACTGTAACAGGAGTTTTTTAGTCGACAGTAAAGTATCCTCAATTTGACGTAATCAGATTTCGTATCCAACGTTTCGTATACGCTCTGGGCCACCCTCAACCTCATTTTTTTCAATACGGACCTGCATATTTTATGACACTTTTCGAAATAACTTTCAACGCTGAATTCATTTCGAATTCCATTATTGAAAAAATGAATATGTGGTAAGTAGGAACTATTTTTGAATAAGACATAATCATTTTTAACTACTCATAAATTCTCAAGAGACCATTTGAGAGCGATCAAATTAATTATTTCGAGAATCAGATGTTGCCTCTATACTCCGAATGTATAAATAAAATAGGGTGAAAACCTTCAATGGACTCTACAAATCCCGAATAACATTCTAACCCTTTCAGAGTCCCTTAATGCAGTTGAAACAAAAGCCAAAAGTCGACGGCCACAGTTTTCATTCAATTGATATTTCAATTACACTCTTGTCCTGTTGAGGCCCTTTACAAAAGTGCTGAAGAAAGCGAACTGAGCGCTTGTAGTTTTCTCGCACAGACGTCAAACCCTTTGAAAACATTGTTTTAAAACGGTGAAACAATGGCAGCCTTTCTGAAATCGAATCGGAGCTTCAACTTTTGTTTTCCCATCCGAGTTTTGCTATTCTTGCGACGCCCTTTGTGAAACGTTGGCGGGTTGTTCCTTTGACTTTCCTTCAGAGGAATTAAATTTATTTCGGAGTCGAATTAATGGGTCTATTCTGGGCGAGTTTTTCTTTCTCACCTATAGATCAGGTCAGGCATAGTTTTCTTTATGTCGATACCATACTATTGGAATCTCGAAAAAGGTTGGAGTTGGTTGGATATTACACCAAAAATTGAGTTGGGGTGGCTTCCGAGGAACGAAACGTCGTATATTGGAAATAAAAATAGGTATACAGCAAATCATATAGCGAATTCTAAAGTGGGAAGAAAGTTGCTTGCACTTTTCCATATTCCTAAAAATGGGAACGTTTCATGTTCCTGAAATACGTTTCTTTTCGACATAGAAAATGGATCAGAGAGACGGTCGAATAGAAAAAAGTTTGTATGTGAAAAAAAGCAGAAAAAATTTTTTTGGATTCATTCAGTCTTCCCTGACCCGAAACTATCTGAAGATTGTCATAAGCACATCTCATGCACATCAGGTGATGGAAAAATCAAGTGGTGAATGCACACCACTTACTTGGTGACGAAGACATCACTTTCTTGAAGATCCTCTCTTTTGGCAGAGAGCTCATCTTCATAAACGCTGAAGGTATATCTATACCTCTTTCTTCAAACGAAGTCGATACAAAAGAGGTATTTACTTATATTTACATAATCCTAGTTGTAAAATGGTAATTTAACAATGAACCAACTAGCGTTTCTGGAGAAAACCATTGTGCTGCCAGTAATGCACCTTCTGTTGTCCTATACAAGTAGTTGATTTGAAGACAAAAGGGGCTGCTTAAACCTATTATGGGGTTTTCTTGGTTCCAGCAGAGAGTCCTGTTGTTGTTCTCAGGAAATTCGCACCGGTAACCTTACTGATTTTGTGTGACAATAAAGTTTTATTGTGGCTATTAGGATGAGATTTCACCCTGAAGAGTCACAGATTTGGACACAATGAAGGGTGGTCATAATCCTTTTGTCATGGAATTTGATTTTTCTGGAATATGAGAGTAATAAACTGACAGGGTCTTGTTTTCCTTCATACCTATACAGTATCTATCTTATACTCTCAATATTTCGAAAGGTTGAAAACTTCGAATATACATGGCGTCCTCCAGAGTTATCATTCTCAACATATAAAAATCCACGGCATGGAAAAGTTGTGCAAAATGGTGACCTTTTCACGTATAGCACTTGCAGAAAGTGCTCATCTTTGTTTTGCCAAAAAAAAATTTGCTAGAAACCCTGTAAGTATTTCGTAATAGAAGATTTATTTTTCAAGGAGAATCTTCTATTTCAATCTGGCACCATCTGTGTATATCTGATGGATATACATGGGATATCCAGTAAAATATGTCCATTTCGAATCCTTCAAAGGATATCTCGGGATATCTTATGGATGTCTATTCCGAATCCAGGGATATTCCGACCAGAAATGGACATGAATTGCATATTCATAGGATATCATGTGTTATACCTGGGTACTCGCCTGCTGGGTATAGGTGTAATATTTCAATCCGGACCACCATTATAGCCTTCTGTTCGCGAGAAAACAATATACTTCGAGGTCATTCTGGTCAACTTCGATGGCGATTGCAAGTCACGAAAGCCGAATTAAAAAATCGACCCGCCGATAATGAACTCTCTGTCCATCTGTGCGAATATCGAACGCATTATTCGAGAATTTTTCGTGAATCCGAGCAATAACAGGCGCATTGTGCGGTCCAGGACCCGCGGCATGGCCTGTTTTGTTGGTGAATTATTGCCAAAAATGGCCCATTGTTCGAGCACCAATCGATTTCAGGTATGAAAATGTTGATTAGAGCCCGTCCCGAGATGAAAAATCACCCAGTGATTAACACGCGTTTAATCTACATCACATCACCCAGGTGGCATTTGAAGAATTTTTGGAATTCCTGTTTCGTATCGGTATGGTCCAGATTAAAATTGTGGTGTATAGCTTAAACCGACAGAAAATGTTTGCTTAAAAATATAGTTCTATGTTCTATATATAATGGCATGGCAGCAGTGTGACGTAGTTGCTGTCAATCTTGCTGTCAGTCACACTTCAACTGTCAACTGTCAGTTAAATACAGGGCTGTTCCAGTCAGTACTTTAGTACTAGATTTAGTACTATTTGAAAAAGTTCAGTACTAAAGTACGTTTAGGCAAAAACTAGTACTTTTTCAGTTTTCACGAAACAACGCTCAAAATCTGTTTCGAGTACAAAAAAAGGAGAAAGTAGAATTTTTAACACAGTGTTTTTTTTTCTGGGGTTCTGATGTCTGACCGTTTTGGTTTGGTTGTGCGTGGGTAACTTATCTCTGGTTTTGCGTCATGTGCTGTCACTTGTCAGTTGAAAACTTGACACTTGAAACTCTTGACAGCTTGAATATGGCTTGAATGTTTTCTATGACGATCAAAATTCATTAAAATACTGCTACCGCCTCAAGGTCAGCAGATTCGAAGCTTATTGAAATCCAGTACTAAATTTTCGATTTTAGTACTTTTTCCAAGTGAAATCTGTTACTATTTCTTATCGGGCAGGAACAGCCCTGGTAAAATAATAGTTTCAACCTCAAACTTTAACCTTCTTCTGAAGGTGTTTACATGGACAGCAGCGGAACACGTTCCAAGGTGGCAAAAAAGTTTTGTGTGTGGTGAAACTATATAAGCTCATGGTTATACTGATATGGCAAAGAATAAAAAAAACGTATAGAAATGTTTTTAGAAAAAAAAATTGTATGCAAATGTATACCTATACCTACTGAAAAAAGGGTTTTTTTGTTTGATGTAAGATGTAAGCAAGGTGGATATATGATGATGAAACAGCTTCCTATTAACAAGAATAAACTATATAGACTTTTGCCTATTTGATTTCATACCGTAGTAATATTTCCTGAAATTATCAGAGATGGCGCCATACCTGTCAGTGTCATCTGTTTCAGGAGAAAAAATACCGATAAGAGTAAAAATATTCATAATTATTACAGATTCACTGAAAATATACTGTTTCAATATCGTTTCAATTCTCGCCTGTCAGATTGGAATCACAAAAATACATAAGCTACAGAAATCTTCCTTGAAAATAGATCTTACCGCCATCTTCATTTAAGTCGTGGAAACCTTCCCAAACGGTCTATACATTCTACAAGTTTTTCGCAGAAACAGAAGAGCTGTTTCACCATCCTATATCCACCTTGGATGTAAGCAATAACATATTCAAAAGTTGCAAGACAAGTTCTTGAATCTGTTGCCCACAAAATAACTATAAACTAAATCCAATTACAATTTTTCTTTTTAGCGCATTTCTATAAAATAAGATTAACATATGTATGAAATATGAAACAGAGGCACGATTTTCACAATGAGAATGAATGATTGAATTATCCACTGCTACTCCACTTTCAGCTGACAATTCAGGAGAAAAAATCTTCGACATTTTTTGAAGATTCTAATCGAAATGTGCATAACATCAAACGACAAAAAAATTTCCAGGTGACTTCCCAAATATATGATTGAACTGATTTGTTAATTATCAATCTCAAAATTTATATTTTAGCTATATCCATAAATTTATTTTGAAAGGAGGATAATAAACCCATATACTTATATTTTTATCTAGTAATTAATAACATTTTTGCGTGCATCATGCTCTTTATTGGAATAATTGACCATGATATAAAAAGGTCACAAAACTTTTTCATTCAAATGTGTTTTCGTCATTTTTTAGTAGCAATAGGAAACCCCCTGATCGAAACAAATTCTCTAAAGGTATGATTATCTACTACATAATGTAAAGATGATTGTATGAATTTGAATATAAATCTCCCCTAGAATGGCGAATGTCAACATACCTATTCTTCGTAAAAAGGCGAACGGTTTCAAAGGCCACTAAAATGGCAGACACATAAAAACTGTCATAATAAAGTTGTAGAAGACAAACGAATGTCGATAACAAAAACGGACAAAACTTCGAAGAACATCGGAAACACTAAAACCTTTTCAACGCATGTCTTCTAGAGTCAAATCACGGCAGTTAAAGCTCACAATACTTTATGGCTTTATTGTCAGTTCTGAGTGAAAGTTAAATATTTTACTGTTCAGTTATTTGGAAGGACCCAATACATGGTGATTGCCCGTTGCGGGAAATTAGTGACGGTAGTATTTTGGTCACCCTGATGGTCGGCATTTGTGACAAACAAATCATCATGCCCTGATGGAACTTGTACTGGGTGAGTGAGAGATCATCATGCACAAAATTCATGAAAATAATGCCTGACCATGCAAGAATATAACGGGTTTACAATCATTCGTTCACAAAAAATCTACTTACTGTAGAACAAATATCCGAACAACTATATATTCTGGACCCAGAACTAATTAAAAAATAAAATATCTTTATTTTCCTTTAGACACAAACAAAGTGAATATAGTTGAATTAATTCGATGGAATTCAACCCAAACCTGTTCATTTTAATGCGTGCAGATCGTGATTTTATTTATTTGACGTTTAACTGTCACACACAAAATCTGAAAACATCATCGAACTTGACAGGCCAATCAGAGTCAAGAGCAGGGCTGTAGCCAGGCTCAGCCTGCCCTGGAAAAATATTTGCCTGCCCTAGAATAATCGGTATTAGATAGACAAAAAAAGACGAATACAAAGCTCACACATTTCCTGATCTTATATAAAATTGGAGAGATATCAAAGGGAGTGGAAATGATCAACATTTCAAAAGAATATTTTCTTAGTATTTCAAAACTTTGGGTATAAAACTTCCATCATCAGAGATAGTAATTGTGGTGAATAAATTTATTCAGAACCAGATGAGGGGAAGAAATCTTGAAAATTGCATTTTTGATGATGTTTTCAAACATGAGAAGCATTCCAGAACACCTACTTGCATCCCAGGACCTTTGGATGCAGTACAGCGACGTGTGAATCGAGCACTAGTTAGGAATATTTTTCTGCGAAAATTCAGTGAACGAAACAAGTTTGCTTTTATTCTAGGGTTTGTTGTTTTTATTTTATCTACAATTTGCTTCTTGTTAAATCATTTTATCAGAATTTATTTGTGATATTTTTTCACCAAACATTAATTTTTGAGTTGAGAAAAAATTTAGCCTGCCCAGAATTATTTTTGGCCTACCCTTAACATTCACTCTGGCTACGGCCCTGGTCAAGAGTCAAATTTGTATTATTAAAAATTATTTGCTCAAGTATAGAAATCCAATGAAATCAGTTAATTCGTGGACTGTTTTCACTCAATCATGTTTTTTTTTTCAATTAACCGCATCAAACTCACTCAATCATGTTGCTATATGGATTCCTACAATTAAGTTTTGACATTTCAAATATCCAATATTTCAAAATTTCATCACGATTTGTCACGAATCAAATACACCAAAGAACATATACCTAATGTTGACAGTGAAAAAATTGTATGATGGAAAGCGTTTATGGACTATTACAATGTTAGAAAGTATGAATCAGAAAAAAAAAATTATTACCGAACAACCTCGAACATTGATAAAATGCTAGAAAATTTTGTAACAACTTCCTCAAGCTTTCGAAATCTGTCATAAAATTTTCTCGAACAATTATCATTGTCCTTGGGTTATTTTTTTCGTACTATTCTCATCCAATAATTAGAACGTCCAATTGAGCTAAGCTACCTCGTTTTATTTCAAATATACATATATCGAGTAGCTCCACCTATCAGAAATTTATAGAAATATTCGAATTTCCATAGTAACCAGTTCATATTTTTACATAAAAAAAGGCGCCCTGAAATTTTGATGCATGTTTATCCTATCATTGTCAGAAAATGATTCGATTCGTGCTTTATCCTTAGAAGTGATATACGAGTGTGTTCGAACGACTGTACTCAAAAAATAATCGTATCGAATACAATTCCTACTTCAAAATATTCGGGATATGGTTCGCGGTGATGGGTTTATTTCATCTATTGAATTGACACTTTTTAAAATTATGCAATAAGTTAACCCGAATATTTTGAAGTACTTTTGGTTTTATGATACTACTGTTAATACGAACTTCACTAGAGCTTCTAATTGGTTCATATGGCAAAAATGTGAAATAGTCACTGAGAGATGTCGCACCAACCAACTTGATCGATCAAAATGCTTTAGATATTTCATTATGGCCTTTAGGGTTCATAAAATATTTTGATTATATATTATTTCATTCATGTTGTCATTCGTGGAGAAAAGTGTTTGTTTTAGATAGATACCTAATCATCTAAACTAAATCATCATCAAGAGTATGTGGAAATTGATATCCTTCATAAAAACTCAATGAAGCACCGGTATACCCATCATGCATAAGAAAAATTAGCTTAGCCTTAGTTTTTTGGTGTCAACACTTGAGGTTTTTCAAGCTGATGTGACACACTATACTCAGAGCTACCAGGTTAATTGAAACTCTGGAAATGTGGAAGCCACAATGAAAAACTTGTTCCAGTAACAGAGAAGAAAATTGTTCATATAGAGAAAATATTGTGAAGCACTGGAATACCTTTATTTTCATTCAGAGCACTGAATAAGTAATGCATAAAATTGATTTAGCTGACAAAAAATTCAAGAAACATGCACTAAAAAAATAATTTTGATCTTTTTGTATCTCGAAGAGTGTCAAGTATTCTATGATGATGATGATTTGACAGGATTGACATTATTGGTAGTTTTCAAATTTTTCATGAATAATTGTATCACCAATCTATACGACCTAATTCTCAAAACTAAAAAACACTTCGAAGGATTATCGATAAACATTCGTATGTATACTTAATCTTTGATTAGACATCCACAGGAGTATAATTTCAAAATGGTGATGCCCAAGAATGGAATGTTTGGGCGTGAAATAAGAATATCTCAATAAAGAGCAGTCATAATCATTCATCAATTCTCTCATTTTGTACCCCTTTTCTTCAAAGAAACTGAGTCACATTCACTCCCGTGAATATTGCAATGATCCAGTAAAATAACAATTCAAACAGATTCAAAGTCAACTTCTCATCATTGTGTGAATCAATAGGTAGTTGACTTTAGTGCCAAATCTTTTCGCCATTACCATTGTCATAAATCGTATTTACCTTCTAACAGGCTTCACAAATTTGGTCGATTATTATATGATGGGCAATTGGTAAGGCAATAGAACCCGAGGTCAAAATTCCGGAAAAACTCTGGGTACTTTGAGATTTGGATTACTCTTTGTAGATGTGGGGTGAGCCGACTGAAAATTGTTCATCTTTATTACGGTTCATTATATAGACAGTAGACGCCGGAAAGTCAATGGTTATCATAAATTTTTATTATGGAAGACCGTTACCCCAGGGTCGATGTACTAGAAGGAGTAAGAGAAAATTTTGAAAACATGCTGACAGCCCAATATTGTCCTGAGAAAGTTGTCATCAGAATTTACAACTCGAAAACGATGGACAACAAAAAATTGAATCATCTCCACTGACACATCTTTCGTTATTCCATTACAATTTTCATTATTTTCAGCTCATACCTTTCTTTGGTGAAATTCAACGTCGATAATATGCTGCCCCTTTCAAGCCAAGTTTCAGACAGAAACTGCCTGGTGAATAATGACTACCTTTGACAGCACAGTAGCTAAGTATTTTATATTAAAATGTTTGACAAAATGCTCACATTGTCTGAGGGTGGAGATGGAGCATTGTACTCCTGCAATAATGGTTTCAGCATTCTCATATGCAGCTAATATTATTCAGAAGATTAATTTAATACAAAAGACTATACTCGATATTACTAGGATCGGAGAATAAAGCATGTACATTTCGTAGACGTTTATTAATTTTGATTGGATCTAATGTTGAGGTCATGTTTTTATGATCAAAAAAGTTTTTTAAATGCTGTTGAATACAGGGTGTGCCAAAAACTCAAGTATAGCAAGATTTGCGGTTAGGTAGACTGAACAAAATATTTTCATAAGAGCTCCATTCATGAGTAACAAACCTAGATAGAAATAATAAATTGGTCCAGATTTTGCCTGATATATTAAGATATATGTATAGTTTAGTCGCCGAAAGTAAATATTTTTATTTTATTTTGCTTTACGCCACCCTTACAGCTGATGCCTTGAGCAGGGTGGGAACAATACAATGAATACAAATCAAAATATATAAAGAAAAACAAAAATTCAAACATATTAATAAGACTTACATGCAATTATGCATGTGAACTGAAAAAAAAACTTATTAAGAAAAAAAGTTCACATGTAGAATTGCAGGAAAAGACAGAAGATATTACAGAAGTGGGGATTACAAGATAACTTTCTTGATCTTAGTAACAGTTGTGTTGAATATATCAATCTCATTCTGAAACTTCATATAGTTTACACAAATTTGATGTATTGGAGAAAACATGCGTACACAGTAAAAAAAAATATTTGTTAATGTCTATTTAGTTGAAAATAGCAAGAAATTTGTTAATAACCACAAACATTATATCTATATTAGCATAAAATTCATCCGAGGAACTTGTTAATGATGAAATTTGTTCTTTTCACTACAACGATTAGTTAAAAATGTCCTTAACAAAAATTGTAGTGAAAAATACTATGTCTTTTGTTGATTTCTATGAATTTGAGTGAAATAGACAAAACAAATATTTAATCTTCCAAAAAGTAGTTGTCATTTAATCAACGTTTGACGACGATGTGCAAGTCAGAATGAGGTAAGCTCAGTACTTGGTAGTCTTTCGTGTCGTTGAGGTGTGCGGTGTGAGGTGAGCGTGTCTCATCAGAAAAGAAGCAACACCTCCATCAAGTTAGAATTCACTGAACTAATCTCTGGTCGATGATGAAGAATTGCTGCATATCAAATATATATTGAAGGTAAGGTTTAATTGTTTATTTTTGGTTACATATTCATTCAAGAATATATTTGTTTCCATACCAAACCATTTGTGGAATTGACAATATCTTGTTGTTGAAGTAACGAAATGAAATGATATTTCATTTTATTAAGTAGTAATAAACCAAATTGATTTGTTGAATAACCATCATTGGTATAACTTTAATCGAAAGTACATTGTTGCGAATACAAAATGCTTGGTGATTTTGCAAAACCGTTTCGTGATTCCTCTAATGCATTATTATCGACTATAATATGTATGTAAAAATGATTATCTGGTTCTAGATTATTTCAAAAAGCAGGAAAAATCAATAGGGTGGAGTCTTGACAATGTAATAAGAGTGCCCAACTTCCACAAAAAGATAAAGGCAATATTGTTTTGGTAAGAAACCAATTTGTAAATAATCATTACCTTTTTCAGCTATATATGAAGTAACAATATCGTTGATTGAAGAATTCAAGATGGATGTGGTTGACTCAATTTATATTCAACATATCCCACAAAATTCGAGTGAAAAATGAAGCAGTATACGAGAGTAGTAAACGCCAACAGAGAAATTGCAACAGGAAGTAATCAGATGAAAAATGTATTCATTGACCTAGAGCAGATGAGATGTACCCTTGAGTATAAAAACTCAATCAAGTGCTGTATTTTCCAATAAGGTAGAGGTATTTCACTGCTATCTTTACGGTTTATTCTTGTTCTATAATTTTTGATGTTAAATTCACTAATCGTGTTCAAACAAACTACCCAGTTCCTTCAACAATAATAATTGAAATCATAACCAATTTTTTTCAATTATTGCAGATATTTTGGAGGTTTATGGAAAGATGCAGTTGATTCCAGGTGAAATTCGTCAGCATCATTCAATTTGGGCAACTATGTTCATCACTTGAAAGTTAGAAGTTCCTTCTAGTTGCTCAGCATGATGGAACTACCAGCGGATATCTTGAGGGATTTCCTGAAGGTATTCATAAAATTTTCCAAAATAGGAGATCATGGTTGACGACATAAGAATATTCAATAACTTCTTTCGAACGTAAGTATTCCTTTGAGTTTTTTCATTCCTATTTCATTCATTCTCATTTCAATTTCATTATTTGAAATTCATGTTATTCCTGATTCATCATTCACCTTTTTGTTTCATTCTAGACGGAGATTCCAGTTCGAGAGATGGAATAAACAGGCAAGAATACATCTACGTGAATTATATCAAATCCGCTGGTAATATTCGGTTAATCATATATGTACATTTTTTACTCAATGTATAGAAATCTGTCAAGAGGTAATACATTTATTCGAGTGTTTATTTTTCAAATTATTTTGATTTTCTTCATAAAACTGTAAATATTTGTGAATGCCCTCATTTTTTAAATAAAATTGAATTGAAACATATTCATTGAGTTTTATTCATTTTCCTCATGGTACATCTTTTGCTTATAAATTTTCATACTATACCACTGAACTTGTGAAATCGACAATATGCTATTATTAAGTTTATATAATATTATATTGTTAAATTCACAATATTATATTTGAAAGAGCAAAATTATATTTTCGAATTAACAATATCATATTGTTAAAGTAACAAAATAGAATACCAATCCACTACGTTATCTAGTACTAATTAACCAAAATGATTTGTCGAATCACCATCATTGGTTTTACTTTCATCGAAAGAATATTGTTGAAAATACGAAATATATCCGGTGATTTCGCAAAACCGTTTTGTAGTAACTCCAAAAAAACTAGTATGATTTCGCAACTAAGTTTTGTTATTTGTCAACTAAGATATTGCACAAATTGACAAGATTCATTCGACTACATGTACTTTTGTTAATTTAACTAAATAAAGTTAGTGGATCGAGCTGAGCAACAAGTTGTAGTTAATTTTAACTACCCAGTTTTTACTGTGTATAGATTTGTGTTAGGTTTCGGCAAATAAAACCCTCTAGGTACATGAATATTTAGCAAATTGAGTAAGTGAGGAGAATCAATTTCGTTATTCAAGAGTTTGTAGAAGAAAACTGATGTGCTGTGACATGTACGACGAGCCTGCAAAGAATTGTTCCCACAAATGCGTTGAACAGGAGCTTGAGGGTATCAGGGTCAGTAAAACTGCTTGGAATTTCTGATCACGAAGCCAAGCGATTTATAAGCAGACGAAACGACATTGCAAAGTGTGTTCAAAGAAAATTAATTTATTGTCAAAGTTCACTCTTAAGTCAGTGAAACTGGTGCACCTCGCTATAGTTTAGTACCATCAATACTGTAATCAAAAATTACTGCTTGTTTTTTACGCGTGAAGGATACAATATTACATTTTCCTATATTCGAAGAGAGTAGATTTGATTCGCAGCAATTATGAAGATTACTCAGACATTCTTGAAGTTTCATGCTATTAGTTAGGTTTTCGTATTGTCCATATAGCTTACAGTCATCTGCGTATAATAAGAGATTACAATTTAGTCCAATACCGATGTCGTTTACGAATATTATGAATAACAAGAGCCCTAAGACAGATCCTTGCGGGACACCAAATGTTGCAGTTCTTTCGGTTGATCGGTAACAATAGTATTTCACCCTGAGGATTCTGCTGGGGAGATAAGAGGAAAAAAGTAATATCAAAGTTGGAAAGTTTATTATGAGATACTATATATAATAGTGACAGAAGAATGAGATCTGTGGGACAACACCAATGCAAGTTTCTCACAATGCATAATTTTTTATCAGGAATAAAATTTTCTGACAAATGGATGATAAGAATTTTCCCACATGGTGCAAACTTTTTGAAACTCATCATCACTGTCCTATATGAACCGTTGAAAATCCTATAGAGATACATGAACAGATGTCGAATACAGTGTAGCTGTAAGCCTTATTGAAAGTCAACAGTTAATTGCCCAACAAACCGTGGAAAATATAAGAACAAAAACGTGGTCAACAATTTATTGTGACGCTAATCGTCTCAGAGTGCCAAGACTTTAATAAGTGTCTTTGAGTTGTGTAACATTTTAATTTTCTCTCTGACGTGTTAATTTGGAATAACAGCTCACGAATGAATGCAATACTCTGTAGTTTATTTCGAACCGAAGTTGACAGGTTTTGGTCACGTGAGGTAGAAGTAGAAGAAAAGTAGAAGAGTTAGAAATAAAGGAAAGTGAGTCAATAGCTCGATTGAAGAAAATTGTTTGATGAAATAATCTGAGGACTCCACTGGAACATCTTGTGTTAACAACTCGAATCCAATACAAAGATACTCAAGAGCAAGAGGGTTATGGTTGATGGAATATTCTGGATAGAATTTTGTGGGTACATGATAAGTAAAGCTCTACCTATAATTCAATTTTTATCAACTGATGCGTATCGTCACCAGGACATCTTCTGCTGTAGGTACCCATATGGTCAAATATGAAACGAAAATTTGGAAAAAATCGATCAGCCATGAACAATCGTCCTTTCGATTACCATAACACTGGTCTGTTTTGTCCCACACAATGGACTACCCAAAATATAAGTGGCAGTATTCTTCGCAAACGTATGGCTATTAATATTTCTATAGAAAAATCCGTTTTTTCACACACTTTCCAACAATGAGACCTTCCGGATAATGTGCTTTATTCGGTTATAGTTTGCTAACACAAATATTTAGAGCATCGGGGCAAACATCCTGATGGTAGTGTCGAAGTAAATATATGATTTGTTGGCCATTGTATAGCTCCAAGGGGTGAATGAAGCATTGTAGTTCGGAAAAACATTATCTAATGAAGCGGATATCTCTATGATACTATTTCGATTATATTGTTAGATCCGGATATACTACTCGAATATAATCAATGTTAATAATTTCCAAGGGTATGTGTTCAGCCTGAATAGACTAATGTTTCTTATTTCCTATAAACTTTTGTGAGTTCTACTATACATGAAATTTTTATTTTGCTTGACTTGATAATATCATGATATATAATCAATATACCTATTACCTATATACAGGATTATTCTAAATCTCGATTTTTCACACCCTATATCTCTGTAATCTTTCGCGCTATACCCCAAGTATGATGTATCGACGAAATTAGCTCTTCAGGAAGAATCTAAAAATGAAATAAAATACAGGGTGTTCCATTTGAAATAACAAAGTTGTTGCTACTTTTTCATAGAAGCGGCAACTCCGCAACGCTGAAAGTATTTTAGATCGATAGAACAAAACTGATCACCCAATAAACCAAATTTTCAGAATAATCCTACGTCTCGTTCTCCAGAAACGTCTAAGGTACCATCGACCGTGAGTGACCCTGTATACATTATTCATATGAGTAAATACTGTGAGTGTCTGAATATTTCGCAAAAATTAGCACAACGTTTTTATACATATGTATTTTTTTTTCGAATGCCATGTACAGGGTGGCTGGAATTCGAGCCTCATCATTGATATCTCCTAAACTGTATAAGAAATACAGGGTCGGTTAAATTATGGAAAAGTTGGGCAACTTGATGCCTAACAAAATACTGTTCTGAAACTTGGAAAATTTCGAATGGTTACTTTCGGAGATTTCCCAAAATAATCGAAATTTCATAAAACCGTTTTTATTTTTTCTGGCGTTATTTGAAAGAATCAATCGATATGAATAACACTTTATCTCGGCAACTTTTTCTCCTCTACAAGATTACGTTTTCAGATTTGAAATCCGACGTTTCGTCTTCTAGAAACCATTATCAACGTATTTTTTAAATACGGACCTGGATTTTTCATTTCACTTTTTGTTACCTTCGAATAGCCCAAAAATTATAAGCTATAACAAATTTTGATTATCAAATGTTTCGATGACAAAAACTGACAGTTTCTTGATTTTTTTTAATATTCAGTGCGAAACTATTTTCAAAACATTATATAGAACGCTTTTAACAGCACCTACTGGCAATATAAACACCTCGATAAATTCAGACTATATCACGTTTTTCTGAATTGGAAAACATAATTTTTGAACCCGCAAATGTTTCGAAACATTGAACCTTGACGAGTGGTTGTAACTTTTCATCTCTAAAATCAAGACACTTTTTTCCAATTTCCAGTAATTGCAATGTATACATATATAATAAAATTAGAGAAACTGTCAATTTTTGTCTTCGAAACATTTTAAAATCAAAATTTGTGATGGCTCATAGTTTTTGGGCTATCAAAGGATAACAAAAAATGGATTAAAAAATCCAGGTCCGTATTAAAAAAATTAGTTGATGATGGTTTCTAGAAGACAAAATGTCGGATTTCATATTTGATAACGCTATATCTTGTAGGGAAGATTAAGTGGCCATGGCGAAGTGTTATTTATATCTATTAATTTCCTCAAATAATGCCAGAAAAAAATAAAACTCTTTATTCAATGTTTCAGTACGGAATTTTGTTAGGCATCAAATTGCGCAACTTTGCCATGATTTAACCGACCCTGTATCTCTTACGGTTTGAGAGATCCCATTAATGAGGCTCGAATTCCAGCCACCCTGTACTTTTTCCTCATCCACAAAATCTAATTCATTACCTATTGAGGTCATTTCGGATCTTTATAACCTCCAAAGTTAAAAAAAATCCATTACATGTTGCAGAATAAAAAAAAAATAAAAAAATCTTCTTCCAACAAAATTATTCACACCTCTTGGTTGGCGTGTGAAATTCGTGAGTGAAATTAGTGCCCTTGTGGCGCTGGGAAACACATCTCCAGTAGGTGATGCGATATATAACGAATCAAGAGTGTGTGAAATGCTATCTGTTGTTGGGATCTATCGATTCACGGCAGATTTGTTGTCAACATACGCTATTTATTTAATATGGCAATTATTGACTGATCAACCGACCCAGATGATGGGGAGACTGTCCACCAGGGACGTACCAGAATTTTTATTTTATGAGGCTGCAAACTAAGACGTATATCATGTGAATTTATAGGTCTAGAGTGCACTTAGATTAATAATAAAGATGATACCCAACCAACAGAATACAGGCTACAGAGTCAATTGTCAAAATGATATGGGATGAACCTGAATTATGAATGATTCCACTTGCGGTGTTTTGTCGAAAAAAAAATCAGGGCTATTCCAAAATTTCATTAGGATAGATAAATATATTTATTTATCTTCAAGATAGATAGAGTTTAAGGCATTTAAATTAAGTTTAAGGCATTTATTTTCCGTATGTCATATTTCATGCTGGATCAGATAATGATTCATAAGATGGTATTTCAACAATCAAGTCCATTACATTATATCAAGGTATTTTTTTCAGTTTTTCCGAATATCTAGGAAAAATTGGAAGCATGGCAACATTGTATTTCTGCACGCAGAATAACAATTTGTTTATGTGTGAACGTGGTTTTTCATTTGCTGCGTCATCGGATGTCTTAAATTTGATAGCACAGAGAAATTAAAATATGTCGGATGGTAATTTTGTATGAACTTTATGGAAAAACTGAAATTCCAATGGTTGGAAACTTCCTCATTGTCACAATCTGAAAAAATGTCGCAAGTTAGCATCAATGATTTCAGAATACCTTTTCTGTCAATATATTATCATAATTTACATAGAACATTGTATCCATTCACATGATGCTTATGGTGGAGATTCAATAACTCATACGTTTGGATCATTCCAGGGCCGGATTATCCATAATGCGGATTAGGCAACTGCCTAGGGGCCCACGGGGGCATAGTCGATGTTGAACGCACCAAGAAAAATCCATTCATTCGATTTCATTCGTGACATTTCCGATTATTAATATCCGGATCACCATAGAAAAAATGATGGATGCGGGGACAGATAACATCGTTTGGATTGATTTTTGATAATATGATCAACTTTTCCGAATGTAATGATAGCATTGCAAATATATGTATATATGGAAGTCTGATGATATCAAACACCAAAAAGGTCAACTTCCAAGATGATTTTTACGATTTTGTATCTAAAAAGATACAAGAATTGCTATTTAAACTTATATTGTACGTACTTCACAAAAATATTTTCTTTGGTTGTGAAAATATTTTTGTGATCAAAATCATTTCATTCAATGAAAGCAAAAAGCAGGAGTCGATCTGATCGACTCGACTTCTGTAATAGAAAAAATATATTTTGTAAAGTAAGAAAACGGTAAAAGAAAGGGGCCCCGAGAATTGCATTGCCTATAGGGGCCCCAGATAGGGTTAATCCGGCCCTGGATCATTCACAGATTATTGTATGTTTTCATCAACGTTTCATAAAGTCCTACAATAAATATAATTTCCTTGGCATATTTTGGTAGTGCTAGGCATGTTGCGTTTTAGGATTTTTCATTTTTGGAGTCATCTGATTTCCTTTCTTCAAAACGTAAATCAATCCAAACTCACTACCTACATATTTTTATCCTAATGTCTAAGGTCCAAGATTGGAAATGTTATATTACACAACAAGTGTGGAAAGTGACACTTTCATTACGCGGGAGGTATTGTCAAAAATGTAACTTGAGCGGTCTCTAGAATTTCAGGTGGTTTTGATTCAATATCAAGTACTGTTTATTTCCATATTCAAGATGATATTTGAATACTTCTCCGACAATCTCCTCATTATGTGAATCACTGATTGATTGAGTTATTTCAGTTTGGACAAATTCTATCGATATTGACACCAGCGCACATAAACAACCTTGACACCATTCGCCTGCTAGCGCCAGTAATCACGCAACCAGGAATACAGAACCATAGAAGTACGTAGTGCGCAAGCGCGTACGAGTTACTCGAGTTAGTGCGTCCTTGACTTCTTGCAAACATCTGTGATACCAAAGATTCTTCTCTTTGGTGAAACTGTGATATCAAACTGATGCAAGCAGCAAGCCGCGCATAAAACTGTAGCCGTACTCTTTTGAATGATCTAACCCTCTGTCATCAACATCGAAATAGTTCCAGCAAAGAGTATAGGTCAGTTTTAAAGTGAATTCAGAGGTTATGTAAAATTTAATAGATAAAGAATTCTCGGTATAATTCAAAACGATACAGAAATTTCAATAAATAATATGAATTTGATTTGAGAACGCTGATATTGACAGTGAGTACCTTCACAATATACCTAATTATTTCTATATCAATTCAGGCGACCGTTGTGATATTTTTCATATCAACACTAGTGCTTTTTTTCTTTCAAATAAACAATACCATGGTGACATGAGCTATACTTTCTGAATAACAAAACAGTGTGATTATTGACGTTTTCATAGATGGTCGTAGGAAAAAGAGTAAAGACTACTGGTGAAGGGTCAATATGTCAATATTGACAATTTCTCCAAAGTCTACCCATGACTGGGCATCAGCAGGTGAAGGCTTTTTTCGACTGCCCCTCCGACATTTTGCCGCTTGATCTGCATCTTCGAAATTTCGTTTTGGGTGAAAATTTGGGTCCGCCCCATACACTTTGGGTCGTTTTATCAATTCAGGCGAGCGTTGTGATATATTTCATATCAACACTAGTGCTTTTTTTCTTTCAAATAAACGATACCATGGTGATATGAGCTACTTTCTGAATAACAAAACAGTGTGATTATTGACGTTTTCATACGTGGTCGTAGGAAAAATATTTTTTCGGCAACCGTCCGGAAAGTACGTACTTTCCAGACGATTTTTTTTTGAGAAAGTGGCATTTTTCCGGCCTAGTCCGGGAAGTACGTACTTCCCGGACTAGACCGGGAAGAATCACATTGTTGTTGTCATTGTAAAAATGAAAATCTTGGTAGTATGGTTTTGATAAATGCAGTTGATCATTACCATAGCAGCAAAATAACGACTGACAGCTATCTGACATAAAATTAGCTAACATTTCAATTTTGGAAAGAAATGTGTTTCTTTGATTTGTTATTCTACACGGTTGCCGAAAAAATTGTGTACGCAACACGCCCGAAAACAGTTTTTTTGGACTCGCAGACTTCCAGGACTCGCTACGCTCGTCCTAGAATTTTGTCCACTCATCCAAAAAAACAGTATTTTCCGGACTTGTTACGTAAATTACTATTCTGAATATTCAGGTTGTTCAAAACATGAAAACTCACGATTTCGACATGATGGTACATTTTTGACGTTTAAATGAAAAACAATTTCTTCTACTCCACTGTTCTCAACGTCCCCACGTCTCACGTTTGGTACCAGATGTGCTGGTTGCAAACAGTCATTGTGAAATTCAACAATGAAAGTTAAATGTGCGATCGAACGATTAGGTTAGCATTTCTATTGACACAACCGAGAGTAATTTGTAAGGGCTATTCCCAAAATTCCCTGCGCGCTCTCACTCTCTCTCTTCCACTCTTTGATAAGAACCTACTGATGGTATCAGTGTTGTTCTGTGGTTTGTTTTGTTCATTAGAACCCTCACAAGCATGATCAAACCAAATGATAGTTCATGTTGGAGAGGATTAACTCTGGGAACTGGTGCAGTATTCCATGCAAAAGAGGTCCAGCTCAGGAGCTCAGTGCTATAGTATCAGAAGAGCTACTGTGTTTAGTGTTTACTTAAGTCCCAGAACAACAATATGAAAGGTTTGTGGGCTTTGATAATAATGTACCTACAAGTCTGGCAGAATAGATCTTCTCATAGGTAAACCATCTATATTGAAGGGAATACGCATACAAAGATGAAGATATGGGGAAACAAAGCGACGTTGCTCTTGTACCTACAAAATTGCCTCATATCTGATAATAACTAATGAAATCACTTTTAGCAGGTATATCATGCACTATTTTTTCTACAAACATTGCGGATCAAATTTTGTCCAAAACTTCTCTCTGCTCTGGTACAAGCTTCACCAAAATAAATTTTGTTACATCTACCAATGAGACTGGCCATGGAGTTTCATATTATAATAATTGCGTAGTTTCACTAATTGTACGTTCAATTCAATAATTAATAATAAATTAAATTTTCTCATACAAATAAAACCAGTGTCATAAAATGATATTCAGATACTGATTATACTTTTACTGAAGTTTGTATATAATATAGTATATTATGATACAAGTTTTATAAGACGCTATTTTGTCGCACGCGTTGTTTGGAGTACGACGAGCGAAGCGAGGAGTGCTCCAAGTGAACAAGTGCGACAAAGTGTCTTATTAAACGTGTGTCATATGCAATTTTTTCTATTTTGAATTAATTTTGAGACAAAAATGGATTTGAAATCGATAAATTACAGAAACATCTTCCATTGGTAACAATGATGACTTTGAAATAATTAAAACGCACAAGCGTGAAGCCCAGTTTACAGTTGAGGCTATTTCAACACGAATTTGCGTCGCACAATGACTTCATTATACAACCAAAATAGAAAAAGTATATTTTAGTTCAAATATTTCATCAGAAGGTATATATGAATTGTGGAATAAAATGTCGATGAATTAATTTAATTATATTTATATTTGATTAGCTCAATATTAAGCCAATTTCCGATCTAGTCATATATACTGAGGAAAATCCATTTTTCTCATGATATTTGAAAGAATTTAAAATTGAACTGGCTTCAGTTTCACTAAGCTACAGCAGTGGTTTTCTACCTTTTTTATCACACGACCCATTTAGTATGAAGAAATATTTCACGACCCCCCTACCCGTTATTCTGATTCTGATTCTCACATGGCCAATAAATAAAAAGTAAAGAAAGAAATCGCCTAAATTTGGAAAAGGATTTAATTCTCAAGGTAGCAAAAACGGATCCACGATGGGAGAAATTGATTGATGAAAAACAAGCACAACCTTCGCATTATGAGTTCTCATGAGTTTTTTTATTTCTTGTTAATTTTATACAAATCTCTAAGATGGAAGAAATCTCATGTTATTTTTGTTTTTTGTTTACTTGATTCTGTCCTTTGGTTAACATTTTTCTTTCCAAATATTTTCAAACTATATATTGTTTTTTACTGCAGTACCTTTTCCAACCTTTTGCAACTACCCTATAGAAGCTTCGCGACCCCGTGAAGAGACCCCTAGGGGGTCGCGACCCACAGGTTGAAAAACACTGAGCTACAGCATCAGATATGGTATATATAGATGTATGGAGACCGACTCTTCTATATCGCAGTATCTACCTATATAGTTTTGTATCCATCAAACAGCATCGCAGCTAATCACTAGACGAAATCTGAAAACCAATCTATCGCCTGTCACATATCACCGGCCATTTTCGATCTGCGTATACTGTGTGTTCAAACGGGTATTAACAAAACAGGGTATCCACGTCGAACACAAAGATTAATAGCCGATTGTAGCCCACTCAGCTAGGCAAGCAAACAGGAAATTTGGTGGCTCCTCATCAACTGTCTTCCACGCTGGCATGTCCTATATGTAGCGAATTTGCTGAAAATCGATAGTCACATTCGACGGATTTTCCTGGAAAAGTTGTTTTTGGTTATATTAGGTATATGTTTTTTTTCCTCTTGTAGAACCTGATATATCGAACAATATCAGGCTCATTGTGTGAAAAAACATCTCATTAAAACCAGAAATAAACAAAATAAATTTTTCAGTTATACCTATATCAATAAAGAATAACCAGTATAATTAAGAACTTTCAATATAGGTCTCAATCGAGGTCTCAATGCTTTTGAAAATATTTTGTTTAAACAAACCTATTCAGGGTTAGAGCCACTTTATAAAAAACTTTAAGACTTAAGATTTATCACATAACATTTAATACTTATCACTTATGACAGATGAATTATGGAAATATCATTGATTGTGTTATAAAACCATTTAAGACTTATGATTTTACACCTAAGACTTAAAAAGATGACCAACTTCCAACTTAAGAAATGGATGATAAATGATCATAAATGAAATAAGAGATGCGCATGTTTGAGCAACGAAAAGTGACATCCTGTTTCCCGCGATATTTGAATTGTGGGTTATATTTTCGAATATTATTTGTTCGTGTGGATAGTCTGTAATTATTTGGTTGCATTTATCAATTTTCTTATAATAGTGATAATACCATGGGCATCATTTACTTCATGTAGTTTGCTCATGATTTTTGGGCTTGGTGTTTACTTGAGATGCATGAGAAAGAAAGAAAAGTTAAACCCATACATAGGAAGAGGAATACCCATTCCAACTCCATTTTTATTTAAACATGATGGATAATATGGATATTGAACAGTTTTTTATTTTGAAATCGATGTCAACAATAATAACTTCAAATTCTAGCTATTTATCAGATCAGAGGGATGCTCTATGCAGCAAATTGCTTATGTTAGACTGAATACTAAGTACACATGTCATCATACAGGAAACCAGCGATGTACTGTAGAAAATTTACTGAAAAAATCGATTGGCATGATATCTCAATGGAATTTTATGAAAAATGGAATATGCCAAACTGTATTGGTGCCCTTGATGGAAAGCATATTGAGATACAAAATCCAAAACAGGCTGTAACAAGAAGACTTTCAAGCATAGTATTGATGCATCTCATAAATTCATCTTCATTGATATGTAGGCTGTCCAGGATCAAATCATGATGGAAATGTATTCCGTAATTCAATTTTCCATTTCTACCTTCAGTTTTTTAAGATATATTTGGCGAATTGTTTTTCAGGCATAGTTTTCATGGCAAGTTTATTTTAGAACAACTACTTTGTTTATCAATATGTCTGAATTCTTCAACTTTTTGAATTAATAGAGCATCGTCCATGACACAAATAATATTTGAATGAAATTAAAGAAAATTCAAACAAAAACAATAATAATAGATATAGTTTAGAACTTGCCAACGTCAAAATTATTTGTTCCGTGGCAAGTTTTTTTATAACAGAATCAACTTATCAGCTCTTAAGTCTTAAATGTTAGGTGATAAATCTTAACTGTTAAAAGTTTTTATAGAGTCACCCTTATTCAAATTAAAAAGTTCGAATGCTCATTATTATGGCGAAAGAAAATCCACGATAACTATTTTCTTTATCAAAAAGTTTTGAGATAACTAGTTTTTATCAATTTTATCAATCAAGCACAATTTTCGACTACTGGAAGCGAAAAAGATCTGGACGTATCCAGAATGAATGATCCTTCCGAAAACAACTAGATTTTGAGTTAATTCTCCTTCCATCAGCCGGGATTTATAGAGGGTGTTTCAGATTTGGGTCACTTTTGAGGAAACCCTCGATCTTGAATGTTCATTTTGAGTCAATTATCATCTTCATATCTCCTTATCCAAAGTTTCAGCTTCATATAATGATCCTGAAATTTTCAAAATCAGTTGTAGAGGAAAAAAGATATGACTGCCAAACCAAAAAGTTAATTTTATGAGATCACTCTGAAAAGATAATTTTGGGATTAGTTCAAGGTAATGAGATCATCTTCATGCCTCTGCTGTTAGAGTTGAAAAAAAGCTGTTTTCTTCATTTGGTATCCTTTTTAAAATTCCGAAATTTTGCACAGTTTCAAAAAAAAAAAACTTGCAGCAATTTTATGGAAGAAACCTGATGTATCGATCGAACAGCTATCGAACAGTGTAAACAGAATTCAAATTGTTCAAAGCAGAAAAAAGTTATTCAAATTTTAACAGGGGAATATTTCGAGGTGCGACATTATTAGCAAAGTTTACAGAATATACTATAAGTTGCGTCACTCCGCCTCGACTCTCGAAGCGACCGGCCCCTTACCCCGCCTATCTAGGGTACTGAATTCAGTACCTCGCCGAGAACCGTGAGATACACGACGTCCCACTCCACGGCTTGTAGCGGCGCGCAGCAATTCAGAGCCAAATATACAGATTGTCCCAAAAGTTACATTTCTGTGAGTGGGTTGATAAATTATAAAGGCGTGTCATATTTGGGCAGTGGATGGATCTGAAAGCCTTTATGGCTACCGAAAAACAAATATTAAAAAATCTTTCAAATTTGTGAGTTTTGTCAGGCGAGACGTAACAAAAAAGTCAAATTTATTTTTTGATGTAGAAATGCAATAAAATAAATATTTCTTCTGTGGGAATCACTACGAAATGAAGATTACAAATATTTATTTACTCGAATTATCAACCAAAACTATTTCGCTTAAATAAAACTTTTATGGAAATTCCAGAAACCCTACTACTATACAATTTTGTAGATCTTTCAATAAAATATGCAGATTACGGTATTTTGATTGTGCTGAAGGTAAAAATTGTATGAAATGAAGTCTTGATGAATTTAACTCCAGAATTTACAAAAATTCACTAGAATATTTCTCCATATACTCCACTTGAAGTTTTTTCGAATGATTATCCCAATATAAGAAATCTGGAAAGAAATTCGTTGATATCACCCGAGTATATTTCAAAATAATTTAGGTGCAATAGTCTAGTTACGCAGGACGTTTGCATCAATTTTTCTTTCTACATGAAAGAAACTTACACTGTTGGAAATTAGTTGTTACTTTCAACAACTTCTCATATCGTTAAAACATTTTAGTCAAATTCAACAACAATTGCGTCTCAATTTCACTTCCACAATTTTCGATGTAGTTGTTAAATCAGTCAGTTATTGAATTCACTACTGATAATGACAATACAACAGCAACAAGTTTGCATCAAATGAACAGATGAAATTCCTGTCCAAACAACTTGATATAATCTGTAACACAACAACAAATAATTGTAACTAGAACTTCAATAACGGTTATTGAAACATAGACAGTAGAACATCATCTAGTTGCTAATACATTAATATTAAAAAGCGGTTTTGTCGCACTCTGTTGACAAATTAACATCACCTAGTTTTACAATTTGCAACAGTTTGTGCTCGGTTACAAAGATTTTTTAGTTCCGATCTCTTCGGATATATTCGCTACTTTTCGTTTGTCTTCTCACGAAAACCGATTCCTTACAAGTCCCAACCCAAGTTCACCTAGTTATCTGCAGTATGTTGCCGTTGTATTGCATTAGAACGAATACATCAAGATATAAAAAAGGTAAGTACCTACATGGAGTAGATTGATGTGGACTCGTACATAAATGTTATTTACTCATGCCAATATTAATATTATTTTTGTTTTGTTTTGTTTCAGTTAAGAATATATTTCCTGATCTAGAGCATTGAATAACAATGTTTTGTCGGAATCTGCAAGCGCAATAATTTCACATGTTTTGTTGAGAATTTTTTTTGGATTCTCTCTGTGATTATTGAAGTTTCGCTGCAAAAAAGTGAGTATAATTATATATCAGTTTTATATTCACATTTTGAAATTATTATTATGAAAGTTTTACTACTTCTCATACATATTTCATATATTTTTTACTATACTAATGAAGATAACTGCAACATCTAGGTTGAAACTGTTGAAGTTGTGATGTGATTATTTGTACAACTCTTCATTTCAGGTATTTGATCGATGGATCGATTTTCACTTTCGGCGAATTTTTTCAAGCTACTACTGGGTAACAAAAAAGATAACAAAAACTGAGTTGAGTTGAAGAGAAATTAATGTACTGGTAAGATTCGTTCTGAATTATATTTTGAATGATAATGTACTATTCAGTTAATAAATCCAATTGATTTCAAGAGTTAATTGGATTGTTTTTTAATAATGCAATTTTTCCTTTTCTGAAAAATTCATGACAAAATGAATCCAAAATGAATTATTAATATAATTTTTGTTTCAGCAATTGAACGAGAGATACTCAACACTCCAGGAGGAGAGGAATTAGTTGTCTCGGATAACAAACACAGACAGAGGTTGACCAGCATTGTAGAGAATCACGTGCCGCGGTATTCTATCGATTTACTGACAGCTTTTGATGTGTTTTTGTTTCCAATAGTGGATTTTTTCGTATTGTTGCTATTCACAAAATGAAATGTCTGTCATGATATATGGTTATTTCAGTATTTTGAACTTTGAATTCTAGCAGTAGAATATTGTTGAAAATACACTGAGTTGTAGTACAATCGACAACTTTTTGTAGCTAGAACTACATCATGACGTAGGACTCATAACAACAAATTAAAGTGAAAATGACAATTTGTAATTGCTCAATTAACTTCAGAGAATACTGCGAACAACTATAAGGTGAAGTAGAATTATTAACTTACTGTAGTTAATTCACCAATAAGACGTAGTAGCCATACAAATAGGCTGTTGTTAAGACGAGCAAAACCCATTATGGTGAAAGCTAACTTCAAATACTCTTGATATTTCAACTATAAAATGTTGTAGACCTACTGGGACTATATTTTTTTGCTGATTCAGCAACTAATTTCCAACAGTGTAGTTGTGAAGGAATTATATTTTTCAAATTGAAAGTACACAATAACAACACCAAAAAACCTTTCGGTGGTCTTACAATACAGAACCTGGTGGACAAGCAGTTGGGAAACGTTTGAAAGACGAATTCATCGACACTGTTTTTATTCACTTATGTAGAAACCTTATTTGGGTATATTAGTTTTCATGTTTATATACACGGGTTGAATTATATCTCACATTGAAATTCATTAACATGGAAATGAAAACAATGAAATCCAATAAAAGTTTCATTGAACTAAGTCAATGAAAAAAATCAATTCTAGTTTACCTATATGAAATGGAAAAATAGAATAAGATGTTATAGATCTATGCATCTTCGCATCATATTTTTAATATTCGACGTACCCGGTATATAGCATAACGTCTTTAATTTGCAATTGATCTTCGTATATCGCTTGACTTCTGCTTGCGGTTGCCTGCGGCTAATTATCGGGCTCAGTTCTCGGAATTGCAAAAAATGCTATCCCAAACCGTTCCGACAAACGATTCGGCGAGAGTGACGCAATTATTAGTGTGGCGTAGTTTATATGACATATATACTCAACTATAATAGGAACTGAACTCAATGTGGCCCGATAATTTAATTCTTTCAATTTAGTTTGAAAAATAAAAGATGTCAGTTTAATCCGAGAAAATCCCGCTCAATTCACCAAAATCACTCATAGATTCATGGCAAAAACGAAAACAAAGGCCGATTATTATAGGTCTGCATCACATACACCGAACCGATAAAGAATGGGGTAGTAACATGGCACAATAACCACAATGGATGAAAACACGTTTTACCATCACAATGGCGGGATTTAATTTAATCTAGCGTGCCATGAAATGAGAATGAGGCCGTCTGAAATTCGCCGAGCAGGCTTGCGTTCTCCATCATGCCAAAACAGTCTCGATAATTTTGTTACATTAACAATTGAAGGCGCGGGGTGCCGGGGTTGGTCCACACCCCTGACGGCGATAATTTCGCATTCAAAGGGTTTGACCGCGTGAAATTGATTTAGCGGGCAAAATATTCGATTGCGGTATGTGATTTGCTCTGCGTGAAGGAGTTGTCACTGGAAAAAATCTCACGGATATATCTTCATTTCTTCGATATTTCCCACATTCTAAAAAAGGTTCTGGAAATGATTCAACATCGTAGCTTGAGAGACTATTAGAAAATGAATATTTATTTACCTATTCGAAAATGTAATATTTTTCGTACACACTATTTTTTTTTCTGTGACGGGATAAACACAGATTTGATATTGAAAAAAAATATTTTACACATATAACAATATAAGTCAGGAAATTATCAATGTGAATTTTCAAACTGGTAAACTGTTGTAGGTATATTTATAAAGACAATTATTAATTATATACCTGCGTTTCTATATAAGAAGAAAATTTTTTGAATACCATATCAAATATTATGTCAATGTCAAATCAATTATGTGATTTGATTTGTTGTTGTCATATAATATCGAACAAATTCAGCTCGGGAACAATTTCACAAAAAGTATTATTTTTGTACCTGTTGACAGAGATAAAATGTCAGAAATTTTTCCCATCACAAGAATATTATTTTCCTATTTTGGTTCTATAATGAAGTCATCATGAAACGCAAATGCGTATAGAAATAGCCTCTGTTTCGAAACGCATTTTTTAATATTCGGAGGTTGGTACAGGGTGGGCCTAATTGGACAGATAGATGAAAACTGATGGCTGTGTCTGAGGATCAATTTTTATGACAAACTCAATGGTGAAAACTGCATATCGATATCGATATCTATCACCGTTTCTGAGTTACAGCATGTTTTTCGAAAATGTGCATTTTCAAAAAATTGCTGTAACTTTTTTCCTATCAAAAATTCTTTGTTTCTGTGAAAACATTCCCAAAGCACTTTTTAACGTATATAGCAATGGTTCAAGTAATTTATTTTTTCAAATCATCTATCAATAGCTATTAATGAAAAAATATTTTTTTCAAATGGGACAACCTGTATATTCCTGCATATTTCTATAGAACGTGAAATTCTCATTCCAAAAATGTAGCTCACTTGATGTTTTGCTAGATTCACCTTTGAGATGCACAGCTTTTAGGTTTTTTCATGTAGACTTTGAAAGACAAGTAGGCTTTGAACGACACGGCGATAAAACAGAATGCAAATGTTCACTGGTAGCTGTCAAATGTCAAAAAATCTGTCAAAATCAGTAATTAAAACTCGTAGTTTCAATAAAACTAACAAAAATGTAGACTATATTAATTTGATATTAATAATTGAGAAACAGATTATCATATCCCATTTTTTATAATTCTAATACTTCATCTTGAATGTGTTTGAGAAGAATGAACAAAAACCAGGAATTGAGGAGCGCCTTTACTGCTTGAAAAAGGCGCTCCTCAATTCGTGGTTTTTTTTTTCATTCTTCTCACATTTGCGATGAAGTATTAGAATTATGAAAAATGGGATATGATAATCTGTTTCTCAATAACTAATATAGTCTACATTTTTGTTAGTTTTATTGACACTATGAGTTTTAATTACTGATTTTTTGACATTTGACAGCTACCAGTGAACATTTGCATTATGTTTTATCGACGTGTCGTCCAAAACCTACTTGTGCTAAAAAAGTCTATACACTTTACAGCATTTTGAAACATTATTTGTAATGAGTGTCACTCTGACAGGCACATTATTGTGCATCAGCTAACGATAATGAACAAAATAATAACATTTTGGCAATATTTCGGTGAATGATATGGACAAAATAATGATCAAACATAGTGAAGAGAAAAAAACATTGTGAAAACAATTTATGAATTTCACTATTATTGAGAAAGGCTTCCAATGAAAACACAATAAGCATTCAAAATTTTTGGCTCGCTGGATTATCTCAATTAATACGATTCGTGCTTAAAATACTATAAAAAGTTCTACCTCGAACCTTGGACTTGTTAAATCCTGCGAAAATTATACCTATACTGTAATTTTTCAACCATCCCCCGTACCAAGCATAGTTTTCCTCACACCGATGTTCCCGCTAAATCAAAGCCCGTTATAATTCGAGTTTCCAATCACAAATGTCACCTCCACTTAATTTATTAATATTCACAAATGCCAATCAAAGAACCTCATTATCAAACAGGGGACCACACAATGGGCCCTCTATGAACAAAGCGCAGCAACATTTTGACGTAGATTGAGCTGTACCCATCAATCGGAAAGTAAATTATTCGCAGGGGCGTACAATGATATTGTCGAAAAGAAAAAAAGGTGCATTTTCATCAGTATTTCATCCGTTCCTGATAGGAGTTTAGATATATTGTAGCCGTAGATAATATAATGAAGATAATAAGGGTCGTGCAATAAAAAATTTCAATATGGATATAGGTACAAGGTAGATACACAGCTGAAACAGCTTTCAATTAACAAGCAGTTATATTTCCTGACAATAGGTGCGTTTTATTGGCAAGATTCCTCTACTGGAATGTCGATTATCTGGTCGTTTTTTTGAATATTATTCTGAAACTGCAACTTTTCATTCCGTTTGCTCAGATGGAATGACAGGAAGAATATTGTGGAAGGGTTGAATAGAATGGCAACTTGATAGAAAGCAAACGCGATTTAGTTACATAACCCCAAAATAATTCCCAAAAAGTAAGAAGGTGAAGCCGTGAAGCTGTAAAAGCAAAGTTTACAGAATATACTTGTAAACTTTGGTAAAAGCCTCTCATTTCACCTGAATATTTTGAATACTGTAATATAATGGAGTAATAACTACTAATAGTAAAATTTTCTCTCAACTATCACAAATATATATATATATTTATATATATATATATATAACCTTCAAATTAATAAACGTCAACAAATCAACAAGTTTGACGTCTTGTGATGTCGTTTTATTCGTCATTCTTACCACCGCGGCACCGCCACCAGAAGAGAACCAATAAAACGCACCTATTACCAGAGATGGCGCCATACCTCTATAGTGTCGGTAAAACAGAAACTGTGCTTCTGTCAGCTCTAGGAGAAAAATTACCGATAAGAGTAAAAATATTGATGATTATTTCATACTGAAAATATTTTCAATTCACGCCTGTCAGATTGGAACCACAGATAATCGATCTTACCGCCATCTTCATTCACGTCGTGGAAATATTATTACTTCTACAAGTTTTTCGCAGAAACAATTGAAGAGCTGTTTCACCATCCTATATCCACCTTGGATAGGTACAAGGAAATAATATAGATGTTCAGTATCCAACTCACAGAAAAGCAATTGTCTCTGGTGAAAATTTTCGCTTTTGTTTCATCAACAACTGACAGAGATATCGAATGGTGAAATACTATCCTGGACCTGGTCCCAAATATCTTGATTTCGCCTACTTCGATAAAACAAGTTTAGCCGCGTTATCAACCAAATTTACAGGTTACTGCAGGTGTGAGTATGAAAGTATGAATATTCGATTCTGATGGACATCAAATTGTCTCTAACAGCCATTTTCCAATGCGTTTGATGCGCATATGTATCGAACATAATTGAAAGAAATCATTTTAAATATCTTTCGACGGTAGCGCCACTATTAATTGTTGTGTATATGAGAACCCCACATAATAAGCTAAAATTCAATTGTTTGAAATCAAGGATTTTTCTGCTGAAACAATTGATGAGAAAGCGCCACCAGGTCTTATTTTCATCAAGCAGCTGACAAATAACTGAACTGTCATGTGCCGGTAAAATTCAACATATCTATTATAGTGAAAACGATAGTGATTGAGAAATGACGGAAGAAATGAAAAATCGGGGAGCATAAATCCGCTTTTACACGAACAAAAATCAAGATATATTCTGATTAATTCCACTGAAACTGACTACTGTGTAGGATCCTAAAAACCGTATTATCTAGATGGCGGTGTGATAACTGTTTATATATGTAGGATTGCCTCATTGCCCAGGTTGATCAGGTCTAATAAGGGCCCATCAAGCAATAATTAATGTCTGGAAAACGAGTCTCGGATTGAATGTTTTCAATCTTTGACAGTCGGAATGAAGTAACTCATATAGGGAGCTAAGTTTGACATCTAATGTTCACATTCAAGCACCACCCAATGGGATATTATTCAATTAGTTTGAGAAAGACAAGTTGGCGTCTACACTATTCACAGTACCCCAAACACCCGTCAGAATTCAACGTCTTGTTGTTTTATTCCCCGTACAGCAAGCTTGTTTTGTCAGCGAATTTATCTTCAGACAACACACAATTACGGATACAAAGATGGCAGTGTGTCATTATTATATCGGAATGGAAAGCGTATATACACACATCCAAGTGGAGCTGGGATAAAGCGTAGACATAGTATGGTAGAACCGTCAGAGGTAATGCCTAAGAATACTTGTTTCGACTGTGATTGTTGGTGTTACTCAATGTCTCGGAGATTTCACATAAAATGACTTTATACATATGGTTTAGATTAGAACATCTATTGAAGACTTTTTGCTAAAAAGTATCTGCCCTTCCCCTGTAACTCATTGGTTCCAAAATGTAACTTGCAGAGTTTATGTTTTTGTTAGATACCTAGCTTGGTATATTTCAGGGTGTCACATTGGGAAACGGAAATACTTCAACAGTGGATGGAGGTCACCGAGGCGATTCCGAATATAACATATTTGTTGGGTCTTACGAGTTTCATAATCGAGATATAGAGTGTTTTATCAATATTGCTCATTTCTTTGTGGGGTCATAACTAACGAACCACTTGGTATATTTTTTTGATATTTAGTACATACGTTCTCCTACTTCTACCCAAGCGACTTGCCTATCAGTCATGTGGAAAATCCAGGTCCGTAATAACAAAAATTCAACATTATTTGGAGTCCCTCAAAAAACACCCTGTGATTTTGAATTTACAAAATCCGCTTACATATTTGAAAAGGGCACAAAAAACTGAATCGAACTGTGTAACTTTTCATTTTCTCGCAGATCGTTTAACAACTTGATTTCTGAATTTGAATTCGAAGTTTTATGCAATTGGATAGTGGAAATTGGAATATTCAGAATTTTCCCAATCAAGCTATACAGGTTTCGCATTGTTCTTCATCATCCTATTGAACATTCATTATAATGTTGACCACATTCAGCAGATATTCGAAGATTTGTCTATACTGTCATCTATCTAACGAAACAATACATTATAATAATAAACATTCTCTATAGCTTCCCAGAGAAACCATCTATTGACTGGGTGAAATTATTCCTCAGCTGCTGTTGTTACTTCAACGGTTCATATTGTCCATTAGTACCTGTAGGTAAATTCTGTAATATCATCTGCTGTGACATAGTGGACCATGTGGTATATCTGGAATATTTGAGGTAACATCGAATATTTTCCATGTAAATCATTTTTTCGCCTCTTATTTTTACATTCGATGTGAAACAAAAGTTTCTCCATTTCTGCTTAGGTCCTAATTGCTTATGTAACGATATTATCTTCCAACGTGAGCTCCAAACAAAGGTCGAATTACTCAAACAATAATCTTTCATTATCAGTGTAGGTGGCTGTAGTTTTAATTATGTTCGGTCATATTTACTCATTAGCAGTGCAACGTGAAAAGGAAAACAGTTGACAGACAATATTTACAGGGATTACAGAACAACGAACCAGTAGCCTAAACTAGAAGATGATGGATTTTTATTTGTTGTTTAAACATACGAGAAAAAGAATGGACTAGAAGTGACTTCGCTGTGTTGAATAATGAAGTTCAATTATGTTTCCATCAAGATGAATCTTCTTATTCGGCATCAAATTGTGAGCTTGCGCTGATATTTCAAAAGCTTCATCATCAGCGGATTCCGCAGCCGCATCAATCAGCCACGAATCAAAAAGCCGCAAAACGGTTGATGAAAATTACACTTTGAAACGTGCGAATCAAAGGGTTTCGAATAAATTCATCAAGGTTTCCACGCCTTGTTAATTAGAGGATTCGCACATCAAATTGCATAATTACCAACCGTTAATTAACATTTTGACGCTCTGATTTATTCGAATTTCATGGATGAAAACATCCGGTAATGGTTGAGACGAATTACTTGGTCTCATTATACCAAATCAATAAACAACTCAGATCACAGAATCATGACAATTATAAATAATACGTTGATTTGCCTCTTAACAAATTTGGTAAAAAAATCAGTTGGAAGATAAAATTGTACGGCACGCGCCCATATATATAATAACAACTATATGGATAACACCTATTCTTCTCTTTACGCGAAAGTGAAGCCAGTTTTGGAAAAACAAAAGACTGTATGGCTTGCTAATGATGAATTGTGCGCATTCGCGGGTTTTGACGAGTTGAAATCCACTGCCGTTTTCAGAATTTCATAGGTTAGGGATATTTGTTAACACAAATTATGTAAAAGAGCGTTAATATAGTTATTAATGTACTTACTGATTGTTTACAGAAGTGATTAGTGAGTGATAACAGTGATTGATCAAAAATTAGCCAACGAATCTTGTTCCGATGACTTTATCGTCACAGGTTTCTATGCAAATCGCAAGTATCGCTTCGTAGATCACATCCATTTCTACATCTATCATCAACTATTATCTAAAATCGTCCAACAATCCATCGATAAATGAATATTTGAAAAATATATGTCATGATAAAATAAAAACATCGAATTGAAGGTTACGTGACACATTTGATTGATTTTTATTATCATACGTTTGTCGCTCACTAGAAAGCTACTCTCCTCCATGATAAAAACCAATGTCGATTCTTAATTCAAACTTGCGCATGCGCATATTCGCGATTTGTCCCGCAGACTGTCATTTGTTTCATTTTTCGGCTTCAGCTCTGGTATCCATGTTACCTATATAGTTATTATTAGATATATGCACGCGCCTTACTTCAAGCTGATTTTTGTAGCAGTGGCCTCGATAGATTATGTTCCATGCAGGTGACACCTGTCAAACCATTCATCTTAGTCGGTTTCCACATTATGGCTGGCGTTCCAAGCGTAGCAAAGGGAATTTTTATCGTGTAATGACTCCATTCAAACCTTTTAATGGCGACTACCAGATTCTGAACTGGTAAGAACATAAATCGGCCAAGCGGACAATGTTGTTGGCATTCGCGCTTTTTGATATACGACACCTACCACATATGATGGAATACCTATACCACAATAAACCGTAAATGTATTATAAATACCTTCCTTCGACACAAGAACCATTAATTCCGTGCAAATTTTTATGGTTTTATTGCGCCAGGTGGGGCTGTGACTTTTCTTGGGTGATCCAGAGGCTGTCCCCAAGGGGAGCAAACGTCCCAATAATGTTCACCCCCCAAGCATTCAACTATTTTCTATTTCGGTTTTTTCGATTGAACAATCGTATTCTATGGGAAAAAAAAACAAGCAGATTGGTGTGATCGAAGTTGAAAATTGGTCCATCCGTTCGGAAGTTATGGCGATTTGAAGAATTCGAGATTTTTTTTTCTATTTCGGTTTTTTCAATTGGAGAATCGTATTCTATGGAAAAAAATAAGCAGATTGGTGTGATCGAAGTTGAAAATTGGTACATCCGTTCGGAAGTTATGGCGATTTGAAGAATTCGAGAATTTTTTTTTCTATTTCGGTTTTTTCGATTGAACAATCGTATTCTATGGAAAAAAACAAGCAGATTGGTGTGATCGAAGTTGAAAATTGGTACATCCGTTCGGAAGTTATGGCGATTTGAAGTATTCGAGATTTTTTTTTATTTCGGTTTTTTCGATTGAACAATCGTATGCTATGGAAAAAAACAAGCAGATTGGTGTGATCGAAGTTGAAAATTGGTACATCCGTTCGGAAGTTAAGGCGATTTGAAGAATTCGAGAAAAACATTTTATTATTTCGGTTTTTTCGATTGAACAATCGTATTCTATGAAAAAAAACAAGCAGATTGGTGTAATCGAAGTTGAAAATTGGTACATCCGTTCGGAAGTTAAGGCGATTTGAAGAATTCGAGAAAAACATTTTATTATTTCGGTTTTTTCGATTGAACAATCGTATTCTATGAAAAAAAACAAGCAGATTGGTGTGATCGAAGTTGAAAATTGGTACATCCGTTCGGAAGTTAAGGCGATTTGAAGAATTCGAGAAAAACATTTTATTATTTCGGTTTTTTCGATTGAACAATCGTATTCTATGAAAAAAAACAAGCAGATTGGTGTAATCGAAGTTGAAAATTGGTACATCCGTTCGGAAGTTAAGGCGATTTGAAGAATTCGAGGAAATTTTTTTTTATTTCGGTTTTTTCGATTGAAAAATCGTATTCTATAGAAAGAAATAAGCAGATTGGTGTGATCGAAGTTGAAAATTGGTACATCCGTTCGGAAGTTAAGGCGATTTGAAGAATTCGAGAAATTTTGTTTTTATTTCGGTTTTTTCGATTGAACAATCGTATTCTATGAAAAAAAAAACAAGCAGATTGGTGTGATCGAAGTTGAAAATTGGTACATCCGTTTTTGAAGAATTCGAGATTTTTTTTTCTATTTCGGTTTTTTCGATTGAACAATCGTATTCTATGGAAAAAAAAGCAGATTGCTGTGATCGAAGTTGAAAATTGGTACATCCGTTCGGAAGTTAAGGCGATTTGAAGAATTCGAGGAAATTTTTTTTTATTTCGGTTATTTCGATTGAAAAATCGTATTCTATAGAAAAAAATAAGCAGATTGGTGTGATCGAAGTTGACAATTGGTGCATCCGTTCGGAAGTTAAGGCGATTTGAAGAATTCGAGGAATTTTTTTTTTATTTCGGTTTTTTCGATTGAAAAATCGTATTCTATAGAAAAAAATAAGCAGATTGCTGTTATCTTAGTTGAAAATTGGTACATCCGTTCGGAAGTTAAGGCGATTTGAAGAATTCGAGAAATTTTGTTCTTATTTCGGTTTTTTGATTGAAAAATCGTATTCTATAGAAAAAAATAAGCAGATTGGTGTGATCGAAGTTGAAAATTGGTACATCCGTTCGGAAGTTAAGGCGATTTGAAGAATTCGAGATTTTTTTTTCTATTTCGGTTTTTTCGATTGAACAATCGTATTCTATGGAAAAAAAAAGCAGATTGCTGTGATCGAAGTTGAAAATTGGTACATCCGTTCGGAAGTTAAGGCGATTTGAAGAATTCGAGGAAATTTTTTTTTATTTCGGTTATTTCGATTGAAAAATCGTATTCTATAGAAAAAAATAAGCAGATTGGTGTGATCGAAGTTGAAAATTGGTACATCCGTTCGGAAGTTAAGGCGATTTGAAGAATTCGAGATTTTTTTTTCTATTTCGGTTTTTTCGATTGAACAATCGTATTCTATGGAAAAAAAAAAGCAGATTGCTGTGATCGAAGTTGAAAATTGGTACATCCGTTCGGAAGTTAAGGCGATTTGAAGAATTCGAGGAAATTTTTTTTTATTTCGGTTATTTCGATTGAAAAATCGTATTCTATAGAAAAAAATAAGCAGATTGGTGTGATCGAAGTTGAAAATTGGTACATCCGTTCGGAAGTTAAGGCGATTTGAAGAATTCGAGATTTTTTTTTCTATTTCGGTTTTTTCGATTGAACAATCGTATTCTATGGAAAAAAAAAGCAGATTGCTGTGATCGAAGTTGAAAATTGGTGCATCCGTTCGGAAGTTAAGGCGATTTGAAGAATTCGAGGAATTTTTTTTTTATTTCGGTTTTTTCGATTGAAAAATCGTATTCTATAGAAAAAAATAAGCAGATTGCTGTTATCTTAGTTGAAAATTGGTACATCCGTTCGGAAGTTAAGGCGATTTGAAGAATTCGAGAAATTTTGTTCTTATTTCGGTTTTTTGATTGAAAAATCGTATTCTATAGAAAAAAATAAGCAGATTGGTGTGATCGAAGTTGAAAATTGGTACATCCGTTCGGAAGTTAAGGCGATTTGAAGAATTCGAGATTTTTTTTTCTATTTCGGTTTTTTCGATTGAACAATCGTATTCTATGGAAAAAAAAAGCAGATTGCTGTGATCGAAGTTGAAAATTGGTACATCCGTTCGGAAGTTAAGGCGATTTGAAGAATTCGAGGAAATTTTTTTTTATTTCGGTTATTTCGATTGAAAAATCGTATTCTATGGAAAAAAATAAGCAGATTGGTGTGATCGAAGTTGACAATTGGTGCATCCGTTCGGAAGTTAAGGCGATTTGAAGAATTCGAGGAATTTTTTTTTTTATTTCGGTTTTTTCGATTGAAAAATCGTATTCTATAGAAAAAAATAAGCAGATTGCTGTTATCTTAGTTGAAAATTGGTACATCCGTTCGGAAGTTAAGGCGATTTGAAGAATTCGAGAAATTTTGTTCTTATTTCGGTTTTTTGATTGAAAAATCGTATTCTATAGAAAAAAATAAGCAGATTGGTGTGATCGAAGTTGAAAATTGGTACATCCGTTCGGAAGTTAAGGCGATTTGAAGAATTCGAGAATTTTTTTTTATTTCGACTTTTTCGATTGGAAAATCTTATTCTTTAGAAAAAAATAAGCAGATTGGTGTGATCGAAGTTGAAAATTGGTCAATCTGTTCGGAAGTTTCGGCACGTTTCGATCTAATTTGTTAGCATGTTGAAGACTTGATGAACGCCTCACCATGAAAAGATAAATATATTATAAGAGAAGCATAACACCACAAAGGTGGTTTCCTGAAATTCCAAATCAGTAAAAAAACATACAAAACAGTTGGGGAACTTTTATCCTAGCTCAAACCTGTTGTGACATTGCTGACAGCGAATTATGTAACCCTTTTCTGGTGAATATTCCAGCAGCAGAAGGAGGAATGAAAACTGCCAGTTATTGATGAACTGACGATTGGGATAGTTTTTTTTATTTTAGACATGGAAACCTGCAGACATGTGGTTCAAGAAAATGTGGTTGTGCGGTTGGTCACGGCTGAATGTGAAACAAGTTAAAAATTCGTTGGTGCTTCCAAACCGTTCTTCCTACCGTTCCATCAAAAAAACTAAACAACAAGTGTGGAAAGTGACATATTTCACACAAGTAGTCGTTTAGCACGGGCCGCGTAGCGGTGAGTGCGGAAACGTAACGAGTGAAGGAAATGCACTTTCCAACGAGTTTTGTACACTATTTTTCCTACGACTCCGAATACTTTCATTACGCGGGAGGTATTATCAAAAATGTTATTTGAGCGGTCTCTAGAATTTCAGGTGGTTTTGATTCAATATCAAGTACTGTTTATTTCCATATTCAAGATGATATTTGAATATTTCTCCGACAATTCCTCATTATGTGTGTTCCGTACACGTCGAATCAATTTAGAATATAGTTAATCGTTAAAAGTTTAAATATTTTTTTTGTCAAACTCAGGTCTTTAATTAATGCATAATTAATATAGTTAATTCAATTCCCTCCCATTTCCTACTTGGTAAAGCCTCGTGTCCTTGCCGATAGAACCCGAGCGAAGACAGTATGACTCTCTCATGGTGTGTGAGAGAAAATGTGCGCACAAAACCGCTCTCAGAAATCTCTATTCTGAACCCTAGCTTTTTCGGGAAAAAGAAAACAATTTTGTGTCATCAGACTTGGTGCAAGACTCAGAGAAACTATTAGTGTCATCATAAATTACGTGCCAGACTCCGGATCCAGATACTCCAGATCCAGGCAGGATTCCGCATCACATCGGATACCGGCAAAGGTAAAGGTGGCACCAAGTACTCTCATTTTATTTATATTCTCATTCTCTCAACAATGTGAATCACTGATTGATTGAGTTATTTCAGTTTGGACAAATTCTATTGATATTGACACCAGCGCACATAACAACCTTGACACCATTCGCCTGCTAGCGCCAGTAATCACGCAACCAGGAATACAGAACCATAGAAGTACGTAGTGCGCAAGCGCGTACGAGTTACTCGAGTTTGTGCGTCCTTGACTTCTTGCAAACATCTGTGATACCAAAGATTCTTCTCTTTGGTGAAACTGTGATTTCAAACTGATGCAAGCAGCAAGCCGCGCATAAAACTGTAGCCGTACTCTTTTGAATGATCTCACCCGCTGACATCGAAATAGTTCCAGCAAAGAGTATAGGTTCCATTTTTAAAGTGAATTCAGAGGTTATGTATCAGACACATTGAAATTAATAGATGAAGAATTCTCGGTATAATTCGAAACGAGACAGAAATTTCAATGAACAATATGAATTTGATTTGAGAACGCTTATATATTGACAGTGAGTACCTTCACAATATACCTTAATTATTTCTATATATTTATGCGACCGTTGTGATATTTTTCATATCAACACTAGTGCTTTTTTTCTTTGAAATAAACAATACCATGGTGATATGAGCTACTTTCCAAATAACAAAACAGTGTGATTATTGACGTTTTCATACGTGGTCGTAGGAAAACTTATTAATCCGGGTTCACCAATAATTTTGCACCTATCAAACGACATTTTCTTCGCCAATGCATCATATTGTTGCTCGCAACTCTCTCACCTTGGATATAAATATTTATTGTGACTCGTTCGGATCCCCAGGAGATTCTTTACTGCTACTGCCCCCCTTCTCCACCACTATTACTCCAACACTCACAATAGGAATTCCACGTATGGAAATTATACATTAATTTATCACTCATTTTCCTATTGTCCATTCACATTGCGGTGTTAATTTTATTTATTTGTCATTTCCATTACGGCTCCACAGTGCTAATGCGTCCTTTGGAATCTTTGTTTTTGAGCTTCAGAATATTGTATGGGTGTTACTAAATATATATATATATATACATATGAGTAGAAATAAAGGTGCCCCAAGACATAGACAGGTAGTCACTCGATTTTGTAAGTACTTTTTATTGGCTCCATTATAGGTGTATTATTTTATTTGGTTCTACTACTATATACTGAATTTATTTTACTCAGCAAACAATTTGACCTGTATATGTATTTCACACAGTGTATTGGTTCAAACATTTCTCTATGTTTGGCATTGAATTCTACATAAATATAATAATCTATAATAATGATAGATAATTATCTTAAGATTCAAAATCATCGATGACACGAAAATGTTTACTTTTGAAAGAAAATTAACACATTGATGTTTATGGTTTATTTTAGTGCAAATGCCTATATAAGTAAATCTTTCAAAACATGAGAGTTCAATTGAAACGATTTTAGGTTTCACTTTGTTCTGCCGGGCATTAGCAAGGAAAGTAGTTGATTTCTGCTCGTTGTCTGCCTTTTTTAAACGTCTCAGATGTTTATTGTTGAATTGTTATCTGTATTTCTGCACTGATGCAGTAAAATTTACACTTGAATTCAAACAAGAACTAATGTATTTAATGTTAGTTTCTGAGAATGAATTTTCAGAATGATAAATAGGAAATCAACAATCGAATTTAAGTATTTCTATGATGCGCTTTTTGGTTGAGAAAAGTCGAATTATTTCAATAAATTATAATTAGCCTAGACTAACTACCGAAGAATGGAAAAGTCAACCAATGAAGAACCTGTACAGATAGTTATACAAAAAATCATGAAAAGTCTCGGGAAAAGTCTTTGACTAATTCCGCTGATTATTATAGAGAATCAGGAATACTTCCAATCATTTTTTGTTTTTTAAAATCAATCAAGGGTGAATCGAAACTCAAAAAAAATCAATGTATATCTGTCGAATTGTGGATCATTGTAAGAAAATCTAAGTTTCATTCATAATTGTTTCCTGAATCGAAAAGGACTATCAACATTTCACTCAAGAACCATGGGAAAGGGTTTCAAGTAATGAAATAATGAATCTATGATCTCAGTCCTGAACGTCACAAGAGATCGCAGTTCTGATACTAAACGTTACCCATCACCCATAGAATTCTTATAAATTCAAGGTATCGACCTACATACATCCCATACCAAAAAACCAGGGATTATGTTTGACACTAATCCCAACTAGAAAAAACCCATGAATGCTTCCCAGCTTACTAAAATAAATACCCAACAAAGCACGCTACTTGCACATTGCCAGTGCCAACCTACAACAAAGGCAGACAACAAATGCCAACAATGAAATAAAACACGCTCGATAGACATTATAAATCCGACCAACAAACATCCGACACTTCACCAAAAAACAAAATCCGCCCTTACACAATGCTTGCTAAGGGCGAATTTCATATCGCGATCGCCGAACCGTCATAATTCCTCGCAAACGCTGGCTAGATTCTAATTCGTGTGGACATCGATATCGCCGGGGAAAAGCGCCCTTATGGCCGAGGGCATTGGGCGTTGGGGACCAGCGAGGATACGCAGATGATAGAGCATGGTGTTTGCATGGCTATGGCTCAAATGTGCCATCACTAATTTGGGGTCCTCCTGTAGCATTCGCAATATGGAGGAGATTAATCGTGGATGGGTCGGTTGAGGGCATCGAATAATGATTTTTCGAGTGTTTCGAATTACGGGGATGCAAGTTGTGCAATTAAGGGCCGCTTCACAGGGTGATTTTTTAGTTTCTTCGTTATCGCAAACAGATTGAACCCAGTTGGAATATGCATATGTAAGGTTGATATCAATTGGAAGAGAACCACCAAGGTTTATCATTGATTTTGTATTAAAAATCTGAAGGTGGATTTCTTACTAGATTATGAGAAAAAAACTCTTATTCAATTTGTTTTTAGGAAATGAAACAATTTTCTCAAAATGAAAAATTTCAGTCATTGGTCTCATTGGAAGAACCAAGTTTATTTATCATAGAAAAATAACAAACATCATTAAAATTATTGAAAGAACAATAAAATCACTTTATTCGAATTATATTCAGAAAATAAATTCAATTCTGGCCCAACGTTAATATCAATTATCAAAATATACTGTCAACTGTGTACCGCACAAATTGTCTTTACCTATTCAATAGCAAATTATACGATAAAAAATGATTTATTGCGGTTTCTTCATTTTTGATACCAAAAGTCGAGTGGATTATTCAAGAATAAAAAAATATGGAATCGGCGATATCACTAATTTCTGGAAAAATACCTCAACCTTCAGAAAAATGAGTTTCAATTTGATTTTATTTTCTTGCAGTAGTTTTTCAAAAATAAATCCTCAAAGAAAAGTTTGCACTCGATGTGGAGACCATGACGTAAAATGTTCTGAATTATCACCGAGCGCGTAGAGAATATGTTTTACAGCGTTGCCAAGCGTTATTTATAATACTAATGACATAGCACTCAGTACTCAGTATCCATACATACATACATACATATCATTCAAGATATACTAGATAAACTGCTATCAAACACGAATTCTCCAATTTAATATATACATATATAAATGCTGAAAATATTGTTTTATTCAGGGGATGAAATTGATTAACATTTCTCGAGAAGTTCCGAAAAATAGTGAAACTGGCAACACAGGAATATGCCTAGCAGAGGATTTGTTACGTCATGATGCAGTTGTTTAAGTGTGTCGGCTGTGTCGCTAACTTTGGAAGATTTCTGAGCGGCGTTTATTAGAACATGAAATAATGAAATTATAAATATTAAGGAATATATATCGATTTTTCTGGTCCTAGAAAATTCCTCCGGTGCCGCCTATGTTTTCTCACCCATTTCACCATCATCACACACGATAATTCTCCTTATATTACCTGCGAAGAAGACGAAAATTTGTAACGCACCCATCAGAGGCCAATCAGTCATGAATAATGTGACGTGACACTGAACATGGTACTTTGTCTATTGTGATCTGCCTATTGTGTAGCATCTCTCTCGAGAGAGTTTTTTCGGTTTTCCTGAATTACACTCATATACACACACTGACATAGAGAGGGGTTATTTCGGGTTTTGTACGACCCTTTCGCTAATTGTGCATTGTACCGATGGGAACAATATTTCGTTATGAATTTACGGCAACCCGAAGACTGAAGGTGATTTGAATTGGATTTTGATTAGATTAAGGGATGGTTTTTTTTATTCAATCGTTCCATCACCTAGAGGTCCTCACTTTAGGCTTTACTCAACCATCACGCTCATTTCGAATGAAAACAAGCATTTCCAAATTTCATGTTATGCCAAAATTGTACGAAATTATGGAATCATGGCAGGCGTACAAAATAGATCTGAAAAGGTAGCGATATCTAAAATCAAGAAATAGCTGTCACAAAGAATGGATTAACCAAATTTTCATGGCTAAAAAGTAACAATGCACACATAACAGGTATTTATTGTATACCGGGTGATTCAGTAAGGGTGAAGAGGTACTGTATCTCAGGAACTGATAGTCCTAGAAGTTTGAGGTAAAAATCTTCCAGAGTAAATCGACCAAGAAAAATTGCTGGAAATATTTTTCAAGTTCATACGTCCACCGCTATAGGGGACGTAATAGCTTTTATCGTATAAAAAATTGAATTTTCTCGGAAAATTTCGTAAATGAGTTCGGAAATGAATACTCACACGTTGATACCAACATAATGGTCCATCTTTTCTATAAATAAAGTTTCATTGTAGGACGTAAAATAAAGGCGGGAGGGGATCCTAAACTTTTTGGGATGTAAATGTCTATAAGATAAGTTTGACTTGACGGAATTTCGCTAACAAGATATGGTTCAAGAAAGAAAAGATTGGAACATAACAGTTTTTTGAATTTTTCTCCGAAATTTCAAATGGAACGGTATGATTATTTAATCAGATCCGGAAAGAAGATCGAATTTGCAACATAATATGTTTAAACCGCATGGCGATATCTTCATTCGTTTAAAAGTTATGGCTTAAAAAATATTTAATTTACAAATTTATTGAAGAAACAAAATAGGTAATTGAGTTTTCAATTTTTTCAAGTTTCAATTCAATCAGAATAATAATGATAAACCAAAACAAACTATCTGATAACGCCGAAAAAAAATTATGATTAAGTTAACATGGGGACGGACATATCATGTTGCAAATTTGATCTACTTTCCGAATCTGAGAAAATAATCATACGGTTCCGTTTAAGATTTCGGAGAAAAGGTTAAAAAACGGTTAACCTAATGAAACATGCCCCCTAGCGAGTGCGGTAAGAACCAGAATGGCATATATGATTTTTTTATTTTATTCACCAAACCTTCCTTTCTCGAACCATACTTTGTTTTCAAGATTCCGTTAAGTCAAATATAAGTTATAGACATTTACAGTCCAAAAAGTTTAGTAACCCCTCCCGCCTTTATGTCACGTCCTACAAAAAAACAAGTTCCTATGAAAAGGAAGGACCATCATGTTGGCATAAACTTGAGATTATTCATTTCTGAACTTATGTTGGTGAATTTTCGAAAAAAATCAATTTTTCATACGATAGAAGCTATTACGCCCCCTAGTGGTGGACGTATGAATTTAAAAAAATATTTCCAGCAATTTCTCTTGGTCGATTTACTCCTTAAGATTTTTTCCTCAAACTTCTACGACTATTAGTTCCTGAGATACAGTACCTATTCACCCTTACTGAATCACCCGGTATAATACCTACAACACACGCATGAAATAAAAAAGTTTTGTCCAAAATATCATTCATTTAGAATCACTTTCGCTGACATCTGACAGCGGCTGTCACCTCTTCAAGAAGAGAATTCTATTGAATCAAGAGATTTATCAAAAACTTCGACAGGCACTACTTAAGCGATCTTTGAAACCGACAACTACAAGCTTATTAAAGGAAACGAAGTCAAACGTGTTAAAACAAAGAACGAAATTCTGTTTGGAAGTGGCTGTCAAGTGACAATGTCTCGATTCGTGAAGTAGAGTTCAGTTCTCACCTGAAGACGATTTTGTAGATACACACAATCGAAACATCCTGACGACTTTTTGTTTAGGCTATTAACTATTTGAATTCTACTTCTTTTTTTCAGATTGATATTCGAATCTTTTGATTCGATAGTCTAGTTATCTTTTCAACCTTTTTTGATTACTTTTCATCACCTATTCATTTCGTTTTTCATCATTTTTTCTTTTCTTGGGATTCAAATATTCATACCTTTCAGACAATGGAAGTCCGAAACTCTATACTTCACAAAGAACGAAATATCCATTGATGTGAATGATAGTATCAATAATAAATGTTGATTCAAGATTATATTTTTCATTATTCCACTAGTGGATTAAGTGAAAGTTATGGGGTTATGGACAAAACCTCAATTATAAGATGATTGTCGATAAAAGCCATCTTCTATATATGAATCTCTTGAAATTGAATTTTATTGTTTCAGCTATTCAAATTAGTTTTGAGGCACATTCGAGACACCCTTGGTCGATCTCATTTCAAATTTCGAATTATTCATATCTCTGGACCGGATTGACCCTCTGCACATATTTTATTTTTTCGAGAGCTGCACAAATAACCCGCCTATAATCAGGATTTTATTACCCTAACAACTATAAATAAATTACAAACGAGTTTCTACTTCGCAAAAAAAACAATAAAGCACAATGAGCTTGTTTTGAACACAATAGAAATACATTGTATTTGTCGCTATAAAATGAAAATTCGGCAATAAAAATTGTTTACAAAAAACGAACCCCTCGTATACCATTCTTATGAGGGGCCAAGCTGTCTAGGAGCGACCACGAAGGTCTCCGAAATGCATGCAGATCGTTTTTCTCACAGAATATCTTCCTCTCCAGTGGCGTAGAGATTTCGAAAAACGAGGATTTATTAGAATGTCCCAAATGTATTGTTCATTTCACAATCATGAACCTGTGATATTGGTTACTATTTGTCACACTTCATTTATTTTTTTATTCGATAACAAATATATTGAGCATTCATTCAGTCATTATCAGAAAAATTATATTTTGCAACATTGGATTCTCATGATACATTTTTCGAAATTTTTTGTGTATCAACTTCTAGTGTTGAAAATTATTGAAGACGTCAAAATAATCTATACCGAATTCAAACGATCAGAAGAAGAATTATGTTGATTAGTTGTACCTACGTATAAGATTGACCTCTGAGCACCTGTCAGCGTTGCGGGATCAAAAATCAAAGAAAAAACTCCTGTTTTTCACATTTCTCAGGTCAGGTCAGGTCAGGTCAGGTCAGGTCAGGTCAGGTCAGGTCAGGTCAGGTCAGGTCAGGTCAGGTCAGGTCAGGTCAGGTCAGGTCAGGTCAGGTCAGGTCAGGTCAGGTCAGGTCAGGTCAGGTCAGGTCAGGTCAGGTCAGGTCAGGTCAGGTCAGGTCAGGTCAGGTCAGGTCAGGTCAGGTCAGGTCAGGTCAGGTCAGGTCAGGTCAGGTCAGGTCAGGTCAGGTCAGGTCAGGTCAGGTCAGGTCAGGTCAGGTCAGGTCAGGTCAGGTCAGGTCAGGTCAGGTCAGGTCAGGTCAGGTCAGGTCAGGTCAGGTCAGGTCAGGTCAGGTCAGGTCAGGTCAGGTCAGGTCAGGTCAGGTCAGGTCAGGTCAGGTCAGGTCAGGTCAGGTCAGGTCAGGTCAGGTCAGGTCAGGTCAGGTCAGGTCAGGTCAGGTCAGGTCAGGTCAGGTCAGGTCAGGTCAGGTCAGGTCAGGTCAGGTCAGGTCAGGTCAGGTCAGGTCAGGTCAGGTCAGGTCAGGTCAGGTCAGGTCAGGTCAGGTCAGGTCAGGTCAGGTCAGGTCAGGTCAGGTCAGGTCAGGTCAGGTCAGGTCAGGTCAGGTCAGGTCAGGTCAGGTCAGGTCAGGTCAGGTCAGGTCAGGTCAGGTCAGGTCAGGTCAGGTCAGGTCAGGTCAGGTCAGGTCAGGTCAGGTCAGGTCAGGTCAGGTCAGGTCAGGTCAGGTCAGGTCAGGTCAGGTCAGGTCAGGTCAGGTCAGGTCAGGTCAGGTCAGGTCAGGTCAGGTCAGGTCAGGTCAGGTCAGGTCAGGTCAGGTCAGGTCAGGTCAGGTCAGGTCAGGTCAGGTCAGGTCAGGTCAGGTCAGGTCAGGTCAGGTCAGGTCAGGTCAGGTCAGGTCAGGTCAGGTCAGGTCAGGTCAGGTCAGGTCAGGTCAGGTCAGGTCAGGTCAGGTCAGGTCAGGTCAGGTCAGGTCAGGTCAAGTCAAGTCAAGTCAAGTCAAGTCAAGTCAAGTCAAGTCAAGTCAAGTCAAGTCAAGTCAAGTCAAGTCAAGTCAAGTCAAGTCAAGTCAAGTCAAGTCAAGTCAAGTCAAGTCAAGTCAAGTCAAGTCAAGTCAAGTCAAGTCAAGTCAAGTCAAGTCAAGTCAAGTCAAGTCAAGTCAAGTCAAGTCAAGTCAAGTCAAGTCAAGTCAAGTCAAGTCAAGTCAAGTCAAGTCAAGTCAAGTCAAGTCAAGTCAAGTCAAGTCAAGTCAAGTCAAGTCAAGTCAAGTCAAGTCAAGTCAAGTCAAGTCAAGTCAAGTCAAGTCAAGTCAAGTCAAGTCAAGTCAAGTCAAGTCAAGTCAAGTCAAGTCAAGTCAAGTCAAGTCAAGTCAAGTCAAGTCAAGTCAAGTCAAGTCAAGTCAAGTCAAGTCAAGTCAAGTCAAGTCAAGTCAAGTCAAGTCAAGTCAAGTCAAGTCAAGTCAAGTCAAGTCAAGTCAAGTCAAGTCAAGTCAAGTCAAGTCAAGTCAAGTCAAGTCAAGTCAAGTCAAGTCAAGTCAAGTCAAGTCAAGTCAAGTCAAGTCAAGTCAAGTCAAGTCAAGTCAAGTCAAGTCAAGTCAAGTCAAGTCAAGTCAAGTCAAGTCAAGTCAAGTCAAGTCAAGTCAAGTCAAGTCAAGTCAAGTCAAGTCAAGTCAAGTCAAGTCAAGTCAAGTCAAGTCAAGTCAAGTCAAGTCAAGTCAAGTCAAGTCAAGTCAAGTCAAGTCAAGTCAAGTCAAGTCAAGTCAAGTCAAGTCAAGTCAAGTCAAGTCAAGTCAAGTCAAGTCAAGTCAAGTCAAGTCAAGTCAAGTCAAGTCAAGTCAAGTCAAGTCAAGTCAAGTCAAGTCAAGTCAAGTCAAGTCAAGTCAAGTCAAGTCAAGTCAAGTCAAGTCAAGTCAAGTCAAGTCAAGTCAAGTCAAGTCAAGTCAAGTCAAGTCAAGTCAAGTCAAGTCAAGTCAAGTCAAGTCAAGTCAAGTCAAGTCAAGTCAAGTCAAGTCAAGTCAAGTCAAGTCAAGTCAAGTCAAGTCAAGTCAAGTCAAGTCAAGTCAAGTCAAGTCAAGTCAAGTCAAGTCAAGTCAAGTCAAGTCAAGTCAAGTCAAGTCAAGTCAAGTCAAGTCAAGTCAAGTCAAGTCAAGTCAAGTCAAGTCAAGTCAAGTCAAGTCAAGTCAAGTCAAGTCAAGTCAAGTCAAGTCAAGTCAAGTCAAGTCAAGTCAAGTCAAGTCAAGTCAAGTCAAGTCAAGTCAAGTCAAGTCAAGTCAAGTCAAGTCAAGTCAAGTCAAGTCAAGTCAAGTCAAGTCAAGTCAAGTCAAGTCAAGTCAAGTCAAGTCAAGTCAAGTCAAGTCAAGTCAAGTCAAGTCAAGTCAAGTCAAGTCAAGTCAAGTCAAGTCAAGTCAAGTCAAGTCAAGTCAAGTCAAGTCAAGTCAAGTCAAGTCAAGTCAAGTCAAGTCAAGTCAAGTCAAGTCAAGTCAAGTCAAGTCAAGTCAAGTCAAGTCAAGTCAAGTCAAGTCAAGTCAAGTCAAGTCAAGTCAAGTCAAGTCAAGTCAAGTCAAGTCAAGTCAAGTCAAGTCAAGTCAAGTCAAGTCAAGTCAAGTCAAGTCAAGTCAAGTCAAGTCAAGTCAAGTCAAGTCAAGTCAAGTCAAGTCAAGTCAAGTCAAGTCAAGTCAAGTCAAGTCAAGTCAAGTCAAGTCAAGTCAAGTCAAGTCAAGTCAAGTCAAGTCAAGTCAAGTCAAGTCAAGTCAAGTCAAGTCAAGTCAAGTCAAGTCAAGTCAAGTCAAGTCAAGTCAAGTCAAGTCAAGTCAAGTCAAGTCAAGTCAAGTCAAGTCAAGTCAAGTCAAGTCAAGTCAAGTCAAGTCAAGTCAAGTCAAGTCAAGTCAAGTCAAGTCAAGTCAAGTCAAGTCAAGTCAAGTCAAGTCAAGTCAAGTCAAGTCAAGTCAAGTCAAGTCAAGTCAAGTCAAGTCAAGTCAAGTCAAGTCAAGTCAAGTCAAGTCAAGTCAAGTCAAGTCAAGTCAAGTCAAGTCAAGTCAAGTCAAGTCAAGTCAAGTCAAGTCAAGTCAAGTCAAGTCAAGTCAAGTCAAGTCAAGTCAAGTCAAGTCAAGTCAAGTCAAGTCAAGTCAAGTCAAGTCAAGTCAAGTCAAGTCAAGTCAAGTCAAGTCAAGTCAAGTCAAGTCAAGTCAAGTCAAGTCAAGTCAAGTCAAGTCAAGTCAAGTCAAGTCAAGTCAAGTCAAGTCAAGTCAAGTCAAGTCAAGTCAAGTCAAGTCAAGTCAAGTCAAGTCAAGTCAAGTCAAGTCAAGTCAAGTCAAGTCAAGTCAAGTCAAGTCAAGTCAAGTCAAGTCAAGTCAAGTCAAGTCAAGTCAAGTCAAGTCAAGTCAAGTCAAGTCAAGTCAAGTCAAGTCAAGTCAAGTCAAGTCAAGTCAAGTCAAGTCAAGTCAAGTCAAGTCAAGTCAAGTCAAGTCAAGTCAAGTCAAGTCAAGTCAAGTCAAGTCAAGTCAAGTCAAGTCAAGTCAAGTCAAGTCAAGTCAAGTCAAGTCAAGTCAAGTCAAGTCAAGTCAAGTCAAGTCAAGTCAAGTCAAGTCAAGTCAAGTCAAGTCAAGTCAAGTCAAGTCAAGTCAAGTCAAGTCAAGTCAAGTCAAGTCAAGTCAAGTCAAGTCAAGTCAAGTCAAGTCAAGTCAAGTCAAGTCAAGTCAAGTCAAGTCAAGTCAAGTCAAGTCAAGTCAAGTCAAGTCAAGTCAAGTCAAGTCAAGTCAAGTCAAGTCAAGTCAAGTCAAGTCAAGTCAAGTCAAGTCAAGTCAAGTCAAGTCAAGTCAAG